>CM061031.1:21717500-24217500 GCA_030763125.1 Hippophae gyantsensis
ATGTTAAGTTTTAATTTTAACATTATTAAAACATCATGTTTTTAATATGATTTTAATTGTTTGATAGGAAAATATTTTAATATATAAATTATTAAAATAATATAATTTATTTTTATAAATAATTAAATAATATATTTTTTAATATGACAAACTAATAAAATTAATAATTTAGACTTTTGCTAAAATACCCAAAAGGAATGCTACGATCGCAATTTTGTGCATATATTTTATTTATACTAATTATAAAACACGTGGTAACATTTTTGAAAAAAAATAATTATTTTTATTTTTAAAATTATTTAAATAAATATTATATTATAATTAATAGAAACAGTGTGAATTTATATGACTATATATTCACATACCAAAGTGACACCAAATTAAGAAAAATAAGTTGACAGCCATATATGTATTGGTTTTTATTGGGCACAAGTAAAATGCAAACAATAAATCAAGCAAATAGACACAAATATTTTTACGGTAAATTAGTCTAATTTATACTAAAAATAACAAATAATTTTATTAATTTTATTTTTTGATATAAGAATCTTAAATTCAATAATTTAATACATACTATATCTAAAAAATAAAATCAAGAACCCAAAAAATGACACTCAAATCCTAAACCCATTATACTTGAATCTTACGCACAGAAAACTACAATAAAATGACACTCAAATCCTAAACCTCACATACATATTACACGAACGCTAAAAACGTTTGGTGCTTTTTATAGGTTTTGATGAGCCACTTTCTTAACAATTATGATTAAAAAATCATATATTTTTCTTTGATTTTAATCATTAGACTTGTATACTCTATTATCTCAATAAACATACACTTTATAGCCTTAGCAGGTCCCTCTTCAAATATTTATATAAAAATTAATCACCACTTTTATATAGTTAATCCTAAATTAATTTTGTTGAGTTACCCATCCTTCTTTTTTTTTTTTCAAAAATATATTTTATTTATATAATTTTGAATAAAATATTATTAAGTATGTTATTATCAAATGTGAGTATATTTAGTTCCATATACATTAAAATTCAACAGTTTAAATTTTATAGTTATTTAAAAAATACACTTTAATCATTATAAATAATAAAATCAAAAATATTTAATTTATAATTTATATAATTAAAATACATTTTTATATGTTCACAAAATTAGAAGGATATTTTTTCCAAAATAAATAATACAGCTATTATCATCCTTATCTAACGTGGTTACTAATCAATATTTAATTTATAATCAATGAAATCTATGTCTAATTAACGTGTGATCTACTTTTTCATTGTATCTAATCATATCTTTTATATATATTTTTTAATTTTTATTAGTAAATTGTGTTTTAATCTTTATTATATATTTATTTAATTATAAAAATCAAAATTCTTTTAATTTTTATTAATTAATTATAAATTAACTTTGACTAGATATTTTCGATTATCTAAGTTTTATTAACCATTAATCTAATTTGTAAAAACTAATTTAGATACGTATCTAATAAATATATATCAATTAAAATAAAGATGTCTAATTGATTTTTAAGTTTTGTTTATTGATGTCAGAACACTTTTACTGAGTTAAACATCTATCTACCTAAATTGATAGTTATGAAATTAGTCATATTTAGACGGTAACTCTATTAATCGAAAATGAATCGGATACAAATCCTTAAAATAAAGTCCTATTTTTAATTGAATATATGTCATGCATCCATTTTTTTGTGTTGAATAAAGATAGTACGGAAATAGTAATAAAATTTAAATTTAAGGTTTAATTTAAAATAAAAATAATGATAAAGAGTCGTATAAATTTATATTAAAAAATTATTAATTAAGTTTACTAAAATATTTTTATCCTTTTTATATCGCATTTGAATCGTGTTATGTAAAACATTACATCCCTATCTTATTATATTATAATCTTAAAGTGAGTTCGCTGCTTATTATCCCACCAGTTACATTTATATTTATAACTATTCACAATTTATTCTACTATAAACTTATTTTTCTCATCATTGTGTTTTGCTTTTCTTTTTTTAATTTCATTTTATTTCTTTCTTCAAAATGGATTATTTACATTTTCTAATAATGTACCATAACTAGCAATTTGAATACCCAAATTTTAGTGTCCATTTGCTTCGAAAAAATTAATAAATTAAGATTTTTTTTTACTATTGTGTAACAATAACCTCATTTTTTATATATATAAAAAAAGAATGTTTAGTGGTTCTTTTTTGTTCTTCTTTTTCATTTTTGCTTTTTTAAAGATTTTTTTATCAATAAATAGAAAAATATTTTTGCAATATGTATATTTTTAATAAATAATTATTTTAATATTTTATTATATTTTACATTTTACTATTAGGTAATTATTTTTTTTATTCTTCAAGGTAACAATTTATGGGATTTTGGTTTGTTGTATTAGAAAAATTAAATATATTTATATTAAATTAAAATGTATTAAAATGTATTATAATTATTCTTTATAATATTTGGTAACAAACAGTATAATAATGATAAATATTGAAATTGAACTGATTTTTTAATTTAATTTTTTTATTGAAGTTGAGCTGATTTTAGTTTGATTAAAAATGAACAAAATATTTTTATTAATAAGTTTTTTATTATTTTAAGAAATAAAAGTTGATTCATAATAATAGTGATTTGTTTAGCATTAAAAACGCGAGGTGAAAGTAGATAGATATGAATAAAAAGAAGTTTCAAGGGAGATGAAAAAGGTTGTGTAATAAAAAAAAATCATTTTCAAAGAAAATTAATATATCCTTCATTTATAATATTACATGATTGACATATGCTTAAATAATAATTAAATTGTGAAATAGAACTTATGTGCACCATTTACATATTTAGAGGACTTACAATGCATCTTTTTAAAAAAAATCAAGGATTAAAGTGTATCTTTATATAAGGGATCCATGGAGCTTCAGATCCAGATATCCTATACAGGGTTCTTGTTAAAAAACAAGAGATGGAGCAAATGCAGGCATAGACTCAAACATAACACTTACTTTGTTATTTAATATAAGCGACAGTTTTACATTTGACAACTTGGAAAGTTGAGGAGTAACGGAACTAGGACATAAATATTAACGTTAATGTTAAATTCTAATTATATCACATTTCATATTATAATTTTTATTGTTATAAGTTTTAAACACGTTAGTTGATCAATTATTATTCACCAATAATTTGAAAAATATTAATTGTGACTATTTCGATTATTGCTAAATTGTTATACCGTTATAATAACAACCTAGTGCATAAATGATAGATATTTTAACAAACATTTCATATTTTGTAAAAAATTTAAGTGTTATACACAACAAACAAAATATATAATAAAAAATCAAAATAACATATTGTCTATATAAGCTTTAAATCTTACCACCAATGATCCATCATATAAAGGAGGATTTCCATGTAGGGTAGCTATTGAAAAAACATTCTCATCAAAATATTCTTGTAATTGATGATAAGAATGCATTGATAATATTGAACTACTATGCGATTGTATGGATATTCCTCGCATATATGTAGGTTTAATAGGATAATTATATCCTATAGAGAACATAAGTTGGCAATGAGATTACATAGGTGAAATGCTTGTCATAGATGGTGGCATGTCTAGCCGATATGGTATGTCTTGATTGTAGTATAGTAACATGCTTAGCATGTGTTGTGCTTCCCTGGTAACTTTAAACTGCTTTTATACTTGCAAGCTCACTTAACATAATAATCTTAAAAGAGTTCAATTCTTCTTCAACTTTATTCAATTTATCTTTATTGATTATCTTAGTTTTTTGTTTTGGAATATTGAAATTTTTTATGTAACCATCATATTGACTTCTTCCCCTAACCTAACGAGGATGATCGGGTCTAAATGTATAATATATGGTATCTATTCCTGGTTATTCAATTATTTCACCCTTATTTATTTGTTCTTGGACCGCTATCTATAAATGATAAAATAATAAAGAATATTATACATTGTTACATGAATATGCAAACATTATAACAAGGACTTTATATCAAGTTAAATTACTAACAAACTTATTTAGTTGTTATTCTCCTCATTTATTCATTGGTTTTGACTTCTTCTTTTTTGTGTCTTTGTTTTTATGTAGTTCAACTCTGTTAACATGTCTACCCAATTTAGCTTCCTACGTATATAAATTAAATAAATTTATTAACTAATTAATTAACTTAAGTTTCAGAAAAATAAATATAAAAATAATTATAAATTAACAACTTAATATTATTATTTTTTGTCTAACTTTAAGATTTGATGATCTCTCCTTATGGTTAGGAAGAATATTCTATATTTGTATATTATGGTGTTGTTTCCTAATGATTAGAAATTCATCTGTATGTCTATAATTCACGAACTCTTTCTATACTTAGAATTCTATCTACGGGTAATCTTCAAAAAAATTATACAATTCTTCTTCATTGAGGGATTCCAAGTATGAAAACACATAATTTCTAATCAATTTAAAAGTTTTGTATTCCTTTCATGTCTTGTTTGTAATTTTATAGTACTTGTTAGCTCAATTATTGAGAACTTTAAAACAATTATGTAAAAAAACACAATTCAGATGAGATATAATACTAAAAGGATATAATATGTAATTAGTTATAAAAAAAGAGACTTACCTAAATGGTTTTTCATATCTTGTAATTTTCACAAACTTCAACTTTATTCCAGTTATTTATATTGATAAGTGTACTTGATTTGATAAGCCTACTTATAGAAGATTTCAAATGTTGCTCATTTTCTCCCTATGGATTATCAATTGCATCAAATTCAACAAGTATTCTATAATCTAGATTAAGTTGAACATTAGGTATATTAGCCCAATGTATTCTTTTAAGATGCCCTAATGGATCATTTGAATCTATAATCTCTGACACCCTTGTATCCAATAAATATCTGCGAATAATGATTAAATAAAATTTAATTCACAATTTTAACTCAAGCATATATAAATAAGTGTTATTAGAACAATAAAAACATATATTATATTTAATTAGGTTGTCAATCATGTGTATATATATATATATAACCTTCATAATCACTTTGAATCCATGAAAAATAATCATCATCATTAACTAGATCATCACATATATTAAATAATTTGTTTAAAAAATGACTAATATTTGATAACGTATCAAATATGTCATAAAAAATGATTTTCTTGAAATTACATATTCTTCAACAATAAAAAAATGGAATAAATAATTGTGTAAGGCCAAAGATTATTACTTAATATTTTTACATAAAATATGGTAGAGATATCACTTACAAAGGGTTGTATATATAATATTAATTTAAATTTAATTTAATTAATATTATAAATTATCATCCTTAATTCAAAAAAAAAATTTAATTACTTAAACTTTAATTTGGATTGCTTAAAATTTTTAGATATAATAATATTAAAATCTGAAATAATCTCACTATATTTCCTTTTTATGGTGGCATTTATGAAACTAAATCACGCTTTAAGCACCATCTAATTTATACGTGGAATAGATAACTTTATGACATTTGCTAGTTTACACTCAAGAATATGAGTGAGAAATGTCTCACTGAGGTTATTAAACTATATTATTGTTATTGTATCATCCGTTATATTAAAAATAATATGGTTCGAAAAAAATAATTAAAACATAAGCGTTTAATATTAAAAAAAATAGATTTATGCATGTTTAATAATAAAAAATTAATAAACTTGTTATAATCACATTAATTATGTAATATTTGATAAAATTTTCTTAAAAATAAATAATTATTTTTAATTTTTAAATTATTATTTTATCAAATATTATATTATAATTATTCTAAATGTTTATCTTATCCTATCATTATGCAAATACCCAAAGTCGCATCAATTCACCACGTTTAATGTGAATTCTTTTGGTCCCCGTGGTCTTCTTGAAATATTTATTATAAAATTTAATCACCATGTTTAATGTGAATTCTAATTGGCTCAAAGTAATTAAATAATACAGGTATTGTCGTACTTAACAAACGTGGTCCCTAATTAATAGTTACTTTTTATGTGTATGGAATCAATTAAATCGGTGGGTTTTATTACAATAATAGAGGATCTAGAAAATATTTACTACCTTAATACTGTTATATATATAAGTGTTTTGTTGTTTAACTTATATATGAATGCACTATTGTTTAACTTATATATGAATACACTATTAACTAAATCATTATTTAACTTGCATATGAATGCAAGTTACATATGTTTAGTTCTTACCAAACGTGGTTCCTATTATTGTATTTGTGTCATCTTTTTACATTAATTATACTGTATATACACGTAAGCTTTAAGTTTTCTAATTATAACTAATAGCAACAAATAACAAAATCTTTAATAATATGAAAAATTATTGATTAAATCTAAATAAATATTTTATCATTGTTATATCATATTTATATTGTGTTATGTTGATGTGTCATATATTTTCAACCTTTTTTAATAAAATTATTGAAAATTGGTGTTGAAAAGGCCGAGGCCTTAAAGGCCTTATCAAATAAAACAAGCTCTTTCAAAGTTGTATATTTTCTTTCATATTTTTATTACAATTTTATAGCTATATATAAGGAGATTTACTTCTTGAATTACTATTTGAATTAAACATTTCTTGATTTATTCCTTGAATTAAGGATTCTTTGATTTATTCCTTGAATTAAGGATTCCTTGAATTAAGGATTCCTTGAATTAAGGATTCCTTGATTTATTACTTGAATTAAGGATTCCTTGATTTATTACTTGAATTAAGGATTCCTTGATTTATTCCTTGAATTAAGGATTCCTTGAATTAAGGATTCCTTGATTTATTCCTTGAATTAAGGTTTTCTTGTTTTACTCCTTGAATTAAGGATTCCTTGTTTTTCTATTTGAATTAATCCTTAAATTAAGGATGATAACTCCTTGATTTATTCCTTAATTTACTCCTTGAATTAAGGTTCTTGATTTACTCCTTAAATTAAGAAGTTAATACTTTTTAATTTACTCCTTAATTTTATCTCCAATACTCCCCCTCAAGTTGGATCCATAAGGTTTTATGGATCTAAGCTTGCACAGAAGTCGTTGAAACTGATGAGAAGCCAAGGCCGCAAATGTAAAACTAACAAAAAAATGCTGATTACGATAGCAAAAAAAATATTATTGTTGTCGATATAGGACCTTTCCTTTTACCACAATATTTCCCCTCCACATTGGGCAGGTAGGAGCTGCAAGAGAGATTTAATCCATCATCGCCAAGAGCTTGGTTTCAATGTGGGACCTTTCCTTTTACCACAATACTCCTCCTCCACATCAGGTAGGTAGAAGCTGCAGGAGAGATTTAATCCATCATCGCCAAGAGCTTGGTTTCAATATGGGACCTTTCCTTTTACCACAATACTCCTCCTCCACATCAAGTCGGTAGAAGCTACAGGAGAGATTTAATCTATCATCGCCAAGAGCTTGGTTTGAAAAAAAAATAGAATAAGAAATCGCTCTGATATAGTGCCAAACGCACTTTGAGTAGAGGAATAACAAATTTTTTTTTTAAGAAGATCGACTTACTCTGATACCATGTTGAAAATTGGAGTTGAAAACGCCAAGGCCAAAGGCCAAGGCTTAAAGGTCTTTCCAAATAAAACAAGCTCTCTCAAAGTTGTATTGTTTCTTTCATATTTTCATTACAATTCTATAGCTATATATAAGGAGATTTACTCCTTGAATTACTATTTAAATTAAACATTCCTTGATTTACTCCTTCAATTAAAGATTCTTTGATTTATTCCTTGAATTAAGGATTCCTTGTTTTACTCCTTGAATTAAGGATTCCTTGTTTTTCTCCTTGAATTAATCCTTAAATTAAGGATGATAACTCCTTGATTTACTCCTTAATTTATTAAGGTTCTTGATTTACTCCTTAAATTAAGAAGTTAACACTCTTTAATTTACTCCTTAAATTACTCCTTAATTTTATCTCCAATAAAAACATTAAAGATTTTTGTTGCATTATATTAGATAGATTAAATATATTTATATTATAGTGAATTGTATTGAATTATATTATAATTAATATGTATAATATTTGATAACAATTAGCATAATATAATCAAATAAAATTAATAATAAATATTTTAATAAAATAATTTATATTTAAAATAATATTTAATTTATTTTATGTAGTTTTATTAACTAACAAAATAATTTCATCTTAAAAATTTATTTAATTTAATATTAAATTAATTTTTATATTTTTTTTACATTTTAAAAATAAATATAATTTTAATTTTAAATGAAAGAAAGAGTAAGGACAAAAATGTATTAACTTAATGAAATTTTTTATTTAATTAAAGATTTTTTTTATATGTGATGGAGATTAGGATGACATTTCTCGTCACCTCAATTATTTGTTAAAGAAAAAAACAAAAAAAAATTGAAAAATACATAACCCATCCCATCGCAAATACTCAAATACTCAATTATTATGCATGCAAGAGTATCTAACTAAGTTGGTGATTAAACCATTATGTTCTGATTGTTTTTTTATTTTTTTTTTAAATTTCAATATGCAGTTTATGTTTTTTAAACTTAAATAATTTAAGCATAAATATGTAATCACTTTAAACATACGCAGTTTTTGTTTTTCAATAATTTAAACATTTTTTTAAATAATTTTTTAATCTTAACTAGTCTTTTTAAAGTAGTTTTATAAGCTTAAATAATTTTAGCATAAAACATATGCAATAACTTTTATCAATATGCACTTTATATTTAAATAATATATATTTTATGTTCGTGCTTCAAATAAGAAAATTATAATATATTAAATTAAAAATAAAGAAATTATTTACAATTTTAAACACATGTATTGATTAAAGAAGAATATAAATATATTTTAAATAAAAGTTTATTTACTTTTTAGTTTTATATGATACAGTTTTTATATAATTTTATTTTTAGTTCTTTCTAAACAAACATATATTTTACTTTATACTATATATATAATTATATTATACTATTAAATATTAAAAATTATATACTTTAAATTAAATTTTCAAATCAAATTAATTATCATTTAATTTAATTAATTTATGCCAACATTCTATTTCAAAATACATAAATTTGAAAAGAATAAGTTAATTTATACAGCTGTTATTATAATGAAATTTTGAAGGAAAAAAAATTATACGTGGCACACACCGCGTGTGTCCGTCCCAATGTCGTTATCCCCCTATTTTAAATGTGGGTAACTCAACCAAGTGTATTCACATACGTGGCACCTAGTCTACTTTTGGAATCTTCAAATAAAATATAAATCAAGTACACGCATGGAATTAGGAACGTGCAAAAAATTCAATTATACGATGTATCGGATAAATTTCAACCAATTTCTAAAATTTTGACTAATTTTAAATTAATAATTAAATTAAATTGAATAAAAACTTCATTATTATTTACTATATTATACAATTCTATCTAAACCCATTAAAATTATATAATGTTTATATTTAATAAATATATTATTCAATTTTTACGACTTTTTATTCTGCTTTTTTTTTCATTTTAATGACTTGTAAATATAATGATGTCATTGAATTATCTCAATTCATATTTTTGTCTTAATTTTATATTTATTTTTTTTTCTTATGTAGATTTGATATTGTAACATTATTAAGTTATACTATTTACATTGTTATAATAATATTTAATATTTTATTATATATCAAGTATTTATATGTTATTTGTTGATCCAATTATTTATTTTTATTTAAACTGATTCAATCTATTAATTGACCAAATTTGTTCGAAAAAATCTAATTTATATATATATTTTTTGAAATATTTGAGCTCTTATTCTCATATTATCTAACAAGCTAATTGATAATTAATCAGCATTAATTATGTGTCCTATATCAAATGATTATGTATATTTTAAGGCTTTAGATTCTCTATCTTACCATTAATATAGAGTTCCTAAAAATTTGATAGATTTTTTAAACGACTTCTTATGATCAAATTAATAAGATAGAGATTTAAATAAATTTTTAAGACGAATGATCCCAATCTCATATTCTTATAATTTTACATATTTATCTATAAAATAATTATTTTTTATTAAAAAAACTGTATTATTATTCACAATTAAGTATTTCGTTAAATATATAATATTTATAAAATATTTTATTTTTATCATTGAATCACTAACAAAATAAACAATATCAGTTACATATTGTACAATAAATTTCATATAATTAAATTTAGTTGCAGATTATTGTTTTAAAATAAAATAGGTTAATTTAGAGAATAAAACTATAATTAAATATATAATTTCATTGGAACATGGGAATCTCCCATCTCACGAATATTTCTAACTTTGATGGAGAAATTTCATTCCTCTTTGACATACGTGTGTTAGATCATAAACTTGATTTATTATTTTTTACAAGTCACTTATTATTATTTATCTTAAACTTTATTTATTGTATCAATAAATGCTAATAGTTGTAGAAAATAATTTATTATTTTCTACAAGTTACTTATTATTCCCTAGGACCTAATGTAATCAAGAAAAATTAAGAGCTTCTAAGTGAGTGAAGAAAAAAAGTCTAAATAAGAGTGAGTTGTAGTATCTTATATGTTGAGAGAGTGTTCTTGTAATATTTCTTAGAGTTTGAATAAAGTTGTTTGTTTGAGTATTTCATTTCTAACAAAGTAGTATCATAGCCAGGTTGGAAAGTATATACTATTTCATATCAAATCGAAGGTCTCGACGAGAGGAATTCGATGACATAAGAATCTCCCCAATCGGACTTTATAAGCATCATCGCATGCCGCCGAAAGAGTGCTACCTAAAATCAAGTTGAGCCGAGTTAACCGAGGTGGAGCCATTGATCAAAAAAATATGAATTTTTTTTACAAAGTTCCTTCCAAGGTTTTTCAGCATTTTGGATTCATTCGTGCAATCAGATTTTACAAATTCTCATTTTATTGAGAGATATGGAAAATGATATGACACCATTCTAAGTCCCGACACTCAACAACAACAACTACAATAATTGGAGTATCAAAATGAAGGTATTTCATAGATCACAAGATGTGTGGGATATCATAGAGAAAGACTATAACAAGCCTACGATTGATGCTACTCGTACACCAATCAAAAGACAACTTTAAAGGATTAAAGAAAGAGAGATAATAAGGCTTCCTACCTCATATACCAAGAATTAGATGATGATGATGGCTTTGAAAATATTTCGAGTGCAAGCTCTGCCAAGGAAGAGTGGGAAAAACTACAAACCTCATACAAATGAGTCAAAAAGGTGAAGAAGGTCTGTCTCCAAACATTAAGAGGTGAATTTGAATCCTTACACATAAAAGTATCTCAACCTCTAAAAGTAGTAGCTATTTCTAATTAATTAAAAAGAAATGGTGAAAATTTAGAAGATGTGAAGATAATAGAAAAGATACTTCATTCGTTGAATCCTAAATTTGAGCACATCGTCGTGACGATTGAAGAAACTAAAGACTTGGAATAAATGACTATCGAACAACTCCAAGGATCATTGCAAGCATACGAATAGAAGTATAAGAAGAAGCAAGAGTTTACTAAGTAATTCCTCAAGCTGTAACTCAAGGATATACATGAAACCCAAGGCAATGATAAAAACCAACGTGGCCGAGGTAGAGGTAGAGGTTGTGGAGGAGGTGGAAGTCACGATCCTAGACAATAATGGAATTACAATAACAACAATTTCGGCAACAACTATAAGAAAGGAGAAAGCTTAACACGATGTCGTGAAAAAATTAATTCAAACTCGAGGTATGAAAATTTTAAATTCGATGCTATAATTGTC
This sequence comes from Hippophae gyantsensis, assembly GCA_030763125.1. NCBI lineage: Eukaryota > Viridiplantae > Streptophyta > Magnoliopsida > Rosales > Elaeagnaceae > Hippophae > Hippophae gyantsensis. The sequence goes on from CM061031.1 coordinate 21,729,408, forward strand.
AGAAGTTTAGGCATTATGCTTTAGAATGTAGAGCTCCTAACAAAAAAATTGTGAAGAATGCCAACTAAGTGGAGGAAAGGACAGATGGCAAAGAAACTCTTCTTCTAGCATAAAAGGAAATTGATGGTGGCCAAGCAAATTCTTGTTATCTTGACAGTAATACAAACAATCACATGTGTGGAAGGAAAGACATGTTTGTGGAGGTAGATGAGTCAGTAAGCGAAAATGTTTCGTTTGGAGATGATTCCACAATAGTAGTGATAGGGAGAGGTAACATATTTACCTGTTTGAAAGATGAAAAACATCAATTTATTTCCAATGTCTGCTATATGCCTAATATGAAAAGTAACATCTTGAGTTTAGAACAACAGTTAGAGAAAGGGACTAACTCGTATCAATCATCCTGACCAACTTTGTGAAGGGTTTCTAGTCAGGAAACAATTTAGAAAAATCTTTCCAAAGGAGTCAGAGTCAAGAGCCAAAAAGCCCCTCGAGCTCTTCCATACCGATGGGTGTGGTCCGATCAAGCCAAGCTTTCTCGGTAATAGTAATTATTTTTGTTTCTTCATTGATGATTTTTCAAAAAAACTTGGGTATATTTCTTGAAACATAAGTCAAAATTTTTCAAAGTCTTCAAAAATTTCAAAGCTATAGTGGAGAGAGAAAGCGATAGATTTTTGTGTCCTATATCCAATGATTATTTATATTTTAAGGCGTTAGATTCTCTATCTTACCCTTAATAGAGAGTTCTTGAAAATTTGATAGATTTTTTAAACGACTTATTATGATAAAATTAATAAGATAGAGATTAAAATAAATTTTTAAGACAAATGATCCAAACTATATACATGTTGAAAAATGTGTTAGATTAGTTTTAAAATTATGCTAAAAAATACACTTAGTCTTGAAATCGTTACTTTAGGTGCTATATCTCTCATTATTCTCTTTAATAGCCCAAATTAGTTCAAAGCGGCTAACAATTTTAATATATTCCATTAATTATAATGATAACTAATACGATTTAAAACACACAAGTATATGTGATGATATATAAGTGATAAATAAATCCAAAAACTAGGATTGTTGCGACCGTCACGATTGGTGACAAATTTCATTATTACTTATTAGTTTATTAGTGAGTTAACTAAATTAATAAATGGGGTGATTGAATTGTTTTTGAGAAAAATAACATAAAGTAATAAAATAAATTGTAGAAGAATTATGAGACTGTCTTCACCACTAACCTATAATTTTATCAAATATGTGATGAATGTAAATTATTTTATTAAGTTTTAAATTATTTTCATACTTTAAAATCACTCTTGAATTATTAACCTTAACATTATAAATCTAAGTCTATTTAATGTTTTTCATCTTTTTTTACTGTGTAATATATTAAAAGTATGCTTATTAACTAACATAAATCCTGAACAACCTAGAGATACGTTTCCTAAAATTAATTTATTTATTATACTAAGATTTAAAAAGATTAAAAAAATCGTTTAACATTTAACAAAGATATTCAATTGGAGTTGTGATTAAACAAGCACAACCTATTATTTTGAATAAGAATATTAGTTATTATGTACTAATATCTTATATTATATTAAGTATAAACATATTCATACATTAAATTAGTTGATCATCTTAATTCATAATATATATAGTCATATTATTTAAACATAAAATTAAATATATCAAAAATTAAAAATTAAAATCAAAATTGTTCATAATATTAAATTTAATTAAATTATAGTCTAGCATTTAGAATTGTTTACCATCATATTGAATATTTAACCATATATAAAATTTATAAAATTCAAAACAATAATTAAATATTCATAATAAAAAAGAGAAGAAGTAGATAAAAGATTCTAAATTGTATGAATTATTGGTGCAAAATGAACCAAAAATATCAATATGCAATTGATCTTAAATCTTCCTTTAAAGCACTTGTAACATTGTTAAAAGAGCGTGTATATGTATGCACTATATGTACCTTGTCTCCATCTAGACTTACACATCATTTTGTTTGATATATAGAATTTATAGTACATAATTTAAGTTGAATGTCATAAAAGTAGTTAATTATGAAAGCAATAATTGATATTATTTATTCATTTATGTCAGTATCATATTTATCATCAAAAAAATAATTAATAAAAGGTTAATAGTGTTTCTTGTTTCTATATAAAGCAATTAGGTTGTGTAATGTGAAAATCCCATAACACAAATCAGCTAGTCATCGAAACACAAGCCACTGGTCAGTTGATCATAACCTATCACTCGATTCCCTCCCAAGCAATCACCACAATGGAACTTCGCATTAATACTATTCTTGTCTTGCTTTTCGTCTTTATAACACTCGGTTTCAACTGCTTCACTAGTACTGTTCAATCTACTGTGAGATATATACTTTGCACTAAATTTAATTTAATTAATTATCATGCACACAATTATATATGTACATAATTTTATTTTATCAGTCTTTTATTATTATATATATATACCACGTAAGTACAATTGTGTATATATAATATGTATATTAAATTAATTAATATTTGAGGAAAATTGCTCCATTTATCTTTTAAAAATTCATTATAAATTTAATAAATTAAATATATTTAAATTTAAATAAGATACATATAATATATTTATATAATAAAAAATAAACAATGACCGAAAAACATTTTATTTTTTTATTATTTTATAGTTCTCAGCTTGTTACTTTTAATCCTATATCTCCAACTACCTGTACTTGCAGAGTTGCCTATACGAGGTTTTTGTTAAAACAGGAGATGTGAAAGATGCAGGAACAAACTCAAGCGTAACACTTAAGCTGTTCAATCATATACTTGAAAGTTTTACAATTGACAACTTGACAGGATGGGGAATATTGCCAGCAGATCATATATATTTACAGAGAGGTAATTTGGATGTGTTTCTGTATAAACATGATTGTCTCTCTTCTCCTATTTGTGGTATCGTCCTCCAATCAGACGGCAGTGGTGATAATCCTGATTGGTACGTTGAATATGCTAATGTTACCACTTTCACTGCCAGTGTTGATCACATTGTCAATTTTAATATTAGCCAATGGTTGGCTCTCGATAAAGATCCTTATAACCTCTCTGCTTTGCGAGAGCATTGTGATACTGCTAATAATATGCCAATGTCAGCCAATGGTTGGCTCTCGTTTTTGAAAACAGTTGCTCAGTTTTAGTTAAGTACTACGCGTACTCATCATGTGTGATATGTAAAATAATCTACTTTTAAGTGAATAAATTAAGTAGGTGTGTGAGCTAGTGAGATCAATGTATTGGTCGATCACTATTGGTGTAGCATATGTGTTACATCCTAGCTTTTATAATAAATAAAATCCCTTGATGAATTTAATTTTGTGTTTTATTTATTTATTTACTTTTTTTTCTCATCATTTTTATAACAATATAAAAAGATTTTTCTATCATCAAACTTTAAGATTTTTACAAAAATAACACCAAACATTCATCAGAAAAAGTATCATTTTAAAGTGTAACAAATTTGCTATTGCCGTCGATTAATTGGTAGAGCTTAACGCTGAAGCTCATATGCGTCGCATGTGTGACTAAACTGATAAGGTATGATCTTGAAACCATGAAGCAAATTAATGTTTTATTGAGTCTATCACAATTACTTGCAAATTTTCGTGAAGCTCATGAGTTAGTAAAGATACCCAAAAGTAACAAATAGTTATAATTGATAAATAGTTTTTACATCTTTTTAAAATTCTTTCTATTTATTACTATTATAAATAGAAACTAACAAAAATTAAGTCAATTTTTTTACGGTTCAAGTAATATGTAAGCACGATACGAATACAATTAATCTAACATAATTATCATCGTAATTTTCTTTGTATTATTTTTGAAAAAATCTTTGAAACATCATTATATAATTTAATACTATTTATGTATCATATCAAATTATGATTTAAGTTCTTAAGATATGGTTGCTACTTTTTATTTATAAAGTATAAATATAAATTTACTTGATATATATAATCGTTTATGATAAAAATGATTTTAATAAATGATTTTTAACCATTAATTTAAGTTTATTTAATGGGGATATATCTTTTTATTTTATTTTATTTTTTTATTTAATAATTATTCATTAAATTCTAATTTTAAAATAGTTATTCTCTGTATCATTGGTTTGGATTAAAAAGAAAAAAAAAGATTCTTTTTATATATATATAACAATTCATTACTCACAAACTTGGATTGAAAACTTTGATACCACTGAATACTATAAGAAAACTTTGATATCACTGAATTTTTATATTTATAATGTGACAATTTTAATCTTGTTTGTAGCTCTCTTCGTAAGATGATAGGTAGCTCAACATATCATTCCTCTTCCCCCTCTATATATATATATATATATACACACATACCTTTCTCTATAAAAACAAAGTTGGATTTAAGTTTCCCCTAATTTTAAATAAAAAATATAGTCAACACAACCTATGATTATTTCCCTATTATTATTATTATTATCAAAAATAAATATTTACCCATGCACTCATGCACACAAATTACTCAATGGCAGTTTTCAAATATATTCTACTTAGTGTTCACAATAGCAAATACTGCTCCACTACTACACACTTTAAACACAATAACTTAATGATATTGTAATAACATTGGCAGGAAAAATGCACATACACAGTGCTTCTTAAGACATCAAATGTACAAAATGCAGGAACAGATGCAAAAATATCACTAAAATTGTTCAGTGAAAAATTTAATTATGTTACAGTGGACAACTTAGAAAGCTGGGGAACAATGAGTTCAGGACATGACTATTTCGAGCAAGGTAATATGGATGTGTTTATAGGTAGAGCTGATTGCATCAACATTTGTGGTATGATCCTTAAATCTGACAACACTGGTAATAAGCCTGGTTGGCACGTGAGCTATTTGGATGTAACCACTTACTCTAGTTCAAACCAACGTACAAGCAATCATCAACGTTTCGATATTAGTCAGTGGTTGGCTCTTGATGAAAATCCTCATGAGCTAACTACTATGAGGCACCATTGTGGTAAAATCAGTTTACCAGCTAACTTGTTCTAAGTATCAATACATGCAACAATAAAATTAAAATAAGCCATATAATGATATGAGCATGGTTGAAGTTAATAATTATAATATATAGTATTGAGTGAATAAGATCATCAGTTGTATTTTGATTACAAGAGCAAAAAGAACTTGATCACTTGTGTTGCTTATGTAAAAGTCTTATAAGAATTATGAAATAAAATATTACCTAAGTTTATCTTTGGTAAAATTTCTGTCTTTTTTACTCTCTCTCTCTCTCTCTCTCTCTCTTCCAATGTATTTATTCTTCTTCTTCTATTTTTATTATTTTGTTTTTCATCTCTTTTTTAATTAACTTGTCAAAGCACTTTTCAGTTTAAACTACTTTTTTATTTTTGATCTCGGCTATATTTAATTTATACACAAATTGAATACGAGAATAAGTTGCACCATGTGTTCAAAAGTAATATTTATGATCCAAAAAATTTCTTGAAGACATCATGGTTTGCGGGTACCCTGTTGGCCTTCTATCGTCGAGTTGCTGTTATTATATGTGCCACTGATACACCATAAATACAAAAGATAAAAGTGAGCATCTTTTACATAATAATTATGCCTCTATTTTCAAACAATTTTTCTCATATATTTGTTACTTATTAGTTGCACATATTGTGGGACACTGAAAGTAAAATAGGTAAATTACACTCACAAGATTTTGTGTGTTTGGAACGATATCAAAAACGAGTTTAATTTGTCATTAACAATCAAAAAAATTATATATATCTTTCTAAAAACACTAGGTTCTGACCATGCCATGATCAACAACTCAGAGAGAGAAGAAGAAGAAGAAGTGCTGGAGATATTATTCATGATATAAAAACTGAAAACAGCATATGACTACATATAATATACAGTATTAAAGCTGTTATGCTAATTGATCACACATGAGCAAGCATAACAAACTCTTGTAGAATCTATCAAGTACAGAGCTACATATAAGCTACCATACACTCCACAACACACTTGCAGTACACGTTTAGCTAGTCTAGGTACACCATATTGTACATAGGATCATCTACATCTTCACATGCCTTAACACTTACACCATTCAAATCTTTTCCATGCAAAACCAGCAGATTACAAGTATATCTATTTACAATAAATCAAAAGCATGTGTTGCTGTGATATTAATTAAACAGAGTAATATAGATAGCTGTGTTACCATCAATGAGAGAAAAAAACTAAAATCTTCAAGTAATTATGGGACCTCTACGCTAAGATGAAGAATCTTCTACCTATCTGTGCCGCTGGACAACTGTATAAGCAAACCAATTGATTACACAAATCAATATTGTTGAATAATTGATGAAATAATTAATTTTGTGATTTATAATTCTTTTGTAAAAATCATTACCAATGTATTTGATAACTAATGTTACTCAGTGATTTTCAAGAAAAAAAAATCGAAAATCACTTTAAAGTTACTTGTTAATGGTATTTATAATTTTGATTTTTTTTTCAAAAACTTAAAAAAAAAAATTTTGTTATTAGTTAAAAAATTAACTTTTTAATATTTTTTTTAAATATTTATAAATACAAGTCATTAAACTTCATTTATTCCATAGAAAAACATTTTCTAACTTCAAGTCTGATAACTCACTCTTTGTTTAGTCTACTTCTACCTCATTTTTGATTGTCTTGGTATATGTAAATGATATCTTGCTAACTAGCTAGCTCAGATTCTAACAAAGTGAATAAGTTGATTGTGGACTTAAATCTTAACTTTTCCTTGAAGGATTTGGGATTGTTTCACTATTTTTTTGGGCATAGAGATTAACAATCAATGTGATTCAATCTATTTGTCTCAGTAAAAGTAAATTTGGGACCTACTTGATGTAGCTGATTCTAAACCATTCCTCACTCCCTTATGTTCAGGTGTTGTGCTTGTCAAGAGTGATAGTGTTATGCTAAGTGATGTTACTGCATATAAGAAATTGGTGAGTTCTTTGCAATATCTCATATTAATCAGGCCTCGAATTTCTTTACTGTGAATAAATTGTGCAAGTTTATGACAACCCCAATTGATATTCACAAGCTTTCCCTTAAAAGTCTTCTTAGATATCCCAAGGTCACTATGTCTTATGGTTTTACATTCACTAAACTAGGAGGGTTGGAGCTGGTGGTGTACTATGATGTAGATTATGCTAGCTATCCTAATGACAAGCATAGCATATGTGCTTTTAGGGTGTTTAGTATCTTGACAATCCTCAAAATAGAAAGTAATATCAAGTAATAGTATTAAAAGTGAATATAGTGCCATGACTATTGCCCTCACTAAGTTAATCTGGTTATAGTTGTTGTTTGTAAATTTGCATATGGTACACATTGTTCGTTTATTGTGAACTAATAGTGTGAGTGTTAAAGCACTTGCTCATAACCCTATTTTCCATGCCAGGACCAAGCATATCAAAATGGATCAACATTTTCATTCGAGATAGAGTCATTTAATGTCAACTTATGATTGATTATGTTCCCTCTACTAATCTGGTGGTTGAGCTTATCAAGTCATTACCGTGTGCTAGTTTTTTTGTTCCTTAGGCCCAAATTGTTGGACAGTGTTGCCTCAACCATCAATTCAAGAAGGCTTGTTAAAGATTGAGAATGTATGTGTGTTATCATGAGTGAGTGTATAGTGTAGTGTATCTTAAAGGTAGTTATAGCTGGTCTTTGTATATCAAATGTAAGCTTACATGTAGCATTTTTGTTAAGAGTTGTAGTATAAAAAGCTTGTAAACTGATCTTGTATAATCATCATTCTAATAACAAAATTTGTATTATTCTTCTCTTGTTTTCATTGTTGAAAAAACCTTAGGTTCTTAAAGCAATCCCATAACATAAATCAATGGTCAAAGAAACTTGAGCCATTACTCAATAGTCAGTTGATTATCGTCTGTCTTTCTTTCCCAACCAAGGATGAAAATATTAACGACATCGTTGTTATTGTTAAAAAATGTTTCTTATTTACACATGCCGATATCGAAACATGATAGTCATATCTTTTGATTAAATTTTCACAAAAATTATCGAGAATATCTTCAAAATTTTGCTTAAATATTATTTAAATGTCTTTTTTTACTAATATTCTCTAAATATTATGAATATTGTTGTTAAAATGTCGAACAAAATATCAAAAATAATAGTTCTTTTTTAGCAATCATTTTAATTTAATTTTTTCTCAATTTTATAGAAGAGATTATATTCTTTTTTTACTTGGTTGTAGCATGTTTTCTATACCTATGAAATAAATAAGTAAAAAAATAAAGAGAAAAGTATATCATATATTACTCTATTTAATGAGTAGACGAGTGAAACATTAACATCTAATCTAATTCTCAAGTACAAAATCAACATATATGTTTTATTTTCTACTATTTTATATTAATGTTATAACATGTAAATTTAATTAAATGATAAGGCTGATTATGTCGTCCTAATTATGAACACTTTTAAAAAGTAATAATCAATAAAATTTATTTTTATATTGTCGATATTTATCTATTTATAATAGTTAATAAAACTAGATATTCTACATTATTTCAAACTTTTTAACTACTTATTCAACATTACTTAGCAAAAAAAGAATATAAATTTTATTATAGAATATTTGAATTAATTTGTCAACTTATTGATTAATATAAATATGTGAAGTATTTAAAAATATGTATTAAATAAAAAATTACTTTAAAATATAATTAATTAATTATTTTGATGTTTTATAAATATATTATTGGAACAAGTATGTGAAAAACAATGTAAGAACAATATTACTAATATATTGAAATGAATTGTTTGCGTTGAGTCGCAGATTAGGTCGCTCTCTTTAAGATGTTTCGTGGCTTTGTCCAAATTTAAGCAAACAAAACATAACTTTGTCGTCCCCAGGATAAAACATCTCACAATCAATGCTTTCTATCTTGGAGCTTCACTATATTTATGAAGACCATAATGCTACACCTCTAAAGTTTATGCATAAATTATTTAATCAAATTTTATTTGTATAATAAATTACAAAATTTATACATACAAATACCAAAACAAATAATTTAAGCATAATGTATTTAAATAAAATTTTAATGTGCCCAAAAATTATTTAAATAAATATCACATAAATATTCTACATATGATAAACTAAGTTAAATAATTAATAACATTAAAATTGTATTTGAAATTATTATTTATTTTAATAAAAATTAAATTCCAAATATATATAAAAATAAGCTTGATATATATCTTAACACAAAGTGTCGTGGTCCAGTGGACAGGACACTTCATTCCTAGCCACAAAACTTGAGTTCAAATCCCAACAAAATCAATATTTTTTTAAAGTCAGAAATGACATTCCTTTTTTAAATGTAAGAGTCGTCTTCAACCTCTAACTGGGTCACATGACCTGGTTTTGACCCAAATAGAGACTCGTCCATTTCTCTCTATTTCGGCGACTAAATAATGCTTTCTTTTTATCAAATTTCTTATAATTTAATTTCTTAGTGATTTATGGTATTATTTTGAATCAAAAACATCAAAATAAAATATAAGTTAATTAAAAAATTTCAATGAATGTGCACGATAAATTGAAATTATTTTCTTCATGGATTTTCAAGTTTCAATTCACAGTATCAAGTATAGATATCGAGCATTAAAAACGAGCTAAATGAAAAACTTAAATTTTTAATTCCTCGATGAAATATAGTAAAATATGGATGTTTTCAAAACTACTATGATACCAAATGTTGGAACATAATTCGATCCAAAAATGTTTAAAAAACTATATGATCGCAAATGTAAACACAGTGGAAGTATAAAGGGATTAAAAACATACTTTCAACCATCGATCAAGTTTCAACACTTTCAAGAGAATTCTAATGAGTTATTGGTTTAATGCTTCTAAACTTTCTCTATTATCACAATGGTACATTAAATAATTTATTGAATATTAATTGATTTTTTTCTCAATTTTCAACACAGAACAGGCTTAGGGACCAAACAATGTATTTATAAGCAAGTCTGAAATGCTCTGTCCATCAAAAGAGCAATCAGACATGCATTGAAAGGCTACAAAACACGGGGGATGGAATGATGGAAGTTATGGACCAACTTCTATCAACTTCTCAACTACTCGATTGGTTACCGAGCGTTTGAAGAGAGAAAACCAAAACTCTCTACTATCCTATAGCTTTAGGTGATTTTGATGAACAAGGCAATGTTAAAAAAGAAGAGCTTTACCAAGCTTGTGCAGTCCTAAAGGTGATTAACGGACCGTTAGTAGAATATTCTAATGACTTGCTATTCTAAAGTGGTGGTGAAGTTTGCATATGGCACGTATAGATATCGAGCATTACTGCAAGAAAGTGCTTTTAGAAGATCAAGTGCTTTTTCATGCTTTTGACAGTGAAATAAAAATTCTTTTTAATATAATGGGGGCCATATTTAAAGCACTAGAAGTGCTCTTTTGAGAAGTCTTACTTTTAAAAAAGCACGATTTGTGAAATGCTTTTATTAAACAAGCTTCGAGTGTTTTTGTTTCTTTATTTTTTAATCAATAGCTTTCTGTTCATTTAAAAAACAACTTGTATTTTCATAGAATTAAATATTATAAAACTTACTCTTAGTTATAGATGTGAAAATAATAGGTTGTTAATGAGAGTGATTACATTATTGTAACTTGTAAAATAGGGACAAAAATTAGGTGATACAAATTTTGGTTGCCACATGTATATAGACACAACACTAAGTATTACTCAAATAATCCGATTTGAACTGATTTATTTTTCATCCATTGATTAAATAAATCAAATCAGGTATTGATATTTGAATCAATGAACATTTATGATACAATCTAAATTATTATTTTTTAGAAAAATTATTTAAAACCCCTTGAGGTTTTCTAAAACTAAAAAAACACTCTTCATGTTTAAAAAATAAGTAATTACGCTCTTTCTATTATTATTGTCTCATAATATCTTCCTTTAAATTTCATAAATTTTATTAATTTTATTACAAATAACATTCTTAAAAAATTAAAAAAATAATAATAATAATAAGAGATATAGTTGTTATTTTTCAAACATATGGGATCTTTTTGCTATTTCAAAAAACTTGGAAGGGGTATTTATAATTGATCATTTTTTCTTAAAACTAAAATAGTGTTTCACATAATGCATTATATATTTTATATTAATAAGTTAAAAATTATATATTTACAGCAAAATAACTTTATTATTTATTTATAGTGACTATTCTTCTACTTTTATTTTACTTTTTTTATTAATATTATAATTATATAAATTTCACAAAAAATAATAATTGATATTTTTTATTACTTTATTAACTTAATCTCATTTAAAATTTTAAATTAACTATAATTTACAAATAATAAAAATAAAATCTTAGTCAATTAATCAAAAAAATATCAAAGAATAATATCCTTTGAAATAAATAGTTATAAATATGATAGATTTGAATTTTACTTTAACAAATTTAAGTAATAGATATATTTATAAAAATTGTAAGAAAGATATAGTTATATTTATAAAAATATAAGATATAAAATTTTTAAAAATGATTATTCATAATATAAATTTTTAAATTAATAGTCATAAAAATTAAAAAAAAATATATGTTAGAAATGTGTTGTTTTTTTAGTTCTCAAATTATAATTTTAAAAAGATTTATATTTGAATCGATTTATGGCTTAATCTGATCTGATAAGATTAACGGATCGATCTATCTCGATAGGATATATATGGATCTATTTATTTTTTAAATTAAGCATAATTTATAAATTTTTAATTTAACATAGCATATTAATTTGAACTTGAAAGCTAAGAGAAAATTATTTTAATTTTCTAATAGTAATATAAATTTCAATTGACACTTATAAATAGAAATAAAAAATTTATTATATATTAAACACAATTTATGTGATAATTTATCTTACTTAAATATCCAATAACTTAACACTTATTCTCTGTCCTATTTATTAAAATTATCTATTTTTAATTATTATTTTTTAAATGACAACTTTTCTATAAACGATAATGATTAATGTTCTGAATGTAGAGCTAGGCCTTGTAAATTTGGACGTCTTTCTACATTTTTCTCGAGAAATATGTTTAAAGAATCTCCAGCTTTAGCTTGTTGACAGAATGTTAAATCTTTAATCTCCCTGCAGGGTCTGCAAGCTTTTTGTAACATTTTCTAGCCACACTTTTGTGAACACATTACGAATGATCAACTAGGCGCAGCAGCGTAGAAGAAATCACATCTTGTTAGGCCTGCATCTACTTGCAGCTTTCAGAACTCAACTTTAAATCCGGTATGCCTTTACATGATTTCTTGATATATATCGTGATAATTGATGACTTATTTAGTGGTAAATCCGATTAAGTGATTTAATGTTATATTTTATTAATGGATGAAATAAGAAATATGTAAGACATTTAATTAATGATGTTATTGGAGCATTAAACTAATTTCTTGTCCATTCAATGTAGAGATGAATATGGAGTCTTTGCTACCACAAGTTCTTCAAGGATGTTGCCTATAAATAGCTTGTTTCATTTGTGCAAAATAGAAGAGCAAATGAATTAGAGAGCATCCATAAGAAAGATAGTAAAAGTCTTTGTGAGAGTTATCTTTTGAGTTACTATTTAGAAAGAAAAATTTGTTTCTTCTTTGTAAGTGATATTTTCCCTATTTTATGAAAGAGTTATTTTTTTCTATTACAATAGAGATTAGAATTGTTATCTCATTGTAACTAGAGAGAAGGTGTTGCAATCCCTATTTTACAATAGTGAAATCCTCCTACACTTGTCCGTGATTTTTTATCCCAATTTATTCGGGAGGTTTTTCATGTAAAATATTTGTATCCATTTTATTTTCTTTATTCTTAATTTTACTTTAATTACGTGTTAACTTCGACTCAGTAATTTTTCCTAACAGTGGTATCAGAGTAATTAGTTGAGGGGTGTGAAACAGATCGTTGTGAACAAGATGTCGCCTACGACAAAGTTCGATGTTGAGAAGTTCAACGAGAGTAATTCCTCGGCCCTACACTTGCTCGAACTATATACATTCAAAGAGGGGTTTTTTACTCTGATCCGATCGAGGTGGTTTTCGTGCGGTGAACCGACTTTATTTATTTATTTTTTTTACAAAATTTACTCATTTTCTATTATATTCAAATTAAAACTTGTATTCGATCACTAAATAACAACAAGAAAAAGAATCTATTTAACAAATAGTTTAAATAATACAAATAATTAAAAAATAAAATATTAATTAATAGCAGAAAAATTACCATGGTGTATTCTTCTCTTGATGTTATAATACAAACCTACATATATAATACAAAAATTTATACACATAGAGATTTGTTAGAGAGGAAATGAAGAAAAAATGGTGTTTTGTAAGTGAGAAATGGGTATAAAAAATTTGAGTATTTCGCTTAAAAAAATAGGGGATCTAAAGGATTAGTTAGAGAGGAAGAAAACTTACTAACCGGCGCTGGAAATGGTGGTCGTAAGTGGCCAGAAAATGAGAAAGAGTGGAGGAAAAGTGGAGGAGGTTTTGGGTTTTGAGAGATATGTAACGCTTGGAATAGTTTCTGTCTGGGAAGAAAGGAAATAAAAGAATTTATCCATGTGTGTAGCGTCGATTCTACATGTCAACCGATGGTTGACACCTGGAACCAACGCTATGTCCTACATAGATAGCGTTGATTCTACACCAAATCGACTTTAAACTCATTATAAGTCGGTTTTTTCTACAAATTGACTTTACATATCAACTTAAATACCCTTTAGTAGTATTATTTTGTGAGAGAGTTATTTCTTCTATTACAATAGAGATTAGAATTGTTATCTCATTTTAACTAGAGAGAAGGTATTGTAATCCTTATTTTACAATATAAAATCTTCCTACACTTGTCCATGATTTTTTACTCCAATTTGTTTGGGGAGTTGATAACTGTATTTTATATAGTTATTTTCATCTATTTTATTAATTATAATTGCTATATTCTTGACATTTTTGGTTAATTTTAGTTAAATAAATTAATATTTTTTGTTTATTTGTTAAAAAATATATTTTTAAGAAAATTAAATATTTTGAATCGAAAACGTACTTAATTGCAAATTTATGTATAAAAATATAATTTCAAATAAAAGAGTGTTTAATTGCAATTTATAAAAAGTCTAAAATATAATTTAAATTGAAATTAGGCTTAATTTTAATTATTAAAAGTTTAAAATTTAATTTAAATTAAAAAAGGGCTGTATTGTAATTAAACAAAGTTTAAAATGTAATTTGAAATACATTTGTGGGTTAAAATGCAATTAAGAAAACTTATTTTTCTGTGTAGAAAAAGGAAGCCACGCGTACCATCACTCACACGTGACATTAACCGTTCGATCAGTGGGGCCCACCTGCTGCGTAGGCCTGCGTGCATGGTGGGACCCACGTGTCTCACGCGTCAACCAAGGCGTGATCTCGTGCGACCGTTTCATATGCGTCTGGTTATACAACGAATCGCAAATTGCCAGATGTCCCATTTTATATTTCAGCCAATCATATTTTGACACGTGACAAGGTTTTGGTGAGCTCGAAAACACAGAATAACGCACGCGTTCTAGCCACTGTCCCCCACTTTCTCGGCACCGGTTATCCAGTGCGACCCATGTCGCGTGCGCCCGTTCCTCCTACCAATTAAAGGTTGCCACGTGTCCCACTATTCCTTACAACGAATTAGAGCTTGACATGTGGCATATTTTATGGAAAAGAAAATCAAAAACACGTGGCATATTTTAGATTTATTTTTTAGCTATAAATATAGGATATTAGAGGAGATTTTGGAGTTTTTAGTTTTTTTGAGTTTTAGAGTTTAGGATTTTTAGTAGTGTTTGGGGCTGGACTGTGGAACACGCAGAAGCCATTTTTGGCTTCTGTTGTGTTCTGCCTGTGTCAAATATTTACGATCCGAAATGTTTTAATTTTTCTTTGTTTTTCATCTCATATTCTTTAACTGCTGTAATTTTAATTTATGAAGTAATTTAATTTTTCTAGGATTGCATTTTATCTAAATTTATGAAGCTTTGATTTTAATTAGTTTTAAAAGATTTATAAGACGTTCGATTTGTTTATTCTATTTATGCTTAATGCTTTTGATTATTTACGAATTTTATCAAATAATCTGTGGCACTTAAATAAACTTAGAAGAGGAATTTTTGTGTATATTGCTCATGGATAAAATGACATGTATGATGAAGGATAAGAATATACCCTAATTGTATGTGTGGTCATTTGAGAACTTAGAACGTAATGAATCTTGGTGAATTTAATTCTCATAAGAATATAGTGAATTAATTTAACGAGGTGTGTCTATACGGAGCTCGGAAGAGATGTATGGATAAAATTAGAAGTTTTCGGTTGACAAATTAAATGTACTAAAATATAAATTAAGAGAAAATAATATGATAAGAGTGGATTAATTTGGTGAAAAATTACAATCCTAGATTTCTTTTATTTTGTCATTAAACTCTTTTTTTACACTTTTTCCAAATCAACGATCGTTTTGGATAAAATCAGAGAGAGATAATTTTAGTACTCAACAAACTGTAGTGAAAAATCTCCGTGGGAACGATAACTCACTTATCAAATTTTATTACTTGTGACCGTGTATGCTTGCACGTTTTATGTTCTCTAAAAGAGACAACATGGGTTTTCCACGTAAAATATTTGTGTCCATTTTATTTTCATTATTCTCAATTTTATTTTAGTTGTGTGTTAACTTCGACCCGATAATTTGTCCTAACATATATATATATATGAGAATTGGTTTCACGAGATTAATTTTTATTTTCTTTTAAATTATTATAAATTTTACAATAATATTTAACCATATATTGTTAGGTAAGTATTCTAATTAAACCCCTCTTTTGTTTATCTCAATTTTAAAGATTGAATTTATATAAATTTTAGAAGTTAAGAACAATTTTTCTCCTACTATTTTCTACTTCTTATTACATAAATTTATAAAATTAAATTGCTAAAAATTTAAGTAATTTTACAAAATTTCAATCAATGGATAACATCACTCCTAAAAACTAGGAACACACTAATTCTTAAAGAGTAGTAAGAACTACTTCCAATACACTCTTTTAAATCGATTTTCTATTGAAAAAAAAAAGTTTAAGGTTTTTAAACTGGTCAGGGGAGCAAAGTAACATTAAATTTTAATTTAAGAGATTTATTAACATTTTTCACTATTATTAGGTTAATTAGGAAATAGTGTGAGTTTATATGACTATATATTCACATACCCAAAGTGACACCAAATTAAGAAAATAAGTTGACAGCCATATATGTATTGGTGCAAAAAATAAATCAAGCAAATAAGATACAAAAAAATTGTACGGTAAATTAGTCTAATTTATACTAAAAATAACAAATAATTACATTAATTTTATTTCTTAATATAAGAGTCTTAAATTCTTTAATACTATATGAAGAACATCAAGAATCCAAAAAATGACACTCAAATCCTAAACCCATTACACTTAATCTTACACACAGAAAACTACAATGAAAAAACCCAAAAATACCATTATTTTTAACTACAAATCACCTCACATACATATAAATCATACCATAACTTTTCTCATCAAGAGTGAGTGTTCCACTCCTTTTCCAAGTGCAGCAAATATATATATATATTACACGAACGCTAAAAACGTTTTGTGCTTTTTATAGGTTTTGATGAGCCACTTTCTTAACAATTATGATTAAAAAATCATATATTTTTCTTTGATTTTAATCATTAGACTTGTATACTCTATTATCTCAATAAACATACACTTTATCGCCTTAGCAGGTCCCTCTTCAAATATTTATATAAAAATTAATCACCACTTTTATATAGTTAATCCTAAATTAATTTTGTTGAGTTACACATCCTTCTTTTTTTTTCAAAAATATATTTTATTTATATAATTTTGAATAAAATACTATTAAATATGTTTATTATCAAATGTTAATATATCTATTCCCATATATATTAAAATTAAACAGTTTAAATTTTATAATTACTTAAAAAATACACTTTAATTACATTAAAGGAATCAATTTTTATATTAAAATATTTAATTTTTATAAATAATAAAATCAAAAATATTCAATTTATAAATTATATAATTAAAATATTTGGTCACAAAATTAGTTGGATATTTTTCCCAAAATAAATAATACAACTATTATCATCCTTATTTAACGTGGTAACTAATCAATATTTAAGAACGCGATCTACTTTTTAATTGCGTCTAATCATATATTTTACTTTAATCACCTAAATCACTTAAAAGAAACAAATTTTATATTAAAATATTTAATTTTTATAAATAATAAAATCAAAAATATAAAATTTATAAATTATAAAATTAAAATATATATTTTATATGCTCACAAAATTAATAGAGTATTTTTCCCAAAATAAATAATACAGTTATTATCATCCTTATCTAACGTGGTTCCTAATCAATATTTAATAACGCGATCTACTTTTTTACATGTATGGAATAAATAAAATCTATGTCTAATCATTTTAAGAACGTCATCTACTTTTTAATCCGTGTCTAATAATATCTTTTATATATATATATAAAAGATTTGTTTTTTTTTATTTTGCTTTTTACATGAAACCCATAAAAATATTTTTTAATTTTTTATTCATAAATTATAATTTAATTTTGATTAAATATTTATTCAATTAAATAAGTCAAAATTCGTTTATCTAAGTTTTATTAACCATTAAACTCAATTTTCAAAACTAAATTAGATACCATGAATATTTATCTAATAAATATATATCAATTGTCTAGATATTTTTACTACAATAACTTGTAATAAACATTTTATATTAAATATTGTTTAATTGAGAGTTCTTTAAATTAAATTTTAATTAATTAAATTTTAATTAGATCCAAGAATACCATTTTTTATTATAAGTTTTAAACATGTTAGTTGATTAATTACTAGTCGTCAATGATTTGAAAAATATTAATTGTAATTATTTCGATTGTTGTTCAATTGTTATAGCGTTTCAATAGCAACATATTGCATAAATGATGGATCTTTTAATAGTTTAAGTGTTATACATAATAAACAAAATATATAATAAAAAATCAAAATAACATACTATTTATATAAGTTTTAAATCTTACTACCAATAATTCATATATAGAGGAGGATTTTCACGTAGGATAGTTGTTAAAATAACATTCTCGTCAAAATATTGTTGTGATTAATGGTAAGTATACATAGATTACATTGATAATATTAAATTATTATGCGGATATTTTTGACATATATGTAAGTTTAATAGGATAATTATATCCTATGGGATTACATGGATATTTCACATATAGGTAGGTTTAATAGGATAATTATATCCTATGGAGAACATAGGTTGGCATCTCTATTGTTGGCATGTCTTGATTGTAGTATAGTAACATGCTTAACATATGTTGTGATATTTTGGTAAAAAAAAAAATGATAACAAGTACTAGCAAGTTATGTAACGTGATTTTTTGTTGGACAGTTTTAATATATTTAAATTTTTTTACATGTATTTCATATTTTAAAACATTTTAATTAATTAAATATAATAAGATTTTATTATGTTTTAATGCATATAAAAACTTTCATATATAATTTTATAATAATGATTTTTAATTTATTAATTTATATTAAAAAATGAAATTAAATGATATTTTTATGTTAAATTGAAAACGATCATAAATTTTGTTTATGAACAAATTAAAAATAACGATAATTTTTATTTATGAACAATAAATTTAGTGCAGTAAATTTAGTGCAGAATAATATAGGATTATTCATTTTATATTGTAACTTTTAACTTGTGCTCAATTTAATCATTCAATGAAAACATATATCCTTAAAGATCGCCTAGGTTTACAAAAAATAAAATTTAGGCACGTGTTGGAAGATATTTAGCACGCTATTATAAATTGATGAATTTTTATATGTTACTGCAATTAAAAAATTAGTTTTTAAAGATATTTTATAGAGGAACAGATAATTAGTTTTTTTTCTCCTTATTATTAAAAAAAAAGATTTTATTGGAATTACAATTTCCTCGTTATAGACAGCTATGAAAACTGAAATAAATAATCGCGTAAGGCCAAAATTAGTGCTTAATATTCTACATAAAAAATGTTAAAGCTATCACTGACAAAGATATATATATATTAAAAAAGAGAGAGATGTTTGGGGCTGCTGCAAATTACTCCAGATTTAAATTAAATTAAATTAATGTTATAAATTATCCATCCTAATTTAAATAAAAAATTATACTTATTAAATTAGTTTGAATTGATTTAATTTTTTATTTATATATAATAATTTATTTTTTTATCATATTTAACTTGGCATTAATTTAAAATATTATAAATCATATTATAATTTTTAATCTAATTATAATAATAAAATATTTAAATCAAATTCAATGCAATCTAACAATATTAAACATACAAATAGAAATTTTGTTACAAATATTTACAAAATTAAAAAGCAAAAATTTCAAAGATATAAGTATATTACAAACCAGTGCAAAAAACACTAACTAAAATTAAAATAAATGAATATTTTAAACTTACTTCGTATAATATGTTAATGATAACATAATATATTTGAGCATATAGTTAAAAACAATAAAATTATAAGTTAATTTTATAAACTTACTAATAAATTAATAAATTTATCATAAATATTTTATATAAAATAATTCATGAATTCAAAAGAAATTATGATTGATCTCGTTTTTAATAAAAATAAAAATTATTCATATAAGAAGTCATATTCATTCTTAATAAATTATAATATAATTTTTATTAATAAATAAATAATTGATATACAAAAATGATAAAATTTAAAATCAAAATAGTGAAAAAATACGATAAATTTTTTAAGACATGAATTAGAAGACTTATCATATAGAAGAAGAATAATAATAATACATAATAATTATTTATTTATTTTTTTATATTATCATATTGATCTTGACACAATCCTAACTCAGATATATTTTTTTTATTCGAATTAACCAAAATTAGATCTCAATTTAATACGTTCATATTCGGTTTGGAAAAACAAGATGTCCCTAACACATATATACAACAAAAAAGCATCTTCTTAACGTCCACAAAGAATATAAATAATTGCATCATAAAGTAATTGGTAAAAATAATTTTTGAAATGTTATTTTTGAAGTGAAATGATAAATCTCTATAAGTAATATGGAAGGTTTAGTTTTAGAGCGAACAAAATTAATTTTTTTTTTTTAAGGCTTAGTCTCAGTTTCTGTGGCATGAGGAATTAAAAAAAAAAACTGTGTCAGGTTATAAGGTTCAAAGGAGAGTCTTTTGTTTTGGTTGTTTAAAAGTCTAGCTAACTAATTATCATTGTCAGTTACTATGTAACATAAAATATATTTTATTTGTCAATAACTTAAACATTATTTTAACAAATAAAAAAATCTTTAGAATATTTACCAACCACTTTTTATCAAATTATTATTTTATATTTATTATCAATCAATTAGTTTAGAAGTGGGGTAATGTTAAGATAATAATAATTGGTGTTATTAGATGAACCACTAATTTTAAGAGACCATGTTAAATTATTTAAGTACAAATGTTAGGATAATTTGATGTTTTATTTATCTTATATAAACTTGTGAGAAAATATAGAAATATATTAATTCAATTTATCTTAGTGTAAAATTTTAGAAAAATATAGAGTTATATGAATTCAACTCAAGATTATAAGAACAATTAAATCAAGAAATTGAAAATATATCATAAATAAAAAAAGATAAAAAGTCATAAAATTAATTTTGATTTTTTTGATCATTTACATCAATAAAAAAACCTATAACAAACCTACTAAAAATAAATAAAATATTATAAATATTGATATTTAGGAAATTAAATTGACTTTTATTTTAAAAAAAATTTCTTTTAACGTGAAGTTAAATTAATACCAACAATGAAAATATTTTGTTTGTAAATTTTTCTATTTGGAAATGATTTCCAATAATAAGGTGCCAAGTAATCATAAAATAGGATAATATTGTAATATTTTAACAAATAAGGGTAAGGTGACTTTTGTTTTTCTTAAATATCAATATATCACATTTTAAATATAATAAAAATTAAATATAGAGTATCTCACTATATTTCCTTTTTATGGTGTCATTTAAGAAACTAGAATCACTCTTTATCAAGATGTGATTTATATATGGAATTAAGTATTTTTATGACATTTGCTAGATTGCACTAAAAAAGATGAAGTGAGAAATGTGTCAGAGAATAAATATTGGCATCTTTTGGTTCTTTAGAAAAGAAATTTTATCGTTTGAAAAAAGTTAAATAAAGATAAATTATATTATAATTTTTATATTATTTTTTTTTGTCTTAAGTTACTAGAATACGGTTGAAAACAAGCCTTTAACAATAGAAAAGTAGTAGGTAATAATGAAATGTTTTCATAAAATATTTATTTTAATAATTTTTTATTGTGATTATTTTATTTATTTTTAATTAAAATATTAAAATATATAATTAAATAAATTTTTGTTAAGATTTATTATTATTAATTTTTTTTAAATCATTGCATGTTAAGTTTTAATTTTATCATTATTAAAACATCATGTTTTTAATATGATTTTAATTGTTTGATAGGAAAATATTTTAATATATAAATTATTAAAATAATATAATTTATTTTTATAAATGATTAAATAATATATTTTTTAATATGACAAACTAATAAAATTAATAATTTAGACTTTTGCTAAAATACCAAAAGGAATGCTACGATCGCAATTTTGTGCATATATTTTATTTATACTAATTATAAAACACGTGGTAACATTTTTGAAAAAAAAATAATTATTTTATTTTTAAAATTATTTAAATAAATATTATATTATAATTAATAGAAACAGTGTGAATTTATATGACTATATATTCACATACCAAAGTGACACCAAATTAAGAAAAATAAGTTGACAGCCATATATGTATTGGTTTTTATTGGGCACAAGTAAAATGCAAACAATAAATCAAGCAAATAGACACAAATATTTTTACGGTAAATTAGTCTAATTTATACTAAAAATAACAAATAATTTTATTAATTTTATTTTTTGATATAAGAATCTTAAATTCAATAATTTAATACATACTATATCTAAAAAATAAAATCAAGAACCCAAAAAATGACACTCAAATCCTAAACCCATTATACTTGAATCTTACGCACAGAAAACTACAATAAAATGACACTCAAATCCTAAACCTCACATACATATTACACGAACGCTAAAAACGTTTTGTGCTTTTTATAGGTTTTGATGAGCCACTTTCTTAACAATTATGATTAAAAAATCATATATTTTTCTTTGATTTTAATCATTAGACTTGTATACTCTATTATCTCAATAAACATACACTTTATAGCCTTAGCAGGTCCCTCTTCAAATATTTATATAAAAATTAATCACCACTTTTATATAGTTAATCCTAAATTAATTTTGTTGAGTTACCCATCCTTCTTTTTTTTTTTCAAAAATATATTTTATTTATATAATTTTGAATAAAATATTATTAAGTATGTTATTATCAAATGTGAGTATATTTAGTTCCATATACATTAAAATTCAACAGTTTAAATTTTATAGTTATTTAAAAAATACACTTTAATCATTATAAATAATAAAATCAAAAATATTTAATTTATAATTTATATAATTAAAATACATTTTTTATATGTTCACAAAATTAGAAGGATATTTTTTCCAAAATAAATAATACAGCTATTATCATCCTTATCTAACGTGGTTACTAATCAATATTTAATTTATAATCAATGAAATCTATGTCTAATTAACGTGTGATCTACTTTTTCATTGTATCTAATCATATCTTTTATATATATTTTTTAATTTTTATTAGTAAATTGTGTTTTAATCTTTATTATATATTTATTTAATTATAAAAATCAAAATTCTTTTAATTTTTATTAATTAATTATAAATTAACTTTGACTAGATATTTTCGATTATCTAAGTTTTATTAACCATAATCTAATTTATAAAAACTAATTTAGATACATATCTAATAAATATATATCAATTAAAATAAAGATGTGTAATTGATTTTTAAGTTTTGTTTATTGATGTCAGAACACTTTTACTGAGTTAAACATCTATCTACCTAAATTGATAGTTATGAAATTAGTCATATTTAGACGGTAACTCTATTAATCGAAAATGAATCGGATACAAATCTTAAAATAAAGTCCTATTTTTAATTGAATATATGTCATGCATCCATTTTTTTGTGTTGAATAAAGATAGTACGGAAATAGTAATAAAATTTAAATTTAAGGTTTAATTTAAAATAAAAATAATGATAAAGAGTCGTATAAATTTATATTAAAAAAATTATTAATTAAGTTTACTAAATTATTTTTATCCTTTTTATATCGCATTTGAATCGTGTTATGTAAAACATTACATCCCTATCTTATTATATTATAATCTTAAAGTGAGTTCGCTGCTTATTATCCCACCAGTTACATTTATATTTATAACTATTCACAATTTATTCTACTATAAACTTATATTTCTCACCATTGCGTTTTGCCTTTTTTTTTTTAATTTTCATATTATTTCTTTCTTCAAAATGGATTATTTACATTTTCTAATAATGCACCATAACTAACAATTTGAATACCCAAATTTTAGTGTCCATTTGCTTCGAAAAAAAAAAGAATAAATTAAGATTTTTTTTACTATTGTGTAACAATAACCTCATATTTTTATATATATATAAAAAAAGAATGTTTAGTGGTTCTTTTTTGTTCTTCTTTTTCATTTTTGCTTTTTTTATCAATAAATAGAAAAATATTCTCGTAATATGTACACTTTTAATAAATAATTATTTTAATATTTTATTATATTTTACATTTTACTATTAGGTAATTATTTTTTTATTCTTCAAGGTAACAATTTATGGGATTTTGGTTTGTTGTATTAGATAAATTAAATATATTTATATTAAATTAAAATGTATTATAATTATTCTTTATAATATTTGGTGACAAACAGTATAATAATAATAATAATAATAAATATTGAAATTGAACTAATTTTTTAATTTAATTTTTTTATTGAAGTTGAGCTGATTTTAGTTTGATTAAAAATGAACAGAATATTTTTATTAATAAGTTTTTTTTTTAAGAAATAAAAGTTGATTCATAATAATAGTGATTTGTTTAGCATTAAAAAAAGGAGGTGAAAGTAGATAGATATGAATAAAAAGAAGTGTTAAGGGAGATGAAAAAGGTTGTGTAATAAAAAAAAATATTTCAAAGAAAATTAATATACCCTTAATTTATAATATTACATGATTGACATATGCCTAAATAATAATTAAATTGTGAAATAGAACTTATGTGCACCATTTACATATTTAGAGGACTTACAATGCATCTTTTAAAAAAAATCAAGGATTAAAGTGTATCTTTATATAAGGGATTCATGGAGCTTCAGATCCAGATATCCTATACAGGGTTCTTGTTAAAAAACAAGAGATGGAGCAAATGCAGGCATAGACTCCAACATAACACTTACTTTGTTCAATAATATAAGCGACAGTTTTACATTTGACAACTTGGAAAGTTGAGGAGTAACGGAACTAGGACATAAATATTAACGGAATTTAATTCTAATTATATCACATTTCATATTATAAGAATATTATTTTTATTGTTATAAGTTTTAAACATGTTAGTTGATCAATTATTATTCTTCAATAATTTAAAAAATATTAATTGTGATTATTTCGATTATTGTTCAATTGTTATACCGTTATAATAACAACCTAGTGCATAAATGATAGATATTTAACAGATACTTCATATTTTGTAAAAAATTTAAGTGTTATACACAACAAACAAAATATATAATAAAAAATCAAAATAACATATTGTCTATATAAGCTTCAAATCTTACCACCAATGATCCATCATATAGAGGAGGATTTTCATGTAGGGTAGCTATTGAAAGAACATTCTCATCAAAATATTCTTGTAATTAATGATAAGAATGCATTGATAATATTAAACTACTATGCGATTGTATGGGTATTCCTCGCATATATGTAGGTTTAATAGGATAACTATATCCTATAGAGAACATAAGTTGGTAATGAGATTGCATAGGTGAAATGCTTGTCATAGATGGTGGCATGTCTAGCCGATATGGTATGTCTTGATTGTAGTTTAGTAACATGCTTAGCATGTGTTGTGCTTCCCCAGCTTGGTAACTTTAAAATTTTTTTATACTTGCAAGCTCACTTAACATAATAATCTTAAAAGAGTTCAAATTTTCTTCAATTTTATTCAATTTATCTTTATTGATTATCTTAGTTTTTTGTTTTGGAATATTGAAATTTTTTATGTAACCATCATATTGACTTCTTCCCTAACCTAACGAGGATGATCGGGTCTAAATGTATAATATATGGCATCTATTCCTAGTTATTCAATTATTTCACCCTTATTTATTTGTTCTTGGACCGCTATCTATAAATGATAAAATAGTAAAGAATATTATACATTGTTACATGAATATGCAAACATTATAACAAGGAATTTATATCAAGTTAAATTACTAACAAACTTATTTAGTTGTTCTTCTCCTAATTTATTCATTGGTTTTGACTTCTTCTTTTTTGTGTCTTTGTTTTTATATAGTTCAACTCTGGTAACATGTCTACCCAATTTAGCTTCCTACGTATATAAATTAAATAAATTTATTAACCAATTAATTAACTTAAGTTCAGGAAAATAAATATAAAAATAATTATAAATTAACAACTTAATATTATTATTTTTTGTCTAACTTTAAGATTTGATGATCTCTCGTTATGGTTAGGAAGAATATTCTATATTTGTATATTATGGTGTTGTTTCCTAATGATTAGAAATTCATCCGTATGTCTATAATTCACAAACTCTTTCTATACTTAGGATTCTATCTACGGGTAATCTACAAAAAAATTATACAATTCTTCTTCATCGAGGGATTCCAAGTATGAAAACACATAATTTCTAATCATTTTAAAAGTTTTGTATTACTTTCATGTCTTGTTTGTAATTTTATAGTACTTGTTAGCTCAATTATTGAGAACTTTAAAACAACTATGTAAAAAAAACACGATTCAGATGAGATATAATACTAAAAGGATATAATATGTAATTAGTTATAAAAAAAAAGACTTACCTAAATGGTTTTTCATATCTTGTAATTTTCACAAACTTCAACTTTATTTCAGCTATTTATATTGATAGGTGTACTTGACTTGATAAGTCTACCGATAAAAGATTTCAAATGTTGCTCATTTTCTTCCTATGGATTATCAATTGCATCAAATTCAACAAGTATTCTATAATCTAGATTAAGTTGAACATTAGTTATATTATCCAATGTATTCTTTTAAGATGCCCTAATGGATCATTTGGATCTATAATCTCTAACACCCTTGCATGTGAATAATGATTAAATAAAATTTAATTCACAATTTTAACGCAAGTATATATAAATTAGTGTTATTAAAACAATAAAAACATATATTATATTTAATTAGGTTGTCAATCATGTGTGTATATATATATAACATTCACAATCACTTTAAATCCATGAAAAATAATCATTATCATCAATCATCACCTATATTAAACAATTTGTTTAAAAAATGAGTAATATTTGATAACGTATCAAACATGTCATAAAAAATGATTTTCTTGGAATTACAAATTTCTCAGCAATAAAAAAAATGGAATAAATAATTATGTAAGGCCAAAGATTAGTGCTTAATATTTTTACATAAAATATGGTAGAGATATCACTTACAAAGTTTCTATATATAATATTAATTTAAATTTAATTTAATTAATATTATAAATTATTATCCTTAATTCAAAAAAAAATTAAAATTATTTAAACTTTAATTTAGATTGCTTAAAATTTTTAGATATAATAATATTAAAATCTGAAATAATCTCACTATATTTCCTTTTTATGGTGGCATTTATGAAACTAAATCACGCTTTAGCACGTTCTAATTTATAGGTGGAATATATAACTTTATGACATTTGCTAGTTTACACTAAAGAAGATGAGTGAGAAATGTCTCACTGAGGTTATTAAACTATATTATTGTTATTGTATCATCGTTATATTAAAAATAATATGGTTCGAAAAAAATAACTAAAACATAAGCGTTTAATATTAAAAAAAATAGATTTATGCATGTTTAATAATAAAAAATTAATAAACTTGTTATAATCACGTTAATTATGTAATATTTGATCAAATTTTCTTAAAAATAAATAATTATTTTTAATTTTTAAATTATTATTTTATCAAATATTATATTATAATTATTCTAAATGTTTATCTTATCCTATCATTATGCAAATACCCAAAGTCGCATCAATTCACCACGTTTAATGTGAATTCTTTTGGTCCCCATGGTCCTCTTGAAATATTTATTATAAAATTTAATCACCATGTTTAATGTGAATTCTAATTGGCTCAAAGTAATTAAATAATACAGGTATTGTCGTACTTAATAAACGTGGTCCCTAATTAATAGTTACTTTTTATGTGTATGGAATCAATTAAATCGGTGGATTTTATTACGAGGATCTAGAAAATATTTACTACCTTAATACTGTTATATATTTAAGTGTTTTGTTGTTTAACTTACATATGAATGCAAGTTACAGATTATTAACTAAATCATTATTTTAGTTCTTAAATCATTATGTAACTTGCATATTACATATGTTTAGTTCTTACCAAACGTGGTTCCTATTATTGTATTTGTGTCATCTTTATACATTAATTATACTATATATACAAATAACAAAATCTTTAATAATATGAAAAATTATTGATTAAATCTAAATAAATGTTTTATAATTGTTATATCATATTTATATTGTGTTATGGTGATGTGTCATATATTTTCAACCTTTCTTAACCATTGAATTTATCTTAAAAATGAATTCCATGCTCGTAAGAAAGTGATGAAATTGGTGGATTTTATTACAAAAAACGATCTATAAAACATTAAAGATTTTTGATGTATTAGATAAATTAAATATATTTATATTATAGTGAATTATATTGAATTATATTATAATTAATATGTATAATATTTGGTAACAATTAACATAATATAGTAAAATAAAATTAATAATAAATATTTTAATAAAATAATTTATATTTAAAATAATATTTAATTTATTTTATATAGTTTTCTTAACTAACAAAATAATTTCATCCTAAAAATTTATTTAATTTAATATTAAATTAATTTATATTTTTTTTTCTTACATTTTTAAAATAAATATAATTTTAATTTTAAATGAAAGAAAGAGTAAAGATAAAAATGTATTAACTTAATGAATTTTTTTATTTAATTAAAGATTTTTTTTATATGTGATGGAGATTAGGATGACATTTCTCGTCACCTCAATTAAATAACCATTTTGTTAAAGAAAAAAAGAAAAAAAAATTGAGAAATACATAACCCATCCCATCGCAAATACTCAAATACTCAATTATTATGCACGCAAGAGTATCTAACTAAGTTGGTGATTAAACCATATATGTTTTGATTGTTTTTAAATTTTGTTTTTAAATTTCAATATGCAGTTTATGTTTTTTAAACTTAAATAGTTTAAGCATAAATATGTAATAACTTTAAACATACGCAGTTTTTGTTTTTCAATAATTTAAACATTTTTTTAAAACATTTTTTTAATCTTAACTAGTCTTTTTAAAGTAGTTTTATAAACTTAAATAATTTTGGCATAAAACATATGCAATAACTTTTATCAATATGCAGTTTATATTTAAATAATATATATTTTATGTTCGTGCTTCAAATAAGAAAATTATAATATATTAAATTAAAAATAAAGAAATTATTTACAATTTTAAGCACATGTATTGATTAGAGAAGAATATAAATATATTTTAAATAAAAGTTTATTTACTTTTTAGTTTTATATGATACAGTTTTTATATAATTTTATTTTTAGTTCTTTCTAAACAAACATATATTTTACTTTATACTATACATATAATTATATTATACTATTAAATATTAAAAATTATATACTTTAAATTAAATTTTCAAATCAAATTAATTATAATTTAATTTAATTAATTTATGCCAACATTCTATTTAAAAATACATAAATTTGAAAAGAATAAGTTAATTTATACAGCTGTTATTATAATGAAATTTTGAAGGGAAAAAAAATTATGCGTGGCACACACCGCGTGTGTCCGTCCCAATGTCGTTATCCCCCCTATTTTAAATGTGGGTAACTCAACCAAGTGTATTCACATACGTGGCACCTAGTCTACTTTTGGAATCTTCAAATAAAATATTAATCAAGTACACGCATGGAATTAGGAACGTGCAAAAAATTCAATTATACGATGTATCGGATAAATTTCAACCAATTTCTAAAATTTTGACTAATTTTAAATTAATAATTGAATTAAATGGAATAAAAACTTCATTATTATCTACTATATAATACAATTCTATCTAAACCCATTAAAATTATATAATGTTTATATTTAATACACATGTTATTCAATTTTTACCACTTTTTATTCTACTTTTTTTTTTCATTTTAGTGACTTATAAATACGATGATGTCATTGAGTTATCTCAATTCACATTTTTGTCTTAATTTTATATTTAATTTTTTTTCTTATGTGGATTTGATATTGTAATATTATTAAGTTATACTATTTACATTGTTATAATGATATTTAATATTTTATTATATATCAAGTATTTATATGTTATTTATTGATCCAATTATTTGTTTTTATTTGAATTGATTCAATCCATTAATTGACCAAATTTATTCAAGAAAATCTAATTTATATATATATATTTTAAAATATTTGAGCTCTTCTCATATTATCTAACAAGTTAGTTGATCACCAACTGAATTACTCAATATTAATTATGTGTCCTATATCCAATGATTATGTATATTTTAAGATTTTAGATTCTTTATCTTGCCCTTAATAGATAGTTCCTAAAAATTTGATAGATTTTTTAAACGACTTATTATGATCAAATTAATAAGATAGAGATTGAAATAAATTTTTAAGACAAATTATCCAAATTTTTAAGACAAATGATCCCAATCTCATTGTCTTATAATTTTATATATTTATCTATAAAATAATTATTTTTTATTAAAAAAATTGTATTATTACTCACAATTAAGTATTTCGTTAAATATATAATATTTATAAAATATTTTATTTTTATCGTTGAATCACTAACAAAATAAACAATATCAGTTACATATTGTACAGTAAATTTCATATAATTAAATTTAGTTACAGACTATTTTTTTAAAATAAAATAGGTTAATTTAGAAAATAAAATTATAATTTAATATATAATTTCATTGGAACATGGGAATCTCCATCTCACGAATCTTTCTAACTTTGTTGGAGAAATTTCATTCCTTTTTGGCATATGTGTTGGATCATAAACTTGATTTATTATTTTCTACAAGTCATTTATTATTATTTATCTTAAATTTTATTTATTGTATCAATAAATGCTAATAGCTGTAGAAAATGATTTATTATTTTCTACAAATTACTTATTATTCTCTAGGACCTAATGTAATCAAGAAAAATTAAGAGCTTCTAAGTGAGTGAAGAAAAAAAATCTAAATAAGAGTGAGGTGTAGTATCTTATATGTTGAGAGAATGTTCTCGTAATATTTTTTAGAGTT
Source organism: Hippophae gyantsensis (assembly GCA_030763125.1). Taxonomy (NCBI): domain Eukaryota; kingdom Viridiplantae; phylum Streptophyta; class Magnoliopsida; order Rosales; family Elaeagnaceae; genus Hippophae; species Hippophae gyantsensis. Next base: position 21,760,487 of record CM061031.1, read on the forward strand.
TGAATAAAAGTTGTTTGTTTGAGTATTTCATTTCTAACAAAGTGGTATCATAGCCAGGTTGGAAAGTATATACTATTTCATATCAAATCGATGGTCTCGACGAGAGGAATTCGATGACATAAGAATCTCCCCAATCGGAGTTTATAAGCATCATCGCATGCCACCGAAAGAGTGCTACCTAAAATCAAGTTGAGCCGAGTCAACCGAGGTGGAGCCATTGATCGAAAAAATATGAATTTTTTTTTCAGAGTTCCTTCCAAGGTTTTTTGGCATTTTGGATTCATTTGTGCAATCAGATTTTACAAATTCTCATTTTATTGAGAGATATGAAAAATGATATGACACCATTCTAAGTCCCGACACTCAACAACAACAACTACAATAATTGGAGTATCAAAATGAAGGTATTTCTTAGATCACAAGATGTGTGGGATATCATAGAGAAAGACTATAACAAGCCTACGATTGATGCTGCTCATACACCTGATCAAAAGATAACTTTGAAGGATTAAAGAAAGAGAGAATAAGGCTTCCTACCTCATATACCAAGCATTAGATGATGATGGCTTTGAAAATATTTCGAGTGCAAGCTCTGCCAAGGAAGAGTGGGAAAAACTACAAACCTCGTACAACGGAATCAAAAAGGTGAATTTGAATCCTTACACATAAAAATATCTGAGCCTATTTCAATTAATTTCTAAAAGTAGTAGCTATTTCTAATTAATTAAAAAGAAATGGTGAAAATTTAGAAGATGTGAGGATAATAGAAAAGATACTTTATTCGTTGAATCCTAAATTTGAGCATATCGTCGTGACGATTGAAGAAACTAAAGACTTGAAATAAATGACTATCGAGCAACTTCAAGGATCATTGCAAGCATAAGAATAGAAGTATAAGAAGAAGCAAGAGTTTACTAAGTAATTACTCAAGCTGTAACTCAAGGATATACATGAAATCCAAGGCAATGATAAAAACCAACGTGGCCGAGGTAGAGGTAGAGGTTGTGGAGGAGGTGGAAGTCACGATCCTGGATGATAATGGAATTACAATAACAATAATTTCGACAACAACTATAAGAAAGGAGAAAGCTTAACACGATGTCGTGAAAGAATTAATCCAAATTCAAGGTATGAAAATTTTTAAATTCGATGCTATAATTGTGAGTAGTTTGGGAATTATGCTTTAAAATGTAGAGCTCCTAACAACAAAATTGAGGAGAATTCCAACTACGTGGAGGAAAGGACAGATGGCAAAGAAACTCTTCTTCTAGCATGAAAGGAAATTGATGGTGGCCAAGAAAATTCTTGTTATCTTGACAGTAATACAAATAATCACATATGTAGAAGGAAAGACATGTTTGTGGAGCTAGATGAGTCAGTAAGCGAAAATGTTTCGTTTGGAGATGATTCCACAATAGTAGTGATTGGGAGAGGTAACATCTTTATCGGTTTGAAAGATGGAAAACATCAATTTATTTCTAATGTCTGCTATATGCCCAATATGAAAAGTAACATATTGAGTTTAGAACAGTTAGAGAAAGGGACTAACTCGTATCAACCATCCTGACCAACTCTGTGAAGGGTTTCTAGTTAGGAAACAATTTAGGAAAAGCTTTCCAAAGGAGTGAGAGTCAAGGGCCAAAAAGCCCCTCGAGCTCTTCCATACCGATGTGTGTGGTCCGATCAAGCCAAGCTTTCTCGGTAACAGTAATTATTTTTGTTTCTTCATTGATGATTTTTCAAAAAAAACTTGGGTATATTTCTTGAAACATAAGTCAAAAGTTTTCGAAGTCTTCAAAAATTTCAAAGCTATAGTGGAGAGAGAAAGCAATAGATTTTTGTGTCCTATATCCAATAATTACTCAACATTAACGATGCGTCCTATATCCAATGATTATGTATATTTTAAGGCTTTAGATTCTCTATCTTACCCTGAATAGAGAGTTCTTAAAAATTTGATAGATTTTTTAAACGACTTATTATGATCAAATTAATAAGATAGAGATTAAAATAAATTTTTAAGACAAATGATCCAAATTATATCAATGTTGAAAAATGTGTTAGATTAGTTTTAAAATTATGCTAAAAAATACACTTAGTATTGAAATTGTTACCTTAGGTGCTATATCTCTCATTATTCTCTTTAATAGCCCAAATTTGTTCAAAGCAGCTAACGATTTTAGTATATTCCATTAATTATAATGGTAACTAATACGATTTATAACACACAAGTGATAAATAAATCCAAAAACTAGGATTGTTGTAACCGTGACGATTGGTGACAAATTTCATTATTACTTATTAGTTTATTAGTGAGTTAACTAAATTAGTAAATGGGGTGATTGAATTGTTTTTCAGAAAAATAATATAAAGTAATAAAATAAGTTGTAGAAGAATTATGAGACTGTCATCACCACTAACCTATAATTTTATCAAATATGTGTTGAATGTAAATTATTTTATTAAGTTCTAAATTATTTTCATAATTTAAAATCACTCTTGAATTATTAACCTTAACATTATAATCTAAGTCTGCTTAATGTTTTTCATCTTTTCTTATTGTGTAATAGATTAAAAGTATGCTTATTAATTAACATAAATTATGAACAACCTAGTGGTACGTTTCCTAAATTTAATTTATTTATTATACTAAGATTTAAAAAGATAATAACAAAACTAAAAAAGATTAAAAAAATCGTTTAATATTTAACAAAGATATTCAATTGGAGTTGTGATCAAACAGGCATAATGTACTATTTTGAATAAGAATATTAGTTATTATATATTAATATCTTATATTAGGTATAAACATATTCATATAGTAAATTAGTTGATCATCTTAATTCATAATATATATAGTCATGTCATTTAAACATAAAATTAAATATATCAAAAATAAAGAATTGAAATCAAAATTGTTCATGATATTAAATTTAATTAAACTATAGTCTAGCCTTTAGAATTGCTCATGATCATATTGAATATTTAACCATATATAGAATTTATAAAATTCATAACAATAATTAAATATTCATAATAAAAAAGAGAAGAAGTAGATAAAAGATTCTAAATTGTATGAATTATTGGTGCAAAATGAACCAAAAATATCAATATCCACTTGGTCTTGAATCTTCCTTTAAAGCACTTGTAACATTGTTGAACCTATTTTTTTTTCTCTTGATTTTTATGCAATTTTGACACTAATTGTGTTTTATGGGTTTTTGTTTTCTATTTATAAGAGATAAAAATCAAATATGTATCTAAATAAGATTGCTGATATTCTAGTAGAGATCAAATTAGTGTGCAATATGTGTTAAAATAATATAATAAGCTACAATGGTTAAAAGTATAGAATAAGATGTGAAATATATCAATTTTTCTTCTAAGTTAATTCACCTATCAAATAAATATTACAAAAAATAGAAAAAATTATTATTTTTTCAATAAATAGAAAATAAATAATTTTAACTTATTATAATAATAAATATATATAAATAAAAATAAATTAATATTTAAAAATGTGTATAAATTAACACTCAATAATAACCATGTGGATAATTAAAGTGTGAGATAAATAAATAATTTTTACATCTTTTTACTTATGACATAATTTTTTATAGTCTTAACTAACTAACAAATTACATAAAGCCAAATATGATTAGCAAAAAAAAAAAAAAAATAGCAAAAAAGAGAAATGAAATAAAATATATGTACACCATATTTTCTTTATTTGTCTAAATTTTTTTATAGCTTTTTTACCATTCAATTGTATTATATTTTTTTAATTTTAACTATATATTAGTAACATATAAATCTTCTAAAATTAAAATATAAAATTTACAATAAAATTGTGTTAAAAACCAATATAATGTTGAAGAGTATAAATGATTGTTAGATACAATTTTCATAAGATTAAGTTTTTGGAAAGATTAGTGTATGAAACTTGTTTATGGTATCGAAGAATCAAGGTATGTGATCTAATTCATATACAATCACTAAAATCAATTAAAATTTTTAAATTTGTTGTGTATTTTTTAAAAAACAGGAAAAACTATTTATGAAAAAAGTTTAAATAATGGGTATTTACAAAGATAAAATATTTGGCATAAATTTTAAATAATATAAATAATTATTAAGATAACGTATCACAAATTTAAGTTTTTGCAAAATTGATTTTTGATATATTTTTATTTATTTGAATTCTTTGACTTAAATTATGGAAAAAGAGCCTATAAAATTAATAGAAAATGTTAAAAGAGCGTGTATATATATTACACATCATTTTGTTTGATATATAGAATTTATATTACATAATTTAAGTTGAATGTCATAAAAGTTGTTAATTATGAAAGCAATAATTGATATTATTTATTTATTTATGTCAGTATCATATTTATCATAAAAAAATAATTAATAAAAGGTTAATAGTGTTTCTTGTTTCTATATAAAGCAATTTAATCACCACGTTTAATGTGAATTCTAATTGGCTCAAAGTAATTAAATAATATAAGTATTGTCGTACTTCCCAAACGTGGTCCCTAATTAATAGTTATCATGCAATTCACTACGTTTAATGTGAATTCTAATTGGCTCAAAGTAATTAAATAATACAAGTATTGTCGTACTTAATAAACGTGGTCCCTAATTAATAGTTACTTTTTATGTGTATGGAATCAATTAAATCGGTGGATTTTATTAATACTGTTATATATTTAAGTGTTTTGTTGTTTAACTTATATATGAATGCACTATTAACTAAATCATTATTTTAGTTCTTAAATCATTATTTAACTTGCATATGAATGCAAGTTACATATGTTTAGTTCTTACCAAACGTGGTTCTATTATTGTATTTGTGTCATCTTTTTACATTAATTATACTGTATATACATTTAAGCTTTAAGTTTTCTAATAGCAACAAATAACAAAATATAAAAAATTATTGATTAAAATTAAATAAATATTTTATCATTGTTATATCATATTTACATTGTGTTATGGTGATGTGTCATATATTTTCAACCTTTCTTAACCATTGAATTTATCTTAAAAATGAATTCCATACTAGTAAGAAAGTGATGAAATTGGTGGATTTTATTACAAAGAACAATCTATAAAATATCAAAGATTTTTGATGCATTATATTAGATAGATTAAATGAATTTATTTTATAATAAATTATATTGAGTTATATTATAATTAATATGTATAATATTTGATAACAATTAGCATAGTATAATCAAATAAAATTGATAATAAATATTTTAATGAAATAATTTATATTTGAAATAATATTTAATTTATTTTATTTTATATACCTTTATTAACTAACAAAATAATTTCATCCTAAAAATTTATTTAATTTAATATTAAATTAATTTTTATATTTTTTTTTTTACATTTTAAAAATAAATATAATTTTAATTTTAAATGAAAGAAAGAGTAAAGGCAAAAAATTTAGGAGTAGTGCATACAAAAAAGTGTGACTAACCCTGATAATCCAAACCATCGGTGCTTTTCCTTTACCACCAAAAAATTTCCATGAGTAGTGTAAAGGTGAGTTGGTGGATCGGTCAAAGTGTGAATTTCTTAATACTTGATCACTTTTTTTTAAAAGATAAATAAAAATAAGTGAATATAATTAAAATATTAAAATAATATAAACAAAAAATTAAGATATACAATAATATATATTTTATGTTCGTGTTTCAAATAAAAAAAATTATAATATATTAAATTAAAAATAAAGAAATTATTTACAATTTTAAACACATGTATCGATTAGAGAATAATATAAATATATTTTAAATAATAATTTATTTATTTTTTAATTTTATATAGAATATTTATTTACATAATTTTATTTTTAGTTATTTTTAAACAAACTTATATTTTACTTTATACTATATTTATATATATAATAAAATTATATTATACTATTAAATATTAAAAATTCTATACTTTAAATTAATTATTTAAATTAAATTAATTATCATTTAATTTAATTAATATATGCAAACATTCTATTTAAAAATACATAAATTAAGTTAATATAGAGTAATTAAATTAGGTTATGAATACTGTTATTATAATGAAATTTTGAAAAAAAAAAACGTGGCACACACCGCTTGTGTCCGTCCCAATGTCGTTATCCCCCCTATTTTAAAGGTCGTAACTCAACCAAGTGTATTCACGTACGTGTCACCTAGTCTACTTTTGGAATCTTCAAATAAAATATAAATCAAGTATACGCATGGAATTAAGAACGTGCAAAAAAAATTCAATTATATTATGTATAGGATAAATTTGAATCAATTTAAAATTTTGAGTATTTTCTAACTAATAATTAAATTAAATTAAATTAAAATTTTATCACTATTTATTATATATGATACAATACCATCTAAACCCATTAAAATTATATAATATTTATCAAGTTACAGTATTTACATTATTATAATAATATTTAATATTTTATTATATATCAAGTATTTATATATTGATTGTTGATTAAAAAATAGAACGGATAATTAAGAACAATTTAAAAGGAAAAGATATTATTAAATTTATCTAAATTAATATATCAAATCATATTATATAAAAATAAGTGATTAAATCGAATCAAATAAAAATTCTACAATTTGATCAAATGATTCATTTAAATTAAATGAGTTCAAATTCAACGATTTCAATCCAATAGTTGAATATCTTATCTACATGTCATAGTATGTATTTTTCATTCAAAAAGAAAAAAAAATAGTATTTAAAGTCCTACAATATAAAATATCACTGCTAAGGAAAGGGAAAATATTAATATTAAAATATTGGATGATAAATTAGGAAGTTAAAATGTTAAAGTAATTGTAAGTATGGGTATTTATTGGTTTGAAATAGTTGAATTTGAGTTCATCTAATACAATCCTATTATTTGGTTGGATTATAAAATCTTCATCAAATTTGATCTAAATAAATGTTTTATTTGAATTGATTCAATCTATTAATTAATTAAATTTATTAAGACAATCTAATTTATATTATCTTATTTATTAGGATACTTGACTTCTTACTCTCATCATAGTTAGTAGTTCACCAACTCTTATGAATTATTCAACATTAATGATGTGTCTTATATCTAATAATTATGTATATTTCAAGGCTTAAGATCCCATATCTTACACTTAGCTTGATAGATTTTTTAAACCATTTATTATGATCAAATTAATAAGATAGAGATTGAAATAATTTTTTAAAATAAATTATCTAAATTATATACATGTTTAAAAATGTGTTAGATTAGTTTTAAAATTATGCTAAAAAATACACTTAGTCTTGAAATTGTTGCCTTAGGTGCTATATCTCTCATTATTTTCTTTAATAGCCCAAATTTGTTCAAAACTACTAACGATTTTAGTATAAATTAATACTTATTAGTAACCCGTGGATAATTAAAATGTGAGATAAATAAATAATTTTTACATCTTTTTACCTATGAAATCAATTTTTTATAATCTTAACTAACTAACAAAATACATAAAGCCTAATATGATTAGCAAAAAAAAAAAAATAACAAAAAAGAGAAATGAAATAGAATATATGGTACACCATATTTTCTTTATCTGTATAAATTTTTTTATAGTTTTTTAACCATTCAATTGTATTATATTTTTTTAATTTTAATAATATATTAATAACATATAAATGTTTTCAAAATTAAAATATAAAATTTACAATAAAATTACGTTAAAAATCAATATAATGTTGAAAAATATAAATGATTGTTAGATACATTTTTCATAAGATTAAGTTTTTGAAAAAATTAGTGTATGAAACTTGTTTATGGTATTAAAGAATCAAGTATGTGATCTGATTCATATGACAATCGCTTAAATCAATTAAAATTCTTAAATTTATTGTATATTTTTAAAAAGAAAAGAAAAATTATTTATGAAAAAAATTTAAATAACATAGATAATTATTAAGACAACGTCTTTGAGCTTTTACAAAATTGATTTCTGATATATTTTTATTTATTTAAATTCTTTGAGCTAAATTATGGAAAAAGAGCCTATAAAATTAATAGAAAATGTTAAAAGAGCGTGTATATATATGCACTATATGCACCTTGTCTACATCTAGACTTACACATCATTTTGTTTGATATATAGAATTTATAGTACATAATTTAAGTTGAATGTCATAAAAGTAGTTAATTATGAAAACAATAATTGATATTATTTATTTATTTATTTATGTCAGTATCATATTTATCATCAAAAAAATAATTAATAAAAGGTTAATAGTGTTTCTTGTTTCTATATAAAGCAATTAGGTTGTGTAATGTGAAAATCCCATAACACAAATCAGCTAGTCATCGAAACACAAGCCACTGGTCAGTTGATCATAACCTATCACTCGATTCCCTCCCAAGCAATTACCACAATGGAACTTCGCATTAATACTAATCTTGTCTTGCTTTTCGTCTTTATAACACTCGGTTTCAACTGCTTCACTAGTACTGTTCAATCTACTGTGAGATATATACTTTGCACTAAATTTAATTTAATTAATTATCATGCACACAATTATATATGTACATAATTTTATTTTATCAGTCTTTTATTATATATTTACTAAGTAAGTGCACTTGTGTATATATAATATGTATATTAAATTAATTAATACTTGAGGAAAATTGCTCCATTTATCTTTTAAAAATTCATTGTAAATTTAATAAATTAAATATATTTAAACTTAAATAAGATACATATAATATATTTATATAATAAAAAATAAACAACGACTGAAAAGCATTTTATTTATTTATTATTTTATAGTTCTCAACTTGTTACTTTTAATCCTATATCTCCAACTACCTGTACTTGCAGAGTTGCCTATACGAGATTTTTGTTAAAACAGGAGATGTGGAAGATGCAGGAACAAACTCAAGCGTAACACTTACGCTGTTCAATCATGTACTTGAAAATTTTACAACTCACAACTTGACAGGATGGGGAATAATGCCAGCAGATCATATATATTTCCAGAGAGGTAATTTGGATGTGTTTCTGCATAAACATGATTGTCTCTCTTCTCCTATTTGTGGTATCCTCCTCAAATCAGACGGCAGTGGTGATAATCCTGATTGGTACGTTGAATATGCTAATGTTACCACTTTCACTGCTAGTGGTGATTACATTGCCAATTTTAATATTAGCCAATGGCTGGCTCGCGATAAAGATCCTTTTAGCCTCTCTGCTTTGCGAGAGCATTGTGATACTGCTAATAATATGCCAATGTCAGCCAATGGTTGGCTCTCGTTTTTGAAAACAGTTGCTCAGTTTTAGTTAAGTACTACGCGTACTCATCATGTGTGATATGTAAAATAATCTACTTTTAAGTGAATAAATTAAGTAGGTGTGTGAGCTAGTGAGATCAATGTATTGGTCGATCACTATTGGTGTAGCATATGTGTTACATCCTAGCTTTTATAATAAATAAAATCCCTTGATGAATTTAATTTTGTGTTTTATTTATTTATTTACTTTTTTTTTCTCATCATTTTTCTATCTATTTGATGAATTCATTTATTATTATATCCAAAAGTGATAAATAATTTGCAAAATGGATTTCTAAGAGGAGGACTTACCCAGGTAATTAGGTACAGCCACTAAAAGGAATATAACGTTTGTGTTTTCTGAATGTATTTAATTTTAGTTGAATATTTTGTCCTGTATGAATATATTTTAATTCAATGGAAAATTTTCATCTTTTTGAGTGAAGAAAATCTCTGACAATGATTTTTAAGATATGGGCGACAACAATTCTCTTAAAATCAAGTGTACATGTATCTTGTGTTCAAAACAATGCATATCCTCTTTTTTTTTTTAACCCTATATTAGAGGAAAATAAATCCCTTTACCTTTTTCTCATAAAAGATTATTCTTTATATTTTATTTTGAAAAAACAATATTCGTAACAATATCCTTATAACTTACCACTACAAAACATTATTCTTGTTCTTTGGTCCGTACACATTAAAAGCTCACATTCTATTAGATACATGAAAGCGTAAATTACTTAAATCTTAACAAATCACTTTTAAATAGACTTAATCTTATATAACAATTTACAATACATAATTATTCATGTATAAACTTAATATTGATAAAGATTCTTATATATAATAACAATTACATGAAAAGTCCAACATATATTATTAGAATAAATAGATACAAACTTCTTAGAGAATCAGACTAAAAATGCATGATCATTAAACAAAAGCAATAATTTGAAAGCTATAGACATGCTACAAGGAAAAGAAAGAAAACATGTAACTACAAAAAACAAATAAGCTTTCCAATCAAAGTTTGAAAACATGTAACTACACAAAACAAATAAGCTTTCTAATCAAAGTTTGAATATAGTATGTTGGTATATATATATGATAGAAAATGAGACTATACTAATACAATAGTAGATTATACATAATAATAGATATATCGAGATAAATTCACATACAACCTCTACCTATATGGTAACATACTCGGGTTGCTTCAGAAAACTACTTAGCATCAAAAAATCTACTAGATAATAAAACAGTTACAACTCTAAAAAAATAAAACTACTAATATATTTATCAGTCGGGACTTCTGTCCAAATTGTTTATTACTACTCTTACTTGCTGTTTCAGTAATGACCTAGTTTAACACACAAACTTGACTCTCTTTCAAAGCCCACACAATCCAATGTAATGTGATCAAAAATTGCATATCAGTAACATTAAATGTAACAAACTAACAACCTTAAGGACCACGTACCCTCAATCTCTAGTAACTAACCATCTCTATGGACACACTGTCTACCATAAATCACAAGGGACACACAATTTAAGATGTTAGATATCAAAGAATTTAGTTCAGTTTACTCTCATAATGAGATTCTCACATAAGAAAAATTGTACGAGGAAAACTACATGTCGACATACGACTCACACAATCAAGAATTACTAATATCAAAAAGTACTTAAGATATTAGTAGCCCGAAAATAAAAAGATGAAATGTCAAACTAATAGAGCTTCATTTTATCTTTTTAGATGAAAAAACAAAAGAGGGTGTGGGGTATTTATAGAAGAGAACCCAAGCATCGGCCACCTTTCCAACCAACCCCATCAAGGGTGGTGACGAGATGCCAAAAAATCTCATTTTTTGTTACCAATTTTTTTTGAGTAATTTCAATGAATACCAACACTCAAGACTAAACAAAAATACGAGCGACAACATCAATTTACTCGCAAACTCGCTTGCCAATAACTACAACACTCCACCTAGCTACACCATACGAAAACTAATCCCATGGTATGTGTAAACATACTCGCATATAAAGTGTACCTAACAATGTACATGTGTGTATTAATGATCTATAATAACCAACCATACACAGAGAAAGACATACACTAAATAAAATAGACAGACATTATATTTTTCACAGGAAAATTCAAAACACAGATATGAGTACAATGGGACATATATATAACACAGATATGAGTACAATGGGACATATATATAGTTGGATTAAGGATCTAATACATATGTTTTTTCTTGGACCATTTTGGAGTTCTATTTGATATATCTTACTAATTTTTAGAAAATTAAGGAAAATAATTTTTCACTATACTTAGTGACAGAATGTTATGCTGCATACTATACTGCTAAATTTGCAAGTAGATCGAGATTCCAACTTTAATTGAATTCGAAACTTCTTTTCCAAGTATTTTCCCACGAGATAACATTTTTGAGTCTATCACAACTACTTGCAAGTTTTCATGAAGCTCCGTTAGTAAAGATTCCCATAAGTAACAAATAATTTGCAAAATGGATTTCTAAGAAGACTCAGGACTTTCCCAGGTAATTGGGTACAGCCACTATAGGGATTATAGCGTTTTGCGTTTTCTGAATGTAATTAGTTGAATTTTTCCTGTATGAATATATTTTATTTCGATTAAAATTTTGATCTTTTTGAGTGAAAAAAAAACTCAGACAATGATTTTTGAGATATGGACGACAAGAATTCTCTTAAAATTCTAGTGTACATGTGTATCTTGTACATTGTAATATATGTATGTAACTTGTACAAAACAATGCATATCTTCCCCTTTTAAATCCTATATTAGAGGAAAATAAATTCTTTTACCTTTTTAGAAGATTATCTGTATCTCATTTTATTTTTTATTTAAAAAAAAATAATATTTATAACAGTATCCCTAAAATTTATAACAATAAACTGTCATTTACCGTTCTATAAATAAATTTTATAAGATGATTAATAATCATCTTATGATTGTCTTTTCTAAAAGAATTAAACATATTTTTTATAAAATAACTATTGAACATATTATTTTATAAATAGTGTATGATTTTGAACAAAACAATTAGAGATCCAATTAACCAAATAAAGAAAAGGCAGACAATACATACCTGACTTTGACAGCAAGAGCGAGGAAAGCTGTCATTCTGGGCTTAGAATTTCGTCGAACACAATAATAAAGCCATTGTCAAGTCTACCATAATGAACCCAAAAGGGTTGATCACCAAGAACTTGGTCAATATCAACGTTAACAAGCTTAAGCGAACGGAACCCATTTTTCTTCATCATTTACGAGCTCTCTGCTGGCAGCAAATCCATCTTTCCCAAATCACAAAGACACAAATTGTGATGCAGTTATCCTATAAATTAACAGCTTTAAGTTTTTGAGAAAGATTATTTCTTTAACAACTTTTAATACTTAAATTTATATAACTTTTTTATACTTAAATTTATATGTTCACATCAAGATATATACGAAATACACAGGACTTAGTGAAGCCTATTTCATTTTTTGACTTAGCTAGCTCTCAAAATTGTTTAATTACCAGCGAGAAAGGGATACATATAAATTGGAATTACATTAAAACTCACATGTTTTAATGCTATATATAGCGCGCTTTCAGTTGATTTATATTTTCACTTCAAGATTCACAAGTTAACTGGGTATTATGTGTAGTTTTTGGGGTTGGGAGTTCACTTTTTGGGTAACATTGTTGTTGTGATTTATTTCTTTTTGTACGGACGTCCGCTTAAATTTTTTGAGTGATTCTACAGTTGAGTGTCTTTAAACGAGAGAAATGCTTGGATGGGGAACCTATTTTTGAAAGCCCATATAGTCATTATTATGTACATATGTAAGACATTTTATACAGCATATAAAATAATTTATAAGTTTTCCTTTCCTTTTTCTTTTTTTTTTTAACAAAAAATAATTTATAAGTTTGATAAATAGCTATTCGGCAGGAACAAAACCTATATATCTACTTTTCATTAAGTACGACCCAGATAGAATATTAATTTATTTTCAGCTTGAACATACATAACTTTCTAATATTTTAACATTATTAAATGATATTTATGATTGATAAAATTATGAAACGAGTACAATGAGAAGATGATAAACGCCAATATTTTAAGAGATTAAACGAGTCTAATATATAAAATCGAAATTATAAATCCAATTTACTGTCATAATTTTCCAATACAACTAACAAATTAAAGTCCCACGTGTAAAATTTAATTAGCTATTGTGGCCGACAGGTATAATTTCATTTGATAGATTAACCCTCTTTTATATTTGTGTTAAGGGTCGATAAGAATCCAAATCCGCTATTATAGTAAAATGAGTGTTTAAAATTATTACGAAATTTAATTAATTTTATTTTAATTAACCTTTCATATTGAATAACTCATATTACTTATAAGTTATCCAAAATTTCATGTCTAATCAGAGTCATTTAAATGCCTCTTCTCTGCCTTCTTCATCTTCTCTTACAAAACTCTCTATTTTTTTATCCTGTTCCACAGTTCTCATCAGCCATCTTCATCTTTAGGGTTGTCATCAATGTTTTCACTTATACACATCTCTTCCCATGCAAAAAATGTCTTCATGGAGTGGGGTTGCAGATCACACTGTAGAATCCCCCCCTCTTAAATCTCATTTTCTTATAATTTTATATATTTATCTATAAATTAATTGTTTTTAATTAAAAAAACTGTATTATTACTCACAATTAAGTATTTTGTTAAATATATAATATTTATACGTAAAATTATATTTTATTTTTATTATTGAATCACTAACAAAATAAACAATATCAGTTACATATTATACAGTAAATTTTATATAATTAAATTATAGACAATAACACACAAATTTGATAACGGAGTTCAGCCAATCTTGCTTACGTTCCCGGACTTGTTGTAGATCTTTTTACTGAAAGGGGAGAAATTACACAAGATGTTTACAACACCCACATCTCACAACCCACAACCCAAATTACACCCAAGAAAATTACTCTCAATTTTCTCTAAGAAAAACTTTTCTCTCAATTGGAATGAACACTTTGTGTAATTAATTCATTACAATTACACATCTATTTATAGGAAAATTCACTCATTGAATTACTCCTTAAATTAATGGTTCCTTGAATTGCTTCTTGAATTAAGCTCCTTGTTTTACTCCATATTTTGCTCCATGTTTTGCTCCTTAAATTAAGGAGCTTTATAACAATCTTCAACAATCTCTCACTTGAAGACTAATTTCAATTTGTCTTCACACCTCGATTAATGCAACAATTTTTCTAGTCTCTTTTACTCTAGCAGACCAACTGAAGTTGAGCACAACTTCAGTTTGTCAATAGTCACCACCTTTGTTAACATATCTGTTGGATTTTTGCTTCCTTGAATCTTCTCCAGTATTAACACATCATCTTCCAATAGAGATCTGATGAAGTGATTATAAAGTCCAATATGCTTGGTTCTAGAATGAAATGCTGAATTCTTCGCCAAGTGTATTGCACTTCTCCTGTTTACGTACCCTTGTACTTTTAACTCTCCTTTACTAAAGTACAAGCACTTTTCTGTGATGCCTTGCATATACCTCAAAATCTACTTGACTGCTTCCCAATAAGTTTTCTTTGGGTTTGACATAAATCTGCTAACAACTCCTACTACCTGGCCAATGTCTGGTCTCGTATAGACCATTGCGTACATCAAACTTCCAATGGCTGAGGCATAATGAACCTTAGCCATGAATTCTTTTTCTTCCTTTGTCTGAGGGGATGATGAGTGCTCAAAAAGCACTAAAATTACCATGATTTTATGCACATTAATTAATTAAATATATATATATTTATATGATTTTATCATATATATTATATAAATCTATCTTTTCAGAATCACAAGTATTTTTATTGTTTTTTCAAGTATTTTTGCTTAAAAACGTAACTTAAAGATTCAAAAAGGAATACTGAAGGCAATACATCACTTATATATTCATAAAATAAATGAGAAAAAGTCAACAAATATAAAAAATTGGAAAAAATGAGTCAAAAGGTACAAAATGTCAAAAAGAAGGAAATCATGCTCCTGCTCCACTTTGTGCGCGCCTGCGCCCATCAGCATCCAGTTCGCGTGCGTCGCTACCCATCTGCGTGCACCGCTGTACCTATCTGCCCTAGTCTGTGTGTGCCACCGCGCCTCACGTCAGCATGACATCAACAATGATATCATCATTCACTACTCTGCGCTTCCACCATTTTTTTATCATTTTTTCACCCACTTTTTCTTCCTTTCCTCACCTATAAATACCCTCATTCTCTTCACTTCAAATCGCACCTAAAAACACATCTTCTCTTTTCTTTCTTTCTCTCCATTTCTTAGTTTTTTAGTTTTTCTTAGTTTTTAGCTTTTCTTAGTTATTTTTTCTTAGGTTTAGAGTTCTTCTCTTTTTGAGAAGAACTAATTATGTTTTTATAATTTATTTGTTTTTCGATTCAATAAATGGGAGTACAAATTCCGTTTGAAGGTTTTCCAGCAATGAGAATAGTATCAAAGTACTGTAAGGATTTTATTTTATTTACAGATATTTTTTATGCTTTATTCTTACATGTTATATTTAATTTGTTTATGATTAAATTTAACTTTGCTGGCTGTTTGTAAACATGATATAATAATAACATTGTTATGCTTGTGAAATATTAAATATGTAAAAATCTCTAAAATGAATTGATTTTATTTTTATTCAAGATTTTATATTAAGAATGTTAGAGAGAAATATATTATTTTTCATTACAAATTTAAATCTAAAAATTAGATTTTAAGGTTTAGTTATCTGGTCTGATTTAGAGTAGTGCTCTTTTATTAGTTGGTACAATCGTCCGGTAGTTAGAGTGAAACTCTATTTCAAAATTTTTTATAAGAATTATTATCTTAAAATGTATTGACAACATGTTCTCAATAGTGGTTTTAAAACTTGAAAGTTAGTACTCGGATAACTAAATTCTTAGGTTTAATTTGGATACCTTGAATAAAGTTTAAACTGTCTAACCCCACCAAAGGTGGCATTTAAATGGTTCATTTTCAATCTCTTAGAAAAAGAAATTAATTTAACTAACCAAATTAGTTATCAACCCCACTCATAGGTGTTGATTGATTTGTTTAGTTAACAAAAAATGTCTAACCCCACTAAATGTGGTATTCATATAAAAAAAAGAGAATCAATAAATATCAATTTATATCTTTAATAACCTAAATAATATGAGCAAACATAATTAACTTAGTTATTATATCCATAAATACTCCACTATTATAAATGATAAAATTTGCATAAATTTTTATTGAATCTATGCTTATTTTATGTTATTAGATTAAAAACACAAAACCCCAAAATATCGTGACATGATGTTTAGGATTTAATTTTGTTTTTAAAAGTTTGAATAATAAATTAAAAACCACATATATTCCTTCCTTAGATCGACCATGTGAGTATACTTATCATTTTCTATGAAATGATTTGTGCACTTGCGAGAGTTTTATAAATATAAAAACCAAAGCGATGGCAAGATCGACGATTTCGGTTTTGCCGTTAGGGGACTGATCCCTGGATAGGTGAAAGTGACTGGCGAAGGGTGTGCTAACTGGCTTGGCATCGCCTATGTTGAATCTCTGCAAAACACGATTGATGCACTCTGCCTGAACCTGCTACTAACATATCTGAACCTGAACCTACTACTAACATATCATCAACATAAAGTAGTAAAATGATATAACTGGACCTATATCTCTTGAAGTAGCAATAGTGGTTGGCATTGCACTTCTAGAAACCTTCCTTGTGCATAAAGCTATCAAACTTTTTGTACCATTATCTCGAGGCTTTTTTCATGTCATACAAACTCTTCTTAAGTTTGCACACCATGTTCTTATTCCCTCTTTCTAAGAAACCTTCTGCTTGGTACAAGTATATCTCTTCATCTGAATCTCCATGAAGGAATGCAGTCTTCACATCCAACTGTTCAAGATGAAGATCTTCAATGGCTACAATACTCAACATTGATCTGATAGTATTGAGCTTCACAACGGGAGAAAAAATGTTAGTGTAGTCAACTCTTTCCTTCTATTGAAACCCTTTGACAACTAGGTGGGCTTTGTATCTCTTGGAACCATCATGCTCCTCTTTCACCTGGTACACCCATTTGTTGTGAAGTGCCTTCTTTTCCATAGGTACCTCAGCTAGTTCCCATGTCTGGTTGGAGATGAGAGATTTCATTTCTTCTTTCATGGCAAGCTCCCACTTACTAGAATCTAGAGTCTGACAAGTTTCATCATAGAATGAAAGCTCTCCTCCATCAGTCAGCAACATATAGTTGATGTATCTCCTGCTAGGCACATGAGGTCGAGAAGACCTTCTTAAGTCGTGAATCTGTCTGTAAAATTTCAGCTCAATCGGAGCACAAAAGACCTTCCCTCGAAGCACTTAATGAAGGCTTTCTCGAGAGAAAAAAACTGAAAGCTTTTCTACTTTTCTGCAGATTTCTCTAGCTACTGCTCTTCTTTTTTTTCTCTTTAGAATATACACTTAACAAACCCTAAATGAGTTTATTAATAAAACAATGAAATAACACAATTATCCATTTATTACTCCATGGGCTTTTAAGTCACATGATTTCACTTGAACTCCTCCAAATAAGAGGAAAATCTAATACTAATACAACTCCTCTTTTATAAGCTTAATTAATTCCACTCTTTTATAAATTTTTCAAACAAATACATTTACTTCATAGTGTAAAATCATTATAATTTTGAACTTTAAGACTCCCAAATATTACCCCCTTTGTTACTCACATTAACCATGGAAAATATCTTTATGAATGGAAGAAATCCAAATGCAAAATTTGATTAGATCTACTTGTAATAACGAATAAATAAATATAAAATATGAAGTAATTGATTTATTAATTAATCTGAAATATAATATAAAATATTCTAAAAATACTCGTTCTTTCAATATCATCAACAATATATTGGAATCTTTTATTTTACCACATAATTAACAATATATTGGCTACTAGTGAATATCCTTATGAACTCACTACTATAAGAAATCTTTGTGATAATAATACTCTTAACAATAAAAATATGCCCCTCTCTCTCTTAGAAACCGTTGTATAATTAATTAATTAATTTGAGTTAATTAAATAAATAATCCATATATAACTACCCTTAAATAGAGTAGTTAAGGTTTTCTACTTTTGAACAAGAATTTTTGATCAAATAAAAGGTCATATATTGGTCACTGGTGGAGTAACATATATATGTACCGTCGTATCCTTTTAGTATAAATAAAATATTATGTATTTATCTAATTAAGCTCGTTCGTGAATTTATAAATTTTGTGTTGTGTAGTTTATGTTGTTGTTTTTTCTCATATCTTGCTTCGTGTGATAATTGATAGTCTTGTTTAGTGGTAAAGCTACTTTCTTAATTTAATGTTATATTTTACAAATGGATGAAGTAGGAAATATGAAAGACATTTAATACTTTCTTAATTTAATGTTATATTTTACAAATAGATGAAGTAGGAAATACGAAAGACATTTAATTAAGGTTGTTATTGGTGTATTAATTGTTTGTTCATTAAATGTGGAACACTAATTTCTTGATCATTAAATGTGGAGATGAACATGGAGTCTTTGCTATCACAAGTTGTTCGAGGATGTTGCCTATAAATAGCTTGTGTTTACTTGTGCAAAATATAAGAACAAATGAATTAAAAAGCATCCATAAAAAAGATAAAAAAAATCTTTATGAGTAATATTTTTCATACATTATGAGAGAGTTATTTTTTATATTATAATAGAGATTAAAATTGTTATCTCATTATGACTAGAGAAAAAGTGTTATAATTCCTATTTTACAAAATTAAAATCTTCTTATATTTGTTAGTGATTTTTTACTCTAATTTATTCGAGGGTTTTTTCACGTAAAATATTTGTATTTATTTTATTTTCATTATTCTCAATTTCACATTAATTGTATGTTAATTTCGATCCGATAATTTTTCTAACACTTTTCAGCATGCATGAAGTTAAAGTAGACAAGTTTAAACCCTTTTTTTCAACATTTGAATGAACGAAATTGCCACATATCCCAAGAGAAGCTCTGGTGTTTATAAATACGTGTTACAGCAATGAAAATGCAGACAAATTAAACATGCAAATGCACACAGTAAACCATTCATTACGTCCCACCCAATGTACTCTGTTGGGAAATAACGCAAATTCCCGATAAACCAAACTTATGAGAAAGCAAGAATAGAAAATAACACACAAATTTGATAACGGAGTTCGGCCAATCTTGCTTACGTCTCCGGACCTGCTGCAGATCTTTTTACTGAAAGAGGAGAAATTACACAAGGTGTTTACAACACTCACAACCCACAACTCAATTACACCCAAGAAAATTACTCTCAATTTTCTCTCACAAAAGCTTTGCTCTCTAAGCTTTTCTCTCAATTGGAATGAACACTTTGGATGGTTAATTCATTACAATTACACATCTATTTATAGGAAAATTCACTCCTTGAATTACTCCTTAAATTAATGGTTCCTTGAATTGCTTCTTGAATTAGTAGTTCCTTGAATTGCTCCTTGAATTAAGCTCCATGTTTTGTTCCATGTTTTGCTCCATGTTTTACTCCATGTTTTGTTCCATGTTTTGCTCCATGTTTTGCTCTTTAATTTGCTCCTTAAATTAAGGAGTTTTATAACAACAATCTCCAACATTCTCCCACTTGAAGACTGATTTCAATCTGTCTTCACACCTCGATCAATGCAGCAGCTTTTCTAGTCTTTGTTACTCTAGCAGACCAACTGAAGTTGAGCACAACTTCAGTTTGTCAATAGTCACCACCTTTGTTAACATATCTGTTGGATTTTTGCTTCCTTGAATCTTCTCCAGTATTAACACATCATCTTCCAATAGAGATCTGATAAAGTGATAACGAAGTCCAATATGCTTGGTTCTAGAATGAAATGTTGAATTCTTTGCCAAGTGTATTGCACTTTGGCTATCACTATGCAGAACATTCTTCTCATGTTTGAATCCCAGCTCGGTTAACAAACCTTGAAGCCATATCATCTCTTTACTAGCTTCGATTCTTGCTACATACTCGGACTACGTAGTAGATAGAGTGACAATTTTACGTATTTGTGACATCCAACTAACGACTTTAGTTCCAACGGTAAATATATAGCAGGTGGTGCTTCTTCGGTGATCAACTTCACCTCCAAAGTCTGCGTCTACGTACCACTTGTACTTTTAATTCTCCTTTACTAAAGTACAAGCACTTTTACGTGGTGCCTCGCGGATACCTCAAAATCCACTTGATCGCTTCCCAATGAGTTTTTCCTGGATTTGACATAAATGCGCTAACAACTCCCACCGCATGGCCAATGTACGGTCTCGTCTGGAACCATTGCGTACATCAAACTTCCAATGGTGAGGCATAAGGAACCTTAGCCATGAATTCTCTCTCTTCCTCATGCGAGGTGGTGATCCTTGGATAGGCGAAAATGGTAGCCAAGGGTGTGCTAACTGGCTTGGCATCGCCCATGTTGAATCTCTGCAAAACATGATTGATGTACTCTGCCTGAGATAACTGCAAGGATCTTTTCTTCTTATTTCTTGTGATTTGCATTCCAAGAATCTTCTTTGCTGGACCCAAGTCTTTCATGTCAAACTCCTTTGATAATTGTTGCTTCAACCTTTTAATATCATCCATATCTGAACCTGCTACTAACATATCATCAACATAAAGTAGTAAAATGATATAACTGGACCTATATCTCTTGAAGTAGCAACAATGATCAGCATTGCACTTCTGGAAACCTTCCTTGTGCATAAAGCTGTCAAACTTTCTGTACTATTGTCTCGGGGCTTGTTTTAGGCCATACAAACTCTTCTTAAGTCTGCACACCATATTCTTCTTCCCTCTTTCTGAGAAACCTTCTGGCTGGTACTTGTATATCTCTTCATATAAATCTCCATGAAGGAATGCAGTCTTCACATCCAACTGTTCCAGATGAAGATCTTCAATGGCTACAATACTCAACACTGATCTGATAGTATTGAGCTTCACAACGGGAGCAAAAATGTCAGTGTAGTCAACTCCTTCCTTCTGTTGAAACCCTTTAACAAATAGGCATGCTTTGTATCTCTTGGAACCATCATGCTCCTCTTTCACCCGGTACACCCATTTGTTGTGAAGTACCTTCTTTCCCATAAGTAACTCAGCTAGTTCCTATGTCTGGTTGGAGATGAGAGATTTCATTTCTTCTTTCATAGCAAGCTCCCACTTACTAGAATCTCGAGTCTGACAAGCTTCATCATAGTATTCAGGCTCCCCTCCATCAGTCAACAACATATAGTTCATGTATCTCCTGTTAGGCACATGAGGTCGAGAAGACCTTCTCAATATAGGAGCTGGAGTAAAAGGTTGTGTACTACTCTGTCCAACAAGTTCCTCTGGTTGAGGACTTGTTACAATTGGTTCTGTTACGGAACTATTTGGGACATCATTTGCATCTGCAAATACTGGCTCATTCTGCTCTGATTCATTGGCGTCTATTTTATGCATATCCTTATACATCACCCTTTCGTTGAAAATCACATCTCTACTTCGGATAACTTTCTTCTTTTCGTCATCCCAAATGCGGTAGCCAAACTCATCCTCACCATAGCCGATGAATGTGCATTTCTTGGATTTGGGATCAAGCTTATTCCTGCCTTGATCACTGATATGCACAAATGCTACACAGCCAAAAACTTTTAGATGTGATAGTTTCACCTCTTTTTCGCTCCATACCTCCTCTGGTATTCTATGCTCCAATGGAACAGATGGGCCTCGGTTGATCAAGTAAGCTACCGTGTTGACTGTTTCTGCCCGGAAGCTAGGTAGACTGACCGTATATGAATGCTTCGGCTCTTTACGTCAACGTTCGGTTCATACGCTCAGCTACACCATTGTGTTGAGGCGTGCCTGGCACAGTTCTTTCCATTCTGATCCCGTGCTCATAGTAGAAATTTTTGAATCTGGTGTCTTCATATTCACCACCATTATCGGATCTGAGCTTTTTGATCTTCAAACCCGTCTCATTTTCCACCATAGCTTTCCATCTTCTGAAAGCCTCAAATACTTCAGACTTATGCTTTAGAAAGTAAACCCATACCTTCCGAGAGTGATCATCGATGAAAGTCACGAAGTATTGTTTCCCACCAATGGATGAGACGGTTGTTGGCCCCCAAACATCAGAGTGAATAAGCTCTAGCCTTTCCTTCTTTGGGGGTCTACCACTTGTCTGAAAGCTGACTCTCTTTTGCTTTCCTAGTATGCAATCTTCGCACATGTCCATCTCTACAGACTGTAGACCTGGAAGTTTTCCTTTTGAATGCATAATCTTCATTCCATTCTCACTCATGTGGCCTAATCTCTGGTGCCACAGGTTTGGTGTTTCATTGCCTGCTGCAATTGTGATTGAACAACGTGCTTCTGCTGTCATGTAAAGAGTGCCACTTTTCTTGCCTCGAGCAACTGTCATTGCACCCTTTGAAATCTTCCAATCATCACCATGGAAGATCGTAGTGCAGCCTTCACTGGCCAACTGCCCCACTGAGATTAAGTTCCTTCTGAGGTCGGGAATATGCCTGACATCTTTCAGCTCCCAAACAGACCCGTTTAACTTAATCTTCACTACACCTTTGCCAATAATAGCACATGGTTGATCATCACCAAGATATACCTTTCCAAGATTTCCGGGGACATATTTCTCGAAGAATTCTTTTTGTGAAGTAGCATAGAACGATGCTCCAGAGTCTAACACCCAAGATTCTTCCTTGCTCTCCAAAGAGCATATCAATGCATCATCTCCTCCTGAGGTGGAAGTAACATTTGCCTCTGCCTTCACTTGTTTGTCCTTCGGTGCACTCTTGCACTGATTTTTGTAGTGCCCGGTTCTTCCACAATTCCAACACTCGATAGTCTTCGAGCTATGGGAATTATTAGGATTCCTGGATTTGGACCTCCTGTCCTTTGATCTACCTCGGTAGTCTGTTCTACCACGTCCATTTCCTTTGGTTGAATTTCTTCCTCTTCACTCTGTATGCAAAACTGAAGAGGTTGACGATTCACCTGACTCTCTACGTCGGATCTCTTCACTGAGAACCAAATCACGAACATCATCAAATTTCAACTTATTGCTTCCCGATGAGCTACTCACAGCCGTGACAGTAGCATTCCAGCTTTCTGGTAGAGAAGACAAAAGTATCAATGCTCGTACTTCTTCATCGAATTCAATTTCCATTGAACTCAACTGGGTTGTGACTGTGTTGAGTTCATTGAGATGTTGAGCTACCGATGCGCCTTCCGTCATCCACAAATTGAACAAGCGCCTCATCAAGTGCACTTTGTTTGAGGCTGATGGCCTCTCATACATATTGGAGAGAGCTGCCATAAGACCCGTCGTGGTCTTTTCCTTTGCTATGTTCAAAGCAACATTACGGGATAACGTCAATCGAATAACTCCGAGGGCTTGTCTGTCTAGAAGATTCCAATCTTCTTTCTTCATAGCCTCTGGCTTCTTCCCTAAGAGAGGTTGATATAGATTTCTTTGATATAGATAATCCTCTATCTGCATTTTCCAAAACCCGAAATCTATGCCATCGAATTTCTCGAGTTTCACCCTTCCTTCATCTGCGGCCATTGCTCCCACTCAAATCTGACTTTCTCCGGATCGTTTCTGACTATTTCTGCAAACCACCGTGTATTAGAACACCTCCGTCAACGAACAAATATCGTCAACAAAATTTCACTATTCACATGAATAGTAACCTTGCAAGAAATTGACAGAAATCATCACCAAAAGCTTTGATACCAATTGTTGGGAAATAACGCAAATTCCCGATAAACCAAACTTATGAGAAAGCAAGAATAGAAAATAACACACAAATTTGATAACGGAGTTCGGCCAATCTTGCTTACGTCTCCGGACTTGCTGTAGATCTTTTTACTGAAAGAGGAGAAATTACACAAGGTGTTTACAACACTCACAACCCACAACTCAATTACACCCAAGAAAATTACTCTCAATTTTCTCTCACAAAAGCTTTGCTCTCTAAGCTTTTCTCTCAATTGGAATGAACACTTTGGATGGTTAATTCATTACAATTACACATCTATTTATAGGAAAATTCACTCCTTGAATTACTCCTTAAATTAATGGTTCCTTGAATTGCTCCTTGAATTAATGGTTCCTTGAATTGCTCCTTAAATTAAGCTTCATGTTTTACTCTATGTTTTGTTCCATGTTTTGCTCCATGTTTTATTCCATGTTTTGCTCCATATTTTGCTCCTTAATTTGTTCCTTAAATTAAGGAGCTTTATAACAACAATCTCCAACATACTCTTTGTTTTTTGGTAGCCTAGCTATTATAACAATTTGGCTATAAAATTGAAACATTTATTTTATTTTATAAAAAAATGAAATGAATTTTTTTAAAACAAAAAAAATATTTAGATCTAGATCTAAAACTAGATAACTAACCCAAATATAACAAAACATGTCTAAAATATACTTAGATAAAAATGTAAGTGAAAGAAATATTATATTAGATCAAAATCTAGATGTAATGTATAAATTATAATATATGTTTATTAAAACAATTAAAATGAAATGAAAGATTTATGTAGGAGAGATCTTCTAGCATAGGAAACTTATCTTCTTGTGATAAGAAAAAAAAATAATAGAAAATTAGATTTTTCTAAAAACAGGAGAAAAAGGAGGATAATATTTCTTAATTATTATAATGTCAAGTGAGTTATAAATCAATGCATTGCAAACTCAAATACGAAAGGAAATATTACATAATTTAATTAATCAAATTACAGTGCTTTGCATTTTATTAAATTTAATTAAATTACTATCCAACATTGAAATTAGTAGAAACAAATACTTTATAATAAATACATGGGTATATTAAACTGAGCTATAACAAATTTAAAATTAATGATTATTGCTTTAAATTAAGTTTATTTAGCTCATTCTTAAAGATAGTTTTTAAAATTTAGAATATAATTGTATCAATCGCAACTAAAGATTTAAGTTTTCAAGATATGGTTGCTACTTTCCATTTATAAGGAATAAATATAAATTTGTTGATTAAGAGAAAATATTGCTACACTATTACACAATTTAATTATTTTACACAACATGTAGCAGCCATATAATGATAATCTGCCTCAACGATTTATCGAGCCATTATTGTTTATTTCTTTGTCTTCCGATAAAAACATGCCTCTCTCTCTTAGAAACCGTTGTTTAATTAATTAATTAATTAATTAATTTGAGTTAATTAATTAAATAACCCATAACTACCCTTAAATAGAGTAGTTAAGGTTTTCTACTTTTTAACAATAAATTATCATTTCTTTTTATCAAATAAAAGGTTATGTATTGATCACTGATAGTGTAACAAATATATTTACCGTAACATCTTCTTATAATAAATAAATATTATGTATTTATGTAATTAAGCTCTTTCATGAATTTATAAATTTTGTGTCGTGTACTTATGTTGTTTTGTTTTACTTTTTTTTTTTTCTCTTAGCTTGCTTCTTAACCGGAAGTTAATGCATACAAGTTTAATTAACTAGCATCTTTTGTTTTTTTTTTCTTTCTAAGTAATTAACTTGCCTTAATTAGCTAAGGGCCGACCGGTTGATTTAGCTTGAGATTAATATTAATTAATCTTTATCATTTGTGTGTCCCAATCTACAAGCTAAATCAGACAATATCAAAAGTATTCCCTAAAACAAGTATTTAGATATAAAAATTATAAATCATGCATTTCAAATAATTGCTTGGAATTAATTAATAAATAGTAACAAACAAGTATAAAAACAATTGACCAAATATTTGTAGTTATTCATTCAAAAGAAAATTACAAAAACAATTATATCAATAGAATAAAAATACATCAAATATTTATAAAAGTAAAAAAAATATCATATATAATACAGTTTAAATTTTTTTATTTAACTCTTTTAATTCTCCAAACAAATGTATCATTCTTCTTATTGATAAAATTACATATCTTTAATTCAACTTTATCATTCATAAGTTAAGATCTTCTTTAGCTTTTTCTATTATGTAAATATGAATGATTCTTTCTATTGATAAGATGAATATTTTTAATCCAACTTGATATTTTATGTTTTAAGATTTTTACGTTTTGAATAAAATAATAACTAAATAATATATATATATATATCAAATTTTGTATGTTATTTTCATACCGTTAAATTTTATAAATTGTTACGAAAATATCATCAATGTATATGAAAATAAATTATTCAATTTGAATGTTGTCTAATTATACAATGTTTAAAATGAAATAATATACTGTATTTTTTAATAATAAAAATATATGAGATAAACATAAATGTTATTATTATTGTGGTTATAAATTCTAAACTAATATACTATTTTTAATATTAAAAAACAAAAGATATAATCAAATAAAATATTAATTTATGTTAAATTTTTAATTACAATGATTTTATAATATTTTAATATATTATTAAATAATTACGAGAGTATGAGACAATGGGACAATAGTATGAGTATTAAATACTTGATTTATTATTTTTATTTTTTATTAAATAATATTTTTATATGATTTGAATTTATAATTTAAAATAAAAAAATAATGATTGTTACCACTAAATTTCAAATAAAAAAATTAACGTGATTCACTTGTTATTTTGTGATAATCTTCACCTTCTTAGTTTCGAAACATACTAATATTTCACTGCATATTGAACAAAATATATATCAGCAGATTTAGACAAAGAACTGCTAACATGTTAGAACGATCAGTATAGATAATTGAACTCATATCTTATAAAAATTATTTGTATTGAGTTAAATTTATAATAATTTATCTTGAAAATTGAAACATTTATTTATTTTATAAAAAAATGAAATGAAGTTTTTTAAAACAAAAATTTCACCGAATTTACAAAGAGTTAAAATTTCTATTTTATTATTATTATTTGGTTTATAATTTTACTTCAAGATTCCAAAAGTTTTATGGCTAGTATATATATAAGACATTGTATGCTGCAGGTAAAATAATTTTAAATTTTGATACATATCATTTCGGGAAGGAGGGATATGGGCCTATATATTAATACTTAAGTACGAACCAAATATACATTAAAAAAATATTATATTAAATAATATTTAAAATTTATAATAATAAAAATAACATCTTTTTTTTTTACTGTGAGTATGGTTTAATGCAAAAATTGTTATGATCACTGATAGTGTAACATTTATATATACCGTCACATCCCCTTATAATAAATAAAATATTATGTATTTATATAATTAAGCTCTTTTATGAATTTATAAATTTTGTGTTGTGTACTTATGTTGTTGTTTTTTTCTCTTAGCTTGCTTCTCAACCGGAAAAGGCGATCCTATTAATTAATAAATAATAACTAACAACTATAAAAACAATTGACAAAAAATATTTATTTGACTCACTCAAAAGAAAATTATGAAAAAAATTAAATCAATAAAATAAAAATACATCAAATATTTATAAAAATAAAAAATCATATATAATACCGTTCGAGTTTTCTTCTTTGTCTCTTTAAATTATCCAAACAAATGTATCATTATTCCTATTGATCGTTCAAAGGTTGAGATCTTTTTTAGCTTTTTTCTATTCTTTATATGTTAATGGTTTTTCCTATTTATAAAATTAACATCTTTAATCCAACTTGATATTTCATGTCTTCATATTTTTACATTTTAAATAAAAAAATAACTATATAAAATATATATATATATATATATAATTTATTATTACCATATTGTTAAATTTTGTATATTGTTACGAAAATATCATCGATGTATATGAAATTAAATGATTTAATTTAAACGTTTTTTTAATTATACAATGTTTAAAATTAAGTAATATATTGGATTTTTTCAATACGAAAATACATGAGACATAAATGGTATTATTATTGTGGTTATAAATTTTAAATTAATATATTATTTTTAATATTAAAAAAATACGACCAAATAGAATATTAATTTATGTTAAACTTGAGATTATAATAATTTTCTAATATTTTAATAAATTATTAAATAAGTACAATAACTAGAGTATGAGACAATGATATAAGCATCATTTGATTTATTTTTTACATTTTTTATCAAATAATATTTTTATATGATTTGAATCTATAATTTAAATTATATTTTAAAAACAAAAACTTAGCAAAAAAAGAATTATGGGAAAAATAGAATATTAATTTATGTTAAACTTGTAATTACAATAATTTCCTAGTATTTTAACATAATTGAATAAGGAAAATAATGAGAGTAGGAGAAGATGATATGAGTTGGCATCGTATCCGGATTTTAATTAAAAAAGAAAACATGATTCAGATATTAGTTTGTGATAAGATTTGCATTCGTAGTTTTAAATTGCAGATTCAAAACATACTAATATTTCACAACATATTGAGATTAATATGTTAACTTGCCTTAATTAGCTAAGGGCCAACCGGTTGATTTAGCTTGAGATTAATATTAATTAATCTTATTATTTGTGTGTCCCAATCTACAAGCTAAATCAGACAATATCATAAATTAATATTCCCTAAAAGAAGTGTTTAGATATAAATATTGTAAATCATGCATTTCAAATAATTGCTTAGAATTAATTAATAAATAATAATTAACAAGTATAAAAAAAATCGACAAAAAAAATTGTATTTGACTCATTCAAAAGAAAATTATGAGAAAAATTATATCAATAAAATAAAAATACATCAAATATTTTAAAAGTAAAAAATATCATATATAATATAGTTCGAGTTTCTTCTTTAACTCTTTCAATTTTCCAACAAATATATCATTGTTCTTATTGATAAAATTACATATCTTCAATTCAATTTTATCATTTTAGTTTTTTCTATTCTTCAAATGTGAATGATTCTTTCTATTGATAAGATGAATATCTTTAATCCAACTTGATATTTCATGTCTTAAGATTTTTATGTTTTGAATAAAAAATATATATATATCGAATTTTTTTGTTACTTTTATACCGTTAAAATTTGTAAATTGTTACGAAAATATCATCGATGTATATGAAACTAAATGATTCAATTTAGACGTTTTCTAATTATATAATTTTTAAAATAAAATAATATATTATATTTATTTAATAGTAAAAATGTATGAGATAGACATAAATGATACTATTATTATGGTTACAAATTTTAAATTAATGTATTATTTTTATTATTAAAAAAATAAAAAATATGACCAAATAAAATATTAATTTATGTTAAACTCGAAATTATATTAATTTTTTAATATTTTAAGATATTATTAAATAATTACAATAACGAGAGTCTGAGACGATGATATAAACATCACTTGATTTATCTTTTTCATTTTTTTTAAATAATATTTTTATATGATTCGAATCTATAATTTGAAACAAAAAATGGTGATCGTTACCCTTTAATTTCAATTAAAAAATAAAATTAACACAATTCACTCATTAGTTTGTGATAATCTTCTAAACATACTAATATTTCACTGTATATTGAGCAAAATATATACTAAGCAGATTGAGACAAGAACTGCTAACGTGTTAGAATGATTATTATATCTTATAAAATTTGTATTTGATTCATTTAAAAGAAAATTACGAGAAAATTATATCAATAAAATAAAAATACATCAAATATTAATAAAAGTAAAAAAAAATCATACATAATACAGTTCAAATTTTCTTCATTAGCTCTTTCAATTATCCAAACAAATGTATTATTATTCCTATCATAAAATTACATATCTTCACTCCAGCTTGATCGTACATAAGTTGAGATCTTTTTTATCCTTTTTCTATTCTTTAGATGTGAATGGTATTTTCTATTGATAAAATTAACATCTTTAATTTAACTTGATATTTCATGTCTTAAAATTTGTAAGTTTTGAATAAAAAAATAACTATATATATATAATTTGTTATTACCATATCATTAAATTTTGTATATTGTTACGAAAATATTATCGATGTATATGAAATTAAATGATTCAAATTTTGTATATTGGTATTATTATTGTGGTTATAAATTTTAAATTAACGTATTATTTTTAATATTAAAAAAAAGATATAACCAAATAGAATATTAATTTATGTTAAATTTGAGATTATAATAATTTTCTAATATTTTAATATATTATTAAATAAGTACAATAACGAGAGTATGAGAAGATGATATAAACATCACTTGATTTATCTTTTATATTTTTTTATCAAATAATATTTTTATATGATTCGAATCTATAATTTAAATTATATTTTAAAAACAAAAACTTGCAAAAAAAAAAGAATTATGAGCAAAATAGAATATTAATTTATGTTAAACTTGTAATTACAATAATTTCCTAGTATTTTAACATAATTAAATAAGGAAAATAATGAGAGTAGGAAACGATGATATGAGTTGCATCGTATCCGGATTTCAATTAAAAAAGAAAACGTGATTAATTCAGATATTAGTTTGTGATAAGATTTACATTCGTAGTTTTAAATTGCAGATTCAAAACATACTAATATTTCACAACATATTAAACAAAATATATAGCAGCAGATTGAGCAAAAGAATTGCTAACGTGTCAGAAGGATCATTACAGATAATTTAACTCATATCTTATAAAATTATTTGCATTGAGTTAAATTTAAAGCAATTTACCTTGAAAATTTGAACATTTATTTTATTCTATAAAAAAATGAAATGAAGTTTCTAAAACCAAAATTTCACCGAAATTCACAAAAAATTAATAATCCAAATTTACCAAAATTTTATTAAAATTCTAGAAGAAATCAACTTCTAACAAATTTCATATCTATACCTCAATTTTTTTAAAATTTTTGCAATTTATTTAAAATTTTCATCCTTGAATATAATAAAATTAATCTAATATATATATGGGTGGGTGGGTTTAGTTTTGATCTTTTTGGCATTAGAACACCTGACCAATCCATACTTTCAGTTCCTCAAAAATTAAAATTAAATCAAATCGATATTCTTTTAAGAATTACAAAATTAGGTTAAATTGTTTCAGTTTGATTTATTTTTATTAGTTTTAATATTTTTTTCTTATTTGGAATTATTTTTATTAATTTTTATCCAACCCTAGTTGATATCATCTTCTCTAATAGCACTCGATGCTGTTTAAGTATAAATTATTATTATTTTTGAACAATTGTTTTTTAAATATAAACTAAATTTGTAGCAATATTCATTTAGTTTGTTATTTTACTTTAAGATTCCAAAAGTTGTCTGGGTATTATATATATATGACATTGTATGCTGCAGGTGGAATAATTTTAAAATTGATACGTATCATATCGGGAAGAAGGGATAGGCCAATATATTAATTAATGATTAAAAATTATATAAAATAATACTTAAAATTTATAATAATAAAAATAATTATGAGTTAATATAAAAATTATTATTTTTATAATTATAAATTTTAAATAGCAGATACTTTTGTTAACTTCTTACTGAAATCAAAGACAATCATTAAGACTTGCTTAATCTGTATAAACATATACTTTTATTAACTTCGGTATAAACATGTACTTTTTGTTAAGACTTGCTTAATTTGGATGCTGAATCAAACTAGTCATCACTTTGGATGTTAGTTAATAAATAGCAGATCTTAATAAACTAATCACCGACAACATTAATTTATATTTAACAGCAACGAATGCGAACTAGCCAGCTAGGATGATATTGATTTTAAATTTTTTAATATCAGTAGGGGAATCTCAATTCTTGTGTAGCATCTTCATTATTTCCATCATTCTTACCATTTTATTAAAACAATGAAATAAAAAAATATGTAATACAAAACTAAGTAACCTATAAAATTATATAATTAAACCTGCTATTAAATATAAATAATGTACGTATTTTAGTTTATCTTTAGATAAAATTATATATCTTCGTCTCAAATCAGACTGAATATTATTTTAAAAAACATAATGGCAATTGGCTACAACTAAAGATGCATGTATACACGAAAATATTTTTTATCCACTGTACCATTATGTTGGAAATAAATTTAAATAAAAAATTGATGATAAGAATACATTGTACTTTCTAAAAAGAAAATAATACTTACTTAACAAAAAAATTAAATATTTATGATTGAAAATTGAAGATGAAAAACATAATTAATAACCTCATATACTAAATAATATAAAGGTTTTCTTAATAAATTAAAAGATAAAAGTCAATTACAAAGGTTTTTAGGATGCTTAACATATACAGAAGCGTATATCAAGAAACTTGGAGAAATACGAAAACTTTTACAAGTAAAGTTGAAAAAAGGTCATATTTGAAAATGGACAAAAGAAGATACTTTGTATATGAATAAAGTAAAAGCAAAGATAAAAAAATTGTCAACTTTATACCATCTAGAACGATATGATAAAATGATAATTGAAACAGATGTTTCACAAAAATATTTGGAAGAAAGCAAGAATAGATTATAAAGATGAATATATTTATAGATATACATCAGGATCTTTCCAACGTTCAGAATTAAATTACCATAGTAATGAAAAAGAATATTTAGCTATTAAAAAAACCATTAAGAAATTTACAATATATGTTATAAGCTTCATATTCATTATTAGAACAGATAACAAGAATTTTAGTTATTTCTTAATAACTAATATTGCAAGTGATTATAAACAAGGAAGATTAGTCAAATGACAATAATGGTTAAACCATTACAATTTTGATGTTGAACATCTTTCAAGAGATAAGAATAGCTTAGTAGATGCTCTCATTAAAGAATTAGCATCTCTAATTATTTTTACGCTTTCAGGAATGTAACATCTTGACATTAAGATCAAGATAAAAAAAAAGAAGATAAAAATCCTACAGAAACAACTCGAGCTATGATACCTCGAGAAATCTTTTATGGAGACAAGAAATAAACAGGAAGAACTTAACTGTTCAAAACAACTTCTAGAGTCCAAAACCTCAAAAAGAAGAATATTTATTAAAAAAAATTCAATCTAAAGAAGATGAAACTTTTAAAAAATGAATTCAAAATGAAAAGGAAGAACCTAATAGTTCAAAAGATACAAAAAATTATGAAACTTAAAAGCTCAACTAGGTATATGAGGTAGAAAAAGAATAACATAAAAAGGTTTATGTGGTCTATAATTGCCTAAGACCATGAATCTATAACAATTGGGCAAAAACCAATAAATCTATTATCAAATTTAGTACAGTAACTCATAAAGCCTTCAGTAGCAAAATAGAAGATGAAGTCAGTTATGTCAATTACAAAGCACCAAAGCTAATAACTTTAAAGAAGATAGTAAGAAATTATTCTACGACACTACAAAAAATACCAATAGCCCCAAGAAGATTGACAAATCTAGGGAAAATAATAAGGCCTCCAGTGCTATTTAGGGAAGCATCTCTCCTAGAGACATCAAAGATGGTAAAGCATTCGGTTCTATTTAGGAAAATATCCCCCAAAAATTCTCCAATCATTGAAGATGAGAATGACCAATATAGAAGCCTCAACAAACCACAATGGTTGAGTCTCTATAACTTGGTCAGAAAATCTATCTAAGAATATATTAAAGATACG
Source organism: Hippophae gyantsensis (assembly GCA_030763125.1). Taxonomy (NCBI): domain Eukaryota; kingdom Viridiplantae; phylum Streptophyta; class Magnoliopsida; order Rosales; family Elaeagnaceae; genus Hippophae; species Hippophae gyantsensis. The sequence goes on from CM061031.1 coordinate 21,794,630, forward strand.
AAGTTCTATACCACAAACAATGAATTTCCTGCATGAAGTAAATTCAATATCTTGGAAGGATTTGATCCAATATTTGTCTATAAAGCTTTCCATGCATGACTAATAAAAAAATATCTAATAAATAATTTAACCAAGAATTAATTTAAGTGAATTAAATTATTTCCTAGAGAATTTTAAAAGAGAAATCAAGAACTTTAGAAAGAATATTAAAGCAGGAGACAAGCTTGTTTATCTTAGATTTTTTAGTTCATTAATATTAGTCTATACCACTTCATCAAGATAGGAATTTACAATACAAACAGAGAAGTTCCCAAACCAATGGCACTTCTAGAAAAAGAATTCAACACAAAAGATCTCTTTGTACTAAGAGATCAAATGTTAGGCCAAATTTACTATGAACTCAGAAAGATTGATAATTCTATTGAGATCAAAGTAAATTATTCAACCAATAAAGTTATCATCATTTCCAAAAGTAGCATGACTCTGTCAGAAGAAGATAGTGAATTTTTTCCAAATATAAAGCCAATTTTAATAGCAACAACCTCAAAATTGGTTAAGAAACAAGAAAAGTATTATGCTTTTATGCCAGAAAAGCCAACAAAGATAACAAATGCATTCACTGCATCGAAGATCGAGAAGGCGAAGATGGGTTATCCTCAACGTCATCAAAAGGACCATCGGTAGAAAACGAAAAAAGGAGAATAAAGAAAAGAACTATCGGTAGATGAGGATAAAGAAAATAAAGATGTAGAACCCACATCTTAGTCGGTAACATGTGCCAAGGAAAAAAAAGTGGCTATCATTTAATGCAAAAAATTAGATAAATTATTAAAGTAAGGAGAAAATAGGAATTTTATTATTGTAAATAAAGATTCTTTGTGGTATAAAAGGAACCTTTATTTTAGTTTCAAGGACACAAAATCAAAGCATACTACAATCAAAAACACTAAAACTCTAGCATAGAAATCTCATCTATCTAGAAATCTCAAACCAATAATGATATATCCAGTAAGTACGAGCGACTGAGAATCCCTTCAAGGTTCTTAGTTGGTTTTAAGTTTGTAATAATTATTATATTATGAATAAATAAAGTTCAGTTACTCTTCTCTGGTAAGTCCAAAATTGGACACCATCTATGTACGGATGTATAACACTCACCATTGTTAAGAGAGTGTCGAGGTTTGAACAAGCTGAGATATAACCGATGTAACAAAATGAGACGAATAGAAGGAAAGATCATCGTAAACCCATTAAATTCATGTATAATAATCATAAAGTTAAGCCAGTTAAGAATCTTGAATGTTTAAATATTTGTTTACATCAAGTCATAATATTGATAAACATTAAAATGGAAATTATTTTTTAAAAATAAATAACTAATTCCAAATGAAATAAAAGATAAAAATTTAATTCTATTAGAAAATTTTGATAAATGATATATCTATCATTTAAACGAATATTTTAAAGATGAAAATTATGAAACTTATTTTCAAAATTTTCAAAAATTTAACATCTTATCAGACATCTATACAGATTATATTAAAGTTATCACAAGTACAATAAACTATCATATTTCAAGGATATTAAAAGACTATTTTAGTCAAAAATATGTAAGAATAGAGAAGATGAATTCAATAACTTAATGTTTGGATACTAATTTTTTGAAGATTACAAATACATTGTATGTATACAGGAAAAATTTATTTGTATATAACGAAGATGACAAAATAATGTGCATTCAATACATATGACTTATCAAGATAATATCCTATGAATATTGAATCATTAGTGTATAAATTAGAACTGTTAGATTTAACAAATGAAAGAATAATTTTAAATTTTAAATGACAATTAATAGATTCAAGCTTAAAAATAAGTAATCAACGCAATGAAAAACATAATATAATTTATAATTATAATAAATATAGAAAAAAATTGAATTTATATAAATAAGTAATAAATTTTTTAGAAATATTATTGTCTTTCGTAAATATAAAAATATCATGAAAGAAATTTAGTTTCAGACTTGGAAAGATGGGTAATAGATACGAGTCGTGACTATTTTGAGAGAGATAATTTAGTTGGTTTGCTAGCTATTTGGATGTCACAACTAACTGTGCTCCAGAACAATCTATCCATTTTGATGTTAACCAATGGTTGGCTACCGATGAATATCCTAAAGAACTCACTACTATTAAGAATCTTTGTGATAATAATACTTTTAACAATAAAATATACCCTCTATTTCTTAAAAACCGTTGTTTAATTAATTAATTAATTCGAGTAAATTAAATGAATAACCGATAATTACCCTCAAATAAAGTAGTTAAGGTTTTCTATATTTGAACAAGAAATTATGATTTTCCTTGGATCAAAGAAAAGGTAATAATGTATTGATCACTGAAGATGTAACATATATAAAGTAACATCTATTATAATAAATAAAATATTATGTATTTATCTAATTAAGCTCTTTTATGAATTTATAAATTTTATGTTGTGTACAACTTAATTTTTATTTTCTTAACTAGCTTCTTAATTGAACATTAGTGTATACAAGTTTAATTAATTAGCATCTTTCTATTTTTTTTATAATTACTTATCCTCCCTTAATTGAGATTAATATTAATTAATTTTATTATTTTTGTGCGCTAATCTATAAGGTAAAGATATCATATATATTCCCTAATAAAAGTGTTTAAATATAAAAATTCCAACGTGCACTATGATTGCAATTAATTAATATATAATAACTAATTAGTATAAAAAAATTGAAAAAAAAATTATATTTGATTTATTCAAATGAAAAATAAAATAATAATTAGATTAATAAAATAAAAATATATCAAATAATTATAAGAGTAAAAAAATCATATGTAATAATATAGATAGAGTTTTCCTCTTTTGCTTTTTTACCTTTTCAAATTTATATGGTTTTTTTTATTGATAAGATGATCATCTTTGATTGAATTTGATCTTTCATGTATTAAGATATTTACATTTTGAATGAAAAATACTTAAACAAAAAATATAAGGTCTAAATTAAATCTAAAAACAAAATAAATCAAAATATAACAAAACATACTTAAAATACCTTTAGATGCAAATCTACATAAAATAAAAATCACACTATATCAAAATCTAAATATAATGTATATATTGTAATATGTGATTATTAAATTAAATTAAATAAAATGAAAGATTGATGATGAGAAGCAAAAATAATAAATAACTATGTTTTTTTAAAAAGAGGGATAAAAAAAGGGAGAATATTTCATAATAAAAATAATCTTAAGTGAATAAAATCAATGTTTTGTAAACTTAAACAAGAAAATAACACAAAAGGCAATGCATATATATATGAAATAGGATCATGGCTTCAAAATATACCTAATATTGTACAATCTCATGTGTTTGAAGTTGATTTCTATTGGGTGGTATTCTCTTGATATATATATATATATATGCAAATCACTTAAAAATCATATTAGAAGGGACAATATTAGTGAGTATTGTATCTGATATTTAAAAAAAATGAGTGGTGAGCTTTGATAACTATGCATACCTTTTTTGTTTGTAATTATTTATTTAAAAAATTTGAAGGATGATATAATCGTAAATAATTAATATCGATTAATATACTTTTTAAGTTTATAATATTTAAATAATGAATTAATTAGTATATTGAATTATGTTATTAATATTTATTTTAAATTCAAATAATAAAACATATATATAATGTGCACTGTTCACATGGGATCATGTATATGACTTTTCTATCCATCACCATGTATCAAGGTTTAATATTTAATGAAATCAATTTTTTTCCTCATCTTTTTATAAATCTCAATGGTTGATACATGTAAGCGTAAAATATATGAAAACTATTCTTTGTACAAATGATTTAGACAATTTTTTTACAAATCATTTCTAGCCATTGGACGGTGTATATATGTTTTTGGTTGATTCAATTTTTTTCTCTTTTTTATAAGTTATGTAATATTTTGTAGCTAGAGATCTAATATATATATATATATATATATAATATTTTTTGAGTTAAACCTTTCAATAGTAAATTAAGAGATAGTTATTTTTAAAGCAGAACATTAATATCAAATTAATTTAATTTTTTTTATTTAATACTCTAATGTTTTCAAAAATTAAATATTATTCTAACATTAACAAAAATTATTCTCAAAATAATACTATCCTAATTAAATCAAGCCATTTGATTTAAATATATAAGTTCTTTCATTCTCTTGGTACCATTACACTTAATATTTTTGCTTGGATATACCTTAGAAAACCATTGGAGAAAAAGATTGAAGATTAGTTGTTGAGTTGATTATGCAAAAGTATAAACTTTTTTCTTTGAAGATCATGCTTTGAAGATATGTTAGAGCATTAAAAAAGTGTGTAAAAATGATACTAATATAATTTTTATAAATATTATTAACTTTATCAATCTTAAAATTGGCCTTTTAAAATTAGATAACTATATTCGAAATAAACTATTCAAAATTTTCATACTCACACTAAGATATATATGAAATAGAAAAGATTTATTTTAGATGTTATCAATCATTGATTATTTTAAAAGTTTAAATTATTAGAAGAATTATCAATGTTATTTTTATACATCATTTGTTTGAAAACAAATGATGTCTATGTATATCATGCTAACTAAATATACAAATTAAGATTATTAGACTCTAAATATGGTATCTTTAACTTTGATGTTAATTATATTAGAAGTTATTGATAATCACTCTTCTAAAACCTTAAGGTATCAACTATAAATAAGATTCAAATCATATTAGTAACATTTGCTTAAGAAAGCTATAATAACGAGGAAGGGACTGCTTATAACAACGAGCTATAATAACTCTTATGTTTTTTTTTATGGACAAACAAATTGAGAGAAATTAAAAAAATTACCCTTAAAATTTATAATAATAAAAATAATATTGTAATAATATTAAACATGTTTAGTTAATAAAAATTTAATAATGTCTAATTGAATAACGTTTAATATAAAATGATATATCATATTTTTTTAATAGTAAAAATATATAATATGTTTGTAAAAAAATATTATTTTTATGATTACAAAATTTAATTAAATATTTTTTTTATTAGTACATACATATTCACTTGAGAAAATATTCAAAAAAATTATTTAATATAAAATATAAATATTTAACCTCATAGTAAATCAACGACAGTCATTAAATTTGTTTAATCTTTATAAACATGTACTTTTGTTAATTATTTTTCATTTTCCTCGTAAAAAAAATTTAATAAAATAATAAATTCAACATGAATATTAATTTATGTTAAACTTGTAAATACAATAATTTTTTAATATTTTAATATATTATTAAATAAATATAATAATGAGAGTATCAGACGTTGATATAAGCATCACTTGATTTATTTTTATCGAATAATATTTTTAAATGATTCGAATCTATAACTTGAAATAAAAAATAGTGATTATTATCACTTAATTTCAATTTAAAAAAAATTAACGTGATTCACTGATCTTCTAAACATACAAATATTTCATTGCATATTGAGCAAAATATATAGTTATATACCATGCAGATTGAGACAAGAACTGCTAACTTGTTAGAATGATTAGATAATTGAACTCATATCTTATAAAATTATTTATGGAGTTAAATTTATAACAATTTACCTTGAAAATTGGAATGTTTATTTTATTTTATAAAAAAATGAAATGATGTTTTTTAAAACAAAATTTTCACCGAATTTCACAAAAAGTTGAAACAAACATTTATTTTATTATTATTATTATTTGGTTTATAATTTTACTTCAAGATTCCAAAATTTGTCTGGGTATTATATATATAAGACATTGTGTGTTGCAGGTAAAATAATTTTAAATTTTGATACATATCATATCGGGAAGGAGGGATATGTGCCTATAAATTAATACTTAAGTAAGAGCAAAATATAATATAATTTATTTCCAACTTACGATTGGAAAAAAAAACTTCTTATGATTTGGTTTGTGTATTTTAACATTATAAAATGAAATGTTTTAAGAGATTAATTAAACAGTGCTAATTATTTTTTAAGATTTAAATATAACTATTTAATAAAAAAACATGATACAATTCTACTTTTTTTAATAATCTGAATACGTTATTTTGGAGTTTGAATTAAAATATAAAACAATTGAAATAGATAATATTAAAATTTGTTGTGAAAGCCAATTTTAATTGATTAGTTTTTTCATGTTTTATTTAGAATAAATGTCAAAACAGTTATTTTGTGATTTTTTTCATTATACCTGCCTTTAGATCTAATGTGTTAATTTGTTCAGTAAATTTGAATTATGGTGAGGTTAGGTATGTTTTGATATATTTTTTCAAATTTTTTTTCCTAAATCTAGCAATATTATTTGGAGTTTCATTGCGGTTCTAAAGTTAAAGAAATAAAGTTATCAAAAAATAAATTTTGTTGAAGATTTTGTCATATTGTCATTTATAATAGCCAAAACTAAATGGAAATAAAAAGAGTTAAAGAAGAATGCTTAAAACATTTAATCCTTGAACAAAAGTCTTGTTATTATGATAATTTTATTTATTATTTTTAAAAAACATTATTTTAGACAAGTTTTTATAAAAATAAAAGTTACAGCGAAACAACCACTTTAACTTAATAGTTTTTTTATTTTTTATTTTGAATAAATATTTTAAGAGTTGCTTTGTCATTTTTCATTACATATACGTTTAAATCAAGTATGATAATTTCTTCGCTTAAATTTAAATTATGGTGACATTAGACATGTTTTGATATGTTTTATCTTGTTACTACAAATTTATCTTTGAGTTACAAATTTGTTATTACAATTTTTAGATAATTTAAAAAATTTAATATATTTTTAATTTTTTAATTTAATGTCAATTATATACTTTTATTTTGAATTAATTATTATTTATATAAAAAAGAAGAAGATAATAATTAGTTTTTTAAATATCACCCTCCTTAATTAATAAAGATTATTATTGTCTATCTTCCCTCTATATAAAGCAATTGGGCTGTGTATTGTGGCACCAAAACAAAAATCAACTAGTCATCAGAACATATTCCTCTATCAAGTTGATCATCATCAGCCTTTCCTCTCCAAAATACCACAATGGAAATTCGCATTAATCCTTTTGTCTTGCTTTCCTCCTTCATATTGCTCACTTTCATCTGCTTCACTTTCACTGCTCAATCTGCTGTGAGATATATATTTTACACATAGTTTAATTTAATTAATTACCATGCATATACAAGTATATATAGAGATATATCTATATATATATTTATTTAAGGTTAAACATGTGATTTATATTAATGCAGAATTGCATGTACAAGGTGGAGGTTAAAACAGGAGACGTAGGAGGTGCAGGAACAGACTCAAAAATATCAGTATCTCTTTTCAATAACAAACTTGAAACAATTACAGTTTCAGACTTGGAAAAATGGGCAATAGATCCAAGTCGTAACCATTTTGAGAGAAATAATTTGGATGTGTTTTTGGGTGAAGCTCAATGCCTTACTTCACCAGTTTGTGGTCTCGTTCTCAAATCTGATAACACTGGTTATAAGTCTGGTTGGTTTGTTAGCTATTTGGATGTCACAACTTACAGTGTTCCACAAGAATCTATCCATTTTAATGTTGACCAATGGTTGGCTACTAGTGAATATCCTTATGAACTCACTACTATAAGAAATCTTTGTGATAATAATACTCTTAACAATAAAAATATGCCCCTCTCTCTCTTAGAAACCGTTGTTTAGTTAATTAATTCATTTGAGTTAATTAAATGAATAATCCATATATAACTACCCTTAAATAGAATAGTTAAGGTTTTCTACTTTTGAACAATAAATTATCGTTCTCTTTTGATCAAATAAAATTTCATGTATTGATCACAATATTTATATGTATCGTCACATCCTCTTATAATAAATAAAATATTGTGTATTTATCTAATTAAGCTCTTTTATGAATTTACAAATTATGTGACGTGTATTCATGTTGTTTTGTTTTTACTTTTTTTTTTCTCTTATCTTGCTTCTCAACCGAAGTTAATGTATACAAGTTAATGTATATCAAATATTTATAAAAGTAAAAAAAAATCATATATAATACAATTCGAATTTTCTTGTTTAGCTCTTTCAATTCTCTAAATTCCTATTAAAGAGGTCATTTTTGGAAGAGAAATTATGTGCTTTTTAAAGATAATCTTAATACAATGTATCATTCTTCTCATTGATTATATTGTATATCTTTAATTCAATTTGATCTGAGATTTTCATCTTTTCAATTGTAAATATACCTAAATGAAAAATATAAGATATAAATCTAAAACTAAATACAAAACTCAAACATAACAAAATATGCCTAAAATATATTTAGATACAAATCTAAGTGAAACAAAGATCACATTAGATCAAAATCTAGGTGTAATGTATAAAAAACAAAAAAAAATGAAATGAAAGATTTATCTATGAAAGATCTTCTACAATAGAAAACTTATCTTCTTTTTTATAAGAAACAAAAATAATAGACAATTAGATTTTTGTAAGAAGAGGAGAAAAGAAATGGACAATATTTCTTAATTATTATAATGTAAAGTGAGTTATAAATCAATGTATTGCAAACTCAAGGAAGAAAGGGAATGCTAAAGGAAATAGTACATAATTTAATTAAATTAATGTGCATTGTATTTGATTAAATTTAATTAAATAACTATGCAGGTAAGGTATAGATAATAATACATAATTGCATTCAATATGTAGTACATTGTAATTAGTAAAAAAAATACTTTATAATAAATACATGGGACGATCTAACCTTAATACGTGGATACATTAAGTCGAATTATTGGCTCGGTTTAAATCATTTCAGTTTAAATCATTTTTAAATTTATTGACTCAATGTTACAATTTTTACGAATAAAAACATTACAATCATTATATTTCCTTTTCAAATTGAATAAGTGAAGTAAACAAAGAAAAGGGAAATAATTTATTTCCTTGATTCCCTAGCTTCCTATTTTACTAAACATGTTTTAACTATTAATTTATTTTTTTTACTAATAAAGATATTAGATTTTCCTCCGATATAAATAAATTACCTAGCTAAAAGAAATTACATTTTTATGATATTAAAATATATATAAATTTGAAGAAAAAATAGGAACGACAACTTGCAAAATACAAACAAACACAACACTAACGCCCTAGTTCCATGGCTTGATTTATTTCCTTTTTTATCCTTTAAATCATAGAATAGTTAGAAACTAGCCCACAATTGTTTCCTAAGTTAACCCAGATAGATTTTTGAGGTTGGCTAGATTATAAATTACAGCCCAAAAAAAGAAATGGGGTAAAGAGGATTCTTTTTTAATAGGGTAATTTTGAATAGATATATACATCCGTCAAAATTTCAAAGTGCATAACCTTTATGTATAAAATTAAGAAAGAGAATGTACTTAAAGTATGAACATTGAGGTTGAGGTTTTGATGGATGTGGCAAGAATTCATGACCTTTTGGATATGCAAGTACGATTTAAACGAGTGTTTTAAGCTTGTTAGAGGGAGCTTTCCTTATTAAGACTATTAAGTGCCTCAAAATTTCCAAAAAACCAGAGCTTCTTTGTTGTCGTCTCCCTCTGTTATAGAAAGGAACTCAAAGCTTCGGCCACTTGTTTTCTTTTCCTTTATTTTCTTATGTCAATTCTACTTACATCATCAAAACCTAAAATTACATACCCTTTAATATATAAATCTTTCCATAATTTTAAACACAAAGTTATTGTTGGAGATTGTTGTTATAAAGCTCCTTAATTTAAGGAGCAAATTAAGGAGCAAAATATGGAACAAAACATGGAACAAAACAAGGAATAAAACATGGAACTTAATTCAATGAGCAATTCAAGGAACCATTAATTTAAGGAGTAATTTAAGGAGTGAATTTTCCTATAAATAGATGTGTAATTGTAATGAATTAACCATCCACAGTGTTCATTTCAATTGAGAGAAAAGCTTAGAGGGCAAAGCTTTTGTGAGAGAAAATTGAGAGTAATTTTCTTGGGTGTAATTGGGTTGTGGGTTTTGAGTGTTGTAAACACCTTGTGTAATTTCTCCTCTTTCAATAAAAAGATCTGCAGTAGGTCTAGAGACGTAAGCAAGATTGGCCGAACTCCGTTATCAAATTTGTGTGTTATTTTTCTATTCTTGCTTTCTCATAAGTTTGGCTTATTGGGAATTTACGTTATTTCCCAACAACTGGTATCAGAGCTTTTGGTGGTGATTTCTGTCAATTTCTTGCAAGGTTACTATTCACGTGAATAGTGAAATTTTGTTGACGATATTTGTTCGTTGACGGAGGTGTTCTAATACACGGTGGTTTGTAGAAATAGTCAGAAACGATCCGGAGAAAATCAGATTTGAGTGGGAGTAATAGCCGCAGATGAAGGAAGGGTGAAACTCGAGAAATTCGATGACACAGACTTCGGGTTTTGGAAAATACAGATAGAGGATTATCTGTATCAAAGAAATCTATATCAACCTCTCTCAGGGAAGAAGCTAGAGGCTATAAAGGAAGAAGATTGGAATCTTCTAGATAGACAAGCCCTCGGAGTTATTCGATTGACGTTATCTCGTAATGTTGCTTTCAACATAGCAAAGGAAAAGACCACTGCGGGTCTTATGGCAGCTTTCTCCAATATGTATGAAAAGCTATCAGCCTCAAACAAAGTGCACATGATGAGGCGTTTGTTCAATTTGCGGATGATGGAAGGCGCATCGATAGCTCAACATCTCAATGAACTCAACACAGTCACAACCTAGTTGAGTTCAATGGAAATTGAATTCGATGAAGAAGTACGAGCATTGATACTTTTGTCTTCTCTACCAAAAAGTTGGAATGCTACTGTCACGGCTGTGAGTAGCTCGTCGGGAAGCAATAAGTTGAAATTTGACGATGTTCGTGATTTGGTTCTCAGTGAAGAGATCCGACGTAGAGAGTCAGGTGAATCGTCAACCTGTCAAGAGGAAGAAATTCAACCAAAGGGAATGGACGTGGTAGAACAGACTACCGAGGTAGATCAAAGGACATGAGGTCCAAATCCAGGAATCCTAATAATTCTCATAGCTCAAAGACTATCGAGTGTTGGAATTGTGGAAGAACCGGGCACTACAAAAATTAGTGCAAGAGTGCACCGAAGGACAAACAAGTGAAGGCAGAGGCAAATGTTACTTCCACCTCGGGAGGGGACGTTGCATTGATATGCTCTTTGGAGAGCAAGGATGAATCTTGGGTGCTAGACTCTGGAGCATCGTTCCATGCTACTTCACAGAAAGAATTCTTCGAGAAATATGTCCCCGGAAACCTTGGAAAGGTATATCTTGGTGATGATCAACCATGTGCTATTATTGGCAAAGGTGTAGTGAAGATTAAGTTAAACGGGTCTGTTTGGAAGCTGAAGGATGTCAGGCATATTCCCGACCTCAGAAGGAACTTAATCTCAGTGGGGCAGTTGGCCAGTGAAGGCTACACTACGATCTTCCATGGTTATGATTGGAAGATTTCAAAGGGTGCAATGACAGTTGCTCGAGGCAAGAAAAGTGGCATTCTTAACATAACAACAGAAGCACGTTGTTCAATCACAATTGCAGTAGGCAATGAAACACCAAACCTGTGGCACCAGATACTAGGCCACATGAGTGAGAAGGGAATGGAGATTATGCATTCAAAAGGAAAACTTCCAGGTCTACAGTCTATAGATGGACATGTGCGAAGATTGCATACTTGGAAAGCAAAAGAGAGTCAGCTTTCAAACAAGTGGCAGACCCCCAAAGAAGGAAAGGCTAGAGCTTATTCACTCTGATGTTTGGGGACCAACAACCATCTCATCCATTGGTGGGAAACAATACTTCGTGACTTTCATCGATGATCACTCTCGGAAGGTATGGGTTTACTTTCTAAAGCATAAGTCTGAAGTATTTGAGGCTTTCAGAAGATGGAAAGCTATGGTGGAAAATGAGACGGGTTTGAAGATCAAAAAGCTCAGATCCGATAATGGTGGTGAATATGAAGACACCAGATTCAAAAATTTATGCTATGAGCACGGGATCAGAATGGAAAGAACTGTGTCAGGCATGCCTCAACACAATGGTGTAGCTGAGCGTATGAACCGAACGTTGACAGAAAGAGCCAGAAGCATTCGTATACAGTCAGGTCTACCGAAGCAGTCAACACGGAAGCTTACTTGATCAACCGAGGCCCATCTGTTCCATTGGAGCATAGAATACCAGAGGAGGTGTGGAGCGAAAAAGAGGTGAAACTATCACATCTAAAAGTTTTTGGTTGTGCAACATTTGTGCATATCAGTGATCAAGGCAGGAATAAGCTTGATCCCAAATCCAAGAAATGCACATTCATCAGCTATGGTGAGGATGAGTTTGGCTACCGCATTTGGGATGACGAAAAGAAGAAAGTTATCCGAAGCAGAGATGTGATTTTCAACGAAAGGGTGATGTATAAGGATATGCATAAAATAGACGCCAATGAATCAGAGCAGAATGAGCCAGTATTTGCAGATGCAAATGAAGTCCCAAATAGTTCCGTAACAGAACTAATTGTAACAAGTCCTCAACCAGAGGAACTTGTTGGACAGTAGTACCTGACATTCGACACACCACAACCTCTTACTCTAGCTCCTATATTGAGAAGGTCTTCTCGACCTCATGTGCCTAACAGGAGATACATGAACTATATGTTGTTGACTGATGGAGGGGAGCCTGAATGCTATGATGAAGCTTGTCAGACTCAAGATTCTAGCAAGTGTGAGCTTGCTATGAAAGAAGAAATGAAATCTCTCATCTCCAACCAGACATGGGAACTAGTTGAGTTACCTATGGGAAAGAAGGCATTTCACAACAAATGGGTGTACCGGGTGAAAGAGGAGCATGATGGTTCCAAGAGATACAAAGCACGCCTAGTTGTTAAAGGGTTTCAACAAAAGGAAGGAGTTGACTACACTGACATTTTCGCTCCCGTTGTGAAGCTCAATACTATCAGATCAGTGTTGAGTATTGTAGCCATTGAAGATCTTCATCTAGAACAGTTGGATGTGAAGACTGCATTCCTTCATGGAGATTTAGATGAAGAGATATACAAGTACCAGCCAGAAGGTTTCTCAGAAAGAGGGAAGAAGAATATGGTGTGCAGACTTAAGAAGAGTTTGTATGGCCTAAAACAAGCCCCGAGACAATAGTACAGAAAGTTTGACAGATCTCTATTGGACCAAGCATATTGGACTTCGTTATCACTTCATCAGATCTCTATTGGAAGATGATGTGTTAATACTGGAGAAGATTCAAGGAAGCAAAAATCCAGCAGATGTGTTAACAAAGGTGGTGACTATTGACAAACCGAAGTTGTGCTCAACTTCAGTTGGTCTACTAGAGTAACAAAGACTAGAAAAGCTGCTGCATTGATCGAGGTGTGAAGACAGATTGAAATCAGTCTTCAAGTAGGAGAATGTTGGAGATTGTTGTTATAAAGCTCCTTAATTTAAGAAGCAAAACATGGAACAAAACATGGAGTAAAACATGGAGCAAAACAAGGAGTAAAACATGGAGCAAAACAAGGAGTAAAACATGGAGCTTAATTCAAGGAACCATTAATTTAAGGAGTAATTCAAGGAGTGAATTTCCCTATAAATAGATGTGTAATTGTAATGAATTAACCATCCAAAGTGTTCATTTCAATTGAGAGAAAAGCTTAGAGAGCAAAGCTTTTGTGAGAGAAAACTGAGAGTAATTTTCTTAGGTGTAATTGGGTTGTGGGTTTTGAGTGTTGTAAACACCTTGTGTAATTTCTCCTCTTTTAGTAAAAAGATCTACAGTAGGTCCGGAGACGTAAGCAAGATTGGCCGAACTCCGTTATCAAATTTGTGTATTATTTTTCTATTCTTGCTTTCTCATAAGTTTGGCTTATTGGGAATTTGCGTTATTTCCCAACAGGTATGTGATTATAAGTTTTGATTTATGCATTTAAAACTAACCATTTTCTTATTCATGGAACAACTTCAACAAACAAGCCCATATTTTGTTTTTATTAGTTTGCTCCTTCTTTGTGTGAATCTTTTAGGAAATAAATAAATAGGGTTTAAAATGAAACATGCACATCATCAACACAAGAAATTTACGTGAAAAAACATTTCCGGTGTAGGAAGGAAATAACCACGGCACTCCTCTTCAAAACTTCCACTATCAAGAAACAATTGTATAACAGTTATTTCTAGGTAAAACTAGAGGCAAACAAAAAATAACATCATCAAGAATACACTTCTTGGAAACTAACAATTATTTCAAGAAAATAGATAAATATAACCCAATTTTGTAGTCACTGTTCACGGCTCATATTTTTTCAAACTTGTGAGCCAAATCCAAATCACACCGTACAGATTAAATAGTCTTGAGGCGTGAACCTACCTATAAAATTTCAGCTCAATTGGAGCACAAAAGATTTTTCATCGGAGCACTTGACGAAGGCTTACGAGAGAGAAAAAAATTGAAAATTTTTTTGCTTATCTTTTCTTGAGATTTTTCTAGGTGGTGCTCTTCCTTTTTTCTCTTCAGAATACACACTCAACAAATCCTAAATGATTTTATTAATGAAGTAATAAAATGACATAATTATCTATTTATTACTCCACAGGCTTTTAAGCCACGTAACTTTACTTAGCCTTCTTCAAATAAAAAAAAATTAACACTAATTTAATACAACTCCTATTTATGACTACATGATTGTACTTGCATTTTATAAGCTTAATTAATTCCACTCTTTTATAAATTTTTCAAATACATTTACTTGAAAGTGTAAAATCATTATAAGTTTGTACTTTGAGACTCCCCAATATTGCCTCTCTTTGTTACTCACGTCAACCATGGAAAATAGCCTTATGAACGGAAGAAATCCAAATGCAAAATTTGATTAGATCTACTTGTTACAACAAATAAATAAATATGAAATATAAAGTAATTGATTTATCAATTAATCTGAAATATAATATAAAATATTTTAAAAATACTGTTCTTTCAATATCATTAACAATATATTGGAACGTTTTATTTTACCACATAATCATTTTTTTTTAACTTTCTCTCGTTTAGTTTAAAAATTTTAAAAATATTTTTTTATGAATTTTTATATTTTTATTTTAATATTAATATTATTTTAGTTATAATATTTAAACAAATATAATAATAATATTTTAATTGAATTGGATTTATATTATTATTATTATTTTTATTACATTTTTACTATACAAACCAAAAACCGTATAAGTGTCATTTTTTTGCGTAATCTGACATTTTTTTTTATTTGCTAGGAGAAAGTAGTTCACTGTTCGGTGGCATATTTGATATCATATATTAACAACATAAACGACAAGACTTCTTGACCCAGTTAGTTATTTGAAATTTTTTTTTTTTTTGGCAAATTAATGATTAACTGTTTCAACAGAGAAATTTCACATTTGAAAAACATTTTTCACGTGAATGGGTGGATGAAATTGTTTATTCTTCACTAATATAAAATTAAAATTCTATTCAAAATAAATTTAAAAATTTTTAATTCAAAACAAATTATATTAAAATTTATTTATAAATTATTATCATATATATAAATTAAACACAATATACGTAACATTTAAATTTTTAATTCATGTATTTTTGACAAAATTTATTATTTATAATCACAACTAAGAAAATCAAACGAATAAAAAATATACTTGGATAATTATTAAATTATTAAAAAAATTTAATATTTATATTTATTTTTAAACTAAAATAATAATTTAATTTAATTATAATAAATATAATTTTTAAATATAATATGTTATAAAATAAAATATTTATTTATGTATAATTTTAATAATAATTATATCCGAATCAGATTATAATAAATTATAAAATATATCAATTTAAATCTAAATAAATTCTATATTTTTCGATCTGAATCCGATTCGTTTATAAAATTTGTTAATCTAATCTTATCTCAACGAATTAAATTAAATTTTTAAATTTAAACAAATTTATTATATTAGTTTTTTTATAAAATACTACACATATATATAAGTACTCATGCATAATAATGGAAACGTGTTAAAGGGAGACTACGTTAAATTAGCATACGGATTGTTTATATATGTTACATATTTTGTTTTTTTGCCAAACTTAGAAGGGCTAAAATAAAACACTTTAGAGGTTTTGACTTTGACATTTTAGAAAATAACAAGAGAGTAAATCAAAAATTGAGAGGTATATTGAAAAATCAGCTAATTATTTTTATTAATTTAATTTTTTATTTTAATTTGAATAATACGAGACTTAAATGTTTGAGTTTGACCTTCAACTAATTTTCTTGCAAACTTCTTTTTTTTTTTTAAATAGAAAATCATCTCGCAAACTAAGTATAGGTTTGTTGTGGTTTAACCGGTGGTAAGACAATTCTCTCCCATCTCAAATCATAAATCTAATCCACACTAGTTAGCTAACTAAATACACGTTTGTTTATGGTTTTTTTCACAAAAAAAAAATTTATTTATTATGAAATAAGAATATAACTAAAATTGAAGATCAAATTCCTAAATACAATAAAAATTTAATTGAGAAATCAAGCTTGATCATTAACCGTAATACTTTATGTAAAAGGGAATATTTTTTAGCTTTCTTCTTTGTATGTTATATATTCTTCTTTGTCTTAATATCTGATTGAATCAATTAACACAAAGATTCTTAAGAAACCATGAAACTATAATATAGGTTGAAACTCTCTCACATAATAAAACTAAAATCTTTAATATGCGATTGTTTATTCATAGTAAACATCATTTATTTATTATGTCAATCTAATATAATATTATATATTATAATATTTTTATCATCAAAAATGTTATCGACACCACCAATTACGTAATTATAATCAATACCAAAAGAAATGAAATCTAACCTTATCCAACAAGAAGTTTTATCTTTTTCATCATCATCTTCAATTGCATCCATTAAACTTTTCATATTCAATATAAAAAAATAAATAAAATGGGTTTTTGAAAATAATAAGAAAAATTACCCAGAAAATGTAGGGTGTTAAACTTTAAAAATATGTGAGTATTTTGAGAGTAAAATTTTCAAGATCAAACTAATATAAAGCATTCAGTAGAAGTTATTGTAAGAAATGATTTTATTGATATGAATAAACGAATGTTTATAACCTATTTATACAAAAGAAA
The DNA here is from genome assembly GCA_030763125.1 of Hippophae gyantsensis. Lineage (NCBI taxonomy): Eukaryota > Viridiplantae > Streptophyta > Magnoliopsida > Rosales > Elaeagnaceae > Hippophae > Hippophae gyantsensis. The sequence continues at coordinate 21,811,960 of CM061031.1, forward strand.
AGCAAAATTGTAATAATTAAAATAAATACAATCATGGAATGGCATGTTCTTGGACAACCTTTTCCTCCCCACTAATCTGTTGGTGTTTGTTTCCAACTGATGTGTTGGTTGTCACTAGCTGGATCTCGAGTTCTTTAACATTCCTCTTCAAGTTGGAATATATGTTAATTATTCCCAACTTGTTAAGTAAGCTCAAGAATTGTGAAAAACTCAGAGTTTTGGTAAATATATCTACTGGTTGCTCTAATGTAGAGATATGATAAGTCTTGATCATTCCACCTTGAATCTTTTCTCTTACTAGATGACAATCGATCTCTATGTTTTTGGTTCGTTCATGAAACATTGGATTTGATGCAATGTAAAGGGATGCTTGATTGTCACAATATAACGTGGTTGGTTGGGAGTGTTTGATACCCAAATCATTCAAAATGTATCGTAACCAGGTTACTTATAGCAATGTGTACTGTAGATGATATTCTCGCACTTGATCATGAAACTATATTTTGTTTCTTAGTCTTTCAAGAAATTAACGAGTTCCAAAGAAACATACAATATTTTGTGGTTGATCGTCGTGTGTCTGTGCATTTAGCCCAATCTGTGTCACAAAAAGCATGTAGTTGTAATGAACTAGTTGTTGAGAAAAAGAGACTTTGCCCTAGTGTGTTCTTGACACATCGTAGAACTCGTTGAGCTACTTCCAAATGTGGTTGACGTGGTTTATCCATATATTGATTGAGAATGTGCACAACATATACTAAGTCGGGTCTTGTGATGGTCAAGTTATTAATCTCCTAACAAGTCTTCGATAGGATGTGGGGTTATTGATGAATTCCCCTTTAACCTTGTTGAGGGATAAATTTTGTTCCATAGGTGAATTGGCAAATTTGGCACCAAGATAACTTATGTCCTCTAATATTTCAAGTGCGTACTTGTGTTGTGACAGAAAAATTCCCTTCTTGGAACATGAAACTTCTATGCCCAAAAAATACTTTAATTCTTCGAGATCTTTTAGATTGAATTGTCGCATGAGATGATTCTTGGTTTCTTCAATGTCTTGTACATTGTTTCATGTTATGATTATATCATCTACATAGACAAGAAGAGCAGAGAAGAAATTACCACGAGCTCGAACGAATAGTGAGTGATCATGCTTGGATTGGTTAAAACTAACTAGCTTAAGTGTTGTTGATAGCTTGATGAACCATTGTCGTGAGGCTTGTTTGAGTCCATACAAAGATTTGTGTAGCTTACATACTTGTGTTTCCCCCTTTCATCTGAATCCAGGTGGAAGGGACATATAGACATCTTCATGAAAATCACCATAGAGAAAAGAATTGTTGACATCGAGTTGGCGAAGATTCCAATTTTGAATAGCAGTAACGGCAAGAAGAAGATGAACAATGGAAAGTTTGGATATTGATGCAAAAGTTTCTTGGTAGTAAAAACCTTCAATCTGACTGTATCCTTTGGCCACCAACCGAGCCTTGTATCGTTCCATAGAGCCATTAGGATTATACTTGATTTTGTAGACCCATTTACAACCAATTGGTTTCTTGTTTGGAGGAAGCTGTTGAAGCATCCAAATGCCATTAGTTTCAAGAGCATCCAGTTCTTGTTTCATGGCAAGCTGCCATTTCGGATTGTTGAAAGTTTCAACAAAGGTGTTTGGTTCCCTAAGAATGGAAATAGAAGTAACAAAGGCACAATGTGCAGGTAATAATCGGTCATAAGTAAGTACATCAGATATAGAATGAGAAGTACCTTTGTCATTAGACGATGCTGAGTTAGACGAAGGGAAGGACCGAGAAGGCAAGGAAGCTTCTACATGATACTTGTGAAGGTAGCTAGGAACATTGGTGGATCGGCAAAGTCTATGTGTAATTGGTGTTGGAGGAGTCATGTGTGGTGTAGAAGTTGATGATGATGTTTTAGGAGATGAATTTTGAAGATGAAGAATATCTGAGTCGATTGTTGGAAGGACAAATGATGTATGATGAAGTGATGTATTTGGAGTGGTTGATTGACGAATGTTAGGTATGTCATCATAAATAGTATCTTCTGATGAAGTGAATAGAGTTGGAATGTTGACAGCGGAAGTGAAATAAGGAAATACATGTTCATGAAAGATAACATCACGAGACACTAAAGTCTTACTTGTTTCCAGATTGTAGACACAATAACCTTTTATCCCATATGGATACCCAATGAATATGCATTTATGTGATCTAGCATCAAATTTGGTGGGTCAATCATGATGTGTAGACACAAAACAAAGGAACCAAAAACACGAAGATGTTCATACCTAGGAATTTTGTGAAAAAGGATTTCAAATGGTGTTTTACCCTTGAGAATAGGTGTTGGAGTACGATTTATGAGGTATGTGACTGTAAGAATGGCATCTCCCCAAAATTGTTTAGAGAGATTGGCTTGGAAGAGCAATGCACGAGTGACATTGAGAAGATGACGGTGTTTGCATTCAACAACACCATTTTGTTGAGGAGTAGAGACACAACTGGTGTGATGAAGGATTCCTTTGGTAGAAAACAACTGGGTCATAGAGAATTCTGGGCCATTGTCACTACGAATGATTTTAAATCTGGATGCAAATTATGTTTCAACAAGGTTAATGAAGGTGGTAAGAAATGTATGTGTATCAAATTTAGCATATAAGAGATAGACCCATGTGCATATTGAGTAGTCATCAACAATAGTGAGGAAATAACGTGCTCCATTAAGTGTTGGAATGTGATAGCCACCCCAAATATCGACATGAATTAGTTCAAAAGGTGCTTTTGTATTGATGGAACTTAGAGGAAATGGATTACGAGTTTGCTTAGCTAATGGAAAAATAGAACAATCACTAATGGAACAAAAAAGTGTGTTGATGAAAAGAGAAATTACACGCAAACTGTTATTAGATAAATAACCAAGTCGTTGATGCCATAGATGAAATTGATGGAAGCAGTATTTGAACAGAGAAACAACCAACCTTTTCGGAAATAGTCAGGTAGTAAAGTCTTGCTTTCTCAGTTCTCATCCCAATCGTCTTCCCCAAGCATTTGTCCTAAAAAAACACATATTATTAGTGAAGGTGACATTGCAAAATGTAGTTTGAGTTAGTTTGGCTACTGAAACTAAGTTTAATTTGAAGGAGGGAACACACAAGACATTATGAAGTATAAAATTATTGGATAAATGTGCAGTGCCAATAAATATGACATGGACAAGAGAATGATTAGGTAAATGCACATGCCAATTAGTGACTGGAATGCTAGAGCTCATAAGGTTTTGGGAACAAACCATGTGATCAATTACTTCTGTATCAAAAATCCAATGAGTTTCTGAATGGAAAATAGTTGCACATAATGTGTTACCTGAAGTAGTAGTCACTTGACTTGCCATGTTACCTGATTTGGATTGATTAAGAAGTGTAAGAAGCTCATGATATTGAGTAGATGTAAGGTTGTAGGATGATGTCTTTGTGTCGGAGCTACTTTCCTAAAAGTCAGTATGGTGAGCTTTGGAGGGGAAGCCATAACTTGTATTTCTCTTATCTTGAATTGATCTTTTCTTCCGACACATGTTGATGTCATGTCCATTCAAACCACAGAAATTACATTTTAGATGCTTTCGGTAGTTTTCAAAATTGTGTCCATTGAGACCACAAAAATCACATTTGAGGTGACTTCGGTAATTCTCAAAATTATGGCCTATATTATTGCATCGATTTCACTTGAGATGTGGGTTCCTTGGTGGGTAATTCTTGTGAGGATATTGTAGATGACTATCCTTGGCAACAAGTGCGGCAGCTTCTGGCATCCTTCCTATGGTTTGCGTGGAGACAGCTTTCTACTTTTCATCCTGAACAATGAGTGAATATACCTTATTTGTTGTAGGTAAAGGTTCCATGAGCAATATTTGTCCACATGCTGATGTGTAAACCATGTTAAGCCTCACGAGGAACTTTATGGTTCCCTGCTTTTGTTGATATTCTTGTAGTTCTCTTCCGACATTTCCTCCACAATATGGAAGAGGACATAGTGCATCGCAACTATCCCATAGGCTTTTCAACTTGGTGTAGTATTCTCCAATACTCACACATTCTTGTATGCAATCATGGATCTCTTGCTCAATGTGAAATAGGTGCACGTTGTTGGTGTGTGAAAAACGTTTCTTCAATTCTTCCCATAGCTCATATGCAGTATCATTATACATAACACTTTCTGTAATTTTAGGCAATATGGTATTGAGAATCTATCATTTGACAAGAATATTGCAGCAAGTCCATTGTATTTCTACTTCAAAGTTTGTTGATGGCCTTTTGATTGTGCCGTCAATAAATTCTTCTTTGTTTTTGGTGATGAGAGCCATAAGCATCGCATGACTCCAAATATGATAATTTTTTTAATTTAAGGATTAAAGTACTAGAACCATGCTTGGTTAGTCTTAGTGGTGTAGATATAATGAATGACTAGGGTCATCATACCATTTTGGTAAAATGGGGTTGGTATTGGTAATTGTAGACATTATTGTTGAGTAAAAAAAATTCAAAAGAACATGATAGGATTTAGTGTGTTTTAGACAACAATGACTGTTTATGAAACAAATAATGAACTAAAATATGTTTTATTTTATAGAAAATAAGTCAAGGATTATAGAACCATAAATTTTAGCCGAAGAACCGGTCGAAAAGTTGGTGAACTGGCAACTGGAGTGGCTAAAACGGCGGCTACAACGTTGGAGCACTGAACCGGATGAAGACCGAACCGACTAAAGACCAAACCGAAAACCAACACGCATCGTTTGCTTCAGAGGCACACTGAACGACGTGTCGTTTAAGTCGTCTTCCTCAATACGAGCACGTGTTGGTGCGTGTAGCTCTGGCGAGATGCGTGGAATGTCGATGAACTTAGACAAGGCGCGTGTGGGCGCATAGATTGAATTTTTGGCTTAAAATTAATTACAGATTGCTCGGAATTTTCTGGATATTATAATGGAATGAAATTGAAATTATTTTTGTGAATCGAAATTGGTTTTGGAAAGAAAAAAATTTGTGTGAGCTAAACTTTCTGAGAATTACTTTCTAAGCTCTGATATCATGTAAGAAATGGTTTTATTGATATGAATAACAAATGTTTACAACCTATTTATACAAAAGAAAAATAAAATTGTAATAATTAAAATAAACATAATTATAAAGGAGCATATTCTTGAACAGTTTGTTCCTTCCCACCAATCTGTTAGTGTCTGTTTTCAACTAATGTGTTGGTTATCACCAACTGGATCTCAAGTTTTTTAACTATTAATGCAAAAGCTTTTATTAAGAATGCCACTATTTTCACAACCCAAAATATTGGATCCACGACAACTTACAATAAAATTGACATTTTTCGTAAATACAATGTTTTATCGTCTCTTTTATTTACTTGTTATCTATGTCGAGCATGATAAATTATTTAATTCATTTTATTTATATTATTAAGAATATACTACTCATATAGTGTTATATTATTGATTATATTAAATATAATATAACACAAATATGTTATATATGTGTGTATGTGTGTATGTGTGTGATTGTGTAATTAATTTTTTAAAAGAAATAATATTTGATTTGATACAAAAATGTAATTTGAGAGGAGGAATGATAAGAAAAATCAAAATTGTGATGGTAGATTTATTTATTTATTTGTCCAGAGTATAGATTTAATTTAAATATAGAGTAGTAATCTGAATTTTTTTTAATATTGCTTGTAATTGCCACGTGGGCCATATTAAGGGAGTGAAATATTAAATGTAACACAATAACAATTTTTAATTTAAAGTAAAATACTTTAAATTAACAACACATTTAAATAGTATATATTCTATAAAATAAATAAAATAACCAAAGTCGGGTACCAAACGGTATCGGTGTCTTAGTGGGTTAGTTTTAGTCAACAAAGTTACGTATATAACTTGCAAATTATTATAAATCAAAGCCATTAAAATCTATCTTCTTCTCTTTCTAGCTGACTCAAAAAAACTAATTAAAGATTATGTTGGTGCTTTAATGCATGGTTTATCAATCACCGCCGTACACGTATATATGTAAGAGTGGTTAAAATTTGTCAAAAATGATATAAGAAAGTGAGATCCTTAAAGTTAAGTTTATTTAAGTGGCAGATTAATAAGTGAAATGAGAAACCCAGGGTGTGGTTATATATTGTCGATCATGATCATTTTTTGTTGATTTTAAAAACTAATAAAAATATTTTTAAAATTAATTTAATTAATATAAAAAATATTAAAATTAAAAATATTTTTTTATCAATAATTAAAAATTATATTAAATATGATGTAAAACTAACCCAACTAAAACAAAATTTATTTAAATTTAATTTAATAAAATATGTTAAAATTACAAATTTTATTTATCCATAAATTTAAATGAGCTAACTTACTTATTTTATTTAATAAAATATAGTTATTAATAATAATAATATTTTATAATTATAATATTATTATTAAAAATAATTTAATTAAAAGATATTATTTTTATTTTTTATCTTTTTATTTTACAAAAATACAATTAAAATATAATATTTATTCTACTATATTTGTTTTAATTAAACAATATTGTAAATATTTTTTAATTTTTATCTATCATTATTAAAAACTTTATTTTTATCATACTTAACCATTTCAAAAAGAAATAACAATTTAATAAAAAAAGTATTAACATAATATATTTTTCACCATAATTAAAAAAATAAATAAAATTATTTATAATCTAATAAACTAAATAACACAAATAATTTAAAACAATTCATAACATTTTTCTCAAAATAATAAAAAAAAAATTTGAATTCAATAAAGACGTTAATTATCATACCTATTATTTTTATTTATTTTTACTTAAATAATTAAATAAAATTAATATATTAAATAATAGTTAACTTTAAACAAGATAAAACAAATAAAAATAATAAATAATAATATAAATATGTTAAAAAAAATAAACCAAGTATATCTAAAAGAACATAAGAGGAATAAACATTATTATTACTACTAATAGTGAAGAAAAAAATTAATCAATTTTTTTAAATTTAAATCTGATCTTATATATTGGATTGAGTTGAAAAATTTTATTTTCGAATCGGATTCGGATCAAAAAGTATAAAATTCGTTTAGTTTTTATTCATAACTGAATTACTATTAAATTATAAATAAATACATATTTTATTTTATAATGTGTTATATTTAAATATTATATATATTATAATTACATTATATTACGATTTTAACTTAAAATAAATATAAATATTTAAATAATTTAATAATTGTATGAACATTCTTTTTATTTTTTTAATTTTTTAAATTGTAATTATAAATAATAAATTTTGTTATAAATACATAAATTTAAAATTTAAATATTACGTATGTCGTGTTTATATACGACAATAATTCATAAATAAATTTTAATATTATTATAATTTTATCCAATTCGAAAAATTTAATCTGTTTAGATTCGAATTAATTCGTATTGATCATCGGATCATATTTGAATTAAAAATCTATAAATTTAATTCAAATCATATTTTAATCAAAAATATAGAATTTTAATAGTTTATTCACCCTCGTTACTAGGATAATATCCTCAAATCCGATTCCAGTCATACCGAATTCATAAAGGGAAAAAAAATTTCAATTGTGTACTCACCCTAATTAATGCTATAATATTTCACATTATATTTTTAAATTAACAATAAAAGCAAATACATAAACACCTTACTACAAACACTTTACTAAAAAAAAATGGATAACGGTGGACGGAGAATGACTTTATTCTGCCCTTTTTCTGAAAATTTACGTATTTAATGAATAAATATATATATATATCGTTGTATCGAAAATAAAATGGACCATTTGGTGGGCTCTGACTTGTGTAAATTGGTAGGTGATAAAAAAAGAATTTGTTTGACTTTTCAAGATGTTGTTGAGAAGTAAAAGATATATTAGCTTTAATATTATTATTCTTTTTAATATTCAATTAATAGATCTTAACTAACTTTTTTTTTAAATAAGTTATAATTTAATTATAATTTATTTTTAAATAAGTGAGTAATAATAACTTAAAATATAATTTATTTATATATAAAAAATAATAAAATAATTTTTATTTTTTATTAATTATCATTACTTTATTTTCATTTTTAATAAAAATTTAAATAAACTTCTGTCTTTTAACATAATTTCTTATTAAATTCTATTTTTAACATCATTAAAATTTTATATTCTACTCACATTTTATTCACTTAAAAATCATAATATTTAATAAAAATTATTAAAATAATATAATTTATTTTTATTTTATTATTTCTTTAACTAAAATTAAATAAAATTGTTTTTAATTTAAGAAATTAAAAAGCGACTTCAACCTATATATTTTATTCGGTGAACGAAACAGACGTGGTCACACCTTTGTAATGAGATGGGAACAAGTGCTCAGCCTCAGCACCTCCTCACAAAACGCACGTGTCACTAACTGAATCAATTCCTTATCTAACCTTTTTATGACAAGCATGTAACTGTAGCTATCGAACGAGTAGCCGAGTTTTTCAGGGACGATTATTGAACGACCCCCCACAACAAGATTTGTTTCTAAGCTTAATGGTAATTTAACATTTATAAAATGTTCTTAAAGTAATTATTATTTTAGTGGTAATATTTTTTAATAATCAACAAAAAAAAAAAAGTAGAAAATTGAGATAATTATATCTCATATTTAAATATATTTATAAATTTAATGTAATGTGAACAAATAAATCATAATTTGACAACATCAAGATTCATATTTTTTATAAAAATATTTTAGTGTGTATTTTTTTTTAATATAAAAGGTGTTGTTATTGTAAAATCTACCATAAATTATTATCACGTCATGGTTCATTGGTTTGCCTTTATTGAAAAAGTTTAACCTTTCCGATTGTAAGCTATAAACTTATGTATACAGTAGAACTATACCATGCAAGTTCGATTTATCTAGTGATGTTTTAAATAATTTATAGATTTGGTTCAATTTTTTACCATCATTCTCTACCACAAAAATCAACTTTATTTAAGATAAGATTAAAAATATTGTGAATATAATAATTTATGCTCTACCAATAAATTCATTCGTAAGAATGTATATTTGTGTCTAAAAATTATAAAAAATACTATAGACAACCAACACAACTTGAATTGGGCTTCACAAACGTAACTTTTTTCTTCGTAAAGAAACTTTTAAAAAAAAAAATCTTTAAATTCAATATTTAAACACGATCGGAAGACATACATTTAGTATCAAAATTAATTATGAAAAGTAAAATATTAATATTTTTGGATAAAAAATAACTTAACCTACAAAGTAAAAAAATTTTATATATTTACTAGATTATCTAATCTATCTATAATAATTATTAAATATATAAGTATAAACTTAATTTTATAATATTTTCATAAATATAATATCACAACTTACTTTGCTTATAAATTTATACTCTATTTTAACAACACTTAAGATTAACATGAGTAGATAATAATCAATTGTCTAATTAACTCTTTATTAATACACATTTATGTAATAACTTACAAAAAAAAGTTAGCATATAAATACAAATGTACATGCATTTTCTAGATAGATTTTAATATCAAATAAGTTTTATGTTAGTAGATTCAACAAATAAATCAATCAATCAATAAAAAATTATAACAAATATAGAACAAATAATTTAGATGAAAATCAATGAAAATGACTACTTTAAACCTAAACAATCAATTTAATAAATTAAGAATACACATGTGATGAATTGATCATAAAAAAAAATTAATCAATACAAACTATAAAATTCATGAAAAATAAAAACATATAGTTTTTTATGCGATGAGTTGTAACTACGAGGAATGAATTTTATTTATAGCAAATAAAACCATAATCTTAGGTCGTTGTTAAATGACATTTTATACTCTGAATAGAATCACTAGTATTTATTAAATAGAGTATGTGATAATTATATAAACCGATTTGAATTAAAATATAAATTAAAAAATACATGTTTAATCGATCAATATTCTACTTAATTAATTTAATTACGATTCGATAGATCCAGCAATAATTTATTTATAATGTTATGCAATATGTTTGTTTAAATGTAATTATGGGTGTGAAAACACATAAATTATACTTAAAGTGCATTTATATAGAATTAGAGTTTTTTTTTTACTTTATTTAAATAACATGATAAAAGTCTAAAATCTAGTTTTATAAATCAATATTTTGCATACAAAAAGCGTAAACACTCAAAATACCTATATTTATATTTTACTTTAATTTCTTTCATACAATGCATTTATGTAATTGTTTATAACATAAAAATATATTTTAACACATATTTCAAAATATGTTGTACATGAATTTTTTTTAGTTAAAAATAAAAATAATTAATCAATTAGATTATATAAAAATATAAAAAGTTAAGTAAATTTTATATACTCGTGGATATGAGAAATTAGCAGGGGATGATGAGGAAAGATAAACGTAACATAATTGAATAACATTAAAATCTATAAAATAGTATCAAATATTTATAAAAATATGTAGTTTTTTTTAACAAATAAAAACTTTAAAATTTGAGTCTCAGATTGAATAATGTAATTATTTTAAGAATAAGAAAAAAAACCTTAATTAAAAATAAGGACATTTTAAGAATTTTATTATATTTCTTTATTTATTTTTTATGAGTTCTTCTTTGGTTTCTATTTTTCTTTTTCGAAAAGGGTCCATACCATATATGCTAATATCTGACAATTGTTTTTTTTTTTTTAGATATGATAATATCTCTCACTACTACCGTAATCTTCTTTAATAAATGAAGAAGACGAAGTATTAATTAAATAATTTACAAACAAAAACTAATTTTTAGAGCAAAGAAAAATATCATCACACAAATACTCTCTTTCTCGGTTTCTTCCATCGAAACACCATTGTGACCGAACGGGTTAAAACATAGGCCAAACGGATAAAAGAGTAAAATTTAAATAAATAAGAGCAGAAAAGACAGAAAAGGCCTCTGTGAGTCTCTGTTGGGTTTGTCAAACTGTACTAAACCATTTCTGCTTTTTTAGTTCATATTTCAAGATCGGTTTTCAAAGACAATTGATTTTGGTTTGTTTTACAGCACCTGGTATTTCTGTGAGAGCCAAACAAACAGGTGGAAGAGAAAAACATAGAAACAGTAATCTAATGCATACCTTCGTGTATTTGCTTTTGTTCTCCTTTATATATATATTTTTTATTATAATTTAATTATTTGTCTAGAAAATTCCGATAATTTTTTTCCGGATAATTTGGCCTAACCTACCGTGAAACCCCAATTTTTTTGTTTCGTTTTCTCCGATTGCGTATCTGAATCAAATTCTACGTAATATTTTGGTCATCGACAATAATCCCATTTTTTTCATCATCTTTTGTTTGGTATAAACGGATAGAACCTGACGATATTGGTTTAGAGTATCGATTATTTGCTACCCAATTCGTAACAAAACGTAATCTCCTTTCTGGGTATCTGTCAAAACTGCTCGAATATCGATTTTTCATATCGGTGTTTTGTTTATTTATCTTGTTGATCATAAAACCTTGAGAAAGACGTTTTTTTATTCTTCATCTGTTTCTGGGTACAGCCAAAATCACTTCTAAGTCTCCAATTTTTGATTTCTGTTGTTTTTCTACATAACAGATTTCTCAATCTAGATTTCCCAATTTCGATTGGAGCCAGGGTGTTTTGATCAAGATGAAGTCAGGTTCACTGGACGATTGGAGGAATTATTTTCGAACTGCAAATTGGGATATATTTGATATAATCGACCATGCAATTATGGTAGCTGCTACTGATTGTCCGAAGGAGTTTAAGTTGAGGAGAGATCGAATTGCAGAGCGTTTGTTTTCTTGTAGATTGACAAAATGCTCTGGTTGTGAACGAGTTGAGTTGGCTATACCTAATGATGATGTAGAAGAAGATGATGAGGAAAGAGTTTGTAAATCTGGTTTTGATAGAGATGGAGGAGAATTTGAAGCCGGAGCTAGCAAAGAGAGTAAGGTGAATGATAGTAGAGATGATCAAGGAGAAATGAACACGAACCATGTTAGCAATTATAGCTATGGAGATGCTGAGGCATTAACTGATGAAATCGAAGAACAAAATCAGATTGTTGGTGAAGTATTGAGGATCAAAGAGATTCTACTTGCTAGAGAAGAAGAGGTATATATGAGTAAAGCCTCCTTGATTTGCTTAATTTTTCTGTTTTAGTTGTCAATTGTGTTCTACTTCATTTCTTCATATTTGCATGTTAACCCAGAAGTTTAAGAGTCATTTTAGTTGTTTGATTTGGTTGTTTAAGATTGTAGCTAGACATATTTGAGATGGGTTTGTAGGATCTTGAAGAATTCTTGTGCCAGTTTGGAAGATTGTACTTTTTACTTTAGTTAGGTTAGTTGAAAAAGCCTTTTTGTTTTTCTGGGTACTTTTGTTTCTAATTTTTGTGCTTTGATTGTTCTTTTGATAGTCTGAGTCGGTACTCTTTGAATCACTGAGGAGGCTTCAATTGATGGACCTGACTGTGCACACTCTTAAGGTCTGATTAAATCCTCATTTGTTCATCCACTAAGATTATTCTGTCCTTGAGAAGTTATTAATACTTAACAAAATGTTTTGTTTGGTGAAGGTTAATTTTTCCATTTTGACTAGTATTTGAACTAACATAGTTCTTTTCCAGGCAACTAAGATTGGGAAGGCAGTGAATGGTCTTCGAAAGCATGGATCGGAGCAAATTTGTCAGTTTGCTCGTACTCTAATTGAGTATGCATTTACATCCTTTAGTTTGTAATGTCCTTTTGGCTGTCATTAGCACGAAACTGTGTATCAAGTAACCTAAAGCTTGCTGCAAAGCCACTAGTATCATTATTATATCTCGGTGAAATATTCTATATTTGCAATTACTCTTTCTTATATGCTTTGTTTTTCATTTTTCGGATCAATCAATGTTTTCTCCTTGTTTTTTTGGGATGCATTAATTGATTTCCTATGTTTTTGTCGTTTATCGATTAATAACCAATTATGTAGATGTTGTGATTTGCTGATTTCCTCATTCATTGTGTCTGTATATTCATATTTCATTCTCGAAACCCACATTTTTGTTGCTTATCGGTTCGTTATCAATTATGAGGATGTCAGGATGTGCTGATTCCATATTTATTATGGTCTTATGTTCATTTTATATCATAGTTCATATTGGCAAGAAATCTGCAGTACTCTCGTATTACTTCTTAGATCTAATCTGAACTTCTATGAGTGTTGTCTCTTTTTATCATCCCACATTTTTTGCAAACTCTACCAAGATATCTGTTCTGTTGAACGTTTCGCTTTTTCCCCTTATTTTTTAGTTAATAAGCACAGTACATGAGGGTGTAAAGTTAGTCTGGATGAGCTTTAACTGATAGAAGCTTCATAGAAAACCTGTAGATATGGGAACTCCGTATCTTTTTTTGTATTGCATTATTAGTACTATGAGGGAACATTTTGGCGAACCAATGCTTTATCAAAGTTTGATTTATTTATTTAACGATGCAATGCCATCATATTCTTCTAATACAATATTATTGATTGCAGTCTGTGGAAAGTCTTGGTAGATGAATGGGTCAACACCACAGCAGCTATTCCAAGTATGAACTCTTTCCTAACATTTTATGCTAACTTGTAACTGTAAGTGTTTTGCAAAAGCTGAGTGTGTTTGCGTATTTATAGGTACAGAGGGCACCCCCCCAGATTCGACAAATCCTTCTGTTGTTGATGATGAAGAAGGGCTTCCATCCCCTCCCCTTGATGAAGGATTTTTGTTTTCTAGTCAGCCCACTGCGATGGAGCTCTCTGATGTATAGTTTTCTCACTCTTTCTTTTTGTTTTCTGTTCACTCGTCTTTATTATTAAAAGATTGTTTCTCCTAAAATGTGATGTTTATAAACTGACCTAAGCTTTTCTCTTGCTTGCTCATTGTTTGCTCTCAATGAAGTTCTTCGATGGCATGGATGATGACGGAAGTGAGTTGATTTTCTTATGTTCTTCTTATTCTCTTAGATAGCTTTTACCCTTCGGTCTTTATTTGAACTTCCCACTACCTAGATTCATAACTAAAGAACGGGGAATGTTGTTTCAGATCCTAGAAACAGTGGGGAATCCATCAAGAGTCGTGAAAAGGGAAGAAAATCCGTATTGGAGGATCGAAATGTTACAAAGCTGAAACAGCAGTCTTCCAATGAAGTCGCTTTGGTTGCCAGGGAGAATAAAAGTCAGCAACTGAATAAGCAGGAAACTATTGTGAAGCCAAGTAAGCCCTCAAACACTATTTCTGGGCCTGGGAGACCTCCAAGACAAAATAACGAACAAAAGGTCAAATATGAAGCAAAAATCCAGCAAACGTTAGAGAATGGTACCATTCAAAGGAGGCCACCCACTGGCATGCAAAATGTAAGTACATGTCTACATGAAAGGGTGGGTGGTTTAAATTCTATATCTTAGAAAACACTTGAGATAAGAAATCAATTGAAGTGGTAGGATGTGATTTGATAAAACAATTGAATCCACTTTTTAACATTCAGTCGCATTCTGCCCCTATTCGAGATCTCATCTCGAGATGAATAGAATTACTATTGTATCTTAAGTTTTATTTTGTTTCTTTTTTTGTTGGTTCTAGAAATCCAAGTGCTCGGATGAAGATGCAGTTCAAATGAAACTTGAAGCCACAAAAAGGAAACTCCAAGAACGATATCAACAAGCTGAGAATGGTATGTTTTCTCTCCTATTAAATCTTTTGCAAGTATTTACAGGTTTTAATTATATAGATGCTTTAATGTGGAGACGATGATCAGTATGTTATCTGACAGCCAAAAAGCAAAGGACAATCCAGGTTATGGAATTGCATGATCTACCGAAGCAGGGGATCGTACAAAGAAATCCAAATGTGAAAACCGGAAACCATAACCGAAACTGGGCACATGGGCGACGATAAGTTTTTTCAGAAGTTTCCAATTGCTTTTCATATGTGTCTTCCATTTCCAGTCTAGTGGAAGACCGCAAGTAACTCTCCCGGCAAACTGTTATGACCTGACCTACCCACCTGTGAATCTGCAATAAGAAGTTTGATTCACCATTCTTGATGGATAGAGGGCTATTTCCGATGTAGAGTCGAACTTACGAGTCTGTTTTTTGCTAAATTATAGACATGAACCTTTATATGTCTTTCTTTGTATAAAATTGAAAGGCAGGTCATAACTCTATGCAGTCTGAATTAGTGACCATTCTGAGTTGAATTTTCGAAGAAAACAGGATTTTTGACGAGTCAATTTCGTTGAAGAACTGCCGTTGAACATTTTTTCTACATGATAACAAAAATGTCTACTGAGTGGAATGAATGTATATGTGTCACTCTGCACAGAATAAGTGCGTTGTCACAGTATCAACTGTAAACACCTTCATTTGAATGAATAAGGTTGAAACTTATACCTCCACTGTGGCTCACCAAATTTCTGTTTGTGATTTTGTTTGTTGTGCTTGTATAAAGTGACTCGTATGAATCAGACTTATTGGAAACTGATGGGTGTTCTAATAAAAAAAATTAAGAAAGAAGGAAACTGATGGGTGTTTTTGAAGTTTTGGTTCTTTAGGTTAGAAGTAGTAATGAATAGTTACTATGTTTAGATTTGAGCAAATAAGAAATCTCAATACATAGGAAAAATCTACATATCCCTATAACAAAACTGCATCTTACTTAAAAAGTAAATTACATGCTTTACAAAAGTATTTTAGATTTAATATTACTTAATAACAAGATCTGTGTCTTAGAATTAATTCAAAATTAAATTGTGTTTTATTTTTATATTTACGTATTTAAATTTTGATACTGTTTAAATTATATAAAAAAATTAATTTAATTTTTAAAATAATTATAATATATATTAAAATATAAAAATATGTATAAAATTAAGTGATATTTATATTTATCTTAAAATTAAAGAGAATTATTCGCATAATCGCGTAAGAAATACAGAAGGAAAATGACACTAACTTATTGCTGCTATTGTTACTATTAATTGGTGAGTTATTTTTCCTAACAAACTATGTTAATGTAAAATGTTCTTTAAAAGAAAAAAGAATAAAGTTCGAATGGAATGTAACTTGGCTCAGTATGCAAAAGTGAAGTTGTCGCTTTGACCAGTCCAAAATGGTTGCCTTGGACCCACACGTCTCAAACAAAATCGCGTATACTGTATCGGGTCATATTATAGATGCTGGTGTTTATCTCTAAAATAATAATAATAATTTTTTTATTATTATAATAAAAATACATTAAATATTTTTTTTAATTTTAATTATATTTTAATATATAATTATTAAATAAATTATTAATATAATAATAATAATTTATATTTATTAAATAAGATGTTTAATCCAATCATTTAATGAAATATGTTTCAATTAAAAATGAAACTTAATTTATAAAATAGTAGTTATATTTTTATAAAAATATTTATTATTTCATATATTCTTCCATTTTTTTATCTATTTTATTATAAAATAACTCTATTTATCTTATTAAGTATGTTTACCTCTACATATTATTACAATAAATAGTATTTAAGTTAAGATTAAAAGTCATTTTTAAGAAAAAAATCGACTTATAATTCATAAAAATTTGATATGCTTATAAACTGATAAATTGATTTAAGTAAAAAATGACTTTGAATAGACTTAAAATTAAAAAAATATAAAAAATAACGTTAATTTACGAGTACAGTTAATACTATATGTGGTACATAATATCTATTGTATACGTAAACAAATATATGCAACGTCTATTGTACACTTCAATTGACAATATGTGTCACTTTTAGGAGTTATATTATTTTTAAGTCGATTGACAAGTAGAATCAACTTAAAAATTAAAATCACCTCGATTTAAGTCGATAAGGTCCTTTTAAATCGGTCAATAACAAAATTAAAAGATCTTCATTGTAGCAATGACAATCATTTTTTCCTAAAACAGTATCATATTATTTTCCTTATTAACCACTATTTACTATTTGATGCAAAACAATAAAAATTATAATTTAAA
Source organism: Hippophae gyantsensis (assembly GCA_030763125.1). Taxonomy (NCBI): domain Eukaryota; kingdom Viridiplantae; phylum Streptophyta; class Magnoliopsida; order Rosales; family Elaeagnaceae; genus Hippophae; species Hippophae gyantsensis. Next base: position 21,829,147 of record CM061031.1, read on the forward strand.
TCGAAATTAAAATTAAGTTATTGTCAACTTACAACATTTTTGTTAATGGTTGTTACTATCGTCAATTTTTTTGCCTATGATATTATTGACTCCTTATCATTTTTTAACCACATTATGTTCGATCAAAATAATTTTTATTTTAGATTTAATTGAATATAAGATGCATGCTTAAAAATGATGAAAAGATTAGTAAGATTAGAGATAATGAGTTAGTAGTAGCGACAAAAGAGGTATGTTCTTTAAATGAGTTGGTTGTAACCTAAATATAATTTTAATAAATAAAATAGTTTTGGATTATTTTATAATAAATAGTAAAAATTGTTTAATCAATAAAAAAATAAAATAATATTAAAAATAAACATAGATAGTGGAAAAAATTGACATATATGTAAAGTAACATAAGATATTTTCAAATTAAAATTGACAAGTATGTTTTTTGTTTGATAAGGGTACTATTATGTATTAAACTCACACAATAACACTAAATAATATTAAATAAGATTAAATTAATTAAAATTTAATATTAAATAAGTTTAATTAATCGAAATTTAATTTAAATGACATTCAATTGGATAAATTTTAAGAGATGTTATAATTTTTTTTAATTAAAATTTTTTTTATATACATTTATCATTTAAATTTAAATTTATTCAAAAAAATATATTTTTATATAAAGTACATTTATTTTTACATCAAATTTTAATGACTACTCTTGTAACATTCAAAAGTCAAAATCCTTTATTTATTATTATTATTATTTGACTTAACCCTAGATTTGAATAACTCGAGGATATAACTAAACAATTGAGGTCAAAAGTTAATTTATTTGATTTTTTTATCCCATGAAATATTTATGACTGCTTTTTTAAAACTCAAAAATCTCGATTCCTATAATTTGTGGATATATCTCAAAATCACAAATTTAAAATAAAAAGTTAAATTAATATTTTCAGCAACGAACAAAATAATCATAGAATAAACATAATAACATAAAGCAAACACGTGATTTGCCACAATTTACACGAACTTATTTATGTATATTGTCATATAAATAGTTTTTCAGCTTCGTATATATAATCTCTTCATATTATTCTTTCGCATATTTAGAACTAAATTCTAGGCGTAAGCTCATATTTGTCACAAGAAAAATATTGGAATAAATAAAGAAGAATATATTGTGTGGGATTTAGAAGGTCAGCCATCGAAACATCCTCTTCTTATTTTTAAGTTGAAAAGCTGGTAAGTAATGAATGAGTCCAGTGAAGAAAATTCGCTTTCTTACTTTAAATCATAAATTCCAGCTACAAATATTAATTGTTTTATATAAATAAAATTAAAAAAATTATAATCGGTCAAGTCTATTATTAGATTACTCTCTTCATGTTATGATTCGTATGATCACACGTTAGCGAGATCAAGACATACTAATAATTCCTCTCTAATTAATTAATTTTAAGAAATAAAGATTCCATCTATTTTCTTTAGTTTTTCTTTTCAATTCAATTCAATTTTTTTAAAAAAATTATAACTATAAAATAAAAATAATACGTTAATAATATTAAATGTGATATAATTGAATATCGTATAATATTAAATAAATTTAAATGATTATAATTTAATTTAAATAATTTATAATTAAATAATATTATAAAAAAAATTTAATAGTGAAAATATATGAGCTAAATATAATGTTATAATTTTTATGATTATAAATTTTGATTTTGATATTTTTTATTATTTTTTTAATTTTTTATATATAATTTACTTATTTACTTGTTTACTTGTTTTCTAGTTTAATTTTTCATTATATACCCACAACTTTACTATTATATAATTAAATATACTTACTAAAAAATTGACAAAAAGAAACAAACAATGAAAAATCTAATTTGCATCAAAATGTAATCATACAGATAATTTCCTCGGCTTTTTTTTTATTTTTTATTTTTTATTTTGTCTCCTTCCTTATTGTAATAGATTCTTTGATCAAAATATATGATTGCCACTAGATCGACTTCATCTTTAAAATGAAAAAGGTAAATCCATATTCCATTCCATTTGGGAGGCGGTGAATATATATATTACCATGATTATTTTTATAATTAATAAAAAAATATAAATATATATTTGATCCCATTTAATTGGATAAGGAAACAAGATGTAAAAATTAATAATAACAGTAAAAAATAAAAATAAAATAAAATAAAATAAGAATCTCTACAATATACCTATTCTTTTTAAGAATGTTACCTTTGTACCAACTGTATCTTAATTTTGATATTTTTTTTTATTTTTATTTTCAATTGATATTTTTAGACTATGTTTATTTAGGTTATTAATATTAATTTTGATCAATTTTAACAATAATAATACTTTCGATATATCCTAATTCATTGAGATTATTAATTAAATTGATAAAAATAAATATCAATAATTTAAATAATAATAATCTAAAAATATAAATTGAGAATAAAAATAAAAAAAATATACCAAAATAACAACACGAGTACTTTAAAATTATTAATTTTTTCATTTTTTTTTCTTACAAATCTTATTAAATGTAAAATCAACCCATAAAGACTAGTACATATTTAATAATTATTTTATATCTAATTTATTATTTTAGATGAAAAGTTGAATTGTAACTAATTTCAAGTAAACAAGCAAATACATTGCCTCAAAATTGTGAAAACAAATTAATAATTTTTTTCTTTGCTATAAAAAATATATTTAATTAAAAAATACTTTAGCATTACGAGAAATAACTTAACTAATTAGAGTTATATTATTGCGATGTTATTATTTTAATATATTTTTTTAATTCTCTGATTTTGAGTCTTATCCATAATAATTGTGTGTTTTGAAAGGTTTAATAGAAATTATAAACAAGATTAGTGAACAAATTTTAAGAAGTGTTATTTGGTTTGGTCTTAGATAAAAATTATCATTGAATTAATATAAAAAATGTATTAATTTAAATCAATAAATTTAAAAAATTAATTTAATTTAATGATTGATACGAATTGTGTGTAATAAATACGAAAATAAACGCATTCTAATAAGTAATATAATGATAAGAAAATATAGTTCTTACAAAGATTATATTATTATATACTAATTTTTAAAACAAAAAAATAAAAATAAATTTTTTTATGTTTTTATATTTTAAGAAAGCAGAATTAAAAAAGTTAAAAATAAATAGTAATAATTAATTAACTCAAATTTGACAGTTAAGAAGATATATGATTCTCTCCAATATAATTGTTAATCAATTACATGAACAATTAAATCTAACCTAACATGTATTCATCTTTTACGAAATTACACATCATATAAAAATTAACCTAATCATATTCTCATGTCAATTAAATTATATACTACTAATTAAGTTCATCAATTATAGATCATATATATAATAATCATATATTTATGCTTAGAAACTATGCATTTTATTTAATAAAAACAAACAATTAAACACTACTAAAAAACATACATATGATCTCAGACCTATGACCTCAATTTTTATAAAAACCGAGGCCATAGAATTTTGATCATGGTCTAATAAAAACCGAGGCTATAAGATATGTTTATGGTCTCAGTTTTTATCAATAACTGTGACCATAAGTTATATCAAATATATGATTAAGGATTAAGTCGTGGATTAGGATTAAAGAACCGTCAAACAATTAAGGAGTGAAGTGTTTGTGGGGTGTGCATAAGTTGGTTAGCTAATTTTTTAGTTATTTTATAAATCAATTTAATCTTCATAGTTTTAAAAAATTTAAAACTTTAACCGACGTATTACTCAAAAAACTAACCTTAAAGTCATCTTATAAGATCAATTTAAATAAGGTTTATTTGGTGATTTTATACCTATAATCATAACATAATATAAAATGAGTAATGAAGGATTGGAATTAAACATACAATCCATTTGAAGAAAAACATTTAACAAACATATAATATAGTTTCTATAAACCCATTACCCATATTTAACAATAACAACTAATATGGATCAAACATTAAGGATTAATAGAATTAATGTCAATTATGGTAGCTTGGTTAAAGAGCAAGGAACCAAAAACTCTTTATATATGAAATAATTCATTATCCATGTATCTGTTATATGATATATATATATATATGAACTAAACACATTATTATTCTATAAAAAAAATTAAATTAATAACCCAAAATCGATAGTTCGGTGCTTTATCATTCTATCGTTACATTATCACTCAAAAAACAAGTAAACAAAAAATATTTTATTCAAAGAACAATTCATGTCAAAATAAAACAAGAGAATTATCAAAATTTAAATAAAAACCCATGAAAAAGTATTAAAAAAATTCAAAATATCCTATAAACTCAATTGAAAAAACACATAGAAAAAATGATCTAATTCTAGATATGAATAAATACTTAATTGTGTAAAAATAAAAAAAAATCAAATAAACTTACAATAGTCAATGGAAGACATGTACAACGTTGTAGGTGTAGTTAACACCTCAGCGACGATATTATTGGTTGGAGAAGAAGTAAATGATGAGACTACTAGCTGTAAGCACAGTCAAAAATGAGATAACTTGGAGAAGAAACTGGAGGCATTAACGTTGATGTTTTTGTTGTTACGAGACTTAGATGAAAGGAGTTTAAGAGATGAGACTTATGTTTAGAAAGGAGATTACATTTTATATATAGAAATAAAAATATATATTTAAAAAATCAATATGTATTAAAAATATAGGTTTGATTCGACCTAGTAATATTTTTTAATTTTTGGACCTCTAATCGAATTGATAAGATTGGTTTTGAAATTCTTTAGATCTATTTAAACCAATCAATCTTTAAAAAAATATAGGTTTGATTTGGATTCAAACTCGAATTGAATGGTCGATTTTTAAATAAAAATGACTAACCTTAGGTGTTGATATGAAAATAGAAAGAAAAAAATGATAAAATTATTAGAGTGGAAAAAATAAAAACTTAAGTGAAAGTTTTCTAAAAATATTATTATATAAAATAAAAATAAAAATATATAAATTGATATAATCTTTATAAGATTTTAAAAAAAGAAAAAATAACCAACATAATGTAAATTTATTTTATAAAAATAATAACAATTAAAAAAGTTGGGCTGATTTCATTAAATTTTGCAACCCTAAAAGCTTTTATGCGGACACTTTACTATTTAGTTAAATTTAATAAATAAATAAAAGTTATAAAATTTTATTTATTCATTAAATATAATGTAATATTGTCGTTAATAATCTCCATGCACAGTATAGTAGTATACGCCTATTTTATATTAAATAAATTATTTTTATATTGTTATATCAAATGGGGTTCAAACCTATATATGTTTATATTGTAGATATCATCAAATTAATTTTTATTTTATTTCTACTATTAAATTATAAAATAATTTTATTTATATCACCATATCAGTTATATTTTTATTAGGTCATTAAAAATTAAAAAAAAATCAAAAATCTATAAGATATACGGTTTATCATCGATCTTACTCATCAAATTTTAAGCAAAGAACGCTCTTACGAGAAGGAATAGTTGGTCTGTAACTCTCTCCGATGCAATAATTCCCTGATTTCATAAATAATTTATTATGTGGTCATTTATGGCTAATTTTTCATTTTGTTTTTGTCGGTAAACTTAAATTAATTGTTTAACAAAATCATTAAAAGAGGATTACTTACTAATGACTCTTATATAGAGGTGGACTATTTTTGTTTCAAAACTAGTAAAAATGATAATAAATAATATATTTTATAGCTTTTTTATTCTTAATGATTCATGGAAAAAAATGATAGAATTCTATGAATGAAATAATTTTATAATTTTATAATTAAAATATAATGAAAATTATTTCAATATTACAAGTGATATAAATTCAATAACCGGTGGTATCATATATATGTAAGTTAATGCTATATTTATAAAGAAGTATTATTTTTTAAGTAATAAATATTATTATTAAAGTAAATTATATATTTCAAGAATATATATATCTAGTCTATTCATAAACGTATGAACGTATGCGTGATTTTAATGGTTGTCATTTGTCAAAATCAAAGCAAAGCTGTCGTCAATCTATGTGTTAAGTTATATTTATTTCACTTGTACTACACTTCTACTATTTCACTTGTACTACACTTGTACTACACTTGTACTACACTTGTACTACACTTGTACTATTTCACTTGTACTACACTTACTATTTCACTTGTACTACACTTGTACTACATTTGTACTACACTTGTTACAACTCTATAAATAGAGTTCTCCATGTACATTGTAAGACACACCAATACAACATTAAATCATTCTTTCTTCTTATCTCTCTATACTCTTCACATGGTATCAGAGCCTCTCATATACCTCTAAAATTTCTATCAAAATTTTGTCTCTCTTCATCCTAGCCAACCCGGCTCACCCTAACTCGATTCACTCTCAACCCTAGCTACCTCAACTCCTACACTCCAACCCCGCTCATCTCAACTCTAGCCATTCCAACCCGGCCATCTCAACTCTCATTCCAACCCTAGCCACCTCAACCTTGCCTGTGCTTGTTTTCAACTCCTTCTTTTTATTTTTAAGGATATCTCCTTTATAATCGTTTCTATATATTTGCTTTATATTTCTTCCATTATTTCATTAAATGGACCAAAATGATGGCCCAAAACCAATCTCTACCACCCTTTATGATACTAACTACCTAGCCTGGGCGCAAGCAATGAAAAATTTCTTAAAAAGACGCAAACTATGGCGTTTCATAACTGGTGATATCTCTATGCCCAAACAAGAAACCACTAAAAACAACTCCTTATTTCGACCGCTCAAGAGGGAGAGTAAACACCATCAAATTATTACCCGGTTCCGTAACACCACCTTACCCTCCATCCATGGTGAATTTGGGCGTTTGACACCGCCAAAGAAGTTTGGGAATTTCGAGGCTCGCTTTCACTACAACAGATTGGCCAACCAATATCAACTTCTAACAACTCTTCATACCAAACGCCAAAGGGCCGATCAAACCATTAACCAATTTCTCTCCCGAAATGCATACTATTTGGGATCAACTCGCTCTCTCGAACTAACTTGGACGAACAAGATTGATCTTGAGATGTTTGCAACTTACCGTAATCACCGGCGTCTTGTTATTTTTCTCATGGCTCTCCATGATCGATTTGAACCTCGGGCTTCCTTACTCGGGAGTCCTTTTCCATCCTTAGATATGCTTAGAATCGAGCTTCGCTCTGAAGAAACTCTGGATGGGGTTTTCAAAGTTCATCATACGTATTCTATTCTTGCCACCCCCTTTTATCGCCCTAAAGGAGGTTCAAAAGAGGACTTCAAACATCAAGGTCACACCTACCGTCACAACCCCAATCATGCTTACATGTCCCGTTCGGGTATGTATATATTGTCACAAGAAGGGTCCAGGACACTTTAACAGCAGATTGCTTTCGAATCCTCTCAAAGATTCCTCACTAATCCTCTCAATCCTCTCAACATGCTTCAGGTAACAATAGTAACTCATCTATCACCGTGGCTGTTTCGAGGATAATCATGACAAATTTACCTTCTCTACTCAAGAACTCGGGCGTCTTCTTAAACATGTTCTCTCACAATCTAGTAATCCTCCTTCTACCGCTCTTGTCTCTCACATCAAATCTTTATGGTATTTTGATTAACGTTGTTGTAACCATATGATTTCATGATACTCACATCTTCTCTCCACACAATCTTCCATCTCCAAACCTTTAATTCAAACTGCCAATGGTTCCACATATGCATGTTAATGCTTTGTAGGACAAGTTTCCACATCTTCTATATCACTTTCCGACACCTTTCATATTCCCAACCTTACTCTAAATCTTATCTCCGTCATGGTCAATTATGTGAACTTGGTCTTACTATTACTTTTTCCTCTTGGTTGTCATGTAAGTGATCCACAGACAGATGAGATCCTTGGGATAGGCGTAAGGTTGACGATTATTTGAACTTATCGACCTTCATCTACCCAATTCTCCTCATACTTCCGTTCTGCCGCTCCTACTACTCCTATCAACCTATGGCATGCTCGCACTAGGCCATACGCTCTATAGAACGTCTTAGCCCCTTAGCATCTCGGTAAATTAGGATCTGCTTTCTATTTCGATAATGTAAATTGTTTGCCTTGTCAATTGGGAAAACAACTGCTTTATGTTTTAATAAAAGTGATTCTACTTCGCTCTCCCTTTTGACTTAATTCATTCCGATGTTTGAGTCCATCCCCACATCCTACTAAGGGGGGATGTGTTTACTTTTGTCATTTTTATTGATGATTATTCAAGATTCACATGGATTTTTCTCATGAAACATAGATCCGAATTACCCAAAATTTATTATGATTTTGCCCAAATGGTTAAAACCCAATTTTCTCAAAATATCAAAGTACTTAGAAATGATAATGCTATGGAATATAAAGAAACAAAGTTTTTAAATTTTCTTCGACAAATGGGACTGCTTTCTCAATATTCTTGTCCTGCACATCTCAACAAATGGAAGAGTTTGAGCGAAAACACAGAACATATTCTTAATACTATTCGTACTCTCACTCATTTCTAGTTCTTGTCTGAACGCTTTGGGGTGAAGCGCTCTTACATTCGTTTATACCATCAATCGTGTTCCTATGCCTATTATTCACAATCAATCCCCTTATGAAGCCGCCTCTCTATAGTACTTCTCCATCTTATGAACTCTCAAAGTGTTTGGTTGTGCCCGTTTTGTTCTGTTCTTCACCCTTATGAACGATAAATTAGAACCTCGTACTACTTTGTTGTTTCTAGGGTATGGAATAGAACACAAAGGCTATCGTTGTTGGGACCCTATCTCTAAACGATTGCGCATCTCTCGGCCATGTCATCTTTTGGGAACATAAAATGTTTTCCTCATTTCCTCATTTCATGTCTCATCTCCTACCTCACTCTCATTTTTTAATGACCCAACTATTGATTTATTTCCTCCCGACATTGCTCCATTACCCTCACCATCGCCTACTACGGCTTCTCCCGATGTGTCCCGCTCCTTCCGCCGATCCTACCATAACAACATCTTTTGAAGACCAACTAATTGATTGTCCAGAGTCATCACTTCGTCGTTCTACTTTCGTGTAAGTAGTCTTCCTTTCATCTTCGTGATTACCAATGTTTCTCTATTTTGTCTCATCATGAACCCCAAACCATAGAGAAGCTATTTCTAATCCTCGTTGGCAAAGAAGTTACGAGATGAATTACGACCATGCATTAACAAAAGCACATACATTGGGATCTTGTTGATCTTCCATCTAATAAATCTTTGATTGGTTGTAAGTGGATTTTCAAAATCAAAACTCATTCGGATAAAGTGGTTACGTGGAATCCATATAAAGCTCGATGGTTGCAAAGGGTTTTACACAGGGAATATGGAATCGACTATGAAGAAACTGTTGCACCTGTAGCTCGCCTTACCTCTGTTCGAAGTATCATTGCTGTTGCTGCTGCCCGAAATTGGAACATGTTTCAAATGGATGTCAAAAATGCTTTTCTCAATGGAGAAATAACTGAGGAAGTTTAGATGAAACCTCCTCCTGGTTACACTCCTGCACCACAACAAGAATGCAGACTTTCGTCGTGCCATGTGGCCTCAAACAAGCTCCTAAGCTTGGTTTGCCAAATTCACTCTACACTTACCGACTTTGGTTTCACTTCCGTTCTTATGACTCAGGTCTCTTTATTCGAAGACTCTCACCGGTGTAACACTTACTCCTTTATGTACATGATATGATCATAACAGGAAATGACTGTAATGTAATTATTGATCTCTGCAGCTTTCGAGCCATCAATTTGAAATGAAAGACCTTGGTCGTCTCCATTACTGGCCTAGAAATCTCATCTGATTCTCAAGGATATTATCTCTCTCAAGCAAAGTACTCTTCTGATATTCTTAATCGGGCTGGCCTTACCGATTGTAAACCGCTATCAACACCTCTAGAAACCAATGTCAAACTTACTCCATTAGATGGTACTATTCTCTCGTATGCCACATTATACGCAGACACTAGTAGGCGCCTTGTTTATCTCACAAATACTGCCCGACATTGCCTATGCCGTCTATCCGTTAGTCAATTCATGTCCGCTCCACGATCACCCATTATGCGGTTCTTCGCATTCTCCGCTATATCAAAGGCACCATGTTTCACGGTCTCCACTTCTCCAACAAGTCTAATCTTAACTTCTTCCGCCTACTTTCACGATCTTTGAAAAGGTATTAACCGATCGTCGTTCTACCACTGGATATTGTTTCTTTCTTGGAAACTCTCTCATATCTTGCTGGCAAGAAACAATCCTCACTTCTCGATCCAAAGATCGAAGTCAATATCGTGCTCTTTGCCGACACCACTCAAGAACTTCTTTGGCTCCGTTGGTTACTTGCCGATATGGGTGTTCTCCAATCAAATCGCAACTATCCTATATTGTGACAATCGAAAGTGCTATTCGTATTTCTCACAATAATGTATTTCATGAACGAACAAAACATATCGAGATTGATTGTCATTTTGTTCGTCCAACATGTTCTTCAAGACACCGTTTGTTCAAATCAATATCCTCCACAGATCAAACAATGAAATTCTTTCACCAAATCTCATCTACCAAAAGCATTTCAAGAATTAGTTTCCAAACTCAAGTTGATTGTTTCTCTTCCTCCTTGAGTTTGAGGAGGGATGTTAAGTTATATTTATTTCACTTGTACTACACTTGTACTACACTTGTACTATTTCACTTGTACTACACTTACTATTTCACTTGTACTACACTTGTACTACATTTGTACTACACTTGTTACAACTCTATAAATAGAGTTCTCCATGTACATTCTAAGACACACCAATACAACATTAAATCATTCTTTCTTCTTATCTCTCTATACTCTTCACACTATGGGTAAGGCGTGCATGTTTCCCACAGCAATTCATCAAATTAGGAGTAGGTCGATTTTTATATATTGATATTTACTAGTTAATGACATTTATAATAAAAAAATATTTAATAATATATAATATTATAAATTATTAGATATATTTTTAAAGATTGAGAATTAAAAGTAAAAAAATATATATAGAAAACAAAATCTAATTTCTGGTGTGAGTAGAAAAAAAATGGTGGAGAGTGACAACTCATGCAGCTCCACCATATATGTTCTGTTCTTATCCTCATGAAAGATCCCAAAAGTACATAAAATATAAAATTTTAAACAACACGACTTACTATAAGTAAATTAACCTTGAACCTTCTCAAAAACATAGGAAATTTATTTATTTATTTTAATATCCCGACTTGAAATGAGACTGGAGCTTTATCACTATGTCGATCAATGAAATGTCAAGTAATATTTTATAGACAACATTTTACATATATTTAAGATTTAGTGTTTGTTTGTTATTGCTTTTGCAAACGTGTATGTAATGGCTTCAATATCAAATATAGATATTTTTTTTATTTGTTAAAAGTGCTTTTGTCAGAGAAATTGAAAATTTTATGTTAATAAAATAAAATATTATGATGAAGTTTATAAAAAAATATTATCTTTTAAAATTTGAGAATAAATAATTTTTATAAATTTTAATAATATCTTAACTCATTACATTAATTTTTTTAAATTTGAATACATATGATTTTTATAAATTTTAACAACTTTCAAAACGTATAAAACAAATTATGCTCTTCACAGAAGCAAATTAACCATAAAATATTCTTTTAAAACTGCTTATATCTCAAATAACTTTTTAACGCAAGCAATCAAATGAAATCTAAAGATCACTTTTAATTGATATATATCCTATCCATGAAAAAAAATACTATTTTATCTTCTAATTATATGCCACTAAATGAGCTGATATTGCATATTTCCAAGTTTAAAGGTAATTTAGTAACCTAATTAATGTCATCAATGGAGTAAATAAAATAATCAGTAAAATTTGTCAATGAAAAAATAAATAAATAATTATTTTAAGTTTTATATAACTCATTTATTTAAATAATTTTAATTTTAATATCTCTCTAAAAATAGCTTTTATAGTATATGAAAAACAATATACACTATATAAAAGAACAAAAAAATAAAACCTAGTAATTAAAGATTTTATAGTATTAAATTAAATCACTTTTTACTGAATTAGATATATGTTTAATATAAGACATAGAGATGGATACGGACGAAAACAATTATTGTTATAATTGTTTTTAAATATAATTATAAAATTTGTATTCGAAATCACTCGAAAATCATTATGATTTGGAAAGATTTTTTACCAGCGGATAACAGTTCATGAGAGTTATTAAAAAATATCCGAAAAAATTATTTTTTAAAAATTTTAAAAATATTTCTAAATATATATGTTAAAAATTAATAAAAATTAATTATTAATTAATATGTAATTTAATTTATTAAATATATAAATTAAATAAATAAATATAATTAATTTTAAATACAGATGGATGTAATTATAAGTATAATCGTCCTTAAAATTATATATATCTCTAAAATTTAGAGATTAAAAATTAAATAAAAATACAAATAGTAGTTTTTTTTAAGTAGAATTTCTAGCAATTTCACCTTTATGACTTGACTTAAAGAGATATATTGATTCATTTGAACTAAAATTAAAACTGGTGCTTAAAATTTAAGAATTTGTTTTATCCAACGAAAATTATAAATTCAATTCAAATAGAACTCTTTGAATTGCGTTACATTGTGTTGGGTAATAAATTTTTTTGTGTATTTTTTTAATTATTAATCTTTAAAAGTTTACTTCTTAAATTAAATAATTATTTTATTGAATTTTATGTTAATTATTAAATTTAGGGACTTAAATAATAATTTCATAGCTCGGAACTTGGAACTCTTTACTTGTTTGTTGGCTTGAAATATTTAGGTATTAAAGAATAAGGCTTCATTAAAAAAAATCTAATCAAGTAATACGAACATAAGAATATTAGATTTTTAAATTTTTACTTAACGAAAATATTATATAAATATATAAAAAAATATATATAAATTTGATCCATTTTAATGAAATTTTTAAAGTAAAAAATTATTCTAACTCATGTTGGATTAATTTTTTAATTTATGAAACCAAATCAAATCAACTTCATACAAACTTTGATTCATATTAAATGGATTGATTGAATACTTTTAATTTAATCTATAACGTAATAAAATAAGTGTATGTTTATTGTCACGTTAATATTTTTTGTTTCATTATTTTTAATAAATTTTTAAAATTAAAAATAAATGTATTATAAAAATAATAAAATAAAATATGATAATAATTAAATTTAAAATAATACACATTTTTAATATAAAAAGTAGAAATAAATATTGAAATTAAATTGATATTATTTTCACTATTAAACTCTTAAGAAATCAATGGCCAACTGGTTGGACTTGTTCTTTGACAAAAAGACTAAAAAAGTTAACTAATGATGTGCAATATTTAATTATGCAATTGTTGACTTTTTATGTGGTGTTTGGATGAACCCAAGGGCGCCTCTTTAATTAAGTATTTTTGTCCACATGAAAAAAAAAATTGTCCACATAAAACACAAAAATATAAATCAAATACTGAATTGGATGGCACAAAAAATGATTTATTAATTTTAAAATATATCTATTATCAATCATATTATTTTAATTTTTTATTAAATATTAGATATTTTTATATTTAAAAATATATTAATTTAAAATATTAAAATAATAATAATTAATTTATCTTATCGGATATTATTTCATACATTAATTTCCCGTTGCAATTTGCTGAAAGCACAATCTGATGCTAACCCCCAACAACCTCCTACCTTTTTCTCCTTATTTAATTTAGTTGAATATAATTTTGTATATCTACGTATAGGTTATAATTTCATTTAAATTTATAATAAGTAAATTTTTACTACTTATATATAAAATTGAGAAAAAAAATTATTTATATTTTTAATTATATTTCATCTACTAATATCTATAAATTTCTTATACTTGAGGGGAGAATTAACAAAAAAAAAAATAGAAAAATGTTATCATTACCAATTCACTAAAAGCAGTTAATATGTATGTACTTGACCAATCACATTATTTGTACATGTATAACATTGACCCTTGCCCAATAATCAATGTTTAAATTTCAACCCGCACATCACATATTTATAAATGTCCTCGTTACTATTTTATCCCCAATAAAAAAAATAATTACTTTCCAACCCCAGCTATTAGCAAATTGAGACTGATTTATTAAGCCCAAAATTATTAGCCCGTGTTGCTGGAAGGCCCAGTCATATTAGTGTGCATAATGTCTAGCAAAAGGACCGTGCTGGTCCAAATTCTCGTACGCAGTGTAAGTTGAAAATAGAGTTACCAATTTGGATGAACTCAATATAATACAGCATACCTGGAAAAATATATATATAATACAACATAAATTATTATTTTTTAATAAAATTAATTATTATTTAATATTTAACACGTATATATATAATACAACATGAATTATATATATATTTTAATAAATATTATATATAATACAACATGAATTATTAGTGTCATCCATGGTTAAAAACGAGTATATGAATTTCAATGTATATGGTATGATATTATCAGCTAATTTTGATCCATTATTACATCTGATCAATTCGTTAGATGAGGAAAAGAGAAAATTGTCTTTATTAAGCTTAAATAATATTCACCATCATATTATTAAAATAAATACGTGTTAGAAAAGAGAGTCAATTTTTACACTTTTTTTTAGCCCAAATCAAACTTAACGGCGCATTTTAAAGAATACATGCCTATAAATGTATTGCACCAAATCATATACCCAACAGATTTTTAGCTTGAATTTGATTTCTCCTTAAATTTTACATGTTATTTCTTATTTCTTTAATATATTTTCCATTAATCACATTAAATTTTTTATTTACTTTTTAAAATAAATATTGTAATGATATTAAATATTTTAAGAGTAATAAACTATTTTTAGTAATTATAGTTGGTGATTGATAGTGTATATTTAATATTGTGGCTTTTTAACACTGCAATTTTTACTTTTTACTTATTATTTTGATCAACCTTTAGCCTAATAATGGAGTATCAAAATAAAAATGGGTGAAGAGAATCGTAGCTTATATTATGTTGTAGAATATTAAAACATAAGGAAAATAACAAATAAAGATCGGAATAATTTCACTTTCTCCTTCACCTACGTAAAAAGTTTGGAGGTTTAGAGAGCATATGTTATATTGTGTTTTAGTGCATTAAATAATTCTTATTAGTTTCATAAAACAACACTATAATCATATTTTAATTATTAACTGAAAAATTAAGCTAAATTATATCATAAGGTATTGAATTTGTGATGATATTAATAAATATTTACTTTCTATATCTAATTTTATATATAACTTGATAACAATTTTAATAACTCTAAAATATTTTGTTATTTTTAAATGTGTATCTCCCATCCAATAAGGATTATGATTTGATGAGGTTTACAAGCTTTGTTTAAAATATAAAAAAATTACTTTAATCATCTCACTAAAATTGTTATTTGAAAAATATCATCACAAATTTGACAGGATACATTGCATACTCAGCTGTAATTTTTCAATGTTTATATTCACTGAAGCGATAGATAATGTATTAAACTACAAAATATATTGAAGCAGTGAAGCTAGGTTTTAGATCACTAGTTATCAGGAAATATCATGGTAAGCCACAAGGAAAATAAAAACAAAAAAAATTGAAATGGAACAACACTGCATAACCATATTAATACACTGACCAGATCAACTAAGATAGTAATCAAGATTTTCTAAAAAGGAAATAGATCTTGAACTCACAAGTCACAAGTACCATACAACTACTACAAAGTATCTATTAACCTCATACCCCTTTAGAACACAAGCCTCCAAACTCAAACCCTAGCTTTATACTATATAGAATATTTTTTTCCCATTCTTCATGTGAGGTTTATTGGTAAAAAAGATTCTATCGTCATCTATTACCATAATACACCAGCCAGAACCAAATCTATTTTAATATACTCATCATAATCTTCCTTAGATTCATATCTGCTCCATCTCGTCCTCCTCGTCCTCATATTCACCATCCTCATCAGCAGTAGCATCCTGGTACTGCTGGTATTCAGACACGAGATCGTTCATGTTGCTCTCAGCTTCAGTAAATTCCATTTCATCCATACCTTCACCAGTGTACCAATGCAAGAAAGCCTTTCTTCTAAACATGGCAGTAAATTGCTCGCTCACTCTTCTAAACATTTCCTGAATGGAGGTTGAATTTCCAATGAAGGTTGATGCCATAGAGAGTCCTCTGGGTGGAATGTCACAAACACTAGATTTCACATTGTTAGGGATCCATTCGACGAAGTAAGAAGAGTTTTTGTTCTGCACGTTAATCATTTGTTCGTCAACTTCCTTGGTGCTCATTTTACCCCTGAACATGGCTGAAGCAGTGAGGTAGCGGCCATGTCTTGGGTCAGCAGCACACATCATGTTCTTGGCATCCCACATTTGTTGAGTGAGTTCTGGGACTGTAAGGGCTCGGTACAGCTGAGATCCACGGGATGTCAGAGGAGCAAACCCAACCATGAAGAAGTGAAGGCGAGGGAAGGGAATCAAGTTAACAGCAAGTTTTCGGAGATCGGAGTTGAGCTGACCAGGGAAGCGGAGGCAGCAAGTTACCCCACTCATGGTTGCAGAGATCAAGTGGTTCAGATCACCAACTGTAGCATAACATTACAACAAATAAGCAAAATATCTTTGAGCAAGCGTAAGTTAGGAAGGCTACAAATTATCCAAAAAAATCATCCATCGAAAGAAGTTTGAAAAATATCTACTTTGCAACATAAAATGAAATGGTCTTTCTTGGAGTAGCCATGATTATCTTATTAAAAAACATCTCGTGAAGTCATATTTCATGGGAACCTAATTATTATACTACGTAAATAGTTTATAAAATAGAGAGCAAAATTAATCGTTAAAATTTCAAATGTGAAGAGAGTTTTCGCATCTTATTGGTTGGTGAGACTGAGTATTTGAAATTCAACAAAACTCATGTTTTTTTCTTTTTATTCTTGTGAAATAATTGAGATGAATGAATTTTTGATCATAAAATTAAATTTTCTACCCTTCCTTTTATACACAATAATCTTCATTTTGTAAAAAATTCAAAATTATATCAAATAAAATGAATCAATCCTATTTTCATTTTCAAATTGAATTCAATATAGATGTATATAAAAAAAGAAAGATGGCTTTCTGCGCTCACAAAAGAATAAGGCACAAATCTTAAGTTTGAACCATAAATGTAAAATAATAGCATTCATAAAGGCGGTGGACAAGGTAGCAACTAGAAACTTATGACAATCAGTGCAAAGTTGACTCTCAATGGCAGATGCACATGAAGGGTAGTTCAAGTGTAGAAGTGGTCCCTATATTAAATGACATTTTGTGCTTTTGACAACTCGGAAAGTTGTTTCAACAACATCATATGATTATCTACTTACTACAACTAGGTCTAGTCCCACATCATAATTATCACTGATCTCATGAAACAATTATCATAAGCATTTTTCATCCAAGCCTACTGAAATCAAAAGCAAGCATAATATACACGCTTATTAAAATGACAAAATAGCAATAGATTTGATACCAGATCAAAACAAACTGGCATCCAAATGCAGTTTAGAGCAAGCTTATTGAATTATTCATCTCCAAATTAGTCAAAAACAGTCATAGTTTATCCATGCGATTTCAGGAAATGAGATGGGCTACACCAGAGCAAAACAGGTCAATACTCACAGCTAGGAGTAGTCAATTTAAGAGTCCTGAAGCAGATATCATAGAGAGCCTCATTATCAAGCACCATGCACTCATCTGCATTCTCAACAAGCTGATGAACCGAAAGAGTAGCATTATATGGCTCAACCACAGTGTCAGATACCTTCGGGGAAGGAAACACAGAGAATGTAAGCATCATCCTGTCAGGGTACTCCTCCCGGATTTTGGAGATTAACAAGGTACCCATTCCAGAACCAGTTCCTCCACCCAAGGAATGGCAAACTTGAAATCCTGTATAAATACAAACCATCATGAGAAACCCATCAACCATGATCCCATCATCTATGCTAAAATAAACTGCACAGGCAGCTCAAACAGCTATTCATATCCTAGCTTAACCTACACATAAAAAATCAGAACAGTACGAAGCTACATAAGAACAATTTGCAAGAGATTTACCAACTTTAGTAAGCAATACTATGCTGCGCAAATTAATTGAATATCGTATCATTGTTCTATCCTTACTCTAGGACTGATTTCAGAGCATATAGGCTCAAAGATCAGAGCATTAAAAAGAAGAAAAAAATCGACTGAATAAAAGCATTCTTACCTTGAAGACAATCACAATTCTCAGCCTCTTTTCTGACAACATCAAGAACAGAATCAATGAGCTCAGCACCCTCGGTATAGTGCCCTTTGGCCCAATTGTTCCCGGCACCAGACTGGCCAAACACGAAGTTATCAGGACGGAAGATCTGGCCATAAGGTCCAGTGCGAACACTGTCCATAGTCCCAGGCTCCAAATCCATGAGCACAGCACGGGGAACAAATCGCCCACAAGAGGCTTCATTGTAGTAGACATTTATGCGTTCCAACTGCAGATGCGAGGAGCCGATGTACTTTCCAGTAGGATCAATGCCATGTTCCTCGCATACCACTTCCCAGAACTTGGAACCTATCTGGTTTCCGCACTGTCCACCCTGAACGTGAAGGATCTCTCTCATTTCCCCCTCTTTTCCCTGAAATATAAAGTGAATTAAGATCTATTCCGATTGAGAATTTGGAAAGAAAAAAAAACTGAGAATTCAACGAAAACTCCATTTGTAACTAAAAGATTTGGCAAGATCTAAAACCAAACCATAAACAATACCAGTAAATTCCAAAAATTTACCAACATATCCAACAAAATCAGTAGTAAAGAAGCAAATCTCACTTTAAGTTACTATGATTTCACTAGTTCTGTGCAATTCAGATATCATGTTATCGAAACTTTCCAAACAATGTGATAACTACTTAACTGAAGTAAACACTAGTACAACTTCAACATAATAGACAGAAAACTAATAATTGAAAATGACGAAACTCAAACAAAACTACAATCAAATACAAGTTACTGGAAAATTATGCCTACACGATATTAAAATTCTTCAGAGAAACACGTGCTTAACTGAAACGCGGGCAAAATTCATAAGGATTCACAGCAAAAAATTAATACAAAAATGAAAATATGATTGAAACAGAGAAATTTCTTAACAAAATCGAGAGAATTTGATTACCTGGAAGACTGAAACTGAAGAAAATTGTGCTATGAGAAGTAGAAACACGAAATGAGGAATATATGAAGAGCAAAATAGCTTAAACTACAGAGAGATCTATATACGCGAGTGAGAGTGTGGGCAATTGATGTCGGACGATTGCTTCCCTCCTCTTCTTCATACAACCGTTGGATTCCGTACGATGAAGATAATTGACGGCTAATATTCGTTTGTCGAGTTGCCTGAGCGACGTTTTCAGTTTTTGATTTTCGGTTATTTTTATTAATTCGTAATAAGATGAAATTAAAATAAATGTTTTTTTTATAGTGTTTACCAATAATTTATTAGAATTAAAATAATTAAAAAATATATTATCTTCTGAAATAAACATTAAAATTGAAATCAATAGAATAAAAACTTTATAAAATTATCAATATAAATAAATTATTATTTATATTTAATTTATAATTAATATTTTATTTTTATTTTTTAAAAGTAATTAATATACTAATACTTATAATTTTAATTAAAATTATATTTTTATAAAAAATTAAATAATAAAAATTTAAATCAATATGTTAAGTTAAAGAGATTGATGTTGAGTAAATATGTTATTTTTTGGTCTAGTTTAATTTTAAAGGATATTTATTAAAATAATTTATTTTTTATAGAGAAATTATCCTAATTTTTTTATTAAAAAGTAAAAAAGAAAGAAAAACAATCCTAATAAGATTAGTAATCAAATAGAAGGAAATTTGAAAATAAAATAAGACATTCTCTCTCCCTTTTATAAGCATTTTTTATCAAATAAATATAAAAAATAGAATTATTAACTTTATTTCTTTTCACATTCTATATTGATAAACGTCCCTTGAGTAATGCTTTATATAATCTATTTTATATACGATATATATATTTTTTAATCTCTATCTTAAATGTTTCTATTATTAAATTATTTTTTATTTTTTTATACTATTTAATTTATAAAAAAAATTATTTATATTATTTTATTAATTATATCTAATAATATTACATTAAGTATTAAATTTAAAATAATTTAAATAATTAAATAATATATTTAAAATTATAATTTTATATTATGATATGTGATATGATAGATGAAAATTAATTTAATAATATAAATGAAATATTTTATAAATTTTTAATATAAATAGAGTAAAATATAATCCTAATAATGTTTTTATATATTTAACATAATTTTTAACCAAAAAAAACGTTATAAATTTGATATTTATGTATGTATTATTTAACCTCTTAAATAAACTATATAAAGTTAAAAACTCTTTTAAAGAAAATATATTTAAGAATTGAAAAGAAAAAAAATAGAAATAAAGTAGGATAAATAGTAGCGAAATTTCGTTATTTTCGATAAAATTGTAATTTGATTCGTTAATTATTAAGTTTTGCAGTAAAAAATTGTTAGTTTTTTGAAATGGTAATTGGATTCTCCAACTTTTATTCAATAAAGAATTTATTCTTTTTTTAAAAAAATAATAAGAGGGAAAGAGCCAAATACAAAGGCAATAATACCAAAGGTCCAAAGGCAATGCTCGTGAAAAACAAATAGTAAACTTTGGATAACGTGTTCACATTTCATTGGAAAAAATTCATCCACGTTCGTTTGGAAAGAGCTAAAGCGCGTAAGAATGAGGTTAAGGGAAGCAAAGAAAGAAGACAAAACTTGCGTATGACACTTGGGCAGACCACGTGAGATATGGTCTGTAGACATGTGAACTACCAGATTGCCAGCCAATTCCTTTGCTTAGCAAAATAAATTTAAAATAGAAAACACTTATAATTACATTTATATTTTTATATATTAATTTTAAAAAATATATTAAAAAAATTTATAATAAAATAAAATTTATATTTATTATTTTGAAAATAATAAAAATATAATTAAAGGTATTATTTTTAAAAATAACATGAATATCATATAAAAGAATAATGTGTTGAAGTTTTACATCCGATAAATCCACTTTTTAGTTAAAAGTAAGAAGTAAGATATTAAAATTTTAAGAAAAATATTATTTAATAAATATTAAAAATAAATTTTATTATTTTATTAAATAATTATATCTCATATTATAAAAAATCTCAAATAAAAAATATGATTGAATACGGAATCACTCATAAAGATAAGAATTGTAATTGTGTTATCTAATATTTTATACTTTTTTATTAATTTAAAAAAGTATTTATATTTTTAAAAAAGTTAAAATATATAATTATTAAAACATAAATAAATCAACAACTATAACACAATTTAAATTCAAGACTAATTATATAACATTCTTTATTCTTTAATATATAATTTTTCTTATATTAAAATTATTTAAACTATTAAAAATTAATAATGTAAAACAATCTTGTTATTTCGTAACTTCTTAATAATGATTGATTTCAACTTTTATTTACAGTGATATATTTTTTAATAATTTAATTTTAAAGGTGAAATAAGAATGTCATTCATTATCTAAGGTATTATAAGGTAAGGTATTATAAGTACACTGAATATAAAAAGAATACCATAAATTTAAAAATAAAAAATATCATAAATAAAATACATATATATATATAATATTGTATATATATGTATATATTTTTTGAGTTTTTATATATTTTTTAAATTAATTGTAATTCAAAAAAAAATTTAAAAATTTCAAAAATTTAAAAAATCAGTACAAAAATACACATATATGTATTTTTTAAATAATTATGTGTTCCTAATTTAATTGGTGTTTAAATCTATTCAATTTCATAATTCTGAATTACAATTAATTTATAAAATATATAACAACTTAAACAATCCACTAATATGTGTTGACTTACTCCATTAATAAAATACATATATGTATTTTTTAAATTAGTATTAAGAATTAAAAAAAATCTAAAAATATTATATGAATCTTTGTTTTTCATCTGGGGTTCTCTTATATCCTGAAAGAATTTTAAATAAAAGTAGAAGAAAAATTTATACTCGAAGACAAGAGATGAGAAGGGTGTTCTAATCAAGTCCCATTAATAAACGTTAAAAAAGAAGAGAAGTAAGATCTATTTTATTTTAATCTAGACTTAACTATGGTTAAAATTTAACTCGATCCTATGTTAGTAATGTAGTTTACACATTTACATTAAAAAAAATTTACAATCAAATTTTAATTATTGTTATAAATATATCAACTAATTTTATTTTATTAAGAATATATCATTAAATTTTAAGAATATCACGTAAATATCATTTACGCTAACTCTATTATAAAACTTAACAGAAAGTGTTCATTTAAATATCAAATGAGTAATTCATAGGACTTAACATTTTTAAAACTGTAAAATCAAGTTTATATTTTATAAAATATTACAAAGAAAGAAAAAAGAAAAAAATAAACTCAACTTATCGTCCCAAAAAAAGCCCTTTTCTTTCTCTCCAATCTCCATGTCGTACTTTATTCCCTCTTTCTCATAACCTTATGTCTCTATATCTGTAAATTGGCTCCTCGAAGCCTTTTTGATTAAGATAGATTGCACCCATTCTCAACCTCAATCCCATATTTTCAATCTTCCAGCCCCTTCTTCTCTCTTAAAGCTACTAAGATCTAAAAAGTTTTTGAGTCCTAATCACCAAGTTGCATAAATGGTTATGATAGCCAAATATTGAAATAGTGATGTAGGTACCTTTCTTGTACCGTACTTTTTTACACTTATAAAAATTCAAATTCTACCCCTTCTTTAGACAATCACAAATTATTTATAATTTTTAGGATACTATTTTTTTTTTCTACTCTAGCTTTTTCTTTGATTTCTCCAACTACAAGTATCATTTCATTAAAAAAAAAAACAAAATGCAGGATTAATTGCAATTATATATATGACATTAAAATGGATAAAATCATAGTTGATCTTCCAATATTTTAAATCACAACGGGTTAATACTGTATGATGTTAAACAAATGCAGAACTTTACTACTATTATAAGTTGAAAGCATAAATTATTAATTTTCATTTATGACTCCTCATTTTAAAATAATTGTCAATGTTTTGAAAAATTCAAGTAACAATGATAAACAAGATCATCATCAATGGAAAGTCAGGACTCAATAATTCATGTTTAATTGGTTGCTTCTTAATTTGCCAAATGGTACTGTCTGATCAATGTGAGTAAATTATATGATATTATTAGGACATTAAAATTATTTTAGAAGATAGATTTTTTAATTATTAATTAAAATTTATTACAATTTAAAAAACTGTTAGAGAGAAGAAATAATCAGAAAATCTAGATTAATGTTATTTTAATTTGCGAGTATACATGAAATATATATTATTAGAAGAGAAGAAACATTCAGAAATAAGAAATAATGTTGGCCGGCATTGTTAGAGAGAGAGAGGAAGGGGGAATTCCGGCATAGCTGCAACAACGTACGCTTGTCTTTATTAGTGAATCTCAAGTCGAAATTTGCTAGAATATGTTTGTTAGTTTGAGGAATATTTTTCCAACCATACTAATTATAATATGTCATTTATTTATATTATAAATAAAAATAAATCAGCTCTTTAATTTTTAAAATAATTTTAATATAATATTATAAAATAAATATGAATATGAATATAAATATAAATATAAAAATAAATAAAAAACAAATAATATTAACTTTTTTTTCTTTATTGTATTATCTTAAAAGTCTAATAAAATAGGAATTATAAATTAATCTTCAACCAATAATTTAGTCTAATAGCATGATATAATTACTTAGAATAGAATAAGAAAAAAATGTCACGTTTTTTTTATATATATTTGAATTTATATTTATAAATTTTTATTGATTTAAAACAATACGTCAATATTGATAAAAAAAAATGTATAATTTTTCTCGTGTTAGAAAAAGTATTGGTCACTAACTCTCTTATGTTGTTTAGAAAAAAGTAGTACTTTATACACAATGTAGTTAACGATTATGTCACATTAATCTCCCTTAATTGGTTCTATTTCATCTAATATCTCCAGAGATAATGGATCAAATCCATCATTAAAATGTTCAAATTCATTAACTAAGTTTATTGTACATCTATATGGGCATTAATTAGATCTATGATCTTGATAGTAGCACCTAAAGCATTTAATAGATAGTGATTTAACATAAAAGATTAGTTTTAAGTAGTGGTTAATGAATGGTGGTTTAGGAATGACATTTTAGGGGTTAAATTGTCTCTAAGGTAGACTCTAAGATGATGGGTTGTTAGGAAAATCAATTATAGGTTTTATCTAGTGTGAAGTCATTAAAACAAGGTTTAAAGGGTGATGGTTTCTTTGGCCTAACTAGCTGGTCTTTTACTTTTAGAGCCATGTTATTGGCTTGATTCACAATCTAAAGAGTCTTACTCAATTCTAACATTTCTCTAATAAGTTAGTTAAGCCTTTGACATACTTGAAAACCTTTTGATTTTTACATTCATACATGTTAGTTCGAATGTCATGTCTCATGAATTCTTTAATGTAATTATTAATATTCTTTGACCTTTATTAACATTGATGATACCTTTGGTAGAGTAGTTGCTTATGATCAATTAAGTTTTTTTTTTCTTTTCCAAGAAATAATTGATGATTTTTCAATTAACCTTCCCTTATTTTTCACAGGATCCCACCCAACAAATGCATCTCTATTGGGCTTATATGCTACTAATTTCACTTTTGTCTCTTTAAGAAAATCTGTGTAATCAAAAAACTTATCAACATTAGTTATCCAATCCATGAATTCCTTTATATGTGAGTGACGAGTGAAGATTAAAAGATTAATATTGAACTTATAATCTTGTTTTTTTAATGTAAGGAATTGAATTTGTTTTCTCATTCATCAATCTCATATTTACTCATTTATAGGTTCCATAATCAAACCTAAAATCCTTGTAGTTTGGTTTAAGGGTGATGTAAATTCTTTATCAGAGTCTAGATAAACTCGATGAGATGAAGGAAAACGTTAGAGATTCAGTGGAAAGTTAAATGATTGCTCAACTAGTGTAGTAAAATGTTTCCATAAACCTCTTTTCCTCTGGATTCTAGATTCCTTTGAATTTCACTATGTTGGGATTGCATTGTGATTTGTTATAAAGGTTATCGTATGTCTCGTGACAACTTCTTTAATGCGTTATTTGACTTTGCTTTCGAGACTAGCCATTGTTGTCCATAGACTTTTTACGTCCTTAACCTCATCGTCAAAAGCTTGGCTATTGGTGCCTCAAGTTGCCATCTGAGTTGAAGATTAAACTCTAGCTCTAATACCAATTCTGACATTAGAAATCAACTTAAAAAATGAAATTAACTTTGTAACACCAAAGTAGAGATCAATAATATGATTGAAATCTAACAAATGTTAGGAGAATGAACTCTATAAAGAAAAATAATCACAAAAATTAAGTGCCAATGAAAATGTAGTATGCATGAGCCTTATAGACACCACGAGCACTTTCAAAGGCCTAACGACTTCACATGATTTATAGCACTACATGCTAAAATCATTTATACTAATTAAAACAATAAAAAGGCATTAAACATATAAACTATAATAACTACAATGTAAAATGAACTTAAGAAAATAAACATGAAATAATCAAATATATCAACCACCAATGGAGTCATTAACCATTACATCACTCTCTTCAAAATTTAAACTATAGTTAAGAAGATGACTAAATAATATTTTTTTATATAATTTAATAGATTTTATCAACAAATGTTTTACTATATGGTTTCATTTTCTTTTCAAATACAAAAATATTAATTTATAAACTTCGAACAATAAGTCAATATTAATGGGAAAAATTTAAACAATAAATCAATACAAGTACTTATAGAATGTCTAAAAAACTCCCAAATATCAAATCCGAAGTTGTTATCTAATATTATAAACTATATTGAATTTCATCCCACTAAATATAATGGCAAAAACCAAGTGAAAAATGATAAAAAATTAATGTGAACACTACTTTAAAAAAATTGAGCATCATCATCCATAATTGCTAGAGGTCATGTGAAAATATCATAGGAGAGAAAAATAATAAATAATTTTAAGATAATTTTGAAATAAAGATAAATTAAAAGAACAAAAGTTGTATGCATTCACAAATTTTTGTGATACTAACTAAAGTAAGTTATCAAAGTAACTAAGATGATTCAAGAATATCTGGGTCTTATATATATCATTAAGTGCACTTCTTATATTTTTTTTTTCAAATATACAAGATCAAAATACACTTGTTAAAAAATATGGGACTAAAATGTTATTTACACAAGTAGATGGAGTTGATGATTAAAATGGGACAATAATGCATAAAACTAAACTAAAAGAGGATGAGGAGGCAAGGACTTGCGTAAAAAATAATGGGCTTAAGTCATGGGAGGTAACAACATGGGCCAAATTAACCAAAGCCCAATAAAAAAAGCAAAAACTGATCAATATATATTGAATTCCGTTCGTGACTTTTTAAGATGTTAACATTTTTTTTGCTATTAATCTCAAATTCGGGATGTATCACGGAGTACTTGATACAATATTATCTATAAATAAAATTACTCATTAAATTATATTAAATGAAAAAGTAATATTTTAAATGAGATGAAGATATATTGATGATATTTAATAATAAAGAAAAATAGAAGAAAGGAGTGTCTGATTGGAATGACTCACGTGCGGGCTGCTCAATCCTCCATCTCATATTTGAGATTTGAGAATGAATTGGGCTGACTATCCAGAAGCAAATAAGTCTTACTTGGGATATTTGGGTTGGTACCGTTGAGGTAACTTATTTTTGTTTTGATATAAATTTTTTATTTTTATTCTTAATTACTATTGTTAGATTATATTTATTTATATTAGTAGAATTTATTTTTATCAATTTTAAAAGTAAAAATATTTTTAAAGTAACTTAATTTATTGAGATAATTATTAAAATTAATCAAAATAAATATCTGTTATTTAAATAATAATACTCTAAAAATTGAGAATAAAGTTTAAAAAATATCAAAATAATAAAAATAAAAATACTTCAAAGATACCACTTTAAAATTTTTTAATGATATTTTCTATTTATAACCACAATATATTATTTTCATACTAATTATGGTATGCTTCCACCATTTGCTTTTAATTGTCTAGTTCTTGATAATAATAATAATTTGGATAATTTTTTTATCAAATAAATTATTTATAAGATAAATAATAACAATACTTCTGAAAAAATATTGATAAATTTTAACCTATATCGTATAATTACCCTACAACTCAATCAAAATTAATGGAAGAATTAAGAGACTAAGAATTGGAATTTATCAAATAAAACTTACAATGTTTTAGTTTGTCTTTTCTTAAGATCAGATCAAATCATCTTTTTCAAATGAATTTTCTTGTTATTATTTTAAGACAATTTTGAGACGAGAAGCCTTTTCTCAAGAGAAAAAAAAATTTCAAAATATAGTACTGATGTTTACCATCGAGAATTCTAGAAACGAGCATAAATAAGAGGATTTTTAGTGAGTCTAATTCTCTTTTTGTAAATAAAAATATTTAAATGGATGGACATTTGTGAATCATTCTCTCTCTCTCTCTCTCTCTGTATAAAAGCTTTAACAAGTATTTAAGCTACTAAAGTGACACAATAAAGATGTAAGAACATAGTTTATAATTTATAATATAATACATTTATACGTATGATATTGATAATAAATTTAATTATGATTAAATAATATTTTTTTCATTACTTTAAAATTAAGTTAACATTTTAATGTATTAATTAATAAGTAAATATTATACAATTATTATCAAAATACAATATAAATAAAGTAAAAAACATGGGATGAAGTATACCCAAACTCACTTTGTTTTATAATGGTTTATTTTAGTAATTTTTTTTAGTGATTCACTCTTAAGTTATTTTTTTTAAAATATAAAAAATCACTTTAATTTATATAATTATATTTAAATTAAAAATAATATTTATATGGAAATGAATATTGGTAAAACTTATTTCATCTCTTACATTTTTTGATCCTTTTTCTAAAAATATTATTTTTAGTACAGTAATATTATGTTTATAAACACTACTAAAAGACTGACATATTTGGACCCTCCTTTGACTTTAATGTTTGTTTTTAGTTTTTTTCTTAACATGCAGTGGGTTCTTTCTCCCAAATACTTTAACTTTCTTTGACCCTCCCATGGTTATTTATACTTCAACTTTCTTAATGTATCGATTTTACGGTACTATTGTTGTTAAATTGATTTAAATCTTCTTGTTATTGGTGTTGCGCTGTTAGTTCTATTGGTGCTGGTGACGGTGCTGCACTATTGGTGTTGACCTTCTGGTCCCTCTGGTCTTTATTCAGGCGTTAAGTGTCCATCATCCAGTTTGGATCGGACCAAATCGTAAAACCGTATCAGATCGAGCGATTTTACAAATCAAACGATCCGGTCGATTTGTACTAATTTTAAACCGTTCGAACCAGACTGGACTGGTTTAATAATATATTAAAAATTTCACATTATTCTTTATTAAATGTATAAAAAAATTGAACCAAACTGGAAACCAAACCGAATCGAACCGAAAATCAAATCGAACCGAACCGTTTTATAAATCAAACGATCTGATCCGGTTTGGTCCGATTAAATTTTTTTAACCAAAATCAGACCAGACCGTTGGACACCCCTAGCTGGTGTTGCTGATGGCACTGTTCTGGTGCGCTGCGCTGGTGCATTGGCGCTGCCGATGTTGGTAACTAATACTAAGTTTTTTTTCATGTTTGTAATTAATACTAAAAAGTTAATTTGTAATACTAAGTTTTTTTATATATAATAAACTTTCAAATGTAATTATACTTTTAATTTTAATATAATATAATTTTTAATATTGTAATTAATAAATTTATTGTAATTTATATTGATTTTTAATATTTTAATTACTAAATACTGTATTTTTTTTTTAATTTATGTGTACCCTATGGTCTCGGTTATCTAATAACCGAGACCGAGGTCATAGGTCATTACTTATGGTTTCTCTCATTTATGCATCAGTTCTTATAACTATGATCATAAATCTACGGTCACGATTAAAAATCAAGACCGTATGTATGTTTTGTAGTAGTAAAATATCTTAATGTTTTATATATAGAAAAAATGATAGAAATTAAATATAAAAATAATAAAAATTAAAATAAATATATTTTATTTTGAAAGAATAAACTTGAAAAAAAAAACTTAGAAGTTTGAGGTGACACAAGCAAAACGAAGAACATAATTGTCACCCTTGGTTTGAGGTGACGTGGAGTCATAGCCGAAAAGAAGTTTAAAAGGAATTATAAGAAAAAAACAGATTACCAGAAAATTAGGAGAGAAGCTTAGGACTTAGGAGGTTGCAGGAGTCCAGGATCCATTGGGGGGATTTGGGGTCATGTCTAACTGGCGCTAATTATGGTGTCTATGCCTTAAGCAACCTTTCTCTCTCTCTAATAATCATTAGCTTTCTCTCTCTCTAATAATCATTAGCAACCATTATTGCCTCTTATTATCTACCATTACCAAACTCTGGCAAGTTTTAATAAATAATAATAATAATAATGATGATGATAAATAAATAAAGAAGGAACTTAAAGTTTAAAAGCATTTGACAAAATAATTAATTTTTCACTCCTTTGATTTTCTTTGCTCCTTCTTTTCTTTATTTTCTTTATTATATGGGATGGATGGATAGTCCTAAATCCTTCTAAATTATATATATATAACGTGTCATATAAAATAATTTCCTATTTGAATATTGATTTAAAATAACTCTAGCATATTTACCTATACTTTATTTTAAATTCAGTAAATATGAGATAAAAAAAATGTATTTATTTAAAATTTTATGGCATATCTAATATATAAGTATTGAATTGGTCAAGTAAATTATTAGATTTAAAAATGAATGAGTGACAAAGGAATCTCTTCGCTCCCTTTTCCAGTATGTTGCACCCAGCTTTCCTGTATCTACCTTTTTATTTTTATGTTTTTATTGAAGGTCTTCATTTGACACTTTTTGTTGAGTAGCATTGCATTAAAAATGTCCATGATAATAAATTTGTGAAATATTTAAAATTAGGAATAATAATATTTAAAATTAGGAATAATAATATTTAAATTTTTATAAATCAACTCTCAATTGATAAAATTCTGTAGAATATATTTCAAATTATAATTAATTTTTTATAATAAAAAAATATCTTTTTAACGTGTTGTTGTTGTGACAATGAGTCCACGCAATTATAAACAATAAAAAATAATGTAATTAAAATATTATTATTTAATAAAATTAAAATAAATATTAAAAATAAAATAAATAAGATAAGAGATTAACAAATTGTTGAACGAAGAAAATAACTATTAAATGATAATTTTAATCTTTATTAATGAAATCAAGTAATAAGTTTAATTAAAAAAAATTAAAATTAATTTAATTATTTTTAAATATTTTATTAAAATTAACAAAGTAAAAAAATATTATTTTTGAATTATATTATTAAACCAATCAAATAAATTAAAATTATATACCTAACATAATCTAATTAAATATTATCAAATAAAATTGTATCAAGTAATTTCTCAGCGTAATAAAAAAACTTCCTCCTTCTTCCAATCGTCATATAGCAGTGCTTGTAGTGCATGCATTGTAGTCCGTGAGAAAAATATCTCTAAAGAAAAAGCAGTTCCATTATAGAAATATGAAAGGTTGCTTTCAGTTTCATGGTTATTTAATTATTTTTATTTTCTTTCCTTGAAATTTTTTTAATTGAGGTCTTTTATTTCTAATTATTTTGTGTTATGATTTATGTATAGTAATAAAAATTATAATAAAAATTATTTAAAATATTTTATATTTAATTTAATTATTAACTTATAATATAATATTAAATATTTTAATAATAAAAATATTATTCATTCTTTCAATATCCTACAAAATATATCATAATATTATATTTTTTTCGCATATTTATAAAATAATTTTTTTTTATTTATCACATTTATAAATATTTTTTAACTTTATTTTATTTATAATTTTATAAATTAAATTTTAATATTATTATTAGATTTATTTTATTTTTTAAATAAATATAATAATACCAATATTATTTTCATTAAATTTTGCGATATTTACGTTCTATAAAGTAAATATGTCCTAAATTTCTTAGTTTTGTAGGAATAACTTATAAGTAATCATTTTTTTATGATACAAATTCAAACTCACAAAGTTATAACTTGTACAGGTGGATTTAGCCTATGAGTTTAACAGAGGCATCATATAAATATTAAAATATTATTATTTGTTTTTTAGTTTCAAGAATATTTAAATTAACAATTGTAATGATAATAAATAATGATAAAAAGTTAATAAAGATGTTAAAATTATTGATTTCATATTAAATTATTAAGTGATAAAAGTTTAAAAATTAAAATTTTAAAAATAGAATTTTATTTTATATAGTAATAATTTAATTTATCCTTAATTCTATAAATATTATATTTAAAATCTTCTTTGAGTCAGTGTCGCAGCTAACCACCGTACAAATTCGTCTCAGATTAAGACTTAAATTTTAAGTCTTTTATATCTACAAATGAATATTACGATATTGAGACATATATAATACTATCTAAGTATCAAATTTCAATATTTTATATTTTTGACAATTTTTTTACCAATATTAAAAGAAGTGGCCGAAGAGATAGAAGGACAGACCGCTAAAATACAAAGCATATATATATTTCTTTATTTCTATAAACCGAAGATTAGGTGACTGCTTAACAACCACATGGTGCACCACCTTAAAAAAATAAAAGTTATTATATCAATCTATAGCTATGTTTGGCTTTTTATTTTTATTTTTATTTTAAGTGACTTAAATGAGGGAAATTATTAGTCTTATCTTAAACCTTGACATGCATATAGCCTATAATAACTCACATGCAACCTAAAGCAAAGATTTAGTCACAATTTATTTAGGTGTCCCTATATATAAAAATATCTATTAAGTATATATATTATTATGGTAAATGTAGCTTATAAAAGTCATGATTTAGATTGTATGGTTTTAAATACCCTACAAAATTTACACTATCAATCAAAGTTATTGCAAAATAATGTAGTATATCTTTTCAAAAAATAAAAATCCATATTAGAAATTATAATTGTTTGCATATTGCAATGTTTTTGAATATTTACTTTTAAGGTACATTTTTAGCTAGTTTAAGTAAATATCAAAATTAAGTAAACTAGATTATAATAAAATTAAATAATATGGTATATTTTTTTCAAAAAAAATTAAATAATATAACAAATAATAAACACGTAAAAATTTAAAATACTAAAAAAAAATAGACAAAAACCCGATTGTTTATACGAGAATACCAACAAAAAGATAGCTACATGGAAGGGGGAGAGAATATTACATGAGATTTTTGTATCAAACATATTTAATAGTAAAAAAATTATAAAGATTTTTATTGGACAAATAATATTTTTATTGTATTTTTTAATATAAAATTTAATAAAATATCTATAACTCTTTATAATTTTTTTACTATTAAATATGTCGAGATGAAACTCATTAATACATAATCAAACATTAAATAAATACAAATGACACTTAGACATAAAAATGATTTTGTTAAGAATACCAATAAATTATCGTAAGTTTTCTATTCTTGTTTATTTTCAAGTCTTCCCACCACTAATTATAACTATTTGAAAGTAAGTGCCATTTGCATGTTGAAATCTTTACGGATCTAAGAGACATAAAAATATACAACATTTTCCTATTATAAAATATAAATGTAAATTCATTTATCTCATCTCATATCTTATTTAGTATAATTAATAATTTTATTTAAATAACATCTCATCTCATTTAGATTGTAACTTTAATAGATATATCTTTAAGCATGTGTTTGTATTATTTTTCTTATCAAACTTATATTATAAATAATTATATATCATATTTGTTATTAATTTTGTATTATTACTTATCTCATTTAGTTACATTAAAAATAAATAAAATATTTCTATTAATAACAGCTCATTATTATCTCACCTTATTAAAAATTAAATGAGATGATATAAAATAAACTTTAAAAATTAACAGATTATATAATGAATCTCGTTAATATCATATCTAATTTTACATGTATACTATAAATTTGTTAGGAAATTTGGATCAAATGGTATAATCATAAATTCTTCCTCCCAAGATCATCCTTAGTAGAATATCAAATAACAGAGAAATAGATAATACATAACACAAGAATTATAGTAGAAACTCTAAATTGGAGAAAAACCACTTTCGCTGTCAAAAGACAACCAGAGAAAAAAATTCACTATGTGGAAAATTGTTACAACCACACTCTCAATAATTTTCTAGCATACCCAAAAGACAAGAGCAATTACAAGCCCAAGAGAATTCTCTCACAAAATTCTCTCACTCAAAAACTTCTCGTATAAGTTTTTCTCTATTTTTGGGATAATTAACAATGAAGAAATGAAGCCATATTTATAGCCTTTAAGTTCCCATTTCATATGCCAAACATTTCTTCATTCAACAAAATTAGGCTACCTAATTTTCCTATTCTTTATTCAAACAAGGTTAGACACCTTCATCTTTGACAATATGGTAAGCCATCTTCCATGAATTTTCTTCTAAATTAGGCACCTTCATCTTTGACAATATGGTAAGCCACCTTCCATGAATTTTCTTCTAAATTAGGCACCTTCTATTTTGACTATCAAACCTAATATTATTTTTAATCAATCACAACAATCTTCACCTTGATTAAAAATAAACATGGGCTACTAATTACAACACCGTCTACCTAACCAAATATAATTCTCTACACCGAGAATTATCATACTCCACCATAAAGAGTACACTCACTTAGAATTAATCACCAATTCTAAGAATTTCACATCAATTCACGTCGAAAAAAAAATTGCTGAAATTTATGGTGCAACTTTCACACTTGGTTTTTCCGAGAGTTCATCAGCCACCGATATCCTTTCCACCACACACCTTGCATCTATACCAAGCCAATACCCATGTGCAAACTTGTGGACCCGCTACCAATAACACACCCTCTTTCATGGCAATATTTAGAGACTAACAGCATGCCATGAGGATGTACACGCTCTTTTCAAAGAGCATCACTATAGTCTTTGAAAACAGACATATTGTTAAGGTCACCGTCGATATTTGAGCTTCTTGCCGAATCAACTCCACCCTTCGGACAATTTCTTTTGAGGTGTCCAGATTGTCCACACCCCCAACACACTATCTTTTTTTTCATGAAATTATTTTTCTTTCAGTTGTTAACTATCAATGCTGAGTTTTCAGGTAAAACATTTCTTCCATCACTCAACCTTTTTTCTTCAGAAATAGCTTGCTAGTAATTTCTGAAAAAATTATTTTCTCCTTTCCATGAATCAAGATAGGTTTCATGTGATCATAAGAAGATGGAAGAGACCAGATGAGCCTTAAAGCTATATCTTCATCATCAAGTTTAACTCCAATGGTTTCCAGTTCAGAAACAATATCATTGAGAACACTAAGATGATCAGACATAATAGTTCCTTCATTCATACGCAAAGTATGAAATTGCTCTTTCAGATACACCCGATTTGAGACGCCTTTTGCCTGATATAATTCTTCAAGCTTTTCCCAAAGTTCTTTGGCCATAGATATTCCATGCACATTTGCAAGAATATTTTTGGCCAAACAAAGCCGAATTGCACTTGTAGCTCTTAGATCAAGATCTTCCCAATCTTCATCACTTATATTGGTTTTATTGGACTCAATACCAGTAACAAGGGCTAGTTTCCCCTTTAACGCCTTATGTAACCCGTATTGGATCAACAAATCTTTGACTTGTACTTGCCACAAGCCAAAATTGATTCTCCCATCAAATTTTTCTATGTCAATTTTGACTCCTGACATTTCTCCTTCTTTCTTTGAAATTGGTTGTGGTACCAGTTGTTAGGAAATTTGGATCAAATGGTATAATCACAAATTCTCCCTCCCAAGATCCTCCTTAGTAGAATATCTAATAACAGAGAAATAGATAATACACAACACAAGAATTTTAGTTGAAACTCTAAATTGGAGAAAAAACTACTTTCATTGTCAAAAGACAACCAGAGAAAAAAATTCACTATGTGGAAAATTGTTACAACCACACTCTCAATAATTTTCTCACACACCCAAAAGACAAGAGCAATTACAAGCCCAAAAGAATTTTCCCACAAAATTTTCTCACTCAAAAACTTCTCATATAAGTTTTTCTCTATTTTTGGGATAATTAACAATGAAGAAATGAAGTCATATTTATAGCCTTTAAGTTCCCATTTCATATGCCAAACATTTCTTCATTCAACAAAATTAGGCTACCTAATTTTCCTATTCTTTATTCAAACAAGATCAATCACCTCCATCTTTGACAATATGGTAAGCCACCTTCCATGAATTTTTTTTTTAAATTAACATATTCTATTTTAACTATCAAACCTAATATTATTTTTAATCAATCACAATAAAATTAACATAACAACGAACTTAGATTCACTTAGATACCTTTAAAGATACGAAACAAATTAATTAGATTTTACAAAATAAACAAATAAAATTAATAATAATAAATTATTTGTGTAAAAAGTTAAGATAAAGAGTAAGAAGATAACTCCAAAAAAAAAAAAATTCTCTCACCATTAAGGAGATATCCGAACGGAGCAAAAAATAAGATGGATGAGAGATAAGAGGGAAAAAAACAAGCGCTATTGGGAATAGGAAAATTGAAACCATAATATATTGAGAGAGAAAGAGAGAGATGAGTATGGAGTATGTATTAACACAAAAAGAAAGAAAATAAAAAATTAATGGCATGTTTAAGAGAGGTATTACTATATATTTTATAAAATTGAGAGTCACATTCGTAAATATACATAAAATAAAAAATTTAATCAAAATCCCTTTGAAATATGCTTGACTCCGTCCTTCACTTAAAGGGTGTAGAGTATTAAAATCGTACA
This sequence comes from Hippophae gyantsensis, assembly GCA_030763125.1. Lineage (NCBI taxonomy): Eukaryota > Viridiplantae > Streptophyta > Magnoliopsida > Rosales > Elaeagnaceae > Hippophae > Hippophae gyantsensis. Next base: position 21,865,676 of record CM061031.1, read on the forward strand.
AAATAAATTGTCATGCTCAATTCGCACAAGCTTCAAAAATTTTTGTAAGTGTGTTGCCAAAAACTTCATTTTCTATCGGATACAGTTACTTTGTCAAAATATTCCTGCACTGATTTGTAGGAAGTAATAATTTGGTGTTTAATTGGTCGGGTATATCTTTTTTAAAGGAAAGAGAGTAGTATCATTTTGATGGTGTCTTGAGTTGTTATAATTTACTTTAAAACTATATTTATTATTTATAATATTGTGTTTTTTTTATTTTTTATTAAATATTTTTAAAAAAATTATATTAATTTTAAATTTTATTAAACTAAATTATCACATCGTTATATATTTTAAAAATAATGAATAATTTTGCTGATATTTATCATAAAAATTATTTATAATTTTTGAATAATTGATGATATGATGTTTTCATGATTAATGATAATTAATAAATTATTTTTATTTTTATTTTTAAAAATAATAATTAATAAATTTATTAAAAGTATAGTTATTTATTTTTAAATTAATGTATAAACTCCCGGGTTTATCAATTGAATTAAAAAGAAAAGAAAAAAATATTGGATAAAGTGGGAGTGTCTCGCTGTCTGACTTGTCAATTTTGGGTGGGATTTTAATTTTGTGATTGTTATTATATGTATGAAAGTGGGCATTGATTCTCAATAATTTAATTTAGATGGATAAATCATAAAGCAAAAGGAGGCTCTTCTTTAAAGTTGTACTTGTATGGATGTGGACAAGTAAACGATCTCAAAGTTAATTCATATCAAGACTTGTATTGGCATGAATATAGTACAATATGGGGACAGAACTTGGTTTAATTAATTTCCAAGAAATTTTAAGTTTTTTTATAAAAAAAAAATTACTAATAAAAGGAATCTAAGTTGTTGGATCTAAACCTTGTTAGTTTAGAATTGTTTAGTTTAACAACTAGCCTTGAGACACTTTATCAAATATGCTTTGCTTTTCTTTTTCATGAATTAAATTTTATTAATAACCTCCCTACATCAAATGACGTGGGGCATGTAATTTATTACTTACTACATAAACTTGTACTATGAGTTGTTATAAATATTATAGGATTAATTACTTGAAAGTTATTTTATTTTATAATTATGATATTTTAATTATTTTATTTTCATAAAAGATATATTATGTTTTGTAAAAATAATATATCTTAATCAATTTTTTAACAATAAAAAAAATATTTTATTAATAAAAAATTATGACATAATAATGAATAGAATTTAAAAAGAAAAATTTATCATTTTATTTGAATAGTTTAAAATTGAATTTAAAAATTATAATTTTTTTATTTAATTTTTTGATACATTTTTATATCACTCTTTCGGTACATAATGTGTTTAGATCAAAACTACAAACTTTATAATATAAAAAATAAAAACTATCTAAATAAAAAAATTATAAGTTTGGTAGTGTTGGAATCACATAGATGAATTCTATCATGTCCATTGTCTTCGAAAACTAGCACCAAAAGTTGAATAATGCACATTCAATGTTGTTAGGAGTTGGGAAAGTGTCTATACACCATTTGTATAATCTTCGACAATTATCAATTGATGAAAGTTCACCCAAATAGCTACAGAGTTATTTATATTATAACTTTTGTAGCTCTTAATTATAATATTGTAAATTCTATAATTTTAATCCAAACATGATATATACATAAAATGCAAAATAAAATAGTGGTAAAAAATTATTGAAAAATATCCATAAAATACAAAATTTATAAAAATAGTTGACAAAAAAATATTATATTATTTAAATTTAGATTTAAATCATTAAAATAAAATAATAATTTTATTATTGTTAAATTTATTTTATTATTATATGATAATTTTTTATTATTTAAAAAAATATCTAATGTCGTATTTTTACGAAGATACCGATTGTAATATTTTTACAAATAAAAATAAGTATATTTTATAAAAATAAAGTGATTAAAATATAAACTTATTAATCATCTTTAGTAACATGGCATGTTATTCATTTGGTACTACAAACAGAAATCCGGGATTATTTCGATTTAATCTGAGAGTATAATATTCTAAAAATAAATTTTTTTTAATGTAAAAGAAATATATTTTTAAAGAATATATATTGATTGATATTTTATCTTTAAGAAAATATAAAAAAATATTATATTTTTAGAGTTACATTATAAGTCATTTTCTTTTTAAAAAATATACAATTTAATCCACAATGATTATAAAAACACATATCTGATCAAGTTTGATCATGCAAAACATTAATGAATATTTTTTTTATTTTTTTTTAAATAATAAACTTATTATTTTATCATTTTTAATTATTACGTGTATTTTATTTCATATTTAAATAAAATATCATTGGTGTACCTCTTATTAAAGTAAGGTATTAATGGTATACACGTATAATTTTGGTACTAATATATATTTTTGCAAAAAGTTAAGGTATCATATAAAATTTTTACCATATATTTTTATATGTTCAAAAGTACAATAAAATTTAATTTATAATATTAAAAAGTATATATATTTTTTGGAGAGTGTTTAAAAGTAAAACTAGGTGAATAAAATCAAATAAAAATAAGAATTTTTTTATTACTTTAGAGCAACTGATTATATAATACTCTAATATAAAAAAAATGTAATATTAATGCATTCACTTTCTTAAAAAAATACAAATATATAATATTTTATTAAAAAGGTAAGTATATATAATTTCATAATGCTCCATATATACTCTAAAAAACATGATTGAATTTAAAAACAAATTCAAACTTTTTGAAACTAAAAGTCATAATACCTAAGTTATTCACCTCATTCTAGTATAATATTTTAGTCGAAAAAGAAGTTTAAAAAAAGAGAAAATGATAATAAATTTTAAAGCATTGAATAAAAAATTATTTATAATAAATACTTTATTCTAAATAAAAAAGAACTATTATCATTAACAAAAGAAAAAAATACTTCTCGAGTTTTTAAAAATAAATTTTGGTAAATAATATTAAAAGAAAAATATCAAAAATTAACGTCATTTAATTGCCCTAATAATAGTTCCAATAGAATGTTCTACTATTTAGATTAAAACAAATTTCAAATATCTTTCAAAGATATATGGATAACATTTTTTTAAAATTATAAAATATTTGTTGTGTTTACATAGATAATATTTTGTTTTTCAATAATGAATTAAATAAATATTATTTATATATTATTAATATTCTATAAGAATGCAAAGAAAAAAACATTGTAATTTTTGAAAAGAAAATATTAATTACTCAACAAAAAATTAGGTATTTAGGGTTTAAAATAAAAAACATAAATTGAAAGATAAAAATAATTACAAAGATTCCTAGGATGTTTAACATATGTGAAACATTCATCAAGAAACTTACAAAAATGTGAAAACAATTATAAGAAGAACTGAAAAAAGATTATGTATAGAAGTGAACAGAATAAAAAACTTTATATATGGATAAAGTAAAAATACAAGTAAACAAATTATCAACTTTATACCATTCATATCTAGATGATAAAATGATAATTAAAAGGGACGTTTTACATGAATATTAGATAGCAACATTAAAAGAAAAAATAAATGATTGAGATGAATATTTTTGTAGGTATACTTCATTAACTTTTCATAGACTATAATTAAATTATCATAGTAATGAAAACAAATATTTAGCTATTAAAAATTTGCAATACATATCATAAGTTTCAAATTCATTATTAGAACTCATGATAAGAATTTTAGTTATTTCTTAAGAACTAATATTACAGGTGATTATAAACAAGAATGATTAGCGAGATATCAACAATGATTTAATCACTATAATTTTGATGTCAAACATATCCCAAGAAATAATAATAGTTTAGAAAATGCTCTTATTAGAGAATTAGCACATCTAATTATTTTTATGTTTGTTGGAATTGAACAACTTGATATCAAGATTGATAACTGTATTTTATATAGTTATTTTCACCTATTTTATTAATTATAATTGCTAGATTCTCTCTATTTTTAGTTAATTTTAGTTTAATAAATTAGGATTTACTGTTTTTTCTAAATTTTAAGAAAATTAAATAAAATGTATTAAAAACGCTCTTAATGGTAAAATTTTTGTCCAAAAATATAATTTCAAATAAAAGTATTATTAATTGCAATTTATAAAAGTTGAAAATATAATTAAAATTAAAATTGGGCTTAATTTCAATTATTAAAAGTTTAAACTTTAATTTAAATTACAAAAGGGCTGTATTGCAATTAAAGAAAGTTTAAAATGTAAATTGAAATATATTTGTGGGTGAAAATATAATTAATAAAAGTTAGTTTTCTTCGCAGGAGAAACATATCACGCGGCGTTATCCACGCTTCATCGTGGACCGTCAGATCAACGAATGAACGGTTCAGATACGTGCGTGCACTTCAACCCGACCAAGGAGAGTGGATGCAGGTAAATTCTCTATCGCTACGGCTGGGCAGAGTGGGCCCACTCCGACGTGCAGGGGCTGGCAGGCCGCGTGGGACCCACCGTCCGACGCCGCGTTGCACTGCCCCCACCTTTCGCGCGCGCTTTTTCCGGCGTTGATTCACGGAGCCCTGCTATTACGCGAATCCAGACCGCCACGTGTTGCACTTAATATTTCAGCAAATCATATTCCGACACGTGGCATGTTACAATGAGCGCGACCGCGCTGGATCAAGACCGTGTTGTAACCGTTGTCTCCCGTGCGACAATTCATCGTGCGCCCGTTTCCCTTCAACGAATGAGATGCGGCCACGTGTCCCATTATTTGTTTCGGCGAATAAGAACGTGACACGTGGCAGCGTGGAAGAGAATTAAAACAGAAACGCGCAACGTCACACTTACTTTTGCGATTTCATTTTTCGATACAATTTTTGTCCCCCACGCGTGTAATTTATTATTTTCGCCACACTTTTTGTCCCCCGCGTGGATTTAAAATTAATATTTTATTGATGTATTTTTTAGCTATAAATAGGAGATAGTTTTAGTTGTAAAAAAGTTTTTTTGAAGTAGAGTTTTAGTTTTAGTTTTCGAAAGTTTTTAGAGTGTTTTAGTTTTTTCAGTTTGTAATTTTTATTGTGTTTGTGTGTTGGCTGCGGAACACGCAGAAGCCATTTTTGACTTTTGTTGTGTTCTGCGTGTGCCAAATATTTTCTAAGTGATGTTTTAATTTTATTTCTGCTTCTTCTAATTTTTCTGTAGTTGTTGTAATTTTTATTTTTAATTAATGAAGTAATTTAATTTTTCTAGGGTTGCATTTAATCTAAATTTATGAAGCTTGATTTTAATTATTTTTGATAGATTTATAAGACGTTTGATTTGTTCGTTCTATTTTGTGCTTAATGTTTTTTGATTATTTACGAATCTTATCAAAACGATCCGTGACACATAAATAAACTTGAGAAAGACATTTGTGTGTGTATTGCTCGTAAATAGAATGACATGTATGATGAAGGATAGGAATATACCCTAATTGTATGTGTGGCCATTTGAAAACTTAGAACTTAATGAATCTTATTAAATTTAATTCTCATAGAGATATAGTGACTTAATTTAACGAGGTGTGTTTATACGGAGCTCGAAAGAGATGTATGGATAATAAAAAAAGAAGTTTTCGGTTGACAAATTAAATGTACTAAAATAATATAAATCAAAAGAAAATAACATGATTTGAGTGGATTAGTTTGGTGAAAAATTGCAATCCTAGATTTCTTTTATTTTCTTATGTTACTTTTTTGTTAAATCAACGATTATTTTGGATAAAATCAGAGAGATACAATTTTAGTACTCGACAAACTATAGTAACAAATCTTCGTGGGATCGATCTTTACTTACTAATCATATTACTTGTGACCGTGTATACTTGCACGAGTCCGTGTGTTGAAAAACACACAACAAAGATCAAGATAAAGAAAAATAAGATAAAAAACTTCAAGAACAACTTGAGCTTTTATACCATGAGAAGTCTCTTATAGAGACATGAAATAAACAAGAAGAGCTTGACATTTCAAAACAACTATTAGAGTTTAAAAACTCTAAAGATAAGTCTTCATCGAAAATTCAATCTAAAGAAGATAAAACTTTTTAAAAAAAATTCAAGATGAAAAATAAGAACATAACAGTTCAAAAGAGAGTAACATCTTTGAAAAAAAGCTTAAGAGGACTGATGAAGCAGAAAAAACTTATATGTTATACAATGACCCAAGATAAGAAATCTACAACAATTGGACAAAACACAAGTAACACTATTATTGGGTTTATTGGAATTACTCATAGAGCATTCACCAATATAATAGAGGTTGGAGGCAATTATACCAATTACAAATTATCAAAACTAATAACTCTAAATGAGATGATACAAAATTAATCTACAGTACTACAACAATAACCAACAACACCTAATAGGTTAACAACTCTAGGAAAAGTAGTACAACCTCCAATACTATTTAGAGAGACTTCACTCCTAAAAATATTAAAGATAGTAAGACATCCAATGTTATTTAGGGAAACATCTCACATGAATTTATTAGTCATTAAAAAATAAAATGACTAGTATAGGAATCTTAGCAAATCACAATGGTTGAGTCTGTATAACTTAAGCAAAAAATCTTATTTATCTCAAATTTAAGCATTCACTAACGAATTGGAATGAAAAAGGTTGTATTAGTTCCTACCACTTCATCAAAACTAGGGATTTCGAATACAAATAGAGAAATTTACAAACTAAGGGTGCTTCAAAAAAATAAATTCAACACAAATGAACTTTGTGTATTAAGAAATCAAATATTAGGTCAAATTTATTATGAATTCAAGAAATTTGATAATTATACTAAGATCAAAGTAAATTACTCGACCAGTAAAGTCATTATCATTTCTCATAGTACCATAGATTTCACCAAAGATGATGGTGAGAAAATCACCAAATTTGAAACAAATTTTAACAATGAGAACCCAAAAATTGGTCAAAAAATAAGAAAGGTATTATACTTTTATGCCAAAAAACTCACCAAAAATCACATGTGCATTTATTGCATCAAGGATCGAGAAGATGAAAATGCATCATCATTAACATCATTCAAAAACTATTGGTAAAAAATAATAAGGAAGAATAAAGAGGAAAGAACTGTCGGTAGAAGACGACAAAGAAAAATAAAAATGTACCCACATGTTTAGTCGGTAGTATGTGTCAAGAAAAAATAATAGTTGATTATAGTGATAATATATTTTATTCTTGTAGTTTATAAGTAAATCTTATTACTTTTATAATTTTTAAAAATGGTCTAATAAGTTCTATTTTTCAAAATTAATTATTTTTCTAGGATAAAGTTGAAACTATCTATTTTTTCAAATTAAAAACAACAAAATCAAGGAAAAAAAACTCCCGCTACTTAAGTTACAAGACCAAAAACTATATTTAATAAAGAATCAATTTTTACGCACACTTCTTTGTGTTAGGAAATTTGGATAAAATAGTATAATCACAAATTTCCCCTCCCAAGATCTTTCTTAGTAGAATATCAAATAATAGAGAAATAGATAATACACAACACAAGAATTATAGTGGAAACTCCAAATTAGAGAAAAATCACTTTCGTTGTCAAAAGACAACCAGAGAAAAATTCACTATGTGGAAAATTGTTACAACCACACTCTCAGTAATTTTCTCACACACCCAAAAGACAAGAGCAATTACAAGCCCAAGAGAATTTTCCCACAAAATTTTCTCACTCAAGAACTTCTCATACAAGCTTTTCTCTATTTTTGGGATGATTAACAATGAAGAAATGAAGCCATATTTATAGCCTTTAAGTTCTCATTTCATATGCCAAACATTTCTTCATTCAAAAAAATTAGGCTACCTAATTTTTCTATTCTTTATTCAAACAAGGTTAGACACCTCCATCTTTGACAATATGGTAAGCCACCTTCCATGAATTTTCTTCTAAATTAGGCACCTCCTATTTTGACTAACAAACCTAATATTATTTTTAATCAATCACAACAATCTCCACCTTGATTAAAAACATAGTTACCACTACAACACTGTCTATTCCAACAGTCATAATTCTCTACACTGAGAATTATCATACTCCACCATAAAGAGTACACCCACTTAGAATTAATCACTAATTCTAAGAATTTCACATCGGTTCATGTCGAAAAAAAACTTGCTGAAATTTATGGTGCAACTCTCACACTTGGTTTTCCCGAGAGTTCATCAGCCATCGACATCCTTTCCACCACACACCTTGCATCTATACCAAGCCAATGCCCGTGTGCAAATTTGTGGACCTGCTACCAATAATACACCCTCTTTCATGGCAATATTTAGAGACTAGTGGCATGCCATGAGGATGTACACGCTCTTTTCAAAGAGCATCACTATAGTCTTTGAAAATGGACATACTATTAGCGTCACCGTCGGTATTTGAGCTTCTTGCCGAATCAACTCCACAAATACCAATAACAGGGGCTGATTTCCCCTTTAATGCCTTGTGTAACCTGTATTGGATCAACAAATCTTTGACTTGTACTTGCCACAAGCCAAAATTGATTCTCTCATCAAATTTCTCAATGTCAATCTTGACTCCTGACATTTCTCCTTCTTTCTTTGAAATTGGCTCTGATACAAGTTGTTTGGAAATTTGGATAAAATGGTATAATCACAAATTCCCCCTCCCAAGATCTTCCTTAGCAGAATATCAAATAACAGAGAAATAGATAATAAACAACACAAGAATTATAGTGGAAACTCCAAATTAGAGAAAAATCACTTTCGTTGTCAAAAGACAACTAGAGAAAAATTCACTATGTGGAAAATTGTTACAACCATACTCTCAGTAATTTTCTCACACACCCAAAAGACAAGAGCAATTACAAGCCTAAGAGAATTTTCCCACAAAATTCTCTCGCTCAAGAACTTCTCATACAAGCTTTTCTCTATTTTTGGGATGATTAACAATGAAGAAATGAAGCCATATTTATAGCCTTTAAGTTCTCATTTCATATGTCACATATTTCTTCATTCAATAAAATTAGGCTACTTAATTTTTCTATTCTTTATTCAAATAAGGTTAGACACCTTCATCTTTAACAATATGATAAGCCACATTTCATGAATTTTCTTCTAAATTAAACACCTCTTATTTTGACTAACAAACTTAATATTATTTTTAATCAATCACGACACTTTGTTATTGCTATGAAAACTAATTGCTTTCTTTTCGACTTTCTCGAACTAGGGAGTGTTTTGATTCATTTGGGCCATTTTTAGGCTTTCTTGAGAAAATTAATTTTGACACGATTATTACTTATAGCTAGTTGGCCATGGATCTGGAGAGAGCCATTCATGACCATTCTGCCAAGGTAAAACACAGGTCATCTGTATTAGTGTGAGTATATAGTACCCATGCTCCTCATGTTCTCAGCTTTCTGATCACGTTCTTCTTCTATTTCTTCGTCTTTTTTGTTATAAAAGAATTTATAGAAGGCGATGTTAACTTTGGCATATCAGAGATATTTTTTAAAATTTTAAAAAATAGAGAATTCAAACTTTTATATCTTGAAAAATGCTTAATTTTAAAAAATAGAACTTAGTTGATTATTTTCTAAACTTAATGTATAAATAGAACTCATCTAAAAAATTATAGTATTTGTGACCCTAATTTAATTATTTATTTTAAATATTTTTTATTTATTAGGATCATTAGTGTAAAGATATCAAATGGATCGGTATAACATGATATCTTAATCGCTTGATTTGTTGACCCATCAAATCAGTGTGACCCAATAAGTTATATATCATGCATGGTACAATATGACATGAGCAAAAAATAAGTGACATGACATGGTATATGAATTGTGGCTTGTATTAGACTTGGTATTAGACTGAGGAAGAATCTGATGTAAAAAGTTTAATTTTCACTGTTAATATTAAATATATATTTAATATTATAAATATAATTAATATTGATGTAAAAAATTTAATTTTCACTATTAATATTTTTTTAAATAATAGATTAAATGGATAAAAAAAATTATAGCCCACACAACCTAGTATCTAATGCATTATGATTTAGTAGGATATACTAATTAACGGTCTATACCATATCGTTTTGGATCGGTCTGACTACTTTTAACACCTCTAAGTTGGTGTGACCAGCGCGTGGACATGAACTACCATTCCTTCATTATTTTTCTGAAATACTTTCGGAATATTGGATATTTGTATAGTTGCTTTCATTTTTGTTTCTTTTATTATTTTGAGCACATTTAGCAGCATAATTCAACCTTTTCACTTTCTTATTATATATGAAATCAATATATAAAAAAAACATGTATTTAAATATAAACACCTTTACACCATAATATTTATATTTTTAATTACTTGGTTTATATGTTTTTTTTTATATATTGATGGCTATATATAATAGAATATTAAAAATAAAATACACATATTAATGGCATGTATATTGAGAGATATGGAAAATAAAACAGAAGAATTGCATTTCATTAAGTATAAATTAGTTAGGATAAAAATAAAATAAAAAATATTGTATAAAGGATCTATGAAATCTACTCACATTTTTCTAGGTTTCCCGGTGTCTTTTTTCTTTTAAAGAGCTAGAAATTGGAATGATGAAACTGATAAAATAAATTCCATTTCCAAGCTTCAGCTGTTTAATTGCATTTGCAGGAGACATAGAGGTCAGGCTCAAGCGGGTCACTGAGCGCTTTTATTTTATTTTATTTTCACTTTTTTCCTCAGATTCTTCCTCTTCCTCATCTTTTGTTACCTTTTATTTTCTCTCTCCTTCTCTCTATCTGACGACTGTTGAAAGAAATTTTTTTGACATGGACCAGCAACACTAAAGCTTGTGATCAAAATCTGTAAGTTTGCTTACCATTTCTTAGCTGCATTGTTTATTTATTCATTTTTTTACTGATCTTTTACATGGGTTTTCAGTTTTCACCTTATACTTTTAAGGGGGTATATTTTCAAGCTAAGGTACTGCATTAGGAGTTCACTGTTTGATTTTTACTCATATTTTGGGTTTTGAGTTGGGGATTTCTTATTTTTGTGTTTAAGGTCCCAAGGATTGGGCAATATTAATTACTTGTTCTTTGTTTATGCTATTTGATATGATTTTTTTTTTTGCAGATTAGTTAAAAATTAAAAAAAAATGTTATGGAAACGAAGAGGAAGAAAAGAGAAAAAAAGGAGGGAGGGGGGAAGCATGTTAGGAAGTTCAAAAATTTAATCGATGTCTATATTAATTTCCCCTGTTGCCCTATCAGTTTCAGCCCTTTTTCTTCAAATCCTTGTCTTTGATTTCAGTTGGGATTTTACTACCAGGAGAAGGAGACTCATTCTTATTGATTGTTTCCCAACTTTATTGATTTCTTTTCCAAATTCACAAGATGTAATTTTAAGAATTTGTAACTTTCTATCCTCTTGCCTTCAATAAACTTGCCTAGTATTATTACTTTTAAAAGAAGATTTAAGTGAATTAATATTTTTATTCAGATTCTTTACAGTTTTTTAGTAAATACAAAGAAAAGAAACGAGTTTTATACTCCATTTCCCCTCTAGTTCCATTCATGTTTATTCTCGTTCCAATTGATTCCCATTACTAAACACACCATTAAATGATAGAATTGGTCATAAAAACATAGCTAAGCTGGATTTTGCCTTTACTTTGTAATTGGGGAGTTGTGGATTTTAGTTTCCTGTTTCAAAGATGTTTAATTGAAAGATTTCTGTACTGAAATTTGAAAAACAAAAGCTCTTGCTCTCTACATTATTTGGACAACTGGCATTTCAGATAAAATTACTCTTTTTTCATTTGATCTTTAGTTTTTACCAGGGCCTGTTTATAAAGGTAGCATTTTTTCATATGTTTGGTTCTGATGGGCAGAGAATATAGTCTAAAGACAATGACAAAGGTTAGTCCAGCAGTTGAAGAAGTGACGGAAATGGAGGCAATTTTGCGAGTCTCTGCTGATGTGAGCTTTGCTACTAGTCAGTTCCCTAAGTATAAATTAGGAGTTGATAATCAGATTGTGGAAGAGCTAAAGGAGGATTATGATGGTCCATCTTTAAAGGAGGTTGTTGAAAAAGAAACTACACAGCTCTCTGAGCAACACAAGCGTCTCTCAGTTCGAGATCTTGCCACTAAATTTGACAACAATTTGTCTTCTGCTGCTAAGTTATCTGAAGAGGTCTCAACATGTCACCTTTCTTTGTTTGCTAATTTTATTCTTTGCTTACAAGCACAAGCATATTTGCATATTCAACATGTGATGGTGTTGGTTTTGTTTGTTTTGCTGGATAACTATGTTGTAAACCAAAGACTCAGTAGTCGTCTTAATTTAGTAGAAATATAAAATACGTTATGCGGAATTGAATATTAAGAAATCGAAATAGGTTGAGAGGAGAATTAGAAATTCAATTAAAGATATTGTAATTCCCATTCATTATATTGCTGAGAGATTACATGTATTTATAGGACTAATAATACTCTAAAACCCTAATTAGGATTGTAAACATAATATTTAACTATATAAATTCTAATATTAATAATATTAAATATCTAATATTTCAACTAATTTAATTAACTCCCACTTGTCTAAGTAAAGCTAGGAGGGTTAGTGATTAAGTGATTTATTTACTTTCATGCTATTCAGGCAAAGTTAAGGGAAGTGGCTTCTTTGGAGGGGCATGTTCTTCTGAAGAAACTTAGAGATGCATTGGAACATTTGAGAGCGCATTTGGCAGGGAGACATAAAGAGGATGTGGAGAAAGCTATCTCAATGGTTAGTGTAGCTTAGATTGTTTATTCATTGTTCATCTCTCCTTTCTAGTTACTCTGAGGTCTTTCTTAATTCGTTTTGTTTCTTTCTTATTGGAAAAACTATGATCATGTATCATTTTAGAGTTCCTCAAATTATTTCTATGCCATATTTTCGTTTTATGATTGTTTGTACCTGTAATTTTTCATGCAGGTGGAAGCTCTAGCAGTTCAGTTGACTCAAAAGGAAGGAGAATTGATTCAGGAAAAGTTTGAAGTAAAAAGGCTTGTAAACTTTCTTAAACAAGTATGGGGCTCTTAGATTTACATACGCATTCTGTTGCCATTCCCTCCATATTTGGTCTTTTTTTATCAAGTGATAATTGGGGGTGGGGGATTCGAATTAGAGCATTCTGTGGGCAGGTGCAAATGTACATAAGGCTCAAGTGGGTACGGTTGTCTCAATTTTTGACAAAGAAAATTTTAAGTGTAATATCTATGGAATTATAGATAAATTACGTGTATAAAATAAAATTGTGTATTTCCTGAATTTTAATTTTTAAGTTTTTATCACTTAAGAACTCACTACAAACTTAATAATTTGAACATTTTTTCATTCAAATGAGACACATATAGCATATTTTTTCAATAAAAAACAAGTAGTAACTGAGAATCAAGTAGTAGTATTCTTATTGTTTATAATACTAAATCCATCACTGTTTCTGAGAAGATACCAAGAATTTACTCCATAATTGGTCTTATATTATGATCCATTATAGGATAGAATACAAATGTGACTTTTCGTTAAGCATGTTACTGTTTTTCATTCATTTTTTAGAGAAATCTGTTATCTTCTTGATGATGTTCTTCAATTTTTTTTCTGAGACATTGTATTATTTTATTTGTAGGCTTCTGAAGATGCAAAAAAGTTGGTTAACCAAGAGAAATCTTTTGCTTGTGCTGAAATTGAGAGCGCAAGGGCAGTAGTGCAGAGAATTGGAGAGGCACTTGATGAACAAGAAAAAAGTTCACTGGCTTCCAACAAACAGGTTTCTATTATCATCTAGTTTGCTTTTGCAAAGTTGATCATCATGCTATCGACAACCATATAATCCTTATTCATGCAAGGATCTAATTGCTCTAATTGACCTGTATGAATGTAGTACATGTTCTAATATTCACATGTGGGTGTATTTATTATCCTTGAACTTTCATGCAGATTCATGAAAAAATGTATTTTTCATTGCATTTTATATTTAACCGTGGTATTTTTATGCCTTTTATTTTAACAACCACAAAATTTTATCATTTGTTTAAAACTAAAAAAGTAGTCTTGTACTAAACTCCTCTAGGAAACCTATTTTTAGTATTTTACGTAGCTCAAATGGACAACATGATGGAAATCTCCAAAATATCTAATTATCTTACCATACAGGTTTTTGGTGCTTCTCTATCCTCCCCTGCGTCATTAAGAAGTTTTATATAATAAATGTTTTAGATAGTCCTTTAAACTTGCCATTATCAAATCTATTTATTGCCCTAGGGGCAGAAAATACTTTTTTTTATGTTGAGTTCAATGATTTGTGATATCAGGATGTGGAGGAATTGGTAGAAGAGGTTCAAGAGGCTAGAAGAATTAAATTATTGCATCAGCCTTGCAAGGTGCAAATTATATGATCTTTAATTTTAGGCATATTTTGGCATTTTTTTCCATTTATTCTTGAGAAGGAAAAAAAAAAGAAAAAGAAAAAAAGAAAACATAACAAGTGGAAAAAGGTTGAGTCACTAGTCCAACTTGATAATTTTAGAATAAGAAAGATCATCTAGGACTCGTTTTGTAACGAATTCTGTTTTCAAGTTTGTTTTTTTTTGTATGAAACTAGTTTTTTGTTTTCTAATTTATTAAGGAAAAAAATTCGTTTAATAACAAGTTATGTTGTAGAACAAGTTCTTTCATTCCTTCTTAAGTCACAACAAAGAAGAAATAAAGTTAACTAATGAAAAGAAAGGTGAATTGAAATATGGTTTTCAAAAATATTTTTTTTAAACTTCAAAAACAATATAAAGTATATGTAAAAGTGAAACCGAGTTCCAATTTGATTTTGAACTTGAAAATGGAATTAATTACCAAATAACATTAATTTTGAAAACTTTGGTTGAAAAGCTGGAACTTGAAAATAGAATTGATTACAAACATGTCCTTAACAATATGAAATGTCAAAACAGTAAAGCATAAACACCAAGACAAAGGTTTCCTATTCTTTAAAATGTAGGGCAAGACAGTTCCTTAATTGCTTGAGATGGTTGCATCTCCGCAGTGTGCCTCATTTTTTCTTTTTCTTCTTTTTAGTTTTAATATGATGACATATTACATATTTGAAGGTGATGGAGATGGAGCATGAGCTCCGTGCACTACGAATTCAAATAAGAGAAAAATTTATGGTTTCAGTGAAGCTTCAGAAAGAGGTGAGAATCATAATCAGCTATCTTCCCTTCCTTTTAAAGCTAAACTAAAGTTATTACTATATTTTAAAAGGTTGCCACATATAATTTTGCTTCCAAGTCATTTGAATTGTTGAATCGAAAATTTCATTTCTAAATCAATACATCTTTCCTTTCTTTACTACAGCTTCCATAAATTGATAATTATCATTTTTTTTTTCTGTTTATGATTTATTGGCCATCACCTGATTCACCTCTATCTTTAAAGAACATTTTTGTTGATATATTTTCCTGCTGAGTGAACTTTTTTATTCATCATCACGGAGTGGAATTTTGTGATGATGTTGATCTCTCTCTATATAGAGATAGGATCAATGGCCCCAATTTATTACACACTTGCATCACAACTTTTTACAAAGCCTGTTATTATGGCAATACAAGAGTTACACATGGACTACTATTCCTACGTGTTATTCTGTTATTGGGCCCTAACCAACAGCATTCACTTTGTCAGGTAGCAGTCTCATCAACTAACTTTTGTAAAACCTCTTAGGAGCATGATAGCTGACTGAACTTGTACCAAAATCCTTTGAGTTCTTTGATCATATATCTATCAATTTCTTTCATTGTCTTTAGCAATAAGGGAAGAAAAACATTTTCTATAGAAACTCCATAACAATCCACTAAAACTATAGGTCAAAATAAACCTAATACTTAATCATATTCATAATTTGAAACAGCCATAAATATTATGTTGAGAGTCTCTTATTCTTATCAGCTGGAAATAAGCAAGAGGGCTGAAGAGAACAAATCTAGTTTATATACATTAGATGGTTCTGAAACACTAGGTTCACGTCTACGTGTTCAGCCTCGTTCAGAACAAGCACCACAGCTTACAAAATGTTCAATTCAATGGTACCGCGTATCCACAGAATGCAGTAGAAATGAAATTATTGCAGGTATTATCTTGATCAATATTTTAACACATTTTCAGCAGTTTTTACAAAAGGAGTGCTTTAATTCCGTTGCTTTCAAGTGGAGAGCTTTAATCCCATAACTTTGAAAAAAATGTACATTTTAATCCTAAAAGTCCAAAGTTACAAGACTTGTATGTATCCTAAAGTATACATTTTTTTTCAAATTTATTAGATTAAAACGCTCTACTTGAAAACTACGGGATTAAATGCTCCTTTGTCCAAAGCTAATGGACCACTGGGCTCTTCTCTCACAAATATTAAATAGGTATATAATGAATGAATTTGTTGTACAAAGCATTAAGTCTTGTTTTTATATTTTAGGTGCAAATACATCAGTTTATGCTCCAGAACCCTTAGATGTTGGACGAATCTTACAAGCAGAAATAATTTTCAATGGCTTAAAAGACATAGTGATGATTACTAGTTCCATAGAAACTGGTTAGCTTTCTCAAGTTTCTGATGTTTGCTTCTATTTTTATTATCAAGTAATCAAGGTTACAGCCTCATATCTAGGCTTTTGCCTTATTATAATGTTTAGAATTGAAAGAAAAGCTGAACCTACGTATTACTTTTTAAAGGTGCTGGATTGGGAAGCTATTTCGAGACGCTTTTGAGAAAATCTAATGCTGAATTCAATGTAAGGTTCTTGCTGCTATATTTGCTTATTTAATCTTGTTGTCTTGGTATGCATTTATACTTGTAAGAAGTTTCTCTGTTTGTTTTTGCTTCTGGGACCTTGTAAAAGTGTTTTTGATAGCAAAAGAATGCTTCTAAACCAAGCAGAAAAATATTTTTCAGAAGCACATTTTGTACTTGTTCCGAAACTACTTTTAATAGAAGTACAATTAAACAAACCGTATGTTACGCTTAGCAGGGTTAGTTATGTAATTTTGGCATGTGTTGTCTTTCAGGTGGTTATTTCACAAATGAGTGGGAAAGATCATTCATCACATTCCATTCACGTGTTTCATGTGGGAAAGACAAGGATGAAGCTTTCTAGGGGATGGATTACCAAGGCTAGAGAAATATATTCCTCATCAATGCAGGTACATTCTTATTATTGGCCTATTTTTGTTGATTTAAAAACATGTAACAGAAATTGAAGCCATCCATTGGGTTTGCATCACAGTGTGTTCTAAGCTTTATAATGTGTTCCGTAACGAAAACAAGTGCACATTACACCATATTTTATTTGCTCAAATGGACTAACAAACAACCTTGGATTGTATGTTATTTTGACATTTCCTTCTTTGTCAGGCTCACGATAGTCTTAAAAACCTTTCTTAATTAACTTATTAATAGGATTATAACACGTCATTTAAAAAAGTCACCAAAGTTTTTAGGAACTCTACACTAAAAATAATATTTTAAATGACCTGTCATGATCTTGTTAATAAGACTGAGATCAAGACAGGATTTAAAATAAAGGATCGGAATCCTATTTGTCATCTTCTTTTGTTAACAAGTCTCGGGTTGGAGAATGCAATGGAAATGTAGGAAATCAACTTTGTGCTCTCTCTATTTGATAATTTTGGGAATAGTAGACCATAATAGAGAGACAAGCAATCTAGTTTGAGATTTCTTCTATTGAATATGCATTATGGGATAGCTAATTGGATTGTCACATTGATTCCCTTCTGATTTGTAGCTGTGCGGGTATAGAGGAGATAGTAATAATGCAGCAAAGTCATTATTTTGGCAATCAAGAAAGGGTTTCTCATTTGTATTGACGTTCAAATCAGAACAAGAAAGGAATGCAGCCATCATGCTTGCTAGGAAATATGCCCTAGATAGCAATGTAAGTATCTTTTGCTTTATTTGCATTTTACCACATTGCTCTTTACTCTGTTTAATTTGCTTGTGGTTCTGTTAAAAGTAGTTTCAGAAAAAGAAAAAACAAAAATGCTTCAAAAAGAATCACATGTACTTTTTAAGCCCAAAAATACTTTTTGGCAGATTTTTTTTCTATATAGTACAGAAGCACTTTTACAGATGCTCAAAAGCATAAACAAATAGATCCTAAATGTTAACTTGTTGTTACCAACCCTTTGTTTCCATCATATTGAAATAGAGCTGATAATCAAAAGTTCGACAGGGAGATTATTTATCTCGAAGTAATAAACAACCTCAGTTAACCCTATCTTTCTGTGATAAGAATGAATACTGCTTCTTGCGAATGAAACTCAGGAATCATTACCAAGGCATAGTGGAGTACTTTTTGTTACATTTAATTTTTTATTAAGTATGAAGTTTGAAAATGGCAGGTTACACTTGCTGGACCAGATGATCTAGCATAGAAGTAAACCTAACTGACTCGAGTAATTGTTTTATAAGGGCCGAGTTATACATTACGACGAGGTTTTATTGTATGGATTAATTTGTATGTGTGAGTGTGTGTGATGATGAAAGGAAATGTATGTTAATATTGGTCCGGGTTTCTGCTAATTTGCTTGTATTGGTTAGGCATTGTTTTTTGTTTGCCTAATGATATGTTTGTAACTGATTTTTTCTGATTTATAATTAATTGGTTCTTTGTGGCTGATTTTGCATATCCAAGCTGTTATTTTGGTTGAATTTGGCAATGAGATGCCAAGTTGAAAAGAAGAAGCAAATTACATCTAAAAAATTGCAGGTGGAGATATTTTCAGATTATATATATATTTGGAATAACTATAATATTCATACACGCATAAATGAGATTTGAACTTCAGATTTTCTATATGTACAAGTAAACTAAGTGCCTTTGAACTTGGCTATTCTTGGATTATAGTTCGACAAGTTTTTATGTATTCTGAACCTCATTTTTTTTTTGAACAGAAACAATATAAAATTTGCCCCCAAAACAAAAAAAAAACAATATAAGATGCAATATTAGGCTATCAATGGTTAGCCTCTAAACACAAAAATCCAGGTGCATGAAATACTAAAGAATGCATGGTTGTGAAGTCAAACACTCAAACATCATAAAAGTCAATAATTTCAAGAACTTTTCAATTTTATTGCCATGTCATGAAAATTTGTTGAGTGTATTGGTCTAATGTCTAAGAATTTGGTTTTGCCTTCTTTATATGAGAGCAGGTACTTTAATAGAACCAAAAGTTGCATCGAATATAATAAATATATAGTATTGTTAATTTTTGAATAATAAATTTTATTGTCCTAAAAAATTTATTTTGTAAAATAAAATAAAAAATAATTCTTTAAATATAAAGTTTTAGATGATTTTTATTATAACAAGTTAAAAAGTTAAAAAAAAAATTGTATGGGTGATTTACAAAAATATTTATTTTATAAGTAGGAGAATCTAAACATGATATAAATACTTAATTTTATTTAATAAATAAAATATAACATTACAATAAGTATGAGCTTATTAATTAGTTAATATTTTTATTATTGTGTAAGAAGTTGATAATTCATTAACGTGTTATAATTCATTTGATATCAAACTTAATAAATAGCAGTTTGTTTTATAATAATTTATATTAAAAGACTATTTGACTCAGTCTAGTGTACTCATTCAATGGTAAATGTAAAATAAATACATAAAAAAACTACCAAAATAATTATTCATAAAAGTATTTTATTATAAATAAAATTTGGTATTTATTTGTATAAAAAATAAATTAAAAAATGAAAAAGAGTGTCGAAAAAACCTTAAAAAAATCAAATTTTGTTATAGATGGAGATTTTGCAAGAAAAAATAAAACAAAGATTTTTATCTTAAATTAACACAAAAAAAAATTTAAGTTTTGATTCTGTCAGAAACAACAGGTCGAAGATTGAGAAGTTGTTTATCAACAAAAAAAAAATTGTTTTAAATTTGGTTTATATATGATTTATGTTGAAATGTTCTAAAATTTAATTTTTAATCACTTTTCAATGTATCTAAAGTTAATGAAATTTCAGGACAGTAGAAACAAAGAAATTGAGAAACATCGAAGATTGTATTATATGATGAGGAATTGGTATAAGTAGGATTCTGTTTCTAGTGGTACCTGTTGTTATGATCGATCTCAGTCAATTCATCCAGTGTTTAAATAATTCCAATCAACTAAAATAAATAAATATATATATATATATTTGTTAGTGGTTAGAAATCTTAAATTGTCCATTAAGAAACGTTAACGTGTGGACAAAAAAGTACGACATAGTCACGAAATGTCCAAAATATAAAACCGACAATTCAATTATATTTAACTTTCTTCTTTTCTTACCTCTTTTTAATTACAATAATCCAATGCTCACTGTACGTTTTACCAAACCCCTCTCGTTATATTTTTATTTATATTATTTAGACTCTTAATTTTTAATTTTTATCTTTAATTTATTTACCCTATTATTATTAGAATTGAATTAAACTTATCAAATTTTAAAAAATAATATAAATATAACTAAAAAAAATCAATATTCCAACAAGTTTTAAGTACTAATTGCATAGTTGAGCCTGTATTGAAGCCTTAGAGAATTTGGTTTAAAATAATGTTTTATTCGTACGTATAGTTTTATATATGTTATTCATATATAATGTTATATATATATATATATATAAGCATTATATATAGTCAAATTACTTAAAAATTATAGGTTTTTTAATTTTAAAAAATTAACTTAATGAGTAGATACATCCCATAATTCTTATAAACTCTATCATAACATCATATTTAATCAATATAAAACAACAATCTTAATATCTTTTTATTTAAATTATTTATATAATTTTAACAAGTGTTGTATTTATCTCTTATAAATTTCATAATTCTTATATAATATATTTATTATTATATTTTATTTAGATCACTTATATCTTTTTATTTTTGTAAGTTGTATTTTAATTTTTTTTTTGTAAGATGAGACCCAATGTTTTTAGTATAATCGAATGAATTTTTGATAATTATGTCAAAGTTAGTAAGAATCAAACTTTTTTATCCAAAAAGATTATCTCAGTGATTAAAAACAATCACAATTTTCATAAACTTTATTATAATAATATATTTAATTAATATTAAATATTATCGATAACTATACAAATAATATAGGATTTAGAAATCAATAGTAGGTAAATTTAGGGATGTTTAAGCTTAATATAATCCTACTCGAGTGTTGAAATTTTCGGTTCATAGAAAGAAAAATCAGAATAAAGACACAAATATTGCTCGACTTTGACTCTGTTGACTTACTTAACCACACACATTAATTTCATTTTGATTAATCTTCAACTATATTCTTATTTTATTAATTACTATGATTTCTAGAAAAAGAAACAGCGCCGGCAATATCTTAATCACCAATTAATTAATATATAGAAGAAGACTTATTCAATCACCTCATGATTGGCTCTTTCAAACCAAACCCGAATATAAATAAATACAAAAACATAATTTCATAGAGGAAATAATTAATTAAAAACCTTCCTGATTCTCTTTCTAAATTCATCATAACTGTTCTGTATTAATTCTCGGACAATCACATACAAAAATGAACTTTACGACTAGATCGTCGTCGAACTTGAAGGGTCCAAGACCAAGAGGTCTAACAATAAGTCGAAATTCAATGAAGATGAAGAAGTCACAAAATAGTGCTAGTAGTACTGGTCCAGTTATTATATATGTAAGATCACCAAAGATTATTCATGTACAACCTCAAGAGTTCATGAAACTTGTACAACAACTTACAGGCAATACTTCATCATCATTATCAAGTAATTGCTCTTCTTATGGTGCAATATTGGATTATGTAGCTGATAAGAAGCATCAAGAGAAGACAATTAATGGAGATGTACACCAAAAGAAGTTGATCACTAATAATAATTATGTTGTTGATGATCATAACCAAGCTGCTTTTGAATTAATTTCATCCACGAGATCATCCAACTTTGTTTCATGTCCAAATTCCTTGTGTAATAAGATTTATACACGTTTTTTTAAGATTTAATAATAATTATTGTAATTTGGATAGTGACTTAAAACGAAGAATAATAAATTTTACTATTATATATATATATATATATGTTTTAAAGATAATTTATTGATTTTTTTATTAATTTAAAAATGTATGTTATATTAATATAGATTTAACGATTGGTGATATGTATCACCGTATGAATATATGTTATTAATCAAAATATCATTATATATTATTAAAAGCTCTAAAATTTTGTAGTAGGATTTATTAGTGATTGTTTTTAATTTTTAACTTAATTTTTTAATTTAGATACTTTTGATAGCACATAATTTAAAAAAAGAGAGAAAAAGAAGCAAGACATATACATAATTTATCGCCTGCTTCTTAAAATTTTTGTGAGTCGATAGAATAAAAAGTTAGTTTATCAATTACGATGGCTTAGAAGATGTATAAACTTTTTTGAAAGAACAAAAAAATAAGAGACATTGATCAAATAATAGTAATAGAATTATTTAAAAAAAATATGACAAATGAGGGAATGTTATAATAGAGTAAAAATTAATATTGATAAATTACTATATATTAATCATTTTTGGTTAATTTTAGGATTTTAATAGTTTTTTTTTTCAAATTTTTGTTGGACTCTTTATATTCAAACATTTATTAATCGAAATAAAATCAAAAATATAATAATATATCAACTTAATTTTAAAAAATATAACCAATATGTAAAATTTATGAAAATAAAGTTACAAAAGTATCGTGATACCTTGAAGTCCTATCGGTTAATTTGGTATTGATATTCTTACCTACAAAACATTAATTCTATATATTTACTTAGTGTATTTTCATACTTATTATTGTATGTTACACGCTACTACAGGCTACTACAATAAAAGTTATTTACAGCACTTCTCAAAAATAAAAGGCAATCGTTTTTACCTTAAACTGTTTTAAATAATATAAAATAAAAATAAAAAGAAATTTACAGCTATAGATAAAAATACTGTATGTAATTTTTGCAAATAAAATATGTTACATCTATATTTAATCAAAAACCAGCTGTTTAAACCTTTTTATAAATCGCTATATAAAAAATCTAAACACCCCTAAAAGATCAGTCGCCTTTCACCTTAGCATTTTTCAGTTGCCTTCGCCTTTCAGCCATATCAGTACTGACATTGGAAGATTTATAAAGCTGCCGCCTTTGAGGTAATTTGTTTTTAATATTTTTTTTTGTTTTGGTCTCTTCTTCTATAGTTATTTGGGATTTGATAGGTTCTGATCTTTTGCTTCCTTGTTTTCAATTTGAGTTTTCGTACATAATTTCTTTTTTCGATTCTGTCAACCTAGATGATTATAGAAACTGTACACAATAAGCCGATGCTTTGGATGAATAAAAACATGAAGAAAGCATGGTAATCTGTACAACTGATATTGAGAATTTAAGGATTAACTACATGTCTGCACTCTCTGATGCTGATAGCTCTGATTCGAGGTCGTGTTATATGTTCCTACATCTCTTAATTCTCTCTTCTTGGGTCTAATAGCTTTGAAAGACTAGCTATATATATTATTAATTGATATATGTCTTAGCTCTGTTTTTTAAAAAAAATGACCTTTTTTAATGGATAATCTAGTAACTAATCCACAGTTTGATTTGCATATATACCATTTCATGAACTCTGTGCTTGATTAAAGGGCTAATATAATTAAAAAAATTGAAAAAGTAGACTGTTTTGCATGATGGGTATACAGTATAGAAGCAAGTGTCCATGCAAAATGCAAGATCGATCATGTTTTGCATGATGGGTATACAGTATATACATGCATTGGATGCCTTTTAATTTTGAGCTAACAATGATATGCAACATTGTTGTTAGTCTTGAATCAATAATGTTTAAATATGATATTTTTTTGTTGGAGTTCTTACTGCAGCAAGAAGCTTCCATTTTATTTTCTGTATTATATTCATTTCCTTCTTAAATAAGGCATGTGAATTTAATTTTAGGTGCTAGTCAATATTAGGTATAGGCAATTTGTTCTTTAAGACCCAATGAGGTATTGTAATTGTTATATGGGATGACAAAATGTAATAATTACATTAGAGTAATTTCTAGTGTCTGAGACATAAGGTTTTCTTGACCCTGCGAGGTACTTCTTTTTATAGGTTTTATATTTGCAATTAGGTAAAGTTAGTTCTGATTTGTTTATGGGAATCATATAACTCAAAGTCATGATTGATGATGCTCTAATAACGATGAATTAAGTTTTAATTATAATTAATTGGCGAGAAAAAACTATATGTATGTCATTTTGCTTATGGGCTCATGAGTCAGTTAAAGTGCCAAATTTATCATTCACCATGTATATTAGTCCTTTTCTTTAATCCCAAAATAATTAAGTAATTCATTTCCCGTAGAAAACTGGGTAATAGAAACCATTGTTGGTCAATCATGACTTAGTAATATGGCTTGTAGTGGGCAGAGGTTCATAATAAAGTAAAACATAATGAAGAAAGAGTGATACATAAACTATCTGAATATATTTTTTAAGGCTATTCTCTTAAACACGTAGGATTTGCTTATAGAAGCATAAAATTGTTTTGTTCTTCTTGTAGTTTGATGTATGTATGTTGTTTTGTATACTAGAGCTGTGCTTTGAATGAAACACCATATATAAAGTGTTTGTTTGCCTGTTTGTTTTCCTCTTCTGATAAATGTATTTGTGCATATTACTAAAATAAATATATATCACTATTATTATAAATGAAATGTCAAAATATTGCACAAGACAAGTTCTGTAGAGGATAAAGATCCAAAAATAAACTATCGTGCCTCTTTGTTTGGTGAAAGAAGACAAGTGTATGTCTTCATAATCCTTATTATGCTCCCGAATAACAGATGGACGATGGTAGAGAATTGAGATTTGAGCATGACTCTAAAGAAAGGAGGAAAGGCCTAATGGATGTAGATTCTAAAGTTGTATCTATATTTCATTTTTTTTAATTTAATTATTGTAGGCTGGAAAGTTTAATGTGTGGTTTGAAGAACCGTAGAAATTCATAAAAATAGGAACTTTTATAAAACAAGAAAGTTTCTTATTATCCATGCTCTTATAGACTATGAAATCTATCATTAATTTGTGCATGAATTATTTATTGAATTAAATCTTGATGAAGTTATTTGTGAATAGACCATAAATCACTTTTGTGAGAGTACAAGTTAGTTAATTACAGAGAATCCTTGAGGAGGCTGTATATTGCATCCTGAAGTACCTTAAAGGCCTGATTAGATTGGAGATTCATAATAAATGAGTTTGTTCTCGTTCTGCCAGCATACCGGTGGGTATTCTACCTTTATGGTCTAACTATATATATTGCCTTGTAATGCATAATATATATATATATATATATATATATATTTTATGCGTTTTCTTTTTAGGTTTGAAATTTTTCCTGTAAAATATCATTGACCATGCTAAATATCTCCAGTTCTCAACATTTTCTCGCAGTTAATTTACTTATGGATGAACCCAAAAATTAGTTTGTGAGTTAGAAGGTTGCTCAGATTTATAAATAGTATTACTCACTAATTCTTTACCGATGTGGGACTTAACATCCCCTTCCCATCGGCTCGGGTAAGTCCTGATTGGCATGGGACGAGTCCGAATTTAGGACACTTGAGAGCACCGCCAAACACTTGAGTGCCAATGGGAGGCCAAGAGCCTAGCTCTGAACCCAAAAATCAACTTGAAAGTTAGAGATTATCTAGACTTATAAACACTGTCTAACTCTTGACCTATGACTTAACAATATATATATATATCAATTAAATAAGAAAAATGTCAAGGATAGAAATATTACGCCTTTTCTTTTTAGGCTTGGAATTTTTCCTGTAAAATATCATTAACCATGTTTAATATCTCCAGTTCTCAACATTTTCTAACAGTAGAGCTTTTTACTAGGTTGCACCATCTCTCTGTATTAACCCAACTTCCACAAACCTTGCTGTAAGTTCATTTACTTTTCCCCTCAGAGCATAAAGTTTAGTGTAGAAAAAACAAGAAATAACTCTACACAAAAGAGTTCTCTAGTTTGTATTATTTTCTTCATGTTTTCATTACAATTGTATAGTTATTTATAAGAAAATTTTACTCTTTTAATTACTCTTTAAATTAAGCATTCCTTGATTTATTCCTTGAATTAAGGATTTCTTGTTTTACTCCTTGAATTAAGGATTCCTTGTTTTACTCCTTGAATTAAGGTCCTTGTTTTATTCCTTGAATTAAGGTCCTTGTTTTATTCCTTGTATTAAGGTCCTTGTTTTATTCCTTGAATTAAGGACTAATATCCAATACTCTCCCTCAAGTTGGATCGAGAAGGTTTATGGATCCAAGCTTGGACAAAAGTCGTTGAAACTGATGAGAAGCCAAGGGCTTGGTGAAGATGTCAGCCAATTGGTCGAAGCTTCTTGTATAATGTGTCTGAATCACCTGTGATTGAACTTGTTCACGAACGTAATGACAATCAACTTCAATGTGTTTTGTCCTCTCGTGAAACACTGGGTTTGATGCTATATGCATGGTTGCCTGATTGTCACAAAATAAGGACATAGGAAGAGTTATAGGAACACCTAAATCACACAAAAGACCTTTAAGCCATATCAACTCACACACAGTTGAAGCCATTGCACGATACTCAACTTCAACACTTGATTTAGCGATGACAGTTTGCTTCTTACTCTTCCATGTGACCAAGTTTCCACTGACAAATGTACAGTAGCCAGTGGTGGACTTGCGATCGATTGCATTCCCTACCCAATCAGCATCACAATACCCCATGTTTTGTGTGTTTTCATTCTTCTTCATGATGATACCACGACCCACTGATCCTTTTAAGTAGCGTAAGATCCTTTTAACAAGGGTCAAATGCTCAAGTGTCGGGAAGTGCATGAATTGGCTCACAATATTTATAGAATATGTGATGTCAGGCCTGATGATTGTTAGGTAGATCAACTTACCAACCAGTCGCTGATAATAACTTATATCCGTGAGTGGCATGCCCTTCAAGCTAGGTTTGAGCTTGTTGTCAAAAGGGATAATGGCTGGTTTAGCATCGCTCATGTTAGCTTCCTTGAGCAAATCTAGGACATATTTCCTTTGTTTAAGAAAGAGTCCCTTGTGCGAGGTTGCCATTTCTATACCAAGAAAGTACTTTAATATCCCAAGGTCTTTAATTGCAAACCTTTGTCTGAGGGACTGTTTGAGGTTGAAAATCTCGTCAGCATTATCACCTGTAATTATCAGATCATCTACATAAATCAGCACAACTAATTTGCCCATAGCTCCTGTGCGAACAAATAGTGAGGAATCGACATTGCTACTTTTGAAACCAACACTAGTGAGAACTGAGCTTAGCTTGGTATACCAAGCTCGTGGGGACTGTTTCAAACCATAAATGGATTTGTGCAATTTGCACACTAAATCTAGTTCATTGCTTTGAGGATGCCCGGGTGGCAATTTCATATAAACTTCTTCTTTGAGATCACCATGCAAGAATGCATTCTTCACATCCATTTGGTACATGGACCATCCCTTGTTTACAGCCACGGACAGTAGCACTCTTACTGTGTTCATTTTTGCAACAGGTGCAAATGTTTCTTTGTAATCCACCTCGAATGTTTGAGTGAATCCCCGAGCCACCAATCTTGCTTTATACCTCTCAATTGGAAGTTTAGTGATGCTCCATGTGTTGTGTTGATCTAGGGCTTTAAGTTCTTCTTGCATGGCTTCCTTCCAAACCTCTTGGTTGTTGGCCTCATGAAAGTTTTGAGGCTCACTGTAATTCGATATAGTGCTGAGGAATGCGGCATGGGTTGGTGTCACTCTCTTATATGACACATAATTTGAGATAGGATGTGTGGGTTTGTAGGTGACAAAGTCTTGAAGTCTTGTGGGAGGTTGCCTAACACGCATTGGATTACGTCGTGGAGCAGGAGGAGTTATCTCACACTCATTCATATCTTGTACCATATTGTGAGGATCATCTTGATTATCACCATCTTCATACAGTGTACCATTAAGACGAGACCCTTCATTGTTACTTTCAGTGAGAGATGCATCAATGTTGACATGGCTGAGATCTTGTTATTGTAGAGCCTCAAGTTCGATTCTTGGTAATGGAAATATATCCAAGATGCCATCCCCTTAACTTGTGATTTCATGTGACTTGTTGAAAAAATGGTTAGTTTCATAAAATCGAACATCTTTAGACACAATTAATCTCCTAAGTTGGGGATCATAACACTTATATCCCTTTTGTGTAGATGAATAACCAAGAAAAATACATTTAACAGCTCTAGGATCCAATTTATCTCGATGATGAGATTGAATATGTACAAAACAGATGCAGCCAAAGACTCTAAGATGTGAGAGGTTAATTTTCCTTCCTTTCATGACCTTTAGGGGAGACTTGAAATCCAAGACTCGGCTAGGTAATCTATTGATGATGTAAGCAGCTACCATAACCCCTTGGGACCAGAATCTCTTTGGTATATTCATTTGTAGCATTAATGCTCTAGTTTTTTCAAGTAAGTCTCGGTTTTTGCGTTAACTACACCATTTTATTGAGGCGTGTCAACACAACTTGTTTGATGCATAATGCCATGAATGCTCAAATATTGTTTCATGATATGGGACATGTATTTGGTGCCATTGTCAGACCTTAAGGTTTGAATTTTAGAGGAGAAGTAATTTTTAACAAGATTATGAAAGTCCTTAAATACTTCCATAACTTCATTCTTAGACTTTAAAAGATATAACCATGTGACTCAAGATAAATCATCAACAAAAATCACAAAATACTTATAATCATCAAAAGATTCATTAGTTGGTCCCCATACATCTGAATGAACTAGTTCAAAACACTTACTAGCCCTAGACAAAGAAGAATTAAAAGACAATCTAGTGGCCTTAGACAAGTGACAAGTTTCACATGCAATTGCATTATTTCCTATGTTTGGAAATAAAGTTGACAAAATTGGTAGAGAAGGGTGAGCTAAACATTGATGCCACAATTGATTATCTTGGATAGGGTTAAACTTGGCTTGAAAACCTCTAGGATTGCTCTTGGAAATGTAATAGAGACCATCTAAGTAAAACCCTTCACCAATCGTCTTTTTGGTGGCACAATCCTGAAAAATGACATTGTGAGGAGAAAAAATGACTAAGCAATTCAAGGTATTTATGATTTTTCCTACAGATAGAAGTTGAAAGGGAAAGGAAGGTACATATAAAACCATAGACTCGATTTCATCTGACATTAATTTTATTTTTTCCTTTCCTAAAACCTTTACATTCTCGCCATTTGCAATTAAAACTTAAAAGGATTTGCTAATTTTTCAAACTTATGAGACACATGGTTTGTCATATGATCAGTGGCACCTAAATCTACAACCCAAAAATCATGCAACATATTTATTTTAAGAGCAGTTTTAAAGGCTTTTATGATACCTTGCATGTCCTCTTGTGGTATGAGTTTTGTATCTGCCAAGAAACCCACAAACTTGCCTAACAATGCTGTCGAGTTTCCTTCTTCTATGCTATCCATACAATCAATTCTAGCTCCTCATGTCTTGCTTTGAAGATAAACTCATTCATAAGTTCAGCTGGATTCGCTTTGAAGTTATTGAATGGATCAGACCCATTAGAGGTAGAGGTAAAAGCATGATTTGCACGGTATGTTGTACGATTCACTTTCTGTAAACCCTTATCCTTTATAAAATCAGGTTTTAATTCTGGATGTAGAATCCAACATGTGTCCTTAACATGACCCGTATGGTTGCAATGTTGACACTTCAAGTTTGGATGCTTCCCTTTGTACTTCCTCTCATTGGTTAGATAGGCTCTTGCTTCAGGTACAGTAGCCATTGTACCCTTGTTCATGACTTTCCTCCTTACTTCTTCACGTTGAATTGTCGCACATACATTAGTGAAGGAAGGAAGTTCAGTATTGATGAGTATGTGGCATCGTATATCTTCATATGTTGAATCGAGACTTGATAGAAGTTGAAATATCTTATCTTCTTCCGCTCTCTTTTGTAGCAGAGCTACATCAGTTGTATGAGGACGATATAATTCCAACTCATTCCACATGTTTTTCATGCTTCCTAAGAGTTGTACAAAAGACTTGTCATCTTATTGCAGATCTGAGATGTTCTTCTTTAATTGAAAAACTCGTGCAGTATTGTTTTGACTACCATACATTTCCTTGACCGTCTCCCATAGTTGGTATGCAGATTCAGAGTAACTAAATATTTTAGCTAATTTACGTTCCATAAAATTTAGGAGCCATGACATAACCAACTCATCCTTACTAAGCCAGGATTTATAGGTTGGTGAAAAAACATCAGGTACTTCGATACTTTCATTTATGAACCCCAACTTGGACCTTCCACCTAGAGCCAAAGACACTGCTATTGACCAAGGTAAGTAATTAAACTCATTCAATAAGACTGAGCTTAATCTTTGATTTGGGTTGACATCCACCTCATGCATATTTATGAAGGAAAGCACCGATTAACTTTCAGCTTCTGATCCTAACGGTTTGTCTTCAGCAATTTCAAAGATTGAAGATGCTAAGATAATAATAAAGTAGAAACAAGTTAATTTTCCTGCTCTGATACCATGTAGAAAAAACAAGAAATAATTCTACACAAAAGAGTTATCTAGTTTGTATTATTTTCTTCATGTTTTTATTACAATTGTATAGCTATTTATAAGAAAATTTTACTCCTTTAATTACTCTTTGAATTAAGGATTCCTTGATTTATTACTTGAATTAAGGATTCTTTGTTTTACTTCTTGAATTAAGGACCAATATTTAGATATCTTGGTGTTTCATGCACATGTCATTTCAAAGGTTATATTGGCTCCTAAAATTTTGAGCTGTATATTTAGATGATTTTCTCTTCTGCAAATGCCATCTGTTTCAGTGGAGATCGAGTTGTATGGAGTGGAAAACCAGTTATTGAATGGCTATCTGACTTGCAACATATTGCCGAAGTTCTTGTTTCAAAGATTGGTGGCTCTGTCAATGCTTGGGTAATTGAGGCTTCTGTGTTCAATGGGCCTTTTGCTTATATTTAAAATAGTTGTAGTATCTTTATCTTTAAACAACACTCAAATAAAAAAATAGTTATAATAGATGATCATATTATAACAGTTAATACTATAGAATGAGATGTTATAGATATTTTTTATAACGGTTAATATTATATCAGTTATTAAGGTTTTTAATATCGTTCTTTATTTTGTAAAAAACTGATGTAATAGGTTTTTACAGCACCCACCTAGACAACAGTTTTTCACGAAAAACAAGTGCAGTAAAAAAAACTTATTACAACGTTTTTTTAGAAATGTTTAGCTAATTTAATCTATCACTAAAATTGACAAGGTTAGCTCTTCTCCTTAATAGCTCTTTCAAAAAATAATTCTAAATCATGAGCCTCGAGATAGTTTCTCTAAGTTGAAGTGGAAGGACCTATTCAACATTAAGGTTTAACTTATCACAAAACCCTAATCTTATTTAATTACACAAATCTATCACATCAGTAATTAGCCCAAACTCACAAAGAAGTGTGCCAAGCACATATCAAATAAACCCACAAAGAATTGTGACAAACCCATACCCATTTAGATAAAGCAAGACGACTACGACTTGGAGTTGGAGAAGCACTATTTTGTGCAGGAGTACTAGAAGATGAAAATGTAAGATAAATCAAAATTTAATTCCAAGTAAATCTCGATTCTGTATTTGTAATAAAGAAATACATGCAGTCGTGCAAAGAAGATTGGAGCTAAATGATGGACGAGACATTGCATCATAAAAATTTCCAATCGCTCGTAATGATAAGGTCCCCTTTTTAGAAAGGAAAAAAAAAAAATAAAGCAAGACGAATACGACTTGAAGTTGGAGATGATAAAGCAAATCATGACTATTTGTTGCAGGTGCAAGCTAATAATTCATTGTTATTTTTGTTAGTTTTGTGAGTATTTTATTTTCATATTTTTCGGTAAAAATTAGCATATTTTTAACATTATAAAATTTAAATAGTTTTTTTATAATTGAAATAAGGTGATTTTTATAAATTTTAGACTAAATATATAAAAAATAAAAAATAAAATGACCATATCATTAAAAAAAACTAAAAATACAAGGAAATAAAATGAGAAAAAATTTATTAACTATTTACTTAGTTAAAGAATGTTAACGAAATATAAATTTATATTTATTTTTTACCAATAAAAATTAATATTGTAATACAAATCATTATTATCAACAACTTAATAACTTTTTTAATTTCTAAAATAATTTTATAGTATAATATAAGATGGATCGGTGAAAATGTGATTAGATACAATACCTTAATAAATTTAGATGGGCTTGACTTTTTTTTATAAAATTAGTTTTTAAACAATAATTAATGATGAAAAGTGAATATCTAAAGTGTTTAGAAATCATTTTATTATTATTTTTAATAGCTATACTATATATAAAGATTTGAACCTCACATTTTTTATATATTTTGAATACAAGCATCATTTTTTGTTATATTATATATATTTGGTGTACTAGCTGCCCGATTTCTTGCCTTCGAGATGTATATAAAAAGCATACGTGTTAATATTTTATTCTTGAAAGTTAAGGGTTAGTGGAAGTGTGATTTGTTTGAGATCTTGATTTCCCTCTTAATTCTCATAAGTAAAAGGAATAGGTAGAGTGTTACATCAAATATTAGCCACGTGTGATTAGAAATGTTTAGTTAAATTGGTATTGGTGGTTGGTAGATAAGACATATAATCATTCCCCAAATTTGTGATACTACACTCAATAAATTTCATATATTTTTTTAAAAAAATTACGTAATTGTTTCTTTATCTTTTTTCTCTTCTTATAATTGAATTTATTTATTTTTAAAATTAAAGTACGAAAATTTTAAATATAAAAAACTAAATTATAACACCATATTAAAAAAATTAAAAAATAAATATATCAAATTAAAAGAAAAATAAACTATCTTCTTCTTCTTATAATTGAATTTATTTATTTTTAAAATTAAAATATGAAACTTTCAAATATAAAATACTAAATTATAACACAACATTAAAAAAATTAAAAAATAAATATATCAAATTAAAAGAAAAATAAAATAATATAAGTGTAAAACGTGTTTAGAAGCACAAAGACATCGGATGACCACTAGAACATCCATAAATGATGTTAAGTCTCTTACAAAAGTTTTACCATAAATATTACTCTTGAATATATTTTTAAATGAATTTTAATTTCAAAAAAGTACTTATTTTTAAGAGTAAGTTAACTAAAAAGTCAAAAATAAAAAAGCAGTCACGAGAGTTTTGTTTGGAGTTTTTTTGCCCTAAATAAGTTGGTTTTTGATAAGTTGATTAATTGTTTTTAATTAGTAATAATTTATAGAAAACTCATAATTTTATAAATAATTACATAATAAAAGATCAAAAAGATTCTCATTTTATAACTATTTTAATAAAATTAGATTAAGATCACACATATTATATGTCTGATATTTATCGTTGGCGACACTATTAAAACTATAATAATTCAATCGAATCTTTCTCGACCAACTTCATTGAATATAACATATTACATATAAATATACATATGAATGTAATATGTTTCATTTGGATGGGTCATTGATATAACATGTTAAATATAAAGGTATATACTAATTTGATAAGTTACATTTGATGTGTTATCGAAACTATAGTCGATGTAAAATGTTATATACATAGATATAGATGCATGTAATAGATTACATCCAATAGTGGTGTATGTAACATATTATACACAAAGATAAAAAATAAATATGTTTTATATTTTATATATGATATCAATAGAAGTTCTACCTCTTTGAGTGAAGGTTACGACGAATATGAAAGAATTAGAAAACATGACAATGTTGATATTTGGTAATGAATGTTACCTCATAGATAATTTTAATCTATTCTTTACAATCTTTGTTATTTGTCCAACTGTACGACACCATTTGTATCTCTTACCTCTTGGAATTGTATAGCATAAAACTTAAAGTTTTGTAAAACTAGCGATTGATGATCAATATTGTACATACTCACATAATTGGAATCACTTTGTATGTTTGTAAGTTTTACACATACCATTTCTATTAGTATGCATTCTCGGGTGTTTTTGTTTGTGTTTTTTAGAATATTTTTGTTTGTGTTTTTTAGAATATTTTTGTTTGTAATTTTTAGAAATAAAAAATTAAATTTTTTGTGTGTTCGGTAATGTCTCGCTCCCCTCGTCACCCTTTGTCGATGATTGGGTAAGAACTTTTATCCTTATCACCATGGCTAGCAAAGAGGGCGTTGACTAGTTGATGAAGCACACTAATAGCTTGGAATTTTCTATAAAGGCGTCCTCTTCTAAATTGTTTGGTTAATAAAAAAATGTAATAATATTCTTGCATATTTGAAACTCATTTTTTTCAAAAGGTTAAGTTATATTTTGATTTCAACTTGTTAATACTTTGAGTGTATTTTCAATATTAGTGATAAAAGAATGTTTATATAAAAATTGTTCTATCGTGATTTGGGTGACACTCAAGACTTGTTGATAAGAACCAAGGGGATAGGACCTAGCTAATTTCAGATTATATAGCAAAGGGTTTCTCCACAAATCAATGGATATTACTCACCATTTTTCTGAGGAGAAAAGACGCCACAAGGAGCTGCTAATTCCTTGATAAGTCTAGCATAAATGACACCCTAACAAGTATGGATATTACTCACCATAAATGCTTGGATGCTAAACAACGCCACAAAGGTTGCCAATCCCTTGATAAGTTGCTTAAAGAGGAACAAAGAGCTAGAATGAGCTCTCAAATGATCTGAATATTCAAACTTCATTCAAAATTATATTTTACAGCATATGAGCTGCTTTTAATAGGATACAAACCAACCCTAAGCTCTACTACATCATAGCCCTTGATCTCATCCAAAGGTTGAAAATAAGCACAGCTAAAAATCAGAAAAGGTAGCAGAAAACATTGACCAAATCATGAAAAAAATGGGGCAGTTGACCACAAAAGTAATCCTATAAAATATAACATCTTAACCCTTGATTTCATCCAAGGGTTGAAAAGAAAGCTGCCCAAAATCAATCCAAATGGCACTCTACAATTGGAGCAAAATATGGAGCAGGTGAGAACAAAAGAAACCCTACAAAATATTACATCTTAACCCTTGTTTCCATCTAAGGGCTGAAAATGAAGCTGCCCAAAAAAGAGTCCAAATGGCACAACAATGTGCCTAGTTTTACTTTGCCAATTTTGCCCTAATTTCCATCCTAGGATTGTCCCAATCCTTGCACTCCCAATTTAGGTCGCCTTGATTATGCATGACCTCTTGAATGAGCCCATTTAAAGCCTTTTCGAGTTGTGCTTTCCTAGACCTTGTTATTGGTCCACTTGGAATTTGTAGAGCTCGATGGTTCTCATCATTCCCTGTCTCTTCAACAGGGTTCGTCATCCAATCATCACTGCATAATCAAAAGGAGAAAGATCGAAACATTAAAAGAGGTACTAACATTATACTCGCGGGAAGATCAATTTTGTAGGCATTGTCATTGATTCGTTCAATCACTTGAAAGGGTCCATCTCCCCGAGGTTGCAACTTGGACCGTCTTTTTTCAGGAAACCTTTCCTTCCTCATATGCACCCAAACCCAATCACCAGGCTCAAAAATGACTCTTTGCCTCCCTTTGTTGGCTCTGTAAGCATAATCCTTATTTCTCTTCTCAATTTGCTCATGAATGCATTCATGGAGCTTTTTCACCGTTTCAGCCTTCTTAGCACCATCTAAGTTAGTTTTCTCTGAAATAGGAATAGGTAATAAGTCTAAAGGAGTTAGTGGATTGAAACCATAAACAACTTCGAATGGAGAATGATCTATAGTTGAATGCACACTCCGGTTATAAGCAAATTCAACAAAAGGTAAACAATCCTCCCAATTTTTCAAATTCCTTTTTATTACCGCCCTAAGCAACGTGGACAGAGTCCTATTGACTACCTCAGTTTGCCCATCTGTTTGAGGGTGACAAGTTGTCAAAAACAAGAGTTTAGTGCCCATTTTAGCCCAAAGAGTTTTCCAAAAATAACTAAGGAATTTAACATCCCTATCAGACACAATGCTCCTAGGAACTCCATGAAGCCTAACAACCTCCCTAAAGAACAACTCTGCTACATTAGTGGCATCATCAGTTTTATGACATGCTATAAAGTGTGCCATTTTAGAAAACCTATCTACAACCACAAAAATGGAGTCTCTACCCTTCTTAGACCTAGGTAACCCTAAAACAAAATCCATGGAAATATCTACCCAAGGTATGCTTGGTACGGGCAAGGGAGTATATAGTCCTTGTGGTAGGACCTTTGATTTCGCTTGCTTACAAATGATGCATCTAGAACATATTCTCCATACATCCTTCCTTATTGTTGGCCAATAAAAATGCTCATGCAAAACATCTAAAGTCTTCTTAATTCCAAAATGCCCCATTAATCCCCCCCCATGGGTCTCCTTAATTAACAACTCACGCATGGAACATTTGGGTATACACAATTGATTTTCTTTAAATAAATACCCATCTAATTTATAAAACTTTTCAAAAGAAGTTTTTTCACATGCATGGTAAATAGCAGAGAAGTCATCATCATTAGCATACATTTCCTTAACATATTCAAATCCTAGCAATCTAGCATTTAAAGTTGAGAGTAAGACATACCTCCGTGATAAAGCATCGGCTACAACATTCTCCTTACCTCTCTTATATTGAACAATATAAGGAAAAGTCTCAATGAATTCCATCCATCTAGCATGCCTCCTATTCAATTTACCTTGACGCTTCAGATGTTTTAGAGATTCATGATCGGTATGGATGACAAATTCTCTTGGCCAAAGGTAATGTTGCCATGTCTCCAGGGTCCTAACCAAGGCATATAGTTCCTTGTCATACGTTGGATAATTAAGGGCTGCTCCATGAAGTTTCTCGCTGAAATAAGCGATAGGTCGCCGTTCCGTAATGTTGTTGATGGCTCGGCAATCAACACACATCCTGCTTGATCCATCCTTCTTGGGAACGAGTAGCACGGGAACAGCACATGGACTCAAGCTCTCCCTAACTTGACCTTTGATTAAGTACTCTTCAACCTGTCTTTGAATCTCCTTAGTTTCTTCGGGGTTGGTCTTATAGGCAGGTCGGTTTGGAAGAGAAGCCCCCGGTATAAAGTCAATTTGATGCTCAATCCCCCTAATTGGTGGCACCCCATCTGGAATCTCTTCAGGGAACACGTCTTCAAATTCCTGCAAAAGAGAAATAGTGGTACTAGGCAAAGACTGGTTAAGATCGTTAATAGAAAAATTTGCCTCCTTGTACAAAAGTACAAGTATGGGCTGTTTTGAATAAAAAGCCCTCTTGACCTCACTTGCCTTTGCATAAAAATTCACATTTTTTTTCTCTAGTATTTTTCCACTCTCCTCTCCTTTTTCTTCACTCTTTTTTTTCTTTCACTCTTTTTTTCTTTTTCATTCTTCTCTTTTTGTTCTTTTTCCTTAACCATCCTCAATTGATCTTCAAAGACTTGCTTGGGTGAAAGGGGTACAAGTGTG
Organism: Hippophae gyantsensis; assembly: GCA_030763125.1. Classification (NCBI taxonomy): domain Eukaryota; kingdom Viridiplantae; phylum Streptophyta; class Magnoliopsida; order Rosales; family Elaeagnaceae; genus Hippophae; species Hippophae gyantsensis. Next base: position 21,903,550 of record CM061031.1, read on the forward strand.
ATGTTTCTACCATTCTTCACAAACGAATACTTGTTTCTATATCCGTTATGTGTAACCCTCCTATCATATTGCCAAGGCCTACCTAGCAAGATATGTCCAACTTGCATGGGTACCACGTCACACATCACCTCATCCTTGTACTTTCCAATGGAGAAGATCACTAATACTTGCTTATTAACCTTCACTTCCCCACTATCATTTAACCATTGCAACTTGTAAGGCTAAGGGTGTTCAACTATAGGCAACCCTAATTTCTCAACTAAGGTAGTACTAGCCACATTGGTGCAACTTCCCCCATCTATGATAACACTACACACTTTGTTACTCACATGACACCTTGTGTGAAAGATGTTATCTCTTTGTTGTTCAAGGTCATCCTCCTTGACTTGAGTGCTCAAAGATCGCCTTATTACAAGTGCGTCCCCATCCATGGGTCCTATCTCCTCTTCACTAGCTTCCCCTGCAGATGGCATCTCATCTTCTTCACTTTCATTATCGGTTCCAACCTCACCACTCGCTAAGGTGATCATTGCCTTCTTGTTGGGACATTGAGAGGCTATATGACCATTATCAAGACACCGAAAACACCTTAAGTCACGATTACGAATTGGGGTGTCGATTTTACCTTTGTCCTTGCTAGCCCCCATCTCTTTGGCTTTGTAAGGCTCAAATCTTGGTTTGGATGTAGCTATTTCATCTTTTTTTCATTGGACTTCCAAGGACTAGTAAGGTTTGGTTTTTGAGTAATGGGACTAGACCTTAATGGTTGGGATCGAAAACTCCGTTTCTTTAATTGCCTTTCCACCTTGATTGCCATATGGACCATGTCCTCCATCTCCACATAATGATGAAGTTCCACAATGTTGGCAATGTCCGGATTCAACCCACTAAGAAACCTAGCCATGGTTGCTTCTCTATCTTCCTCGACATTAGCTCTTGCCATAGCCACTTCCATTTCCTTGTAGTACTCATCAACACATTTATATCCTTGAGTCAATCTTTGTAAGCGTTGGTGTAACTCTCTATAGTAGTAGCTAGGCACAAACCTCTTTCTCATGATAGCCTTCATGTCCTCCCAATTATCTATGGGCCTTTCACGGTTTCTCCTCCTACTAATGACCAATTGATCCCACCAATTCAATGCATAGTCAGAAAAACTCAATTACAAAGAAGTTTTACTTATTACTCCGTGGAGTAGTGGTGACATTCAAAAATATGCTCCACTTTCTTCACCCACTCCAAATACAACTCCGGGTCATTCTATCCTTGGAATTGTGGTAACTTCATTTTTATACCACTTAGATCTCTATCAACTCCATATTGAGCTCTAGGTGGGGGTCACCACATACCTCCTCTACCATTTCTTCCTCCTCTATTGCCATTTCTTCCTCCTACAGGCATTCTTCCTCCTTCTTCCTCCAATTCTTCTTCCCAATCTTCTTACTCTATATCCTCCCCAACATGTGCTTACCTATTAACCCTCCTTTCATTGGGTAACGGTGTTTCTCGTTGTAAAGTCGCTAAGGAATTTTCTTGCCTTTCCAATCTTTCATTCATATCAACCACCAAGTTGTTCATCCTCTCAAAAGATTGTTGCAGCGCCTCATCATGAACATCATATCCGGTCTTCCTTCGGGACTACTTGTTTGACATTTTTTTTGTTTCAATTCTACACAACAATAGGTTAGTGTAATAAAATAGAACTAATATAAATTCACACAATACCTCACGTGTTTAGCACTCGGATTGATCGCTCAAACCCTCTTAGTTCCTAATCAAAGCAACCAAATCCAGGGATTCCAACCAATTTGTAGAATTATCAAACACCCAAAAAAAAATAGTTCACAATATCCCACTTGTTAAAGCACAAAGGAAACTAACTCAAAGTGTTTAGAGTAGTAAGCACAAGAAAAATCAATAGAACAACACAATTGGAAAACAATAATTTTCCCAAAGGAACTAAGCACACAATGGAAGATTTATAATCAAAGTGTAAAATCCTTGAAACTATGAGTTCTAATACTCACTAGAAATTAGCAAATGTAACTTGGCCTCTCTTTTTTTCTGTTTTTTTTTTGAATTAATTCTGGCCACTCTTTTTCTGTTTTTTTTTCTTTTGGAACAATTATGCTAATAACTCAAGAGTAAATCAATACAATACTTTCCATATGAGTTTAAGGAATTTTTAAGATTGGTAAATAGCACATAGATTACAACACAAAGGGAAAATGAAATTTCAAGGAACTACCACGTAAATACTAGAAACCAACCAAAACCGCATAATATATCGGATATTGCGTAATTAGCAAGGAAAAATGCAGAATAGATTCAAAAATAGCAGAATTTGCAAGGAAACTGTAGAATATGAAAGGAAAATTCGAGAAAACTTTCAAACAGCAGGATCTGCAAGGTTACTACCGAAAAACTTTGGACACAATAGAATTTGAAAGGAAAATGCAGAAAAACGTGGAAACAAAGAAGAGCAATATTTTTAGGGTATGGAGAATAAATTTCAAAGCAAGAACACGTGAGAATGATACTTTTTTTTCGTTTTTTTATGTATCGAAATACAATAAGAACACAAGAACAAGAACACAAGAACAAGAACAAATAAAAAGGATAGGAATCTGAAAATTAGCACCAAAAGCTCGATACCAAATGATAAGAACCAAGGGATAGGACCTAGCTAATTTCGGATTATATAGCAAAGGGTTTCTCCACAAATCAATGGATATTACTCACCATTTTTCCGAGGAGAAAAGACGCCACAAGGAGCTGCTAATTCCTTGATAAGTCTAGCATAAATGACACCCTAACAAGTATGGATATTACTCACCACAAATGCTTGGATGCTAAACAACGCCACAAAGGTTGCCAATCCCTTGATAAGTTGCTTAAAGAGGAACAAAGAGCTAGAATGAGCTCTCAAATGATCTGAATATTCAAACTTCATTCAAAATTATATTTTCTGACATATGAGTTGCTTTTAATAGGATACAAACCAACCCTAAGCTCTACTACATCATAGCCCTTGATCTCATCCAAAGGTTGAAAATAAGCACAGCTAAAAATCAGAAAAGGTAGCAGAAAACATTGACCAAATCATGAAAAAAATGGGGCAGCTGACCACAAAAGTAATCCTATAAAATATAACATCTTAACCCTTGATTTCATCCAAGGGTTGAAAAGAAAGCTGCCCAAAATCAATCCAAATGGCACTCTACAATTGGAGCAAAATATGGAGCAGCTGAGAACAAAAGAAACCCTACAAAATATTACATCTTAACCCTTGTTTCCATCTAAGGGCTGAAAATGAAGCTGCCCAAAAAAGAGTCCAAATGGCACAACAATGTGCCTAGTTTTACTTTGCCAATTTTGCCCTAATTTCCATCCTAGGATTGTCCCAATCCTTACACTCCCAATTTAGGTCGCCTTGATTATGCATGACCTCTTGAATGAGCCCATTTAAAGCCTTTTCGAGTTGTGCTTTCCTAGACCTTGTTATTGGTCCACTTGGAATTTGTAGAGCTCGATGGTTCTCATCACTTGTATTTCATGATAAAGTTCTTAAACTTTCAATAAGTTATATCTTTAGGTTTCACGATACTGACCGTTGGTGATTGTTCGTACTACCAAGTGGTGTTAGGATTTTAGAGAAGAGTAAGATTTGACATTGGATCACAGTAGATATAGAGGCAGCTAGTGAGGATATCATAGTAACAATTGGGGCATGTGTATTGACTAGTAAATGTATTTGAGTTTATTTATATTGAGTTGTAAATTACTTTTGTTAATTTAGGGAACTATTTACTACAGAGTGATTCACATAAGAAACACAAGAATTTTATCTCATAGATAGAGGTCAATGTAGATTTACCTAGTTATATATGTGATTGAAAACACTTTTTTTTTATCTTTTGTATGCTATTGATTTCTTCTATTCTACTTTCCTATTCTGTTATGCTTATTGCTTATTCTGTTTAGGTTATTATCTCTATCTTAATATGAATTGAACTGACTATTTTTCATTTAAATTTATTTATGTTGCTTTCTATTTTACGTTTTTAATTCTATGATTATTTTGTTTTAAGTCTTTCGTTGCTTACGAGTTGAGGATGAGTTTTTAAGAATTGATAAATCCTTACCCTGATTGTTTATCGGGTTGTGAACTTTCTTAAAAATCATAGATAACATTACAAATAGAAAATATTAATCTAAGCTTTGCAAGTATGAGACACTAGAGCTCTTTTGTCATCTCGATTTCGACCCATTCGAAAAGAAGAGGCATAACTTAAAACTTAGAAGAGAATAGAAAATGAGAGTGCGACGTAGGAATTCTTAAGGGGAAACACATATATAGAAAAAGACTACAATTTTGGTAAAATTGGTGAAGGGTAAAAAAGCTAAAATAAATTGTACAAAATGATGCCATGTAGCGAGAATAGGGAAGGTAAAAGAAAGGATTTGCGTAAAAGAAAAAATTCTATAGCAAGTCAATATTCAATATTTATGCCCCTATGTTGGTTAATATTTTAAATGTGCCAACTCATGGGTTCTGTGAAAATTCATGCAATATTTCTTGGTTCGCTGTAAAAAAAAAAAGTAGGCAGAAAAAGAAAAAAAAAATTAATTAGCATGTGAAGATGCTCTAATTAGTCCCATGTTCATACTTGACGGTGTTGTTTGCAATCCGGTTCGTGGGCCTCAAAACAATAATTTTGGTTCTTTTCAAGATTGTCCTGGCTACAAGATTTTGAAGAAATTTAGGTGATAAAAAATAGGATGCGAGGGATTACAAAGTAGTGCTATTTAATCAATGAATTTTGTAAAAATTATCATAAATTATATTATTTTAATAATTTTATTAAAATATTATTATTATTTTATAAAGTGATTAAACACAATTAAAATACTTGTATTAAAAATAATAAAATTATAATTAATATAAAAAAATTGATTTTTTTTATTAATTATCACTATTTTATTTTAATATTTTGTTAATTTTTTTTTTTTTGAAAAAATTAAAATATATGATTGAGTAACTTCTTGTTTGAATTTTATTATTAGTTATTTTTCTTAAATTTTATTTTTATTCTCGTTAAAATTTTTTATTTTAATTATATTTTAATTACTTGATAGAAAATAATAATATTTTAAATAAAAATTATTAAAATAATATAATTGATTTGAAATTTTTATTAAAATTAAAAAAATAAATAATATCATTTTTAATCTAATTGATTAAATTTTCAAAATAACTTAATTTAAATAACTTTTTTTATAATCAAACTTATAAAATAAATATATTAAATAAAAATAATAATAATAGACTCAAAAGGTAAAATATGATTTTTGTTTGAACAATTTGAATATTAACCTTTCTAATATATATCCCTGTGATATATGTGCTTTGTAACTTTGCAATGTCAATAAAACGGAGGAAATTTTTTTTTTTACTCAGTATCCTAACTTTTCACTCAAATCATAGTTAAGTACTGTATCAAAGTACCTTATTTTCTTTTTCTAGAAGCAAAACAAAACACAAAGAAAAGGGAGTTAGCAAAAAGTGAGAATTACTTTTTCATTGTCACGTAGATAAAAGAAGAATTATATGATAATCAACGATCTAAATTTTAATAACACGTTGAATAATACTTTATATTTATAAATTTTAAATAATTTATTATTATATTTGTGAAAATTTTAATGATTTAATTATTTTATATAATTTTTTGAAACATTTTTTTTCTTTAACCATCTAACAACTCTTATTATAATAAAGTTTAATTTGATTAAATTTAAAATTTTTATTTAAAAATAATCTAAAAAATTAAAATTTATAAGAAACGATTGAAGTGTACATTTAAATGTGCAATAATAATATATCTAAAATGCATCAATTTAAAAAAAATTGTTACTATATTTAATTTATAAAAAATAAAGTGATAAAAATATTATGATATCTAGAGTAATTATATGTAACAAGATTTTTATGTAAATTAAATTTCAAGATAAATTCTTGATATGAAATAAGAATTTAAAATTTGTGTTACAAAACACTTTACATATAGATAATAGTATCTAATATATTTTTTGTATAAATATTGCATATTATACATAAGATCATGAAAATATAATCCATTCGAAAGAAATCGATTTTATTAGCACTTCTAACAATAAGTGTGATAGCTAGAAGCAAAAATTGCAATTTCAAAAAAATTCGTTACTAACATCTTAAATAAGTCTGCCACACTTTTTGCTACTATTTGGTTCTATACTTGTGTGTTATTAGGCTTATTTATAAGTTAAAATCTTAAATAAAGCAAAAGAATTCAAAAATGCATCTAGAATCAATTATTTTTATTTAAATAACTCTTGTTACTCATTTTAATTATTTTAATTTATTGTAAAGTATATAGATCAAGGTACTAGTTATTTTTTTAACCAATATTCACATAAAAAATATATATATAAGAATAAAAAAAAATGAAAAAAAGAATATATAGTTTCCTCAAAATAGGAAAATAAATATCTAACGTTAATGTGTTAACCCAGTTTCATATTTATGTAGAAACAATGAGAAAATATCATACGACATATCATCATCATTTTATTCATAATATTTAAAATTTTAAACGAACTCTGACCACATTTAATCTTATAACTATTTAGATTTTGTATTTTTTTTATTCAAAATGATTGGCATAAGAGAGAAAAGAAGAATTGTTTTTCAATTGACAATCTTATAACTATTTCAAATGATTAGTTTGCATTAAAGTAAAAGGATAATAACATTTTACTCCTAATATTTACATTTAGATCATTTAATCCCTTTTAAAGATGATATGTCTTAAAACAATTGGCTGTGTTTTTAATTTTAAGTAAGAGCTTTTTGTTGGTGTTAATGGTTAAAAATATCAAACTAATATTTGCACAACAATTTGGAGTTTCAATTATATTTACACATATTTAAATTTTTAATATTTAAAAATAATTATCTCATATTTTGAGTTAATTAAAAAAAACTTTATGATCATTTGTCTCGAGTTCAAGTCACATTTGAAGTTGGGATTGGAATTAGAATATTTCATTTATAAATATCAAACATGTTTCATAGATGCCATTTTACAAATTTTGTAACACCATTTGAATGTTGTCATTATATTTATTATGTTTTAGTTTCGTTTTAAATAAATTTTTACATGATTTAGATTAGCAAGAAATTAAACTTTATAAACTGTTATCAATATTTTATTATGTATAGATATTTACATGCACATACAAAATAACTGGTTATCATAAATATATAGGTTAATTTAAAATTAATAGCTAGAAATTATTTTATGAACCATATCATAATTTGTAATTACCTAAATCACTATTGAGATTTTTTTCTTTTTAATATATAAGATAACGTCTCTATAAACATCACTGAATTGAACATGTTGAATAAAAAGATGGGTAATTATGTGGCTCTTTATTTTTTTGTTTTTTAAATAATTAAATTATTTATATATGACATAAACCATTTATACAAATGAAACATGTTATTGAGCCGTAAGGTCATTATTTTTTCATTATTATTTTTTTCCAAAAAAACGTATTATCATTTTAATTTATAACAATAAAAATAATATTATAATAATATTAAATTAAACTAAATTAAATTATTTTAAATATTAAATAGATAATATTTAAAATTAAATAATATGATTTTTTAATAAATAAAATATATCTAAATATTATTATTTTTGTAATTATAAATTTAAAATAAGTGATTTGTATTATTTTCTGACTGTATTCTTAATAAAATATTATTGATTTAGAAGTTTCCCAACCTATAAATCGGCCTCTTAGAATTGTAATTCTGACCCTCCATGTATTGACCAATTGTTTTTTTTTCCAAAAGCGTAATAATGACATTGAGCTGCCGTAATCGAGAATCAAAAGTCTATCCAAAAAACTCCAATACTACATCTTGTACACACTATGAATTAATATTAACCACACAACCAACAAATTAATTAATTACTTTAATTCGACCCAAATAATATTAAGAAATTAAAATCAATTGGGTTTTCGTGGTAGACCATCTTGGTAGTTTATACAAAATTACTTCAATCCATTAATTAATTTAGATAACATGGTAAACCTAAGCATAGAGATTAAAAGTTACATGATATTATCCATAATTATTGCAATTTTTAATTATTTAATTCCATAATTTTGAAACTGATTTTCAATTTTAAAGTTTTTTAGAATAAAAAAATTAAGTTATTTGATAATAAATTTTTAGTTTTAAAATTAAATATTAATAATTTGATAATTTATTTTTAATTTCAACTTTTTAAGTTCTTAAATTTAATTTCAAAGTTATTTTCAATCAATTTTCATCATATTTTTAATTATTTTAAATAAGTTCGAACATAATTAAATTAATAATTTTTAGTATTAAAAAATAAAAAATAAAAAATGAATTCTAAAGACTGACTTGTTTTAAATTTTAAAATTTTAAAAATTAAAATTAAAAATAAATTATCAAATATACCTAATTTAAAACTTTCTAAAAATTAAAAATTAAAAATTAAAATTATTATCAAACAAACCTTAAATTAATAAGTAAATCCAATCAATATTTTGTGATTAAATTAAGTTTTATCTAAATTTACGTTAGAGTTGATTTTCCAATGCCATATACATCCATATAAAATAGGAAAAAAATAATAATATAAGTTTAAAAATACAATAATTTCATAATCAAATTTAAGCTATATATGTATTTTACATGATCATTTTCAACTTATAAGTTACGCAACAGATATGTTATTTTTTAAAAATTATAAATAATTATTTATTTACGCACGTTTACATCTAAATAAAACACATAATCTTATTAAATTAAAAAAATATATATGATAAAACTCTACACATATGTTTAAAAAACAATAAAAAAATGACTAAATTAGTTCGTTTACATAATTAATTATTCTAAACTTACTATTAAGTCACACATATTTAGCACTACAAGATGCTTAATGGGCAAGAATGATCACAATTTTTATTCGCGTTTTGTTTGGGAAGTTTGTCACCTCGCGTTGAAGTTATTCAAAGTTTGTTTTCCTCGTGTTATGAAGTTCGTTGGCAAGCTAGCTTAGGCTCTTTTCGTGCTTCATTTTCTAACCCTAAAATATTACCTTTGATTAAACAATACAAATATCGTTGTCTCACGTAAACTTTACATATCATTCAAAAAAATAAAATAATGAAAAGAAGAAGAAAAATGAAACGTTACGTATTGCGAGTTAAAATGACTCCTTTTATTTTGGAAAAAAAAAAGAACTAAATTCTTATTCAACGCTTTTTTTTTCCTCTGTTTCATACAAGAAATTTTGTTAAAAAGTCTACCATAGTATATATATACATATATATAAATAAGTTTTTATTTTCTCAATTTAAAATATTAAAATATTATATAATTACTTAAATAAATAGTATAGTCCCGGTTTTACAAGCTAGCAAAGTTCGAAAATAAATATTCTCTGACTTTTCAAAAACAAGAAGATTGCTCTCAAATGCCGACCCAATAAATGCACAAAACAAAGACATTATCACTTTTTCCCAGCTAGCAAGTTCGAAATAAAATTGACAACTTTTTTTTTTTTTTGCAGGGCTAAAAGATAGGGAAATTTAAATTTCATTAGCAGAGATATTTAAAAGAAAAAATATAAAATTTCCATTTCAATCTAGAAAATAATAATAATAATAATAACAATATAGGCTTAAAATCACATTTAAATATAAACCTAGCTAATTGAAATAAAAATCATAATAAATTAAAATTTATATATAATACATAAATAACCTATATTTATTAAAACAAATAAAATTAAAAGAAAGATCTCTCGGAGACTCAGCTTCTATGATAGATGGGAAAGAGGACAATTGATTTTGTTTGATAGGAACTTATTGTTTTTCCACTTTTGCTATCTTTATATAATATAATAACATTTCTTACTTATTTCTCATTTTATTATAAATAGTCTCCATATAGAATACATTTAAACACACACACACAATACACAAATTAGAAACGTACAAACAATATGGATCTTCCCATCTTACTCTTCTCTATAGCAATACTCTTCTTTTTAATCAAACCTCTCTTCAAAAAATCAAAATTACCAAAAAACCTACCACCAGGTCCAACACAATTACCAATCTTAGGCAATCTTCTACAACTTGGTCCTAGACCTCATGAGTCTCTCTCAGAAATGGCCAAAGTCCATGGCTCTCTAATGTCTCTCAAACTTGGCTCTATAACAACAATAGTATCTTCATCACCAGACACAGCCCGTGAAATTCTTCACACTCATGACCAAAATTTCTCTAACCGTCCTGTGCCAGACTCAGTCGCATCTCAACCTCATCCTGAGGGAACCCTAGCTTGGGTTCCCGGTGATCATACGTGGCGTAACCGTCGTCGTATTTGTAGTACCCAAATGTTCACTTCTCAAAGACTTGACTTGCTAGGTCATTTTCGTCATCGTAAAGTGCAACAACTTGTTGAACATATTGAAAAACACTGTGGTTCAAGTAGTAGTCTGGTTGACATAGGGTCCTTAGCTTTTGCTACGACTTTGAATTTGATATCAAATACTATATTTTCAGTTGATATAATAGACCCTGAGTTTGAAAAGGCTCAAGAATTTAAAGAACTTGTTTGGAGAATTATGGAAGATGCAGGTAAACCAAACTTGTCAGACTATTTTCCATTTTTAAAGAGGTTTGATTTACAAGGAGTGAGAAGACATGTTATGGTCTCATATCTGAGAATGCATGAGATATTTGATGAGATAATTGAGAAAAGAATGAAAGAGAGATCAGAAGCTGAGGATTATAAGAAGAAGAGACATGATGATTTCTTGGATGTGCTTCTTGATCAGTGTCAACAATCTCATGATGACAGCTCTGCCTTTAGTCTTTTGACTATCAAGCCTTTGATCCTGGTATGTTTTATTTTATAATTTTGTTATTATTTTTGAATTAAATTCCGAAAAATTACATTTTATATACAGTACTTTTTGGTAAAAACATCTTCTTCCTTTTTTTAATTAAAAAAAAAAATCTGGTCCTAAATCATGTTTGGAGTTTGGATCAAAAATAACAAAGTTATCACTGAAAGTTCATAAATTTATCTTATAATAAGATTTATAAGATAATGGAGTTTTATTTAAATATAAACATTTGATTAAAAGAATGTAAAATTTCATATAATACGTTTTAATTTTATAGCAAAAGAATTGGATTAAAAAAATTAACATATATGAGATAAATTTTAGTTTTGCTTAAGTTGATTATATAAATCGATTATATATATATATATATTTTAGATTGACGTTGATGTAAATAGTAATAAAATTATCTAAATGTTTAGATAATTGGGGTGTGGACTTGAATTGAAAAACGTGTAAGAAAAAATTGTGTCATCTTCTTTCTCCAAAGAAGAAACAAGAGAAATAACAAGTTGATAGGAAGAAACAATAGAAAAAGAACTTTTAGTTGTTTGGTTTAATAGTATGAAATAACTTCATTTTTATTGATGAATTTTATTTTTAATTTTCTTTTATCGTGTATATATATTTATTTCTTATAACGTAACAAATATTTATTTCTTATGTGTTTAAAATATAATATATATATATATATATATATATATATTATATCAAAGTTAGGGTATAAATAACAGCCATAACGTATAATGTAATTCTTACCACTCATAATTCAAATTATTATAAACAGACGCATATAAGCGTCTAACCAAATAATAATTCTTTCAAAAAGTTGGCGGGGGGTTTAATGGTAGCCATAAATGTTTAGGGCCTACCACGATTGATGAACAGATAGCAGTCTATTCCTCTACCGATAGATAATATTATTTTACTTAATAATTAATAATTTTTACTTTAATTTATTCAAATAAAATATCTAAATATTCAACTATCAAACATACAGTCCTCTCGAGTCTTCACATGAAAGGAAAGTGATTTCCTTAAAAAAAGTTTAATTATAAAAAAAAATCTATAACAAAGTTTTGAATTCACATGTGCAAAATAATGATGCCATCGTAATTCTAATGTTATAGTAATTTATTTATTTTTATTTCATAAAAAAAATAAATTTTTTAAAACATCGGACAAAGATTCATACAACTTTTAAACATTAATTATATATTTATAAATAATAATGATAATTTTTTTATGTTATAAATTATGATACAAAAAATTGATTTATCATATCATTATTAATTAAAATAAAAAATAACAATCACAACTAAAATTGGTTCAACATTTAAATTGACTCAGAATCACAAAAGATGAAATTGTCGGTAAGAAGAAGGAAAAGGACAAAAGAGAACCAATGTATATTTTTCTTTTATTTCGATTAACGTATCACATCGTACTATTATTATCTATAAAAAGCAAAAGTTAGATTAATTCATCTGCCAATCATATATATATATATATAATAAGAATAATTAATTTTATTCATGGTATACAAAATTTTCTGGGGCAGTTTAAATGAGACCAATTTTCCCAATGGGTGGAAAATGGATTTAAATCCTAAAGAGATTATATTCATTGTCTCGTTATATCCCACAAACTCATTTTTTTTATAATTTTATATAAACTTCTTATATATTTATTTATAACCTCAATTATTTTTATTTAAAAATAAATTTTACTTTCACTAAATAAAATATTTCAATATTATAATTATAAATATATTTTATTTTGAAAAATTTAATTTTTTTAATAATTTTAGTATTAAGAAAATTTCTAAATTAATTCTTAAATTATATTTAAAAATATACTTTTTAGTCCTAAATTTTTACTTTAGTTACTATAAATCACATTATCTTCTCTAATGAGTCAAATTAGTCTTAAAAAGTTAATAATGTAAACTTATTTCATCAATTATAACAATAACTCAAATAATTAACGGTTTTTATGTCTATTTATCTCTAATATTTATTAGGTTTATAAAATATTCATTATAAAAAGTTCTATTCATATTAATATATTTATCTTATGAAAATTATTTAAAATATATAATTTAATTATGTTTTAAATTTATTATTGAAGTATAATGATGGTAAACGAATTAGGTAATATAATGGAGAAAATATACGTATATATACACACATATATCTTGTCTTATTAAATAAACAGATAGTTTTTTTATATTTTTAAAAAATAAATACAGGATTTATTTATCGCGGGAAGTGACACATCTGGGTTGACAACAGAATGGGCAATGGCAGAACTTCTTCGTAAGCCTCAACTATTGAAAAAAGCCCAACAAGAACTTGACCAAGTAATTGGCAATCAAAGACAAATTGAAGAATCAGATCTTGATAAACTCCCCTACTTGTCAGCAATTGTGAAAGAGACCTTAAGACTTCATCCACCTGCCCCACTTTTGTTGCCTTATATTGCAGCCAATGATGTTGAAGTCAGTGGATATACGATTCAAAAAGGAAACCAAGTTCTAGTGAATGCTTGGTCCATTGGAAGAAATCCGAATTATTGGTCTGATCCAATGACATTTTCACCAGAGAGATTTTTGGGGTCCAATATTGATTATAAAGGTAGGGACTTTGAGTACTTACCTTTTGGTGCTGGCAGAAGAATTTGTCCTGGTTTGCCTTTAGCAAATCGAATGGTTAATTTGATTTTGGCTTCTATTATCCGTTCTTTTAATTGGAAACTTCCTGAGGGAATTACTTCTGAAACACTTGATATGAGTGAACAATTTGGAATCACTTTGAAAAAAGCTATTCCACTTTGTGCTCTTCCTTCTCTTAGAGATTAATTAGATTGTTAAGGTCATGATCATACTTGCTGGCTGGTTATAATTTTTTCTTTAAATGAAGGTATTAATAATGTTTTATGTGTACTAGTACAATAACTAAGATATCCATCTAAATTTTAAGAGTTGTAATATTATAATTTTTTAATCAACGTACTTTTTTTTTTAATCGTGATACAATGTATACAAAGAAATAAAAACAAATTGTATTTTTGTTTATACGTACGTATTGCTCGTGGTTGAACTAATGGCAATTATGGCATTAAATTCAAAAGCTAAGATTATTAAAAATAACAGTAATAATTCATTAATTATGATTAAATTATATAAAAATTCATTAATTTTTAGTTGAAATATGAGAAGTTCCATAATTATTAAAAATGACTCGTGTATTTAAATTCTAACAATTTTAGAAGTTTTTAACTTTTAATAAAATATTTGGTACACTATTTAATAAATATTAGAATTTAATATTTTACTTAAAATTGATGAATTTTTGTATATTTTAATCATAATTAATGGACTATTTATATCCTTAAAAAAATATAATCTATATTAAAAAACTCAAAATTTAAATAATTGATTTAAATGAAAATCTAGGATTTCAGGTACGAGGATTGCCATTTTGTAATAAAATAAAATAATAAAATAATTGATTTAAATGAAAATCTAGAATTTCAGGTATGAGGAATGCCATTTTGTAATAAAATAAAATAAAATCTATAAATTTGAAAGTTAGCTCGTATCTTTTTTTTTTCCTGGATAGAGAGTCAACCTTTATTTTAAATAAGTAAAAACGAATAAATAATATCCTGGTGGTTGAAAATTAACAACGTATATATATATATATATATTTGGCTTAATTGTCACTATACGTAAGAAATGTCCACCGACAAAAATTTTTAGCAGTTTAATCAGAAAAATCACAGAAAATGAATCTATCTACAAGACATCTATTTTTTTAATTGAATGCATGAAAATTCTACCTTATATTTTTTTAATACTACATACATCACCCACCATGTTTTGTTGAGTAATTATTAAATGTAAATTGTGTTTTTTCATGCGTTCACAATTTAATTGATTAAAGTTACGTTATCTATTATTAAATGTGCAAAGTTCAACTTCACGTTATTAATACTCAAAATAAATATTTATTATTCGAAAGTAAAAAAAATTATTTTCTCAAATTAAATATTTATGGTTGAGCTGATTAACACAAGATAATCTAATATATCAAAATTATAGGTGTATCTTAATTTATTTTTACAAGTTTGAGTGAAATTTCAATGATATTAAGTTGTTTGATTTTGTGATTCTAAATAAAAAATAATTTCTCATTTGATTTTTTGGTGATCAATCTCGTGAGAATTCCATGACTAATTTAATTAATCACTTACAAGTAATTTTATTTAATGCAAGTAGGCCAGTATCATTGAGTTGTCACATGATCACTAAATAAATTTCATTATAATAATTAAGTGCAGATAAATGATGTAATGATGTAATCAAGAATTTTCCATCACTTGTTATTTTATTTTTATTTTTTGCGAGTTTCTGCCGGAGGAATAAATTTAAAATTAATAGTATATCATTAAGGTTTCTATTAATATTTTAGTGGATTCTCCAGAAATAGGAAAAACGTTTAATAATTATTTATGAGATAATATAAATTAAATAGATTTGACACGTTAATTATTATATGTCTATAACACAGTTAAAGTCAAAGACATGCATATTTTAAGCAATTGCGTCATTGAGAAAATCATATTTTCATGTTATTTCTAGAATGTATGGTATAAATTAATATTTCATTTTTCAATCTCGTGTTTTGTGCACTTTTGAAATGAGGCAAGCAATTTGAATCTTCTTCTACACCCGTGTTATCATTTTTTTAAGTTTAATTGCTTAATGTAATTCTTATACTTCTAGCAATTTCACATTTACTGTTTAAAAAAAATTAAAATTTAAAATTTAGATTTTTAAACTCTTAAAATTCCATCCATATATCCATAAATTTTTAAATAATATAATTTATTTATTAATTTTTAAACATCCCACATATGACATAGCTTGAATGTTAATATTAGGAGTATTAATTCATATAAGTTATTCAAAATATTTTAAATTAATCGAATTTAAATTGATCAAATCTTAATTGAATTTAAATTTAATTAAACTAATAAAGATAAATTTAAATCCAACCCAAATATAAACAAATTGACACAAATTGTTCGAAACTAATCCTAACTATTAATTATATATTTTTTAGTTATTTAAACATTTTTTTTATAAATTAAAAAATATATTTAATGATTAGAACTCATTAGTTCAAACAACATCACATAAAACACATAAACTGAAGAAAATAATATTACAACAACTAATATTTAATACAAATAATAAATTAACATTAAATGAATAACTCATACACACAACAAATTCCATAGAGATAATAAGACTCATCATATTTATTTCTTATGTTATGATAACTAGTTAATTATAAAACAATAATACTGATAAATATAAGTTAAAGAAAGTCATTTCTCAAAGTAAGAAGTCAATTTTTAAATAAATTTGACAAATATAAACGCCATCAAACCCTCTCGTGCAAAAATTAAAAGCTCTCGAATCTTCCTAAAAACTTATAGTTTAAATAAAGAGTTTCAAATCTTAATAAAATTTTCCCCATCTATTAAATAAATAAACATATCAATAAAATTAAACAAAGAATTTCTCCCAAAATTAACCACAATATAGAGCTTTCGTTTCAAGTAGATCATTCAATGATTATACAAAGAAAACCCATTTTTTAGGGTGACACGGAAAATACTTTAACCTATATCAATGGATATAGATCTATTGTTGCTAAAAAAGAGTGAAAGAATGTTAGATGTAAGGGTACCGTTGGAGAAACAATTGATGCTACTATTGGAGAAGCATAGAGTTGAGAGATTAAGATTGAGTTGGTTGAGAATTAAGAAAAAAATATGTTTTTTTAATTTTAAGTTTTTAACTGAACTACAACGTTTATGTGTTTATACATTTTTTTTATTTTGAGCTAACGAATTAACTCGAATTTAATCTAACCTAGTTCGATTATTTTAGGTTATTTAAAATAACTTGAATTTGACCCAAATTTAATTCTATTTGTATACTATTAGGGTTGAATTCGATTAATAAAAAGTATTACCCTTAACTAATATACATATCTATAGTTTAAAATTTAATGAACTATGTATAAAAAATTTAAAGTTTTGAAATTAAATTATATAGTTAAAAAATAGAAGGATTGATCTGAAAAGTTTTAAAAGTTAAATTTAATTAATATTTAAAAACTAATATATTATTTATTTTTACAAATAGGTATTTGTTCTCTATTTTGTATACCTCACCCTCTGTTCTAATCATTTTTAATTTTAACTTAAGTTCTTACAAGAAATGCATGACACTTGACTTTATAAATTTTTGGTAAAATAACTTATAAGCTCATAGCTTTGTACTCGTTCATACAAATGTTCTTCAAGTAAAAACCTAACATTATGATCTTCGAACTTTTAGTATAAGACTTGTCTGTTAAAATATAATACTTTAAGAACCAAAATGTTAACTTTTTTTGTTTTTTTTTTTATATTAGAGACATTTATGTAAAACATTTCAAAGTTTGAGGATCTTAAAGCCTATTTAAACTAAATTTTTAAGCCTCGCTACGAAGAAATAGATTTTTAAACTAAAACAAGTTCACGTGGGTTGGGCTTAGATTGGGCTTTTAATGGGGCGGGCCGATTGAATGGTCCATTTTACAAGTCATGTACGATTAAGTTTTGTTATAATAATTTAAAGAAGAAAAAAGAAATATAACATATCATAAAAAAAAGATTAAAATTACATAAATTTAATAGATTGAAGGGAAAAATATAAAAAAAAATTCTTAAATTAAGTTTATTTTTCCAATTATTTAGGAGTGATTTCTCATATTAGTAAAGTATTTGGTTTAGATTTAATTTTTTACTTCTCAAGATAAGTATTATCTTACTTTATCAATACATTTTCACATCATACCAATATCTTATCAAGAATTCTATTTTTTATTAAAATTACTCAAGATAAAACTTATCATTGTTGTGATAAGAGATTACTTTATTGTTGTAAGTCTTATCATGATATCAAATATTAGTGCTATAGTGATAAGTCTTATCATAAATTCAGGTTTTTCTTTATCAAAATCGTCCTGAAAATAAGATTTATCATTGTTTTTCTTTTATATAAATAATTTTGATAAAAAAAATAAAATATTATTCAAAATCAAGTGATATTGTATAATTTTTTCATCATTTAATCCTTTAGTTATATTATTTTATTGATTTCTATATTAAATTTTATTAAATGAAATTAAAATATGAATATATAATAATAGAAAAATGAAAATTAATGTTAAAAGATTCATAAAATATTTATTTTAATATTTATTAATTGTTATTATTTTATTTTAAGGGTTTATTTATTTTTTAATTTTTATTAAATATTAAAATACATTATTAAATTAATTTATATTTTAATATAATTATTTTTGAATTTTTCTTAAATAATTTTATATTAAATTTTACTTTTATCCTTATTAAATACTTGTATTTAATTATTAGATATAATATAATATTATTTTAATAAAAAATCATTAAAATAATACATTTTGTCATTTTTTAACTCAATTTTCTATACAGAAGAGATTAAATTATATCATTTTTAATTTAAAGAACTAAATATCACAAATAGTTTAATCTAAATAACAACTTACCCCAAATTAAAATTGCAAATTACATTTAAAACAAAATTAAAGCGTGTTATTTTTAAAATATACGTGTACTTTGAGAAACCTAAGGCCGTCAAGAAGTTTTGGAGGTAAAAAAATTTAGAGTACCAATAGAAAGAACAGGAGTTAAGAATTTGGAAAATTTTCTTATGTAATTTATCCTCTTAGCAAAAAGTCAACAAAATCATGGGATGCTAGAATTGGAATTTGTTTATATTAAGCTCTCCAGTCTCCTTCAATCAAGGATGAAGATGGTCGAGGGAATACTTAAAATTAAAGCGATAAAATTTATATTTTTTAATCAAATTTTCATAAAATTTTGAAAAAATCAATAAATTATGGTTTAAATAATATTGTGTTTAAATTATCATTTAAATATTTATTTTAGATATTATAAATATTATCGCTACAATATCATTAAAATATTCTAGATACGATAGATATTATCGTCGTTATAATGTCGTTAAAATATACTAAATATTTTAGATATTATCCTACAATTTACCTCCAAAATTTTATACTTGATGGAGATTTTCTTTTGATTATTCTATATGTTAATTTTATTTGATTTTATTATTATTATTATTTTGGGTATTTTTGGTCATGTATTCACTACTAAGATTGTTTGTGTATTATTAGAGACATTCTTAAATACAATATACTGTATATTTTTATTTGTATCAGTAGTTAATTTTATTTTCACCTTTAACGTTTTATTTTTAAAAGATGAAGATAAACCAGTTACATTGCATATTAATGTCTCATTGCATGAAAAATCTAATTATTGGCTCCTATAATTAAATGTTAATGAAAAGGGACACAATTAGTCTCTAAGAAATTGCAAGTGATTTTGTCACTAACTTGTGGGATTTGATCTCAAATTTAATACAAAATAACTAATTACCATGTAGATTTTTTAAAGTTATAATTAATTAATTACCACGTTTTATTTTTAAAAGATGAATGTTCTTTCAATTAACATCTAGAAATGATTTCTAGTTTTGCCACTTGGTTGCTTTTTTTGTTTTTTTAAGAATATAATGGGTTAGGCTGTAATTTATAAGTAAATGTTAATATCAATTATATATATATATATATATATATATTGTAAGGACTATGAGTGTTAGTTATTTTCGTGGACAAAATATTTATCTGTAAATTTGTTTTTAGATTTGCTCTCAAGTCTATCAAGAAAAGCCAAACAAATGCTCGAGTTCCAGATAATTGTACTTCAGGTATATCTTTGATAACTTGACACATAGGATTATATGTATGCATTTAATAGTACATGTTTATAAATCTAAAATTATTTTTAGTGCTAAAATATGGAATAAGATATGCTAAAAGATATTAAATAATATATACTCTAAAATAAGATATGTTAAAAGATATTAGATAAGATATATATACTCTAAAATAAGATATGCTAAAAGATATTAGATAATATATACTTTAAATTATAGTTGAAATCTTTAGCATAAAAGAAAGCATAAAATTTATTTTAAAAGATATTAGATAAGATATATTTTAAATTATAATTAAATCTTTATTTTAAAAGATAACATAAAATCTATTTTAAAAGAAATCTATTTTAAATAAGAGTTATCTTAATTAATGAGAATTACTAATCCTATTTGTAATAGAAAAGATATTTATCAATTACATACGATTAAGGGTTTTACTTTTTCCTATAAATAAAACTCATTGCTCATTGTTTCAATTAACCATACAAGAGCATTCTTAATCTTTTTAATTTCTCTCTCTTGTTTTACAAATATAATATCATAATTCTTTAGGTTTCTTTATTTAGTTAATCTATCAAATATTTGTGGTTATATTTGATTGATTAATAAGCCTAATTATTTTTATGATATTTTGATATTATATTCTTATGGTTTCTTCTTTATTTTTGTTCTTAAATTGTTAGATCAAATAATTGTTTTTGTCATATCATAATTATTTGATTTGATTATTAATCTTTAAAGAAGCTATTTTTATTTAACTTATATTTGATCTTTTTGGTCTAGGATTTGCTAGTTGATTTAATTTAAATGACATATGTTTTGAACCATCTAGTTAGGATTATTTATTATTAAATCCGTTCTAGAACACACACGGGCACTTGTATTTTTGTGCTAACTATTTTGCAGTTACTTCGAGAACGTATCTGATTGGCGGGAAGCTTATTGGAACGTTGGCCTGGAAACCGCTCACGCTAATATTGGAAACTGTGAAAACAGAGCAAGGACTCATAAGTAAAGTACATTGGGGTAGTATCCTAGGGAGGGTAGCATAAGACCGAGTTTGTACTTGAACATTTGATTTTCATAGTGGAAAGTTAGGTGGTCCGGTGGACCGGTGGTTTTCCTCTTAGGTCATGGTTGTGGCCTAGGTTGTTTCTACCTAAAAATATTGTGTGTTATTATTTTATTTCTACACTTATTTTTACACATGATTGCATGCCTAACTACTTTGTTTAGGTTATTAAATTATAAATTAGTAAAAATTAAAAATAATCTATTCACCCCCTCTAGGTTAATTAGGTCCATAATTTATAAACTTTCATATATATATATATATTATGTTATGTATTATAATTATTTTATAAAATTTAAATGATATAAGCATAACAAAACACATAAATTTATGTATAATTAATATTTCTCATTTGTGAAATAACACTACTACAAAAAGGGATATTAAAGTAGGTTCATAAATGACTTAAAATTTAAAGTCGGTTCAACGCGTGAATCGATTTTAATTTTTTTTATTACAAAATTTACTCATTTTCTATTATACTCAAATAAAAACTTGTATTCGATCACTAAATACTAGCAGAAAAAATAAAATCAGTTTAATAAATAGTTTAAATAATACAAATAATTGAAAAATAATATATTAATTAATAGTAAAAAAATTACCATGGTGTTGTTATATGTTATTCAAGATTATCATATTCTTCTTCTCATGTTATAATAAAAACCTACATATATAATACAAAAATCTATACACATAATTACAGAAATATAAAATTTATACATATAAATAATAACACATAATAACAGAAAAATATGAATAATAAGTGTGTAGAATTAATAAAAATACTTAAAAGAGTAAATAAAGTGACAAAATAAAGAAAATGAAGAAAAAATCGTGTTATGTAAGTAAGAAATAAGTATAATTTTTTTGAATATTTTGCACAAAAAAATAAGAGATCTAAAAAATTTGTTAGAGAAGAAAAAAACTCACTGACTGACGGTGGAATTGGTGATCGTAAATGGTCGAAATATTTTGTAAAATGAATAATAATCTACTTGAATTTTTAGATTTTGAGAAATATTTTGTAATCTCTAACTAACTTCCCAACTTAAATAGCAAAATTTATCAAAAGAGAATCTAACTTTAAGTAATTATAATTAAGGCAAAAGATACAATTTTTTTTTAGTTTTTTAAATAATATTATATAACTCACATATCTTCAATTATTAAATTATTTTAACATATCCGTAAAGAGGTTTTTGATATCACTAAACTAAAACAGCTTGATTTTTGTTTTTGTTTTTTTAGTTTGAGTGGCCAGATGTGATTTGGTGCCATAGAATTAGAGATATAACTATATTAATACGATGGTAATCTTTATATTTTATATTATTAAAATGTTTTAGTTTAATACTTTAATTTAAATATTAATACCTTTTTTAGTTATTTTTAACATTATTTTTACCTAATATGACACATTGGTTATATATAGTAAACTTTAAACGAACAATATTGAAATTTAAGGAAAAAAATCTAAAACGAACTCTAACAAATATACTCAAAAAAAAATTTCTAACAAAAGGTCATATGAATTCTTAGTAAAGAAATTAACTTTTGATCAAGTAAAATTAGTTTGGTTATACAAATATGAGAAGAAGAATTAAATTCAAAATTTTAATTGTTCTCAATTACCAACCCTAATGACACGAAAAGATGTAACTTTTTTGGAACCATAACCATAAATAAAAATGGTAACTCAAGTAGCCATAACTATAATATTAATTTTGTTTTTTTTTAAATTCTTACAATATATTTATAAAATTTGACATATAGAATTCATGTAACATACTTTGACTTAAAAAAAGAAAAAAATTATTAAAAATGATTAAAAAAGATATTAATACTTGAATTTAAATATTAAAATAAAATATTTTAATAATATAATATATAAAAAATTACTAATACACTAACATAATTACCTCTGCAGTACCATACTCGGCCATATATCATCATTATCAAAAGTTTCTCAAAATGATGGCCATGACCTCTCTAGTACCAAAAGAGGTCGTTCCTAGAAAAGGAGGCAAGTGTATCTTAGGAGGGACAAGAATTTCCTTTTAATTTTCAATAATATGTCTTTAAATACTTTTGTATTCTTAACATTTTTTGGTGTATATTTTGATTATTACCCCGTCTAAAAAATTATTATTTTTTCAAGCATTATATTTAAAATTTTTATAAGTTTACTCTCTTTCTTGTTCCAACATCCCTTTTGAAATTTCTTTTTTTGTCATGGCTATAGCACTTAAAATTCTTCTTATTACTTTATTTATTATGATTTTGACTCCCATTAAGACTACATTATGTTGATCTCCCTCTCATCACTGTCAAAACTTTCACTTGCTATGAACTTGTATGATTATGTTCTTTATTTTTGTGCCTTGTTTCTTCTACTAAAACAACAGTTGTAATTTCGTTAAAGACTATAAGGATGTTATTTGTCATGATGATGATCAGTTGATCATACGAGTCAATTAGATTCTAGAATAAAATTTATGCATGTTTAGTTGTCTATATTTTATTACTCATTGAGGTAAGTTGTGAAAAAAGAGTATCTAAAGTGTTGATTGGTTAGTCATCAGTATAGATTCTATCATTCAAGTGTAAAGTTTCCTTTTTAAGAAGAACTTTTTGTGTAGTGACTTGGTCTTATTTAGTCTAATTAGAGTGTCCCAAATCTCCTTTACAATTTTTTTTTGCCTACTATATAATACTTCATCAACTAGTGTTAAGTGCAAATTAGAAATTGTATTACCATTCCACTTACTATCATCATTTATTTCTACTGGTCTTGTTTAATTGCTGCCAAGAAATTATTCTTCCTTAAAATTACTTCAATCTTCATTTTTTACGATGAGAAATTATTGACATTGAACTTCTTAACATCGAATTTTGTCGTTATCTGTTCACAACGATCTATTTCTCACTTGAACTAGTTCACACTATTTAGCATGAACAATATTTATATATTTGAATTATAAACAATAACTATATATGTGAATAGTAACTTATAATTAAAAACTCTAATATCACTCTTAGAAAATTATTTATCGAAACTTGTTCGTAATTATAATAAAATTGAGAAAATAAAGATAAAATCAATAAAAACGATTATGTGATTCATCTAAATAATTACATGTTATTTCACAAATAAAGGTCGAATAGAATTTACTATACATAAAGGTTTAGAAATTTTCTCTAAATATAAGAAGAAACAATATATGTATATATATATATACTAAGAATAGAATAAAATTAGTCTCACTCAAAATAAATAAATAACTATTTTAAGTGGGAAAATATTTTACTAACTTATGGATTTGTGTTTTGAGACGTTGAATGCTTCAAATGGCTTTTTTTCTTCTCTATTTTAAGAAGTTTAATTCATTATTGTAACCATTATCAATTATTTCTTCTTCCTTCATTTTCTTTTATTATAACTACAACCACTCCATTTACTATAATTACAATCCACTTCATTTTTCTTCTAAATATTAATTGACAATCAGTGGGCTTCTATTACCTATTTTTATTTTATTACTATTTTTAGACATATGAAAGTGGCTTAACACTCTCAGTAAAGAATGCAAAAGGAAACATCTATTTATTTTTGGCTCAAGGGCTCAACTGCTTAAGTAATCTATGAACTTGCTAACTCCAGGTAAAGTGTTGCAATTTGTGGTGGTCTGAAAAACAAATTAGGTAAATTTCCCTCCCTAACATTTTCTTATAATTAAGTTGGATTATAATAACGAAAGGAAATAGGAGAAATGAGTTATTTTTATTGTTTTATTTACTTTCTAAAATTATAATAAAAATGAAATAAATATGTCATAAATTTAGGAGTCATTTTTATTAATTATTTTCATACTCTCTTTTCCATCTTTACAAGATAAGAATATAAAGTTATCCCTTATTTTAGTTTTAATTTTTATATTATTTTTAAAGTATATTTAAGTAAAATTAATATTTTTATTATAATTCTTTACCATTCTTTAATACACATAAATAAATGGAATGATTTTTATACTTTTTTTTCTCCAATTTATTTCTTATTTATTATCATCTTGATTTATTCTCGTTACGAATTTAACCTTAAGTTTAAAAAAAGTAATTATTAACTCTCGTAAAAGAATACTTTGTCTCTAAATTTTTGTGTTGATTCATAGTACAATAAGTACTCTTAAAGAAAGCAGAGAATTTCAATTGATTTTTTTTTTTTGGGTGGTTATTGTCAAAAGTTGCTTGGAAGCTTCACTTTATAACAATCCCAATGAAACACATTAAATTTATGAGAATGTTTATGGCGAAAAAATATTAATTTTATATAATGAAATAGTTTTATTTTAGAAGATTTAGTTATTTTTATATTTTTGTCTAATTTACAAATTAGTTACTAAAATATTTTTTGAGCATACATATTTTAAGAATTTTTTTACAAATGTTAGAATAATTTTTTTTTATTTTTAAAAATATTTGAGCATTAAATTAATTAATAAAATGTTTAATTGCTTGGAAAATAATCTTTTTTATTTCTAAAAATAAGAATTTTTATTTTTTATTTTTTCAATAATTAATGTGCAAATTAAGCCGTATTTAAAAAAAAGGAAATTTCATTAATTTAATGAAATCAAAGATACATAAATAAATTTAACACATAAATTTCATTAGTTTAAGGACACTATTCACATTTATTAATGATTTTTTATTTGCCTAAATTGCTTGAATAAATATAGTTATGTTAATGAAATTCATTTCTTTTATATATTTTGCTTTCGTAATATCATTATATTTACCTAATAAATTAATACATCTATATATATAAGATTAAATCTAGAGGAAAAAATATAGCAAAATAAAAACATACTTAAGGGTAGTAAATCGTGAGAATATGACATCTAGAACTAAGATTTAGATTTAAAAAAAAAACTATATTTATAGTTGATTTTATTAAACTAAAGGATAAATAAACGAAAAAATTATTCAAGAAAAAAGCAGTAATAGAAGAGAAAAGAATAGCAATTCTCATAAAACTTCACCAATACTTCCTAATAATAATATATTTTTCAGTTTTTTACAAGTAGACTTTTCTTCTTTAATACACTGAAAAATTGATTTTCAGTTGGGCCATTGAAGCTATCTATGAATAGTCTCCATATACGCTACATTCAACACACAGAGAACAGAGTATAACAGAGTGAGAAATAAACAAAAATTAATGGAGCTTCACATCTTACTCCTCGCCATAGCCATATGTCCCATTTTCATCATCATTATCAAACCTCTCTTCGAAAAACAAAAATTACAAAAAAACCACCCACCAGGTCCAAAAGCATTACCAATCCTAGGCAATCTTCTACAACTTGGTCCTAGACCTCATGAATCATTCTCAGAAATGGCCAAAATCTATGGCTCTGTTTTTTCTCTCAAACTCGGTTCAATCACAACAATAATCACTTCATCCCCAGACACAGCTCGTGAAATCCTCCAAACCCATGACCAAACCTTCCCAACTCATCCAGTTCCTGATTCAATGGCTTCTCAGCCTCAACTTGAAGGAACACTCGCTTGGGTTCCCGGCAATCACCGGTGGCAAAACCGCCGACGAATCGTCAAAGCTCAGATGTTCACTTCTCAGAAATTGGATTTTCTAAGCCACTTTCGACACAGAAAAGTTGAGCAACTTATCGAGCACATTGGGAAACATTGTGAATTGGGTAGTTCAGTAGATATTGGGTGTTTGGCTTTTGCTACGACTTTGAATTTGATATCGAATACTATATTTTCTGTTGATATTGTAGACCCAGAATTTGAAAAAGCTCAGGAGTTTAAGGAATTGATTTGGAGGATTATGGAAACTGCCGGGAAACCCAATTTGTCTGATTATTTTCCGATCTTGAAGAGATTTGATTTGCAAGGAATTAGAAGACATGTTTTGGTAACTTATCATAGAATGCATGAGATATTTGATGGGATTATTGAGAAGAGATTGAAAGAGAGAGAGGTTGATAAGTCGAAGAGGTATGATGATTTTTTGGAGGTGCTTCTTGATGAATGTGAGCTTCAAGATAATAGCTGTGGGTTTAGTCTTCTTACTATCAAGCCTTTGATTCTGGTATGGTTTAAATTACAATTATTATTATTATTATTATTATTATTATTATTTCTTTATTTTCAATTATTTTAATTTTCAAAAATAATTCTTTATTTTGGTATAATACAATATTCGAAAAAGGGTTTATTAGCTTTATAAGGCAACGGTGGCAATAATTCGTTGCATTCACAAATTCGTCGATATGCAAATATGTACTAATATATAATATTAAATGGAATGCAAACTTATATAATTATAGATGTATAATGTGATTAGAATAATAAGAAGAGAGAGTTGTGAAATTTTTATATCTAAATAATAATGAATTATGTAATTTGTACAAAAACTATTTTTCATTTGCAAACTACCAAATTCTTCTTGATGAAAACTAGAAAAAATATTATATAAATATTTTTTTAGATAAGCTATTTTGTATAGTTTTAATTTTTTTAGATAAGTTGTTGTTTGATTATTTATGGGTGATAGGATGGTACATAAATAACCAAATCATAACTAGATCTTTTTATATAAATATTATTTATTTTATGTTATTTTCTAAAAAATTAGATAAGTTGTTGTTTGATCTTTCTACATACAATAAGCATTTTTAACATTTTAAAACATCAAAATAAAGCATCACAATATTTGTTTTTATAGAAAATATGCTTGATGTTCTCTCAATTTTTAATGTTTGTATACTTTAGTTTTTTGATTATAAACGATATATTTTAATCTCATATTTTTAAAAAAATTAATTATAATAAATAATTTAATTTTAATAATTTTTTATTAAAATAGTTTTTCTTATCTAATCATTAAAAAATAATTAAAACACCAAGAATTAAATAAAATTAAAATTTCAATGAAACTATTAAAAAATTTAATAATAATAATAATAATATTTTAACATAAAATTATTTTTATAAAACATCATAAAACACTAAAATAAGTCATTAGATTTTTTTTTAAGATTGATCATAGTTTCATCTTTCCATTAACTATTATTTATCTATAATAACCATGAAATGATTGATCATATTAATAATTTTTATAAATTATATAATAATATTATATTAATTAAATTAAATTTTAAAAATTATCAAAATTAAATTCCATTATATTATTTTTATTTAAAGAATGATTTAAGAAATAAACTCTCTGGTTTTTATATGAATTAGTTAGTCACATAATTTTACTTTTAATTCTTAAAAAATATATATTCTTCGAATATAAAATATATATTTAAATTATATTTTCAAATATATAAAAAAATATATATTTTATACTTTATAAGAAAAAACATACACGAGGACGAGTTAAAATGTTATGGTATATTAAACCCAAAAAAAAGAAAAGGTTACATCTCTATCTATTATACAGATGAGATTCAATAATTGAAAGAAAGAAAGAAGCCTAATTCATGTAAAGATATTATTTATGTACTATAAAAATAAAGGCCACGGGTTATAGGAAGTAATATTTATATAATTAAAAAAATGCGAGCATGTGCTATCATTTATTTAAAAAAGAAAAAAAAATCTAATAATTGTTATTTAAAAAATTGTTGATATAGCAGTCTAGCTAGTAGCTACACATAATAATTTATACGGAAGAAGTTCATATCCATACGGAATCAATTAAATCATAAATGTATAGTATTGACATGAGGACAGAACTAGGCACATGATATAGTGGTGATAAGAGGGCTATAATTGTCAATTGAACCATTTTTAAGGGTATATGAGATTCCTCTGTCCCAAACTTTGAGTGATCAATTTTCAAACATATCCTTGACTTTTAAATTGTTAAAAATTATCTTTAAATTTTATATATGGGATCGATAGAACTTGAAATTAAGAGTCAAGCCCATTAATTTTTAGTAAAAATAAAAATAAATTGTAATAAAAACTCAATAAGTGGATACTCACAAAACTCTTTTTTCTTAATTTTTTTTTTGGCAATATTATATTTTTTTTTTCGAATCTCACAAATTGAATTCTTTCTATCACTTTAATAAAAAATTATCACATTTTCATTTTCCATGAACAAATATCAATTAGAAAGAAAAAAATTATTTAAAAATCCGAAGTAAAAGAAAAACTAAACCAAATTTAATTTATTTCATATAATTTTGTTTTCTATCAAACTAATAGATGTTTGAGATTAATAAAAAAGTGTGATGAGTTTATGGATAAGAAATAGAGTTGCTTGAGGTAAAAGAAAAGGAAAATACTATGACAATTTTTTTGAAATGACGGAAAAGGAAATACAATTTGGGATATATAATATGTAGACTTTTTTTCCTCCCTAGCATGTATATATATATTAAAAGAAACAAAAGTAATACATAATAAATTTTTTTTATTATGAACTAAATTTAATACATGCAGGACTTGTTTGTTGCGGGAAGTGACACTTCTGGGATAACAGTGGAATGGGCGATGGCTGAACTTGTATGCAATCCTTTAGTATTGAAAAAAGCACAACAAGAACTTGACCAAGTTATAGGAAAAAAGAATCAAATTGAAGAATCAGATCTTGATAAACTCCCATACTTGTCAGCAATTGTGAAAGAGACCTTAAGACTCCACCCTGCAGCTCCACTTTTATTACCTTATATTGCAGAAAATGATGTTGAAGTTGGTGGATATACCATTCAAAAAGGAGATCATGTTATGGTGAATAATTGGTCAATTGGAAGAAACCCAAAGTATTGGACTGACCCAATGTCATTTTCACCAGAGAGATTTTTGGGGTCAAATATTGATTATAAAGGTAGAGACTTTGAGTTTTTGCCGTTTGGTGCTGGTAGAAGGATTTGTATTGGTTTACCTTTGGCTAATAGAATGGTCAATTTAATGTTGGCTTCTATTATTCGTTCTTTTAATTGGGAACTTCCTAAAGGTATTAGTCCCGAAAATCTTGATATGAGTGAGCAATTTGGTATCACCTTGAAGAAAGCTGTTCCACTTTGTGTTGTTCCTTCTTCTAGAGACTAGGTGTTATGCTAAAGTCATTACATACATAAGTTATTGATAATGTTATGTATTAATAATTGTAATTTGGAGAATGACAATTAATGTTGTACCACTTCGAATTCACGTTAATAAATATCACTTTTATAATACATTTTATATCCTCTTTTCTTCCTATCAATTAAAAAAAATCTTTAAAAAATAATACCACTACTTGGATAGTGGCAGAAGTTGTTTAGTAAAAAAAAAATTTACTAAAAAAAAGTGTTTTGAAAAAAAACTCTAAACGAATCGAATCATATTAAAGATGATGATTTGTAAGAAAAATTAGGTAAAGATTGATTGTTTTGTGAGAAAAACTTAGGGTTTTTATCTCAAATTAATACTTGAAATAAAAATTTATAACAATTTAAATACTCATAAAATTGATGGGGGAAAATGTTTTAAAAACAAATTTAATCTTCATCATGTGTGTAACATATGTTAAAATCTTTAATTAATTCTTAATTTTGTACAAATATAAATACTATTAGTATCTTATTATGAAAATATGGAACTATATGCGTAAATTTTATTAAATAAAACTATTATTAAAATATCAAATCTCGACTAATTGTACATATCTATTACAATTAGTACAAGATTGTATAATTAGGTATATGAGCAAAGAGTAAATATATACAAAAATAGAATTGCACCTAAAAAGTTAAATACATTGAGTAAATTTCTATATAAAAACATATAAATGTAAAGACGTTAAAAGTTAGAGTAAAAACATGTGTAATTTTAAAATATATTAAAATTTGTTCAATGGAAAAATAAAATTATATTTGATTTAAAAAGAAAATGCTTTCTATCCTTGGGATTGTCCTAAGCAAAATGTACACAATAATGAGCATACTTAATCCTAATTTAAAATATAGTATTATTAAGGTCCTACCTAGTCAAGATCATAAAATATAATGCTCGATCATAACTCATAAGTTTAAAACTTAATAGAACCAAAATTTAGTTATTTTGATAGTGTTGAGGTATTAGAGTTTGTTTTAATAAATCTAATTTATTATAAAAATAGATATTATGAGTTAGTAAGAATTTTTCTACGATTCTTGTATAGTTAGGTTTTTTTCATCCAATATATTTGATATTAAAACCTAAGATCTTTAGTGGGATTAAGATTAAAAAATAGTAATATACGAGTGAGATTTAGATTAAAGAAGAGTAATTAATATTCGAGTGCAAGTATTAAGAACATATATTGAAAGATATTAAAATTATAAAATTGGTTACTTAACATGGTGCTGTCACCATATTACTTCATATTCTACTCAACTTAGATTCTTTATGCCTTATACTTGAATTAGTGGTATAATGTTAGATAATGGTGATAAAATGCATTTATTATACATATCTCATGAAATTAAATTATGGATATTTTAGTTCATGAACTTGGTTTCGAAAATGGTATATATATCCGCCAACTTCAACATCATTTTGTACAATATAAGGCAATAAAAGTTTAGCAATAGAATGGAGCCTTGCAAGTTGGTTTTGTCGCTACAAGCCTAGATGTAACTCCTTCCTATTCACAGCATTCTTTTTTCTTTTATTTTTTTCTTTTTTTGATTTGAGCAAGTGTGACCCTCCTCTAATCCAAGTTACAGACTTGTTACGACAAACAACAGCTTTTGCTAAACAATGAACCACTTCGTTAATTCATCAACGCAACATTCTTTCTTTTCATATTTATAATCCTAAGAAGGGAGGCGTGTGGAGTCATGAATGAGGCCTTCTTTGAATACAAGATAGTGCATGCCTTTTGCTCCTTCCCACATAGAATGTAACTTTGGCTAGCTACAAACTAGTGTTACTAGTTATGTTATTTTCAATTTGTTACTCACAAATCTGTTATTTATACAACTTTGAATATTGTATTAAATTTGATTCTATTTTTATAAGTAATAAGTTATCAATTTTTTAATAATTGATGAATTTTTTAAATAAAAGATATATATATTTATATTAATTTAATATAATTGATATATTAGAAGTGATTATTTTTATATTTATGAAATTAAAAATGTTTATTTTTTATAATTATAAGATTATAAGTATTTAGTTTAAAAATAATAAAATTAAAGCGTTTATTGTTTATTTTTATGGAATAGTCATTCACATCATGCTTAATAATGGAAAGACTTCTCCAAAAGCATTTTATTAATGCAATAATTAGTCAAAGTCTTCAATAAGTTGGGTAACGAGATGTGACTTGTTGATTGAAGTCTAATAAGATTAGAGTCTTATTTATTTATGAGTATGTGATTTGAACTCCATAAAATAATCTTAAAAAAAAAAGAGAGACAATATAACTAATTATTCACTAGTAATGACAGGATATGGAAGCCTACAAATTAGAAACAATTGCATATATAACATGAAGGCAAGCTTTTTTCCTTTTCTTTTTCTTTTTCATTTTTTCAGTAGATTATAATCTTTCAAATCTACATTTTTGAAGTGGAAATCTCTACCTCACTTATGAGAATGAGAAGATTTGGTGTAGGTTGTCAAAACAAAGTCAAAGTCAGTTCAAGAACCTAGCATGCGCATTCTAAGAATTCTTTTCTACTTTTTCTATAAAGCAAGAGTTTATATTCGTTGGACCTAAACATGACTTTTCAAACAAACCACCACAAAACTTATAAGATAGAGTAAATAGGTTTTTTTTATTACCTGACAGTTATTAAAAAAATATCATGAATTTTGATTTATTATATATCATTAAAATTTATAATTGTTATAAAAATATCATCAAATTTTTTTTTGTTACCTTCATACCATTAAGTTTTGTAAAATGTTATAAGAATATCATCAACATCGATAAGTTAACAGGAGTTAACAACAAATTTCGCTACATTGATGGTATTTTTTAGGGATGGTAATTTATGTCATAACTCGATTAACTAAATTGAACTCGAATCGTAGAACTCGAATTGAACACAAATCGAATTAAATTCGAACTAAATTTAGACTATCTAAAACTATCCTAAAAAAATCGAGTTAGGTTGGGTTGGGTTCGAACCAACTTGTTAGCCCGAAATATCTTTTTTAAAAAGAAAGCTATAACATACAAATATTACAACTTTTACGTAAGGTTAAAAATTTAAAATTGGAGACACATTTCTTTTTAATTTTCAACGAACTCAGTCTCACTCTCTCAAGTATTTGCTTCTCCAGCAACTAGCAGCAGCCCTACATCCATTAAAACATACTAAAGTATTTTCTATGACACCCTAAAAAGATGATTTTTTTTATGATCATTGTATAGTCTACTTGAATACACTAAGCGAGCTTTATATATATGTGATCATTTTTAAGAAAATTCTTTGTTTAATTTTATTTATATTTTTTATTATTCAATAGTCGTGAGAAATTTCATTGAGATTTAGAGCTATTTGTTCCAATTATAAGTTTTAATGAAGACACAATAGCCTTTGATTTTTGCACATGAGAGATTTAATGGCGTTTATCTTTGTCGAATTTCTTTATAAATGAGCTCTAAGAATTAAATTTTTTGACTTATGATTAGTTTTCTTATTTTGTAATTAACTAGTTATTGTAACATAACAAGTGCATATGATAAGTTGTATTATCAAGATAGACTTTGTTGTATAAGTGTTAAGTTATCATTTGTTCTAAAGACTAATTGTTATAATTTTATTTTCTTCATTTTGGGTATTTCATAAAATGTTGTCTGAACTAATGAGCTTTGATTATTGAATATATATTTAATTAACTAAAATAATATGTAATTAATAATTTGAGTTAATTTGGGTTAATTTAAGTCATTTCGTTTATATTTGGTTTGGATTTGTGCTCAATTTTATTAGCTCGAATTAAATTTAATTTGAGTTGAGTTATTTTGAATTGATCAAATTCGTTCAAATTATCACCCTTAATATTTTTGTTATATTTATAAAGTTTAATGGTGTGAAAATTAAAAAAAATTGATTGTATTTTTATAATATTTTTAAAATTTAATATGAATGTAATAAAATAAAATTTAATAATATTGTTATAATTATCCAAAATTTGACGGTAATAAAACCTATTCACTTTATAAGATATTTAAGTTCTTGCAGCGATTTTTTTGGTATGTTTATAAGCAAGTAAGCAGTTCTAAAATACAAATGGGCCAACCTAGATTGATTTAAGATAGCCCATAGCACCTATTAAAATCCCTTGGGCTTGTTAATAATGCTGCGCTATTTGCTCATGTCCCTTAAATGTTACAAATTTAATAATAATTGTGTTCATCTCAATCTCTCTTTTTTCTTAATCTTTATGTTTTTTTCTTTTTTTTTTCTCGCATCCATACATCTAATTTATTTATATAAGTATTATAAATTTTATTTTTAATTATAAATTTGTTTAAATTTATAAATTGTAATAGATGTTTTTTTTAAATAAAGAGACTTATATGAGAGAGATTACATGAAAGAATCTTTTTATTTGGAAACAAAAGTATAAGAGAATATATTGTTTGGGTTTTTAATATTTTCAGGAATATTATAAAAAAGAAATACTATTTTTAAGAAAAATATTATTTTACTTAAAAATATCTTCTTATTTTTTAAAATGAATTAATTTAATTGTATATAAAAATTATTAGATTAAACTTAATAAATTTAAAAGAAATAAGATTAAAGTGTTATTATCATATTATTAGAAGACTATGGTGATGCTCATTCCCTAAAATAGCATAGAACTTATCAAATGATTAGGATGTAAATGGGGCGTCCTGGGGCAATCAGCTTATATACTCATCTCTCATTTAAATACTAATTATTTAATATATTTGTTTGGTGTGAAAATAAATATAATAAATTTGAATTTTAGGTACTTGTTATATTTAATTTTTATTTTGTTAGTTTAATTATCATTAAAACTGTTATTATTTTAATACATCATAATCATTATTTTTATAATTAAAGTATTAATTTAATGGTATATATATTATTAGTTTTTAATCAAAATTTATTAAATTTTATTCTAAATTTATTCAAATAATTAACTTTTTAAAGAAAATTATATTAAAATGGTGATGGAGTAGGGAAGAAATTTATAATGTAATTTAAGATGCAAAAAATTCACAATAGTAATCACACACTTTGTAAATGATGTAATCAATTTCATATGATTACATTATAAATTTCATATTTTTAAATAATATCGAAAAAGAAAAATATCTACCCACTATTCCCCAATTAAGTTCTATGGACTGAATGATGTTTGACTTTTTCTTTTTTTAATTTAATGAAAAATGATGTTTGGAGTTTATTGTACTAAATAAAGTTGTCTTAATTATCACATAATAGAATAAAGTGAATTAGTCAATTAACCTTTCTTACATCAATTATGAATAATCACTTGTTTGTGATCTAAAGATAATTTTTTTCCCAACCAAAATTTACACAATTAGAGCTAGCTGTTATTACTTATTACTACACACTACACACTACACACGTTAGTTGAGTTGATGGAAAAAACCAAAATCCTAATCACAAAGTCTTTATTAATTTAAGATTAGGTGAAATAATTATATTTTTTACTCATATTCTTATTTATTAATAAAAATTTATAAGGGATTTACAGGTAAGAAATGTAAAAAAAATATAATATATGTGATAATTTTTTATTATAAGAATAAATTAGACAATGATAATTTGATATATAATATTTTTTAGACTTTTAATTTAGTAGTAATTTGAGAGCCTACTAGCAAAATAAAACATGTCAAATAATAAAAACAAAATAAGTAATCTAATCAGGCAAAAAGCCAAAAACCAACTCTGTTGATTCCAATTTTAAGGGGGAAAAAAAAATGGATTCCCAATCACCAACCTAAAACTAACCCCACAAAGCAACATCACTTTGGATATCTTTCTATCTCTAATGATATAATCTTTTTACAAACCCATTTTTGTTATATTCAATTAAAATCAGATTTGACAAAAATAATTATTTATAATAAGAGAATAAAAATAATTAAATTGATCATTCCCGTCCAATCTTCTACATGGCGAGCCTGTTTCCCCTCTCAATGATTCAATACTTGATTATAGCAGTGTCAATTCTTGATACCAAAGATGAACATGAGAAATTGATTGAGAGGATATTGGGGTTACTATTAAAGAAAAAAAAACTATTTAGTATAAGTACATTATAATAATTAATTTTAAATATAAAAAAAAATGTTCATATTGTTTTACAAAAAGTTATCTATTTTTTATTGGTTGCTTGTTAAGACGTGAATAAAAATACAACCTGACACGAATTTCAACAATTAAATATTATCCGATTAACACCTTTTATATATGCTAACAAGTTGATAAATTAATGGCATATTATTTACTTCAATATTTACAAATTTATAAGTTTGAATACAAATGATGAGTTTATAAATCGTCTAATTGTTTTAATAGAAAAAATAATATTTATTATTATATTTAAAATTTATAATCATAAAAAAATAATACACTTAAAACTTATAACAATAAAAATATTATCTTAAGTAACATTAAATATGATCAAATTAAATAACATTAAATATTAAATTAATCTAAATGATCACGATTGAATTAAATAGTGTTTATTAAATATAAGATAATATATTAGACTTTTTTTTATTAGTAAAAATATATAAATTAATCGTAAATATTATTATTTTGTGATTATAAGTTTTAAAGTTATTATTTTTATTATTTGTTAAAATATATTTATTTTAAAAAATTTATATTAAACAAAATACACTTATATTCTAATTAGTTAAATATTAAATTATTATTTTATTATTATAAATTTAAATAAATTAATATGACGGGATATGTCATTATAATTTTTATTTTTTACTAAATATGTCCATATAATTACAAAATACATTTTTTTTCTATTTCATTACAAACTTGACTGTGCAGTACTGACCAAGAATAAAACCAGCTAACACCTAACGACTTAGACCCTATTATTTTTCTGCATAAAACATAAAAGACACACCATCTGGGTCAACACATTACGTTCCCAGAATCCAATAGCATTGGAGACTGGAGCGTGTTTATCACGCGCTATAAAACCTGTGAAGATAATGAAAATCTATCTATCTCGCAAAAAACTCACCCGTCTTAAACAATTATTAATTGGTATTGTATTAATTTAACATGTTGTTTCACTCTATTAATTGATACATATTTTTCCTTTTTTCGTACCACTCATTTATACTTATTCTACATTTTA
Source organism: Hippophae gyantsensis (assembly GCA_030763125.1). Lineage (NCBI taxonomy): Eukaryota > Viridiplantae > Streptophyta > Magnoliopsida > Rosales > Elaeagnaceae > Hippophae > Hippophae gyantsensis. The sequence goes on from CM061031.1 coordinate 21,940,907, forward strand.
ATTTTAATTGATAAAACCATGATCTCATTTTACTTGTGACTAATCAATCAATTTGAAGTTTAATTGATCCCTTAATCTTTTCATAAATAATATTTTATCCAGACAATAGATACATATGTTATTTTCAATACAATGTAAAAAATGTATATTATTTAAAAAAATTAAAAATTTAAAATTTATAAAAATAAAAAAAACAATTGAATAAAATTAAACATTTTAAAATAATTATAATTTAATTTAAAAAAATATAATAAAATAATGTTTCATATAAAATTAAATGCTACATTTTTATAGTAAAAATATAATAATTAGACATAAAAATTTAATTTTTGTAGTTAAATTTTTTCTAATAACGTGAAAATATATATTTTAAAAATAAAATTATATTATAATTTTTAATAAAAACTGGAGGTATTTCTAAATCCTGGAAAAATAAATGAGTACGAAAAAAAAATTATGAAAATGAAATCCCCATAAAAATCATAAGAAAAGCATCAGCAACTGGACTCCTTATTAAAAGCTGAAAAGAAGAAGACAAGATCCACCTCGAACCTCTCTCCTTCAATTCATCCCATTACCACCATTACCCTCTTCTTCTTCCTCTTTCCAAACTCCCAATTTATTCTTCTTCATCACCACAATCCTCAGTGTCACTTTCTCTCTCCCCTTTACACTCAAATCAATTTTAGAGAGAGAGAGAGAGAGAGATTTTGGTTTATAAAAATCCCATCTTTTTGGTTATAGCACTATTAGTCTACCACTGATTTGCCCATTTGTTTATCTAATGTAAATCCATATAGCTTTTTTATCATTGTTTGTGTAGGATTATGCCTTAAGTTATTGGGAGGCTGACAAAGCTTGTACCTTTTTGCCAAGACTATCCCAAACCAAGTGACTCCAAGAACAGAGAAGGGTCTGTAAGGAGAGAGTGATATTGAGTCATTCTCAGATTTGATAAACAATGAGAGAAGACGACTCCAATTGGTTCTCAAAATGGGAAGAAGAGCTCCCATCTCCTGAAGAACTCATGCCTCTTTCCCAAACCCTAATTACCCCTGATCTCGCTTTGGCCTTTGACATCAGAAACCACCCTAATACTATTACCAACACCAACCCTTCTCAAACTCCGCCCCCACCACCTTCTTCTTCTAATCCTATGCCTCTTTCAAATTCTGCCCAACCCAACTCCTCTGAATTTGCTGACTCTGCCGATTTGGGTTCTGGTGCCTGTGGGGAAGAGCCAGCGAGAACCCTTAAGCGACCCAGGTTGGTTTGGACCCCTCAACTCCACAAGCGCTTTGTGGATGCTGTGGCTCATTTGGGCATTAAGAATGCTGTGCCTAAGACCATAATGCAGCTTATGAGTGTTGATGGGTTGACTAGAGAGAATGTTGCTAGTCATTTGCAAAAGTATAGGCTTTATCTTAAGCGTATGCAGGGAGTATCTGGTGGTGGTAGTGGAGGTGGAGGTGGTAGTATTGCTGGCCTGGCTGCTTCTGCTGATCCAGCCACTGACCATTTGTTTGCCAGCTCACCAGTGCCACCCCATTTCTTGCATTCAGGTCGAGCCAATTCGGAACATTTCTTGCCTTTTGTGCCCGTGAGTGCTTTACAGCACCACCATCACCAGCATCCGATGGCGGCAGCTGTTGCGGCCGTGCATCCCCAGCTTCAGAGTCAGTACCACAGGCAAGTGGGACATTTCGGGTCACCGCCAAATGGGCAATTCGAGCATCCCTTTTTAGCTAGGCAGTCACAGCCAATTCATAGGATGGGTGCACCTGTGCATAATCCAATGCCAGGGTATGTAGAAGACTTGGAGTCTGCTAATGCAAATGGTGGAAGGAAGGTTCTCACACTTTTTCCAGCAGGGGATGATTGAAAATTTTGCAATTAAGGACCTTTCTTGTCTAAAAGTTGTTGCTTTTTCTTTCCAGTTGGTTTCAATTTGAAATTGTTGTCTCGTAGTACGTTTTAGAGTTATGTTTAGGGTACTAGTTGTTGTCTTTGTGTTAGTTGATGTTAAGTTAATCTTTCTGCTAGTAATTGGTGCTGTGAGCTTTGGATAAGATCTGAATTTCATTCTCAGATCCAAATTTATTACATGTAGGTCGCAGAGTCAAGTACAATTCTTCAATTCCACATCCTTTATGGTTGACTATGATTTGATCATGTGTTCATTGGGGTGACCTTTTGTATTCTGGACGTCTGCATGTGCAATTAGATTGTTGTAGCAGTCTATCTATATCTCCTAGTCTGCATTTCGTGGTGGAAATTCGGCCGTGATGTTGCTCAAGCAACAATTGTTTTCTGAACTCTTCTATAGCAGCAGTGTTGATGGTGTCATGATCATAGATAACATGGCTTTCTCTTAGGTTAATCGTCTCAGGTCATTTCAGATACTGGTGGGGTTTTCTTTGTTGCTTGGAAAGGTCTTCTGATTGATGTTAAATTGTTAATGGTAGGAGTTGCTGAAACCCTAAATCAACTAATCTTAAGCTTGCAGGTAAGGGTGAATAAAGCTAGTAAGCTAAATTCGAGGTCTCTTGTGTTCTAGCTAAGCTAAACAGGTAAGAACATGTTCTGCTTTAGAGATATATATTATGTCCCTTACTTTACTGTTATGTAGAGATGAGTTTACTCGTTGTACATTGTGTGACTCTTGTAGAAGATATAAACTCTTTTGTTGGGAGGGGTTTGCTTCTAACTAATCTGATTTTCTTAGTACATTAGACTTGTTTTAATGCTACATGAACAATTATATTTTTGTCTGTCATGTCTATTCCTTTTCTATTCACTTTATGAAAAACAATCAATAGCAATCAGACTTCTGATAGGTAGGAGTTTTTGTTCCCATATATATATAACTTGTAAGGATTTTCTAATGAAACCTTTGTGTACTTGCTTTAGACTACTAATGAGATCTTTATTTTATGTTTGTCACTGTTCTGTATGTTCTTTTACTCCAGCTAATATCAGATTGAGCCCAATCTAAGCTAGAAATTTGCTTAAGGTTGTGGTGACCATGCATTTATAATGTATGAAATAGTCCTTCTGGGTTGATATTGACGGCCTGTCACTGTTCTGTATGTTCTTTTACTCCAGCTAATATCAGATTGAGCCTAATCTAAGCTAGAAATTTGCTTAAGGTTGTGGTGACCATGCATTTAATGTATGAAATAGTCTTTCTGGGTTGATATTGACGGCCTGTCTGAACAATAATGCAAAATTTTCATTCTAAATAAAATGTTTGTTTCTACTTTTGAGACTCTGGAAAAGCACTTTGAGCTAAACAAAAATAAATTTATTAGAAGCTATTTCAGGGCTCATAAATCACATTTTATACTTATTGATTGAAGCATTTTTGAGCCTTTTAAGCCACAATAAGCACAAAATGTGTTTTCAAAGCCTTTTGTTGTACAACTTTCTTCAAGTTAGGCTCATATTGATTTTTTATTATTATAAATACTTTTACATGATCTCAGAAGCAGATACTTTGAAAAATAATGACACCCTTGACTCTCATATGCTGATTTGGGTTTTGGTGGCTCTCAATGAAAGGTAGGTAGTAGATGTCCCATAATTGTTTAATTTTAGTGATCCCGTAATTATTGTATTGAATATTAGAGGTTACATAGTTAAAAAAAAAAGGTGTAAGTAGTTCTATTATTATATACAAATGAGTATTTAAGTTTCATAATTTTTGAGTACTAAAAATGTTTATTTTAATAAATTATAAAATTAAAAATATTTCTCATAATAACAGGTCTAATAGTACTTAATTTATAAATTACGAAACAAAAATAATTATTTCGAAAATTATAATATCTTTGTTACCTAATTTAATAGTTATAAGAATAATGTGTAAATTATAGGACTGAAGTATTTTTTTGGTGTGATGTAGTGTGAAAGAGAAAAAATGTCTTAGTGATCCTGTTATTGAGTGAAAAGTGCAATTTAGGTAATTTATGGTTAGGGCATTTTTAGTTTAGTAACTTATAGGTAGGGTATTTTTAATTCCGTTATTTACTAAAGATGGACACTTAGTGTAAATTAGTCTCTTAATGGGACCAAAAGTGTATTTTTTTTTTTTGAATAATTATGGGATCTGAAATACTTGTTTTTTAATAATATATAAAAATAAGTATATTTATTTTTATAATAATAAGATTAACATTGTTTAATCTAAAAATTACTATACTTAATTACATTTTTTTATTAATGGTCTCTAGCATAGTTATTCAATTTTTTTCGTCAACTGTTGTTAATTTTTTGGTCTCATCTGAAACACTTCCGAGAATGTTAATTATTATTATTATTATTTTGGGTTGTCCTATAAAAAACACTGCTTTAACTTGGAATTTTCTAGCTGGCTGAATTTGGGTTAATCTTTTAACCTTTTTGTTGTCATTTAACTTATTTTAACTATAAAATAGTTTATTATAATAAATAACATAGCGATAGAGATGAAAATGTATGCATTTAGATGATATTGTTGCAATAATGTTTTACACATCTTCATATTGAAACATGATTTCAATATTTTTTTGTCAAATTATCTTTAAAATATCAATAATATCAATAAAATATCGTTGTTAAAATATTTAGAAAAAATATTAAAAATATCAATTTTTGTTTTATTTTTTTTATTTTTCTTCAAGTAATAATTTTAATTCAATTTTTTTTCATATTCTCTGTTTTTTAGTATGTTTTAGTATGTTTGTTATATATATAATTACTTTTAAAAATAAATAACTAATTAAATTTATTTTTATAATGTTAAGATTTATCTATTTATACTAGTTAGAATTAAATAATATATTTGATTATTTTAAACTTTTAACTACTTATTTTACAATATTTAACAAAAAATTATATATTTTATTATGTAATATTTTAATTAATATAAATATTTTATGTATTTAAAAATATATGTATTAAATAAAAAATTAGTTTAAAATATAATTAATTAATTATTTTAATATTTTATAAAATTTTACAAAAAAAAAATATATTTTTAATAAAGTTCATAATTTTCATAATTTTTTTAAATTTTTATCAACAATTAAAAATTATATTTTAACATCTTTATAAATATGTATATTTTAAACCTTACATATAACGACAATGCTTGTGTATTTATTATTAATTTATAAGCAAACCCACGTAAGTAGTAGAAAAGACTTTCTTTGTTTGGTAGGGGGGAGTAAATTTCACATGTATTAGAGGTAGAGCCGACATTGATTTGTGAGATTCCAAGATGCACTTCTTAACTCTTAAGCTTATTATGAAGGTGGTGGAAGACAACCTGTATCTCACCAAAGCATTTGGATATTGTGAAAATATATTTACATAATTATTTATATAAAAAGTAATTAATAAAATACTTGATAAAAAAATTATCATTTTACTTTTAGAATTAGACATATGGCATAATTATTTATATAAAAAGTAATTAATATAATAATTGTAAAAAAAGTATATTTGAATTATTTTAATTTTACAAATTAAATGTACCATATTTTATTTTAAATTGATGTAATTAATCAACTTATATATTATATTTGTTGATATTTTAGTTATTTTAAATAAATTTTAATTACTTTTTCACATTCTTAAAATATTTTCGAGACATTTTTTTTGAAACATCAACTTGCAATCCCTTGTTAACAAGGTTGATTAGACCAAAAATCAAAATTTGCAAAAAATAATAATCAAATGATTAAATTGTATCAATTTTAAGAAATGTGATTAATATGATTAAGGATAATATGATATTTTGGTTACTTTATTTTTACAAATTTGAATAAATTAGACACATTTCTTAAAATTGGTGTTTATTAGTCATATTATTGTTATATTTTGAACATTTTAATCATTTTTTTTTATAAAAAATTTAAATTGAATCAAATTAAATATTACTAGTATGAAATTAATAGATGTTTAAAGAAAAAAAATATATTAAAAATTTTAAAAAAAATAATTAAATTAATCAAAATTATTTAAAGTGTTCTTAAATATAATAGTAAGATTATTAAAGTGTAACGTTTTAAAACAAAATAACATGTGTTTAATTTATAAAATTGTATTAGACTAGAAAAAATAAACTTACAATTTAGTAAGTTACAGCTTAAACATTGGATGCAAAAACACCTATTGAGGAACAATTTCCTGACTCCTCAGGGTGATGCAGTTTTCAGTTTCCAACCTGGAAAGAAACGAAACAAGCCCGACCTACAAAGCTGCTTTGTTTTATGAACTTCTTCTGTCTTTCTATATTCAGTCATTTCTCTTCTTTCTTTCTTTTTTTTTCTTTCTTTCTTTGATACATAACTTTACTTTTGTCTACGTATCAATTGTGTTAATATATTGTTTTATTGTGTTTGCGTAAGTGGTATTCATGTCAAATAAATTATTTATAGTTTTGTGTGTTCCTTTTTTTAAAGAATGGGTGTATAGTGTAAATTCAATTATGAGTACATTAAATTAGTATTTGATTTAACGTCAAGTCCGCTTGTTGTGTTGTGTAACTAAAAAAAAAAATAGTCAAATCAAATATAATCGTTTAAGCAACAATAAAAAGTTTATTGAGTAAATTCATTTATGTGTCAAATTGACATGTTAAATGATAATAATTCAATAGCTATAATTGCATTGATATCATTTGATAATCACATTTAAGAGAAACAAAGATTGTAAACTTCAATGGCAAAATCAATTGCATATTATTATTTTTTTATGCTGTAATTACAAAGAAAATTATTTGAAATAAGAGAAATATAATTTAAAAATCATAACCAATTAGTTACCCGAGGTGGTGTAAAATGAGTTATTCATTTTAATTTAATTTATTTAAATTTAATCTATTAAACTCATGAATAAAAAATATCAACTAATTTAACTAACGAATTTAAATAAACAATTCATTTGAACTAATAAACAGTTAACCAACTCATTTAATAATTTTTTCATGAGCATAATTTTTTTTTGGCTTTTTTTAACGCAGAAACTGAACATAACTTTCTAACATATTTTCTGTTGATATTTTTCAACATTTTTTTTTATACAAATAACAATTTTTTTTAAAACAATCAAATTTTTTATTGATTAATAATCTTGAACTATTAATTTTTATATTTAACTCATTACAATATAATCATTATATCATTATATCATTAACATTTAACAATTAATATCATAAATTTATCAAAATAAGTTCAATAAAAATAATAAATCAATATATTTAATATCATAAACCTAAAAAAAATTAAAAAAATCAATCAATTTCAAAAAAAAAATTAATAAAAAATAAACTAGCTCTTGATAAATATCCCAGATAAATTTATATAAAAATGAACTCAATTTATTTAAAAATTAGATAATTTAAGATAAACTGTACTCATTTAAAATTACTATTAGTTGGGTTAAAGCAAGCTGACTAAACCCAACTCGATTAACACGGATAAGTAAAGATTCTTAGGCTATATTCATTGTACTACCAAGAAGTACAACAATATTGTATTGATTAATCCTAAATGTTCATGTGTAAACATTTATGAATAAAAAATTGAAAAATATTGGCTTTTTTAATAAATATTTAAGTTAAGAATATATTGATTTGTGGGATCAACTCGGTGCTGGCAAAGATAATGATCCAAATGCATTGTTTAGGCTATTTCTTTTCATCGCATGTGACATTGTAGCTTATAATTTATTATCAACGTCAACTTGACCAAATACATTTATTTATTTTTTTAATTTTAATCGCACATCATAAAACGTAAACATTATTTTTTGCATGTTTAAAAACATTGCATACATGTTTAATCTGTAGACTGTATTTTTTATGGCTCTTGACCAAAAATATAAAAATTAAAAAAATTATGGCCTTACAATGTAAGAGGCAAGCGGCAAGCTTATTTCCTAACAATGCTTAGCACAATCTACAGATTTTGGGTATTCATAAAGATCCAAACGCAAAGGGATCTAAGTCCATAAAAATAAAAGGCAAAGTATCTCACTATTTTACTTTCTATAAAGAGTCATGTGATTTAAACTTGTTAAGGAATTTCTATACATCTTATCACGAGGGGTGAAAAACATGTTATGTTATGTCATGTTTACATGTTAGTTTCATTTTATGTTGTGTTTGTATTTATGTTGATATAATTAGAAATTTATAATTTTTTGTGATATACTTTTTGATAATAGTACAAAATAATATGATCTTTGTAATCCAATATTTTTTAATCGTGTTGGCATTCTATTTTGAGGTGAACCTTGTAGTAAAGATTCACAAGGTAGAAACCACACTCTAAATATTAGGTGTAGAATTTTATACAACTTTTCATCATGCATTTCTTTTATATCTACTAAGAACAAGACTGCAACTTTTAATCTATGACATTAAAATAAATATAAATAAAAAAATGCCTACATGACAGGGCATGAGAGAGAGTATAGCTCCTGATGAGTGATAAATAATGATGAAAGAAAATAGTATAATATTCAAAGGAATATCACAAACTAGAAATGGAGTAACAGTTTGTAAAATTTCAGTCTCAAAAAATGAACCTGGCTTTAAAGTAGTCCTCAAATGTAGTAAAATATATCTGTCTGAATATAAATTCTAATCATACAATCTCCACCAACCCACATTTCAATGATTTTGAGAATAATCGAAGCTCAGGGGTTGCTGACAAAATGCCTGCACAGAAGAGACAACAGACATTCACAAAGAACATTAGTCGCTTTGAAAGCTTTTAGAGTTCATTGATAAAAGGCCCAGAAATCAACAATAAAATCTATAGTTCCTTATACTTTCCATACGATAATTTTTTGCATTTACAACATAAAGAATCTTTATGACCTAAAAAAATTACAAGCATCATCAAATATGCTACTTGATTGATATATTGGGACTTCGGAGATAGTAATATTTTGTCACATTACGAGCCAATCAAACAAATTGAATCCATTGCATTTATGGGTGAAATGAGCCCCTTCTTTAGGACAAAGGTTTTTTTCGGTGCCATAACTTGAAAAAGATGTTTTTAAGTCCTTTTGTTCGTAAAAAAATGTTTCATTTAAGTCCATTTTTTTTGTAAAAAATGTAATAGATAATAACAAAGCTAATTTTTCAATTAATATAATAAAATAGCACGTATCTATGCATGTTCAATTTTTTTGATAGATATACGTACAAAATTAATATTTAATTAAAAAACTACACCAATTTTTCAAGAAATTTTTTTCTTTCAAAATTATACAAAATTTTCAATAAAACTTTAAAAAAATTCACTGTCTGATGTTCAAAATCACTCTAAACAATAAAAAATTTATTTGAATAATTTTTAAATTCATTAGATATACGATAAGTATCATTTTATACACTTTTTTGGGTGTCAATTCCTAAATATTTACACTTATTTTATTATTCTCTGGCACTAAAATTATTTATTTTGCTTTTATTGGGATAATAAAAATTATCTAAAATGTTTAAGATTTAATAGAATTTTTATGGATTTTTAATTTTTTTTTAAACAGGTGGATTAACTTAAAAAGCATGTGGATAAACTAAGAAAAGCCCAGACCAGGCCAGCTGGTACGCCCTCCACATGCCACATGTTAGCCAGACAACGCTACCACGTGTCGTCCAGCTGTTCGTCGGATCTCCCGTTTGCACTCCTCTTTCCCAACTCAAGTCTTACGCTCATGTACTGCACTGCCCCATCTAATGCGTGCCCCGTCAAGCACGTGGCGCACATCGCCCCTTACTTACATCTATTTCTCGTGTGAACATGTTTTAACCCTTTCTCTCTCTGTGACATATGGACACGTGGATTTAAGTCATTTTTCTCCCATCCAAGGGTCCCTATTTGTTCTGCGCCAAAAAACCTAATTTTTAGCATATAAAACACTCCAACAACCCATTCTATAAATATTTTTTGAAAAAAAAAGGCAGCCAAAATACACACAAATTGTGAGAAAATTCAAATTTGTTACAATCTTGTAAGATGTTTGAAATGAGATTCAAGAACAAGATTGAAAATCAATACAATTCGTTCCTTAAGCTCCACTTACTCATTAAAAAATCAATTTTTTTCCTTCTATTTTTTATTATAAATTATTTAGTTATTTTTTAGATTTGATAAAGCTAATAATTCATTGTAATTATGTATAATTTTTAAGCCTAAACTATAATTTAACTAACGAATAAACTGAGAAATGCACCATCGAGCTAAGATTGTTCGTAAAAATTTACCACTTAACTTTGATCGTGACAAATATACCACCAAACTCCTTATTAGTGTTACAAATCTACCACGTGACAAATCTACTACCAAATTCTTTATTAATTGTACAAATCTACTACTAAAATATAATATAACCTGTAACCCTTATAAGAAATTTGATAGTAAATTTGTAAGAACCTAAATTTAAATGATAGATTTGTACAATCACTCTAAGTTGGATAGTACATTTGTTTACTTTGCTTTTTAATTAATTTAGAACTATTTTAGTTTCAATTCTTAATGTTCTTGATATTTTCAGTTCTATGTTTGAATATCAAAACCTTACATGTCATAAATTAAGGTGATAAACTAATTTAACACATGTATATATTTAATGCTAAATTATAATATTAGTATGCAATTGATAATTTTTATAATTAAAGTAACTTGTGATTTTTAATTATAATTAAGATTAAATACTTAAGTTAAAAAATATCAACAGATTTAATCTTACCTAATTTAATTATTATCTTTTCAGATCTTAATACAATAAACGAATTAAATCTAATATGTGTAATTCTAGATTGTTCAAAATTAAGGTCGGTTAATATCTGAATTGTTAATCAATTACACGGGAAGAAAATATAACAAGTCTAAGTATAACTAGATTTTTAAAGTTATAGTAAAGAATTCAAGAAGAATTTTAAATTATAAATTGATTTAAATCTTATCTTTCCTATTTTCTTTTTTATATTTTTTTTCCACAATCAACCCAAAACCCATATTGTCAACTTTAATTAACTCTCTAAATTAGAAATATAATAATTACCTATCCGTTCAACCTCTACTTCAACTACATTATCAGTAACACATTTTTAATAAATGTAAAGTTTAACTTTTGACATGACTTTTTGGGATATGTCACTATATTTTTATCAAAAAATACAAACATGTATGTGTCACATGTGTTATTCCATTATATTTAACGAAAAATTTGATAAAAAGTTGACTTTGATTTTGCTAGACATATTTTCCAAATAAAGTACTAAACAATCTTTCAAGCCTAAATAAAAGGACCTGCACAACAATTTTCACTAAAAGAAAACACAATCTAAGAAAAGTAATTAGAATATACTGATTGTTAAAGGGTCAGGGAAAAATGACTTCTTTCGGAGCAATTTAAATGTAAAGTTTTTAGGTCTAATTTTTCATTGCTCTAGATCTAGGCGATTCTTGCTCTGGCAATAACAATTCCTTTAATAGAATAAATATTTAGATTTCAGGTGGAGCTATCAGCATCATCACCCCAAATTGATCTGCCTTGCAACACTTTCTTTGCATGCCAAGATAATTTATTTTCTTTTCAACCAAGAGATATAACTGGACTTAGATCAACAGAAACAGAAAAAACAAGGATTTATGTCTACCTGGAAACCTGCAGGTCTAAATTGCTCATACGAATGAGCATACATCGTAGCAGTAGTTGACCATTGCACATATGCAGCATCTCTCGATGTCTGATTCAATCCCATGGCACAGAAAGGATTCATTACTTGGTTTGAAGGAGTTCCATAGGTCAATGGTGCCAGAGTCCTTGGCATCTGACCCAACTGAGAGAAAGAAGGATCATAGTGCACAAAGGTAGGTTGGATCCCCTGCTGCATATTGAAAGGTGACAAACTAAAGCTTTGACTGCTTGGATGATTCTTAACGTACCTGTAAAAGTAATTCAGATAACACACCAAAAATAAATAAATAAATTGTCATGTTATTGTCCGTCTCCAAAACTACTACCCAATATTGCAATACTGTTGATTAATATTTGTCCTTCTTACCTTTTATAACTCCTATCATAATCTGGGTCAATACGGTCCTTTTGCCTATCTCGGAAAATGGCAACTGGGTAAGAAGTACTATATTCTCTGATGTTTAAACTCTTTTCTGGATCAACCACAGAATTCCTGCAACCTTCATTCTCACCCCTGCTCAAACTTAAAGTTTTTGCCTCTATTGAAGCCTGAGGCAATGTAAATTCAGGATTGCTTGGGCTACTAAAGATGCGAGCCCTTGCCCGATCATACTCCTCCTTTCTCTCTTCCATACTTCTCACAAGATTTTTTTTATTCCCAATTCCATTGGCTTCATCTGACAATGTTTTATTAGGCCTAGACCTTATTACCATTTTGACCTGCTCCAGTTTTCCATTTTCAGTTTGTTTTGCAGGTATTTCAGATAAACAAATTGCTGGGTATTTGCTTTCAGCTGTTTTCCTCACCAAAATCCTATTCCCTTGACCATCTAAGCCACTATCCTGAACCATAGTCTGCAGACCATAATGCTGGGCAACACGGTGTGCCGCAAGTCTAAGATAGGAAGTAGGAAAATGTTGGAATTCAAATAGCTGCTGATCAGCGTTCTGCAAAAACCTCTGGATATCAAGTTCCATGCGCAAAACTGAAAAGGAAAGAGATCTCAATTTAATTAAAAAGCAGGACAACGAAATTGTTTTATACAAAAAGTCTGAAAGAAAATGCATAACATTGGATACATCAATTAGAGTCAGAGATGAGACCACAAATAAGATTATAGAAAACTGGAATCACTAGGAAAGAACCTAGTAAGTAACATGACATTCTAATTACTCGTATACAGATTCTTTGGAAAATATCGAAATTATATCTTTTCCATTGGTCAACCAAAACGACCACCAGAACTCTGAACAAAATCAAACCCACCAAGCATTTACCTTCATTAGAGCCAAACTGCAATTCCCAAGAACCAATTCAACATGTAACAGTGATCCGAAATCGTAAATATATCTATAATTTTTATTCCATTTCCAGGGCACCCAAATAGGTAAATAATTAACACGCCCATTAATCAAGATCCAACCTGAATCAACCATGCATAAACCAAATACTGCATTCCAAACCCTAAACCCAATTCAACCCAATCTTAAAAAATTAAAATTGAATACAAATCCGTAATTAAAAGGCAAACATAAACAGTTACCAACGAAAAAAAATCCCAAATAAACACATTAAGCACGGATCTAAATTAACACAATAAATTAATGTTAAAATTTAAGAGAGATTAGAAAGACAAAATACTAACTTGTGACACGATGACGATGATTCTGGAGAGCTTCAACCAAGAAAGGGTCAACCATCGATTCCTTGTCGGTGTAAATCCCTGAAACGACATCGTTAGAAGTTGATGAGTCCATGGCTGAGACTCACTTCTCTCTCCCGGCCCTCTCTTCCCCTATGTTTTGATTTTCTTCGTTCTTGCTCTCTCTCTGTGAACCTCAACTTTTGGGTCAAAGAGATGAAAATTAGTGTTATTGGTTGGAAGACGCTAAGAGAGAGAGATGGAACGATAGAAAAATGGGAGAAAGCGTGCTATCCCTAATACCAACTATTGAAGCCTTGAAGGAAGGGAAAAGCACTTCTCAAGTTCTCATTGCAAATATATCTTATATTTTATATTTAATAAAACTATAATGTATTTTTTTTTTGGGAAAAAAAAACCTTGAATATCTCTTTATTTTGTCAAGCTTCGTGTCCTTCTGTGTGAAAATGCCAAATGTCTTCCTCGTGTTGTGTGGCTTGGAATAATCTGTTTTTAATTAATAAAAAATAAAAGTAATTAATTTAAAATTATAAAAATAATATATATTATGTTTAATTTATATATTTTTAATATTTAAAAAAATTTAACATTTTATTTTATATTTAAAGTTATTTAATTATTTCAATCAAATTAAATTTAAATTAAATTATACTTTCATTAATTCTCATTAATATTAAACATTATTTAATTAACTCTTTTAATATTATTAAAAATAATTTTTGTTATTTTCAGAATATTATTATATATAATTTTTTTATAATTATTATAAAATAGTAAAATTACATTTTTATAGAAATAATCATCCTACCCCAAAAATAAAATATATTTTAATATTAATATATTTTTATATAATATAATTAATTATCTATTTATTAAATATAGACATCATTTTAATTTATTATTTATAATATTAATTAATTTTAAAACATATTAATTATTTTTTATGTATTCTAAAATTTTAATTAAATGAAAATATAATTAATTAGGGTATGTACATCCTAATTCAAAAATAATATGTTAAAATTTGATTAATGATATGTAATTAAATTATAAATGTATTTTTTATATAATTTAATTTTTTTAATCAAAGTAGTGTACACTTAATTTTATTTAATAAAAATATTTGATTGCATATCGTGACAAGAAATAACATAAATCTCAAGGAGTCACAAATACAAATAAGATTTTTCAAAGCCATTAAGTTAACCACTTAACACTAACCAAAAGTTCAATAGTAAAAAGACACAATCATGTTAAACCACTTTATATTAAATATATATATGATATCTTTTATAATTTTCTAAAATTCTAATTAATTGTAAAAATATAATAAATTATGTCTACTCATTTCATAACTCTTATTATTAAATTCTTGCATTTCTAAAAGGTATTCATTTCATTAATATAAATTATTTTGCATTTGTACCTAGTTTATTTTAAAATTCTCCTATTCATAATTTTTCAAGTTATGTATTCTTCTCATAATTTGTATCATAATATTGTATTATTTCTTACATTTTTATTACAAAATTAGTTATATTTTATGCATGTCTATTAATATTGATTTTTTAGCTATTTTAAATTAGTGAATATGTACATTCATTGCTAAAATATTATAATATTTTTATTTGACTTTCTTAATAACTAAAGGAATGATGTATGGTAAAATATTTGTGACTTTTTATGGTAAATTTTTATTTATGTATTTTATTGATCATATTTCTTTATTTTTTATGTTTTTTAAAAAAGATTTCTTTATAATCAAACATAATTAACATTGAAAAATATTATAAAAGCAAATCTTTTCTTATATCAACATCAAAAAGATTTATTCTCATTAATTATAATTATATTTAAGATATAATATATGATAGTATTTCACATTTTTTTTATTTATTTCTATTTTTCAATATTAAAGCAATTTTAAAAATAAATGAATTTCACGCCAGAATTGCAAAATACTTAAACTTGATTAATTTAATCACCTTTTTTATATTTATTTTTTAATATTTTTAATTAAAATTATTCTTTTGGAAGAATATTAATAGATATAATAACTTAATTAAAAAATTAAAAAATAAAATTTCAAACAATTTTAATTAGGATTTAATCACTCATTCATAAATTTATTTTTAATATTTTTAAATAAAATTAATTATTTAAAATAATAAATAACAAACATAATGATTTAATTAAAAATTAAAATTAAAAATTTTAAATGATTTAAATTGTAAATGTCTATTCACTCTTTCGTAATCTATTTTATAAAATTAAAAAAATTATATACTCGTACCTAAAATATTATACTGTTCTTAAAAAATTTATTTAATCTTCTTAACCCTTAAAAAAATAACATATCACAAAATAATTTGTGAATTTTATGATAAATTTTTATTTGTATATTTTATTGTTCAAACTTATTTTAAATTTTTATGTTTTAATAAAAAAATAACTCTTTATAAAATAATAAATAACAAATATATTTAATATTTAAAAAATATTATAACAATTAGTTTTTTTATCAACATCAAAAAATTACAATATTATAATTATACAATTGTTTGAAACTTGGGATACGTTATATGAGAAGATTTTTGGACATTTTTTTTAATTTTATATTATAATTTTAAAAGACTTCAACTTTTATTATTTAATCACCTCTTTCTATATTTATTTTTAATATTTTAATAAAAATTAATTTTTCTAAATAATAAATAATAAATATAATTACTTAATTATAAATTACAATTTAGAATTCTAAAACACTTTAATTATGATTATTTAATCACTTATTCATAACTTTATTCTCCTACGGGGAAGTAAGACTACAAAAATACTACTTTAGATCATTGTGTTTTGTATAGAAATTTTCTGATGATAATTTCATTATTCTTTTACTCTATGTGAATGAAATATTGATTGTTGGCCATAATATTTCTAAAATCAATAATTTGAAAAAGTAGTAAACAGATTCTTGACATGAATATTGTTAGAGACAAAGGCGCTAAAAAATATAGTTGTCACAAGAGAAATATGTTGAGAAGTACTTCAGATATTTCATATGAACAAGGCTAAAGTAATTAGTTATCCTCTTTCTAATCACTTTAAGATAAGTTCTAAGCATAGTCCTTCTACATAAAAGAAAGGAAGAGATGGAAAAGGTTCTGTATGCATCACCAGTTGGAAGCATCATGTATGTCATGGTTTGTACATGGCCAGATATCACTCATGTAGTTGGAATTATGAGTAGATTCCTTTCAAATCCTGTAAAGGAACATTGGGCTACAGTAAAATAGATTTTCATGTATCTTTAAGGTTCTTCCAAGATATGCTTATGTTTTGGAAATGATAAACCTATGTTAGTTGGATACACAATTGCAGATATGGCTGACAATATGGATTCTAAAAAACACACTTCAGATTACCTAATTACATTTACAAGAGAAACTATGTCATGACATTCAAAGTTATAAAAATATATTGAACTGTCAACTACAAAAGTAGAGTTTATAGCAACAATAGAATTATGTAAACAGTTGCTATGGATGTAAAACTTCTTGAAAGAATTTGGTTTACAACAAGACAATTACCAATTATTTTGTGATAGTCAGAATGCTATCCACCTTGGAAATAATGCCTTATTTCATTTGAGATCAAAACATATTGACGTGTGATATCACTATTAGAAATGTAATGGAGAAGAAGCCACTACAACTTGAGAAGATCCATACAGAGAAAAATGGATCAAACATGTTGATAAAAATTCTTTCAAGATAGAATTTTGAATACTATCGTTTAGCTGCTGGATTGGTGGAGCCCTTTATGTAGTAGGGAGAGGGAGATTTGTAGGTCCCTCCCACATGGAAGAGGAAGAAAATAAAAATGTTAGGTGCATTTACATTTGACAAAATAAAATTAGATGGAGCCATATTTAACAAATACATCAAATATTTTTATGGCTAAAATTTGGCTAGTTATATAACTAATTTCTATCCACATAAGAGATATGCAAATTTGCCTATATATAGGCAATATTTTTACCTTAGAGAGACACATCAACACACTAAAAGAAAAGGAAACAAAGCAAAGTCAAAAGAACAATTTCCTTTAAAGAAAATTAGTGTTTTGTGCGTAAGAGAGTGAGAGAAAATATTTTAGAAAAATATTGTGAGATTTTTTCTAAAATATATTTTTCTAAAATGGGTGTGACAAAATAGTGAGTTTGGGAAATAGTTGTGTGACATCATTTTGGGTTTATCTTAATTTGTTGTATTACCTATCACTTTTTACCCATTAATTTTATCAGTGGAATAAATATTTTTTAAGAGTTTGTCTGGTAGCCTTAGTCCAAATTAAAGGGTGAACCACGTTAAATTACTGATATCATTATTTACTCTGTTGAATTTATTTTATTTGTAACCATTGTGCTCCAATAGCGAACACGATAGGCTAGATGGCAACAAGGGAATGACAAACCAGATCGACGTTGGCGATGGCACCGGTGACGTTGGTGATGGCTACTGGCAAAGATGGAACTACGACAAGAATAGTAGAACTACTCGACAAGAAGAGAAGCTGGACGCTAGAAACGACGCGTGACTGTTGAGGGAGGGACGAAGGCTGATGACAACAACGATTAGAGGCTGATGATGGCAAAAGGGCTTGTAAAATACCAACACCTTGAGAGGCTGGGGAGATTGAGCTAGTGAGCTAAGAGAGAAAGGTAAAAAAAATGAGAAAGGTGAGAGTATTTGTTTCAAAAAAAAATTTGTAGAATAATTAATATTCATTTTATTTGTTAAAATATGACTATTAATCTCCTTATATAGGATGATTTTAGTTATTTTAAAATGTATTTTTTAAGACCGTTAATAATCATATTGATGCTAAAATTTTGTGGTATATAAGAAGGTTACAAACTTATGAATTTTTTATTTGTTTTTTGCTTCATAATTATGTCCATTATACTTTGCCCAAACTCTTTTAGTAATCTAACGTTTTATTATGTGATACATAATCAGTTAATATTATACTGTTTTTTACTTTGTATAGAGACCGACAATAATGATCAATTTTTGGAGGATTAATATTTTAAAAAAAAATTATAAAAAAGGAATGAAAAGAGAAAGAAAAGAAAAGAGACAAATTACTAGAATAAAAATGTTGATAATTTGATGCAAACAGAATGATGTCAAATAGATTAGACATAACTATAGTAAAAATAAGAAGGTATAATACAAGAGATAGCAAAGATGTAAGAGAAATATAAAGAAAAAAATAAAATACAAATTAAAAGAAATAAAATATTTTTAAATTTTGATGCACATAATTTATTTTTGATTAAATATGTATATTTTTAAAATTTTGAGTAGTTTTAAATCCCTCAACAACTCAATTTAAAAAAATATGAATATAATAAAAGTAGGTATAGAGAGAATGTACCATTACAACATGCAAAATGCAATTATCATAATTGTATTTATTATGGGAAAAATAGCTGAATATATAGTGTAATTTTTGAAAAATATAATTTAATTCTGTAAATTTTGATATATGAATGATAATAATTTTTTTACGGTGCAATTATCACAATTTTTTAATACATGAATGATAGTACTTTTTTTTAACAAATAAAAACGAAGGGTTCACCATTAAAAAGAAAACTTTTATCACATTTTCTTAAATTCCCAACGATCACGTCACAAGACATCACCAACGCGCAACATGTCTTAAATATTCTCCGATTCTCCATTTAGTTATATGTGATTTGAAGATCCACTGATAATTTTTCAAATAAATTTTAATAATAAAAATGGATTTATTTTTAATTTTTTTTCAATCGTCTATATTATGTCATATTATTAATTAAGATTATTAAACTTCAATAAACATTAATACATTAAAATACTATAATTTGTAATAATTATATTATTTTTTATTTTTATAAAGTGTTATAAAAGTGGTATTAATCTTATTAATATACATCATGTACGAAATTATCTTTTTAAATATTGATTCATGTCTGCAAGCAAAAGCAATAGGTTGGTCCCACGCAAAGATTTTCTCCACACTTCAATTTCCATCACTGCTAGATCGAGATAAAATACATACCATATATAATCATTTCAATACAAAGAGCAAGAAACTAGTCCAATTATTAATTATTTCAATTATAGGATAACATTAAATATTATATCATTAAATTTCATTTAATATTATATAAATTTAATCGTATTAATTTTTTAATTATAAAAATATTATTTTTATAATTATAAATTAAAAAAATATTATTTTTTATTTTTATTTTAAAAAATAATTCTAATTCAGTAATTAAGTTAACTAATTTAACAAAAAATAATTATTATAATATTAATATGAAAAATATCGTTAAAATAAATTTTTTTTTAAATATAATTAAAAAATTATATTTATACTAATATTTTTATTATTAAACAATATATTTTTTAAAATATACATTTGTTTGTTACTTGCTTAACTCAACTCATTAAAATAATTTGAATTTAATTCAATTTAAAATATATTTAGATGAATTGAATTATAAATAACCTCAAATAAATTGAACATAAACAAATTAGATTAACTCCACTTATTTTGAAAACCATATGAATCCAAGTTTAATTTATGGTATTTTATGTATATATTGGGAGCTGAAATTAGTAATTGTTTTTTTTTAAACCAAATAAATTGATTTTGACGTTTAGTGCCTTACACACATGGTTGCTTGTGTGTGTGAAGTGCTTTGTGTATATGGTTATTAGATCCTTAGGTTATGTGTGCGTTTGTGTAGCATCTTGTGCACATGGGTAACCGTTAGGCCTTTAGGTTGCGTGTGTGCAACGCCTATAAAGCTCATGCAAAGCCTCGCTTAGTGTTAGAGTTTTTGTTATTTTTGTTTCTCCATTTGCAAAGCTTGTTATGTGAATTA
This sequence comes from Hippophae gyantsensis, assembly GCA_030763125.1. NCBI lineage: Eukaryota > Viridiplantae > Streptophyta > Magnoliopsida > Rosales > Elaeagnaceae > Hippophae > Hippophae gyantsensis. The sequence goes on from CM061031.1 coordinate 21,961,220, forward strand.
TCAAAGTTCAATAATTGAATTATATTCTTTCATTAATATAAATCCAATTTTTTGTTTTTGAATTAATTGTGCTACATTATAATTGGTATCAGAGAGAGAGTTTAAGCTTAAACTTAGATGATAACATTCGATAACCAAGCTTTCAATAAATAAGTTGACGATGTGAAGAGTTTGTGGACTACAATGCCTGGTCTCGAGAGTAGATTCGAACAATAGATTGAAAAGGTGTTCTGAGACCTTCAACAATCATTCCAACATACCACTAATTAAATCCAAGTCCAATTGAGTGGTCAAAAGCACCATAAACCCCAAGGGAAAGAAAATCTTCTTAATGTTTCACCTTTTGAGCAATCATTGCATCTACCACTAAGTCTGTAACATATACCTTCATTTCATTGCATTCATCTAGATTCTAATGAAGATTTTACAACACTACAAAGACCAAATTCCAAAAACTTTGGGTTCGATGGAGGAACCTCAAAATAGGAAAGTAGAAAACTAGTTAATGAGAAAACTAATTCTACTTTCCATCACTATGAAAAACAAGATTACAAACTCAATATTGATCCCTTACCTTCACTAGTCATTTCACATAGAGGAATTCTTAGATTGGATGGTTGTTGTCGAAAATTTCTGACTACATAAAGATATCAAAAGAGAAGAAAGTTAAGCTGGTGGCTTGTAGACTCAAATGGGGTGCCTCTTCTTGGTGGGAGTATGTAAAGAATGAAATAAGACTAAGGGGAAAATCACTAATAAACTTTTGGGAAAGGATGAAAAAAATGATGGTGACATAGTTTCTATCGACTGATTATGAGCAGTTCTTCTACTAACAATATCATCAATACCAACAAGGGAAAATGAGTGTCAATGAATATACTGAGGAATTTATGAGGCTTAGTTTGCGAACTAACATATGGGAATGAGAACCCTAGAGAGTTTCCGGGTATGTACAAGGTCTGAATTCCCTTATTAAGGAGAGGCTAGAACTTAGCCAAACCCTCTGGACTATGAACCAAGCCAACAACATGGCTCTGAAGGTGGAAAACCAATTGGCCAGACCTAAGAAACCAACACCATTTTAGGTTTTTTTTAAGTGACTTCTCCACCAACAAAACTTGGGTGGTTTCATACCAAAATTCACTTCACAACCTCCAAAAACCTTTGTTCCTAAAAAGATAATCAACAACCCAAATAATCCATAAAATAAGCCTAACCCCTATGCTAAACCACCCTATCTTAAGTGTTTTAGATGTTACCAACATGGTCACAAATCCAATGAATTCCCTTAGAGGCATGTAACAAATTTGGTAAATGAATTTGATCATTATGATGATGAGTTTGATCTGTTATTTCCAAAAGACTTGAATGAAGCACAACCCATTAAGAGATATGAAGGTGTCAGGGCTATCAATTGTAGATTGCAGAAAGTGCTACTCTTCTCAAAGTAACCAACACTGTCACAAAGGTATGTCATTGTATACAAGGGTAGCACTAAAAATATTATCTCATAAACTCTAGTAATTCCTTGAGACTGATAACTAGCCCCCCACCCTCATCCCCACAAAATAGGGTGAATTAAGGAGGGAAATGAGGTTATAGTCCAAGAGGTGCGCATGGTTCCATTTTTCATTGACAAAATTTACAAAGATGAGGTGCATTGTGATGTGGTTGACATAGATATTTATCAAATCCTTTTACGGAGACCGTGGCAATACAATGTGGATTATATCCACAAAGGTAGTCCAAATATCATTATTTTCACTTGGAAGGGCACCAAGATTTCTCTACTACCTATAAAAAAGAGCTCCTTAGAATCTGGTAAACATACCACCAAACAGAATATGCTTCTTAGTTACAGCTTCAATACTTTTGACAATAAACTCAAGAAAGCTAGAGTAGTAATAACTTTGGTCACTAAAGAATAAGACCTTGTTTCTCATACTATCTCTGATGTTGTCAAATAACTACTAGTTGCTTACAGAGATCGTATGCCTATTGATCTGCCTAACACCTTACCTCCACTAAAATACATTCATTACCAAATAGACTTCATACGCAGTAACGGTTTGCATAACTTACCCCACTACATAGTGAATCATAAAGACTATGAACTTTTATAAGAAATAGTGAAAGATCTCTTGGACAAACACCTAATCCAAGAAAGTAAGAGCTCTTGTGTTGTGCCTACACTTCTTATACCTAAGAAGGATGGAACAATTAGGATGTGTGCTGATAGTAAGGTTATTAATAAGATAACTATTAAGTACAGATTCCCTATTCCTAAGATGGAAGACATGCTTGAAAAATTACAAATATCCAATGTATTTGCTAAGCTTAACCTTCGTAGTGGGTACCATTAGATTCAAATCAAAAAGGGAGATGAATGGAAGACAACTTCAAAAACTAAAAAATGGTTGTACGAGTGGCTTGTCATGCCATTTAGTTTCTGTAATGCTCCCAACACCGTCATAAGATTAAAGCACTACATCTTGAAGCCTTTCAATGGAACTTATGTGGTTATGTACTTCGATGAAATACTATTCTATAGAAAAAACCATGAAGTGGATTCAGAGCATTTGTAAGTTGTCCTAAAGACATTAAGAGAGCACAAACTTTTTCTCAACCTTAAAAAATGTGAGTTTATGACCATCAAACTTCTTTTCTTGGGCTATATTATCAACCTTGAAGGAATTTCAGTAGATACAAAAAAAATTGATACCATTCAATCTTGGCCCACCTCAAAGTCAATACAAGAAGTTAGAAGCTTCTATGGCTTAACAACATTTTACAAAATATTTATGAAGGATTTCAGCTCTATTGTAGCATCTATAACAAATTGTCTCAAGAAGAGGTAATTCCATTGGGGTAAAGAACAAGAAAGCAGTTTCGAACTCATTAAACAAAAGTTTTGCGCAACCCCAATTTTGTCTATGTCTGATTTTGAAAAGGTATTCAAGGTTGAAACAGATGCATCAATGCTAGGCATTGAAGTTGTGTTGACTCAGGCTGATAGACCTATCAAATTCTTAAGTGAAAAATTGAGTGACGCATGGAAAAAATGGTCTACCTATGATCAAGAGTTTTATATCGTGATCCGAGCTTTTAAACACTGAGAGTATTATCTCATTTCAAAAGAATTCATCCTCCATAGTGATCACTCAGTACTCAAGTGGATTAACTCCCAAAAAGACATCTCTATAGCACATACCCAGTGGATTATCTATTTACAAAGGTTTACTTATGTGTTAAAGCATAGAGAAGGGCAAATGAACAAAGTAGCATATGCCTTTAGCATGAGGCACACCCTTCTTACTACCCTTCAAGTTGAAATTACCAATTTTGACACTATTTTTGAGTTGTATGCCACAGATGAAGGCTTTTCTATTGTATGGACTCAATGCATTAACCACTAACCTGGAAATGGTTTTCACTTACAATAGGGGTATCTTTTCAAAGATAATTAGCTATATATCCCTAAAACTAGCCTAAGAGGCTATATGATGCATGAACTTTATACTGGTGGAGTCAGTGGTCACGCTGGAAGAGATAAAACCATACATCTGGTTGAAGAAAAATACTACTGGCCTCACTTGTGAAGGGATGTGACTAGAACACTGGTTTGTACTCACCTCTACTAGTTTCTACTATGATTTAGGAGGACCTTGGCATGAACTTCATCCTCGGGTTACCAGTTAGCAAGAGAAGGGTAGATTCCATCCTTGTGGTAGTGGATAGGTTCTCTAAGATGTCCCATTTGATATCTTGCAAAAAGACCCACAATGCTAGCAATATAGCCACTATTTTCTTTCATGACATTGTTAAGCTACAATTCTCAAGACTATCACTTCTAATCGTGATGTGAAATTTATGAGCCATTTTTGGAGAGAATTATGGAGAAGGTTTGATACTTCTTTGAACTTCAACAACACATATCACCCATATACAGATGGAAAAACTGAAGTTCTCAACCGAAACATAGGCAGCATGTTGAGGTGTCTAACTCGTGAAAGACCTTGAGAATGGGATACATACTTTTCACAAGTCAAGTTTGCTCTAAATAGCATCACAAACATAACCATCAACCATTCACCATTCTTTCTTGTCTACACCAAAGTGCCCAACTTTGGTGTTGATTTACAAGTCATACCTAGTCCAAAAAGTAAAGCTACAAATGTGTGGGCTATTGATTATGCATAGTTCCATCAAGAAATTAAGGAACACATTGAAAAGATGAATGCGTATTACAAATTGCAAGCTGGTTAGCATCGCAGGCTCGTACAATTTTAGATTGGAGAACTAGTTATGGTACACCTCAATAAGCACTGACTATCACCAGGCACTTGTTCTAAACTCCACCTCTAGAACTATGGTCATTTTCATATTACTAAAAAAATCAATGACAATGTTTATGTCATTGATCTTTTTAAAGATTGGTCTATTTCAAGTACATTTAACGTGATAGATCTTCGTAAGTATTATTCCACAGATGCAGCTCGTGTAGTTGAGTTGAATTCAAGGTCGAATTCTATTGATAGGGAGGACTGTGATGTAGATATTCGAAGCTAAAATTAGTAACTTTTTTCTATTTTTTGTAACCAAATAAATTAATTTTGGCATTTAGTGCTTAGCGTTTAAGGCATTATGCACATAGCTGTATGCGCGCGCGTATGTGTGAAATGCCTTGGGCACATGATCGTTGGGCCCTTGGGTTTGTGTGCATGTGTGTGTAACACCTTGCACACATGGGTAGCCGTTAGACTCTTAAGCTGTGTGTGTGCAGCGTCTATAAAGCTCATGTAGAACCTCGTTTAGTACAAGAGTTTTTTATTATTTTTATTTCCCCATTTGCGGAACTTGTATTGTGAATTATTATACTTGAATCATTGAATTATATTCTTTGATCGATATAAATTTTTTTTTTGTTTCTAAATTGATTGTGTTGCATCATTATTTCTCTTTATTATTGTGTAATTTTATTTTTTATTAATTCAATAAATTAATTACTTAGAAAAAAATCAATAAATTACTTTTTAATACATTTTTCAACATTTAAGCTTTGTATTATTCCTAACTTGAAAATAAAAGTCATTTCGTCTTAACTAAATAATAGAAGTTCTTTTTTTTTTTTTTGCTTTCTATGACTGAATAGAAGTAATTCGAAAAACATAGTATTTCTCTCGCGGTCTTGCCACTTATATGAACACAAATACCAACAAATTCCTTTCCACAATATTATTTATTTTCCACGCTAAATATCCAAAATTTAAAATACAACCTTGTCCTTTTATTTACTCATTATTATTATTATTATTTTATTATTATTTTGTGGACAATATATAAGTCAAGAACCGTAGTCCTTAGATAGTGGAAAACAGGAGTAACGGGAACGAGACGTTAACTCAAAGACTAAGTCTTCATGAGAACTCGTAGATCCATCGATCGACACGTCACCTACACGAGTTCAAAAGAATATAACGAACTTTTTAGACGCACGGCGACGTCTTTAAAAAACGCCACTGAAATTCCTTCTTTCATTATTTGTTTTTAAAAAATTACACACCAATTCTCTCCACACGCGCCTTTTAACTACTCTCATTCACCATTCGACGTAAAAAATAACTTAATTTAAATTGATATTTATATAATATAAATCCATTTAACGGGTTAAACATATCACATCATAATAATTCAAAATTAATTTATTATCTATTAAATTCATATAAATAAATTTCAAAAATTTCAAAATTAATTCATTATCTATTAAATACATATAAATAAATTTAAAAAATTATATTTAATTAAAATAATATATTTTTATTTTTAAATTATTAACATAATATGATAATAAAATATGACATAAATATAAATTTAATCACAATTTATTAAAACAATTATGTCATTAAATTTTTTATTATCTTTTACTATTATTTATAAATAATATATAAATAAATTATGATAATATAATATAGATATAACTAATAAAAATAATTATCATCTTTAATAAATTATAATTCTATACAAAATAAATAGAATTCAAAATAAATTCATACAATAAAAATATTTATATTATTGAATTTACTGTACATTATACCCAATATATTTATAAAATAGGTCGATTAAATTCACAATTTACACCATCCGTAAATTGCACGCACCATGTAGTTATCTTTTATTGGAAAAATTTCTAACTAAAGTAGACTATTCTAAAGCATGAACATACAAGTAAAACCCCCATCTTTGATTTGAGGTTTTCTTCTATTAAAGACTTTGTCTCTCTCGAAGTCCAAAAACCTCTGTTTTCTGTTTTTGTTTCTCTGAAAACCCTAACGATGGCTGAACAATTGCTCGTCGCCGACGACCCTCCACCACCAACTTCTTCCCTGACCGAATTTAATACGCTAAGATCCCCGCCTCTTGATCCCCATTTTTTCTCGTCGGATATTGATATGATCGATAATAATAATTTCATTTCAGATTTGGGATCGGATTTACGGTTTGAAGATAATTTAGATTTCGAGCTGACATTTGACGGTATCGATGATTTCTACTTCCCTCCTGAGACCGAGAATTTTGTTCCACCTAATGGGTCTGATTCGGCGCCGTTTCAAGTGGAACAGCCCATCTTTAACTCTGCGGCGGGTGAGTGCTCTAATAATTCGGCGGCTTTGATTTCTACGTCCCCTGAATCGAATAGCTCTATTATATACGGCGATATGTATTGCGAAGCTGATCAGTTTCTGAATTGTTTGTCTTCGGAGTCGGATGAGTGCTCTAATAATTCAGGTAATCGGAACTTGAATGTTTCATCACCGGAGTCTGGTAATTGTGGTTGTGAATTTTCTAGCGAGCCGGTGTCGTCTCAAGGATCAGGGAATCTTGGATCGGGTATTTCTGAAGGGATGAATTCTTCTGCTCATTCGCAATCGGATAATTCTGATCGGGATGTTTCATCTGAAGTGTTTGTTGATCAGAAGGTGATGGTTGAAGAAGAGGGAAAGAACTGCATGTCCAAGAGAAAGAAAGATCCCGGGGAACCCAACTTTGAATCCAGAATAACAAAGTATAGGAAGTCATCGATGGCTGTGGAGAAGGACAATTCGCAATACAGTGTCAAATCTGTAAACGATGGGGATGAGAAGAAGCAGGTGAGGCTGATGAGGAATCGGGAAAGTGCCCAGCTTTCAAGGCAGAGGAAGAAGCAATATGTGGAGGAGCTGGAGGATAAGATTAGGAATATGCATTCTACTATAACTGATTTGAATGGTAAAATTTCATATATTATGGCTGAGAATGCGAGTTTAAGGCAGCAATTGAATGGTGGTGGAATGTGTCCACCACCTCATCCAGGAATGTACCCACACCCTCCAATGGCACCCATGGCTTATCCATGGATGCCATGTACTCCTTATGTCATGAAACCACAAGGGTCTGCTCCATTGGTTCCCATTCCTAGGTTGAAACCCCATCAAACGACACCGGTTTCAAAGGTAAAGAAGTCAGAGAGCAAGAAAACTGGGGGTCGAACTAAGAAAGTTGCTAGCATTAGTTTTCTGGGTTTGCTGTTTTTTGTTTTTCTTTTTGGTGGATTAGTTCCTTTTGTTAACCTTAACTTTAGTGGTATAACGAATAAAGGCCGCAATGGATTGGCTTATGTTAGTGACGGTTTCTATGGTCAGTATAGAGGAAGAGTTTTGACAGCGACTGGTCATTTGAATGGATCTAATGATACTGTAGGTGTAGGGATATCACGTAAGAAATTAGATGGTTTTGACAGAATAAATAGGGGCTGTGTAAAAGAACAAGCAACAGAGCATTTGCCTGGTCATGATTGTTTAGGCAATGCTAGTGAGCCTCTTGTGGCTTCTTTGTATGTTCCACGAAATGATAAGCTAGTCAAGATTGATGGGAACTTGATAATACACTCTGTCCTTGCAAGTGAGAAAGCTAAGGCATCTAACTCACGCACTGAAATGAAGAATAGTAAGGAGACTAGTTTGGCAGTTAACAGAGATTTGGCTTCAGCTTTGGCTATACCAGAAGGTGGAATGTACAGAGGTAGACATACTCCGATGTACAGAAATCCTACGGAAAGACAAAAGGCTCTTACTTCTGGTAGTATTGATGCTTTGAAGGAAAATGTCAAGTCAAATGCAGCTGATGGTAAGCTACAACAGTGGTTTCAAGAAGGTCTTGCAGGTAATACTTTTTCTTTCTGCTTTTCTTTTTTTCAAGATTCGGTATTTGGTATTTATGACTTGGGTTTTATACACAGTAGGAGCTAGGATACTTAGATCTGAGTCTACTGGCTTTTAAATTAAACTTTTATTTTAAATTGGATTGAGCTATGAAGCAGATTGTTTACGTTTCCTGCTTTCAGTAATAAATATGATGTCATATACTTACCGTTAGACAGACCTTCAATGATTGTAGCGATCTTACTTATGAGTACTAAAATCTAAGTATGTATAGAAAAATTATACATGGTGGTAAATGCAACAATCCATTTACTGATGTGGAAAGTGTGGTTTGTAAGAAGATTGTATTTCTGTATTATTATAAGCATAGTGATTGCAGGCTTATATACAGTGTGGCTGTAAATCTGTAATTGGCACCTATTGTAGTAAACTGTCGTGATGTCTATTTTAAGTTTTAAATTGAATGCATCAATTTTCATATAAAGTCTCGAATTTTGGCTGTTGAGTTTTTGAGTCAGACTCTGCCAATAGATGTTAATGCTTGTTTGGGTAATGTATTCGACTATCCTTTCTTCCAACTATATATTGATTAATTCATCTAGCTGAGACATTGTTTGGTGTTTGTGGATAAAAAGAGACATTGTTTGTTCTTTTGGCTTCCTCCTGTACCTTAAGAGTGTAAAGACATTAATTTCAAGTATTGATATTCTGCAGGGCCAATGTTGAGTTCTAGCGTGTGCACTGAAGTGTTTCAGTTCAACGTCTCTCCTGTTTCTGCATCCGGAGCAATTGTTCCAGCTTCTCCAGTTTCCAATGTTTCAGCAGAGAACCAACAGAATAGGACTGACATCAACAAGGGAAAGAATAGAAGGATACTTGGTGGACTTCCAGTTCCTCTTGATGTATCCAAATATAACATCACTGAAGAACATGTGAGAAGAGATGCACCAAAAGAGAGCTTTCAGGGCAATAGATCTCATTCTTCTATGGTTGTTTCCGTGCTTGTTGATCCTAGAGAAGCTGCCGATACCGACATTGATGGAGTAATGAAACCAAAATCGCGTACTCGAATTTTCGTGGTTTTGCTTCTAGACAGTGTTAAGTACGTGACTTACTCATGTATGCTTCCACTGTCCGGTCCTCATCTTGTGACTTCTTGAGAAAGTTGAAAGGTTGCTCAGACGAATGCTAATTGTACTTGCATAGTATATATTTGCATTAATCCATGCATAATTTAAACATTTTTAATTGTTCTTTTAGATTATGGTGTCACATGGCATGATATATTGAGCGTAAAATTGCAAGCAAGTTTGTTTGCAATGAGATTAATTCGATATCGTACTCTAAGTTTTGTATGTTATTAACTTGTATCAGATTTTTTAACCTCATTTTATATTTTGTTTTTCCTTTATGGACAGTGAAACCTTAAAAGCGTTTGATGCTTTTTTTTTTTGAATAATTTTATACAACGCAAATGAACCCTTAATGTTAGTAGAGGTGTCAAAAAGATTGGGTTGGTACGATTCATTCCATTAAATGGTATGTTAAGTTGGCCCATGTTTATTACATATCATGTCTTTATTTTAAATCCTTGAGTTTTACCCTGTCATGCCGTGGTTGGTTTGTTGGGTCGTGTTTAAAAGTTCGGTACGGTTCATAGTCTGTTTAGTTTATTATGGGTTGCGAGTAACGAGTAATATTTAATTAGTCGTATTATGCTTGTTCGATGGACCAGATTACTGTATTTTATCGTGTCTTTGACACCCCTAAATCCTAATACTTAAGCTTTGATGTTGTTGATATATAACTCCTAAAATTCTAGAGAATAAGAACAAAAAGGTTCGTAAGTAATGAATAATTCATTAATTACATATAAAATAATTGTAAAATTATTTAATTTTAATTTGGACAATTGTTGATAAAAAATATTTTTGAGAAGGAAAAAAAAATCTTCGAGTAGTGCCACGTATGAAGCTAGATATCATTATCCCATAAAAAAAAAATCCCGAGTATGAGACCTATGTCCACAAAACTTGATAGGTGATAATGCTTGTCTTGGTTTGAATCTCAACTATCCAACTTGTACAGTAGTCTTCAGAAAAAGAAAAAATAAAAAAGGAAAAATCTACACAATTCTATGATGAAAAGAAAAGCTTCTATCTAATCTACCATTATCTCTCTTAAACTCTATTCACCTTACATTTCTTAGAACAAGTAATCAAAAAGCTTTTGTTTATTTTTCCAAATTTCTCTTTTCATTTTGAAAGTAGTAGAGATAATTGAAATGGGAACAAGTTTGCTTACAGGCTATGGCTTTTCTTGGACACATCATCAACGAACAATTCCTAATTCTCAGAAATTTCTTGTTCAATCTTCACGTGGAAGTGAGATCTACAAAGCAAAATTTGCCAAAACAAGCTCAAAAGGAAGTGGTTTGGCTGATGAAGAAGAAACTCGGAAATTATCTGAAGTTATAAAGAGAAGATCAATATTAGTATCATCTGGGGTTTCTTTATGTTCTTCTGTTGTTGTTTTGGGTATTCCATTTCAGGGCTTGGCTGAAATTAAACAAGGTCTTCTTGCTGGTAGGGTGCCTGGTCTTTCTGAACCTGATGAACAAGGTTAGTTCTTTAATTCATTTTTTTGAAAGTGCTTTTCTGTAAGTAGTAGTTTTAAGGGAAGGGAATTGAAAGGGAGTTGTTTGGAAAAAAAATGTTTTCAAAAGAAGATTTTGAGTAGCATTATAGAGTTCGTCTGTCATCATTTTTCCTCTTTGAGTATTTGGAAATCTCTATCAGAATTGATTTTTAAAGCTTTGAGAAGCATTATTTTTTGGGAGAAATGGTTTTGAATACATGTTTTTATTATAAAATAGTTATTAAATTGTAATTCAAAACCATTTAGATGATTTTATGCCAAATATTTAGATATTTCTCTTGAAATCACTTGATCTCAAATTAGTTCCATTGAAACAACTTCCCCCACCCCCCCCCCCCCCCCAAAAAAAAAAAGCACATCAAAGCGAACTCTTATTTTTATTCAAAGTTCTTTTAAATGGACTAAAACTTTGAAAATCTTATAAGTAATTTTAAAACTTGGATAAGCACGATTTAATATTAAAAAAAAAAATAGCAGAAGTAATTTCAAATGAGTGTTGAGAATAATTATGTAAGGGTTGTTAAAAACCAATTCTAATTACCTAACCATAAGTGTTTTGGTCCTATTAAAAACTCTTTTTAATCCAAATGAGTATCAGTTGCAAACAAGATAAATAAAAAAAAGTGAAAAGTGTATTCTAATTTAGTTAATTTTAATGAAAATATATTTGAAATCCGTATGTATTAAATGTGATAGAATATATCTATTATTTTTACAAAAAAATTATACAGTTTTATTTTGTAAAAATGATAAATTTTTATTATCATTTTGTATAAATGATAGATTTTTACGATCTTTTTGTAAAGATGATGGATTTTATGATTTTTTTGTAAAGATATAAATTTTATGATATTTTTATAAAGGTAATGAATTTGTGTTATCACGTTTATTATATAAATGATTATAGTATATTTTCGTTAAAAGATATTAGAATTGACCTATATTTTTCCTATAACATATACAAATATTCTAATACTATAATTTGTTTTGTATTAGCTTATGTTTTAATTAATTAATTATAAGCTAAATGAACAGTAAGTTATTAGGAATAAATTTGATGATCAGATAGGATGGAGAACATATCGAAGGCCAGATGAGAAGTCTGGAGGGCATGGAGTTGGCTGGAGTCCTATTATCCCCTATGTCTTTTCCGTGTCTCAAGATTGGGATGAGGTAATAAATAAAATTAATTTTTATTAAATATTTTAAATAATAATTAATGATTAATATAAAGATTTAAATTTCACTATTATATTTGAGTGTATGTGTGTAAATAAATAGGTTCCAGTTTCGATAGCAGATCTTGGTGGTACAGAAATTGACTTGAGGTTTGGCTCTAAACAAGGACGCCTTTTTGTCATTGTTGCTCCTGTTCGCAGGTTTGCAGATGGTGAGTACCTAATTTATCCCTCCATTACATAATCATTTTATAATTTACATTTTTTCTCTTAGCTTCAGCTATAACACCAATTTATGAATATGATATTTGATCAATGACAATATATTCTTACCAATTGCTTGAGATATAATTTACATTTGGTTTGATACAGAAGCATGTTAATTAATATACATTTGGTTTCATATACAAGCATGTTAATTAATATACATTGAAAATGTCATTCTCCATTTATAAAGAGGATTTATGGAGAGGATGAGAAGAATAAAAGGTAAATAAAGAGTAATAAAAACAAAGAAAGAAAATAAGTGAAAATATGAAAACGATAACTCTACAAGTTAAGGTTTAAAGTTTATAATAATAGTAAATTGATGGACTCAATGTGGTGAAAAAAAATGTGAGATGAGAAAAATGAGAGAAAAGAAAAAAGAAGTGAGAGAGAGAAACACAAAAATGGAGAAAATTGTAAGTGAATTTTTTGAGCGTAAATAGGTTGTGTTTTTTATAAATTTCCTTTCTTTAGTTTAGTGAAATAATAGAAGTAAAATTGAGTTTGTTATTTTATTTAAATCTATTTTGCATTGTCATAAATTTAATTGTTTGAAAAATTGTCATTTTCTTAACAACCTTAAAGCAAGGTTAAAATATTACAAACCAAAGATAAACATATTTGAGTGGAAGCGATGGTCACACATGAATAAAATGTGAAACTTGAAAATTTTGACAGTGCAGATTTTGGATTCTAGAAAATACAAATAAAGAGTTATTTGTATCAAAAAAATTTATATCATGTAAGAAGAAATAAAAAATGAAGAATGAGATCTTCTTTATAGACAAGTCCTGAAAGTTATTCAATTAACGTTATCATGTAATATTGCTTTTAAAATAGCAAAAGAAAAGATCACGACGGGTCTTATGGTAGCTCTATCTAGCATATATGAGAAGCAAACAACCTCAAATAAAGGTACATCTTATGTGGTGATTGTTTAATTTCGGATGACGAAAGGTGCGTCGATGACTCAACATCTAAATGAACTCAATACAATCATAACCCAATTGAGTTAAGTAAAATTTGATTTTGATGAGAGAGGTCGATCCTTGATTATTTTAGCATCTCTTCCATATAGTTGGAATGTTACAATCACAATAGTGAGTATCTCGTCAATAAGTAATAAATTAAGATTTGATGATGTTTGAGATCTGGTCCTCAATGAAGAAATTTAACAAAGGGAGTTTGAGGAAACCTTGGTAATTATCAACCTTGTGATATTGTTGATAGAGGTTTAATGGACAAAAAGAGCCAAAATCATGCATATGTAATCAGACCTACCAAAATAGTTTTGGGTAGAGACACTTAGTACAGTAGCCTACTTGATCAATCGAGGTTTATCAGTTCTATTGGAGCGTAGAATATCATATGAGGTATGGAATGAAAAAGAGGTAAATCTCTCACATCTAATTTTTTTTAGCATATAAGCATATTAGTGATCAAGATAAGAATAAGTTTGATCTTAAGTTAAAGAAATGCATGTAATTAGGAGGTATTCTAGGCCTCATGTACTTAACAAAAAATACGTGAATTATTTATTACTAACTGATGGAGAAGAGTCCGGATGCTATGACGAAACATGACAGGTTGCAAATGCTAGCATGTGAGAGCTTGCTATGAAAGAAGAGATGAAGTCTTTGATCTCTAACTAAACATGGGAATTTGCAAAGTTACCCATAGGAAAAAAGACTTTTCACAACAAATGGGTATATCAGATGAAAGATGAGTATAATGTTTCGAAGAGATACAAAGCTCAATTAGTTTTCAAAGGATTTCGACAGAAGGAAGGAATTGACCATACTAATATTTTTGCTTTTGTTGTGAAGTTTAATACTATTCAAATGGTCTTGAGCATTATTACTAGTAAAGATCTTGATCTCGAGCAGTTAAATGTGAGGGCTGTATTTTTACATTGAGACTTAGAAGAAGTAATATATATGCACCAACCAAAAGGTTTCTTAGGAAAAGGCAAAGAGAGTTTGATATGCAAACTAAAAAAAGCTTGTATGGATTGAAACAAGCTCCAAGATAGTGGTAGAAGAAGTTCGACGACTTTATGTTTATAGAAGGTTTCCAAAAGTCTAACGATGACCATTGTTGCTACTTTAAGATATTTGAGTTCAGCTATGTCGTTTTATTACTTTATGTCGATGAAATGTTAGTAACATGTTCAAATATAGAAGATATTAAAAGGTTGAAGAACCAATTGTCAAAAGAATTTTACATAAAAGACCTCTAACTAGCAAAGAAGATTATTGGGATGCAAACCACTATATATAAGCAAATTGAGACTTTGAAGTTATCTCAAAAGGAGTACATCATATGTGTTTTGTAGAGATTTGGCTAGTTACTTACACCTATCCAAAAATCAGTGTCCTCATACGTAGGAAGAAAAAAGCTTCATGACTAAGGTTCATTACGTCTCAACCATTGGAAGTTTGATGTATGCAATGGTGTGTACGAGACTAAACATTTAACAGGTTTATGTAAAATCTAAGACTGACTCACTAAGAATCAATGAAATGGATCTTGAGGTATTTACGAGGCACCATAAAGAAGTGTTTGTACTTTGTTAAGGAAGAGTTAAAAGTACAAGGGCATGTAGATGTAGATTTTTTAGAGAAAGTTGATTAACGAAGGAGCACCACTGGTTATTGTTCACTATGGGTACTACAATTGTTAGTTAGATGTCATAGATACAAAAAATTATTGCATTATCAACTACAGAGGTCAAGTACGTGACAGTGACAAAAGTTAATAAGCTTTAAGGTTTGTTAATTAAGTTAGGTTTCAAGTAAGAGAATAATGTTTTGTATAATGATAATCAGAGTGTAATTTATCTAGCAAAGAATTGAATGTTTCACTCAAGAATGAAGCATATCAGACTCCATCATCACTTCATCATATATTTATTAGATGGAGTGTTAACACTTTGTGAAGATCTTTGGTAATAAGAATCCAACAAACATGTTAACAAAGATGATGACTATCATGAAGTTAAAGTTATGTTCAATTTCAATTGATCTACAAGAGTTATAAGACTGGAGAAGAGTTATTGCATTGATTAAGATACGAAGATAGATTAAAATCAATTTTTAAGTGAGAGATTGTTAGTTAATATACATGGAAGATTTCGTCTTCTTTTTTGGAAAAGATGAGAGGAATAAAAGGAAGAAAAAAATTTGAGTAAAAATAGGAAAGTGATGGGAGGGTTTTTATCTATGTAAATTAAGGTTTAAAATTTTATAATAGTAGTAAATTGGTTATTATAAAAAGCTCAATATAATGAAAAGAAATGTGAGATGATAAAAGAGGGAAGATAAAATAAGAGAGAGAGAGAAATAGAGAAAAATTGTGAGCAATTGTTTTAAGTATAAATGGGTTGTGCATTTTTTATGTTACAAATTTGTGATAAATTACCATGGATGTTGTTGTGGGCGGAAGCAATAAATAGCGGTGTATGAATATATCAAAGCGATAAAATGAACACATAGAATTTACGTGGTTCGGCAATTCGCCTAGGTCCACGGGAGGCAGCAGATATTATTTGAATTGAGTAGGAAATATACAGAATACAGATACAGATTTCCTCACTAATAATATCTCTCAAGTGTTTCCCCAAATTTATAGAAAACTCTCAAATTCACAAGTATTTTCTCTCTTTGAGTTTGCTTATGCTCTCTTTGATTTTTCTGATTTTTGCCTTGTTCTTCAATGCATGAACTCTTCCCTATTTATAGATGAAGCAAGACTCCCTTCCCCTAAATTGTGCCATAATTTAAGCCTTAAATTAGGCCACTAATTTCCTTAAATTATGCCACTAATTTCCTTAAATCATGCCACAAATTAAACCACAAATTAGGCCACTAATTTTCCTAAATTATGCCACTAATTTGTTACTTTTAGAGCCAATATTCAACAGATGTAACGATGTTAATTACTTCATAAACAAAATCGAGGATTAAGTCTCCCTCAAAAATAAAAATAAAATCAAAGGACTAGGGGTTTAATTGTTTATACTTTTAAAATATCGTAAAAACGCTTCTGGCAGTAAAAAAATGCTTTGATTAAATATGATAATTTGTCAAAAATGCTTTTAGATTCAAAAAGCACTCATAACTGCTCTCTTCTTAAACTACTTTTGTTTTTACAAAAGTCTAATTAGGAGACTAGCTGCACCATTTTCCTGTTACAGATTTGTGATAATTACAATTGATGTAGCACGGGCGGTACTACATAAACAAAACTGAATGAAAACATGTAATTAAGTCATGAGTTATGATGATCATAAATTTGCGATAAATATCAGAATTTTGATTCATAATATTACATTACATGTGCAGATATAGAAGACGATGCTACAATAGAAAAAATAGGACCTCCAGAAAAGGTGATAAATGCATTTGGACCAGAAGCAATTGGAGAAAATGTGGAAGGAAAAGTGATTAGGATGAATGTAGCAGAATATTCTGGAAGAACATATTACCAATATGAATTGGAGCCTCCTCATGCTCTAATCACGGCAACTGCTGCTGGAAATCGCCTTTACTTGTTTAGTGTTACTGGCAATGGTATGAATTAATTATTTTTATTTTTCTATATACTCTTATTATGTAATATTATTCTTACTTTTATAGAAGAGGATATGATCAATGGTTATAAGTTTTTTCATCATCATGTTAAGGTTTATAAGAGATAGGAGAGAAAAAAAATTATTATTTTTAATCTTAAAGTCAGAAATAAAATTGTGTAATAAATTATTTAAAAAATTGTGACAATTAATCATATTATATATATATATATTCAATAATAATAATAACGATAATAGCTATAAAAAAACATAAAGTTGACAATAAAGCTGTATTTTATCTATTAATTGAAAAATTGAACTATATTTTGTCACTTGTTAATTATGTTATTAGATTTGTGAAAATATTTTTATAATAATTTTTTTATTGAGGTTATAATATTGTTGGTAAATTATGGAAATAATTTTATAAATTTAATTATATCATTATCACATGAAAGAATTTAACCAATTTTATTAAAATAAAATTTTAATATAAATTTTATGAGAATAAAATGATCCACTAAATAACTATCACTCAAATTTATAGGATTTGTGATGCCTTGCATCCTTTATTTTTATACATACTGTATTATGCTTACTTTAGATAATATTCAATAATAGCCAAATAAATTAGTACATGTATATTATTAATATCTGTACTTGATTGAATTTGCAGGTCTTCAATGGAAGCGACACTACAATGATTTGAAAAGGATAGCTGAGTCATTTCGCGTTGTTTGAATAGGAAATTAATTTCTATACACAATAAATATTACGCTTTAAAATTTAAGTAGAGTGAAAAGGAAATGTTTTCAAACACCATTTATTTTATGTGGTTTTTTCAAACATTACTGGTGTCGTTTGAATAATGTGATTTTGAAGTATATCATTTTAGTTTATGGCAATTTTACGGGCAAATAGCTTATGGTCTTTTTTTTTGTTTTTTTTATAAAGAACTTTCTGTTCTATTTGCTTTTCGCTTCAGAATAAAATATTTTTAATTTTTGTATCGTATTTTTTAATGAAGTATTTTATTCGACAAGAACAAGTGAAATTTATATAAAATTGTAAAAAATTTAATTTATGAATTTGATAGACGTAACGAGTATTATAATCTTTTAATCTATCACAAAACTATTTTATAATCAAGTCTTAATTTAATATGATAATGCTAATTGTTTTGGGTGTTGCGTACTAAAAGGTATTTTATGTATTCGAGGTACACGATATGAGTAGTATATATACATGATGATTTCAATATCTAAGATATATAGTGTCCGAGATGTCTACTATATAGGATAGTCATAGAAATCGAGGTGCTTTAGGGGTATTATCTTAATAAGGTGATCAAGGTATACGACTTGTCGAGAGGACAAAGATGTGACGTGTAAAAAAGAGACATGATCACATCGTATGACAAGATTTGAGAGCAAGTCGTGATCGTTTCATTAAAATGTTGACACTTGAGATAGTAATGTCTATATATGTGTTCTTATATAACCCATTATAATGATCTGACTCTCTCTACAATCTCTCTAATCTTGTAATACTTGTAGTTTTCTTCAAACAATTAACATTCACCTTAGTCGAGAGTAGTAACTATTGTTTTTGATGGAAGGTCTAAACTTGGTTATGTTAATGGCAGTGTCAAGCCACCAGATTATTCTTTACCAACTTATCAAGATTGACAGTGTAAGGATAAACTTGTTATGTCATGGCTGCTCAATTCAATAAAAAATTACATTACAAAGATTTTTAGCTATTTAGAGTTATCATGAGAAGGTGTGAAAGATATGTATGGTAATCATAACAATGCGGCTCAATTTTTTCAACTCAAAAAGGATCTTGCCACTCTTTATCAAGGTGGAAAATTATATGTTCAACTCCTTGGGATGTTTAAGTATGTGGAATGAATTTGCCTAATATCGTCCTTATATTGTTGATGCTACAGTATTATTTTAACGGGAAGAGAAAGACAAGTGTCTTTGCCTCAATTCAACGAGAATAACTTCGTAGAAAAATCATGAATGTTGAACCCAAAGGAATTTTAAGAGAATCCTATGTCTATATTGTTGGATGATCATTCAATAATCATGATGATAAACCTTATAGAGGAAAACGATTAGACATGAAATGTCACCATTGTCATAATGTTGGGCATTCGATTGATCGATATTGGATCAAACATCCTAAACTTAAGCCTAAATTCTCCAAAGATAAAAATCGTTCCAAGTGTCTAGAATATAGAGCTCATGCTACCCAACTCATTGATTCATCTAAATTATTTTTTTTTTGATAAACTCTAATCATGTTTCATTTCTAAGTGATTTTGTTACATATCTCCAGGAAAGAGTGGAAATTCTTATACCTCTAGTTCTGCAACTATTATTGGTAAATTTGTTGGATTATTTGTTAATTTTGGGCATTAAAGTAACTTTGAAGGTATTTTGATTACATTTACTATTGCTTTAGAATTTAGTGTTGTTTATGATTTTTGGATTATTGACACAAGTGTCACATATCATATGAAAAATAAAATTGATTGTTTACATGAA
Organism: Hippophae gyantsensis; assembly: GCA_030763125.1. Taxonomy (NCBI): domain Eukaryota; kingdom Viridiplantae; phylum Streptophyta; class Magnoliopsida; order Rosales; family Elaeagnaceae; genus Hippophae; species Hippophae gyantsensis. Next base: position 21,980,646 of record CM061031.1, read on the forward strand.
TTCTAAATTTTTTTCACTCATACTCAAGTCTCTATTACTAATGGCAAAGATGTTAATGTTATCGGTAAATGAAAAATTGAACTTGTTTACATCACTCAGGATACTATCACTTTGTATGTTTCTTCATTTCTTATTCGATTACTTTTTGTTAGTAAACTTATTAAATACTTAATTTTCGTGCTATATTTCTTCCTCACGATATGTTATTTTAAGACCTAGTCACCAAGTTAAGGTTTTTTATTTCGAGGTTTCTATTATTTTTCAAGAGCTTCTCAAATATTCTAGAGTTATCAAGTTTCTTCTTCTCTATCACCTTTGATAGATCACGTTTTACGGCATCAACGACTCATATGCATCCATCTCCAAATGTTCTTTCCAAACTCATGCATGTTTTGAATTCAGATTCTATATCATGTGATACTTGTCATTTTTCTAAATCTATTAGAATGTCTTTTCATTCTTCTATATCTAGAGCAAATAAGATGTTTGACATTGTTCATTTAGATATTTGGAGACCTATTATTGAATCTTTTGATAAATACAAGTATTTTGCCACTTTTATTTATGACTATTTATATGTTACTTGGATCTATCTATTATCATTCAAGAGTGAATTGTTTGATGTTTTTCAAAATTTTCATGCTCTCGTTATGAATCAATTTTTCATTAAAATTCTTATGCTTCGTTCTGACAATGGCACGAGTATATGTCCAAAAATATGATTATGGCATTGTGTATCAGTCTAGTTGTGTGAGAATGCCCCAACATAATGAGATTGTCAAACGTAAATATAGAGATTTGTTAGAGAAAACCCAAGCTTTGATGTTACAGAGGCATGTTCCATAAGTATTTATGTCTCAAGGACTTTTAACTGTTGTTTATCTGATTAATCAGCTACCAAACAAAGTGCTCAATTTTCAATGTCCACTTGAAGTTTTACAGAAAACTCCATCCAAATTATCACAATTATAAGTGTTTAGTTGCACCTGTTTTGTACATGTCTCGGCTCCCAATCGTAATAAACTTCATCAAAGAATGATAAAATGTGTTTGCTTGGGATATTTCTCTACATAAAAGGGCTTTAAATGCTACAATCTTACATCCAAATTTTTTTTGTTACTAGAGGTGTGTCATTTGAAGAATCAGTATCTTATTATTCTAATAATAATAGCTTGCAAGATCAAGCTATGGATTTTTTTTCCTTTACTCGTAAAAATTGCTGGTGTTTCTATAATGGATGAATCTGGTCCCTCTGATGTTCCTATTATGACCGCATCTGACCCCTTTCATTGTGGTGATCCAACAGAGGTTATTGAACCTGTTGTGTAACCAACCATGACCATGTAGAATAATGTTGGTCTTGTTGCATATACTACACCACAATTACCTACTTTACGATGAAATTATGTACGCAATCATGCTTCTCTAACAAAGATGCAAGATTTTGTTTCATATATAGCTTGCCATACCATTTCAACTATCTTAACATATCCACCAGTATCTATTGCTCATACTAGTTTTCTCACTACCATTTCAAGTGTTTAGGAGCCTAAAAATTTCAAAGAAGTTAACACTCAAGTTGTATAGTGTTAGGCTTTGTATAAAGAGCTTCAAGCATTTCATGACAATCATAAATGGACTATTGTGAAGCTTTCCAAAAGGAAAAATCTAGTTGATAGTCGTTGAGTGTATAAGATTAAATTTAATTATGATGGGTCTATAGATCGCCATAAAGCTCAGCTTGTGGCATAAGGTTTTACTCAAACTTTTGGTATGGATTATAAGGAGACTATTGCTCTTGCTTCTAAAATGAACACTACACGTGTTTTATTGTCGCTCGTGATTAATCTTGGTTGGCCTATGTCTCAAATGGAGTTCAAGAATGATTTTTTGCATGGGGATCTTGATGAGAATGTGTACATGAAATTACCTTTTGGGTATCCTCAAACTTATGATTCTACACTAGTATGTCGCCTACATATGTAGAGTCTCTACACATTATTGAGTATTATCAACGACTTCTAGATAAACTCATTTATCTTACTATTACTCATCCTAATATCACCTACGGTGTTAACATTGTCAGTGAATTTATGCATAAACCTATCACCTTTCATTTGTGTATTGTGAAGCACATTCTATACTATTTCAAATGATTGGTTGGTTGAGGTATACTCATGAAAAAGCATGGGCAAACTCAGATTTTTAGATATAGTGATTCTAATTGGGTTAGTAATACACTTGATCGTGAATTCACCACGGGTTACTGCACGTTTGTCGGTGGAAATCTTGTGTTTAGGCGAAGCAAAAAATAACATGTTATTGCTCAATCTAGTGCTGGAATTGAATATCATGCAATGACATCGACTGCGTGTGAATTAATTTGGCTCAAGAGTGTACTTATTGATTTGGTTTTTCGAGTCGCATACCTATGAGATTGCTTTGTGAAAATCAAGCAACTATGCATATTACGACTAATCTTATATTTCATGAGCGAACAAAATATATCAAAGTTGATTGTCATTTTATCCGCCATCAATTTCATTCTTAAATGATACATACACTGTATATACGTAGCTATAATCAACTGGCTGATGTGTTCATTAAGGTTCTATCTTCTGCTCATTTTCATCATTTGATGTCCAAACTTGGTTCCATTAATCCCCTGTATCTAACTTGAAGGGGCTTGTTAAAGGAAAGATTGATATCATCATCATTAGTGTTGATCTTAGCTTATTTGTTTCCTTTATTGTATAGGTATGATTCATAGAATCATAGTCTTTAATTTAGGAATAATTGTTACCTATTGTTTAACTTTAATGTATGACATTAGATTAGTCTTGTATTTATATAATTATTGTACTTGTATATGAATGATTAAGACTATTAATATAGAAGATATTTTTTTGTTTTTGCTTCTTCATTTTCTTTACTGGAAGGTCTAATTCTACGAAGATCAAATCTAGTATATTTTCATATCTATGTTTGTTGGTATAAAGTTTTTTATTAATCAAGTATTTGTGTGTTTTTATAAACTCTCATATTTATAAAGATTTATCAAATTGTAGATATTTTATTCAATTTAAAGTTTCATTGATATAAAACTTGAAATATTCATGTTTGGTGGTCGAGATGCTTGCATATGAATAAGATGAAAAAATTCATGTTTTGATGATTCTTTTAATAGAATTATCATTCTCTCTACGTGTGTTATGTTTTTTAGTATTTAAATATATATTAGTGAATTTTATTTAGATAAATAAATTTCATATTATATTTTTTAAATTTAAATATTAATAAAATATATTTTATTTTTTTTAAAAAAAGTACATCTTTGAATTTCTATTTTATTATAATTTATTCCCAAAATTTCTTTGATTCAATTGTCTTATATAGGACTTATTGGATAGCATTTTTTTATATGTACTATGTTCAGAATTGGCTCTATTATATAAAATATATAATATTAATGCTCTTTTATTTCAAATTCACAACTTGGCTTTTTATTAGGATGATATGTCAGATTACTGCATATCTCACGGCCTCTAAAAGTCTGCATGTGAACCACACAAACCATATACTATATAGCAAAATGGAAAGAAGATGATCTAGATCAAATTAATGAAATAAAACGCACACTCATCGTCTAATAAACAAAATTAAAACAAATGCATTAATTTTTAGTAACTGTTTTTTTTAACCCCTTATTTTTTTTGTCTATGAAATAGAAAGAGCAAAATAAGTGAGAAATATTGACAACATATATGTGAAATAGAAGAGAATATATATAGTTCCTCATCCAAAAACAAATACAAGAGAATATATGTGTCCAGTAAGATACTATCCTTAATTAATCTTGAAAAATTATATTATAATAATAAAAACAAAACTCTAACAACTGTAAATATGTTTCAATTATACTACTTTCAATATTAGATGAGTCAAAATTATTATATTTTAATTTCAAATATTTAATATAAAATAATATATATATTATTTTTATAATAATAAAAATATATAAATTAAACATAAATGATGATATTTTTGTAATTTTATAATATTAAATTTATTATTTTTGTTATTTTTTTGGTATAAGAACTTTTTCATCATGCCATTCACAAATTAATTGGATGTTTTAATTTGAATTTGGAATGTTTGTCATTATATTTAATGCGTGTATGTTTATGTTTATATTAAAGTAGTTTAAATTACAAGGTATCAAAAGCATTAACAAAAAAACCTTAATCATTAAAATTAATAAAGAAAATTTTTAAAACACGGATTATGTGATTATTAATTTTAATTTTTCTTTTAAATTAAAATTTTATAGCTAAGAATAATTATTTTAAAAAATTTTATGGCTCAAACTTACATGATGATGTCAATACATCTTCATTAAACCTAATAATCATGTACAATGCTACAAACACATACAAAACAAATTAAACAAAAAAAATGTTTTAACATATAAAGGACCAAATTGAAGATCATCACGAGTGCAAACTGTATAAAGAGGATTAAATAATAAGAGAATAACTGGTCAATTTAAGTTTTTGTTTCTAAAAGAAGGTTCGCGTAAGCGAGGACGCCATCTTTCTTATTATTTAGTGAAGGGTAAAACTGGAATAAAAGTTAAAGTACACATCAACCTCCATTAGAATATATACTCTGTTTTTGATAGTAATCAAAATTATTCTAGCCACAAATTATTTGTTTCCTTCAAATAACTTATATGTATATTTTTTCTAATGTTATTTATTGAAGTTGTTAACCAAAATTTTATGTAAGATTTAAATTTTTAAAATAAAGTATATATATCACTTATGATTGAAAAAATTAGCATCTAGACTCAATTAAAATTAGGCCAAACAGCGTTTTTATGGCCTTGAATTTGTTTACAGAAATGTTCTCAAATTAAAAAAAAAACTAACATTTTGGTTTCAAATTCATTGTTAAAATTTGTTTAAGTTTGAAACTTAAATATAATATATACATTAATTCACACCTTAAAATTTTAATTTAGAACTTATATCTTAAAATATAAAAATTTAACGAAGATGATCCTTAAAGTTAAGTTTAATAAAATTACTTAAAAATTTATGTCTAATTTAACTTAATAATATCTCGTTGAATTAAATATTGTATAAATTTATAAATTACACAGGATCTTTATTCTTACTCGATATAAGACTTAACGACCTGACGGGTGATACTAGTTGTCACTAGATGGGCGAAACTCAAGGGTGAGTGGGCATCGATGGAAGTGAATAAACTAAGAATCTAATTATAATATTAATTTAAAAATTCATGCATAACTCAACACAATAAATAAAATTTCATTGAATTAAATGTTGTATTGATTTATAAATTTTATATGATCTTTACTCTGAACACGTGAAACTTATCAAAACTAAAAAGAACATTAATTAGTGTATGAATTTACTTACCCTCCAAATATTTCTTGAATTTAATATTGGTTAAAATTTTAAAAATTTCTAAATAATTTCACTTAAAAGAAGTCATTTTTAAAAAAAAATTAAATAATATAATTTTCTTTTTAAAATAAAATATCACATACTCACTTATCATTTTAAAATATTTGAATCCATATTATTTTAAAGCTCATGTAACAATTGCATTAAAAATAATTAATAATTAAAATCTCGTAATTTAATTGATTGGTTTTTTCAATCATTATATATGTTAGAAGATTATTAAACAAGCAACATTTTTTATTGTATCAATCTTATTACATTAATTTGTTTGTTTATCATTGTCATAATAATTTTTATATGCTGAACAAATGCATGAACCAGCATATTGACTGATTTCTGATGTAGTCAATATTCTTTTCCTTTCTGTTTTTTGGGTGATTAATTGTTTAAGAAATTAATTTACGATAATTTTAAGCATCTCCATAAATTAATTTTATAATAAACTCTCAGTTTGAGGCCATGCATGCATGAAAATTAAAATATTTTAAATATTGTAAGATGAGAATTGTGCAATAAGTCAGCAATAGTTTTTAGACCTAAAAAATGTTATTTCCAATCATCCAATAGTTTGAATTTTATGAATTATTAGATAACATAGACTTTATTTAATAACAATTTTAATTTATAATTAAATAATTGATTTTATAATTTATGATTTTTTTTAAATAGTCACTAATATATTTGTAAATAATTTTCAAGAAAAAAATAAAAAATTACTATGTAATGTTTTATGTTTTTTTTCAAAAACTTAAAAAATAAATTTTTTTGTTATTATTTATAAGCTTTATGTTTTTAATTATTTTCTTTAAATATTTATAAATATAAAATTTGTAAAACTTAATTTATTCTCTAAAAAAATATTTAATGATAATGAAAAAAATTAGAATTCAAAAATTTAATTCAAAAATCTTATTTATTTTTAAAGTTATGAATCATTTCATATTTTTTCAATAATTTTTTAAAAAAGTAAGAATTAAAATAAAAAAGCGTTATTAAATATATTTGATTGTAAAATCACTTGAAAAAAATCAAAACCATTGATTGAGTATACATCTATCAAAATAAAGTTTATTGATCCCCTTTTCTCTATAATATTGTTCAACCAAAAAAAAAACATAAAATTACATTATTATTTGGCACCCTCAAACTACAATTTTCACTTCCGTCTTGGCTTATATGAATAAGGAAAGCTCACTTAATTGTCATATATTCCTTGATCATTACATATTGGTGTGATTAAAAATTTTATTGTCTAACCTTTCAAATCATATTATGATATTATTTTAATTTAAAACATTTCAAGGAATAATGTATATTTATAGTAATTGTTATGTAATAAAATAGTCATATTAGCCATATAGTTTGGCATGTAAGTACGTAACTTATGACTTTGCTTTCTAATATTTTCACAAAAGAATTTAATAATAATATTTCTAATTCACTCTTAAATAAGACTCTTGAGTAAAATAAATACCATATATATCTTAAAAATAAAACAAATTTCATAATCACATTAATTTATCTGGATAATGAAAAATCCAGGCTAATTAATATTTTTAATATCTTCTAATTGGCTAATTGCTGATGTGCTGTATTTTTTAATCTTTTATTCCATTTTATTACAATTTCTTTCCCTTTTTGCTATGTTTTGATTTGAACATTAGTCGTATTTTAGTAGGCTTTCATTTCGCTAGTTAAAGACAAGTGTTTTAACACGTTATTTATTTTACTCTTTTTTTTTTCTCATAGACTATTTTTATAATATATTTTAAATGAAAAAATAAAGATAAATTTCATGAATATTCAAGTTAATTGTGAAAATAAATCCATTAATATAAAACATTTTTATTTAGCTTGATTTTTTTCTAAATTTAAAATAAAATATAAATGGAAATATATACTATTACTCTTAAAATATAAAGATACTTTTCTTCAAATTTCTTTTATATATAATATAAATATAACTACAATTATTCAACTTGTTTAATTTCTAATTTATGAAAACAACATATATTTATTACATCATAAAAAAACCAATATTTAGCACTTGGGGAAGTTTTTTTAAAACGAAACAAAAATTTTAATATAAAAATAAGCAAATCTAATGCACTTAAATCATTTCAATATAATTGATAAAACTTAATAATTTTAAGGGATTTTCTAATTCGAATTCTAAGTACTCCAAAATATATTAAAAAAATGTTCTGATTTGAATCGTTACAATTTAACAGCTCATAGCTAGTCATCGTCATCCTCATCCTCACCCTCATCGATGTAAAGCACTAACATTTGTTTTCAGGAGCACGGATGAGAATTGAAGTTATATAACATGCACACAGTTCAAGCACTGACGAAGGTAAGGACCAAGCTATAATTAGTTTTCAACAAAATTTCAAAAGAAGCCAAAACAAGTAGATCTTCCCAATAATGCATGCCATTGTACTTTTCCCCTTATAATTATTTTCGCAAGATTCCTATATCTTTTTATATACCATTTTTAAAGCAGGAAGGCATTTACGTGGTTTAATCTTGTTTTTTTAATATCCTATTACTTTTTAAGAAAATATTCAAATTTTTCGGTATTTTTAATTAAATTTATCATATAAATTACATGAAATTCTATTAATAAAAATTATAGTTGTAATTTTAACCATTATTTATGTCATTCTACAATAATTTTAATATCTTAGTGTATTATTCTATCTATCTTATTTATTTCTTAGTTTTAATTTTCATTTTATACCCACCTAATTAATAAAAATTTAATTTCATATATCAAATAATAACATTTTATTGTTAAATTTTATTAAAATTTAACTATTTATCATTCTATAATCCTATTCTTAATACCGATAGTACAAAAAAACTATTTTCTTTATTGTAAATAACTATTTTATGTTTTATTATCTTTTTTTTCTTTATTAAATAACCAAATACTCTTCAGTAATCTACACAATTTTTTTCCATTTAAAAAAATAATTAATCTTCACAATTTTTAAAATATAAATGTTAAGTTGCTAGTAGAGTTTATGACATTTATACACTCATTTAAATAAATTATTTGATTATATAAAATATTTTGCATGTAAATTATCACTTTTTAAAATAGTAAACGTATTAATTAAATATATTATTGATTTCAAGTATTATATTAATAATATTTTTTAAAAAATAATACTTTATTAATTTAAAAAATAAATAAAAAGGAATCCCTATGAAAATTTCTCTATTCCCTAGGCATCTACTAAGTAATTAATGTTAATGAGGACAAGCCATACAAATTTTCATGTGGCCCAGCAAGCATGCATGTCTAATGGCAATGTAGTCAATTCTTAGGCCCAAACTCTGTTATATACTTACCGCTGACGTACACAGTTTTGTTTTTGAGAAATAAAAAATTAATTTTATTGTTATTAATAACCATGTATAACATATATTAATAATATTTGTAACAAAATTTGTTACATATTATCTAGCAATATTTATTTACTTGACATGTATACTCTAACTTATTAGATTATAAATTATAAGTGTAAATCACGTAATAATACCGTTTAAGAAAAGAAAATGCTTTCAAATATTATTTGTTTAAAGATTATATTTGGTTAAAAATAATAAAAATAATAATACAAATGATTTTGAATATTTTTTAAGTTTCTTAATTCACAATGAAACTTAAAGTATATATTTTAATAATAGGAATGCATATTATTATTATTATTATTATTTATTTTATATCATTTAGAAATTAAAAAAAATCATTTTTTAATTTAATTTAATTTATAATACTATAAATTTTATTTCAATATTAAAATTATTTTGAATCCATAATATTAATTTTATTAAATTTATTTCTCATTTATATTACCATATTCCTTATGTTTTTATTATACAAATTAAATATCACCGAATTATCATATTTAGTAGTAATCTCTAAAAGCAGTAAATAATTTACAGTGAATTTTCTATTTTATTTATTTACTTAATTAATTATCTTTTTAATTTCGGAGTATGGATTAGACTCCCACCGGTTTCAGCCATATTTATATCAAAATAAAATATGAATTACAGTTTAAAGGATTTAATATTATTTGTTGGGGGCTACTGTTTATATATAGCCTGTTGTACTTTCTCTTGATTAGTTCATAGCCAGCCAGCAAAAATGGTGTTCAACAAGAGCAAGAACGTGGGTGATGATGACGAGAACAAGCAAGAGACTGCTCCGATTGAGAAGTTTAAGAAAGAGAAGAAGCTTGGAGGAATCCGAACAATGCCTTTCATTTTTGGTATGTAGTACAATATATATATATATTCTCTTCCTTTACAATCTAGGCTGCAAGTTTTCGATATCACATCTGCGATCTAATGGTTTTGTTAATTGTTATATAAAATAATAATGATAACACAAACCTGGCACGAATCTACGTGTGATTGAGAGGGGTATTTTTCCTCTAATTGTTCCATGAAAATTTTGCTATATTGTATTTATAAATATTTCTCTTTTATTTAAAAAAAACATAAAAGGTGTTTATTTTGAAGTTTATTATTTGATTTTTTTTCTTAATACTACACATTTAACATCCTCTGCATATTTTTAATTTTTAATTTAATTTTATATGATGTTTAATTTACTAACTAGATTATAATAAAGTGATAAATTTTTTATATATCTTCTTGTAAATTTTAATAAGTTCAATTTTCTTATGATATTTCTTTAAAAAATTATAGTTTTGATATTTCATGTAATTTAGTTATTTTTGAATAAAAAAATAATCAATTTTTATTATTGTCATTTACTTAGTATTAACATGATTAATTTTATAAAAATCAATTTCATTTTACACAATAAATTAATATAATGAATTGAACATTATAACTTAATATAATGAATTTAACATTTTAATTTTAAATCTAAGTGGTTGGTATTTTTGGATACCTTATTTTTATTTTAGTATTTTTTTAATTCTTATTCCGGATCAATGTATTTGGATTATTCTTATTTAAATTACTGATACTTATTTTAATAAATTTTAACAATAACAATACATCTAAAATATCATAATTTATTAAAATTATTGTTAAAATTGATAAAATATATATTATGAATATAAATATAAGTTTTTTAAAATTAAAAATTAAAAATAAAAATAAAAATTGTACCAAAACAAAAATATAGGTATTTTAAAAGTATCAATTCTAGTTTTTACATGTCAAAATCGTAGTTGTTGCGGTCATAATGACACAACCATATGGAAAAACCATTTTTTGCAAAAAGAAACAATAAAATTGAAGATTTTTTTTAGAAATAATATTTTATATTAATTAAATATAATATTACAATAAATTTTATAATAGTAACAAATGTATTCACTTACTAATTTAACTTTTTGGACTTAAAAAATTTATAAACTTTAAGGTTGGCCATTTTAATATACTTGGTAAAAGCATGAATTGATATTCTATTCAAAGAAATTACTTTGTTAATTTCACAGCCCACGACATATTAAAAAAATCATAATTATTATCGATCAATCATATAATACTAGATGAACCGAATTCTACAAGTAGATTTGTGAAAAAGACGGTGAAAATGGGGTTGGTTTGAGATATCCCATAAAATTCACGTTACGAAGTTGGTGCCAATTAAAAATAGATGACAGGTGCAGGGTATTCGATAAAGAAAATTAGGAAACTAGAGACAGTTTCTTTTATTAAATATACATTTTATAAAATCACAAAAAATTAATAACCTTAAAATTTATAATAAAAAATAATATCTATAATATTAACTCATATATTTTTCAATTCAAAATAAAGGTAATTTTTAGGATTGTTATCTTAATATTTTAAATCCAGATTTAGGGGAGCACAGCTGATTTCAACCACTTATCTAAAGCATTAATTTTTTTTTTTGAATCAAATAATATTTTTAATATGATTAAAAATTATTATATGAAATCAGAGGAAAATTAATTTTAAGTAAACCTTCACGTAATATTAATTTGATATAAAGTGAGTCAATAATTTGAGTAAGCATCATTGATATTTATCACCTTCTTCGATCCCAACAAATTATTCCTTTACCTTAAAAAAATGAGTTATTATTTTTAAAACAATAAAAACTTTCGCCATATATTTATTTAAAAAAAATATTTTTTTAAAAAATATTTATTGATTATTTGCACCATTAATTCATTTTGTTATATTATTGTGTGTGAATTACAGCAAATGAGATATGTGATAGATTTGCAACAACTGCTTCCCATGCGAACATGATAACATACCTGACTCAAGAACTAAATATGCCACTTGTTAAGGCCTCCAACACCCTCAGCAATTTCAGTGGAACTGCCAACTTCACCCCTCTCATTGGAGCTTTCATTGCTGATTCTTTTGCTGGTCGTTTTTGGACCATCACCTTCAGTACCATCATATATTTCTTGGTACTCTCTCTTAGACGACTTTAGTATCACTTGCTATATTCCATAACCAACTTATATAACTAGAAGTAGTTTTCACTAAATATATAGCTAGCATGTACATATGCATACATAATGGGCATTGTGGTGTACGTAGTAGGTTACATGACATGTCACTCTTTATCTTTTTAAGTTCTAGTGTCCAAGTGATACTTGTTGAAAAGTAATAACAAACAATAGTAACTTTTATAAAATTTGATGGGAGCATATACAAGATTATAATTAAACATATGAATTAATATTATCCTGTTAATCATTTGGGATGAGAGTTCATTAACTTGTGAAAATTCATATAAACTTTTAGGTCTATTAAATGGTATAAGATTCATAATTATTTTTTGGGTCAAATAAGTAAAATTTGGGTTTGGTTGACTTGAAATGATCTTATATATGATAGTCTTTTTTCTATAAATTAAAATGGTTGAAATTAATTGGAGGATCTTGTAATAGATCCTAAAATTGTTTGGCAAATAAAATGTATTAAGTTCAAAGTTTAAAAGAAATTAATCATAAAAGACTAATTTAATCGACTAGAATTAGAGTTAAGAGTTATAAAGTGAAATTAAGAAAATAAGTGAATTTTGTTTGAAAATAATTATTGAAAAATAAGAATAAATACGTCTCATATGAATAAAATATCAATTAAAACATGCGTTTATATATAAGTGTATGAATCAATCTCACGCAATGAGTTAACCTTTTAAAACGAGAATTCATTGTTTTATGAAAATTTATAGGAACTTTTGGGCCTATCAATACCACTTTGACATGTGTTTTGGTGTTCTGCCTTCTAATTTAATATAAATTTATATAAAATTAATAAAATTAATATTTATACACTTAAATATATATTTAAATATTTATGACACTCATGTTTTAAAAGAACATGTATAGGAATGGGTGTGTTTATATGTATTTAAAAGAAATCTATAACACTGGGTATGTGAGACAATATGAAAATCGTGTTTACACTTCAAGTTATGAAATGACAATCAACATACTAAACACGTACGGTACATGTGTATTGAAATATTTTTGCAGGGACTTGTTAGTGTCACAATATCAGCATTACTCCCAAGTTTGCGTCCACCACCATGTCCATCACAAGTGAACTGTAAAGAAGCATCAACTTCACAACTATGGGTCCTATACATGTCTTTAATTCTCACATCACTTGGCTCAGGTGGTATTAAGCCATGTGTAGTAACTTTTGGTGCAGACCAATTTGACATGACCAAATCAGGTGTTGCCTCACGTGGTTGGAACTTGTTCAATTGGTATTACTTCTCAATGGGAATGGCAACACTCATTGCCTTAACAGTTGTGGTTTACATACAAGACAATGTTGGTTGGGGTTGGGGACTTGGTATTCCAACCATAGCTATGGCTTTATCTCTTTTGGCTTTTGTTTTCGGTTCTCCACTTTATATTAAGTTGAAACCTCAAGGTAGCCCTTTAGTTAGATTGGTTCAAGTCATTGTTGCTGCTTTTAACAAGAGAAATGCAAAGATGCCAACTGATTCAAATCTTCTATATGATAATAGACGGCTTGATGATGCAATTTCTTTGAATGGGAGGCTTCTACATTCCAATCAATTTAGGTAATATTTCAATTACCTTAGCATTTATATTATTAAGATTAATTTCCAAAATTAAGAGTACTTTTTTATGAAGGAATTTGTACGTTTGCTTTTATTTATGTTAAAAATGATTTCAATCAAAAGTGCTTTGAGAAATAAACGCATTACTACTCGTTCTTTCTAAGCTCCGAAAACACTTGTGAGAATTAATTACCTGTTTAATTCATAAGTTTTTTTATTATAAAAACAATTTTATCGGATCTTTAAAACAAAAGCAAATGGATCCTTGTGAAAAGACAAAGTACTTTTGAAGATGCCCTATATCATTAAACGTCGTTTTTATTTTGGCTCCAGACTTATGAAAACACTTGTACAAATTAAAAGCCATACTAAAGCATAGAAATGACTTGGAACCCGATTAAGTAATCATGTAATTATAATAAGATTGAGTTATGTGATTACGTAAATAGCTATAGGTCCCACGTAGAGGTTCCAAACGTATTTTGCTGAGTTATTTAATTTTAAATGAGTTATAATTGAGTTCAATTTATTTAAAAATTAAATGAGTCGTAGAAATCTTATTTACATTATTTGTATTAAGTTTATTTATATTATTTAAACATTTAGGTCATGTTTAATAACTATTTTAATTTTAGAATTAAAATTTTTCAATTTTAAATATTTTGGGAAAAAATTTATTTGATAACTAATTACTTGTTTAAATTTTGAAAAGAAAAATTTGAAAATTGAATATTGTTTTTTATAATTAATTCATAATTTTTAGTTTTTAAATTTTTAAGTTGAATTATGATGCGTTGAGCATAACTTTTTAAATAAAACTTGAAATTATAGATCATAAAGTTTTTTAGAAACTATACTTCTAGAGATTTTTTATGATATATAAAATGAATCATAATATTTTGTAAATTAATACAGTTTATATTTAAAATGTTTAATAGAATATGTACATTATTCATTAAAATGAGCATATTTTTTCTAAAAAAATCATAATTTTAAAATGCAATATTTTTTATAAAATAGACTATTTTTTTCAAGTGTTATATAGATTTAATTATAAATTAATAAAATTTAAATTTTAAATCTAGGTCAATGATAATCCTTTTAACCTTAATTATATTGCGTAATATTTATCTTAGAATTCTATATTTATTAGAATATTCTAATATAAATTTAATTTAATTTTATCTTTTATTTTATTTTAAAAAATCAATTGTTACTTTTATATTTATTAATTTAATTAATATTAATATTTTTTAACTTTTTAATAATAATTAACAATTATATTTTGATAAATTTTCTACTTTCTATCTTCTTTGTTAGTTTTTTAATTCAACATATCTTTGTCAAATTGATTAGTGAGATGTCCATGAATTCAAATAAGTTATTTATGAGCTCAAGTAAGTTATTCATTTAAGTTTGTGAATTAAGTGAATTGAATTTTTTTAATTTATAAATTTAAAGTGTTAATTTTAAATAAATTAAGTTGAATGGAACTGATAATTTGATATATTTAAGTTCAACCATCATTGACATGTAAATTTTCTCTAAAATCAAAATAATTTTTTCATTTAAAGTGATTAATTTTAATTAAATGTAATTTAGTGAGTAATGTAATGCCAAATTCCATATAAACGTATACATTTAACTTACGTGACTTTAGTTGCATTAATTGAAAATGTTGTCTTAGGGCAACACTAGTAATTCCCCTTTTATTTATTTCTTTCTTTTGCTACAAATACTATTCATTATTTCATTATTTTGTTGTTATGTTATGTTATGTTCTTTTCTTTTTTTATTTGATAAATGTATATACATTTTTAACAAGGCTTGATCTTGCCGTTTCAAAGTTACATTAATAGCAAGTATCATTTGAACTATTAACTAGCTGTTTATTTTTGTTTTCATTATTGAAAATTTTGATAATTTCAAAGAATTAAAAAAAAAAACTTAACCTTCTTTTGTATGTCTTTGAATTGTCAATTAATAGGTGGTTTGACAGAGCAGCTATTGTAACTGACAATGAAATATATGATTCAAACCCACCAAATCTTTGGAGACTAGCCACAGTTCATAGAGTAGAGGAACTCAAATGCATGATAAGAATGCTTCCAATTTGGGCAGCTGGAATTTTACTTGTTACTTCATATTCACATCAACAGAGCTTCACAATACAACAAGCCAGAACTATGAACCGTCACCTCTCAAAATCCTTTGAAATTCCTGCAGCTACTTTATCAATCTTTAATATCATAACAATGCTCACAGGACTTGTTCTTTATGAAAGACTATTTGTCCCGTTCATTCGCCGGTTCACCGGTAACAAATCCGGCATCACATGTTTACAAAGAATGGGATTAGGTTTTATGTTTAACATATTTGCCACTTTTGTTTCATCCTTTGTCGAAATGAAGAGAAAAATAGTTGCTACTAATCACAACTTATTAGATGACCCAAAAGCTATTATTCCCATAAGTGTTTTTTGGTTGGTTCCTCAATTTTGTCTACATGGTTTGGCTGAAGTCTTTATGTCTGTTGGACATTTGGAATTTCTTTATGACCAATCACCTGAAAGTATGAGAAGTACAGCTGTTGCATTGTTTTGGATAGCAATTTCATTTGGGAATTATGCTGGTACTTTGTTGGTAACATTAGTTCATAAGTATAGTGGTGATGAGAATCACAATTGGTTACCTGATAGGAACATCAATAGGGGTAGATTAGAGTACTATTATTTGCTTATTAGTGGAATTCAAGTTGTAAACCTTGCATATTATGTTATATGTGCTTCACTTTACGTATATAAACCTTTGGAAGAGGTTAGTGAAAAGTTTGAGGAGGAAGATGTGGAAGTAGCTAAAGAGAGTTTGACATTAGCCAAGGGTAAGATGCTTAGTGATGATAATGTAATGGTGAGTTAGAGCTTGTAAGAAATGGGAAAGTGTATATATGTTTGTGTTGGATAATTTATTTTTGATGTATCTAAAATAAGTTACATTATTTTATTATTTTACTTATCAATGCAAATTATTGAAAGTTAAATATTATTGTTTTACAATATTTAAAATTTATATTGATACAATAAAGGTGATAAATTTATAAAATACAAATATAATAATAGGATTCAAATTTACTTATAATTCACTAAAAATATTACACCATATCATTTCTATCACAATATCTTACATATATATATATACTCTCATTTTTTTTAATTAAGAATAAGTTATTTTACTAACAATATTATTCATTGAAATATTAGTCAAATACTAACTAAATATATACCCATCATTTTTGGCACGTTTTTTTACTAGTTAATTTTTTATCGATCAAACTTAACTACATGTTTAATTATTGTTTAAAAAATCAGATGTGTTAGAGTATATAGTATTGAGTTACAAAATAGATATTGTTAAGTGACAAAGTAGGTGTTCATCAATGTCATCTATAATAATGTATTTCATCTAATTGAAAATAAGGTCTTGATTACATATGAAGCGAGGTACTTCATCTAACTCGGAGTGAGATATTTTACTTAACGAGGTATTTTACTTGGATCAGATCACTCGTCTAAACAATTAGAACTCATCAAAACCTATAGTTTTAAAAATTAGAATATTTAACATGTTTATTACATCATATTGAATATGTTAAATATAGTTGTATTAAATTAAATTGTATTGAATTATATTATAATTAGTTTGTATAATGTTTTACGATAAACTATATAATATAGTCAGATAAAATTGATTATAAATGTTTTAATAAAATAATTTACATTTATTTTTTTAATTATAAAATTTATTTAAATTAATATTTTATTTATTTTATATTTTTATTATATTTTTAAAATAAAAATATTATTTTAATTCAATATTAAATAATAAATTAAGATATATTATTTTATAATTCAAAATTAAGAAATATTAAGTTAAATGTTAAATAAGATTTAAAGTCATTTTTTTTATTGTAAAATACAATGTAATATTTTTATACTCGATTTAATTTCACAAAAAAAAGCACATAAATGAATAAAAATTATAATTTTTAATATAATATAGCAAATATGTCGATATGAGTCTCAAGTTTTTCTACCTCCGATAGCTCCTTTTACCTCTTAATTAAGCCCGTAGAAACTAGAAAGGCCGAATGGTCGTGTAGTGTTTGTGCCCCAGTGGATTGACATGTTCCTAGCGCGACCCAACGAGAACTAAAGCGGAGAGAGAGGGACGGGATACTGCAGCTTGTTAGTCCTTTCACTCATAATTCATAAACCCCTCTTCAAAACTCAGACCTTACATTTCTTTGTCTCTTTCATTTGCTTCCCTTTTCCCAACAAATCTTCCATCGCCTTTTTGGTTTCTGGGGCACAATACCAGAACTGAGTACTGCTTTCGAGTTTTGCTCAGATCCCTCTCATAAGAGAGAGAGAGATAGAGACTGCAATGGCGGAGGTGTCAATGTGCATCACTAGTAACAGCGTGGAGCTGACTCCCGAGGAAGAGAGGGTTTTGATTAGAGACATTGCTTTCTCTGCCGAGGCTAACGTCAAAGAAGGCGATTCCTTCTTTTTGATCTCCCAAAGGTTCTTTCTCTTTCTATTCATTTCTTGGAACTCTTTTCAATTTGTTATTTTATTTATGCTTCGTTTAGTTGTTTAAATTTGATGTTTTTCTCTGAGAATTATGAATTTCTGTTGAGATTTCTTATTATTTTTCGTTTTTGTATGTTTGCTAGAAGTGAAAACGATTATGGTTAGTGTTTTCAGACAAAAACATAGTTCTTTTGCTTAGGTTTTATTTGCATAATAAATTGAATTTTCTGGTGCTGGAGAATTTTTTTTCTGTTTCTGGGTTGAAATTGAAGGTTGATATGTTCTGGAAATGTGGTTGGGGCTGTGAGTTGGGTAATTTTGGATGAAAAGTAAAGTATATTTGATGACTAGAAGCAGAGTTGTAGTTTCTTATGGGGGAATGCTATGTTCTTGAGTTCTCTTTGGGCTTCATTTTCTAACGAGTTTAAATTTGTTTCTGTCTTCCATATATTGGAACTGAAGCTAGTCTTTTTGCTCTTCTGTTTTTATGTTGAGGAGATTTGAGTCTTTGTAAGTATTTTTTTCTTGTTTCAATGGATTGCTGGTCCACTTTTTTCTGGTTGTTTTTTGGTTTCTTTTTAACAAAACTCTTCTTTTTCTATAAAAAAAAATGAGACATTAAGTTTTCTAGTGGACAATTTGAACCTTGCCTCCAACAATGTTTATCTGATTTAGTACCATGTTAAGTTTTGTAAGTCAACATGGTTCCGACTAGGTTGTGGATATGTTTAATTTTGTCATTGCTTTAGTTGTGTATGATTATAGTCTCTTTGGCCTATATTTGAATTAAGAATAAGGTCTTGAAATATGAAACTACTTTACTAAGAGATATGTTCTTTGGAGAGAATAAACAAGTGTTTGAAGTCGTTGCATAAATTGAATCTGTTTTCACTTGGTGCGCAAAGAAGGTTTATGGAAAGATTTTTGGGGATTTATCATGGAGGATATTTTGATTTGCTATTGACGGTTTCTGAATCTCTTGTCGTAAACCAGCAAAGGCTTATCAAGTTTTGGTTGCCATCTTCTCCTTCTGATAGTGTCAAGTACCTTAATCATTTTGATATGGTTTTTCAAATTAAGTGGTGGGTAAATGGTTTAAGCTCTTGACAATGGCATTTTTTAAAAACTTGCAAACTGTGATCTATTGTCACTCGTGTATATGTAGTTACAGTCTACTATCCTATATGTTCTGTTCTGGTTTGTTTGATCTGTACGAGTCAAATTGGAAATGAATATCTTACGCATTTCTGTGATTTTTAACAGATGGTGGCAGCATTGGGTTGAATATGTGAATCAAGACCAGTCAAACAACCTTAATGATACATTTTCCTTGTCTGACCATTATGAATTGGTTGATTCTAGTGCCTTGAAGAGGCCTGCTGGCATTGATAATTCTGGTTTGATATACGATGCTGCATCGGAGGACACCAATCCTGTGATTGAGATACATGATACTTTGCTAGAAGGGCGTGATTATATATTGCTCCCACAAGAAGTATGGAACCAATTGCATACATGGTATGATAATTTTCAGCATTCTGCTAGTAAAGGTTTTGTTCCACGATTTCCTACTTTTTTTGTTGGTTCAAACTGTCATTGAATTCAGATCCAACTATGGTGTATCATTAATGTAAAATTTGTATTCCTTTTCATATTATGTCTGTATGTCTTTCTCAATCTAGCATTGCTTCAGGTTAGAAAATATATCTATATATCTATATATAAATATATATATACACTTCTTAGTTGCAAGAAGAAAACTTGAGCTTCCGTGGCCATAAGAAAAAAGATAACTTGAGCTGATTATAGCATTCTCATATCATGCATTTCTAGTGTATATAATATTTAGATTGATGATCTTGTTCCTTGATTCTGGGTACTAATACACAAACTATGGTATGTGACCATGTAATTGATTCTGGATATTTTCATTCTAATGTGTCTGTATGTTAAAATCCTATATTTTCTGCAAAAACTTGGGTTGCCAAACTGCTTCAATTTCATGTCCTCATGACTAAATTGTCAGATTCTGAAACATATTGAGTTATTCACCAGTTTATTGCAAATACTGTATGAAACTAATAGTAATTTTGGTGGACACGGTTCAAGTTTTCTGGTCTTCTGGGATTTTGGTGATTGCAGTTGGACCTTGTGTTTAGTCAAGAAACAATAAAAAAAAATTTCTTTCTGCATTCTTGCATTTCTGAACTACAGTTGGGCTTGTGTATTAATCAAGCAGAAATAAAATAAAATAAAAAGGGAATTTCTTTCAGCAGTCATTTGAAAGAATTTGGTTTTAATATTTTTCTTGCTGGTCTTGTGGTTGTACAGGGGTGGTGGGATGGCATGCACATACCTTTGCTAGCCTTGTGGTCAGGTTGCAAACTAAGTAGAAGATTCTTGTGTTTCTATATTCTATACGAAATGAGAGGAAATTTTTGACCTAGTTCATATCTTATAATATTTCTTGCTGATCTCTTATGTATGTCTTCAGCTGCTCCTAGTCTCCTACTATTCTTGGAATTTATAGTTCTTCTAATAAGAAAATCTTAAGATATCTAAGTTTGCCCACTAAACGTGTCTTGTAGGACCACCCCGTGGTTCACATTATAAGCATTCGGTTTCTTTAAATTTAATAAAATTCATTGGAAGTGGCTTAACTAAATTAGAAAGGTCCTTGTAATAACTTATTGAGTAGCCTTAGCCCTTCATTAATCATGAAAATGGAAGTTACGAATTTGAAATCTGAACTAAAACAGAGATTTAACTTTCAGTAGATGCTATATTATAAATCTCGTTCTTACCCTGGTGAAGATCTATATCCTTTCATGATATGACCTTATGGAGCTTTCTTTTGCTTTCTTTAAGATGTACTCCAATGTTTGACAGGCTTGTTATATCTGAATTGCTCTTAATATGTTCAGAGGTTAAAACTGGATTATTTAGCTGTATTGCAGCCATTTTAAACGTCAGGAAATCAATGTACTCTCTGTTACTTGTAGGTACAGTGGTGGCCCGACATTGGCAAGGAAAGTAATTAGTGCAGGTCTTTCTCAAACAGATTTGGCTGTAGAAGTCTATCCTCTTCGCCTTCAGTTACTTGTGATGCCAAAAGGTGATCGCTCTACTATAAGAATAAGTAAAAAGGTACAATGCAAGGACACATCATGGCAATTTCCACTTTATTTAAGCATGGCTGCCTCTGTTGCACGTTATCTTATGCATGTGCTGATTTTGCTTACTTGACACTGAAACATTCTGGACAGGAAACCATTGGAGAGCTTCACAGGAGAGCCTGCGAGATTTTTGATCTTAACTCAGAACAAGTAAAGATTTCTTGTCCCTGCAGTTAGCACCACTTTCAGGTTCTTACTATTCAATAACCTCCTCTATAACAGGTGTGCATCTGGGATTACTATGGGCGCCGGAAGCATGCTTTGATAAATGACATGCATAAAACCCTTGATGATGTCAATATACAGATGGATCAGGATGTAAGCCTCTATACATTCCACACTTGCTACTTTTTAGAACAAGGGTATCGTCAGGACAGATAATTTTTTTATATGGTACTTGTTGGAAAAACTAGGTGCAAATTTGCTCAACTTTCATGAAATCCAAACACATTTGAAAATTTTGTTAACTACCGTTTGTTAGAGACTTTGGGGTAGCTTTAATGTTTGCCACCTGAAGGTGCCACTTCAGTTGGTATCTGTCTACCCTCTTTCTATATGCTTTTTAGGGGTCCTAGAAGTGAGTATCCATGTCTTTTATTCGGCTCACACCATAAAGGAACTGGTGCTATTCAATCAGGAGTTGTTAGTTACTTTGCATTTAAGTACAAGAATCAAATGTGTATTTTGTTTCTGATTGACACTGATCATCTTGATTAATTATAATATCCACATTACTTCAAGTCATGCCTTGAAGCATGTTCATACAAGAACAAGAAGACTTCTAGAAGACGATGACCATAAATGTGTTTGTTGCATAGTTGCTTTTTTAGTTTTTGTTTGGTTTATGTCAAGCTTCTGTATCAAATTCTTATGTGTTCATTACCTGATACCTTTAACCTCTTAACATTTCACTATCTGTTCCATGTTTAATTAAAACAGATTCTAGTTGAAGTCCTTAATCGTGCCAATGCTACTACATCTGGTGGCTGCCTGAGTTCTGTTCAGTCATCTCCTGAGAAGGAAGCCACCTCTATTCTTGCGGAGCCTTCTAAATCAAGCTTATCAATTGCAGGAGGATTAGCTGCCAGTAAAGGTGCACCTAAAAATTACGTCACAGATCTTGCACAAAGTCAAAGCCCAGCCAGAGAACCAGATAATACATATGGGACAAGCGGTGTCTGTACAAGGGGATCTTCTGGTGGTTTGACTGGGTTGCTAAATCTTGGAAATACTTGTTTTATGAATAGTGCTATTCAGTGCCTGGTTCATACGCCAGAATTTGCTAGATACTTTCAAGAAGATTATCATCGAGAGATAAACTGGCAAAATCCTCTCGGAATGGTTGTAAGTATTGTTCATAAATGGAAACTATTATTTTTTTTTTGTGTAACTCTAATGCCCTACTGAGAATCCATCTATAATTTTGTTTTCAAGAGTCATGGCCCAGCTTTGCTGAGTTTAATGGAATTTATTCCAGCAGTTTTGAAGATAGCTCTTGGATTTTTCAGAGCAAAAAATTAAAATAAAATAAAACAAAAAGGGAAAGGGAAAAAAGACTCGTGTATTTTTTTTAAGACCTGAAATCTCACTTGTACCATCATGCTGTTAAAATTACACCAGAAGGTATATTTTATACATTCATATGTTGACTCGGACATTGTTGATTGCACTTGTTAGATCAAGTAGAAGGTCAAATGCTTCATTTTTAATGCATACTACTGCATATTTCATTTTCAGGGCGAACTTGCTCTGGCATTTGGGGAGCTACTACGAAAGCTGTGGGCACCTGGACGAACTGCAGTTGCTCCTCGGCCTTTTAAGGCCAAGCTTGCTCGTTTTGCACCTCAGTTCAGTGGATACAACCAGCATGATTCTCAGGTTTGGTGTTCTGTAATTTCCTTACAAATAATCATTCACTATGAATAAACCAAAAGATGATTATTCTTATTTCAGGAGCTCTTGGCATTTTTGCTAGATGGTCTTCATGAGGATCTGAATCGTGTTAAACACAAACCTTATATCAAATCTAGAGACGCTGATGGTCGACTTGATGAAGAAGTTGCTGATGAATATTGGGCTAACCACATTGCCCGTAATGATTCTATTATTGTTGACGTATGCCAAGTGAGTAATGCATTGATATTATTTTTTGACGTGGTAAAAGTGATGGAAGCCTGTTATATATGATTTCTTTTGAAGTGTACCTTCTTTTTGATTAAGCTTAACCTTATTATTCTCAGTTCTCCTGGAATTTTTTTTTTAAAATGCATCATCTGAAATATTTACATAGTGAATGTAGGATTGAGAGATAGAAGAGAATGGGGGGTTAGAAGGGGAAAATCAAAAGTTAATGTTCCATTGATAATCATTAGTCAAATATGCTGGATTATAATGATATGGTCACTGTATATGGAGAACCTAACATAATTGATTACTCTAATTGCCTTGACTTACTTGTGATGGCTTCAAGTAACGATGTGGCCTTATGAGAGTGGTTAATAGCTACTGTATTAGCAGAAAGGATCCCACTTAGTTGATAGCATTGTTCTGACATAATTTGATAACATCTCAAATTCTAATTTAACGCTTATTCTCTAAAGGTATGAAATCTAAATGAGGTGACGATTTTATTAAGAAATAAAACTTTAAATGATACAATTCTAAATATTATAAATTTCTAATTCTTATTTTGTATCAAAAACCAACCCTTTATTCTGCTCATGAATTACTCCACAACTTGGCCTTTCTGCAAGAGACTGTTCTGTTTGTTGAACGGTTAATCTGTACCAATCAAATATCTCTCTCCCCTTAAACGGTTAATCTGTACCAATCAAATATCATTCATCAATTGCATTAGGTTATAAAATAGATTCAGTAGTTGACCATTCTAGCATAAGTTAAATTGTTCTCATCTAATGTTTCATACCAGTGTATGTTGGGACGTAGGGGTGGCTACGGTCTAGTCTGTTAATCTGTACCAATCAAATATCTCTCTCCCCTTAAACGGTTAATCTGTACCAATCAAATATCATTCATCAATTGCATTAGGTTATAAAATAGATTCAGTAGTTGACCATTCTAGCATAAGTTAAATTGTTCTCATCTAATGTTTCATATCAGTGTATGTTGGGACGTAGGGGTGGCTACGGTCTAGTCTGTTCTAGGTTTTCAAAAAATTATAAAAACCAGACAAGAATGTTTAGTTGCGGTTAAAATTGTTTAGTGTGTAGATAAACTATAAAAAAAATTAATTCTTTTATTACACGAAATCAAGTTGTAAGGTGTTGGTTCTCTCCTCCACTTATAAATACGACCTGTTGAGTTCAAATCTCAATTTATGCATATCTATATTTTTATCTCAGTTTGAATTGAAATAGAAAAATTAAAATAAATAAAGATGTGGGGTTGGAATCTGTCTACACCGGATTGAGGGTGTTCAACAAAACCAATGAGCTAAAACAATGTCCAATTATAAAAATGGTTATTTAATATATATAGTAATAAAAACGGTCCTGTCTAGTTAAAACAATTCATGAATTTTATTAGCCGAACCGACTGAAATGAGTGAAAAATTGGACCGTACTATCCAGTGCAATTTGGTTTTCCAATTCAGGCCAGTATACCAGTTTGTGTGTCCACCCTAATTGGACATCCAATTCCAAAGGTTCACCTAGTTTTATCCCATAAAATTGAATTATACCTGAAGACATTTATCTTTACATTCTACAGGGCCAGTATAAGTCAACTTTGGTTTGTCCAGTATGTAATAAAGTCTCTGTCACATTTGATCCATTCATGTACCTTTCACTGCCGCTCCAGTCAACCAATACCCGAACGATGACTGTAACAGTTTTCACTTGTGATGGAAGTGCCTTACCATCTGTTTGCACTGTGACTGTACCTAAACAAGGACGTTGCAGAGACTTGGTCCAGGCTCTTAGCAATGCTTGTTCCTTGAATCCCAGTGAGAAGCTCGTACTTGTTGAGGTCTGTTGCATTTAGTATCATGCGTCTTGTTATTACACAAATTTTGTAAGAATATGTTTAATTTTATTTTTGTTGTTGACATGTGCTACAGATACACAACCATTTGGTTCAGAGAATTTTAGAGGATCCATTAATATCTTTGTCCACTATCAAGGATGATGACCATCTTGCTGCCTACAAGACTCCCAAATTTTTAAAGAACTCAAAATATCTTCAGTTGATACACCGTCAAGGAGAACAGTATGTATATTTTGCTCAGCAGGTTTCTGCAGTCCCTCTTTTTCCTAAAACATGTTAGATTTGATATCGTCACTGTGAAAATCTTTCTGTTTTATTTTTTTTCCCTCTTGGTCTCACACAAGAAACTAAAAACAAATGGATACTTTGGTTAGACTGCAAGAAGTGTGTTGCATGCACCGTGTGCATTTTTTTTTACTGACTTGAAATATGTGACCAACTACAGTGGGTAGTGGTAATTATTAGATCTTCATATGGTTGTCCTTGATCCTCAGCACATTTGGCCCAAAAAATAATTTGCTTTATTCTCAACACCTTTGCTTGGACATATATATTTCCACGAAGAAACAGTGAGCATATAGTTCAAATTGCAGAAAGTGTCACATGCAATGAGTCAAGAGTGCATGTGTTACTGATTTCGCCTTAATTTAATAACTGGTGTTTGTCTACTTTTCATTTTACATCCCCGTTTTCAGAGGTAAAACATGCACTTGTTTTGGACTTATTTTATTTGAGGTGCTTTACAAATTGTTCTTATGTAATTTAAATTGCTTCCTAGAGGTACTAGTGATAAACAGGCCTTATCGGGATGGAAACCCTACGGAACACCTCTTGTCATGTCAATCTCATGTGATAATTCAATTACATATGGAGATATACAGATCATGGTTCAAAAGATGCTTTCTCCTTTTCAAAGATCTCAGAGTCCAGACCGTGCTGATGCATCTGTTACCAGCACCCCAACTGCAGCATCAGACACTTGTCGTGATCTTGCTTCTGGTGATGCAAGCACCAATCCTGGTGTTTCATCCTCACAGAAAGATGGCGCTAGCTCTATAGAAGCAACATCACCTAAACTACCTCTTCAATTGGTTGTTGGAAGTAATGCATGCATTGATTTGTCAGTTGCAGAAGAGAAAACTATCGAGCCTTCCTCTTCAACGTCAATTCTAGTATATGTTGACTGGTCACAAAAGCTTCTTGAGAAGTATGATTTCCATTACATGGAAAATTTGCCAGAAGTCTTTAAATCTGGTCCTGTAACAAAGAAGGCTCGCAGTGAACCTCTCTCCTTGTACACCTGCCTGGAAGCCTTTTTACGGGAAGAGCCATTGGTCCCTGAAGATATGTGGTTAGCTTCTCTCTCTCTCCCCTCCACCCCACCTTCTCAACCCCCAACAACACCATGTAGATGTACTAATAAGTTCTATGCTTTTACCAATACAGTATGCCTTTTATCTTGGTGATGAATTATGAGGGACTAACATTAAAATGATGTTGATCCAACACTAATGTTTAGTGTAGGCTAGGCAATTCGGTCATAACGTTAGTTTTTAGGGTTTAGAATTTAACATTAAATTATTCAAAAGCTTGTGTATTAGAATTTAATTTAAAAGTGAAAACTATGTTCGGCTACTAATAGTACCCTAATGGACATCTGGTGAAGGTACTGTCCACAGTGCAAAGAGCGTCGGCAAGCAAGCAAAAAGCTTGATCTATGGAGGCTTCCAGAAGTTCTAGTCATCCATTTAAAGAGATTTTCATACAGCAGGTCAATGAAGCACAAATTAGAAACCTTCGTAAACTTTCCAATTCACGATTTTGATCTAACAAATTATGTAGCCAATAAAAACAACTATCATTGTCAACTTTACGAGCTTTATGCTTTAACAAACCATTATGGTGGCATGGGTAGTGGTCACTATACTGCTCATATAAAGGTTAGTTGAAAAGCAGTCTTAAAAAAATATCCTTTCATTTTTCACAATTTATTCTCTCCCTGAAGGTTCAGGGATGGTACTAGTGCAATTTAAATAATTTACTTGGCTGTTCTAGCTGATAGATAGTTTTTCCATTTCCAGCTTCTCGATGAGAATAGGTGGTATAACTTTGATGACAGCCATATATCACCTATAAACGAAGAAGATGTGAAGTCGGCTGCTGCATATGTTCTCTTCTACCGGCGTGTGAAAACAGAAGATGCCTCTCTGAGCAATGGTGTTCAATCCTGTGGTGGTGCCAACAATACTTCTTTGCTATAGTAGAGGCTGGATAACGAGGTAGGTCCCAACGGCCAAACTGGTATTTTCTTTCTTGGGTAATAACCTGGAGTTGCACAAGTGTTTGTTTTGTTGCACGAATCTTAAGTTGTAGCCTGCTGACTTTAAGATTTGAGTAAAATTTCTCCAATGAGATAAGATCATCAAATGGAAAGAGAGCACTGTGTATTTGCATTATACTGAAAGAACTATTGAAAATTTATGATTGCAATGCATTTTTGGTTCTTTTATTTTTCTTCTTGTTTCTCTTCTTTTCCCTTTTTTCATTGTAAAGAAATTTCTTATAAATGCCTCCCTCTGTATTGTCCGTAGATCTCACCCAAAAGCCAACACATTTCAGCTTGTTTAGGGAATTCAACGGTAGCATTTCAGAGGGAGGAGTAACAACTTGTAAAGATATAATTCAAAGACTTATTGAGTTGTGCCAAATCAGTTTCACTCAATGACAACTTGTCAGCTTGTCATGTAGTTATTTTTACAAAATTTTGACAAATAAAGCTAATCAGTTTTCTACTTCTGGGTCTTGCATATTGTTTGGATATATGTCTAATGAGAGCCGGAACTCTTACTCATCTCGAGTTGAGTTGAGGTATTTTCAATTTAAATGGTAGGATATGATTGGATGTCTGGATGATTGGACCCAACTGTGTCATCCAGTCATATTTTCCCACATTAATTGATATATCTCATATCAAGTTGAGACGATGAAATTTTTTCATTTCTAATGCTTAACTGAAATTGTTTTGACAGGAGAAGCATCACATCATTTTGGGCGTGCAAGATATTGTTATCTCCTCAATAATGGTTTCTGTTTTTGTGGACCATTTTCGAAAGTACATTTCTTTAATCATGTGGTCTTCCCAAGGATTTTCATCGCGAAGCATCTTGAAGATGAAAATTTGAAGAAATGTGAGTGCTTTTGCTAACGATTTGGTGCGCATTTGTATTATTATTGTGTAGAAACATTGTAATTGTAAGTTAGCGTAGATCATTTCGGAGGGAAATCTGCAGCAATTGTTAAACAGTATTTCGTATACCAATGCTTTTTACCAAACATAACACTCAACAGAGGTTACAATTTAATAAGGGTAATAGTGGACGTTGAGTAATGCCTTAAAAGTAAAACGGGTCCGGTTTGTCTTTGTTATAAAATTGACTATTCTTGATTAATGTTTCTCTACTAATTTCACGATCATTGTAATCTTGGTTCGTAATAGGAAGGGGAATGATTTGGATTATTATTGTATTTGGTTTAACTATTAATTTATAATGAAATATAAAATATTATAATATTTGTAGTAATTTTTATTCATTCTACATCTTTTAAGGACATTAGAATGTTTTATTTTTTTTACACATTTGTACAATTATTTATATATTTTTGTTTTTATTTTATTCATTATAAATAAAAATAATTTTTTTTATAATTAATTTTATTTTAATATTATAATTTGGTTTTATTTATTGCTAAAATAAATATTACAATAATAATATTATTTTTATTATCATTTTATTTATGTTTTCATTCTAGGTGTTTTTTTTCCTGGGTCACTCTAACAAAAGGATAAAGGGCAGTAGGGTTTCACTATTTATGGTAATTCAAAGTTCGTTATCATTGAATTTCATTTAATAATTTTAGGTAAAAAATTTAAGGAATAGAATTATTATCTAGATAAAAATATTTATTTTTTAAAAAATGATGTAATAAGTATTTAAATAATTATTTTTTATTCATAATTAAATGGTAATTTATTTTTTATAACGAATGTTATATGTAGAACTTTAATGTTAACATTTTATTTCATATTATTTAAAATCATAAATTATTAATTTTAATTAAAAATTACTTAATATTTTATTATATTTTGATAAAATAACATAATCATAAATTATTCATTGTTATTTATGCAGTGGACCATCTCATCCTATTTGTTACCAATTTTTCCATCTAGAATCCATATTATTGCTCAAATTTTAAGAGTAAATAAATCAAATTACAATTCAATAATTTGAACAAAAAAGAAATGAAAAATGTTAAGTAGAAGATTTTAGGAAATTGATTTTCTTTATTGAATTGAATGAATGCTACTCATAGTTATCAATATATTGATTGGGTTGTAACTAACTAACAACCTATATATTATATTAATTGTAACTAACTAACAACCTATATATACAAGCTCAATATGCCCACAACATGAATCATTACAACACTGCACAATATCTATCAGCCTTCTTCAAACAAATGGAAGAGAAACAACTATTAGTTTGTGTTTTAGAAATAAAAGGAAGTAGTAGGAAGAGCCTTAGTCAAGGAATATGCAACTTGATCGGCAGACGACACATGCTCAATGTGAAAAGTTTCTTGAACAACTTGATCTTGTAAAAAATGATGATCAATTTCAATATTCTTAATACGTATATGAAATATTAGATTTTGGGAGTGCTTCTGCCCTAATATTATCAATGAGCAAGGTAGGAGAAGAAAGAAAATGCACATGAAGATCAGCCAACAAAAACTGAATCCAAATCAACTCGACACTGGTAAGAGCTATGGTTCTATACTCTCTTTTTATGCTACTTCTAGCCACAACTTTCTACTTTAAACAATGCCAAGAATTCTCCAAGAAATACAAAATAAGCATTAATGTTGTGACAATCATCGACACAACTTCCCCAGTTTGCATCGTAATAAGCCAACAAGTCCAGTCTAATTTAGGTAACGAAAGAGCAAATTGAGATGTCCTTTTAAAGTATCGTAAGATTTGTTTTTTACGGTCAACCAATGGCATTTTGATCAACAAGATATGAATTGGTATAACTTGTTCACATATAATTAGATGTCAGAATATATGAGAGTAAGGTATTCTAAAGAGCCTACCACTTTTCTATATTCAGAGGGATCAACTAACATAAGCCTATCTAACTTGTTTAAAGGTTTCCCATCACACATTGGTGTGTTTGTAGCTTTATAATCATCTAAACCAGTGGCATGAAGGAGCTCCCTTACATATTTTCTCTAAGACAGATAGAAACAAGCATCACCAAATACAACTTCAATTCCCAAGAAATCGTATAGCATACCTAAGTCTTTAAAGAAAATTGAGCATTTAGAGCTTTCACAAGGGCTTCAATCCTGAATTGACAAGAGCCTATTATATGTATGTCATCGACATACACAAGAATGAACAAAGAGAAGAAGGGACTATATTGAAGAAATAAAGAATAGTTAGCTTTACAATCCTAAAACCCTATGCCTAGCAAAGCTTGGCTAAGCTTATGATACCATGCCCACTGCCTATTTTAAACCATATAAGGCTTTCTTCAATTTACGTACAAGCATCTTATTAGAAGATCCAAAACCAGGTGGCTGATTTATGTTTACATCCTCAATTAAGTCTTCATGTAAAAATACATTATTGACATTCACATGTCTGATTAGCCATCTTTTAGTAACAACAAGTAACAAAACAATATGTATTGTTGTAATTTTGACAACCGAACTAAAAGTGTCCAATTAATACACATCATATTCCTAAAGAAAGCCACGAGCCACAAGCCACTAGCATGACTTTGTATTTATCTAAGGTGCCATCAAATAAGAGCTTAACTCGAAAGACCCATTTGAAAGAACCGGAAGAATGACATTAGGCAAGATCACCAACCCCCAAGTCCCATTTGCTAATAAGGTATTAATATCCTTATGCATTGCTAGTTTTGATTTTGAAAATTTTATAGCCTCTTTCAAATTTCTTGGTTATGATAAAAGAGCATTAGAAAAAATAGAAACAATAAATAGTTTTGGTTTAAAAACATCGGTCTTTGATATTGTAGTCATGTGATGTTTATTAGTATCATTAGAAGGTTCTAATGTGAGTGTAGGAGCTTGTATTCCTTCACAGCTAATGAGGGTGGTACAAATGATAGAGACTTAACAAGAGGCTCAGTCAACACAAGAAGCTCATTTCTTGGTGTAGCAATAATGCTATCAGTAGTGTTAGGCATACAAACAGGTGAACAAGTGGATTGAGATGAGCTGGACGAACTTCTCTTATGAGGGAGGGAATGATGTGTCACTTTTTTAGCTACGGCCCACCCCTTGGCTTGCGTGGTTCATGATGGGTCATATCCATGTGTCCTGATGGAACTCGAATTCTAGGTTAAGTGTAATGGGCTGAATAAAGGATAGTTGGCACCCCCTACTGATAGCTTAAGCTTTTGGTAGCTATCATTATCAACTTGATAAGAACTTATAACAAGGTCATCTGAACTATCAATAGTAAATGAATCAGAGATAAACTAGAAAGTTGGAAAAGTGGAAACATGCAATGAACCAGGCATAATAATCGAGGATGAAGTAAGCAATGAACATGCAACTTTATCCAAAACTGATGAACAATGGAAAAAATGGGAAATTTTCTTCCTGAAAACATATCGATTAACCAGGATATTTCCATTGGATTTATCATAACACACATAAGCTCTTTGATTCATTTCATATCCAAGAAAAAACACATTCTATAGATCTTGGTTTAAGCTTATTACTATTGTAAGCTCTTACATAAGGAAAACATTTACATAAAAAGACTGGAATTAAGCTATAATTTGGTACCTTGTTAGAGTAACTCATAAGAAGATAGCCCTGAAAGTAATTTAATAGGCAGTCTATTAAGAAGATAAGTAGTTGTACTCATTGTATAAGGCCAAAATTCCATATGCATAAAACTATGTAGAGTAAGGCAACGATCCTTCTACAATATGTTTATGATGTGATTCAAATACCCCATTTTGTTTATATGAATGGGGACAAGTCATTCTATACACAACACCTTCCTTCACCAAGCTTGTGATGAGAGGCTTAAATTCCATATCATCATCAGTTTGAATGGATTTACATGATTTTTAAACTATCTTTCAACCATACTTTTTAATTAATGTAGTGGTGCTTTGATCCTTGTAATGTAACAAAAAAATTCAAATAAATTGACTAAAGTCATCCACGATTGAAAGAAAGTACCTAACACTTGTATTAGCTACAGTTGATGCAATCCATAGATCCAAGTACAAAAAACCAAGAATCTCATTAATACATTCGTGAGTACTAAAGAATGGAAACTTATAACTTTTAGCTAATGGAAATATGAAAATATGGTACAAAATGGGGATTTATCAAAATGTGTAGACTTAGTACTACTAGAATTTGCAACATACTTTTATAAACATTCTTTACTAAGGGAAAAGAAGGGTGACCTAAACGTTTATGTCATTTTTCCAATGTCATATGAAACAGCTTGGGGACAACTTGATTATGGTCTGTAACATGATTATCACTAACAATCGAGGCTTGGAGTTTATAGATTCCATACACACTGCGACCCTGAAGTTTGATATCCTTGGTTTGCATATTCTTAATAGAAAAACCAGAGGCATAAAATTCAACAGAAACTTTATTATCCTTATAAAGCTTATTTATAAAAAGAAAAATTAGCAACTGCATTTGGTGTATGTAAAACATCTTGAAGATTTAACATACAATTATTATCAATATTTAGTATAGTATGATCAACACTAGCTATAGAAATTTGAAATCCATTACCTAGAGCAATATTCTCATGTATAGAGTAGGGAATAGACGAGTTGAGTTGATCTTCATTTGTTGTTACATGTGACCAGCACTAGTAGCAAGAATCCAAGAAGATTGCTCATTGTACCATCTTAACTAGGCTATGCACAATTTGCAATCAAGGTCGTAGGCTTGAATCTACCAAGAAGCAAATCATGTAGAAAATAACAAGATTGTGCATTATGCCCCACTTTTTCACAAACTTGACAAGTAGGTTTATCAATATGAGAAATTTTCTTAAATAAATTTCTTGAACTTTATTGAGAATTGAAAGATTGCATGAATTCTTTTAAATTTTAGCGCTAAGTATTACCTTGATTATTAGACTTTTGAGCATTTTTACTTATAGCCAGTATTATGACTCCTTTTCTTCCAAGAAGATTTTTCCACATTTACCGTAAACAAATTCTTTCGATCACCTTTATCATGCTTGATCAAACTTCTCTCAAAACCTTCAAGTGTGCAGGGTGTTTATTATAGGCTAAAATTCTCTATGTTCATGTTTGACAAAAAAAAGAAAAGTGTCTATGTCCCAATCTTTCGAAAACATAATGAACCTGATCTTTTTCACTCATAGACTCTCAAATAGAAGCAAGATGTCCAAAAAGGGTTTTTGCTTTGATCATATACTATGAAATTATGAGATTATCCTTTTCTCAAGTTCCTTACTTGATTATGCAAATCCATTATCTTATATTACACATTTATTGAGTAGCACTATTCAACAGCATCCCATTGTTATCGAGTATTTATACCATTACTCAAATAGCCGAGCATGGAAACAAACACTGAGCCATATATCCATCCTTTTACTATTGAATTAAGATGAGTCTAGTTGAGAAAGGTAGGATTAGAAGCCAAAGAAGTACAAAAAACTTCTAAAAACATACCAAAAGATCTGAATTTCTTCAAAACCATAAGCTATGACAAATATAAGTAATTGATCTCTCTAAATAAAATAGTTGCTATCATCCAACTTCACTGATAAGACAACAATCATAGGAGGAAATGATGACAAGTTATGAGCCAATGCATTAATAAAATGTTTATTTGTCAAAAAATCTTGAAGAGTAACACCATTGTCAGCCAAAGGATTTGCAACAGAAATTTTGGTGATGTGTACGTACTAGGTTAACTATTCACAACATCTCTAAAAGATTGATTACTAATTCCCTTGTTCACCCTTGATGATTTCTTAAACTCAATGATACCATCCAATAGTTTGAATAGAAAAGAAATGAAAATGTGAAGAAAAAGATTTTAAGAAATTGAGTTTTGTTATTGAATTGAACGAAAGAATGAATACTCTATATACCTACCAATATATATTGTAACTTTAACTAATTAACTAAGTCAAGTAACATTTGGTTGAGTTATAACCAACTAAAAACCAATATATACAAACTCAATATACTTATAATATAAAGCACTATAACATTTCATAAAATTTAGCAAAAAATTATCAATTAAAAATATAATTAAAATATATAATAAATAATTGTTAATAATATAATTTTTCTTAATTAGACCTTGGTAATATCAATAAATGATATATTTTTCACTATGTATTTGTTAATTGAAAAACAAATTATAATTATTTTCAAGATTCAATGTGAAGAGAAAAATCTATATTAGAATTATAAATGAAAAACAATTCATGATAAAATATCATTAAATACATAAAAAAAGAATAAATAATTAATAAATTTTATTTATCAAACTAAGCATTGAAACCCTAGTCGGTATTGAAAAACAAAGCGTTAATATGAATATGAATAAAATAATAACCTTAAATTTATAAATTATTAATTTTTTAAATGGATAATATATAAATTAATATAACTAATTAATAAATAATTAACACTACTATTAATTATTGGAAATTAATTTATTGTGTAGTTATTAATAAATAAAAAAATAAACTATTGTGTAGTCACGAACTATTAATATTTATTTTTATCATTTAAAAATAAATATTTTTAAAAATATTAATTTAATTGTTAAAATTTAGCATAAAATTATCAAAAACATCTCCCTAATCTTTTTTATAAAAAAATAAGAAAATTATACTACACTTTTAAATAAAAATGAGTGTGAATTCTATTTTATCTATAAATAACAAAATCTTAATACCGTTTACCATGTAAGTAGTAATAAAAAATCTAAGTTTGGTTTGATTCGGTTAAAATTCATCTAAAGAAAAGCATTAGTCAAATCTCTTGAGATTGGACGACAAACTTTCTATTATTATTTTCATTGTGAATGGATGGATATACACTTGCGTAACATGGGATTGTTACCATCACTTAATTAGAAACTCGAATTGAACTGTAGTCATAATATTACTTAGAAATTCGAACCTAACTCTGAATCCAAAAGCTAGCTTGTGAGTTAGAGGGTTGCCCAGACTTATAAGCAACACTGTTGCCTTACTCTTAGCCAATGTGGGACTTAATATCCCCCCTCCACATCGGCTAGAATCCAGATTTACGGTACTAGGGCCGATAGGAGTACGAAGAAACCAAAAGCCTAGCTCTGATACCAACTTAGAAACTCAGGCCTAACTCTGAACCCAAAAGCTAGCTTGTGAGTTAGAAGGTTACCTAGACTTATAAGCAACACTGCTGCCTTACTCTTAACCAATGTGAAACTTAACAATATTAACTTTTTCTCCTAATTGTGCAGATGAAGAAAACTGATCGAGAAAGCCACGAGTACTGATTCGGGTAAACAGTTGTTGTCATAAAGACGAAAATATTTACATCAACAAAAATATTAAAATTTTTATTTTTTTTTAAATATCAAAGATATATGAATATTTCAAGAAAATTTACTAAGCTTATGAAAATTGTTGTAAAAATATTATATAAAATTTCAACAAATATTAAATTGAATAATAGCTAATTTTTTCATTAAAATGATATATTTATATCATATGTAACATACATAATAGACATATAATAATAACAAAATATAAATAGAATATTTATTTAATAAATATAAATTAGTATAAGTTATATAATACAACACTAAATACATTAAGTTACATGCACACATAGACATAAATATTTAATTAAAACAACTTCATCTAACTAGTTTAATAATTTTGCTTATAATTATTAATGTGTTATGTATAGATTATCTATTCTTTCTTAATAGTATCTCGATATGAAAAATTTATAGATTAATACACTTCTTATAATACCAAGGATATTTATTTCAAAATACATGTAAAAAAATTTCATTTAAAAGTCATGATGTATAGATTGTGTATTTAGATTATCACAATTACTAATAATAATGCTTATAGATAAAAGAAAAATTATGTAAAAAAGAATTATGGTTATAAGTATTCATATTTCTATGTAATTTTTCATGTATTCTTGTGTAATCTTTTCCGAAGTCATCGATACATGAGCCATCAACTCTACACTCATGATTACATCTTGGTATGTCAATTTTCTTAGAGGAGCAATTAGCAAGAAATTTTAATTTTAACAACTATGGAAAATGACCTCGTGCGGGTTAGTGGATATGGAAATCAGTCTTTTCACTCTTATTATTCTTTGATCATTTTTTATTTATTTATAATTTTTTAAAAATATTAAAAATATCATGATTAGTGACTATAACATAATACCTTGTCTTTTACACTCCTAGCTCTTA
Organism: Hippophae gyantsensis; assembly: GCA_030763125.1. Taxonomy (NCBI): domain Eukaryota; kingdom Viridiplantae; phylum Streptophyta; class Magnoliopsida; order Rosales; family Elaeagnaceae; genus Hippophae; species Hippophae gyantsensis. The sequence continues at coordinate 22,017,561 of CM061031.1, forward strand.
ATTTCAAGGAATAAATTTCTTTATTTTCTTATAAATCTTATGAAAAAATATTATTTTTATGATTATATTAATACTTTTAAGTATAAAATATAAATATAAAATAAATATTATTATAATGGTTCTTAAAGAAAAACAAAAATGAATTTTTCTAAAATTTTAGCAAAAATATTTATAATATGGAAGATATTTTAACAAAAAAAATAATATTTTAATGATATTTTTGAAATTTTTATCAAAGATATAATATTTATATAATTTATTGTATAAATATTTTTTGAATTTAACTAGTGACTCACGTGACTATATAACATGGATGGTTCAATGCATGATTTAAATTAACGATATCAGTTAAGTTTGAATTTGGTTTAATATGCGGGTCTATCAGCATGGTTTGTTTAATCTCTCGAGATAATTCATACTCACTGTCATTCTCATCTTCATTTTTGTCTTCTTTGTTCTGCAAGATTCCATTTGTTTCGAATTTCGTTACAGACACTATTAATCAGCACTGGTCCACTTAGACGCATGGTCGCATACGGCATGTAAAATACGTATATTTTTAAAATAAAATAAACAATTAATAAAAAAATTAATTTATTATCAATAAATTAATAAAAGATTTAATTTATTATCTTTTTATGATTGATTTATGTTTAACTAATATAATTTCTCGTCCGGTTATTATTAACTCAATTCAAATTTTTTTTATATTTAATAGATAAAAAAGAGATTTTTGTGAGTTTTTTTTTAAAATAAAAATTATTTGGTTTATAACAATAAACATTATAAAGAGAATAAAATATAGTCGAAACAAATTTTTTTTTAATTTAATATAAAAGTTAGTATCATTGTTTATTTTGCATATTATATATTTGTATAATTTAAAAATCCTATCATTTCAAAGTTACTACCGTTGACTTATAATCTTAATATTATAAATTCTCATTTTATCATAGTGTATTAATCCTATCACTTTGAACAATAATTTTATACAATCATCAATAATAATTAATAAAATATTTGATTTTTTGTATGATTCAAATGTTATAATTATTCCTTCTATCGTTATAAATTTAATTTAAATCTTACTCGTTTAATGGATAAGAGATTTTTGTGAGTTTTTTTTTAAAAATAAAAATCGTTTGTTTTATAATAATAAACATTATAAAGAAAATGATTTAATATAAAACTTTTACTTCATTGCGGTATAAACTTAAAGAAATCTGAATATTGTATACCACATTAATACAAAATGGAAAGAATTTAAAAAACTACAGACCAATTGGGAAAAAAATCAGCAACTAATAATGTCCACAATCCTCTTTCTCACTTTTACAAGGAACCCACCTTTCATTCTCAGAGTAAGGGACAACAAAGGCTGGGGACACGTGTCACCATCCTGTCCATCAATCTCAAACCTCTCAAGCACAGAAGCTGCTATAGACTTCATCTGAATATAAGCCATATCTTTTCCTAGACACATTCTTGGACCTGCATGAAATATCGGAAACCGAAAAGGACTTTCCGGCCGATAACTGCCGTCCTCTTCTAACCACCTTTCCGGCAGAAACTCCTTGCAATTTTCCCCCCATATACTCTCTATTCTTCCCATAGCATAACTGTGGTAACTAACAAACCAATCTTTACCTACAAACGTCCCGTCCGGCATAATATCATTATCTCGGCATTTTTTCGTATCCACCGGTACAGGTGGATAAAGTCTCATAGCTTCCGAAATTGCAGCATGTAAATAGTGCATATCTCGGAGCTCATCGAAACTATAAATATCGCCAATATTTTTCCCATTTCGTTTCCGAATCATTTCCAACTCTTTCAATATCGTTTCTTCAACACGTGGTCTACATGATAATAACCAAAAGAACCATGATAAAGCCGAAGACATCGTGTCTCGGCCTGCAAGAATGAAGCTAATAGCGATATCTCGGAGAAATTCGGCTGAGTTTTCATCATCTTTCATAAACCGAGATAACAAATCCTCTTCACCATTTTCTAATTTACCTTCAATTCTCGACCTTATAATCTCATCAGCAAATCTATGAACAACAGCTATTGACTCTCTTAACTTTTTTTCAGAACCCAAATTTAGAAACTTCTTAATCTTGATCAACGACGGTAAAACATACATGAACCTACCAGAGCTTAAAGTTGCAGAATCCTCAAAGGCCTTCATGAACTCATTAGCTCCGGCGGTTCCATCGCCGGCGAGACAACCGGGGTCGACATTGAATGCTAACTTACAGACATTATCAAAAGAAAATCTCTCCAAAACGTCTTGTAAATCAATAACCCGACCCGTTTCACAAATATTCATTAATATCGGAATCAATCTGCTCTGTATCTCAAACTTAACGTTTTCTATAACAAAATTTCTTAGGGATTTAGTATTGAATTCGTAACTCGCCGTTTTTCTCTGAACCTTCCATAATTCTCCGTCGGAATTAAAAATTCCACGGCCGAGAAAGTCTTCGAGAAGAGAAATGAATCGTTCGCCTTTTGGGTAGTTTTGGAAATTGTTCTTGAGCATGTGTTCGACGTTTAATGGATTAGCCGTAATGACGCCGTGGACATTTCCGGGACGTCGGAAAATGGCGGAATGGGTGGGAGAGGAGGCGAGGATATCGGTGGTCCAATCGAGAAATCGGTGCCTATTTTTTATGAAATCGGGAAGAGATCCGACAATTGGGTAGCTTTTAAAACCATCTGGTTTTTTGTTTGTGGGATTTTTGGTCGAAGTGGTGTGGAAGTGAAAGTAGAGATAAATGAATAAAATAAGAGAGAAGAGGAAAAAGAAGTAAGTGAACAACTCCATTGTTGTGGTTAGGGTTTAGAGAGAGTAGAGCAGAAGTATATAACTTTTAGAGAGAGAGAGAGAGAGAAGTTGAGTGGTGTTACGTAAATATTTACGTGGGTAAGTTTGAATTAAAGTTTGAAATTTCAATATTAACGAAAATGTCGAAATATTTACGAATACATGGAAGATATTATTTTATTAACGAAAACTTAAAAAACAATCACTAAAATTATGAAAACTTTATCAAAATTAAATATAATTTTTTTTATTTATAAAACATCAAAAAAATTAATTATTTATTTAATAAATATTTAAAATATTTATATTAATCCAAAAATTGATCAATTAAATAAAATATTTTATAATAAAATATATATTATTTTTTATTAAATATTTTAAAATAAATGATTAAAAAGTATAAAATGATTAAATATACTATCTAATTGTATTAACTATTATAATTCGATAAATTTAAAATGATTAAGTAAACTATCTAATAATTTATTGTAAAATATTTATTTCAAATTATAAAAACTTATAATTAGAACTCTAGTCGAGTAATATTTGTTTTAACATTTTTTTTAAAAGCGAGGAACATTAACTTGGAGGTTAATATAGACAATAAAATTGAAGTTAATGTTGATGAAGATAGTAGACATGATACTCACATTTTTAAGAAGACTTAATTAAATAAAGATACAATTGAATTGAGTATTGTGATGATTTTTGAAGATGTTCTGGTAGTAAGGTTTGCCATTAAACTATATACATTGAAAATGGTAAATATATCAAATTTAATATGAATGACAAAATTAGAATTAAGATATTTTGTAACAATGAAAATTATAAATGGGAGTTGTTTGATATGAAGCAATTTAAAACTTTAGCGTTTATGATTTATAACAGTTATAATGAGGAATTTCACACATGTAGAAGGAATCATGGGTTAAAAATCATATTAGTAACACATTTATAGTTGAGAACATGTTTGAAATCCTTGTGAATAAACTAAAGATAAAATATTAAAAAGTTCAAAATGTAGCTAGAGAAAAATTTAATCTTTAAATTAGTAAACATATTTTGAAAAATGTTAAGACTAAGGTTGAGGAACTAATATATAAAAAAAATACAAATATCAATATCTTAAACTATTTTCATATGGTGAGCAACTTAAGGTAACCAACTATGAAATCACAATTGTGTTAAAAAAAGAAAGAATAAAAAAAGTATTGTAAGGTTTAAGAGAGTTATATTTGTTTGTATCCTGCTAAGAAAGGATAGAAAAGAGGTTGTCAAAGACTTATAGTTAGATGGATATCATTTGAAAGGACATCATGTAGGCATCCTTCTATGTGTCGTGGTGTCGTGGTTGTTGATGCGAAAAATGGAATATACCATTTGATCCATACTATTGTTGAAATTGAATCAAAGAAGACATGAAAATGATTTGTTCAAATTTTGTGAGTTAAATACGTATTATGCCCAAAAAGTGGTAATTTTTTTAAAAAATTCAAAACGTTTAAATTTTTATAATTATGCCCAAAATATATAAAGTAAGAAAAAAATGCCCTCGTAATAATTGTTGTTAAATTCTCTTACAAGAGTGAGACATATGCATTGCATACGTTTATCATTATGTTCTTAAGAAAATGCATGTGCATTGCACATGTTTCACTTATGTTAGAGAATTTAACTCAAGTTAACTTTTGGTTATTTTCTATATCTTATATGTTTTGGACATAATTTCAATAATTCAAACATTTTAAGTATTTTTAAAAATTATCATATACGTTTTGGATATAAAACATATTTAACCTAAATTTTGTTTAAACACTTGAAAATTAAGAATGAATATTCTTATAGTATCATGAGTAATGAAATGAAGGAAATCATTACAACAATGAAGTCACTGATACTCAATTTAGAGTTTAGAATATGCATATGGCATATACATAGAAACTATGTAAAGAAAGTCAAAAGAGATGGTTTGAGTTATTACTTTTAAGAGATTACAAAAGCTGAAATAGTAGCTCAATTTGAGCAAGGTGTGTGTGTGATCCTGTGTATGTGTGAAGGTGTAGGTGTGTGTAGAGTACGTGCATGCGCTTGTGGTGTGCTTGAGGATGCATGTAGGTTCTTGTATGTGTAGCGTATATATAAGATATATGTGTGCATGACGTGTTTGTTCCTATATGTGCATAGTGTATACATGGTGTGTATTTAGGGTGTGTTTGTTCCTATGTGTGCATGGTATGTCCATGACGGTATGCACACGCGCATGGTTTGTATAGGGTGTATGTGTTCCTGTGTGTGCATGGTATGTGCAGGGTGTATGTATTCCTGTGTATGCTTGAGGGGTGTGTGTGTGTGTGTGCGCATATAACGTGCGCATGTTCCTATGTGTGTATGGTATATACTTGATGTGTGTGTACATAATGTATGCATGAGAGGGAAAGGTGTACGCATGGTCTGTGCATGGTGTGTGAATGAGGGGGTATGTGTGCATGGTGTGTGGTAAAGGTGTGTACATGTGCGTGCAAGGTGTGTGTACATTTGTATGCAAGGAGAAATAGTGGCACTAACATATAAAGACAAACAATAAATCAACAGAAGAGACAATTTTTAGCTAAAAACTCAAGTTCAAACTATAAATGACAAAAGAATAGCATGAAATAATTGTATATAGTCCTTAAATTTCTAATCATTCAGATTACTAAAATGTCAAAGAATCCAACTAATTAATGAATCTATGACTATAATTAACATTTGAAATATGAGATCTTAGAAATATTGTCATTCAATAAGTGTCATAACTTAAATGTGTTTCTTGTCACAAGGATCACCTTAGTAATGACACAAAAAATCTTAAAAAAATTGGAATTACATACCTAAAAAGTCACCTTATCAACTTTTTCTTTTCATAAACAGGTTATATGCTCTCATTAACTATACAAAGTTAGAAGTAGTTCCACTTTGCAAGAAATTTCTATTATCCTCGTAACAAGATTATGTTTTGACAATGTTGCCCAATGATAACTCAAAATAATCGTTAGTAATACAAATAAAGAAACATTTTATATATCGTAGAAATTGAAAAGGTTTAGCTCAAAATATTTTTCAATTAAACATGTGATGGCATTACATAGAATAGCTATAAGGATCACATATTAACAAGCATGCCATTACATAGAATAACTATAAGAATCACATATTAGCAAGCAAATGGAATATTTATTATGCTGAGTTATGAGAAATGAACGAAGACTAGTATTTACAAATACAATGGTATAAAGAATTAGCTACATTAATTCTAAAATTCTATAAAATAAAAAAAAATTAAAAAAGGATTTAAAATATCACTAACATACCATTGAGTAACCATAAAATCTCTTCTCAAAACTTGTTTGAGTTTATGATGTTGTACCTTCAACCTTAATCCCATAATAATAACAAAGGGTTCTTATTTCATTTTCTTCCATTGTTACAAGAAATGAATGGATTAAGACTAAAACTAAAAAAAAAGTTTGTAGGAATTTGCAATTAAGGTTGAGGTTCATGGCTATAACAATGGGACAACAAGAGAAGAATGACAATATCTACAAAACAAGGTGGTGAGGTAATGAGATGGCAAGATGGTAGTGAAGAGGTGACAATGAAGTTGATTGTGAGGTTTATGGGAAAATAATGAAATTTTACTCGTTTAGAGAGAGGGGTTTACACAAAGAGTTAGTCTGATAATTTTTTTTAAAATAAATATAAAATTATTAAATATTTTTTTTTGATGTTATTTTTAGAAGTTAATGGACTAAATGTCACATTTTCATAACTAGAAGATTAAATTATACATTTTGTATAAATAAAAATACTAATATATCATTACACTTTAAAAAATATATGTTTATTTACGTTTAAAAAAATAAATATATGTTATTTAATAAAATAATTAAAAATAAAACTTTATTTACGAAGAAAATTATATTATATTGTTACGTGTAGCAATCTTATCCCGACCAATCATTAAATTATTTTATAAATTTAAAGTTGTGTTATTTTTTTATTATTATAAATAATTTATATATAAAAATTAATTTTTTATTATGTCTGTCAAAGTCGATTATATCTGGAAAAAAAATTTTGTTTGCATATAAATATGATTTATATGAATTTTTATCGTATGGCTGTGTTTTCTCTAATATATATATTAAGATATTTTTGAGTTACTATCAAGGCTCGACTGGTATAGAAGAAAAAGGCACTGTCTACACGAGGACACATCAATTTAAGCTATTTAAATATTTCCTGTGGTTGTCTTTCACAACCATTCGAGTTTTCGTGTATACAACACATCGGTTATTTGCATGGCGCTGCGCAACGATAACACGGAAATCATTCAAATTTTAATTCAAAGATGGGAGACAATATGGAAAGTGCTTTCATCTGTCGTTATTTAGATTAACTTATAATCTATTATCCACTTTATTATAATAAATTTAAATTTGAATCCACTTTCTATAATATTTTATTTATTTAATAAAAAAATTAAGTAATCGTTATTAAAAAAAAATTATATCGAATAATCTTGGTAGCTAGAAAGCCACATATTTAGTTTATTTCAAATCCATCTTATATAACATCTTAGTCAATTCCATATTTGTTTTGATGTCAAACTTAAAAGAGCAATTCCCTAGATGGCAATCCTTACACAATAGTCAAGCCTTATTACAAATAACAGCTCAATAAAATACCATAATTTTTTTCATACCATAATCCAGCTTAGTAAATACAATAATTTGACACAATGTTGTTAAAGTACAAATAACAGCTCAATAAAATACCATAATTTTTTTCATACCATAATCCAGCTTAGTAAATACAATAATTTGACACAATGTTGTTAAAGTACAAATAACAGCTCAATAAAATACCATAATTTTTTTCATACCATAATCCAGCTTAGTAAATACAATAATTTGACACAATGTTGTTAAAGTTTTATATCAACTGGACATCGAGCATCCATTTTATATATAGATGGGACAATCTTCCATCTTGTAATCTGGATTTTAAGATAAAGTTAGACCCAAATTTATCATAGTATTAGAACAGGTTATTCGGTCGGTACAATGAGTGATGCATTTCGTCACTTGAGCACCATAAACTTACCATCATCGTCGGTAATCAAGAGGATAGACCTTTATCGATGCGAGAGAAAGTGTTAAAGTCACACATCAACTGAGTATCGAGCATTTGCTACACATATAGATGAGAACAATCCTCTATCTAATAACCTAGATTTTGAAATAGAGTTAGACCCAAATTTATTAGATGTTAACATAATTTATATTAAAGTTAAAATCTCTTTGGTTTTTATGTGACATAATTATCATTTTACTTTCAATCCTTTAAAAATACATATATTTTTTATGTTATTAAAAAATCATATTGTATTATATTTTTAAACATATATTTGTATGCTATACAAAGAAAAAAATATATACATTATATGAAAGAGTTAAAAATTAAATTTTATTTATAAAAGAATATTATGTGATGTAATTAATTAAATTTATTTTTCTGTTAAAAACTGTTAGAAACTCAGACTTAACTCAATCTAATAAGATCTTATTAAGTTAATAATTGTTCAAACTTATAAGCGGAAGCATGATCCTATGCCTGGTCTATATGAAACTTAATGAATCTTAACAGCCCCTCCACATGGACATAGGTGGTCTTAATTGTAAGCCATGGTAAGACTGTTAAGGATCACCTAAATCAACACAACATATGCATCAATCAGGTTAGTAGGTTTTGATACTATGTTAAAAACTCAGACCTAACTCAACTCAATAAAATTTTATCGAATTAAAGATTGTCTGGATTTATAAACAGAAACATGGTCCTATGTCTGATCAATGTAAGACTTAATGAATCTTAACAACCTTCTTGACACGGACATAAATGGTCTTAGTTGTTAGGTTTGAGTTTCTAACAAAAATAATTTTAATTAAATTAAGAAAAAATCACTTTAAAAATGATTACTTAAAAAAATATTACTCTATGGCTTGATTATACATTCAAAAGCCAAATCATAATCTGCATTATAATCAAACATTATAAATTCAAAAGGGATTAAATCTATCATTTCTCGTTAATTGCCCTGATAGTCATGTCTTAGTAAATAGATCATTGTTCGAGCTTTGGTAATCGCTAAAAGGATCAAATCCCATCAACCAAGATACTTTTCCAAATAAGGCAGGCTTACTTAGCAAAGCCACTTACCTCTTTCAAGTTCCAAATATGACACAGAAATAGCAGCAACTACGTGCTTTTAACATAGCTATCTTGCCAAGAATCTTGAGATGCAATGAGATACCAATTCCTCAAAAAATGCAAATAAAAGTGTTAAAGAGTGTATTCACCAAACAAGTTAATTCTTGAAAATGGTCAATTGGGTTAAGAATTGGATCAAAACTTTTCTTCGCCAAGAAAGTTAAGCTTACTTCATCTATACATGTCCAAACAGATCTATTATATTCAAGAGCAATGATAGATGTAAAGAAAAGCAGTGAAAAATTGAAAAGATTGATGCTCCCACCATCATACTATATTGGCTAAAAATGAGGATAGAGTAGTATTTAATTGGGTGAAGTGCCCAATACTCACCTGGTTTGGGCGTGTTGATTTGCATCAAAAACTGTTTTTAATTTTATTTATTTGTAAAAAGTTGTTATTTAAAAATAAATGAAATAAGTAAGAATATAAAAATAATAAAAAATATGATAAATGATAATTATAATTTAAATTTAATAAGAAAAAATAATACAATATGTTTCAAATTAGATCAATTAAAACTATAATCTAAATGAGATGAAATAAGATAAGATAATATTATATCATAAACTTATTAGAGACAATAAATGAGATATTAGATAAGACATTACACTTTATACCTTTTAGATAGATATATATATGTAAAACAATTATATTTAATTAAGAATTATTCAAATTTTTTAAAACATACAAAATTATTGTTTAATATCCAAAATTACACATTAGATTATTAAAATTTTATTTAAATTTGATTGAAAGAATTTGTTAAAAGATTTGATTAATTTTTTAATTAAATTTTGTTTACGCATATATCTATTAAAAAATATAAACACACATGTGATACATGTATTATTCTATTATATTTAACAAAAAAATTGGATAAAAAATTAATTTTTTCATTACATGATATCTTTTTCATAAATAACGAGATTTAAAAATATATTTTTTAAATTAGATATTAAATAGCCGTTGAGATCTAAACAAAGTGATTTATATGATTTTTTTTTTCTATTTAAAATTAACATGTAAGAGAAATGTTAATATCAATAAATTTTACACCCATATTTGTTATATCATACATTATATCAAAATTATCTTATAAATTGAAGAAAAGTAATTTATTTTCTAAACAAAGTTGACATGTAACACAATATAAAAGAGAGAAATACTGTGCTCTACTATCTATTACATCTAAAGAACTTAAGTATAATAAAAAATTATAATAATTTAATCAATAAATTTTAAAAAAATAACAATTTAATCTAATTGGTCAATTTGTTTTAAAACATATATATTTTTTTATTTTTTAATTAAATTTAAAAATAAAATTTTAATGTGAGGATGATACCAATATTAATGTTTTGGTACTCAATATTTCCAAGTTATTTAGTACATAGTAACTCATTAGTCTTCAAATTATTATAAATGCAACTTTTGTATCAAAATGAACATTAAAACAATTACATAAATTCAATGAAGCTTAAATGAATGAAAGATGTTATTTTCATTTTAAGCCTCACTTTAACCATCTTCTTAATAATATATTTTTTATTAATCTGTTAAATAAAACTGATTGAGTTGGTGGCTTTTCTCATCTTCGATCGTAAAACACGATAAACAAAAAGCTTCCTTCCACATCTTATTTCATAATAACTAATTACTCTCCTAATGTCCTCTAAAGTGGAAAAAATTATTCCGTAATTTAATTCACTTGAGTCCATCTTAAGGTCATGCATAAACCAATTCTTTCCATTCAACAACACTTATCCATACCAAAAACACACTTCGAAACCACTAATTAATTAAAAGCAATATATAAATACATGTACACTTTACTTATATTTGTCAAAGCAATATATACATGCACAATCAATTAATTAAAAGCAATAATGTTTAAGAAGATGAGAAAGCCGGCACTAGCTTTATTTTATTTTTCTTATTAAGAAAAGGGTTAAATTAAGCTAGGTTTAAAATGATAATAATAACATTTATTTAAGCATTCTATGTAAGTGTTTTACTGTTCATTTTGGTACAACATTTATTATACGTATACTTATAAAGTATCATATAATTTTAATAATTGTTGAAATAGTTTTTTAAAATAATTTTTTTAAAAAAATAGGAAAATAAAATTAAAAAAAATAAAACTTTACCATTTAAATCTTTATTGTAATTTTTTTTTAAATTGATGTACTAAACTATTAAAAAAAAGTATTAAACCTAATTAATTCATTCCTAGAAAAAAATCGACCAGCCCTCTTAAATCCTTACCCGCCATATAATCATATTAGATAAACAAGTGGGCAGGACATCATAGAGGAACAACCAGTCAGGCCCAGAATCGTGCATTTGTTTTTTCTATAAAAGAAAAAAACTTTATTATGGTATTTAGACATATAATCCTAGATTATTCATTTAGGTCGACAAATTATATTAGCACTATGATCCATCGTAAAGATAAGATATGAAAACTTTCACATCATAAATTAAATCTTAAACCTAGGTATACCAATGGACGGCGGGATCAAGTCAATTAACCCATTATAATTTAATTGGAGTTTAGGTCTAAACATGTTTCAAAAAGTATATCTTATACATAACTTACATAATGAAAATTCACAATTTTGGACCAATTTTTGATCAAACTCAAAAAACCCACTATCCTAATTCATTATAATAACCACACAAAAATTAATATAAAAGTTAAAATAAATTTATAATAAAAATTACGTATTATTTTATATAATGTTATGATAAAATTTATAAAAATTATAATCGTATTCACTTATTGAATTAATGTTATCTATTGAAAGTTATACATTATTTTATACACGGTAAAGAAGATATATTTCAAACTAATCCAACAGACTGAGGGAAGCCAGTTGTATTAATAATAACTCTATAGCATCATCCACAACACAAATTTCGTGTATTGGCCATCTCATAGGAACAACCAAATCACTGCAGATATAATTATTAATGCCTTAATCTCACCTAGACAATCTTCTTAAATTGGTTCTCTTAAGATATATTTAGCCAAGCAACAATACAAGATAATAGAACAGAGGAACATAACACCAATATGAGGTCATTTTTATAAATTGAATTATAAGTAGTGTATCAATTACAGGATAATCATCAATTGCATTAAAATGCTTTGACAAAAATTAACACTTCAAACTCATGTTGCTCACATTTCCGACACGACGCTGCGTCATATTTCTCAACAGCGTCATCACCTAATATCCACAGGCAATGCCTACACAATGATGTCATATCTAGTAAGGTAAAACATTAAGAAAACAAAAGCATACTTTCATTAAAAATTTATGAGCATTTTCAGGGGTTACCTTGCACGAGTTAGTGCTACATTTGCTCTTTGTAGATTTGAAAGAAAACCCACAGCTCCCTATCCGTTATATCTAACAGTAGAAAGTGTAATAACATCCTCTTCTCGACCTTGGAACCCATCAACAGTGAGAATTTTAATAGAGAAATCATTATGATCTTTTGTAGTATACTTTTTTAATCTTATCTTCAGTTGCTTTAACTTGAGAGTTGTATTGCCACTACCAGCCAAATTATCTTAACAAAACTGAGGCACTCTCTAGCACCATTTAATCTAGTAAATTGGCTACCTGCAGTAGAGATGGATTCTTTTAAGTAATCCTCTAATACTTCATTGAAATTTTTTTGCAGAAGTGGTAGAAAAGACGTGAGTGAATCAAAGGCCTAAATCATTCTCTTGACTACATGAACTGAAATAAAAGAGGTGGGAAGGTGTATATACAAGTTGAAGATGTGAGACAACAGTTGATTTCCTATACAATCAATCCTCTTCTTTATAAATTCAGCATAGGTCAAAGGCTTGTTGCATTTTCTTTCTTTCTGCAATTGCATTTTCATACAACTTGATACGAATATATATACACGTAAATACCTTTATCAGTTGAGATATTTGTTCTAACTTGTGCTTAATTTGCCTCTATTGCTTTATCTGCATAATAAATGTGATCCAAGTATATTTAGTTCTCATCCAGAGCTCAATCTCCACGTGATGGGGATTGGTATTTTGGACCGTAATTATTCTTATTTTAATATTATTTTTTATCTATATTTTCAATTATTACACATCAAATGGTATACATATTTTTTACCTTAAAAGAATGATATTCCAAATAAATTACAATTCTTGCTTTATAAATTCAAACAAATAAATAAATAGCTATACATATTATATTCATAACTATATTCATACCAAGGGAACATGTCATTAAACGTATAAAGAGAAATAAGTGATAAATACCCATGATCTATTAGCAGCTGAAATCTAATCGATCTATTATTTTTGTGGGTTGTTGATTTCATTTGTTTTGAAGAAGTGAACACAAATAATCCTTTTTGTGTTTCTTATTTATTCTATTTAAAAAAATCAAAATAAAATTGTCTTAATAAGACTTGCTTTATAAAAGAAATTAAAAATATAAAAAAATATCATAAAATTTCTTTAAATTAGATCATTTATATCCTTTAATCATTTAGAAAAGATACCATTTATTTACTTAACTTTGTAAAAAGGATAAATTAAACAAAAAATATATTATTTTAATGATATTTAATATCTTTAATAATGATAAAGTCACAATTAATATAAAAAATCTCAAAATATGTTTTTAATTTTCATTATTTTATTTTAATATTTTATTAATTTTTAATTTTTACTAAAAATTAAATATATTTAAATAAATTTTTGTTTGAATTTTATTATTTTTTAAATATTTCATATTAAATTTCACTTGTATGATTGTTAAAGAGTTGTATTTTAATCATATTTTAATTATTTAATAGAAAATAATAATTTTTTAAATAAAAAATTATTAAAATAATATAATTTTGTTTTTGTTTGACCATTTTTACAATGTTAAGAGACTAAATAATATTATTTCTAATATAAATGACTAAATAATACAAATAAAGTAAAATTTAGAGTACAAAACTAATATAGGATTCAAACAAATAAATAAATTACTTGTATTATAAACACAATAAAAGACATTATAATACTTTTCAAAAACCACTCACAATTTGAAGAGAAATACAAACACTTAAAAAGAAAACTCATAACTCACACTCAAATTAAGAATACAAAAACTTATTTTTTTAAGGGATGCTTAACCCAAATACAATAGAGACTATTTATAGTCCTTACCATGCAATATATACTATACAAATATAAATTGACGAAATAATTCTAACGATATATTATTATCACATTTTACACACTTCTCCTAAAAAATCTCTTTAATTTCTATATTCTTCTAGAATTTTCTCTTAAAAAAATTTCTTCAACATGGATTGTGCTTTTATTCCCTTAAGCTTTGTATTGGGTTAGGATTGATCTTCAACATTCCCTTCCAATACTAGCTCTCACTATTTTTACTCTGTCGAGTTGACAACGAAACATTTTGAACTTACTAATGCTCAAACCTTTTGTGAACAAGTTTGCAACTTGATCATCTATCTTGATTTGTCTCATCTTAATTTCTTCTTGCAGAACCTTTTCTCTTATAAAATGATAGTGTACTTCAATATGCTTAGTTCTTGCATGAAAAACTGGATTCTTCATTAGCCATATCAACCATATACTCTCTTGAGTTGTCATTGTGGCTACTCCATACTCAGCTTTATTGGTTGATAATGATATTGTCGACTGTCTCTTGCATAGTCAGCATGGTAGTAACCAACTAACTTTTTGTCTATACCTTTATTGTACAAAAGACTATAGTCAATTATAATCTTTACATATCTCAGTATTTGTCGAAATGCTTTCAAATGAAGTTTCTTTGGATTTTGAATGTACTGACTCATCACACTAACTAAATAAGAAATGTCAGGTCAAGTTAAGGTTAAGTAGATCAAACTGTCTACCAATTTTTGATACATTGTTGCATCTTCCAAATATTTTCCTTCATGTGTACACATTTTGGCATTTGGTTCCATCGACATCAAAATTAACTTGCATTCAAGCATTTTGAACCTCTTCAACAAATCTTTGGAATATTTTTATTGACAAAGAACTATTCCTTCTTGTTTGTGATCAACCTCTAGACTAAGGAAGTGCTTGAGCTATCCAAGTTCCTTCATCTAAAAATAGATTGATAAATTCTCCTTTGTTAGAAGAATTTCTACCTTATTATCATCGGTTATGATTAAATCATCTACGTATACTAGCACGATAGTTAGCTTTCCTTCACTGGATTTGACATAAAAGTTGAAATCTGTAGGTGTTACTGAATAACCACTTTGTATCAAAAATTTAGCAATCTTATCATACCACGCCCTAGGTACTTGTTTCAATCCGTAAAGTGCTTTTTGTAGCTTACACACATATTTAAGATTATCTTGGCTCTAAAAACCCATTAATTAGATCATGTAGATCTCCCAATCTAGCTCTCTATTAAGAAAAACATTCTCCACATCCATCTTCCACAAACTCCAATCTTTGTTGGCTATAAGTGCAAGTAGGACTTGTATAGTTGTAAGTTTCTCCACCCGACTAAACGTTTCATCATAGTCTAGTCTATAATGTTGAAAGAAACCATGAGCTACCAATTGTGCCTTGTACCTCTCAATTGACCCATATGGATGGTGTTTTATCTTATAAATTCACTTACAGTATATGGGCTTCACACCTTTTCGCTTCCACACTAGATCCCAATTTTTATTTTACTGAAGTGCATTGATCTTTTTCTTTCATAATTGTCTCAAGTTTTATTATAGTTGCTTCTTTAACTATGGCTGCATTGACAAATTTTGGATTTGGCCTTCGTGTTCTTGTTGACCTTCGGAGTTGAGATCATATAGTTGATTCTTCTGTTTCACTAGGCCTATTCTTCGTTTAATCAGTTGTTGATATATGCCAATTTTTCAAGGATTCTGAGTTACTCTTTGTTTGACTTCATCACCATTTAGATCTCCTGATTAATTTGAACTTGGTTAGAGTTAAACAATATGTTCCCCCATCTTTTGTTGCAGCTTGTCTCCGAGGTCTCTTGATTTTGAAAACACCTTCTTCTCTAAGGACCACCAAGAAGATGTTTCATTCAATACCACATCTCGTGAAGTGTAACGTCTTTCATTCATTGGATCACAACATTTTTACCCCTCTCTCTGACTGTCGTATCCCACAAAAATACATCTAATTATTGGTAAAATTTAGAGTATATAACTATAAGCTTACTAATATTTGACCCAAATAAATAAATAAATTATTTGTATTATACCTACCATAAAAAATACTATAACACTTTTCAAATATCACTCATAATTTGAATAAGAATACAATGATTTATTATTGTTATTTTAAATGATGTTTAACCCAAATATAAGGGAGATTATTTATAATATTACCATGATATATATACCACACAAATATGAAATTAAGAAATAATATTAATAATATATTATTATCATATTCTACACAATTCTCCTAACAAATCTTCTTTCTATATCCTTTTAGAATTTTATCTTATAAAAACTTTCTTCAACTTTTACATTTTTTTAGAGTTTCTAATGGGTTGGGATTGATTTTTGTTTTTCTTGAAACAAATTTACTAATCAACTTACAAAAATAACTAGCGGATTATATGTTTCCGTCGCAATAGCTACTGCACACAAGCATTATTGAAAAAAAAATGTCAATGTCAAGTCACATAATTTTTTTTTTCAAACAATAGTTTTTTTAATGCTTTTTTATGCAAACAATAAATAACTATTAATTAAAATAATTAAACTTAATTTTTAATAACATGTAATTTTTTTCCCACATATGTTAATGCGGTACAACTACAAATTAACGAAAAAGACATATAAGATGGGAATACCTTAATGATATCGATGTTAAAAGTAAAAATCTATTTATTATAAATTATAAGTAATATTAAACAGTATTATTAGTAATTAGAGTGAGATTTTATCTTATGAAAAATCATTAGTTCAATGTAATTTTTAAATATAATAATTATATTGGGTTAACTTTTGTACTATAACATTGTCTAATTTACCTTTCGGTCTGAAAGTTAGTTTTTTTTACTCTGCAATTAGGGAAAAGCCAAAGGTGAATATGTGGAAAAACGTAGCTGTTTTTTCTGTGGTGGTTGCTGAGGTATGAAGTCGGTGATATGTCCTTCTTCTTCTTTTTTTTATTTTTTGGATTATTAGGTATAAAAGAAGTTCATGATGAAGGTTAATGGAGAGAGTCTTATTTGAGTCCACAAAAACGGTAGGCACTTGTTATTGTCTCTAAAAAGACCTTATTATTAACCACCATGCTTTTTGACTTTCTACTTTTTATTAGTGATCACTTATATATTACGAGGAAATTAAAATTGCGCTAATGACTAAGGCCACTATGTTACGTAAATCTTTTTCTTTTAACAATCATTTGCAATTAAAAAAAATAGATTTCAATGAGAAAAGGGGTTTTATATTGGATAATTTCTATTTTTTATTAATTTGTGTTAAATAATTAAAAATCATTCTTCTACTGATTCAATATATATATATATATATATATATATATATATATATATATATATATATATATATATATATATATATATATATGATCTTTTAACATGGCTAATATAAGTCCTCTAGTCGGCCAAACTTAATAGAGGTGTGAAATGATTACAACTCAACAGAGAAAAACTTATTTTTAATTCCCTCTATAAATAATTTTATTATTTAATATAATTTTATTTTTAATTTATTTTAATCAAAAAATATATGATTATTTTTTTATACAATATTAAAAAACATATATTCATATTTTAAAAAAAATTAAAAATAAAAATAAATTATAACATCAATTAAACCATTAAAAATTCATTATTGTGAAAATTCTTTAACAAAATTTATACATGCATTATTAAAAAAACATAAGTATGAGATATCTATGAATAAAGTAAACTCTTTAATATAATAAAATCTTTTTATTTATTTTTAATTTTTTTCATTATTTAAAAGCTATAAAGTGTAAGATATGTAATTATTTTATTAGATTTCTTTTTATAAATTTTTATTGAATTTCATAAACCTTATACATAGAATTTAGAGAAAAATAGGGCACATGTTTTTTACATTAAGCCAAAAGTATTGCTTAATCTCTTAAAAATGTATAATTTGATCATTTATTTTTATAAAAAAAGGTTAAACAAAGATAAAAATTATTTTTTATTAATATTTTGAATAAAATATTAATATTATTTCAATACTTTATTTTATTGATGAATAAAAAATGATAAAAATAAATTTTTCGTTATGATATTTTATTTTAAAAATTATTAAAATATTGAATAAATAGTTAAATTTTTATCATTAAACTATTAAAATATTTAGCAAATAAAAAAAATTGTCATTCTTAGGTATTTTATAAAACTTAAAAGATTAAATTATTTTTTTATAATATAAGAAATTAATTAACACAAATATTTTAATATAAGAGATCTTTAAGATATCTCATCCAAAAATTTAATAGATTTTAAAGTGTATATTACACATGATTTCTCAGTGTATTTTTTATTATTTTATAACTTAATTCTTAACGAATCTCTTGCAATTATAAAAAATAATAGATATGTTGTTATATATTTTATTAAAAAAATTAATTAAACACGTATTACTCTGTAACCTGTGTATACATTAATTGAAGATGCGTGATCTAAAAAATATTAAGGAAAATATAAAATAATATTTTTAAAATTTATAATCATACAAATAATATATATTTATGATTATTTTATATATTTTATTATTAAAAAATTCACTCTATATTAAATTATAATTATAATTATTTAAACATATTTAACACTAAATCTTATTTAATTTAACACTATCTAAATAATTATTTTTTTATTTATTATAAATTTTAATATCGTTACTTTTTGTGATTTTCTTATTTGATTGAGAGATGTTTTGCATGATTTCATTGGATCACACCCTTGCTTTCGCCCATATATATGTATTTGGTTTAAGCTTTTAATTTTTCTTGAGTAAATAATTAATTTATTTTATTAATATAATATTTTCACATATCACACTTTACTATTAAATTCGCTAATATACAATACTTTTTATTTATTTATTTCAGTTAAACCCAAATTTGAGTATATCATATTGAACGAAATCAAACACTAAGTACTAAAGAATTTTTAATGCAAAAGTTCCAATGCAAAAAGAACTTGCCGAAAAGGGGAAAAGAAGGCAGAAAAAAAAAGATATGTCCATTATTCTTTTATTAATTGATATTTCCGTAATTGGAAGACAATTGCGTCTTCATAAGATGTACCATTCAATTGATCCACTTAATTTATGTCTTCATAACATTAAAGGAAAACTCCTTTCTTTCAATAATTTGTGTCAATATTCCATAATATTTCACGTATCAAAGTTGTAACGTAAATAGTTGAAGACTCAATCAAGATAACAATGATGAATACAATTTTAAAGTAGTTCTACCTTTGTAAGACTTACATCTAATGTTCAACCCATAACAAGCTTTATTGATCTTCTTACCTGTAACTTTGATTACATTTCTCAAGCACAATGCATGCTATCAGAGTTTCAAGATCAACTCTATCTCTACCTTCCTTCAGATACTTTCTTGGCCTTCCATTTCCAAGAGTTTTTTAGCACTTTTATTAAATGTTTTCAATCTCCCTTACAACACAATAAGCCCCCTATGTATATAGATCCATTGGATAGGCTAATAATCACCTTAACTAACTTTATAACTTTATCACAAGATAGATACTAGTTATTATAATATCATAAAATATATCACATTCTATCCTCTACATTACATTGAGGTTAATACAATGAGCTTATTTAGAGCTATCTTCAACAATCTCCACCTTAGTGACAAGTTATGTATCAATTCTTTGTTGATATTGCATGTCACACATACTAATTCCTTGCACAACTAGAACTTGATAGTGGTAACAATCGTAATAACCTTATTTGTTAGATTATGATCAATGTGAATCTTTTTCAAATACATTAGCTTTCTCTCCAACTAATCCCCAGTGAAATGAAACTTAACATCAATATGTTTTGTTCTATTATAGAACTGTGATTTCTTAGACAAGTGAATTGCACTTTTGTTATCATAATTCACAACCATAATCCCATGTTCCAAGCCTAGTTCTTTAGTCATTTTCCTTAGCCATATAACTTCCTTCATTTCCTCTTATACAACTATATATTCAACGTACGTAGATGACGATACTACCACATATTGTAATGTTTCCTTCCAACTTACTAACCCTTATCAAATTAAAAAAAATACCTAATTAAGGATCTTTTTCTGTCTATATCACTTATATATAAGACTCTACATACGCCACCACCTTATCTAATCTCAAAGTATCATCAAACAACAAGTCTTCGTGATTGGTACCTTTCAAGTTTCATAAAAATGAACACCTACTTAATTACTTCCTAGTGAGCTTTCCTTGGCTTACTCATGTATCTTCTCACTAAACTAGAATAGTGAGCTAAGTTTGGTTTAGTACATACTATTAGGCACATCAAACACTTCTATGAGTCGACGTAGGAAATCTTATTCATATAAGATTTTTCTTCTTTAGTCTTAGTTGAGTCATACATTGACAACTTAAAGTGTTGAACTAATGAGGTACTTACTTGTTTTGCTTCTTCCACGTGAAACCTTAATATCAGCTTTTGAATGTAAGTGTGGTGAGTTAAAAACAATTTCTTTTTGCCTCTCTCCCTATAAATCTTTGTATTAAGGATCTTTTTAGCAAATCTAAGGTTTTTTATCTCAAATTTATTATTCAGTAATTTCTTAACATGTTGTACCACCACTTTACTATTACTAACAACTAGCATATCATCCACATATACTAGGTAGATAATCATACCATTATTTGTGTCTTTATAGTGCATGTAGTGATCGAATTTACTTCTATTGAAACCAAGCTTCATCACATATATGTTTTTCTTCAATCAAATTCTATTCAAAGAGTGTCGTGCCACGACTAGCAGAATGACCATACCACACCACAGCACCAAAATAAATAATAAATAAAATAAAATAGATAACAAATATAAATAATAAAATAAATAAAATAATAAAAATAAGTAAATAAAAATGAATAAACACAATATATATGGTATAAATAATTTATTTACAATAATACAAGTTAAATAAATAACTACAACATACAATATATGATACAAATAATAATATAAGTTAAATACTATAAGTTATTAAAGTGTATTATATAAATAAGTACGCAAAATACTAAATAAAAATGGTTAACAAAAAATAAAAATAAAAATAAATTAAAGTCATTAAATAAATAAAAAGAAAAGAAAAGTACAATTAAGTTAAAATAAAAATTAAAGTTAGTAAATAAAATACTAAAAATAAAATTATAAAAAAATTAAAATAAGAAATAAATATCTAAGTCAATTAAAAAAATAGTTAGAATAAATATAACAAATAAAATTAGATTTTTTAATTTTTTTTAATTTTTTATTTAATATTTAAGGTCAACTAATAAATAAGATAATTTTTTATTTTCAAATTTTTTTGAATTTTTAAAATTTGAAAATAACTAAAGTCAATTAATAGCCTAAATATTTTTTTAAAAAATAATCAATAAATAAGATATTAGTTTTCATTTTTTTAAGATTTTTCTTTTAAATTTTTTTGAATTTTTTTATAATTAATATCTAAGATCAACTAATAAATTAAAATTTAACTTTGATATTTTTTTACTATTAAAACCCAAAAATAACAAAAATAAAAATCATGAATATTTACAAAATAAAAACTTTTTAGATAGTTTGGTAATAAAAATTTAAAAAGTTACTCCACTCAATCAACGACACCAAAAACTTGATGTATGATTTTTTTTATTTTTAAAATAGCACCCAAGTGCATGTAAGAATACATTTTCAAAATTGGTCAAGTAGCTACACAATTTTAAATAATTCAATAGAATTTTTAAAAACAAAAAATAAACATAAACATTTTATCACAATATTTGAATTTTGAAAAACAATATTAATCTAAATAACAAAAATAATAAAATGATAAAAGATATGTTAGTTCACACAAATTACAGATATATATGCAATTAATAAATCAATGAAGAATTATACGATATTTAAAAAATTTATTATATTTGGTAGAATTAATTAGATTGATGAAATAGAAATCCATATTATTGATTCTTTTTTATATGTATAAAAAAACCTTCCTTCGAACCATTATTATTTATTAATTAAATCACTTAACACTTTCAATCGAGTCGTTAGTTAATTTAATTTAATTATATTTATTTTTTAAGAAATTATCAAATCATTCAACTTGCCAATTTCGATCGAGCTGAAAATTTACGCTCATATGTAAGTTATTTAAATTAGATTTTAGATCAATATATCTGAATTCTAAGTTTCATATTTTAAATCTATTAGGAGAAAGATGTTCTCAATGTATTTCTCAATAATAAATCTTATACAAATATTTGAATTAGAATCATGAATTTAAATTAGATCTAGATTTATATTTCTAAAACCTTATTTTCATATTTTAAATTCATTACAAAAAATATGTTATCAATATATTTTTCAATAATAAATTTTGTAAAATCTTGAATATAAAATAATCTATATTTAGTTATTATTTAAATTATTTACCTAAATAATGTATACAAGCATATCAACATAACTAAAATCTTATTATCACATTTAGCAAGACATGTTAAAAATAATAATTTATTAATAAGTCATTAATAACAAATTCAAGAAATACAATATTGTTTATTGATGAGTGCTCAAAAAGCACTAAAATTACCATAATTTTATGCACATTAATTGATTAAAAATATATATATTTATATGATTTTATCATATGTTTATATAAATTTATCTTTTCGGAATCACGGGTATTTTTATTGTTTTTCAAGTATTTTTGCTTAAAAACGTCACTTAAAGACTCAAAAAGGAATACTGGAAGCAATACATCACAAATATATTAATAAATAAATGGGGAAAGGTCAAAAAATATGGAAAAATTGGACAAAATGGGTCAAAAAGGTCAAAAAGGAGAAAATCGGGCCGCCTAGTCGTGCCGAGCCCCGCGCGCGCCAGCGCCCAGATGGGCGCAGCACGCCCCACGTCCGCGCGCATCAACGCGCGCCTGTGCACACCCCAGCTGCCCTCCGCGCGCACCGCTACCATTTCGCCCCATTTTCACGCGCAGCCACCCCCATGATGTCATGCTGACGTCATCAATGACCTCAGCAATTGCACTCCGCGTTTTCATTATTTTTTCACCCACTTTTTCTCTACATCCTCACCTATAAATACCCCCTTTCTCTTCACTTCTAAACACACTTCAAAACACATTCTCTTCTCTCTTTCTTTCTTTCTTTTCTTAGATTTTTTAGTTTTTCTTAGTTAATTTCTCTTAGTTTTAGAGTTCTTCCCTTTTTGGGAAGAACTAGTTATGTTTTTGTAATTTATTAGCTTTTTGATTCAATAAATGGGAGTGCAAATTCTGCTTGGAGGTTTTCCAGCAACGGGAATAGCATCGAAGTACTATAAGGATTTTATTTTCTTTACAGTTATTTTTTATTCTTTATTCTTACAAGTTAAATTTAATCACAGACAAATTAAATATAGGTAAATTCTTACAAGTTATATTTAATTTGTCTGTGATTAAATTTAACTCTGCTGGCTGTTTATAAACATGATGTAATAATAACGTTGTTGTGCTTGCGAAATATTAAATAGGTAAAAATCTCTAAAATGAATTGATTTTATTTTTATTCAAGATTTTATATTAAGAATGTTAGAGAAAAATATATTATTTTTCATTACAAACTTAAATCTAAAAATTAGATTTTAAGGTTTAGTTATCCGGTCTAATTTAGAGTAGTGCTCTTTTATTTGTTGGTACAATCGCCCAGTAGTTAGAGTGAAGCTCTATTTCAAAAGTTTTTATAAGAATTATTATCTGAAAATGTATTGACAACATATTTTCAGTAGTGATTTTAAAACTTGAAAGTTAGTACTCGGATAACTAAATTCTTAGGTTTAATTTGGACACATTGAATAAAATTTAAACTGTCTAACCCCACCAAAGGTGGCATTTAAATGGTTTATTTTCAATCTCTTAGAAAAAGAAATTAATTTAATTGACCAAATTAGTTATCAACCCCACTCATAGGTGTTAATTGATTTGTTTAGTTAACAAAAAATATCTAACCCCACCAAAGGTGGTATTCATATAAAAAAGAGAGAATCAATAAATATCAATTCATATCTTTAATAACCTAAATAATACGAGTAAGCATAATTAACTTAATTATTATATCCATAAATACTCCACCATTATAAATGATAAAATTTGCATAAATGTTTATTGAATCTATGTTTATTTTTATGTAAATAGATTAAAAACACAAAACCCCAAAATATCGTGATAGGATGTTTAGGATTTAATTTCGTTTTTAAAAGTTTGAATAATAAATTAAAAACCACATACATTCCTTCCTTAGATCGACCTTGGGAGTATACTTATCATTTTCTACGAAATGATTCGTACACTTGCGAGAGTTTTATAAATAAATAAAACCAAAGTATCTGCAGGATCGGCGATGTCGATTCTGCCCTATCATTTATTAAAAAAAATAACAAAACAGATTAGATTTATATCCAGAAAATAAATAGGCATATATATTATGTTTTATAGAAGAGGTATTAGTTTTCACGATACTTCCTAAATTACAATAATATTTCATATTATTTGATTTGAAATAACTCCCTTTTACTTCTTCTTATTTACTATGACTAAATCTAAATTATTTATAAACTAAATATGCTCTAAAAAATTGGAAGAACTTGAAGAATAAACTACTAAAGTTAAAATGAAGAACTAGCTGAAAAATCAGCTCGGTTGGGATGATTTAAAAAAAAAAGGGTGAGAAGCTTTTTATATGTGAGAAAACACTAAAAAATGAGAAAAAAATATAGATTATTAAGTAGCGCATCATGTATACTTTTTTAATCATCACGACATGCATTAATTATGACCCACATTAATCACCATTGGGGTCTGTGTTTTTTTTTATCTTAATTTTTTTATATATATTTCACCCTCTTATATTTGACGGGTACATACGTATGACTTACTTATATTTATTATTTTATTCTTTTTGGTTATCATCGGTGATTTCAAGTAACATAAAATACATAGGATTTTAACCTCTACGTTACATTAAGGATGTTAATATGCTTAGAGCTATCTTCATCAAAAGTAGGATTGATAATTACATTTAGATTGCACACAAAGTTATATATTGTGATAAATTATAAGATAAATACATTTTTCTTGTAATGCATGCCTCGATAATTATCTTTGTAACAGATAGAAGCTTAAGTGTTCTAACATTAATCGTATGGTTCATCATGTTTATCTTTAATTCCCATGCAAATGACGTAGCATAGTCAAAGGTTTCAAGAAAAACGTATTTATCAGACAAGGTTTCAAGACAACATTAATTACCTTTGTAAAGGTTTCAACCAAAATTTATTAACTTCTATTACAAGTATAAATCATCTTCTTTCTTTTATTTTTAATAAAATTTAAAAAAAATTTATTAAAAAAATTATATTTGAATTCACTTTAATTTCACAAATTAAATACATTAATAATTTTACTTAAAATTGATATGCTTTAAATACATTACTTATATATTAGTAGACACTTTAATCATTTTAGGTAAATGTTGATGATTTTAGTTTACTTTATTTTTCACTTTTAAAAATATTTTGAGATATTTTTATTTTCATATATCTACTTGCAAGGTCCCTGTTAATAAGATTCATTTTAATTTAATTTAAGTTTATATGAAAAAAATATCCTAAAACAAATTAGTTAGAAATAATTAAAACATCCAAAATGCAATCGTAATGTGACCAAAGTGTACTAATTTTAAGAAACGTGACTAATATATCAAATTTGTGAGAGTAAAATACGAAAATGTCATGATGTCCATTCATTACTTAGAAAAAAACTACAACTTATTGATCAATATGAATTATGCACAATGAATACGCAAATATATATATCACAACAAGTAATATAATGTCACGTGCCATGTGGTGCGATATGATCCACGGTTACAACTTGCATGGCACCCCGGTGAAAAGAATGGACGAATCAAGTGATGATTTGTGGCATGCTTATTAACCGCACGATTAAACTTGAAATTAATGTTGTGTTGACAGGTGACATAGCCCTGCCTCACCCGGTACACACGATGTTGCACTATTGGCCATCTTTGCTTACGTGGCATCCATATGACATGTTTGGTCAACTACTCTACTTGCATGACGTTCCCGTGACATCTTCATCTAAAAATATTTATCAACTATGTCACTGCCATGCATATATATATATATATATATATGAACTTAGCTTTCGATCAAAAGCAAGATAGCTAAGTGCATTAGGGTCCCTAAAATTTAAAGTGTATTATTGGTCCCTAAACTTTAATTAAATTCACACTTAGATTCTCAAACCTTTAAAGCATATGATTTGGTCAGGTTTCTAAACTTTTAAATCATACAATTTAGTCTCTAAATTTTTAAAAATTTACACATAGATCCTAAATTTTTGATTTACAAATATATATTTTAGAAACCAAGTTAGGATCTATATGTAAAATTTTAAAATTTTAGGAATTAAATCGTAAGATTTAAAAGTTTAGAGACCTAAGTGTGAAATTTTAAAAATTTGGTCATCAAATTGTATATTTTAAAAATTTAAGAATTTATTGTAAATTTAATTAAAATTTGATTACCATCTATTTTAACCATATATATAAGTTAATATTAGTATATGCATGTATTTTTTTTTAATTTTAAATTTAGTGGATAAAGATCTTTAAAAAAAACCTTTAAAAACTATTCCCTTTTCATAATGATCAAAATAATTGAACTCCTTAATGATTTATACCAAAGACTTGGAGAAAATGGAATCTTTGACTAGCCAGCGGAGATATCAATTGGGTTTCAATAATGGAAATCCTTTTATGAAAGAAACATTTTCAAATAAAAAGAGAAATAGAAAACATTTATTAATTTTCAAGATTAGATTGACACATGATCAACTTAAATTATGTTGGTCAATTCCTTTCAAAAATGTAGGCATTCAATCAACAATCGAAGAGATCATCATCAATTAATGCATGGTTTGCAAAAGAACGTATAGAAGGCAAAAGATAAAAAGAAGAAAAAGTTTTGATTTTGGACGTTTTTGAAAATTACAAACCTTGTGTACAAGTGTATTAATACTATACATATTTAGTGCTTAGGCTTTTGCATTTCATGGACGTAAAGGCAATTAAAGTATCTGCAAATTAATATATAAAAGTTATATATGCATAGAGATTAGGAGATGAAAAGGAATGGTGTTTTTTTTTAAATGCCATTACATTTTAGAATATGTATATATGAACGAATAGATTTTAGCAATGAGTCCACATTGATTAAAAGTTTGTGAAAAGAGAAGGAAGAGGTTGAGTGCACGAGTGCAAGTGGAAGTAATTAATGCTTTCTTCTTCTTCTTCTTTTCATCTAAAAGATTTTTTTTCTTTCTTCAAAATATAAGATATAATATATTTTGCTTATTTGACTGAAATATTGTAATTAATTATATGCTAAATTAGTAACTTATAATTTTGTTTAATTAGATCTCAAACTTGCAAAAATTATAATTTTGTTTCCAAACTTATGCATAAAATTGCAACTCGAGTCTTAATATAGCAAGTGTTTAGAAATTTGATTGAAAATATCATAAAATAGCAGGTACATTATGCAAATATCATGTATATATTTATATGGTCAATTATAAATACTTCCTCCTATGTTGCTTGAAATAATAAAAATGACCTTATAAGTTTGAAAAATTTTACCCCTTCTATTCACTATTTCTTAATTTTATTGAAAAAAAATATTTGTAACAGTATCAAAAACCTTACAAAATTTAAGGAAAAATATTGTAATAAAATAATAACACAAGGGGTATAATTGTCTATTTTCCAAACTTGAATAGTGTTTTTACAATTTTTGAAAATCACATGGGATTTATAGGAATTTATATTGTGTGATAAGACCAATGACCACAATTTGTCACTCTAAATATTTTTATTCCTTTTTTTTTAATTTGTAATAAATTAATTTACTTTCTATATTTATTTATATTTATCTTTTTTATTAATTATTTTAAATAAAAAATACATATTTATGTTGTTTTTTTACAGCTCTAGGGTATTTTTCTCTTATAGATATTCATTTATGATTATCTATGTTATGTATGTGTATATAAGGTATGTATTATCTTGTTAATTTAGATTTTTATTTATATTTGTAGTATCAAAGATCATTAAAATTAAAATAAAATAATTTTTAAAAAAAAATCAATATATTAGTAAAAGCAACAAATAAAAAATTGAATAACCTTATAAGAAAATAAAAGATAAAATCTCTAGGTTTTCTTTGTATGTTTAATAAGATTTTTAGTTTTGTTATAATAATTTTAACTTTTGATATATTTAGATTAATAATTTCTTATATAAATGGTATCTTTTTATAATTAATGAAATTTTATTTTTTCAACAAAAAAACATTATAGGACTTATACTTAAAACCTTTTTTTT
Organism: Hippophae gyantsensis; assembly: GCA_030763125.1. Taxonomy (NCBI): domain Eukaryota; kingdom Viridiplantae; phylum Streptophyta; class Magnoliopsida; order Rosales; family Elaeagnaceae; genus Hippophae; species Hippophae gyantsensis. The sequence goes on from CM061031.1 coordinate 22,046,460, forward strand.
TTTTTTGCTATCTACTTGTACGTAACTTGTATGCGTGATCTATACCAAAAACCATACATAGACTATACATAAAAAAAAAACAATTTTTTGCTCCAACTCAAAACCCCCTATTTAGCTCTAATAATATATAGAATATCACTAATTGGTTCTTTCCTTATTATTATATAATATATGCCTTTGCAAAGTCCAACATTTTACTATATCTGAGGTCCCATGCGCACACATTCCTACATCATTTCATACTATACAGAAGAATCACTCACCAATTTGATTCAATTGTTGTGTCCATGCAACATTCTAAGTCACCATGTCCCCCTCTTTCTATTTTTCATGCAATTATAGTGTACTACAAGATATGTACATGTCTTAAAATTATAACAATCATTTATTGGAGATATATTTAATTTTATAAAATGAATTATTGAGCTACACGCAGTATAATTTGTTAAAATGTATAATTTTATGATTTTTAAAGTTATTATCACATATCACATTATGATTAATATAAAATAATTATATTTACTTTTCATAATATTTCTCTCATTTAGGAATAACAAAAATACAATGAAATTAATTTTAATGAGCGTTATCAATTTTTGAAATTATTTATTTTATGTTATTAGAATAATTTTATCACATAATTTCTGTATGTGATATATAAATTACTAAAAAATTAAAATTAAAATATTTTAATCATATAAATTCATAATTTAAATTCATAATTATGTAATTAAAATATCAAATTTTTAAGATAAAGATAAGATATTTTAATCACATAATAAAATAAAATAAAATAAAGTAAATTTAAGCAGTTGGTCGGCTGGCTTTAGGTTTTTTTACATGAAAATTCCAGACAAGTTTGGAAGGTGATTAGATGCCCACTTGGGTTCCATTTATTGGTGCTCCACCATAGTCTTATATACGTAAGTCGAGGATTTTTTTGTCCAATTTTTTTAAAAAATTTCTCTCTACATTTAACTAATTTACTCGAAAAGACATTTAAAAGAACAATACGTTTATATATATATATATATATATATATCGGTCCAAATACACTCGATCGTATCCAATTAAAAAAAATTCCTTTTATTTTTTCCTTTACAAAACATAAATTTTCTCTAAAAGCCAATAAACCCGGGTTCTTATTTTAATGAAACACATAGTATGATTCTTAAAAGAAAGGAAGCTATGTATTTAAGAAAAGAAATTCTATGTAGATAAATATAAAAGCATTTATATAGAACAACTTTTTTTAGGAAATTAATAATATTGCTGTAAAAACTTTTTTAGGAAATTACTTGTGGAATTGTCTTTCATTATTTAAAAAAAACTTTAGTAATATTAATTTAAATTATAAGATTAACACTTTAATGTAACTTCAATTTTTTTCTTTAGGAAACCAACATTATTTTTACTTAAATCGGTAAGCACTCTGTTTTGAGCACATGTATATGTATAGGTTAATGTTTGAAGGTCATCGTTTCATACAAATAATTTTAATAAATTATTTTTAATCATTGATTTGAGTTCATTTAATGATAAATATTTTTTTATTTTTTTTTTCTTGATTTTACTAATTATTTATTAAATTTAAATTTTAAAATATAAACGCATCTTATTTATATTATTTTAGATAAATTAATATGATTTATTAATATAGTTTATTATATTTATTTGTATCTAAAATATACCATATATTTGAATATGAGCAAGGCTACCCTTTTCTTTTTTTCTAAAATATAACTTAGGTGTCTTTTTTTTTTCTTTTTACCGAAGAAGAATTTATTTTTGCATAAAGTTTTTTCTCTAGTAGATCAATTGTTATTTTTTTCTTTATTTTAAATAAATATATATGATATCAGTTACTTCATGATTTATTTCAACCCACATATATTTAAATTTAGTGTGATAATTTCTAAACTTAAATCAGATTTAGGTGTGAAAAAACTAATTAAGAACATTTATTCAGCCTTTGTATATTATTTTAAATAAGATAAAAAAAAATAGAAATATTCCTGAACTCAAAGAAAGCACTTTAGGCGTGCTTCTTAACCAGTTTTTTAGGGGGAAAAAATCAACATAATATATTATTTTGAGAAATTATTATTTAAGAACTTTTATAAAAATTCTTACGGTGTATAATAATGTATGCTTCCTGTGGACACTGAGAGGGCATGAATTTGAATCTGATATTATATAAATGTGTGCATAAATTTACGAATGTTTAATTGTTATTCAATGAAGAATTTATTTTTAAGATGTTTATCAAATATAAAAAAATAATCATAAATATTTTAACATGTTTTGAATATTGGTAAAAATAAAAATAAAAAAAATTGCGTAAGAATTGCTGATGAAAGCAAGGCTAGCTAGGGAACACGTACATGCTGCAAATGTGGCTTTTTTAAGCTAGAGAATCAATAATATATGTGATATAAATGTTGTTACACAAGAAAGGGTCGTTTTTTCAAATCATAATATACAATTTTCAAACCAATATTGTTCTAAATTCCTCTAGCATAGTAATATCGATGCTTGAATAAATTCATCCATATCACAACATGTACACTAACTTATTATATATTATGTTCTATATATTTGAATTTTTAATTTGATGAAATTATACTTTGTCTTTCTCATAAAGAAGACATACATTGCACTTTGATGTAGAGTTAGGTGATAAAATTATAAATAAATAAAAAATATCTTAATATTTGTGCATGCGTAGCATCGATCATAAATATACCTTCAGATAATTTTCTTTAAAAAATAGTAATAAATCTACATCTACTAGCTTAGGTGATCATAAAGAGGTCACATGTGGTTAGTAAGCTCGTAATAAATGGAACACAAATTCTCGCAACTTAGGATGTTTGAAATTAGAATACTAATTATTATAAGTGTTGGAGTAGTTTAGTTATTAAAAAAAATTATATTATTTTAATAATTAATTAAAACTATAATTCATATTAAGTGACAAATCGAACTATATTTATTATCATTTATTTTAAATAGATATGAACCTGTTACAATGGAAAATATAACAATATATAATATAAAAAAATTAAAGTTATTATATATGTTTAATAAATTAAATTAAATCCTTAAAATTATGGAAAATATCTAGGTAGGATAAATTACATAATCACATTTATATGGGGTTAAATCAATACATAACATGATTTTTTTATTATTATTTGTCACCAATGAAAACAGTCATCCAATAATTATTTATATATTATCTAGTTATTAAGTGGAAATTCCATCCACAATTTATTCTTTTGCTTGTTCACTAGACAGAATCACAGAAAGCTTCATGAACTAAGTCATAGATCATCTCTAGAGCCTAGATTTGGGAAATTAAAAAAAAAGATTATTAATTAAGGATTTAATTGATTCGAGAAATTCGAAATTTGTAGGTGAGAATAAAAATAGGTCGCATAATGTATATGCATGTATTTTTATTTTATTTTTAAATATGACTTTAAAAGAAAAAATGAAAATTACCCCAAATGTATTTTGAAAAATTATCAATGCTTATTGTCCCACAAAGAGCATATCAACATAACATTACTCCCAATTTTGCATGCCACCTACACAAATTTAATTTAATAAATATTACGTATTCAATTTATTTTTTTATTTTATTTTTTATTTTCAAGAATCTCAACCAGGTATGTTCACCTTGAAATTCCTTCCTATCTCCATAGCATAATTTCCTAAACATTCTCAGCGACTAAAAAATAATATTTTGATCTTTTTTTTTTCTTTTTTATCAAACATAAGGTACTGTTTTATTTATTTATTTATTCAATTACATCACTCAATGAAGAATAAGAAAAATAAAAATAAAAAATTAAAGTATAGTCGTTTCATAAATATGTTTGATTCCATCATATATATATATATATATGCATTTTTATTCGGATGTGATGATTTGTGCGTATCTTCGTATTTAGAATCCCAACTATGGCATATAGTAGCCTTTATTTTAGGAGCATATGACTTGATTAATACATGGGTATAGATTAATGAATCACTTATAAATTAATACAGCTATAATTTAGCTCTCATTAATTATTTTTTATATTTTTAATACCTTTAATTATTTTTTATGTACCAAAATTGTTCTTACTGGCCAAGATGTAAACAACAATATTTTTAAAGTAACACTACTAATACTACAAATTACAAAAAATGTATCATTTAAGAACCTACAACAATACAACCCTAACCCTAATGTGTGAGAAAATCTTAAATATCACATGTTTTATACATCATTAGAAATATTCATTGTTTCGTTTAACTAATTAAACCTTTTTCATTTAATAAAAATAATTAAAATGCACATGCTTCAATACGTATCAATACCCAGTGAAATGGATGCAAGCACGAGTAGTTTTTAATTTTAAATATATATATATATATTGGAAGTGATTAGCCCAAATAGTACTTTTATTAATTACTCAACAAAAATATATGAATTAATTTTTTTAACTTTATAATTAATTACAATTCCTGTCATGATTGTTTTAAAAACTCTCTCTCCTTTCCTGGATAATTAAATACTAATGGACAATGATTCATGCCTTTGCAACAGTACGAGAAGCATTGTTTTCCGTATGGGACAATCCATTAGTGAATACAATGAGATTTTTCCAAATCATGATGCGTTCTCTAAAATGGAGTTAAAAAGTTAACATTATTATTTAAAAAGAATAATAATATTATATTAAATTATTGATATTATTAATAATAATTTTATTTAAAAATAATTATATTAATGTGTAATTAATATTATGAATAAAATTAATATTTTTTTATATTTTATTATGACATGATAAATAATATCATTATCGTTTAAAAATTATAATTAATTATTTATTCAATGATATTTTTAATTTTGTGATACTTTATTTTTAAAGTATATCATAAAATATTTTTAATGATGTTTACCCATCCCAATAAAAGTATTTTAAAAATTTTAAGTTTAAAGATGAATCTTAGCTTTTAAAAAAATTATTTTTAATAAAAATAATCTCAAATATATGATTTATTCTTATACCATTTATTAGAGATTTAGGGTAATTTTATAGAGTATCAATAATTGAGTACCAAATATCATTTAAGTGGATAGTTTGTTTTCCATGGATTTAATTTTATTAAAATATGAAAGAAATTTCAATTTATTACACATAAATAGTATTAAATGTTATGTGATAGGAAGAATTTTCTCATTTATTATGGTATCATTTTTAAAAGAAGCACAACCAAAAACTCATTTCTTTATTCTTAATAAATTCTATGTATAGTTATAAAAAAAACATTTTTTAATAATTACACTATTTACGTATCTATAATTAAAATTCAAACTCAAATTTTATGCATCTCCAAATGAACTACATACTGATGAAACACATGCTCGTTCAAAAGACTTCTTAAACATCAACAAAAATCACTTTTTTAAACTGTGCATCTAATGAGTTTAAATAATGTAAGTAAGAATGTAAATATAAAAAAAAAATATGAATTTTTTACGATATAAATTTAATAATAAAAATAATATTATATATGTTTAAAATTAGGTATATTAGAATTATAATCTAAATTAAACCTAAAATAAAATAAAATAATCTATTTAAATACATACTACACATCCTAATATAATTAATATTGTATAAATATCCCAATAATTATCTCAATATATTATCACGTAACAAACTTATTACATAAACCACCTCTTATATAATGTAGAGTATAGACCATAAAGTTTTGGTTATAATTAGCCAATTGCTCAAAGAATATATGTGATGACTTTAATTTCATATCAAATTAAAGTAAGTGTCCTGTTATTGGGTTTGGCAAAAACATTGATGCACGGAAGCTGTTCGTCGGAATGTCGCATAGAGGTAAAGATGATACAGATACTCAGATAGCACCAAGTCAGGCCCCTCAGTAGCATCAGCAAGCACAACTTCAAATGCCTATTATTATGGGGGCTTTTTTATTATCACAAATTATATTATAAACACAATAAATATAATTATTAATTATTAATTAAAATAAAAAAATTTATTTTTTAAATATATAATTAACTATCAAAATAATTTAATAAATAAATTTTTATATTATATATTATAATATAAAAATCGTTTGGCACTAACTTTACCGGGTGGATCCCACCCTACCAAAGCCTCATCTAGTGCTGCCACTTGGAACCCACATCAATCTTTGGTTGGCTGGATTTTATGCAGAAAAAAATAAGTTACACTTAACTCACTTTTCAATTAGATGAACTAAGTAATTAGTTTATTTATATTTTTAAAAAATAATAAATATTTATAACTTTATTTAAAAATAAAAATATATTAATATAAATATTATTTTTGATTATTTTTTATAAAATAATTAAATAAAAATAAATATATTTTAATTGTATTACATTATTATAAATATAAAATAATATAATTAATAAATATATTTTATTAAAGGATTTTAGTTAGGTATGCTATCTCATTTAAATTTATGAGTTAAAATTAGATTTTTTAAATATATTAACTCATTATAATTTTTTTAACACGTTAACCCATTAAATTAACCTTAAATAATGTAAATTTATTTTCGTGATAACAATTCAAATCTTGAGATCGTTATTACCTATATTTGTCCTCCTTTTTTTTTTTTGAAAGAAACATGTAAATCGACACATTTACACATACACTTGTTGCGACACTCGAACTCACAAAAGTATAATTATCTATAAAAATTAAATATTATTATACTATAAAATAATTAATTTATATTTAAATAAATACAAATCTTTATAAGGAAAAGGAAATTCAGGTATAGTGCAACAGTCACGTGTGAAGCTAAGATTCACACTTGGAAACACATATACGTCATTAACTATTTTGGATAGAATAGTTTGTACACATTCCTTTCCCTTCCTAATGCTTATAAATATGTAAGCTTCTTCAACTTCCACTTAGGAGACACAAACAATTTCAAGTGTTCTTCCTCTATTTCCTTTTTACACATCCTTTCTCTTCCTTGCCTTCCTAGTGAAAAAAAAATGGAGGAACAAAGATGTTGTGCAAGTTTATTTCAAAAGAGCAAGCCATACATAGCCATGATTTGCCTTCAATTTGGCTATGCCGGTATGAACATAATCACCAAAGTTTCTCTCAATCGTGGAATGAGTCACTATGTGCTTGTTGTCTATAGACATGCTTTTGCCACTGCCGCAATTGCACCCTTTGCTCTTGCTCTTGAGAGGTACATATTATTATTATCCAAAAAACAATGTCAAACATTTATCATTATAGCTCTAATCTTTATCTGCTTAATTGATTAATGCAGGAAAATTAGACCCAAGATTACATTTCCAATTTTCATGCAAATTTTTGTTCTGGGTCTTCTTGGGTGAGTACGATCAATATGCTTTTGTATTATCAATTTTTTGATAAAATAAACTACATATTTCATAAATATTTGTAAGTCCCGCTAAATTTGATAGGGATCTGTACTTAAAACTAATACAAAATTGGATGTTTGTGCTGGTGGATATGAATAGAATTACTAAATTTTCTCTGCTTTCTCTGCTTTTTGTTTTCTTAGCCCAGTGATTGATCAGAACTTCTACTATGCTGGCTTGAAATTCACATCGCCTACCTACTCTTGTGCCTTGAGCAATATTCTTCCTGCAATGACATTTATCATGGCAGTCTTTTGCAGGTACTTTTCTACAGTTCTAGATATGAATCCATTTTTTTTTTAGTATGACTCGAATTCAGATCACTTCAGTACTCACCTGAAACATGTGTAATGACACTTCAAGAAAAATTTGCCATACAAATCCACTTTCTTTCGTGTAATTATTGCTTATACTATGTAATTAACATGATGATTGATGAATGATTAGGATGGAGAAAGTGGACATTAAGAAGGTTAGATGTCAAGCAAAAGTGGTTGGGACAATTGTGACAGTAGCTGGAGCAATGTTAATGACTTTGTACAAAGGAGATGTTATTAATTTCTTTTGGTCTAAGTACATCCACCCCACTAAATCTTATGCTCCAGTAGATGCCTCTGGTTCTACAGATAAGGATTGGGTTAAGGGTTCTATTCTTCTCATCTTTGCCACCCTTGCTTGGGCTTCGTTCTTTATCCTTCAGGTAAATCTCCTTTTTTCTTCTTCTTTTTTTTCCCTTGTCGAATAAAAAGTAATTTGCTATAAATTGAATGATCAAGAAGTATATAAATTTAGTTTTTTTTTTATAATTAACAGGCAATAACACTAAGGAGGTATACAGCTCAGTTATCACTCACAGCACTTGTGTGCTTCATTGGTACTCTACAATCCATTGCTGTCACCTTTGTTATGGAGCACAAAGCCTCTGCTTGGACCATTGGTTGGGACATGAATCTTATGGCTGCTGCCTACGCTGTAAGACCCTTTTTTTATATTAATTAACTAACGTGGTAAAGTTTAATTAATGTTAATTAACTGACATGTAGAATTTAATATATAAAAAAAAGACCTATGGGTAAAAGGGTTAAAAGTCTGGGTATCTTATTATGGAAACAAAAAATTACATTTGTGCTAAATTATGAGTATAAAATTTTACAGGGTATAGTGTCGTCAGGCATAGCATATTATGTTCAAGGGCTGGTCATGCAAAAAAGAGGACCTGTGTTTGTCACTGCTTTTAGCCCTCTCATGATGATCATTGTGGCTATAATGGGCTCTTTCATACTTGCTGAAAAAATTTACCTCGGCGGGTATGTATAGTTTTATTCAATAGTATTCTTACAATGTTTCAGTTATTTTGGTTCCATTATGTGAATTCTGGTGTAGGATTGGTCTCGTAACCGTATGAAAATGAGCATTTTAATATTTACTTTTTTAACCAGAGCACTTGATCCATAATTATAGAAAATAATTACTTTAATCTTACTTTTTACACAAAATGAATAGAACATCAAATAACATAGTGTCATTAGTATATTATTAAAATACATAATTTTTAATAATTATGATATTAAAAGTGTATAGTTTATAATAATAAGATTAAATTATTCATTTTTAAATCTGGGTAGTAATATTATTCTCTCTTAATCTAGCATCATTTAACTACATAAGAATATAAAGTATTAAATTCCATTTATTATCAACTTACCACAATGACCTCATAATAGCTATCATTTTCAGAAAAAAACAAAAATCCCACTTTCATTATTACCATATCAAACCATACATATATTTAATGAAACATCACTATCCCAAATTTATTAAAAGAAAAAAAAACATAAACTTAGTGGTAAATGAGATAGCATTATCAATTGAATGAGTGGCAACTACTTTATTTTATATTCTTTTCAAAAGTAAACAATTATATGTATTATTGGAATTTGTGATTTGAAATAAAAGATTTATCCGTAAAGCTACAAATATATAAATTCGATCTGCTATAATTGTGTTTCAGAATTCTTGGCTCTGTTCTTATTGTTGCTGGTCTATACTCTGTTCTATGGGGAAAGTACAAAGAATACAAAGAGCAAGAAGCTGAGGTTATGATTCCAGAGGCAATAAAATATGGATCAGGAAACAATAATGGTAGAATGGTAGCAATTATTGAAGATGTTAATGAAGCTGATGACCTAGAAATGGCCAAAACTGAAACTAACAAGAACTGTGATGCCACTAGTGTTCAAATTCCAAAACTTCCTATGACAAATAGAGAAGAGCCAAAAGCTTAATCAATTTTGAGGAAGATAATGTAGATATAACTAAAATAATTATAATGTTGCATTGTGGTCATAGAAAATGAGTCATAGGACTTTTTTTTTAAATCCCTCTAGCTATTTTCCTTTTTAACCTCTTATTCTTTTTCTTTTTTATTTTGTGCGAAGAAGTATTTAACTTTTTACTTTGGATGTAATGTAAGCTTATGTTGAGATATTAATCAAATGAAAAAGAGCAAATTAGAGTCTATGTTACATCAACTTTTCATAGAATACGTTCAAGGCAGTGTCCAATTCAATATTTTTAACTCTAGAATGGCATCATAAAAATAATAAAAAATAGTCATTAATAATAATTAAGTGTTAGCATAAATTATTAAGATAAGCTTCAAAAATTGAGTAGAAAAAATAAATAATAATATGATTATAATTAGTATCTATTTTATTTTTTATTTATCGTAAAAATTTGTTATATATCTCTCAATATAAATATAATAAAATTGTTGATTTTATAATGAGTTATTGAGTAGTACATATTTAAAAATTAAAATGAAGTATAACTCATAATCATTTTATATATATAATTTTTTGAAGATTTTATGCATATTACACTTAAAATTTTCATTACTATGAGGTAAGAGAATCAATGCTCCTCCTATTATCATGTAAATCTGCATGTAAATTGTTTGAAGAGTCCTACAAATAAGATTAGAAGAGTCTAAAGTCATTTATGACATATGATCCTCCTCTTTATACAAGTTGAAAGGTATATGTGATTGTATTACATTGAAAATGTATAAAGATTAGGGTTCGTATGGAGTTTTTGTTATGGTTTGATATAGTGTGTATTGTGGTGCATGGTGCAACAGTGACAGACACCAATGTTTAGTGGAGCAAAACATGGAGCATATAATAATATTAGTGGAGCCATAAAACATAGATGTACAGTAGCTAGGGTTATTGTTTAGTTTTCGTTTTCCTTGTATACATATACCTAAACTCTTGTACAGAAACAAAACATAAATGATATGAAATATACATGATAATTATCAGAGAAACATAATATTTGTCATGGTATCAGAGCAAGATATTGCTGACTAATGAAATTATAACTCTGTTGCTTTTACGTTACGATGCATACGATTCGATTTAAGGGTGGCGTCCTGGTTTACATTTTCCTCGACATTGGTTCGATCTGGGTGGTCGTTCTGACTTACTCGTTGAAACCGTACTGGTCTAACTAGTTGGTTCCAACACTGGTTTCTTGCTAGTGTGGTTGGTTCCACCATCAGTTTCTTTTTGGAAAAAGAAATAGAACACAATGATAAATGGCGCTGAGGTCGCGTTCTTTGTATCTGCGTTTGGAGTCACAGATTGCTCGTTGGTCGTGAAACTGTCGCAATCTCTCTACGTAGAGAGTTTTGTTATCTCTTGCAGCAAATTTAGATTGGCCATTGCACCAACTTAACGTGAAGAATGTCTTCTTTCATGGTGACCTTGAAGAAGAGATTTACATGGATATTCCACCAGGATATTCCACCAGGATATATTGTTACATCAGGAAAAGAAACTGCATGTAGATTACAACAAGCATTATATGGACTAAAACAATCACTTCGAGCATGGTTTGGCAGATTGAGTTTAGTAATGAGAAAATATGGGTTTCAAAAAAGCAACTATGACCACACTCTTTTCCTAAAACATCGATTGGGAAAAATAACAGCCCTTATAGTCTATGTAGACGACATGATCATTACAGGGGATGATAAAGAAAAAATCTCTAGGCTTCAAGAACAACTGTCAAATGAGTTTGAAATGAAGGACTTGGGAGGGCTCAAATACTTCTTAAGTATTGAGGTAACAAGATCAAAACAAGGTATATGTCTTTCCCAAAGGAAATATACTCTAGACCTACTGGCAGAGGTAGGATTACTAGATTGTAAACCTGTCGATATTCTGATGGTCCAAAATCATAAACTTGGAGAATATGGGGACCAAGTACCAGTAGATAAACAGAGATATCAACGGTTAGTAGATAAATTCATATATTTATCTCATACTCGACCTGATATTGCTTATGCTGTGAGTGTCGTGAGTTAGTTTATGCACTGCCCAAATGAAGATCATACGGATACCGTCATGCGAATACTCTGTTATTTAAAATCCTCCCCTGGGAAAGGAATTATGTTTTCAAAGAATGGTCAATTGAAAGTCGTTGGATATACAGATTCAGACTGGGCAGGGAATATGAAGGATAGGAAATCTACTACTGGGTACTTTACTTTTGTGGGGGGCAATCTTGTTACATGGAGGAGCAAGAAGCAAAAGATAGTTGCCTTATCTAGTGCTGAAGCTGAATTTCGAGGAATGGTCAAGGAAATATGTGAGCTCTTTTGGTTGAAAAAACTTCTAATTGAGATTGGTGTTGTTCCTAACTCTGAAATGAACTTATTTTGTGACAACAAAGCAGCCATTTCCATCTCTCACAATCCAGTTTAACATGATCGCACGAAGCACATTAAAGTGGATCAGAACTTCATCAAACAGAATCTTGAAGAAAAGATTATTCAGCTTTCATTTGTTAAATCAGAAGATCAATTGGTTGATATATTCACAAAATCTGTCTACAAAGAACTTCTACAACTCACTTGACAAGTTGGGTATAAGAGACATATATGCACCAACTTGAAGGGGAGTGTTGGTGTGTGTTGTGGTGCATGCTGAAACAGTGGCAGACACCAATGTTTAGTGGAGCAAAACATGGAGCATACAATAATATTAGTGGAGCCATAAAACATGGATGTACAACAACTAGGATTATTGTTTAGTTTTCGTTTTCCTTATATACATATACCTAAACTTTTGTATAAAAACAGAACATAAATGATATAAAATATATATGATAATTATCAGACAAACACAATATTTATCACGAATCACGGGCTTACAAAGTAAAGGAAAACATACTTTATAAATGGACTTATGAGAATCTGACATACAAGTTGAAACGGTCTTAGGATCGGGTTGATGAAGTCTGGCATACAGATTGACTTAGTCATAGGCTTAGGTTGATGAAGTTGTACATAAGGGTTGACATGGTCATGGACTCGGGTTGATGAATACGAGTTGAAATGGTCTTGGGCTTTGGTTGATGAAGTTTAGGGCATGATTATAACAAATGAATCGGAGTAAAGTATCTCTAATTGTAGTACTAAACATAAATCTATCCCACATTCAACGTAAAAGGATGTGACATTAATATAAGTTTAACTACTCGAAAATTTAAATTAATGAAATTTAAAAAAAATTCAAAATAAGAATGTTAAATATATCTAAAAATTTATTATACCTAAAATATTTCATACAACATAGGTTTATGCAAGACACGTAACAAATTATTATAAATTAAAAAAAAATATTTATTATTTGTAGAGTACGTAATAAAATAATATTTTAAAGTAATAAAATTTAATATTAATATAAGTTTTTTTAAAAAGTTAAATTTTTAATAAAAAATTAATAATCTGATTTATGAGAGTGAAATAAATTCCCCATCATCAATTAATGCCTGATGCAGATTCCACTAATGTTTCCAATAATGATTCACCATCTAAAGAGATGTAAGTAGCTTTAAATCTATGATTTCTTTTGATTGGTTGTTTGATAAAACAATGTTCGAGGGTAAATTATTTCCAATTTTTCATGTGGCTGTCTTTTGCTTACATTCTCTTCCATGCGTGCATCAAAATTAGTGTTTGAAAATTGAATCAGTATTGATGTTCTAGTCACCAATATCTATTTGATATTTAATGTAAACCCTATGGAAACACTATCAAACCTCTATGACACAACATTGCAACAACAGAGATTGTTGATTAATATAGAGTTTTAGTTGTACGTAACGAGTCATTTAATACCCTTTACAGTATTATCGTTTTAACTGTTTTGTTTACTATTATTCTTTTTAAAAAAATTAGTATATGATTTAGTTGATTTTTAAATGTATCAATCCTTATTCTCTTTTATGTGTGACCTAGTTGTTACGGTTCGATGTAGATAATACATCAATTATATGTGTGTATAATGAGACATTTAATACTCTCCTCAACATTATAATTTTACGTAATTTGTTGGATTGATTTTCCTTCTATTTCTCTCAATTAAAAAAACAATAATATAAATTTTATTTAATATAGATGATAAATATTTAATTTGTTGGAGTCTCCTATCATCAATAAATTGATTAAATTTATAAAAATATTATTAAATTATTTTTCGTATTGTTTATATCATTTAATTGTTTTTCATCTTATTTATATTACTCAATTATTATATTTATATTATTTTATTAGTTTACTTCGAAATGCATCGCACGTAGAGTAATTTAGTGGTATATTTAGAGTAATAATTTATTTTAAATATATTACTTAATTATTCTAATTATTTTAAATCTATCACTTAATTATTTTAAATATATCTTTAATATAGGATACTATTATACAAATATTAACCCGATGGTATATATATAAAACAAATGTAATAATTTTGTGATATAATAAGACGAAAAATAATTTAATGGTATTAACAAAATAAATGTAATGATTTAATAATAATTTTATAAATTTATCTTAAATTAAATAAATAAAATATAATATTATAATAAAAAATTATTGGTTGATTTTAAAAGAAGCTTTAACATCTTTAGGTAGGTAAATAAAAACATAGAAATCTTCCATGAACATTAAAAGGTATATAAACATAGGAAAATTAGTGTTTTTTTAGATCAAATATTATTTTTTATTTATCTGAACCCTCACATTAAATTGATTCACAATAAATTAATAATTTCTCGTTACGTGGTATTATCAACAGGAAAATAAAATAAAATTGGCAATTATCATCTTAACTAAATGCTAGTCGTCCAATTAATCCACGTTCGTCAATCAAACATTCAAACCAACCAAACGATTTAGAGTGGTATGTACTATATAGGCTAATTGTCTATCTTAACCTGGATTTCATTTATAAATAAATTATAGATAACAATGGTCTAAAATGTGAATGAGAGTCGATCAAAAATTGATTTTACTTAATAAGTGGGAGCCTACTAATAATATTAATTATTTGGGAAAAGTCTATTAATTCTTTTTATAAAATTTAAGTCACTTCATATATAACTATTTAGTATAAATTATTTCTTATTAGAAAAAATAAAAAATTACTTCTTAATTTTACATTTTCTTCCAACGTGGGTGAGAAGCAAGTTTGATATAGACATATAGTGTTATTAAAAAAAATTCTATAAAATGAGAGTTTCCTAAAAGTTGTCAAAAAAATTTAGAAATTAAATATCAAAATGTAATATCTAAATCAAAAAAGTTTTCTAAATACATCAATAATTAAAATTGATAAACCAAATTAAAAACTTTTATGAGTACATAAATGAAAATCAAAACAAAAACTTACCTCTTTTTTCTAGTAAGTTTTTTAATTTACTGTTTGATTGCTTTAATTAATATACTTATTCTATTTCAAAAAATAAAATCTTGATATGGGCTGATTATGGGACTCATTATGTTAAGGTTAGGAAGGTTCGTAATATTGAGCTTTTCTCACCAAAGAGGCTTGAAGCTCTTAGACCCATTAGAGAAGATGAAGTATCTGCTATGGTTGATTCTATTTACAAAGACTGCACCAATTCTGGTATGATTTAAATATTTACTTTTCTTTCTTATTTCTTTGTTTCTTGATTAATTTTAAATCAATAACAAAGTGATTTAACTAATAGTTTGACAATAAGAGGCATCATCTTATTTCATGTTACAAGTTTAAATCATACGAAATATTGTTTCATTTAAAAAGGTTTATGAATTCTGAGGGAGAAATAGATGAACAAGGAAAAGAATTCAAAGCAATTGTGGCCAGGGGTACTAAACTTGCTCCTTCACTTGCCATGTCAGAGCATATTCCTTGGCTTCGTTGGATGTTTCCTATAAAAGAAGAGGCTTTTAAAAAGCATGGAGCTAGAGGGGACATACTCACTAGAACTATCATGGAAGAGCGTACACACAAGAACGCAATAAGAGTGGTTACACCAAACACCATTTTGTGGACTTACATTGCAAGACAAGTATGATTTAAGTGAAGATACCATCATTGGACTCCTTTGGGTGAGTTCACTCAGTTTCAGTTTGAAACCGTTTCTTTTTTCGGCTGAAAATATTTTCAAATACATCAACTCACTTTCAAGAATGTTTGTCAGTGTTTTCAAAAGTTTGAAAAGTATTATTTATACTTTTAAGATAAATAAATAATATTTATTTTGGAGAGAAATAGTTTTGAGTGTATGTTCCATCCTAAAATAATTATGAAAATACCACTCAAAATCATTTCTTACATTTTCATTCTAATCACTTAAATGCTTATCTTAGAACCACTTTTAACAAACTCACTTTATTTTAGTCATTTTTCTTGAAAACATTTCAAAAAGAATCACATCCAACATGCACTTATGTAATCAACAACAACTCATGATAAGTCTTAAAGCATGTTTGCTTGTGCTTGTGTAAAAAATAATTTTATAAAACACTTTCAGAAAGAGCGAATTATTTATCCTTCTTGATAGAAGCTAAAAAATGTGTGTGTGTTTTTTTCTACCCTAAAAGTAGTTTTTGACAAATATTATTGTGCCTGTTTGGGTGTGCTTCTCATGAAAGTTTACTTTTCCTTAAAACATTAATAATATTTCTTAAAATTTTAGAAACATTTATCTTAGATATTACCAAACTTCTTAAAAAGTGTTTTGGTCAATAAAAACCAATTTCAACCCAAAAAAGAAATAGTTCCAAACAAATCCTTTATGTTTAATTCATAAGCGCTTTAGCATAGTCTCATAAACATAAACGAACATATCCTAGTTTTTTTTATTTTTATATTTTTTCTTGAAAAAGTTGTAGAAATGATAACTAAGCAGGACATGATCAATGCTGGCATGGACACAACAACAAATTCAGCTGAATGGGCTATGACTGAGATAATTACAAACCCAAGAGTGAAACAAAAGGCCCAAAAGGAAATAAATTGTGTTGTCGTGTATGAACGGATCATTACAGAAAACGACTTCTCAAGCCTTTCTTATTTACAATGTATTGCAAAGGAAGCACTCCGGTTGCATCCACCAACTCCTCGAATGCTTCCCCATCGAGCCAAAACAACCGTCACGATTGGCAGCTACAATATTCCTAAAGGTTCTAGTGTTGACAAATGTTTGGGCAATAGCTGGTGATCTGACAGTTTGGAAATATCCATTACAGTTCGGACCTGTTGGAAAAAGATGAAATTTATTTAAAAAATTTTGTTGGGAAATGTGTCTTTGTCTCACATTGATTTTTTACATTATTTTAAAGAGGTATAAATAGTGAAGAGTTGACTATTGGGATTGGGCCCCAAGGGGCACCCACTTTTGTGGAAGGGGAGAGGACCTAGGCAAATGTGATACCATACCTTGCAGCGCATGCCTGCCGTAGTCCGTCCGTCCAAACGGCCAGAGTAGAATCGTCAGGTGTGTGTGTGTGTGTGTGTGTGTGTGTGTGTGTGTGTGTGAGGTGGTATTTTCCTTTTTGGTAAAATATTCTTTCAAGGAAAAATTTTTCCACTTACAAAATGGTTGTTATATATATATATATATTTTCAGAAAAAAAATGACCGTTATTTTCTTTTATTAAGAATATGGCCGTTTGTCTTCTTTATTCAGAAAAAAGAGTCGTTGTTCGTATTTACTCATAAAAAATATATCCGTTATCCGTTACTCGTCTTTAATCTGAAAATGGTTGTTACTCTTCATTACTCAGAATGACCGTTACGCTCTTAATTTCCAAACATTACCGTTTTATTCATAATTGCCACACGGTTTCTAAAATCTATAAAAGGAGGGCTTTAGCTCTCATTTGAAATACAACAATCTACAATCTCATCTCCCTACGAAAAGAAACAATTCTCTCTACAATTTCTAAGTTTTCTTTTTAGTTTTCCAAGTAACTAATTTTCAGGTGTAGCATTCCAGTCTTCATCAGTGCAGTGAAGTTACGAGGCAGATTAAAGATTAAATTTGTTTTATCCTGGGGACGACGAGGCTGTATTTGCTTGCACAAATTGGGCAGAGCCGCGAAACGTCTTAAAGAGAGCGACTTAGTCCGCAACTCAACCTAAGCAGTTACTTTCAAGTTATCGGTAATATTGTTCCTATACTGTTTTTGTAAACTTGTTCCAACACGACCAGAGAGATTCTTAGAAGAGGATGTGGACATTAGGGGGTCATAATTTCAGTTTACTTCCATTTGGGGCAGGTCGTCGGGCATGTCCAGGATCTCAACTTGCTATAAACTTGGTCACATCTATGTTGGCTAGCTTATTGCATCACTTCGATTGGATCTCAACTTGCTATAAACTTGGTCACATCTATGTTGGCTAGCTTATTGCATCACTTCGATTGGAGCCTACTGTAATATTGTTTGGATTATAAGATGCCCCAATATAGAAAATATACTGAATAACAAAATGCATCATTTGTATGTACGTATATATTGGTGTGAAAGTATAATTATTTAATATGTTCATTTGTATGTATGTATATACTAGTGTGAAAGTAGAATTATTCAAAAAAAAATAAATTTAAAGGAGCTTTTGCCCGTGAGGTAATATATACTAGTCTTGCCACAGCCTAGTGGAAAAAAAAAACACTAATAAAAGTTTACTTAATTTTTTTTAACCAGATATTTTTTGTTTGATTCGAACTAGACTTTAAAACGAAAAAAATATGAGTATTACGTTGAATAATCTAAGAGGTAGACAAATTTTCTGGATTGACGTAACCATCACCACCGAAAGCTAAAGTGATACTCCTACCAATCGCAGTAATTGTTTTAACAAAAATAGAAGAAAATTTGTCCTAGAGTAGCATGTTATCAATGGATAACTTTCCCACATCGGTGTAAGAAAACAATCTACAAAACCATATTAGCTTTGGGTATACAATAAAAGCATCTTTTACTCTAGTTATGAGGCACTTCGTTTCAAGCATATACACATAATTGGCTAATTGCCAATAGAGTTCTAAGATTTCTTATAAGAAAACATAAGTATCCGTGCAGGTATTGTTAAAATATCATATTAAATATCATATTATGATAGACAAACCGCTCATCATTTTTTACATACAAGGACGGTTTCCTTTAGGAGTGATCTTGAATTATGTGACTCGTAAAGAACTTTCCTCTGATGTTCTTATTTACCTC
Source organism: Hippophae gyantsensis (assembly GCA_030763125.1). Taxonomy (NCBI): domain Eukaryota; kingdom Viridiplantae; phylum Streptophyta; class Magnoliopsida; order Rosales; family Elaeagnaceae; genus Hippophae; species Hippophae gyantsensis. The sequence continues at coordinate 22,065,497 of CM061031.1, forward strand.
AGCTCTGAACATCTCTTCCTTGATCCCCCTCTTCACTTTTAGAAGTAACTGGAATTTGACATAATCTTCAATCACCTGTATTCATCGAAAACAGTTTCTCTAAGTAAGAAATCGGGTTTTTAAGCTCCGGTGCTTCAAAGCAACTTAAGACACTAAAGAAGGTAAAGAGTGAAAGAACAAAAGTAAGACTGTATATTAATTGGTGAAAAGCCAACCTTGGCCTTGGCAAGAACAATGTCTTGAAGTTTGTATGGGGATAATGAATTGGATTTCTCCTGAAGAGACTGGACAACATGATTTGCTGCATCTTGGACCTCAGTAACATGAACTGGCACCAACTTCCATTCAGTTCCATGCTCCTCTGATATTTAAAGGTCCATCACTATTTTAGTGAACTACTTTTAAACAAATTAAACATAGAGCCAGAGAAGGGTGAAAAGGGAAGGACTTCCATAAGCCAGCCATTGGACAAAGGATAAACAAATTTTGTTAAAATGTCTGGGTTCCAGAGAAGAAGATGTGCACAGAAACATTAAGAAAAACAAGCAAGGACTTACTTTTGATGTACCCCAATACACCATAACATGATGTTTCAAGCAAAATTTAAAAGAATGCAAGTAGCGTTTACTCCATCGAATCATCATCATGTCTCCCTCACTTCTATCCTGCCTTCCACTTCAAACTGGAATCAACATAACTCTACTTACATCTACTTCTATCCGGCCCCGTAGTATTTTGAAAATATTACCTCTACTTAGCTCTAGTTTCCCCTTTAATCAAAAAGTACTATAAAAAAGCTCTTGCTTCCCCCTAAGATTAGCATTACCATTACATGTTTCTTTATTGATAAGTAGAAAGATACATAAACCACTAGCAATTAGCAAATAGATCATTTGTCTTTTATTGAAGACAATTTCTACCTGAAAGTTATTTTCTACAACACCATAAGATATCCCAAATAATTCAAGTATAATTTATCATTTGACTTTTAAAGAAAATTTCTCTACAAAAATTATCAGATATTTGAACTTGGTGGCTCACCCTAAGTGATTCAAACAGTAAGATGAAGTTGAACATTTCTAGTAAATGATCTCGAAGTAATTAAAAAAAAACAATTGAGCTTCAAGCAGATAATGTTATTTACAGAGATTTTAACGCAATCATGGGCAAGCTTAAACTCCTCCAACTGCTTGAAACATTGCATATTGAATAAAAAAAATTACCTTGTTTAACGCCCAAGTCAGAGGGGGCAAAGCAATCATGGGCAAGCTTAAACTCCTCCAACTGCGTGAAGTTCATCCAAGGTTTGACCCACACTTTGGCTTCATATATCTTCTTCTTACCCGCGTCAATTGCTTCCAAAGTCAGATGATATAGCTTCCCAGCGACCACCTGCTCTCTTGCCTTCACCACCCTCGTAAACTCAAGCAGGGAATTCTAGACATATCAACCAACAACAAATTCACAAACGAAATTTCCACGAAACAATACTAATAACAAAATAATTGAAATCAATGAATCAAGATAGAAACATATGATGAATTATGGGCATTTGGTGGCGAAGAAGACCTGTTGCTTATTGTGCTCTTGGACGGCGAAGCGAGCTAGGGTTTCGACACGTAGGCTGTTTTCAGAGGCCTCGTTCATATCTTCGATTCTGTTAAGTTTCATCTTGATCATATGGTCATCGCTGGAAAAACCTAATTCGCAAAGGCCACAAAACATGAACAAAAATGCTATGGCGGGCAAGATAAACTGTTTCATCGTGATCCTCGTTGTTTACTGATTAGAGATTGAGAAGAGAATTTTGTTTTTGTATAATCAAGTTGATGATTGATAGCTTAAGAGTTGGGATTTTTAATGGTAGGGGTTGGGTTTGGACTGTATATGAAGGAAAGCAAATTGGACATTTTCTTCTTGCGGCCTCTTTCAATTGTTTGCGTTCGGAGCGGTTCTTTTGATTTGTGAATTGTTACTATAGATCGGGTTGGATCCGGAGTTGTTTCGAGAGTGTTACTAAATTTGTCCACATTTCTTCTAGGTTAGCCCATTTGTTGAATTTTACTTTGAAAAGATGCAACCATCTACACTTATTTTCTAAAAGATGCACATTTACCCCTTTATTTTGATCAAATATACCCCCTCATTTTATATTATATATATATTAAAATAATAATTATTATTTTTAATTATTATATAATTTATTTAAAATTTTATTTTTTTATTAATTAACTAATATTGTTAGTAAATAAAATATTGACAATTATCTTGATCGTAATTATTTATTTATACAAAGTTATTTTATCTTTTTATAAAATGTTATTTATCTTAATTAATATTTTTTATGATTAATTATCTTAAATTTTATTTTTTAACAATTAAATAATATAAATTAATTATGAATTATTAATAATTAAAATATTGAAAAAAATTTAAATTAAATTATTTATATTTTCTTAAACAATTTTATTTATATTTATTTTGTAAAAAATGTTATTTGTTTTAAGTAATATAAATATTTTTTTAAAAAATAATTAATTAAGAAATTAACAATTGTAAATCACATGAACTTGATTTGTCTATATTAGATATAAAAATATAAATCATACATTATAAATTTTTGTATAAAGTTATCAATATATTTTATACTAATAATTACTATTTTTCTTAATCCTTTAATTATTGTATAATAATTTATTTAAAATTCTTATTTTTTATATCAATTAAATAATAAATTATTAGTATCTAAATAATTATCTTAAATAATATTTTAAATACTAATTGTTTAATAAAATTTTTAAATATTAATTATATTATAATTTTAATAAAATTAAAAATTAGTTGTAATTATTTTTAATGTAATTTAATAGTAAAATGAATAGATGTACACATATATATTTTAAAGCCATCAATGACATAAAATATAATATTAAAAAAATTCAATTTTTAGTATCATATTGAATTTATTTGCGACTTTAAAAGGATCACCAACTTCCAGCATACTTTGAAATTTTAAAAACTAATAATTGACATGATTGTGCTTTCATATCTCAATATTTGTAGTATTATTTATTATTTTTAGAATATATTTTCTATCAATCATATAACTTTTTCTCTAAATCTCTAATTAGATATTTTAAAAAAAACTATAATAATCTTGAATTTTATTGACTTAAAATATCAAATCATCGTATCCTCTAAGAACAACTAATAATTTTTCTTTAAGATTGTTTTCTAAGTAACATTTTCCAAGTAGGACACATTGCTTGAACGAAGTGATGATAAGTTGGTCTTCCTTTAGATGTTGTGGAGTGTATAATAGAAACAAAACATTTTTACAAAATTAACTATTTGTATAGTTTTTTGCATTATTTAAATAAGATACAATACAAAATATATTTACATAACACTTTTATAAATATTGACACAAAAATATGTAACATAGTCATTTGCATTGCTTTTTCTTTTTTCTTTTTTTTTGTTGGTGCAATAAGACCCCTAAAATTATGTACATATTACTTGAAAATATAGTTCATTTTATTAGCTAAAGAAATCAAAGAATCTCGAAAGATCATCTAGAATTGAGATATACACTATTATAAAAGGGGTATTTAAGTTGATATGTAAAGTCGATTTAAAAAAAACTGACTTATAATGAATTTAAAGTTAGTTCGGTGTAGAACCGACGCTATCCACGTAAGATGTAGCATTGATTGACGTGTTAAACTAACGTTACATGTGAACGTAGCGTCGGTTGACGTGATGAACCGACACTACATGTGAACGTAGCGTCAGTTGACGTGATGAACTGACGCTACACACGTGGATAGATTCTTTTCTTTTTTTTCTTCTCCGAATAGAAACTATTCCAAACGCTGCATAACTCTCAAAAACCCAAAACCTCCTCGACTCGTTCTCATTTTCCGACTACCTACGATTACCAATTCCAACACCAGTTATTTGGTTTTCTTCCTCTCTAACTAATCTTTTAGATCCCCTATTTTTTTGAGCAAAATACTCAAATTTTTTATACTCATTTTTGACTTACAAAACACAATTTTTTTTATTTCCTTCATTTTATCACTTCATTTACTCTTGTAAGTATTTCTATTAATTCTACCCATTTATTATTCATATTTTTTCTATTATTATGTGTTATTATTTTTGTGTATAAATTTTTGTATTACATATGTAGGTTTGTATTATAACATCGGGAGAAAAATATGATGATCTTGAATAACATAGAACAACACAATAATAATTTTATTAATTAATATTTTATTTTTTCAATTATTTATATTATTTGTTAAATATATATATTTTCTTGCTATTATTTAGTGATCGAATAGAGGTTTTAATTTAAGTATAATAAAAAATGAATAAATTTTATAAAAAAAAAATTTAAATCGATTCACGCGTTGAACCTACTTTAAATTTTAAATCATTTCATTTAAAGTCAATTTTTAATCGATTTTAATAACATTTTTTATAATAGTAAGTAACTTATGCGTTCTATTATAATCAAAAAAATTGACTTTAATATCATTTTTTTAATCAATTTCATGCTTTTCGATATAAGAATTAACTTCTGTGAGACGTAATATGCATTCATTAGAGAAGTACTTGATTTAATATTCATTTAAAGAGTAATGGTTATGCCTGTGCTATAAAAATTGTGAGCTTAATATGCCCTGAAATTTGGGTTTTTGCCTACTGATTGTATTCTATTGGTCCTTGTTAATAATGTGACTGTACTCATATATTTTATTATTATTTCTTTACCCGTAGATGAGTTGGTGCTAAGAAATCCCTCTATATAAAGTAATGCTATGTAACGTAGTTTTAAAGTCAGTTTCAGTCATAACTCATTCATATTTATTGCGAAAAAAAATAAAAAAAAACGTAATATAAGTAAGCAAATCAAAGCAAGGGGATGATAGAGTCATAACACAGAACATGACTCTAAAAATAGTGTTCTAAGCATTTTTTTTTAGTGAAAATGTGGGTTTTCAAAGTATTGCTATATATAATAGAAAAGTCATAAAACACACTCTCAATATCTTAACAATTCCTATCAGGCTCCAATTCTGCCTTGTTTTGATAAAAATATAAAAACAAAAATCTTTCCATGTACATTAATGAAATTAATAAACAGCCATAAATTCTTTTGTAATGTTTCCAATTACGTTTTAAGTTGGTTTAGTAGTTCTATGATAATTTCACTTATTGTTATTATACTTCTTTTTAAACACATTTGTATCTTATTTAAAGAAAATAATATTATTCTATAGTTAGCACTACTCATGCCTCTTAGCTCTATTTTTTAACAGTTCAATTCATGTGCAGGATTTTTTTTTAATATTTATGATATTTGAATAATATAACATCTAAAAACCTTTTTTCCTTTCTTTCTTTATTTGTTTTTGGTTTTTTGGTTGAAGGGAACATCTAAAAATCTTGAAAATATAAAGGAAAAAAATGAAAACAGCAAAAAGTAAAAAAGATTTAGGCTAAAGTGGATGTAATAACCCTGCGCTTAATTCTAATTCTTACTATTTTTTCGTCACCGAACATATATCACATAGGTAGGCATTTTTTTCTTCTAAAATAGACAAACCAATCTAAATCCAAGCCAAAATTTAACTTATATTTTTTTGAGTTTGATTGTTATTTGAACAAAGTAATTTTTATATAAAAATAAAAATATAAAATGATAAAGTATCAAGAAGTCATGAATTTTATTTAAACTAAGTTTTTACTTTTGTTTGTTATTCACTTAATGATTATATTCAATAAGATATTTATTTTGATAAAATAAGGTGAATTTGAATATCACATTATCTTTACATTAACATTCCTTAAATTGACTTTATAAATTGATTTAAAAGTTGATTATTTTTGAATAATAGGTTAATGCACTGGTACAAAAAAAAATATTTAAGTCGATATTTAAAATCGGTTTGGTGTAGAACTGACGCTATCCACGTAGGATATAGTGTCGGTTCTAAGTGTCAATCAACGCTACACTACGTGGATAGCGTCGGTTCACCACGTCAACCGACGTTACATCCACGTGTAGCGTAGTAGAGTCGGTTGACGTGGTGAACCGACGCTATCCACGTAGCGTAGCGTCGGTTGACATCTGGAACTGATGCTATCCACGTAGCATAACGTCGGTTCGACACGTCAACCGACATTACATCCTACGTGGATAGTGTCAGTTGATATGTAGAACTGACGCTACACAAATAAATAAATTCTTTTCTCTTTTTTCTTCTCGAGACAAAAACTATTCCAAACGATGCATAACTCTCAAAAACTCAAAACCTCTTCCACTCTTTCTCATTTTCCAACCATCTACGACCACTAATTCCAGAGCCGGTTAGTAGGTTTTCTTACTCTCTAACGAATCTTTGAGATCCCCTATTTTTTGAGCAAAATATTCAAAAAAATTATACCTATTTCTTACTTACAAAACACAATTTTTTCTTCATTTCCTTTATTTTGTCCCTTCGTTTACTCTTGTAAGTATTTCTATTAATCTTACGCACTTATAATTCATATTTTTTCTGTTATTATGTGTTATTATTTATGTGTATATTTTTTTGTATTATATATGTAGATTTGTATTATAACATCAAGAGAAAAATATGATGATCTTGAATAACATAGAAAAATATCATGATAATTTTTCTGATATTAACTACTATATTATTTTTTAATTATTTGTATTATTTATACTATTTGTTAAATATATTTTATTTTATTTTTGTTATTATTTAGTTATCGAATACAAGTTTTAATTTGAGTATAATAAAAATGAGTAAATTTTATAAAAATAAAATAAAAAATATTTAATAATGGTTCACACGTTGAACCGACTTTAATATCTTTTTTTTAAGTTTTTCTAAAACTATCAAGATAAACTTAAATTAAAAAATATCTCAAAATTTAACTAACAAACCTATGACAATCCTAATATATTGTATACAAAAATATAAACTACAAAAATATATCATAAAAAAAAATAGAAATAAAAATCATCTTATACAAAAATATAAACTACAAAAATATATTATCAAGAAAAATAGAAATAAAAATCAATTTTAATTTGTAAGAGCTTTTAGAGCTCATTTAAAAATAGAAAAATAAGTAATATTAAATTTAAAAAAATTATTTACTACAACTTATTATATAATAATATATAATAAAGTATGGTAGATATAGGTTAAAAAAACAAACTAGATTATTTTAACTAATAGATAATTATAACATTAGTTGTTGTTTTAGAATGAGTTGTAATATTTATACCAGCGGTGTCAAATGTCTAAGAGACACACTAATAAGATATAATATGAAAAAAAAAATTTAATAAAAATTTATCAATAATTTTTTTATATATTTAAATATTATATTATTTATTATTATTATAAATAGATAAAATAAAATAAAAACAAATTAATTTTTTTTCATATGTAAATTAATATAAAAATCCAACCTAATTAATATCAAAATACACGACTAAATTGCGACCGTCTAATTTAGAAAACGTGGCCAAAAACATGTCGTTCACTAGAAAACGAAAGCAAAATTTACAAAAACATTGCATTTGAGATCCTTCTCTTCACGAGCACGCACTACGTTCCAATTTTCACGCAATTCTCTCTCTCTCTCTCTCTAAAGAGTCTCGCATCTACACAGATAATAGAGAGTGAGTGTGTGTGTGAGAGAGAGAGAGAGAGAGAGAGAGAGAGATGGTGCTAATGGACATAGTAGAGCCCAATACTTGCATTAGAGGTTGCTGCAAGAGTACCACAATCCCTCTTCATCTTTCTCCTTCTTCATATACTATCCTTTCCCCTATTGCTCGAGGTAGGTTACTTTCATTTCTCTTTTGTTTTTATTGTTAGGTTGCACTTTAATTGATTGGAAATTGAGTTGAATTTAGTTATTGAATGCAATGAAATGTTAAGGTTAAGAAACACGGGTTGTTAAAAATTTTGGGTAATTTTTGTTTATGTTATTATTGATGTTTAGTTTTGTGTCTGTATGTGAGAGTAGGGGCAGAGAGTATAGTCTACGAAGCGATGTTGTGCGGGAAAAGGGTTGCTATGAAGAAACCCATATTGTCTACTTCTGAAGACCTTGATAAGTTCCACAAGGAGTTGCAACTGTTATGGTAATATTATTGGTGTTATTATTGGTGTTTTAATTGTTATTTATATTTTCATGCATTCTATTTGCATATGAAGTTGTCAATTGATGTTTTAGGAATCTATTTTAAGCAATTTCATTTATTAACATTTTTTTTAAATGATCTTGAAGTAAGCTAGATCATCCTGGACTTGCAAAGCTGGTTGCCGCACATGCTAAGCCACCAAACTACATGTTTTTCTTTGAATTCTTTGAACCTCCGAATCTTGCGGGCAAACTACACTTGGAAGAATGGAATCCAAGTGTTGATCAAGTCCTCATAATTGCGATAGACTTAGGTACAGGTTTTCTTCGCCATTGAATTTATTTATTTATTATATCAAGGTATTGTTTTTGTAAATGCAAGTCCATATCGATATCAAATTATTAGCTGAAACTTCATATTATTACACATCTATCATGTATTATCTAGTTGCATGTTTTTTTCCTTTTCAATTCATGTTATATCCAAGGATGAGTTGCTTGATATTTTACCCTTTTTCCCCTCTCCCGTTCTTTTCTTTGTCCAGCCAAGGCTTTGCAGTATCTGCATAACCTCGGGGTTTTACATAGGGATGTGAAACCAGCAAACGTTCTAGTAATGCCTATCATAAATTTCTGATCTTCTTTTCAGTTTTCAATTAATATGCTTCAACCATAGTTGGATTTTTTTGTGTGGTAAAAGATATCTAACTCTGGTAACATAACTGAAGCAATGTTATTTGCTTATGACACAGCTTGACAAATATCTTCATCCCCGCCTATCAGATTTTGGTCTGGCAGAATACAAGAAAGATCTTAAACAAGTTTCTGTTGAGAATTGGAGGTCATCTGGAAAACCTACTGGTGGTTTTCACAAAATAAATATGGTTGGCACTTTAATTTACATGGCTCCTGAAATTTTGAAGAAGGAAGTGCATACAGAGAAGTCAGACGTATACAGTTTTGGTATATCAGTGAAGTATGGCCTTAAAACATATTGATTATGAAATGGACACTTGCATATCTTCTGCTTTTATACTTTCTGAGTCATGGATTATTGGATTGTGTAATTGGTTAAACATATTGTTTGATTTTAATTCCATATGCATGTTTGTTTTTTGTTACTAGAACATGCCAACATTGACTGTTATGTTTTCCTATGACATTATGACCATTATTTTATTTTGGATAATGTTTATTACTTCCCTAGCAACTTTTCTTTTAATGACAATTTTATCCAACATTAACGACAATAAATTTGTATTCATCATAGGGGGCAATTCATGCAAAGTTTGCAGGCAAACAAATTATTCATTATTTATTTTTTTCTGTTTTGTGTTGTGAACGTGAATGAGAAATGGCTCTATTGCAGTGAGCTTCTTACTGGTGTTGTTCCATATACCGATCTTCGTGCAGAAGCCCAGGTTAGTTATTAAACTATGTTCCCTTTTAGCTTTCAGATTGATTGCTTATTACAAGTCACTCTAAAGTCTAAATATTTACATTGGTGCTCATTTCTTCCTATCAGCTAAGTTTCTTACACACTATAATCTGTATATATGGCACAAATTACTTTTTTTTTATTAATCATCATACACCTCATTTCCTTAATTTTACATTCAGGTGGTTTAATGCCCTTAAATATCTCCACTCAATAAAGGCTGTTTTCTAATTCCCCATCACTCCATCATCAATAGCATTGCTTGTATTGTGATCAATGTCCCTCTAAGCACTCCATTCTTACAAAATTTAGTTGCTTTTGTTCTAACAAGTTCATACAGTGGTACATGTTCAGACACAAGTATAATCATGTTTTAAGCATGGGTTTAGGTTAAAACATGGAGCAATATTATATGGTATCTATTCTATTCTAGTTAATTTGACTCCACAAATTTGTTAAAAGAAAACCCGTAGTTGTTAATGTGGAGTATCTAACTTGAAACATACTTGTGATAGGCCCACACTGTGCTGGAGATGAACTACACTGAGCAGCAGCTTACAGCAGCTGTGGTGTCTGATGGACTGCGACCTGCCATTGCTGATCCGGAATTAAGTGTACCTTCAATTTTGTTGTCCCTGATTCAAAGATGTTGGGACACAAATTCTCAAAATCGACCGTCTTTTGACGAGATTATTGGTGAACTTGATTTGATATTAAAATATAGAAAGCAAGCAAAGCCACAAAATATGATCCTCACCGAAGCTCCTGTTTCTTATGCTGATCAGCATAAAGGTTTTTCCAACAACTATAAATATTTTGAAGAGAGTATTAACTGGTCTGCTCAGGGAGAACATTTCTCCAAGAAAGCTTCTTATGAAGCTAATATATGTTTAACTAGTTGGCTTGATTGTTCATGTGATCATGTGGAATATCGTCCAGTGCTTTCTTGGGGATCCTTTGCTACATGTGGGAGAAGGGAGACTATGGAGGATACACATTTTCTTCTGCCTCATATGTGTAATGAAAAAGATATCTTTGCATTTGGTATCTTTGATGGTCATAGAGGTACTTGATTATTTTGAATGATATTTCTCTTTTACCCTTTCTATGGCAATGAGAACCCTAGTTCGGCATTTGTTGAAAATATTGTTGAACAAAATTTAGTTAGGCATGACTAGGTCTCCTGAAAATATCAAGCCCAAAAGAGAGAATCATAGTTATTTCTTTAAAATAACTGATAGATAACTTAATTTCCTATTTTTAACTCTAGTAAATTCTTTTATTCTTCCTTGGGCTTTTGGTAAACTTAAGCTTTATTTCATTAATTGTGTAATGATGAATTTCAATGGAAGACATACAGGTGCCGCAGCCGCAGAGTTTTCAGCTCGAGCTTTACCAGGATTCTTGCAGGCTTTGGGTCCCACATCCAGGTTCCTTTAGTCCTTCAATTTTCTTCCAAAACTCGCATGATTATGTGTATAAATATGATCATAACTATATGTATTAATAATGCAGTCCCGCTGATGCGTTGCTGAAAGCGTTCGTCAAAACAGATATTGAATTCAGAACTGAACTGGAGTGTTATCGCAAATCCAAGAGAGTTACTCAGAAGGATTGGCATCCTGGTTGTACTGCAATAGCAGCTCTTGTTGTTAGGAGCAAGCTTTTTGTTGCTAATGCTGGTGATTGTCGGACAATCTTATGTCGGGCTGGCTGTCCCATAGTTTTAAGCAAGGTTCAACCTATTTACTTTATTTATTTATTTGATTAAATCTATGCTTACATATTAGGCGTCATTATATCCAATACAATTAACTTTGACATATTAGGATCATGTTGCTAGCTGTCTTGAAGAGAGAGAGCGGGTCGTTAGTGCAGGGGGAGAAGTCAAATGGCAAGTTGATACATGGAGGGTTGGTTCTGCTGCTCTCCAGGTTCATCTCTTTGACCTTGCTTCTATAGAAACGCTCATTTTGCGTTCATTTTCTAGTTCCATATCCGGAGAATTGAAGATGTGAACGGAATTTGCTACGTGTATCATTTTTTCCCCGCTTTGTTTTTGGGTTCATTCTTAATATTCATACTCTGCATTTTTATATTTACCCTGAATTCAATAATAGACAACTATCTATTTTCCCCCAATATTTTCTGTGTTGACATTTTTCTATTAATAGGTCACTCGTTCTATTGGGGATGATGACTTGAAGCCCGCTGTAACTGCTGAGCCTCAAATAAATGAAACTACTCTATCAGCAGAGGATGAATTTTTGGTAAGTAGCTTTATTTTGATGAAAGCAGTTGCAAACTTGCACATAGTTTATCAAGGAATCCGCAATTTAATTTATTTAAAGTCAAAGAAAAAAAATAAGAAATTGTTAGATTTAAAATTGTGGAGTTGAATATTATGGGTATATAGCAAGTATAATATATGCAAAGTAAGCATTTGAATTTCCTAAGTGAAAGAACAAATGTAGTCTCCCATTTATGGTCTCTATTCTTATGCCTACATGTCCCATACAACAAAGGGAGTAATAAACTTTGGCACCGTTTATAACAGCTTAGGATTTTTCTAAGAGTGCTAGCTTATCAGTGCAATTGAGCATTTTGATCATGTTTTATTAGGGGGTGGCAATTCGTATTAGTTGGGCCAGTTTGAGCTTACTGGAGCTAACTCAACCCAAATTGATGAAACCTTAACTTAATTTAAATTTAATTTGAGCTAACAAAAGTAAGTTGGAACTCAAACGAAGCACAAACAAACTGGTCCAAATTAATTCGAATTGTTAATTGCATGTTTTTTATAAATAAAAATATATATTTAATGATTGAAGTTTATTAGCTCAAATATTACACGAAATACCAAAAATGAGGTAAATAATATTAAAACAACTGGTCTTTGAAATAAATAATAAATTAACATTAAATGAATAAATCACGCACACAACAAAATCTATTGAGATGATACAATTCTTCGCACACACATGTTATGTTATAATAAATAGTTAATTACAAAACAAGAACACTAATAAACATAAATTAAAGAAAGCTAATTCTTAAAACAAGAAGTTCATTTTTAAATAAATTTGAAAAATATAAACGTCATCAAATTCCTTTCATGCAAAAGTTAGAAGCTGTCTTGTATTTATGAAAACTCATAGTTTGAATAAGGAACTTCAAATTTCAATAAAATTTTCCCCAATCACTAACTAAACAAAAAAATAAATGAGTAAGATCAAACAAATAATTTCCTCCAAAACTGATCACGTATATATATAACTCTTTTAGTGTATTCAAGTAGACTATACAGTAATTATTAAGAAAAAAACCTTTTTTTTAAGATACCACTAAAAGTATTTTAACCTACCTCAATAAATATAGGGTTGATGCTAGAGAAGGGTAAAATAGTGATGAATATAGGATTGCTGTTGGAGAAGCAGAGAGATGAGGGAGTAGTTATAACTTTTTCTTTAAAACAAATTATTTCGGACTAACGAGCTGGTTTAAACCCAATCCAACTCGGCTCGATTTCTTTCGGGTTATTTGAGCTTATCTAAATTTGGCCAGAATTTAATCAATCGAATTATGACACAAATTGTTATCTTTATGCTTTATACTTAAAATATACCCGACAAGTACCAACGCTTCAATGCCTTATTGAATATGTTAATAAAGTTTGTGCTTTTTTTTTATTTGTTGCTTTTATTTTGAAAATATTCTTATCTAATGATGTACTCACTGTAATATTCTGGATTCCGGATGTTGGAATATAACACAAAGTCAAGTTTGCACAAATTCTCATCAGTTTGTCTTCTCTATGATAATTGTTCTTTATTATAGATGCACAATCTTGCTTCTGTAAAAGAGAGAATTTTCTTTTTTTACCAAACTATAACTGGGTGGGGTCCAACTAGGGTTTTTCTTGTGATAATACCAAGCCTTTACCAATTTACTTGACGGTGGCATGTAAAATTTACTGTTAAAAGCATGAAATAGGCAAGTTGATCACTTTTGATTGTAATGTAACCTATGCAGACCAATATATCGAGTCTGCTTTGCACAATAACATGTCACTTTGACTGCACGAAGCTCCATTTTTTCCTTCCTTATTAAGTTTAATGCACCCTTTGTTTGTTAGGTAATGGCAAGTGATGGACTATGGGATGTTCTCAGCAATGTAGACGTCCTGAGCATAATAAGGGACACTGTTAAAGAACCCGGAATGTGCTCCAAGAGATTGGCAACTGAAGCTGCAGAGCGTGGCAGCAAAGACAACATCACAGTAATCGTCATCTTCCTACGTTCTGTGTCTACTGCAGAGAGAATATACTAGTTTTATTTGTCTATCTTCTTATTGCAGCAAATGTTCAGATCTTATATTCAAATTAATTGCAAGAAAACTAGTACATGTTTATTCTTTTCTCCAAGAGAGGAAAACAGAATAAAAGAAGCTAGCCGTGTACATACGGTTACTCAAGTGTTACTTTTTCAAATTTTCTTTTTTGGTTTTGAAAAATTCATGCTCTTTTATCTTGTAAATGATCTGCTTTCAGATTTCCGAACAAATAATTATTTCTGTTCAGGGTTGTAGTAGTATGCAAAGGAGGGATATAAGAGTGCTAAAAACTTGTGTGGAAAATGCACTCCATTGTTTAGAATAAGATTAAGTTTGGAATCTTCTCATGTTTAGTTGAAGACAATGTTACTCTTGATATATACGAATTAGGAAAAAGTGTGGGAAGTCCTTTATCTATAGTTAAATTACATTGTTATTTGGTGGGTAGTATAAATTTGTTACTTCTTGTAAATGAGTCACCAAAGTCCATTCGGTGATTTTAGGTCAAATTTATACGAGATAAAATGATCAAAAATAATGCAATAAATATTTAAATAATTATTTCATTAACAAATGTATTGTAATTTATCATACAATAAATACTCAATAAGTTTTTTATAATATTAAATTTTATTTAAAACATAAATTATTCATTTTGGATAAAAAAATATGTAATATTTCATTCTATTATGCATATGATGATCTAGTAGACTCCTTTAACTACAGTTTTCAAAACAAATCCAAATACACGAGAAGCTCTCGGTATAGTAATGATTGGCATTTTGAGAGAATTGTCCGGTTCGATTTCTTCTGTCCCCAAGTACATTAAGTAGTTCACTCATCAAATTGCTAACATGAAAATGGTGTTTGGCCATTTATTAATACACTCCAAGTTGGAACTAAGAAATCAAAAACCCATTGGCTTGTAAAGACAAGAAATCAATATATTCACAAAGAGTATCAAGAATGGTTTCATTCAAATGAAGAGCTCTCAATGAAGCCTCAATCTAATCACCTTCTTGAGCTAGGGCTTTCCAATAACGTGAATGTTAATGAACCCAATTTGGAACTCAATTTGTCTGGGTAGATCTGGTATAAAATCTCCAAATTCTTTGGAATGCTCCAATCAATTTAAAGCCAAAAAGGAGAAGAAAACCAACTATTCATGCAAATTTTGTAGCAATAATTTCATAAACTCACAAGCACTAAATGGGCACCAAAATGCCTACTAACGTGAAAGAGGTATAAAGAAAAGGGAAGATACGGTTGCTTTTGGATTAATTAGAAATCACTTGTATACATATACAACCAAAACAAGAACTGTTACTTTTCAGAAGAAGACTCCATTACAAACCAAGAATCACCAAATCCAAATAAATCCTAACCTAAGCTAACCCCATTAACCGGAAAATGCTAAGATACCGACTTATTGCTCCGAAACCGGCAAACTGAGCTGGGATTTTCGGTGAATCGGGTTTATATAACAAGAACTGTTACTTTTCAAAAGAAGAACGAAGAGAAAGTATATCAGGGTTCGAAGAAACAGTAGGAGTAGTACTGGATATTCAAGAACTAAAAAGAAAACTATGGCTAATCAGGAACAAGGTAAAAATGGTTTCGCTACTCTTCAATTACTACCAGAGACAGATAGAAGCGATACCAAAAATCATAAATGATGTACGATCTTTGTGTGATTTAGATCCAACGGTGGCAAAAAAACGTTTTGGAGAATAATAGTGTGAAAACACAATCACAGACGAACTTTTTTTTTTGGTAGATAAGAGTTGTAAACTTGGCGGGGCGGGATCCGAGATTCCCTCGTGTTTTTTTTTTGTCATATAATTTATAATTTAATTATCATTTTATTTAAAACTTTTGTTGAAATATATTGAAAATCCTTAATAAAAAATGAAAATCTTTAAATAACTATCGAAGATTTAAATAATATTTCAAATATTATTTTTATTTTTAAAATTTTAAATTTTTATTATAAATATAAATTTATAAAAATAATAAGTTAATAAAAAATATTTTATATTGAAAAAAATTAAAATTTTGAAACAATAAATAATAAAAATAAATAATATTTATACAAAATAGATAAAAGTAAAATATATACAATAGAAAATATATAATTATTTTATATTGAAAAATCTTGATAGTATTTTATTACAAATTAATTTGAAATAATAATAATAATAATAAATTATAAAATTTTAGATTTTTAGAATTTAAGTAAATATTGTGAATAATTTTATAAAATATAAATTATTAATGTTTTAATAGAATAAAAAAATATAAAATATATAATGTATTTATTATGAGTATAAATGTAATTAAATTTATAAATAATTAAAAATATTAAATTTTTATATATTTATTAAAATTTAGTATATAATTTTGATAAAATACGATCTTCCTTTTTATCCTATCTTATTGTATAAAATACGAATTTTCGTTTTTTATTTATCATTTATCATTTTATTATCTTCATTATTAACTCCAATGGAATAATCTCTCTAAAAATTTATCACAACCCTAATTATTAAAAAGGAAATACATTAAATATTACTATAAATAAATTTTCAAAAATTATTAAAAGATCTTTTTTTTCTATTTATTAACATATTTTATAATCAAAATTACCATTTAACATTAAATTTAAAAATAAATGGATTAAAATAACAATCCACCCTATATTTAATCTCAACTTTCTCAGGAAATTTCTTTTTTAATCATACCATAGTCGATACTTAAACACAGTACTTAAAACACAATTCTTCATCTTGTTCAAGAGAGTGAATTCACTAGATTTTTCATTCTTATTATTATAAATTTGAATTTAAATTTTATTTGGATAATATTTATTTAATTTAATTAAAAATAATGATGTGTCTTTTTTTATTTAAAAAAAGGTTGAATTGATCTAAAGTTAAATTAATTTTAATTTGATGTGAGAGACATATGGTTACGCAGAGTCAAAATACCATAAAGATTTACCTGATGTGAGAGACAAGACAATAGGAGGAGAATTACTAGATAGTGAGAGAACATGTTTAAGAAGACCTTCAAGTTCTTGAGTAAAGAAGATAAATTTGTCATGATTATCCACAGAAACAACAGTAGTGATAATTGAGTTATTATTTTTACCTGAAGCATGTTGAAAGGGATTTTGAAAACAATCTCTGTTAAAGTGTCATGGACCCTTCTTGTGACAATATATACATACCCGAATGGGACATGTAAGAAGCTCATGATTGGGGTTGTGACAGTAGGTGCAGCCTTGATGTTTGAAGTCCTCTTTTGAACTTCCTTTAGGGCGATAAAATGGGGTGGCAAGAACAGAATCTGTATGATGAACTTTGAAAACCCTCATCCGAGTTTCTTCAGAGCGAAGCTCGGTCACAGCAGTATCTAAGGATGGAAAAGGACTCCGATGGAGTAAAGAAGCCCGAACAGGTTCAAATCGATCATGGAGAGCCATGAGAAAAATAACAAGACGCTGGTGATTACGATAAGTTACAAACATCTCAGCATCAATCTTGTTCATCCAAGTTGGTTCAGAGAGAGCGAGTTGATCCCAAATAGTATGCATTTCAGAGAGAAATTTGTTAATGGTTTGATCAGTCCTTTGGCGTTTGGTATAAAGAGTTGTTAGAAGTTGATATTGGTTGGCCAAATCTGTTGTAGTGAAGCGAGCCTTAAGAAATTCTCAAACTTCTTTGGCAGTGTCAAAACATCCAAATTCACCATGGATGGAGGGTAAGGTGGTGTTACGGAACCAGGTAATAATTTGATGGTGTTTACTCTCCCAGTCTTCAAGGCGATCAGCAAATAAGAAGTTGTTTTCAATGATTTCTTGAATGGGTATAGAGATATCACCAGTTATGAAACGCCATAGATTGCGTCCTTTCAAGAAACTTTTCATTGCTTGTGCCCAGGCTAGGTAGTTAGTATCATCAAGGGTGGTAAAGATTGGTTTTGGGACATCATTTCGGTCCATTTTAACGAAATAATGGAGGAAATATAAAGTAAATATATAGAAACAGTATAAAGGAGATATCCTTAAAAATGAAAAGAGGAGTTGAAAACAAGCCTAGAACCGGGTTGAGGTGAGCTGGGTTAGAGTGAGCTAGGTTGGAGTGAGCCGGGTTGAGAGTAAACTGAGTTAGGGTGAGCCGGGTTGGTTGTGATGAAGAGAGGCGAAATTTTGATAGAAATTTTAGAGGTATATGAGAGGCTCTGATACCATGTGAAGAGTATAGAGAGATAAGAAGAAAGAATGATTTAATGTTGTATTGATATGTTTGAGAATGTACATAGAGAACTCTATTTATAGAGTTGTAACAAGTGTAGTACAAGTGAAATAGTGGAAGTGTAGTACAAGTAAAGTATAAATGAATTATAATATCAAATATAACTTAACAAACACTAATGTTTTTTTTATTCCATTTAAAACATTAGTGTGATAAAATATAAATTATTTAGAGAGTATAGTGTTCAATTTCTCGATTTTAAATATATTAGTAAAAAAAGAAATTTGAATTTCATCTCTTGAATGTCAATTTAAAGCACATATTAGTAAGAAAAACAATCGATAAAATATGTCAATATTAACATTTAGATTTATTTATTTTTTCTCGATGGATGTGTAACATTTTATTGACAAGTAAAATTATATTCTAAATTTATATCCAATAAAAAATTATTATATTAATTAAAATTATAACAACGATATTATCTTTAATAATAATAAATATTATTTAATTAAATGAGATTACTTGATAAAAATTTAACTTAAATAATTTTTAATTGAATAACGTTAAATATGATATTTAAGATATATATATTTTCGTAATAATAAAATTATATAAATTGAATATAAATAATGGTTAGAATTTAAAAATTAATACTTATATTTAATAAATCTAATTAATCATATTTGATAGTTGAAATATTATGATTATTTGTTAATTGATTTTTGTATTAATTTTAAATTTTAAATTATAATAACATATATATTAATTTAAATTATTTTATAACTAAAATAATTGATTAAATCTATTAATTAATAACATTAATTTTTAAAACATTCTCTATGAATAATCCTATCTTGTGATTAACACTACTTAATTATAGGCTATGGCCGGCCATGACGGACATAATAACTAAAAAATCATAAAAAAGAAAGAAAGAAAAAATCTAGTACAGGAACCAAATATGTTAGGGTGAGTTTCAAGTCGATCACTGTTACAAAAGTATTAAAATTGTTATTTTTACTTTTTTATATAAAATTTACACATTTTTTATTATATTCAAATTAAAATCTGTATTAGATCACTAAATAATAGCAAAAAAAAAATCTATTTAATAAATAGTATAAATAATACAAATAATTAAAAAATAATATATTAATTAATAACAAAGAAATTATCATAATGTTATTCTATATTATTTAAGATCATCATATTCTTCTCTTGATGTTATAATACAAACTTACATTTATAATACAAAAATTTATACACATAAATAATAACACATAATAACAGAAAAAATATGAATAATACGTGCGTATGATTAATAAAAATACTTACAAGAGTAAATAAAGTAACAAAATAAAGAAAATGAAGAAAAAATAGTGTTTTGTAAGTGAGAAATGTGTATAAATTTTTTGAGTAATTTGCTCAAAAAAACAGTGGATTTAAAAGATTAGCTAGAGAGGAAAAAAACCCACTAATTAGCGCTAGAATTGGTGGTCGTAGGTGACCGAAAAATGAGAAAGAGTGGTGGAGGTTTTGGGTTTTTAAGAGTTATGCAGTGTTTGGAATAATTTCTGTCTGGGGAAGAAAGAAGAGAAAAAAATTTATCCACGTGTGTAGCGTCGGTTCTATGCGTGTAGCGTCGGTTATACGTAGGACGTAGCGTCGGTTGACGTGTCGAGCAGACGTTACACGTGGATGTAGCGTCGGTTTCAAGTATCAACTAACGCTACGCTACGTGGATAACGTCGATTTACCACGTCAACCGACGCTACGTTCATGTGTAACGTCAGTTCAATATGTCAACCGATTTTACGTAGCATTTCGTCGGTTGATACCTGGAACCGACGCTACATCCTACGTAGATAGCGTCAGTTCTACACCGAATTGACTTCAAATTCATTATAAGTCGATTTTTTTTCAAAAATTGACTTTACATATCGACTTAAATGCCTCTTTTTATATCAGTGAATTGAGATATATGAAACTTGACAATGGGAACTATTTTAAACTATTCTGAACGATATTTCCATCTATAGTATTCATCTTTAGTAAAAGTTACCCACAGAGTTTTCTTTCTTGAAAACATTACTCTTGGAATTATTATACATATATTTATTAAAAAAAAGAAGAAGAAAGAATTATAATATATATTGCTTTTTGTGTACTCATTCTTATGCATTCTTACTCCTTAAAAAAAGTAGAAAGCGCTTACAAGTTACAGCTGCTTCTTTTTTTCTTTTAGTATAGCAGCTAATTAACACGTTAGAATCTAAACTTCTAATTATTACAAGAAACGAAGTTATACTTACATGAATAATAGCAAGAACAAATATACTGTTAAAGCTGTTAAAAGAACACTTTATAAGCATGATTTTTTTAAAATAATTGGTATATGATACTTATTTATTGTATAAAACAATAAGATTATAGAACGAAGTTTTGTAACAAACCCTAAAATAATAAAAATTTCAAATTAATGGATGTCGTAAAAAGAAAAGAAAACTTATTCTTTAAGTAAGTTTAAACATTTGTAAAGACAATGCAATACACATGAAGTAAAGTGGAAAAAATTATAAATAAATCGTTATATTCATCTTTTAAAAACATATTTCTTTTAAAAATGTTAGAACACATGTTATAAACATATAAACTCTTGATAAGCTTCATTAGAACTCGTACCTCAAAACCCAAAGAAAAACAATGGGATGCGAAAATTGGGTTGTTGAAGTTAATAACGAACTCCAAAAAATGGAAGACCTTTCACAAGAAACAAAACAATGGAGGAAGAGATCAATTTACAAAATACCACAAAGTGTTAAAGAGTTAAATAAAAATGCTTATAAACCTCAAATTGTCTCTTTTGGGCCATATCATCACGGAGAAGATCATTTGAAGCCAATGGAAGAACACAAAAACAGAGCTCTTGTCCATTTCTTGAAGAGATGTGGGAAACCCATTGAATTGTTTGTGAATTCAATAGCTGACGATGTGCAGATTTTGAAGGACTCTTATTACCCACTTGAAGCTGTTTGGGAAAATAACACGGAGAGATTCATAAAGCTAATGATTTTGGATGGTTGTTTTATGTTGGAAATTTTGAGAAATTCTACTCAAGTATTATTGAATGATTATGACTGTTTGGATCCAATATTTAGCCATCATGGTCGGGTTCATATGGTGCCGTATATCTTGCGTGACATGTTAATGCTTGAGAATCAATTGCAGTTATTGGTTCTATACAAGCTAGTTGCTCTTGAAACTGAACATGCTAGGGTAAGTAATAAGTTGTTTTTTTTAATAACCACACGATTCTCACACCTCTATAACTAGAATTCAAACCACAACTCTTGGTAACAAAGTTATAAGTTTTTTTTTTCATTTCATTTTCCAGCTAATTTCGTATGATATTTCATGAACCCTTAAAGCACTTTATGTTAATTTTTTTTCTTCCTCGTTTTGTCTATACGCACTTTTTGTTGTTAGGGCACTTTATAAAATCTCATAAGTAAAATCAAACATATATCAAACAATCTTTTACCTCTTGAAAGCATTTTCGATAAAAGTTTTTATGGTAGTTCGTAAACATTTTTTTTTTTTGTACTATTAAAAGCTCTTTTAAAAAGCCACAAAAGTTAATTAATTTGCACAAATGTAGGATGAAGAGTATGTGAACAAGCTTATACTAATGGTATATGCAACAACAGCTAATTCAAGTATGGGGAAGTGTTTTCATGTATTAGATTTGTATAGAAAAAGTTTACTTCAAGTAGAACCCAAAATTAAGAAACCCAAAATACAATCTATTGAAACATATGGCGGGAATCATACTGGTAGTGACATTATTGGGTCAGCCACACAACTTCATGAAGCAGGAATACAATTCAAGGGAAGCAAGTCATCAAGCCTAAAAGACATCACATTCTCTCGTGGTATTCTTCGTCTCCCGGTAATTTATGTTGATGATGCTACACAATCGATGTTCTTGAATTTCATGGCATTCGAGCGCTTTCATGTTGGTACAGGTCACGAAGTATCATCCTTTATTTTTTTCATGGACAAAATGATAGACAATGAAAAAGATGTTACACTTTTACATTCAAAAGGGATTATAAGAAATGCATTAGGAAGTGACAAAGATGTTGCAAAATTGTTTCATTCACTTTCTAAGGACATAACACTTGACCCTGAGAGTAGTCTTGATGCGGTTCATAGAAAGGTCAATATATATTGCAGAAAGCCTTGGAATGAATGGCGTGCCAATTTGATTCAAACTTATTTTAGAAATCCGTGGTCATTGATTTCTCTTTTTGCTGGAATCCTTCTATTTTCCATTACTATAGCTCAGACAGTATTTTCCGTACTTGACTACTACAAACCAAATTCTCCTCCTAGCTCGTAATATTCATGGCTTTGAAGGTCTTTTTAGTTCAGTCGATAAGCACTTATTTCGGTGTGGGAGAAGGGTTCCTGATCTCAACTTTGAAAGTGGATATATTCAACCGATTGAGCTAGCAGTTGGTTTTCAGATTGCTTCCGAACTGAGTGTTGGTAGATTCTTTATTCTTTATCTAGGTGTATGGCTTTTGGAAAATTTCTCTATGTAATAATATGAAGTTGTTTGCTAATAAATAATAAAGAAGTTTCATCTATTGCTAGAAATAACCTCCCGAAGAACCAAAAGTAAATCATTGATTACAAAAGATTCACATTTCACATCGTTACTTTCATTGTATCTACCCATGCATGTCTACAAAACATGTTTGTAAAAAAATAAATTGAAAAATAACAACACTATTATAAGTTTATAACATACGTGTTTCAATAATATAATGGAACACCATTTCATACCATGTTACAATATTATTTTTTTCATTTGAGAAAGACGATTACTTGCTTAATTATTCTTAAAATACTATTGTACACATATATGCTACTTACACATTTAAGTAGCTGAGAACAAAATCCCCAAAATTTACCCTCGTCACTACTTTTTCTTGTACATTCTTTGCTACGAAACATACAAAGCCCATGAAATTTTCCACAATCACTTAAACAAAGGCTGTCATAATTTTTCCTTCATTTTTGCATCCCTACAAAGATTATTAGTATATAATAAATATATAATTGTGTTAATTATCAAGTAATAATTGATACTATTATATCATTCTTTATTTAAAAATGTATTTTAACACGAATTTTTAAATTTGATAAGTACATAGGAATATTTTTGTATTTATTAGTTTATAAAAAATACATTGAATAAGTAACGAATAAAAAAAAATTAATCAAAAATAAATGAGATATAAGTATTTTTTTTAAATAAAATAATGAGATATAGATACATTTTGATATTTATTTGTATATAAAAAAATAGATAAAAGTAAAAAAAGTAAAAAAAGTAAAAAATAATTAAAATGATACACAATAAAACTAACAAAACAATTATTTATAAAAACATATTTGTTTTAGAGATATTTTGATAATTATTTGTGTGTATAAATAAAATATTTATTTATTTTAAAAATATTTTGATATTTATTTGTGTAAAAGATGTTAAGATAACAAATCAGATTGTAATGTTGATTGCTTGATTTTTATTAAACTAAAAATGGATATTAAATAGCCTTATAATGACTAACTAAAAAATTGAAAAATAGCTGAGTAAATGACTAAACAGATTGAACGTGAATTATTGGTGCAAATCACTCCTCTATAGACTAGTACTTATTGAAACTAACTTGAGATAAACCCTTAAAAATTAGCAATTATCCATAGACCTCTTTATATCTTCCCTTAAACTAGTTGTAGATTGTAGTTAGTTTATTTTAGAGACATTAATCATTCTCATCTTCTTCCTAAGCTTCTCGAAGGCATCAACCTTCAGAGTTTTAATCATTAAGTCTGCAACCTGTTCTTGTCTTCCACAATGCACCAATTTGACTTCTCCATCCCACGCAAGATCTCTTAAGAAATGAAAACAAACTCTGATATATTTGCACCTCCCATGTATCAATGGATTTTTTGAAGAGTTTAATTGTAGAGTTGTTGTCACACATGATAGTAGTGCTACCTTCTTAATCATAACTCAAATTCTTCAAAACTTGTCTCATCCATACAACTTGACAAGCACAAGTAACAACAACTACAAACTTTACTTCTCTAGTTAAAAGAGTAATGATTGGTTATTTTTTAGACATTCATGATACTACTCCTGCACTTAATAGGAACACATAACTAGATGTGCTTTTAGAATCAAGTTCATCTCCTGTGTAGTTAGAGTCTGTAAAAGCAAGTAGTTCTTCATCCCCTCCATTCTCATAGAAAATCCCATAACTAGTTGATCCCTTCAAGCACCTTAAGATCCTTTTATAGCTTGTAAGTGCATCTCAATGAGTCTTAACATATATATGCTAATAAAACTTACACTGAACATAATGTTCGGCGTTGTAGCTGTGCGATACATTAAACTTCTAACAATTTGTTTGTAATATGTATCATCCACAGTTGCTCCATTTGCATCTCTGTTAATCTTGAGGCTTGGAAAAATTGGACTTTTCATAAGCTTACTCTCATGCATTGCAAATTTATTCAACACATCACTAGCATAATTCCTTTGGTACATGAAAATTCCTTCTGGTTTTTGTAACACTTCAATTTCGAGAAAGAATCTCATTTTTTCAAGATCAATCATGTCAAAGATTTTCATAATGGAATTCTTAAACTCAAACATCATATCTTTATCATCACTTGTATAAATTAAATCATCAACATAAATGCTAGCAATTAGGATTTTACCTCTATTTCTTTTGATGAACAAAGTATGTTTAGTTGGGCATATTTGAAAGCTTGCACTGATAAAGTGAGATTCTATGCAATTGAATCAGGCCCTTGGTGCTTGTCTTAGACCATATCAGGCTTTATATAGCTTGTAAACCTTATGTTCTTTCTCTTTCTTTTCATACCCCTTTGGTTGTTCAACATATACATCCCTACTTAATCTTCCATGAAGGAATGTATATTTGACATCTAGCTGAAAGATGTCTCATCCTCTCCATGCTGCTAATGTCACAATCATCTTTAAAGTATCTATTCGTGCAACAGGTGCAAAGACTTCTATAAATTCAATGCCTTATTGTTGAGAGTACCCTTTAGCCACCAAACGCGCTTTATATTTATCAACTTCACCAAGCTCGTTCAACTTTGTTTTGTAGATCCACTTCACTCCAATTGGCATATCTATGAGCTCCTAAGTTTGATTCTTTTCAATCCAGCTTATTTCAATATCCATTACTTTCCTCCATTTCTCATGCTTCACAGCTTCTTCAAACAGAATTGGATCATCCTCAATGACATCTTGTACCATGTAGGCTTCTGTTTCTTCTCCACTTAGTCATTCTCCACTTACATAATCATTCATCCATGTGGGCATCCTTCTTTCCCTTTGAGTCACAATGCCTACATCATTACCTCATTCATTATTCTCATCATCTCCAGCATCAAACTCTCATTTAGTTTCTTCTTCACTATCCCCATCAGTCTATAGTAATTTTGCTCTGATTTGTTCTTTGAAATCACTATCCTATTTCCATTTTTTTTCTTCCTTAAAAATTACATCCTTACTGACTACAATTCTCTTAATCTTAGGATTAAACAACCTATACCCTTTGGATTCTTCACTAGTACCCAAGAAAAACACAAGGGAAGTTCTTATCATCCAACTTACTCCTTTTTGCCTCTGTTATATAGACATATGCAATACAACCTCAAATACAAATATGCTTCATTGAAGGCTTGATTCCGCTCCATACTTCTTGAGGAATGACATTCTTGATTACTAAGGTTGGACATCTATTCAATAGATAGAATGTCCAATTGACAGCCTCAGTCCAGAAAGTTTTAGGGACCTTCTTGGTAATGAGCATGCATCACACCATATTCATGATTGTTCTATTTTTCCTCTTGATAACTCTATTTTGGTGAAGAGTATAGGAAGTTGTGAGTTGTCTCTTGATTCCTTTCTCTTCACAAAAGGCTTTGAAACCGAGTGAAGTGAACTCTCTTTCCTTATCTGTCCTTAAGCATTTGATGGATTCTTTTGCTTCTTTTTCTACCTATTTCTTGAAAATTTTGAATTTTTTCAATGCTTTTGATTTTTCCACTAGCAAATACACCCAGGTTTTATAACTATAATCATCAATAAAACACAACATATACCTCTTTCCACTATGTGATGTGGGTTCAATAAGCCCATAGATGTGAGCATGAAAAAGCTTTAGTACCTTTGTTGCACACAATTCACTCCTTTTTGGTATCACATTCTTGTGTTGCTTTCTTATATATAAAGCAATTAGTGCAACTAATACTTGAAACTCCTATTTGAGGTAGTTTGTACACCATCCTTTTGGATTGCAAAGTCTACAAGCCTTTTAGGTTTAAGTGACCATATCGTTGATGACATAAATGTGTGGAATTAACATTGGTATGCAAACACTCTTTTGGTGTACTTGTATTGGTTGTGGATCTTTCATTTATCAAGATAAATGTACAATTAGTACTCATTTCAGTACGAGCAATGAGTCATTTACATGGTTGATAAATGTTGTAGGTCTCATTCTTAATCAGAATAATAAGACCCTTTTTTCTACAGTTGTTTCACACTCAACAAGTTGTTCCTTAGTTTAGGAACATAATACACATTGTTGACCACAAAATGAATGCCATTAAACACCAACTTGACACTGCCTTTTCCAACCACTAACATTCTAGTATTGTTGCCACATTCGACAAAATGTTTAATATCATCAACCAAGCTTGAGAACATACCTCTATCACCACACATATGGTTGGAACACCCTGTGTCAAGGAACCATGCATCATTTCTCTTTGCCTTATGTTCATCTACATATACCATTAAGAACAATTCTTCTTCCTCATCTAGTTGTGCGTAGTTAGCTTCTTTGTTCCAGTTAGGACATTCATATTGAAAATGTCTCATATTTTGACATTTGAAACACTCTATATAAGCTTTATTGAAGGTTGTATTACCTATACTATGTCCTCTACATTTTCCATGAGATAATGTGAGAATACGACCTTTTTCTTCTGTGTTGTTGTCATGAGTTACTTTAAATACTTGCTCTTTTGCTTTGGGCCTTTGGAATTTCTACTCATGGACAACTAAATATCTTTATTATTCACTAATCAAAAGATTATCAATATCTTTTGATTCTTCAATTGAGTAGACAATATAGTTAAACTTGTCGCTCAATGATCGAAGTATCTTCTCCACTAGAACAATGTCCTTCATTTTTTCACCATAAAATCGCATCTTATTAGCAACATAAATTACTCTTGAGAAGTAGGCAGAGACACCTTCATCGAATTTCATCTCAAGAATTTCAAACTCTTTGTGAAGAGTTTGAAGGATAAATCGTTTCACCCGGTTGTTGCCTTCATATTTCTTCTTCATAGAATCTCATATTCGCTTTGATGTGTTCTTCTCGATAATGGTTTTTAGAATAGTTCGATCAATGGCTTGAAACAAGTAATTTTTCACCTTCAAGTCTTTCAGCTTCATTTCATCAAGCTTTTTCCTTTGTTCTTCTCTCAATGTCTCTTCAATTTTTGGTTTAACATAGCATATTTCTATAAGACATCAATATTCTATAGATCTTAAGAAATTCTCTATCAGTATTTTTCAATGATCATAATGACCATCAAGACGAGGGATAGCAGGTTGAACAAAATTTCTTTCGGTTACCATCACTATTAGTTTTATAAATGAAAAAGACTACTACTTTGTTTTGTAGTACCAGTGGAGGCTCTGATATCAATTTATTAAAATAAACATTTAAATTATAATGTTAATTGCTTGAATTTTATTGAACTGAAAAATGGCTATTAAATAGTCTTACAATAACTAACTAAGAAAACTAAAAAATAGATGAGTAAATGGCTAAATAGATTGAACTTGAATTATTAAAGCAAATCACTTCCTAGGACTTATTGAAATTAACTTAGATAAACTCCTAAAAACTAACAACTATCCAAAGACCTCTTCAAAAGAAAGTAATAAAACAATAAAGCGATTGTTATTTTTGTCTTTTTATTTATAATTATAAAAATTATATTTATTTTAAAAATATTTTTATATTTATTTTAAAAATATTTTTATATTTATTTTAAAAATATTTTTATATTTATTTTAAAAATATTTTTATATTTATTTTAAAAATATTTTTATATTTATTATAAATAATTTTTTATTTATTTTAAAAATATTTTAATATTTATTTATATGTATAAATAAACAATATATTTCTTTAACAAAAGCACTAAAAGAAAAAATCATAACGAATAAAATTTGAATTTTTTTTTATATATAATGATAAACATATTTATGCTTTAGAATTTTATAAATAAAATACATATTTATGCTTAAGAGCTTCGAAACTTTAAAACTTATGTATACAATTTTAAATGCCTAAAATTACAACTTTCTAATAACAAATAGATTTGATGTAGCAATTTTCCCTTATAATTTGCTATTTTTTATTTTTTTTATTTTTGGGTCCAGTATAACTTGCAGAGTTGTTTTTAGTCAAGTCTGCACGGTGAACAAAGTAACAGTATAATTGCAAATGTGGTGTATTATGATTTGTTCTTACCATTGACTAGTATGTGATGCTAGTATTAGCCTATGCAACAGTTCTTGTACTGATTTAAAAAAAAAGTAACACACACTGTCTAAATAATTGTATCACAGACAGTATACATTGGAAGAAACATCTTCATCATCATCGTTTTTCTTCTAGTTTAATATTTACTCTTCTCCTTGCTTCTGTTGCTGAAACTCAATTTCTTTTTCTTCCATGCAAAAATATCAAAATGGAAAATCAAGATCGTCCAGTTCAGCAAGAAGCCAATGCGACGCAAAGATTGAATAATCTGAACGACAGTTCTGATTTGATTTATCGCCAATAAAACTTGATAAAGATAATTATTCTGTATGGAAAAAACAATGATCGAGGGTTATGAATTAGAAGATTTTATTACTGGTATACGAAAATGTCCGGGAAAGTTTTATATACATTACGTTAAGTTTTACATTGGTTAAAAACACTTTTTTCGTTGCACATATAAGTTTGGACAATCATTTATCTTATAACTTAAGTTTTGAGGTAAAGTTAGACTCAAGTCTAACATGGTATCAAAGTTGGTTCCTTGGTCTCCCATCGGTCCTCGTACCGTAAATTCGAACTCTAGTTGATGTAGAGGGGGATGTTAAGTCTCACATTGACTAGGGACACTTCTTCCGTTACACATATAAGCTTGGACAATCTTTCACCTTATAACTTAAATTTTGAGTTGGAGTTAGACTCAAGTCTAACAGATGGAACTATTAATCAAGAATACTGGTTCTCGATTAGGCAAGACCAATTGATTGGTTCTTGGCTGATCAGTTGTATGACTAACGAATTCATGAAAATTGTTTCTGATTGTGATACTAGTAGAGAAATGTGGATGTGCTTAGAGAAGTATTTTGATTCTCAATCAAGAGACAGAATGTTGCAATATAAATCTAAGTTGAATGCTGCAAAGAAAGGGTCCATGTTTGTTACTGAGTTCATACATATGATTTGTTGTGATTGATTAAAAATAATATTAGGTTTGTTAGTCAAAATAAGAGGTGCTTAATTTAGAAGAAAATTCATGGAAGGTGGCTTACCATATTGTCAAAAATGGAGGTGTCTAACCTTGTTTGAATAAAGAATAGAAAAATTAGGTAGCCTAATTTTGTTGAATTAAGAAATGTTTGGCATATGAAATGGGAACTTGAAGGCTATAAATATGGCTTTATTTCTTCATTGTTGATCATCCCAAAAATAGAGAAAAACTTATATGAGAAGTTTTTGAGTGAAAAAATTTTGTGAGAAAATTCTCTTGGGCTTGTAATTGCTCTTGTCTTTTGGGTGTGTGAGAAAATCATTGAGAGTGTGGTTGTAACAATTTTCCACATAGTAAATTTCTTTCTCTGGTTGTCTTTTGACAACGAAAGTAGTTTTTCTTCAATTTGGAGTTTCCACTATAATTCTTGTGTTATGTATTCTCTGTTTTTTTATCATTTGATTTTCTGCTAAGGATGATCTTAGGTGGGGGAATTTGTGATTATACCATTTGATCCAAATTTCCTAACAACTGGTATCAGAGCCAATTTCAAAGAAAGAAGGAGAAATGTCAACAGTCAAGATTGACATTGAAAAATTTGATGGGAGAATCAATTTTGGCTTGTGATAAGTACAAGTCAAAGATTTATTGATCTAATACGGGTTACATAAAGCGTTAAAGGGGAAACTAGCCCCTGTTACTGGTATTGAGTCTAGTAAAACTAACATAAGTGATGAAGATTGGGAAGATCTTGATCTAAGAGATGCAAGTGCAATTCGGCTTTGTTTGGCCAAAAATATTCTTGCAAATGTGCATGGAATATCTATGGCCAAAGAACTCTGGGAAAAGCTTGAAGAATTGTATCAGGCAAAAGGTGTCTCAAATCGGGTGTATCTGAAAGAACAGTGTCATACTTTGCGTATGAATGAAAGAACTATTATGTCTGACCATCTTAGTGTTCTCAATGGTATTATCTCTGAATTGAAAATCATTGGAGTTAAACTTGATGATGAAGATATAGCTTTAAGACTCATCTGGTGTCTTCCATCTTCTTATGATCATATGAAACCTAACTTGATTCATGGAAAGGAGAAAATAGTTTTTTTAGAAGTTACTAGCAAGCTGTTTTCAAAGACTATAGTGATGCTCTTTGAAAAGAGCACCTACATCCTCATGGCATGCTGCTAGTCTCTAAATATTGTTATGAAAGAGGGTATGGTATTGGTAGTGGGTCCACAAGTTTGCACACATACATTGGCTTGGTATAGATGCAAGGTGTGTGGTGGAAAGGATGTCGATGGGTGATGAACTCTAGGGAAAACCAAGTGTGAGAGTTGCATCATAAATTTCAGCAAGTTTTTTTTCGACATGAACTGATGTGAAATTCTTAGAATTGGTGATTAATTCTAAATGGGTGTACTCTTTATGGTGGAGTATGATAATTCTCGGTGTAGAGAATTATGACTGTTGGAGTAGACAGTGTTGTAGTAGTAACTATATTTATTTTTAATCAAGGTGGAGATTATTATGATTGATTAAAATTAATATTAGGTTTGTTAGTCAAAATAAAAGGTGACTAATTTAGAAGAAAATTCATAGAAGATGACTTAACATATTGTCAAAGATGGAGGTGACTAAACTTGTTTGAATAAAGAATAGTAAAATTAGGTAGCCTAATTTTGTTGAATGAAGATAAATTTGTCATATGAAATGGGAACTTGAAGGCTATAAATATGACTTCATTTCTTTATTGTTGATCATCCCAAAAATAGAGAAAAACTTATACGAGAAGTTTTTGAATTAGAGAATTTTGTGAAAAAATTCTCTTGGGTTTGTAATTGCTCTTGTATTTTGGGTGTGTGAGAAAATCATTGAGAGTGTGGTTGTAACAATTTTTCACATAGTAAATTTCTTTCTTTGGTTGTCTTTTGACAACAAAAATAGTTTTTCTCTAATTTAGAGTTTTTACTATAATTTTTGTGTTATGTATTCTTTATTTTTTTATCATTTCATATTCTAATATGAATGATCTTAAGAGTGAGAATTTATGATTATATTATTTGATCTAAATTTCTTAACAAGATTCAAACTCTTGCCTCCCAATTAATCTATGTTGGATGTTATATTTCTGAACAAGATCAAACAATGGTAATCTTGAATGGTTTAGATTCTTATTATGACTCAGTAGTGGCCAATGTTAAAGAAGGAGGTACTGTTTCGTTACAAGAAGTTACACAAAAGCTTCTCAGTCATGAGAACAAGTTGGAAAGAAGAAGAATTGTAAATCTGACTTCTGCGCAGCACTTAATTGATGAGTCTCTTGCAAATCTTGCACAGCAATGGCCACATTCTCTAATAAACTCTCAGAACAACTCTTCATCGCAAGATAACTTTAGAAGTAGAGAGTCTTCTACTTTTTCTACCATTCAATCTCAATTATTCTCCAACAGTCCTTACTTTCCAAACAACATTCAAAATCCACAAGGCTTTCGTGGAAAGAACTTTTCTGGGTCTAGGGCACAGTGTCAGATTTGTGGAAAAGAGGGACATTTTGCAGGTAAATGTCGGCAAAGGTTTAATACCAATTTTGTTCCAAATGTAAGGCAACTAATGTGTCAATCACCAGTTGGACACCAATCTGGTGCAACTGGTGCTCAAAGCAACCCACAGGCTCACTTGGCAGCTATGTATAATTCATTTCCAAGTGCTGTCACTGCCTATCAGCCATCTATGAATATGCAACAACCTATAATGGGTATGCAGCCACCTATACAGCAACCTGCTTACTTTCATAATTAAACTCAGGTTAGTGACTGACTAGTCTTGTAACTAAGGCTAGTTAGAGTGCAGTGAATTGTGATTGTTTAGTAGTGTGTAGAGAATACAAGTACTATATATGAGTGAAGACAAACTGAGGGTTTATTCGAGGGACATTTATTTTGTATCTGAAGAGCTTATGAAAGTGAAAGTATAAGAGTCAGGTTTGTGAGCCTCGTACGTTTTCATCTTCCTTAATTTCTTCTAAAGCTTTTACAATTTGCGAGTGTTTGATTGCATCTGAAATTTGTTTGATCTTGTTCAGTCATTTCTTGATTGGTGATGCAATGTTAATAGTTTTCAATCCTTGGATTAACCTCCTCTCCTCTACATGGGTAAGTAAGTCATATAGAGCTTTGGCACAAATAAAAAACAAGTAGGGAGATAATGAATCTCCTTGTCTTAACACCCCCATTTAGGTTTTAAAAAAACCCACAATGTCATCCTTAGGTAAAAATATACTTTGATTCAAACTCACAACAGAGACCAAAACTTTCCTGAGCTGAGATTTTTGCAATAATTTTATAAATTGTAGAACATAAGTTAATCGGTCTTAGGTGGGTTAAGTGAGTGGAATTCTCAACTTTAGGAACAAGTTGATGTTTGGTTCGGTTGAATCAATTATGGAATGAAAAGAAGTTTCGTTAATATCATGTTTGGTTGTCTTAAAATTAATTGGGAATCGTAAACCCTTTACCAAAGAAACAGAAAAGGCATTCATTAACCCAACCTCTATAAAGGCTTTTCCTTTCCAGCTCTTACTACATCAACTACAT
Source organism: Hippophae gyantsensis (assembly GCA_030763125.1). Classification (NCBI taxonomy): domain Eukaryota; kingdom Viridiplantae; phylum Streptophyta; class Magnoliopsida; order Rosales; family Elaeagnaceae; genus Hippophae; species Hippophae gyantsensis. Next base: position 22,098,968 of record CM061031.1, read on the forward strand.
TGTAACTTCTTCTTTTTTCCCCTTTGTTATTTACTTCTTAAGTTCGAGTTCATTTTTAAATTTTATATAAGAAATTTTGTAAAAATATTGAAAAAAAAGTAGAGACAAATATTGAAAACACATCATTTTGAATTTAAAATTACATTAAATTAATAGACGTATGCCTTTATTTTTAAGATAATATTGATATGCAAGAGAATAATATGGAAGAAGAAAATTGTTAAAAACATTTTTTTCTTCCTTAATTTTTTTTAAATTAAGTAATATTTTTAAATAATAATTATTTAAAAAAATAATAAGTTTTAATAATAAATAATTTAAAATAAAAAATAATAATTAAATAATATTATTTAAACTTTATTTAACATAAAAATTATTATAAAATACACATAAAATCTTAATAATCTGAAAGAGATGATCATATAAAATCATAAAAAAACAACACAATTCTTTTAAAGTGATTCGGTCAAAACTTGTCTATTTATCCAATCTAACCATCTTTCTTAATCTTTATTCTACCATGAACGTAATCAATTCACTTACAATATAAACAAACTCTTTAATGATTTCAAAGGCACCAAGAATATCCTATTCATTCTCACTTTCTTTCTCACTAGATTCACATATTTATAAGTATTTTTTTCTTCACTTTCTCAAGTGTTTTTCATACTCACAATTTATACAAAATGATAGTCTTTCTTGTTGTGTAAAAATTAGTTACAAACTCACAACAGATCAAATCTTTATATGCATGTCATAGTTATTAGAATCATCACACTACCTAAAGCCTTATGTCACTCTCTTTATCCATCGGTTCATATAGTCAATTGGTAAAGTGTTGGTGCTACCTCACAAATTATCACCATCATGCTAAGACTACAAGTTGCTTGTTGGAATTGTCTTAATCTACTACCTATTTTCTAATATCACCATTTATATTCACCAAACTCTTACAATAAGCAAGTTTGGCTAAGGTGACTGCTTTGGTTACAAGATCAATTGGATAATGATATGTATGAATCTTTTCTAGCAATATAACACCTTCTTCAATACTTGATTTATTTTCTTAATTGAAGCTCAACTTGTGTCTTCCAAGCCTTAAACTTTTCAGGGGATACACCCATATTTTCTTTGAGTAGGTATCTAAGAATGATACAAAATACTTTGAGCCAATTAGTAATAAGTTTTATGCAGGTCCCTATAAGTCAGAATGAAGATACATTATATCTTTTGTCCCATCAAACCTCTCAATTTTTAGTTTCAATATGTCCATTCTCGATCCTTTTCTAGTTACATCCTTTCGAGTATTAAACAAAGAAAAGACTTGACAAGAATGCAGTTTTCAGTCACAATTGTGACTCTGATACTAATTTATTATGAAATGCAAATAAATTTTCAATAATTTAAAAAAGATAATCACATAAAATCATAGAAAAATAACATAATTCTTTTAAAATGTTTCAACCAAAACTTGCTTCCTCCACTACCCAATCCAACCAGCTTTGTTGATCTTTATTCCACTACAAATATCAACAATTCACATGCAATATACGCGCACCCTTTATTGATTTCAAGAGCTACAATGATACCTTATTCACTTTCACTTTATTTCTCACAAGACACACACATTTACAAGTATTTTGCCTGCTTATAAGTAATACAAAATGATAACTTTTCTTGATATTTAAAAATCAATTACAAACTTACAACTTATTTAACCTTTATATGCATATAATAGTTCACTATACTACTTAATGACTTAGTCAACTTTTTTACTCATTGATAAATGTAATCAATTGATGAATTGTTTACGTTACTTTATAAAAATATTAAGATAATGTAAAACATATTTTATATTATTTTAATTATAAATCAAATATTGTAAAAATAATTTATTGTTTAATTCCAATAACAATTAAATATAATAAAATATATTTATTTATATTTAAAATATAATGATTAATAATACATATATATATATAAAATAAAAATATATTTTTAATAAAAATATATTAATTATATACTATTAATATATAGCTACGATGTTTAAGAAAAATAACGATAACTTATTAATAATAACTATAACAAATATCATAATAATATTATTATTTATTTTATATTTAATTTCATTGTAATTTCGCTCTTATTATTTTTGGGAACTAAACTTGCCTTTATGGAATAAAGGTGTAACTGTAGAAATAGTACTGAACCTGAAATGCTTTGACAGCTGCAAGAACATGTTGTCAACAATATAACAAAAGGATTAAGAGAAAGATGCTTTGCCGGCATGTAACTTATAAGCTACTTCATAAATTTTTAATATTTATGGGTACTTTCCAATTAGTATTGAAATTTAAAAAGAACCGGAAAAAATGAATCAAAAGAATAATCAAAATTAAATTACTTTTCATTATATTTACTGCTTATATTATTTGTAATTAAAATAAAAATAATTATTACTATTTTATTGATATAATAATAATTATTTTAAAAAAAATTAATTTGAGAAGATAAATTTTGTATTTTTATGAAAGAACTTAGTTTCAAAATTTATTAGAAAAATAAATTACTTATCTTCTATGAATTTTTAACGATAATTAGAAAGAAAAGTTTAATAATAAGAAGTAAGGTTGTCAATGAGTGGATGTAGGACTGTTCATCGGATTGAAACCGTTAATTTTATACTTATTTAATATGATCTGACCATCCACTCGAATTAAAATATCTTAATTTGTAACTGATTTGATCACTTTTCACATTCGCTCAATCTGATTCGTAAAATATTCGAATGACATCCGATCAATCCGATTAATTCGACCAATAAACTTAATTAACTCTATTTTTTGTATTTTTAAATAAATTTTTTAAAATTTCACATAAATCGTAACATAAAATTATTTGACTTAAAAAAACATTAAAAAATTAAATAAATATATATTTAATTTAATAAATATATAATTAATTTTGGTCGGATCAGATCAGATGAATCGTAGTGAAATCTGTTATTCGATCCACACTTAACGGATAATTTTTTTTTTCATCTGATCCGACCATAGAATTAAATGAGATTAGATTGATCGGATTAGATTGATCAGATAAGTGGGTGGGGTCAATGAACCTTTCTCAATTTTTCGTTTAAAATTTAAAATTTATTATTTATGTTAGCATAAAATCTTTGATATCAAGAATTTTAGTAAAAAAAACAAAAACTTAAAATAGAAAACAATAATACAATTAATATTTTAAATATTATTTTTAATTTTTTCATAATTTTTTATTTTTATAATATAGAAAAATTATAAATCAATAATAAATATTTTATAATGAAAAAAATAAAATTTTAAATAAATAAATAACATTTATGTAAAATAGAAATAATAATATATATATATATATAACCTTTTATACTAAAAATATTGATAAAATATTATTATAATCTAATTTAAAATAATAAAGATAAATTATAAGATTTTAGATATTTAAAATTTTAAAAAAAATTTAAATAATTTTTATAAAAAAATTATAATGTTTTAATAAAATAAAAAATAATTTAAATATATAATATAAAATATGATACATTATTTATGATTGGTATGAGTTTAAATATAAAAATATTTATAAAATAAAATTATATTTTTATTAAAATAAAATTTATAATTTCAAAATATAAAATTAAAAATACAATCTCATCTTTAACGTACTTTATATTATAAAATATAAATTCTATTTATATTTTATTATCCCTCTACTTACCTAGGAGCTAACAATCTCGTCATAAACTTGATAGAAAATTGACAGCGGTTAGTGCATCACGCCCCTCTTCAATACATTTTTAAGCACTTTTCAATTCATACTGAGATTTAAAAAGAAAAAAAAATAAAAATTAAGAAAAAAATAATTAAATTAAATTATTTTCATTGTATTTACTTATATTATTTTATAATCAAAATAAAGATAATTATTTTATTAAAGTATCTTATTAATATAATAATAATGATTATTTTTTAAAAAAGTTAATTTGAGAAGATAAGTTTAATTTCAAACTTTCTTAAAAAACCAAATTATTTATCTTCTATAAATTTTTAACAATAATTAAAAAAATTATTGCGTTTTTTCTCAAATTAAAAAATTAAATAAAGCATAAAACTCAAAATTTTAAAAATAAGCATAAAATTAAAATCTTTAAAATTTATAACAATAAAAATAACATCCATATATCTATAAATATAATATTTTTATTATTATAAATTTTATGTGTTAAGTAATTTCTTAAACTTTAATCTAACGTTAGCTTTATAAAGTGAAAAAAAAACATTCACAATTTTTTTCCCTTTGAAGAAAACAAAACTCATAACAAACAAAATTATAAAAAATAAAGTAGTGGACATATAAGAAAATAACATGAACTATAAATTAGAAATATCAAAATTATAGAATTAAAACAAACCGTAAATTATTTACAAATGAAAGGAAAAAAGGAGACTTATTTTTGTCCTTCGTAAAATATTTTATTTTAAACTTTGTGTATTCACGAAGGACAAAAATAAATAACTACTTTCAATTTGAAATTTATTTGCAAAAATATTAGCATTTATGAAATATTTTGTTGGTGCTAAAAATAATAGCTAATGAGAATGATAAAATTTTCTATAATTTTTTGGTGTCAAATATCTGTTTTACTCTCTATAAACCCTATATATAGAGTGATAAAACTAAAAATTCTAAATTAATCCATATATATTATAATTATTTAATATATTATAATTATTTAGTGGTTCAGTTTTCATTTTTCTTTATCGCACAAAATCTAGTGTAAGGAAACTAGAAAATCAAATTACTTTCTGACCAAAATTGCAATTGTATGATATTAAAAGTGCAATTTTTCAGTAAACCAAAATCACAATAAGGGTCGGAGGGGTAGGTGTGTCACGCCCTCCCTTGGATAAATTTTTAACATTACGGGCACTTTTTAATTCGTAATGAAATTTAAAAAGAACTGGCAAAAAAAATCAAAAGTTAAGAAAATTAAAAAAGAAAAATATTTAAAATTAAATTATTTTTTATTGTGTTTATTTATATTATTTTCTAATCAAAATAAATAATTATTTTACTAAAATATCTTGTTAATATAATATTAATTAGTTTTAAAAAGATTAATTTGAGAAATTTTTTTTTGTATTTTTATAGAAGAATTTAATTTCAAACTTATGCGAACACTCTGATCACTCAAGCAAGGATTTATAATAGTTGGCTTATGCGAACACTCTAATCACCACCTTTGCCTTTCAAAACAAAGACGCACAAACTCTCTCTCTCTCTCTCTCTACTCTGTGTGTAGAACTATAGCTTTAAGCTTTCTTTTGGGTTACAATGGCTCAACAGATCATTTACAGGTGTGCACAGGTTATTATTCCGACGTTGGCCTTGGAAGCTGTGAGACAGTTTGGAAAAGTCGGGGAAGGGAAACAGGACCTTCTTGGCCCCAAAGAAATCGGGTCACTCAAAACTTGGCTTGCCAGATTTGGATATGTTGCTCATGTTCTTGAAGACTTGCTGGAATGCATGGAGGCTGAAGATTTGCCAAGACCCCGATATCAAGAAATTGGGTACGAAAAATTACTAAAACTGATTAAAGAGGTACGGATTTTTTTTATCCTCTTCAAACCGATTTGCTTTTCGTTTCAAAATGGCTAATTGGGTACGAGATATTAAGAAAACTTTAATTAGCTGAAATTCAAGCTGACAGAAGTGTCAAGATTTGATTTGTGAAAATTTGTGAAATTATATTTGCTTAGAAAATCTGTGCTATAATCCCTCTATTATAGTAATAGAATAATATTCTTACTTAATAGAATTTAGGGATCTGATTTTTGTAGACATAATCTCTCTTATAACTAAAATTAGAGATGCAATTTAATATGATACAATATTTCAACTTATCTTTGTATCAGATGGTTGATAATATGAAGAAGCATTCGCAATTTTTCACGGAGGATATTGATTCAACAAGCTTCGTCCAAAAAAATATCAACACAAAAAAAACTACCAGTCAAGAAAACCAAAACAACACTCATCAAACCAAGTCTTCTCCAACCATTGATCCATCTGATCCTCTTTTTATTCATACCTCGGATCATTCAAGTATGATTCTCGTGCCAATAGTTCTTAATGGAACTAACTATGCTATGTGGAGACGTGTCATGTGGAGGAGTCTCAGTGAAAAAAAAAAACTAGGATTCATTAAAGGGACTATACCTAGACCAAGTAAATCTGATCCTAAACGTGCAGTGTGGCAACGATGCAATGATATGGTTCTCTCATGGATTCTTAACACCTTGAATGAGAAACTTGCTAAGAGTGTGCTCCATATGAATACTCCTTCAGAGATCTGGTTGCACTTGCAAGAGCTATTAGTGCAGGATGATTTTTCTCAACACTATCAGATCCAGCGTTCTATTGTAGAGTTGAAGCAAAATCAAGACTCTATCTCTTTGTATTATACTAAAATAAAAACATTATGGGACGAGTTGGAAATGTGTAGTCCGACAATTTCATACACGTGTGGAGGACTCAAGCAACTATCAGACATGGAAGAAAGGGTTAGATTGGGTCAATTTCTTATGGGATTAAATGAATCCTATTCAGTAATCAAAAAGCAAATCATGCTTATGCAGCCTTTACCCACTGTGAAGAAAGCATATTCTCTTCTATGTGAGGAAGAAAAAAAAAGAGGACTGGTTGAACAAAAGATCCCCGACCAGTCTCATTCCATGAATGTTAAATCAGAGAAGATCCTTGACCAATCTCATGCCATGAATGTTAAATCAGAGAAGATCCCCGACCAGTCTCATGCCATGAATCTTAAATCAGAGGAGATTGTTGACCAGTCTCATGCCATGAATGTTAAATCAAAGGAGATTCTCGACCAATCTCATGCCATGAATGTTAAATCAGAGGAGGTCCACGACCAGTCTCATGACATGAATGTTAAATCAGAGAAGATCCTCGACCATTCTCATGCCATGAATGTTAAATCAGATTCTCTCTCAACACGACAAGACTCGACATTTGGATCATCAAAGATACAAAGGTCTAAGAAACGGTTTCATTGTACTTACTGTGGTGGAAGTACACATACAGTAAAATGGTGCTTCTATTTGAATGGATTTCCAATTGGGCATTATTTGCATGGCAAGGATGTTCAACCTCCAAATCGAGGAGCTAGAAAGGTCTTTGTAAATCAAACAAGAGCTGAATCAACTCAAGCCATCCACACTTCTAATCAGTCACTTCAATTTGCTCGTGAGGAGTTCTCACAAACCAAAGATTTTCTTTCCAAAGAGAATCCACCCATCTCGGCCAAGTACACAGGTACCTTTTCTTCATTTTCCTCATCCGTAACTTCTCATAATATGGACTCTTTAAATTGGATCACTTATAAAGCTGTTGTTCCTATGTTTTCCCAAGTCACCTTAAGGAATCACAAGCATTGGTTCTACAGACACATATCGCACAAAATTTACATATCCATGATGTTCTTCGTGCACCCTTTTTTCATGTGAATATTCTTTCTATCAGTAAGATTACATCCGCTATAAATTGTTTCATTCACTTATTTTCTACTTTTTGTATACTACAGGGCTATGAAAAGGACGTTGGTCTAGGGAAGCAAGGTAATGTTATGCCAGGGTCAGAGTTGAATGCACCCTCTTCAACCTCTTATCACGTATATTTCTCATAAGTAGTTATTTAACATAAATAATTACGATATTTATCTAAATTGTGCTCTCAATTTATGTCGAAAACAATTTCATCTTATGTTTATGATTCCCAACATTCATGTGATGTTTGTCTGATGCAACCCTTTCCAGTTTATTCTCCTCTATTAATTATTGATTTATGTTTTCTTCGTAAACTCTTGGATTGAATTGTAAAGTTCTTCCCTTAACCGATGTTTTTTATCCCTTGGAGTTAAATCAAGGCTTCTATGACATTGTCTTTTGGTAAAAACAAACAAGATTATTTTTTTTCTTTAAATTCTATTTAAAGTACTCATCCTTTTGATGTTATACACTGATAATTTTGGTATATATAAAATTGAAATTTATTTTGATGCACGTTATTTTTTAACTATTGTGGATGATTACATTCATTTCACTTGGATCTTTTTAATAGAAAAAACTATTAAATTGTGTTAAAACAAATGATAATGTGTCAACCATTGCTATTGTTTACTGTGAGGGACTTAATAAAACTACACTTTTGTAATTTGTTTATAATGACAAAGAGGTATAGAACCATTTCCAATTAAAGATTTTTATCCAAATTGTTTATCAATACAAACTCGCTTTTATTCAAATTGATTTTAAGATTTTTATTCTAAATTTGATCCGATTATATAATTAATCCGAACTAATCTGAACACGAATAAATCGAATTTTTTTATATTACATTTATATTGAAATTTATTTATAAATTATTATCATATATAAAATACGACATTCATAAATTTAAATTTTAAATTAATATTTTGTAACAAATATTATTATTTATAATCACAATTAAAAACATAAAAGAATAAAAAATATGTTTGTATAATTATTAAATTATTATAAATATTTATATTTATTTTTAAGTTAAAATGATAATATAATATAATTGTATAATATTTAAATATAATATATTATAAAATAAAATATTTATTTATTTATAATAATATTCTGGATATAAAAGATTATAAATATAATATAATATAATCCGAACTTCTCATGATATACTATTTGTGCAATGGAAAAGTTTATTTGTATTAATTTATTTCTAACAAAAACTTATGTAACATGTAATAATACGTTAAGAAAAAACATACTCTAATATAACAATAAATAGTTGCCACTTGTTTTATAAACAACTAACTTATACAAGTGTTATTGCACAATTGGTGATAAAAGTCACATATTTTACTCTCTCTCTCTCTCTCTCTCTAGATTACATTTCAAGAATCACCTTCATCTTCGTTTTTCTCCTAGTTACTTCTTGACTCTTCTCCTTGCTTCTGTTGTTGAAGCTCAACTGTTTAAATATTTCCATGGGAAATCATTCATGTGTAAAAATCAGTTACAAACTTATAACTTATTTAGCCTTAATATGCATTAATCAATGCTATTTCACAAAGATATTAAGATAATATATTATATTTTTTATATTATTTTAATTATAAATTAAATATTGTAAAAATAATTTATTTTTTAATTGCAATAATTACAACAAATATCATAATAATAATTATTATTATTATTTTATATTTAATTTTATTGGAATTTCGTTCTTATTATTTTTGCTAACTAAACTTGCCTTAATGGAATAAAGGTGTAACTGTAGAAATAGTACTGAACCTGAAATGCTTTGACAGCTGCAAGAACACGTTGACAAAAGGATTAAGAGAAAGATGTTCTGTGGGCATGTAACTTATAAGCTACTTCATAAATTTCCACGTCTGATATCCTTTGTTAGAATGGAATTCATCTCTAGTGTCACTTTACCTTCCACTACCTGTAACACCTTTTCAAAAGTAAAGTATAACTCCACACTTTAACTTTATAGCTTCATAACGTGAAAAAGACATCCTCTAGAAATGTAACATTCTTTAGAGCATACTAGGTAGCTTATTTAGTAAGTTATTAGATGTTAGTAAGAAATCAAATTAATTATTAAATATTTATATATATATATATATTTTTTAAAAAAAGTTATCATTATAGACTCTCACAGCTATAAATATCTTCGCATTTTAATAAAGTAGTCAAAAATTTAATAATTATTTATAATTAATTATTTTTATAATTAATTATTAATTATTTATATATATATATTTAAAAAGTTATCATTATAGAGAGTACAATGCCTTCTTTTCTACATTTTTGTAGAATGTTGATAATATCCATATAATGTTTATTTAATTCATTACTGAAAATCAAAATATCATCTATGTAAACACAACAAATATCTTATAATTTCTTAAAAATGTTATCCATAAATGTTATTCATATATCTTTGAAAAATACTTGGAGTTTGTTTTAATCCAAATGGTATAACTGTCCATTGGAATTGTCCTTGGGGGCAACTAAATGTTGTTAATTTTTGGGATTCTTCATCCAATCTTATTTGCCAAAATCAATTTTGTAATCAAAACTCGAGAAGTATTTATTCCTTTTATTAATGATAGTAGTTTTTTCCTTTTGTTGGAATGAAGTATTCATCGTCAATGGTTTCTTTATTGAATGCTTTAAAATTTATTACCATTCTCTTTTTCCTCTTCTTTTCTCAGCTTCTTTTTCAACTAAGAATGATGGACTATAGTGAGGTGAATTACTTGGTATTATGACTTTTAACTCCAAAAGTTCTTCAATTTCTTTTCTAAATCCAATCATGTCTTCTAGAGTATAAATCATTGATTTTACTCTTATGATCTTGTTAGGATCTCTTAATTTTATATTGACTATTGTTTTAGGTTTATTTATTTTTGAATCCAAAGGATTTTCTGAACTAACTATTTTTAATAGTTTTCTAATACTTGTTAGGGCTTTGTCTTCTTGTAATTTCATTGAGAAAAGAATTTTTTTTCTTCTATATCTAATGAAATATTTTCTAAATAAGGTTTTTATTGGTCTTCTATCTCATAACGTTTTCACTTTTTATGTTAATGCATAAAAGTTGGTTTGAGGCAGTTAAAGTTTTTCTTACTTTAGAAACATATATGGTATCTCCTTTTAAGGTAATGTTGTGTGAAAGGTTGATATAAGTTTAGGAAATTATTTCCTATTAACAAATCTACTATTGTTTCTTGTTGATATATGGTAGGAATGTGAAAATTTTCTCCTTCTATCATTATATCAGTATCTTTTAATACCTGATTGAGTTTTATTATAATATTATTAGCAATTTTTACAATTAAATCTTTTGGTGCTTGTTTCCAGTTTTCTTCTGAAAATACATATCTACTGGCTACACACATACTAGCTTATGTATCTATATATGCATGTAAATCATTCATCTTATAATGAAGAATATTCATGATTTGAGTGTTCATATTATAAGTCAGTTATTTCTTCCTCAATTTCTTCTAATAGATAGATACTGTAAATATCATCTATATCAGATTCCTCGATTGGTTCTAATTTTATTTTGAAAGCTTCTTTTAAGATTTTTGCTTTTATGAAAATTCTTTTTTATGTTTAAGTTTGCTTGGACATTTGTTAGCATAATGTCCTTCTTCATTACAGATCTAACATCTGTATTTTTTCTTTCCTGAAGGGCAATAATTCTTTTTTTTCAGAAGGTTTATAATTTTTTCTTTTAAAATATTTTTTCTTATAGTTTTCTCTATTAAATCTCTTTTTTATATTTTTGGAAATTTTGTTTTCTGTATTTATATTTTTGTTATAAGATTTTATATTACATTTGTATTTTCCTAGTAACTTAAAATCTCTTGTATCACAACAGATTTTATCACTTTCTCTTATTTGTTTATATTCTTTTCTTTTTTGTCATTTAATAATGATCAAATTTTTAAGGCTTCGTATTCTTCCTCCTAGAGTATCTGGTATATTTTCTCTATTCCTTTGTTCCTAATTTTCTGTTAAGGTTTTATATAATGTTTCAGGTAATTTTTGAAAAAAAACATTTCTTTATAAGTTGTTTGTATAGAGAGTGATAATTTATGATAATACATTTCATATTCACAAATAAAAGAATCTATGTAACACATGTTACAAATTTCCATATTTGTTAAATGTCATTTAGCTTCATTCATTTCATTTTCATTGGATTGAGTGATAGTCTTTCTTTTATCTTCTCCAATAAATTTTTTGTATATTTCATTTATTACTGTATCCAAGTGTTCTCTTCCTGTAGAAGCATTTCTTAGCATTAATAAATATTGTTGATCTGTTAAGTTTAAAAACCAAACTTTTACATTTCCTGTCATTTTATGTGATATAAGCTAGCATTCTACAAGTTGAAGGATTTGTTTGGATAGTTTGAGAAGTTTGTATGAGCACACTCATCCCACTAAACCATTCATCTAAGGTTTTTTTCCCTATCTCTTATACAATCTAAATCTAGAAGTTCAGATTTATAATTATCATGGAGTTTGAACTTTGGTGAAATACTACCTCTAGTTCCCCAATGCAACTCTTCCTCCATTTTAGGTAGTTATCTTCTTCTATACGTAGTATCAGGTTGTTCTGATCTTTGCCTATTTCTTTCCCGCTTATGTGGGTCAGATGTTCCTTCTTGGTAATGGACTAGTAATGAAATTGGTTTCATATGACCTTTTAAGGTCATGTTTTCTAGTTCATAATCAGTTTCATTAATTATTGTCATATCATTTTCTTCTTTATTAGTACAAAGTTTTCCATTATAATGTCGTTCTATTTCCTTATTGGTTAATGTCAATAAACTGACTAATGTTTCTATATCTCTATTTTCATGGTCCATGAATTTTCTTTCTAATTCTTTTCTATATTCCATTAAATTGGAATTATCTCTTTATTTTTAGATTGTTTCTCATTTTTTCTTTTCTCATTTTTAGGAATAAAAAAATCTGATTTCCTTAGAGGTTCTTCTTTTAATCCTTCTAAGTGATCATATTTATAATCTATTATTTCATTATTCTTATGTATGTTGTATATATCTTTTCTTAGTTCTGAAAATTCCTTGTGCATATCTTTTTGTAGTTTATTATAACCACATTCCTTAATTTCCTTTAGTAATTCTCTTTGTATATCTATTATTTCCTATAAATATTTTGTGTTTGATTCTTGGACTAAATTCATTTCCTCTGTTAACAATTGTATAATTTCAAATAATGTTGCTTGATTTTTCGCTACACCTACTAGGCTTTCATTTACTTCTAAATGCATATTTTTTATTTTATCTCTAAATATGATTTTTCTCTAATATATAATCATGAACTAATGCCTTCATTATTTTAACTTCATTTTCTAGTTTTTTAACTTCTTGGTTAGAAGTTTCTCCTTCATAGTCTATAAAAGTAAATCTTGGTACAACATTACTATTTCTTTCTATTATTAAGGGTTTTTCTTTAATATCTAATTTTCATTCTTCTCGTATTTGAAAGTTTGTTAGTATTTCTGATTTTATTATTTGTCTAAATTCCTTAAAAGTTTTGTCTATTTCTATAAATTCATTTTGTCCATATATTGAACTATTATGACTATTTGTTAAAGAATATGCTATTAGATAATGTATTAAAAATGGATGATTTTTTTCTTTTATTAAATCTCATCTTTCAAATTCATAAGCTAGACTTAATACTTGATTTAGATTTTTATCACATATATTTATAGCAAACCTAGGATATACTGTAAGTTTTAACTTTTGATATCATAAATTACCATAAATCATTCCTAATAAGGCATCCTCTCTATTTATTATTCTGTTATCTAATAATGTTATTTTTATTTGTGTATCTATTCCTTCTCTAAAATGAGTTTTTATTAGTATTTGAATTCTTTTTAACTGGATATATTCAATTTTTTCTTTATCTTTATGAGAAATTTTTGATAGCTTGTTTAATATAGTTTATTTATCAATTAATGATATATTATATCTCATTTTTGCATTTGTAATCTTAATACTCATTTCTTTATTATTTATGTCATAATAGATTATATTTTTTCTAAGGAATAATTTTTTTTAATAAAAATGATGGGTCTTTAAATCCATCTCTTTATTTAAGATTTAGTTTTACTTTTTGAATTTCTTCAAAAAAAAATTTACTTATTACCATTTCTTGTGAAAAACATCCTGAAATGTCTTATGTTTCTATGTTTATTATTTCTTGGTTTATTTTCTCTTCTTCCATTTTTGAGAATGTTTTTTTTAATTAAACCTTAGAAGTATTTTTGATAACTTTTAGATTTAACCTTCGTTATGTTTATAGGGGTATTTTTGAATTTTTTAAAACTTTGTGGGTATTTTTGAAGATTTCTTAAACCTTGGGGGTATTTTTGATTTTTTTTCTCATTTCCAATTCATAATGAAATTTAAAAAAAATGGATAAAAAATTAAAAATTGAGAAAAAATAATTAGAATTAAATTATTTTCATGGTATTTACTAGGGGTGTCCATGATCCGGTCCGGTCCGATTTTAAATAAAAAAAATTAACCAAATCGAATAATTTATATTGTTCAAATCGGATCGAATCGTTCATATTGTTCAAAACGGACCAGATCGTTTAACTAGCCAAAATGTTGTAACCGAAAGGTTTAGTTCAGTTTAGTTAACGATTTTGAACAATTAATAATACATAAATACATAAATAAATACATAAGATGTTATCAAAATTCAAAAGCAAAAAAGATTAGACATGAATATAAAATACAAATGACCTGATAGCTAAATGCTAAGTTAATAAAAAACAAATTAACAAAAGCTAACATATAAATAAATATGAATACATAACATCCAAACAAAAACCTATACAAAATATACATGATTTGACACTCCAATACTCCATGAAACAACCCTTTTAGTAAGCTCATTCAAATTAAACATAAAAGGGAGTCTATCAGTCTACTAATCTTTTCTAATTATGTTAACCTAAATAAATCTTTCTTATAAATATGTCTCATACTTATTTTTTCCATGGATTATTGGACGCGAGACGAATCGAAACGACGTGAGGCTAACCGAGGCAAAGCGAGGAGACACGAGGCAAATCGAGACTAAGTGAGGAGACATGAGGCTAACCAAGACAAAGCGAAGAGATGCTAGGAGAGGTGATTTGGCACTTGGCTGGTGGTGGAAGACTAGAGGCGGCAGCGGATTTTAGCTTAGGGTTTCAAAGTCCCAACGCGAGGATATTTAGAAACTGAAATTCTGAATTGTAAGGGTGTCTAAATATATACGCTTAACTAGAACTTTTTTAATTATTTATTAAAACCAGTCTGGTACGATTTGATCGTTTTAAAATTTTATATAATCGAACCGAACCGTTTGAAAATTATTCTTATTTAATAAAAATTGGATCAGACCGTTTTCTTTATTAAATTGTTGAGTTCGGTTTTTTCTATTTAACCCAATCCGGGTCGGTTTTTAGACACCCCTAATATTTACTTATATTATTTTATAGTCAAAATAAATATAATTATTTTACTAAAATATCTTATTAATATAATAGTAATGATTATTTAAAAAAATTAATTTGAGAAGATAAGTTTTGTATTTTTATTGAAGAATTTAATTTCAAACTTTCTTTAAAAAACATATTACTTATCTTCGATAAATTTTTAACAATAATTAGGATAAAAAAGTTTTTTTGCATTTTTTTCTCAAATTAAAAAATTAAATAAAGTATAAAACTCAAAATTTGAAAGAAAAGCGTAAAATTAATATCTTTAAAATTTATACCAATAAAAGTAATATCCCTTTACACTAACTTATATCCCTTTTAATTTAAGATAAATATATTATTTTTATTATTATAAATTTTATGAATATTATTTTAAATAATTTCTCAAACTTTAATCTAACATCAGCTTTATAATGTGAAAAAGACATTTACAATTTTTTTTTGTTGAAAAAAACATAACTTATAACAACAAAAATTATAGAAAACAAAGTAGTGGACAAATAAGAAATGAACATGGAATATAAACTAGAAATATTAATATTACAGAATTAAAATAAATTGTAAATTACAAATGAAAGGAAAAAGGAAAAAAATAAAGAAAATTGAGTCTAGCAATCTAATTTATACGCATTCTCTATCACATTGAACTTAGCTAAAAATTTTGAATTTTGGTTCAATAATTGAAATAGTTGCACCTATTGAAATTGGAGAACATTTGTATCTTAGGACGTGCGGCACGCAATTAGAGTTCTAAATAAATCCAAGAATTTGTATTACATATGCGCACACATAAAGAGTTTTCTTGGTACATTAGCTTACGATTTTTATGAAAGTAAATGTTATATAAATTTTTTAATGTATTGATAGTTTTTTTATATCGAACATATACAAAACAATCATATTTTTTTCTAAAAGGACTCAAATCAATCACAATCGTAAATTTATATTAAATAGATATTAATTAAAATTGTCTTAAATTATCATATTATCATGAATACAAATATATAATTTTCTTACAAAAATAACGACTTTAGCATTGATTTGTAATCTTTTTAATTGAAAATGAGTTTTATTTTTATTATTATGAGTTTTTATGGTATTATTGGAGGAAGAAAATATTTTATTTTAAAATTTATGTATTCACGAAGGACAAAAATAAATAACATACTTTCAGTTTGAGATTTATTTGCAAAATATTAGCATTTATGAAATAATTTGTTGGGTAAGTATTTTTTAATTAATTAAAGTACTCGAATTGTAATAATTTTGTGAAAATAGCTAAAAAAATTTGTAACAATAACTAATGAGAATGATAAAATTTTCTAATATTTTTTGGTGGGAAATATCTGTTTTACTCTCTATAAACCCTATATATCGAGTGATAAAACTAAAAATTCTAATTTTATCCATATATATTATATTTATTTGATATATTATAATTATTTAGTAGTTCAGTTTTCATTTTTCTTTATCGCACGAAATCTAGTGTAAGGAAACTAGAAAATCAAATTACTTTCTGAACAAAATTGCAATTGTATGATCTTAAAAGTGCAAATTTTCAGCAAACTAAAATCACGTAAGGGTAGGTGGATAAATTTTTAAAATTACGGGTACTTTCTATTTCGTAATGAAATTTAAAAAGAAGATGAAAAAAAAATCTAAAGTTAAGAAAATTAAAAAAAAAATTAAAATTAAATTATTTTTTATTGTGTTTATTTATACTATTTTTTAATCAAAAGAAATAATTATTTTATTAAAATATCTTATCAATATAATATTAATTAGTTTTAAAAAGATTAATATGAGAAGATAAGTTTTTGAATTGTTATAGAAGAATTTAATTCCAAACTTTCTTGAGAAAACAAATTAATTGAAAATCAATAACTTGATTATTAATATTTACGTGTAAGGTTAATTCTTATTTCTTTTTTTCTTTTTTTTAAATCATCAATATTTTTATTTTGGGTGAAAGGTTAGGTTACATTGGTCCCCAAAGTATACTTCCTATATTTAATAAAAAAAAAAGAGTTAACATTATAGTCATCAAAATTATTGAGTGTTAAATTTAAATCATATTTATTACATTTAATTTCAAAAAATTAACAAATTTAAGGAATCTTACTAAATAATCAAACTATGATCACGGTCAAAAAGTTTTGTTCGATTGTTGATCAAACGGCTAAGCACTCAAGCAAGGATTTATAATAGTTGGCTTATGCGTACACTCTCATCACCACCTTTGCCTTTCAAAACAAAGACGCACAAACTCTCTCTATCCCTTCTCTGTGTGTAGAACTATAGCTTTAAGCTATCTTTTGGATTACGATGGCCGAATGGATCCTTTACAACTGTGCGGAGGTTATTATTCGGTTGATGGCCTCTGAAGCTTTGAAAAGGATTGGAAAAGTCTTGGGAGGGAAACAGAACCTTCTTGTTCCCCAAGAAATCGGGTCACTCAAAATTTGGCTTGCCAAATTTGGATTTTCTCATCTTCTTGAAGACTTGCTGCATTACGTGGAGATGGAGGCTGATGATTTGCGAAGACCCCCACATCAAAAAATTGGGTTCGAGATTTTAATAAAACTGATTAAAGAGGTACGAATTTTTTTTATCCTCTTCACACCGATTTGCTTTTGGTATCAAAATGGCTAACTGGGTACGAGATATTAAGAAAACTTTAATTAGCTGAAATTCAAGCTGACAGAAGAGTGTCAAGATTTGATTTGCGACAATTTGTGGAACTATATTTGCTTAGAAAATGTGTGCTATAATCTCTCTGTTATAGTAATAGAATAATATTCTTACTTTATAGAATTTAGGGATCTGATTTTTGGAGACTTAATCTCTCTTGTAACTAAAATTAGAGATGCAATTTGATATAATATAATATTTCAACTTATCTTTATATCAGATGATTGATACTAAGAAGCAGCATCCGCAATCTTTCAAGAAGAACATTGAAAAAAACCTCAACACAAAAAAAACTGCCAGTCAAGAAAAGCAAAACAACACTCATCAAACCACGTCTCCTGCAACCTTTTATCCATCTGATCCTCTTTTTATTCATACCTCAGATCATTCAAGTTTGATTCTCGTGCCAGAAGTTCTTAATGGAGCTAACTATGCTATGTGGAGATTTTTCATGTGGAAGAGTCTCAGTGAAAAAAATAAACTAGGATTCATTAAAGGGACTATACCTAGACCAAGTAAATCTGATCCTAAAAATGCACTGTGGCAACAATGCAATGATATGGTTCTCTCTTGGATTCGTAACACATTGAATGAGAAGATTGCTAATAGTGTGCTCTATGCGGAAACTCCTTCAGAGATATGGTTGCACTTGCAAGAGCGATTCTTGCAGGATGATTTCTTTCAACACTATCAGATCCAGCGTTCTATTGTAGAATTGAAGCAAAATCAAGACTTTGTCTCTTTGTATTATACTAGAATAAAATCACTGTGGGATGAGTTGGAAATGTGTAGTCCGACAGTTTCATGCACGTGTGGAGGACTCAAGCAACTATCAGACAGGGAAGAAAAGGTTAGATTGGGTCAATTTCTTATGGGATTAAATGAAACCTACTCAGTAGTCAGAAAACAAATCATGTGTATGCAGCCTTTACCCACTGTGATGAAAGCATATTCTCTTCTATGTGAGCAAGAAAAACAAAGAGGACTGGTTGAACAGAAGATCCCTGACCAGTCTCATGCCAGAAATATTAAATCAGAGCAGATTCCTGACCAGTCTCATGCCATGAATGTTAAATCAGAGCAGATCCCTGACCAATCTCATGCCATGAATGTTAAATCAGAGGAGATCCTCCACCAGTCTCATGCCATGAATGTTAAACATAAAGAGATCTCTGACCAGTCCCATGCTATGAATGTTAAATCAAAAGAGATCTCTGACCAATCTCATGCCATGAATGTTAAATCAGAGGAGATCTCTGACCAGTCTCATGCCATGAATGTTAAATCAGAAGAGATCTCTGACCAGTCTCATGCCATGAATGTTAAGTCAGAGGGGATCTCCGATCAGTCTCATGCCATGAATGTTAGATCAGAGGGGATCCCCGACCAGTCTTATGCCATGAATGTTAGATCAGAGAAGATCCCCGACCAATCTCATGCCATGAATGTTAAATCATATCCTCCCTCACCACGACAAGACTCTTCTCAAACATGGACATCTGGATCATCAAAGACACAAAGGTCTAAGAAACAGTTTCATTGTACTTACTGTAATGGAAGTACACATACAGTAAAATGGTGCTTCTATTTGAATGGATTTCCAATTGGGCATTATTTGCATGGCAAGGATGTTAAACCTCCAAATCGAGGAGCTAGAAAGGTCTTTGTAAATCAAACAAGAGCTGAATCAACTCAAGTCATCCACACTTCTAATCAGTCACTTCAATTTGCTCGTGAGGAGTTCTCACAAACCAAAGATTTTCATTCCAATGAGAATCCATCCATCTCGGCCAAGTACACAGGTACCTTTTCTCCATTTTGCTCATACGCAACTTCTCAAAATATGGACTCTTTAAATTGGATCACTTATAACGTTGTTGTTTCTATGTTTTCCCAAATCACCTTAAGGAATCACAAGCATTGGTTCTGCAGACACATATCACACAAAATTTACATATCTATAATGTTCTTTGTGTACCCTTTTTCCATGTGAATATTCTTTCTATCAGTAAGATTACATTCGCTCTAAATTGTTCCATTCACTTATTTTCTACTTTTTGTATACTACAGGGCTACGAAAAGGACGCTGGCCTAGGGAAGCAATGTAAGGTTATGCCAGGGTCAGAGTTGAATGCACTCTCTTCAACCTCCTATAAAGTATATTTCTCATAAGCAGTTATTTGGCATAAATAATTACGACATTTATCTAAATTACGCTCTTAATTTATGTCGATAACAATTTCATCTTTTGTTTATGATTCCCAACATTCATGTAATGTTTGTCTGATGTATATCATTTTATTAAAATTCAAAACTTATTAACTTATTTTGTCTATTTGTTTTATTCATATTTCAAAGAAAATATTGAAGTTTTTTAAAAATATTTACTTTTATTTTATTTCAATTTTTTTTAAAAAAATATCACATTCAAAATAAAGTTATAATTTTTCATCATTTACAATAAAAAAAGTAACTTTTTCATCTTTATTTCCTTAATTTTTATTATTATTTTTAATTTATGTTACTCACAAAAAATTATGTTATTATTCAATTCACTCTAAAATATATAGAAGAGCAAGAGACTAAAAAATCCACTATTATTGAAAAGGATTTTAAAAATTTTAATCTAAATTTGATCCGATTATATAATTAATCCGAGTATTGGATTTTTTTTTATAAGATAAAGATCATATTGATATTGATATTAAAATTTATTTATAAATTATTATCATATATAAAATATGACATTAATAAATTTAAATTTTAAATTAATATTTTATAATAAATATTATTATTTATTATTATAATTAAAAAAATAAAATAATAAAAAATATATTTGTACAATTATTAAATTTTTTATTTATTGGTATTGTTATGCTATTTTACAAAGATATTAAGATAATATATTGTATATTTTATACTATTTCAGTTATAAATTAAATATCGTAAAAATAATTAATTTTTTAATTTCAATAATTACAACAAATATCATAATAATAATAATTATTATTATTTTATATTTAATTTGATTGGAATTTCGTTATTATTATTTTTGCTAACTAAACTTGCCTTAATAGAATAAAGGTGTAACTGTAGAAATAGTACTGAACCTAAAATGCTTTGACAGCTGCAAGAACACGTTGCCAACAATATGACAAAAGGATTAAGAGAAAGATGCTTTGTGGGCATGTAACTTATAAGCTACTTCATAAATTTCCACATCTGATATCCTTTGGTAGAATGGAATTCATCTCTAGTGTCACTTTAGCTTCCACTACCTGTAACACCTTTTCAAAAGTAAAGTAGAACTCCACACTTTAACTTTATAGCTTCATAACGTGAAAAAGACATCCTCAAGAAATGTAACATTCTTTAGAGCATACTAGGTGTCAGTAAGTTATTAGATGTCAGTAAGAAATTTTAAAAAGAAAAATTTTTATAAATTTTAAAAAGAAAAATCAATCTTTCCCAATTTAAAGAGAACTCCAAATTCACCGTATATACTATTCATTCATACCTCTTCCTTCCTAAATATTATAACAAGTTTGGAAAAACAAAGACATGATTAATATATATAAAAAATTCATCACAATCTCAATTTACATGTTAGGTTTTTTTTATTTTTAAATATAGTTCAGTTTATTCTATATTTCTAACAATATTGTATCATATTATTCGAGATTCATCTCAAATTTTTTATTTTTTTTCAAAAACAAATCACAAACAAGTAATTAGTTTTTATGCATGTAACCAACTGCTAACAAGAAAAGAAGTTTAACAATAAGGATGGGTTTAGTGTGTCACGCCCCCTCTTCTATAAATTTTTAACATTATGGGTACTTTCCAATTCGTAATGAAATTTAAAAAGAACCGGAACAAAAATGAATCAAAAACTGAGAAAATTAAAAATGAAGAATAATCAAAATTAAATTATTTTTCATTGTATTTACTTATATTATTTGTAATTAAAATAAAAATAATTATTTTACTAAAATATTTTATTGATATAATAATTATTATTTTTAAAAAAGTTAATAGAATAAAAAATAATTTAAATAAAAATATATAATACATTATATATGATTGGTATGAGTTTAAATATAACTAAATTTATGAAAATATTATATATTTATTAAAAGAAATTATATAATTTTAAAAATTTATACTTGTACGAGAATATAATCTTCATCCTTACCGTACCTTATATTATAAAATACAAATTTTATTATCTCTATTTTTATCTTTAATCCAATAATCTCATCCTATGTTTACAAGCAAATTGACAACCCTAATAAATGACAGAGTGGTTAGTGCGTCACACCCCCCTCTTCAATACATTTATCTTAAATGTTTTTGAGGTTTATAAAATATCAAAAATATTTTTATATTTTAATGGTATTAATTTTCCATTCATTACTATTTAGATTATTATTCCTAAGTTCTGATACCAATTTTTGAGGAACGATATAATTTTTAATCAGGGGTTAATATTAACATAATTGATGATCTTTTCTATTTATTAAAAATAATAATATATCTAAAAATCTTATTATTTTGCTGTAAGTATAATTTTTTTTTTTCTATATTCATTACAATTGCATAATATATTATGTTATTCATTATATTAGTTGTTTAATTCTAATTCTGAATCTATTAATTGTCTTTTAAAATTAAAAAATTTCTTTCATTTGTTAAATCTAATAATTTTAATTTATGTATTAATGATTCGATGTTCATAGGGTATTATCTTATAAATCATATGTGTTGAATGTATATTATTTTATCTTATTCTTAGTATACAATCAGGTTTTTCTTGTGTACATACAATGTATTTATAATCTACAAAGAAGTAATATCCAAACATTAAGCTGTTGAATTCTTCTTTATCTCTTCTCACATATTTTTGGTTAAAATAATCTTTTAATGTCCTTGAAACAGGATGGTCTATAATACTTGTAATAACTTTACTATAATTTATATAAATATCTAATAATGTGTTAAATATTAATAGGTTAGTTGGAGCGGAGAGAATTGTGATCGGTTAGTAGCGTGTAGAGAAAGTAATATAAATACTGATTACGATTTGTGAGTGTTTGATTGCATATGAGATTAGTTTGATCTTGTTAAGTCATTTCTTGATTGGGGATGAAACGTTAATTAATTCTGATGGAGAGTAGTCGAGGAACGAGTTTTAAGTGGCTGAACGTTCGTTGATGTATTACTAAAAGTGATTGGTTGTCATCAACATTCAAGCCTTCACATGTCAAATGTATATATCTTTTAACATTTTTTTAAGGATGGAAAATCATGTACATTTATTTGATAAACATGTAATACCGGGTTAATTTCTTAATAGCTAGATTTATATATTGTTTTTGGATTGTGTTATCAATTCTCACATAAAAAGGGGAGATAAAATTTTGTTATTTATCTTCTTTTTTTTCATTAGATTATTTTAGGTTTAATAATTATGTTTAGTTCACGTATTATGTTTGTATGGTATTGTATTCATTTGATTGATTGAAACAAAAATTTGAACATTTTTTGGAAATAAATTATTTAAAATATTGAAAAAAAATTTACTTTAAATTTATAAAGTAATTATTAAAAGGTTGCACTCCGTGTTTTAGTAGTAATAATTGTGATCAGTGTCTTGTTAGTACCAATCAAAATATCCATTATTACATTTTAAAAAATTAAAAGTTAAAAAATAATAATAAAATTAAAAAAATCTACAAATTAGGGATTTCTTTAAAAACTAATTTTAATTACATCCCATAAAATCTCTAAATATATACCCCAATGTCTAAAATTATTAGGGATATATACATTAAAATTAAGTATTGTTTATTTTTTATTATATATAATAAATTAAATTAAATATATGATATAAAATTAGCATAAAAATTATTAGATATAACATAAAACTAACCTTAGAAGTTGAGATGGTGGCAAATAAAAATCTAGATTTTAAGAGTTCATTACTAGACATAGACAAATCAAAGATAAAAATACTCACGTTTGGTTTATTTAATAAACTAAATATTTTTTCTTAACAATATATACTTATTAGATGAATACAAGAGTAATTTTAAATTTATTATTTTAATTAAGTAATATTAATATATAATTAATTAATAGATTGAACACAATAATTATTAAGGAGTAATTAAAAAATAAATATTTTATTTTATAAAAAATATATTTTTTAATATAATATTTGATGTCGAGGATGAAAAATATAATGTAATTCTTAATACTTACAAAGATGAGACGAGATGTTATCGGATGATAAATGGGACGAGATAACTTAGTATTACGGGTGTCAAAAAATCGGACTAAATCAAATGAAATAATTTTATAAATCAAACGATTTGGTCTGATTTGTAATAATTAAAACTATTTTTTAAATAATCTGATCTAGTTATATTAATTTTTAAACTCGTTAAATAAGAACGGTTTAATAATATATTAAAAAAATTATATTATTTTTCATTATAGGTGTTCAAAAATTGAAACAAATTGAAAAAATGATTAGAACAGACTGAATGATTTTATAAATCAAACCGTCTGGTCTGGTTTGTATTAATTTAAATAATTTTTAAATAGTTGAGTCTAATTCAATTTAATTTAAATAATATAAACGATTTAATTAAATTATTATTTTTTTTTCAAAATCTTACAAAAATCGGATTGTACCTGCGTACACCAATACTTAATAACATAAGAATATTATTGATATTAAATAAAAACAGTTACAAAACCGACTTACGGGGTTAGAATGGAGTTCTAGTCCCGTCTAAGATTACGTAAAACAACAAAAGTTAATAATATTATTTTAGATGTTAATAATAATAATTCACTAACTTTAATAAAAAGGTAAAAAAATTATTAACTTTTGAGTTTCGTATCAAAAGTCTAATTAATTATTAAAAATGATATTATAAATCAAAAACTTCTAAAATTTCAAAACAAAATATCATTTAAGCTAACATGTGATGTTTTAACAATGACACTATTATTTTTTTTAATTTTACTACTGCTTAAAATAGGAAAAAAATCAAAAGATATTAAATATTACCCATTTCATTTATTTTTAAGCTCTATAATCCCCAAAACTTAAACCCATTTGTCCTTGTTATTTTCCCTATTTTCTCAAATATACTAATCTCAAATTCCTTTTTTACCAAGAATTGTCCAACCATCTCAATTTCTGTTGTTTCCCAAAATGTCCAGTTAAGATTCCACCATCACCATTTTTTTGGTTCTTGGTACCCATGTGAATTATGTTGGCTTACCTTTTGTTGGTCCAACTGATGTGGGCCAACAACAAAGAAAAAAAAAAGGAGGAAGAAGGAAAAGGTAAGGTGCCGAAAGAAAAGGAAGAAAAGAAGAAAAAAGAAAAAAGAAAAAAAAAACAAAGTCAAAAGTTTTGTCTCCATCTTTTCATGCGTGAAGAATGGAGAAGACTTGAATTTTTGGCTTTATAAAGCCTTAGATTCAATCTCAAAAATATATATAGATCAGAAGTGGAGAAAAAAAAAGAGTGAGCAAGCTTTCTGAGAGAGATTTTGAGAGAGAAATTAAGAGAACCAATTTGTGAAGTTTTACCCACAAATTGAAGATACATATTTGTTGTATTTTGTGAGAGATCCACCTAAAGGTGAAGTGTGTAATCTCATCTTATTATAGTGGAAGTTTAAGTGGCCTATGGGTCCCGTGGTTGTTACTTTCATTTTTGAAAGGTTTTTCCACGCTAAATTCTTGGTGTTATTTTTATTCTATTTTGATTTGGGAAATTATCCTGGGTGTGTGAAATTTATTTCTTTACAACCATCTATTTTTCCCAACAAAGTGGTATCAGAGCCTTGATTTTATTCAGAAGATACCATTCACAAAATACTGTTCATATATACGGTACTATTCACAGAGTACTATTTATATATACGGTACTATTTTGTCGGAAGGTACTATTCACAGAGTACGGTACTATTCATACATACTATTCACATAGTACTATTGAAGGCACTATTTATCGATACTATTCATCGTCAAGCTCAGCAAAACCAGTTGATTGACGATTCAAATGGAGGAGAGCACATGTAATATGTTAAAGTTAACCGCATTTAATTATGCAATTTGGAAGCCGAAGATGGAGGATCTTTTATACATTAAAGATCTATGGAAGCCAATTATAATGCCAAAGGAGAAAGAAGAAACTGGTGTAGATATTGAATGGGCCGTTCTGAACCGAAAATGTGCTGCTCAAATCAGACAATGGATCGACAAAAGCATTTTTCAAAATTTTGCTAATGAACACGATGCTTACGTTCTTTGGCAAAAGTTGGAGAAAATGTATGCAAGGACAACCGCACAGAATAAAGCTAATCTGATGCGACGATTAGTCAATTTGAAGTATAAAGACGGAAGCAGCGTATCAGAACATATGAGTGAGTTCCAAGGCATTGTAGATCAACTCAACTACATGAAGATATTTGTAGATGACGAGCTACAAGCGTTCTTGATGTTGAGTTCTCTACCAAAAAGTTGGGATACTCTAGTTGTGTCGGTTAGCAACTCGACTCACGACGGTAAGCTTACCGTGGATATAGTAAAAGACAGAATGTTAAACGAAGAGTCTCGACGAAAAGATGAAGGATATACTCAGGACAACGAAGCGCTTGTCATGCGAAACAAGGCAAGCAAGAATGGCACGGGAGAAGTAAAAGTAGAAATACCGTAACCAAAGTCAACAAAGAGGACGGTCAAAGTCTAGATCAAGGTATGACAAGAAGTGTCATCATTGCGGCAAGCCTGGACACTTCATTCGAGAATGTAGAAGGTTAAAGGCGAGAACAATCCGTAAATCGCAGCGTAAACCCGAACAAATGACACCACAACTGTCACTGAAGAAGTTGTCATTGTTCGAGATGCTGATTATGTCAATCTTGCATGCCAATACACTACTTGGGTAGTTGACTCAGGCGCTTCCTATCATGTCACCTCACGAAGGGAATTCTTCTCAACCTACACTCAAGGTGATCTTGGACGTGTGAGGATGGGAAATGATGATGCATCAAAAATTGTCGGTATTGGCAATATTTATCTAGAGACTAATATTGGATGCAAATTACTTCTGAAAGATGTGAGGTATGTTCCTGATATCCGCCTCAATTTGATCTCTACCGGTATGCTTGATGATGATGGATACAATAATTATTTTGGTGAAGGAAAGTGGAAGCTCACCAAAGGCAATCTGGTAATAGCTAAAGGCAAGAAAGATACATCACTCTACATCACAGAAGCCAGACTGTGTAGAGGAGAAGTAAATACCACAAGGAAAGAAGTTCCTACCGAGCTATGGCATAAGCGACTCGGCCACATGAGTGAAAAAGGTCTCAGAATTCTTTCCAAAAATGAGCTCTTGCCAGGAATGAAAGGTACACCCTTGCAAACTTGTGTTGACTGTATTATGGGAAAACAACATAGAGTTGCATTTCGTAGTCTCGCACCATCTAGAAAGGAAAATATTCTAGATTTAATACACACAGATGTATGTACAATGAGTTGTAAGTCATTAGGAGGTGCTCACTATTTTGTGACCTTTATTGATGACCATTCAAGAAAAGTATGGACTTTTGCTTTGAAAACTAAAGATCAAGTGCATGAAGTTTTCAAGCAGTTTCATGTAAAAGTGGAGAGAGAAACTGGCAGACGTTTGAAGTGTGTACATGCAAATAATGGTGGTGAGTATCGTGGACCATTCGAGGAGTATTGTAGAAGTTTTGGCATCAGGCTAGAAAAATCAGTACCAAAAACACCTCAACACAACGGTGTCGCAGAGAGAATGAACAGAACCATCTGTGAAAGAGTCAGATGTATGCTCTCAAATGCAAAACTGCCAAACTCCTTTTGGGGGGAGGCAATGAGGACAGCAGTCGATTTAATCAACCTTTCTCCATCAGTTCCACTGAACTACGACGTACCGGAAAGAGTTTGGACGAGGAAAGATGTTTCTTACAAACACTTGAAAGTATTTGGCTGCAGAGCATTTGTTCACATCCCAAGAGATGAGCGATCCAAGTTGGACGGCAAAGCGAAGCAATGTATCTTTATGGGATATGCCCATGAAGAATTTGGTTACAGACTTTGGGATCCTATTAGCAAAAGGATTGTCAGAAGTAGAGACGTGGTGTTTCTTGAAGACCAAACAATTGAGGATTTTGAGAAATCCGACAAACCACAGTCAGATGAAATCCCAGTTAATCTAGACCCAGTCTCTCCACCAATAAATCCTGATGACGGGGGAGTCACACCAGATACTGATGATGTCAATCCACCAGCTGGCAGTTCAGAACCAGAACAAGTTTCAGAACAAGTTTATGAACAAGTCCAACCAGAAGTACAGATAAGGAGATCCACCCGAGTACGACAACCTAGTCGTATATATTCTCCTAACGAGTATGTGATGCTCATGAAGGGAGAACCAGAGAGTTATGACAGTTATCAGCGATCGGCGTAAGACCGAGTGGTTAAAAGCCATGCAAGAAGAAATGAAATCTTTGCATGAGAACCACACATTTGACACGATGAAACTACCACCGGGAAGAAAAGCTCTCTAGAACAAGTGGGTGTACAAAATCAAAAGTGAAGAAGGTAGCTGGCAACCATGCTACAAAGCAAGATTGGTTGTGAAAGGATTCAAGTAGAAGAAAGGCGTTGACTTTGATGAAATATTCTCACCAGTAGTTAAAATGTCTTCAAGAGTTGTTCTTGGTTTGGCAGCTAGCCTTAATTTGGAGGTTGAACAACTTGAAAGAAAGGCTGCATTCTTACATGATGATCTTGATGAGGAAATCTGTATGGAACCGCCTGAAGGTTTCCAAGTCAAAAGCAAAGAGAAGTCGGTATGCAGACTAAAGAAGAACTTGTATGGTCTAAAGTAAGCACCAAGGCAGTGGTGCAAAATTTTTGACTCATTCATGGAAAAAAATGAATACAATAGAACGACGACTGATCATTGCGTCTTCATCAAGAAATTCTCTGATGGTGATTTTATCATTCTTCTACTTTATGTTGATAACATGTTAATTGTAGGTCAAAATATTGACAAGATTAACAAATTAAAGAAAGAGTTGAGCAAGTCCTTTGCAATGAAGGACTTAGGACACCTTGCAATTCTTGACATGACGATTACATGACAGCAAAAGAAAAAGATCTGGCTTTCCCAAAAACGGTATGTTGGAAAAGTTCTTAAAAGATTCAACATGAGCAAAGCTAAACCTGTTAGTTGTCCACTTGCAAGCCATTTCAAACTTAATGTGAGTCAATGTCCCTCAAGTGAGGAGGAGAAATCAGAGATGAGCAAGGTGCCTTATGCATCGGCAGTTGGCAGTCTAATGTACGCTATGGTATGCACCAGACCAGACATTGCACATGCTGTTGGCGTTGTGAGCCGATTCCTATCAAATCTTGGAAAGGAACATTGGGCAGCTGTCAAATGGATACTCAGGTATCTCAGAGGAACCTCCAGTCATTGTTTATGCTTTGGTAATAATAAACCTGTATTAGAAGGATATACAGATTCAGATATGGCTGGCGACGTAGATACGAGAAAATCTATATCTGGGTACCTAATAACATTTGGAGGGGGAGCTGTTTCATGGCAATCATGATTACAAAAGTGTGTTGCCTTAAGTACCACAGAAGTAGAGTACATTACAATCACTGAATGTTGTAAGGAGATCCTGTGGATGAAAAAGTTCTTACAAGAATTGTATCAGAACCAAGAAAATTATGTTCTTTATTGCGACAGTCAAAATGCAATTCTCCTTAGCAAGAACCCAACCTTCCACTCAAGGTCTAAACATATCAATGTACGGTATCATTGGATTCGTGATGTGTTGGAACATAAACTACTGGAAGTTGAGAAAGTTCACACCAATGATAACGGGGCAGATATGATGACAAAGACAGTGACTAGAGAAAAGCTTGCTATCTGTAGAAAGATTGCAGGTATGGAAGAGCCATGTCCCACATAAGTTGGAGGGGGAGATTTGTTGGTCCAACTGATGTGGGCCAGCAACAAAGAAAAAAAAGGAGGAAGAAGGAAAAGGTAAGGCGCCGAAAGAAAAGGAAGAAAAGAAGAAAAGAAGAAAAAAGGAAAAAGAAAAAAAAAACAAAGTCAAAAGTTTTGTCTCCATCTTTTCATGCGTGAAGAATGGAGAAGACTTGAATTTTTGGCTTTATAAAGCCTTAGATTCAATCTCAAAAATATATATATAGATCAGAAGCGGAGAAAAGAAAAGAGTGAGCAAGCTTTCTGAGAGAGATTTTGAGAGAGAAATTAAGAGAACCAATTTGTGAAGTTTTACCCACAAATTGAAGATACATATTTGTTGTATTTTGTGAGAGATCCACCTAAAGGTGAAGTGTGTAATCCCATCTTATTATAGTGGAAGTTTAAGTGGCCTACGATTAAAGTGGTTGTTACTTTCATTTTTGAAAGGTTTTTCCACGCTAAATTCTTGGTGTTATTTTTATTCTATTTTGATTTGGGAAATTATCCTGGGTGTGTGAAATTTATTTCTTTACAACCATCTATTTTTCCCAACACCTTTTGAGATAGTGACGAGGGAATAGTCATAACATTTAATATATTTTTTTCTGTTTTCAGTAGTGATAAAATTAAAAAAAATAGAAGATAATATTATCTTTTTTATTAAAAAATTTAGATTTATATAATAACATTTTTAATACTTATTAAACTTCTAATATCGCGTTCAAAAATTAGTAAAAAAGTTATTAGTTTTATGTGTCGTAGAATATTATTACTATTAATCTTATTAATAAAATAACAATTATTAATTAAATTAAATGATTTGATCAATGTCAATGATCCAATATGTACTTCTTGATGCACAAGATCATAGAATCCAAAGACTTCATATCAAAAATTGGCTCAACAAGCTCAGAAAGTGATGGGTTAATTGAAGAGGGTGCTGCAGCTGTCTGAATTTTTGCAAAAAAATAAATAAATAAAATACATCATATTTGTAGTTTTTTCTTATGTAGCTTATATATCAATAATTCTCATTTCATATATATATATGTATGTATATAATATAATTAAGTAGTTTAAGCAATAACCACTTTAAATTATATTTTCAAAGAAGAAAAAAACTACAGTTTTATAATTTTTCTTCCTTTTCACAAATAGTAATAAAGTAAAATATTTTGTCTAATATTTTTTGTAATATTTAATATAACCTTTATTTTTTGTCTTAAAATAAAAAAAATAATTTAAATTTTACATAAAATTAATCCATTTTTTCAATTCTTTTAAAATTAAATCATAGAAATTATACACATATTTTCTTTCTTTCTTCTTGAACATATAGGTTATTATCTGACTCTTTATATACCTTTATTACATATATTTTTTTGTTTATAATTATAATTGAATTTTGAGTTAATATATTTTAATTTGAGTTTTAAATTAAAAATTTTAACTTTTATTTTATTTTATGAGTTTTCCCTTACAAACGACATGTTAACTAAAATTTAAAAATTTTAATTTGTACTAAATATTTTTATCATAATTGTTATTTAAAAAATAAAATAAATGAACAAGCAACTTATCCATTAATATGACATATACAATCCATCACTGACCGCAAATTGTGTCAATTATTTGATATCCGTATAGAGTTAATCAATTAATAAAAATGTTTTTATTATGTTGGATAAATTCGGATTCAAATCATCTTGGAGTAGGATATCAAGTGGTTTACTTGAAAAAATTTAATAAAAATATTATTTTAATTAAATATGATTTAATAAATTTATTTAATTTAAATTGTATATATCAATATAATAAATAAAATAAAAATAAATGGTATCATATAATATCAATTCATATTCGTGTAGGATTAGACATAAATTAACATCACTAACAGCTAAGAAAATATTATTGGATGGGGCAATGTGAATGTGCTCAACTTAATCTTCATCCGTCAGTGCATCAGCCCATGAAAAATATATCAACTTAATCATCTTCTAACTATGTAATAATCAGGACGAGACATCATAATATTAGCACAATATGTTGATTTAAATCATTTATCTAAAATTATACAATTGTTTGTACATCCATTGAGTCTTTCATAAAAAAAAAAGATATGCATTCTATTTATATATATATAATAAAAAATTATGATTAAAATTACTATAAAGTAAATAATAAAATGTTCATAAAAAAACGTATTGAAAAACGTTATACAGTTAATTAGTTGTATAATTTTAGATTATTGGCTTAGTCCGACGAGTTGAGAGAAGGGAAGATAGGGTGGGTGGGTGGGTGACCAGCGAGATATGATTTTTTTTTAACTAATATATGAAATGTTCAAAATATTTTTGATAAATGTCACGTGATTTTTTTAAAAAAAATAACCATTTTTAACTAAGTATCAAAATGAAAAAAAATGTAAATATAAGGTTTAAATTAATAGTGAAAATAAAATTTAAAAAAAATTAAAATGTTTAATATTAAGATAAATGTTTTAAGTAATGTAATTATTAAAAAAAAATAATATATATATATATATCTTTAAAATTTATAATTATAAAAATAATACTCAATAATATTAAATATTATTTAATTAAAAGGTATTCAATTAAATAAGTCTAAAATTTGTAATTCAATTTAAATAATGATTAATGTGAAATAATGTGTTAAATATTATTTTTAATAATAAAATTAAATAATTTTATTATAAATAATATTATTTTTATAATAAAAATATATTTAACATAAATTATAATATTAATATTGTTTTAAACAGTTGCACATTAAAAAAAATGATTAGAAGAGTCATCCGTGTTCCACGCCAAAATAGCATATAAGGCGTTTTCCATTCTTTCCTTTGCCTCATTCAGTCACCAAGAGAACGATAACAGTAAGAAAGAGACCCATAACCATGAATATAGTGGTCAATTTCTACGTAAACCAAATCCAAACCCTAGTCACTTCAAACCCATCTGACGTTCATCAATGGCTTGTCCAAACCCAAGAACTCCACTCTCGCCATCTCCACCGTCTAATCATTGGCTTCGACGTCGAATGGCGACCTTGTTATCCCAACAACGACCCACAGTACTCCATCTTCATAAACCCCATCGCTACACTCCAACTCTGTGTTGGTCGTCGTTGTCTCATCTTCCAAATCATTCATTCCAACCACATCCCATCTTCTCTAATCAACTTTCTCACAAACCCTGATTTCACTTTTGTGGGTATTTTGGTTCAAGACCATCTGAGTCGTTTAGCTGTTGACTATAACTTGTTTGTGGCTAATGCGGTTGATATTGCGATTGTTGCTGCTGAGAATTTTCGTGAACCTCATCTTAGACTTTGTGGGTTGAAAGGTTTGGCCAGAGAAATGATTGATTTGGAGTTTCAGAAGCCCAGAAGTGTTATCAGAAGTGAGTGGGATAATGTTACTCTTAGTTTTGAACAGATCCATTTTGCTTCCGTTGATGCTTTTCTTTGTTTTGAGATTGGCAAGTCCTTGATTGTTGATTAATAAAAATAGTGTTAATTGTTTAGCTTGTGTGTTTTGCGAATCCTAGGAGGAGATATAGGAAATGGATTTTGAAGTTTTTGTTAGGTTCAAATGAAAACTGGTAATAAATGCTTTGTACTGATCATTTAATCTCTTGCTATTGGATATTAGTCCTTAATTCAAGGAATAAAACAAGGATTTTAATTTAAGGAATAAAACAAGGACCTTAATTCAAGGAATAAAACAAGGACCTTAATTCAAGGAATAAAACAAGGAATCCTTAATTCAAGGAGTAAAACAAGGAATCCTTAATTCAAGGAGTAAAACAAGGAATCCTTAATTCAAGGAGTAAATCAAGGAATGCTTAATTTAAAGAATAATTGAAGGAGTAAAATTTCTTATAAATAGCTATACAATTGTAATTAAAACATGAAGAAAATAATACAAACTAGAGAACTCTTTTGTGTAGAGTTATTTCTTGTTTTTTCAACATGGTATCAGAGCAGGAAAATTAACTTGCTTCTGCTTTATTATTATCTTAGCATTTTCAATCTTTGAAATGGCTGAAGACAAGCAGCTAGGATCGTCGAAAGTTCATCGAGTGCTTTTCTTCATGAATATGCGTAGAGGTGGATGTCAACCCAAATCAAAGATTAAGCTCGGTCTTGTTGAATGAGTTTAATTACTTGCCTTGGTCGAAGCGGTGTCTACGGCTCTAGGTGGAAGGTCCAAGTTGGGGTTCATAAATGGAAGCATCGAAGTACTGATGTTTCCTCACCAACCTATGAATCTTGGCTTAGTAAGGATCACTGGTTATGTCATGGCTCCTAAATTCCATGGAACGTAAATTAGTGAAATATTCGATTACTACGAATCTGCATACCAACCATGGGAGACGGTTAAGGAAATGTATGGCGGTCAAAACAACGCCGCACGAGTTTTTCAATTAAAGAAAGACATCTCGAGATCTGCAACAAGGTGGCAAGCCTTTTGTACAACTCTTAGGAAGCATGAAAAGCATGTGGAATGAGTTGGAAATATATCGTCCTCATACAACTGATGTAGCTCTGCTACGAAAGAGAGCGGAAGAAGATAAGATATTTCAACTTTTGTCCAGTCTAGATTCAACATATGAAGATATACGATGTCATATACTCATGAATACTGAACTTCCTTCCTTCACCAATGTATGTGCGACAATTCAACGTGAAGAAATAAGGAGGAAAGTCATGAATAAGGGTACAATGGCTAGTTCACCTGAGGCAAGAGCCTATCTAACCAACGAGAGGAAGTACAAAGGGAAGCATCCAAACTTGAAGTGTCAACATTGCAACCATACGGGCCATGTTAAGGACACATGTTGGATTCTACATCCAGAATTAAAACCTAATTTTATAAAGGATAAGGGTTTACAGAAAGTGAATCGTACTGGACACCGTGCAAATCATGCTTTTGCCTCTACCTCTAATGGGTCTGATCCATTCAAGAACTTCACAGCGAATCCAGCTGAACTCATGAATGAGTTTATGTTGTATCTTCAAAGCAAGACAGGAGGAGCCAGAATTGACTGTGTGGATAGCATAGAAGAAGGAAACTTAACAGCATTGCTAGGCAAGTTTGCGGGCTTCTTGGCAGATACAAAACTCATACCACAAGAGGACATGCAAGGTATTATAAAATCCTTTAAAACTGCTCTTAAAATAAATATGTTGCATGATTTTTGGGTTGTAGATTCAGGTGCCACAGATCATATGACAAACCATGTGTCAAACTCTCATAAGTTTGAAAAATTAGCAAATCCTTCTCAAGTTTCAATTGCAAATGGTGAGAATGTAAAGGTTTTAGGAAAGGAAAAAATAAAATTAATGTCAGATGAAATCGAGTCGACAGTTTTATATGTACCTTCCTTTCCTTTCCAACTTCTGTCTGTAGGAAAAATCACAAATACCTTGAATTGCTTAGCCATTTTTTCTCCTCACAATGTCATTTTTCAGGATTGTGTCACCAAAAAGACGATTGGTGAAGGGTTTTACTTAGATGGTCTCTATTACATATCCAAGAACAATCCCAGAGGGTTTCAAGCCAAGTTTAATCCTATCCAAGATAATCAATTGTGGCATCAACGTTTAGCTCACCCTTCTTTACCAATTTTGTCAACTTTATTTCCAAACTTAGGAAATGATGAAATTGCATGTGAAACTTGCCACTTGTCTAAGGCCACTAGATTGCCTTTTAATTCTTCCTTGTCTAGGGCTAGTAAGTGTTTTGAACTAGTTCATTCAGATGTATGGGGACCAATTAATGAATCTTTTGATGGTTATAAGTATTTTGTGATTTTTGTTGATGATTTCTCTCGAGTCACATGGTTATATCTTTTAAAGTCTAAGAATGAAGTTATGGAAGTATTTAAGGACTTTCATAATCTTGTTAAAAATCACTTCTCTTCTAAAATTCAAACCTTAAGGTCTGACAATGGCACTGAATACATGTCCCATATCATGAAACAATATTTGAGCATTCATGGCATTATGCATCAAACAAGTTGTGTTGGCACACCTCAACAAAATGGTGTGGTGAACGCAAAACCAGGATTTACTTGAAAAAACTAGAGCATTAATGCTACAAATGAATGTACCAAAGAGATTCTCGTCCCCGAGGGTTATGGCAAATGCCACATCATCAATAGATTACCCAGTCAGTCTTGGATTTCAAGTCTCCCACAGAGGTCATGAAAGGAAGGAAAATTAACCTTTCACACCTTAGAGTCTTTGGCTGCATCTGTTTTGTACATATTCAATCTCATCATCGAGATAAATTGGATCCTAGAGCTGTTAAATGTATTTTTCTTGGTTATTCATCTACACAAAAGGGATATAAGTGTTATGATCCCCAACTTAGGAGATTAATTGTGTCTAAAGATGTTCGGTTTTATGAAACTAACCATTTTTTCAGCAAGTCACATGAAATCACAAGTCAAGGGAATGGCATCTTGGATGTGTTTCCATTACCAAGAATTGAACTTGAGGCTCCACAACAACAAGATCCCAGTCATGTCAACATTGATGCATCTCTCACTGAAAGTAACAATGAAGGGTCTCGTCTTAATGGTACACTGCATGAAGATGGTGATAATCAAGATGATCCTCACAATATGGTACAAGATGTGAACGAGTGTGAGATAACTCCTTCTATTCCACGACGTAATCCAATGCGTGTTAGGCAACCTCCCACAAGACTTCAAGACTTTGTCACCTACAAACTCACACATCCCATCTCAAATTATGTGTCATATAAGAGAGTGACACCAACCCATGCCGCATTCCTCAAAGACTATATCGAGTTACAGTGAGCCTCAAAACTTTCATGAGGCCAACAGCCAAGAGGTGTGGAAGGAAGCCATGCAAGAAGAACTTAAAGCCCTAGATCAACACAACACATGGAGCATCACCAAACTTCCAAAAGGCAAGAAAGTTGTGGGTTGCAAATGGATCTATAGTGAAATTCAAGTCGGATGGATCAATTGAGAGGTATAAAGCAAGATTGGTGGCTCGGGGATTCACTCAAACATTCGAGGTGGATTACAAAGAAACATTTGCACTGTTGCAAAAATGAACACGATAAGAGTGCTCATGTCGTTTGTAAACAAGGGGTGGTCCATGTACCAAATGGATGTGAAGAATGCATTCTTGCATGGTGATCTCAAAGAAGAAGTCTATATGAAATTACCACCTGGGCATCCTCAAAGCAATGAACTGGATTTAGTGTGCAAATTACATAAATCCATTTATGGTTTGAAACAGTCCCCACGAGCTTGGTATGCCAAGCTAAGCTCAGTTCTCACTAGTGTTGATTTCAAAAGCAAAGAATGCCGATTCCTCACTATTTGTTCAATGCGAGCTATGGGCAAATTGGTTGTGCTGATTTATGTAGATGATCTGATAATTACAGGTGATAATGCTGACGAGATTTTCAACCTGAAACAGTCCCTCAAACAAAGGTTTGCAATTAAAGACCTTGGGATATTGAAGTACTTTCTTGGTATAGAAATGGCAACCTCGCACAAAGGACTCTTTCTTAACCAAAGGAAATATGTCCTAGATTTGCTTAAGGAAGCTAACATGAGCGATGCTAAACCAGCCATTACCCCTCTTGACAGCAAGCTCAAACCTAGCTTGAAGGGCACGCCACTCATGGATATAAGTTATTACCGTGACCGGTTGGTAAGTTGATCTACCTAACAATCACGGACCGACATCACATATTCTGTAAGTATTGTGAGCCAATTCATGCACTCCCCGACATTTGAGCATTTGACCCTTGTTAAAAGGATTTTACGCTACTTAAAAGGATCAGTGGGTCGTGGTATTATCATGAAGAAGAATGACAACACACAAATCATGGGGTATTGTGATGCTGATTGGGCAGGGAATGCAATTGATCGCAAGTCCACCACTGGCTACTGTACATTTGTCGGTGGAAACTTGGTCACGTGGAAGAGTAAGAAGCAAACTGTCATTGCCAGATCAAGTGCCGAAGCTGAGTATCGTGCAATGGCTTCAACTGCGTGTGAGTTGATATGGCTTAAAGGTCTTCTGTGTGATTTAGGTGTTCCTACAACTCTTCCTATGTCCTTGTTTTGTGACAATCGTGCGGTATGCATATAGCATCAAACCCAGTGTTTCACGAGAGGACGAAACACATTGAAGTTAATTGTCATTACGTTCGTGAACAAGTTCAATCATAGGTGATTCAGACACATTATACTAGAAGCTTCGACCAATTGGTTGACATCTTCACCAAGCCCTTGGCTTCTCATCAGTTTCAATGACTTTTGTCCAAGTTTAGATCCAACTTGAGGGGAAGTATTGGATATTAGTCTTTAATCAAGGAATAAAACAAAGACCTTAATTCAAGGAATAAAACAAGGACCTTAATTCAAGGAATAAAACAAGGACCTTAATTCAAGGAATAAAACAAGGAATCCTTAATTCAAGGAGTAAAACAAGGAATCCTTAAAACAAGGAATCCTTAATTCAAGGAGTAAAACAAGGAATCCTTAATTCAAGGAGTAAATCAAGGAATGCTTAATTTAAAGAATAATTGAAGGAGTAAAATTTCCTTATAAATAGCTATACAATTTTAATGAAAACATGAAGAAAATAATACAAACTAGAGAACTCTTTTCTATAGAGTTATTTCTTGTTTTTTCAACACTTGCTAATTACTTTTTTTCTGAGGACTTCTACTTCTTCTTTCAATTACTCTCTTTACGCCTTATTTTCTGTTTTTCTTTAATCATTTCTGCATGAATATAAGATGTGGTGTGGATCCTGTTGAGATTATCTGAAATGGGCTTTGCTGTAATAGTGTTATTGGTTTTCATGAAATTGATAATTAAGATACTTGTTAATTCAACACTAATCAAGTTTTAATTCTTTGATAATTTTTTTTACTCTTTTTTTTTCATTAGTTTTGTTACTGAAATAATTTCTTATTGCATGCATACAAAACACTTTATCTGCAAAATTAACAGGGAAATTAAAAAAAACAAATATTTTTAAAACTTATAACAATAAAAATAAAGATTGAATGTTAAAATTTAAAATTAAATAAATTTAAATTATCATAATTTAATTAAAATGAATTGGATGATATTTAACATATAATATATTATTTTTATGATTATTTTAAGGATATTATTTTAAATTTTTAAATTTTTTTTAATTAATATTGTTTGTGGCCTTTGTTTTTTTTTTTTAAGCTACATTTTCTTTTTGATTCGTGCCACAATGAAAGAAATGTTGCGGACTGAACCCAGAAATAGAAAAATGTAATCCGAAAATGGTCGTTATTTTAACGGAAGGAACAAACTAATAAACATATTATCGTTTACTTGCCAAGGACTGAATCCATTGTACTGGTTAATAGGTTATAGACTTTATATAGCCTATAAATTAAGATTTTGGATCAAAAAAGAAAATAATAAAGATAAAAATACATGCATTATCAAATATACAATAATTAATTAAAATTACACCTGCCATACAGTTACAGTTACATTTACGTTTATATTTGTCTTTCATTGAAAAAATTCTAATTATTTATAAGTTTGAAAACTTTATTATGCGAGTTAGGCTTTGAGATATATTGTTCATTATTTTGTAAAATATTATCAAATATTATATATTTATTATTTTAAAAAAATTCCATTAATTTTAACTCTCATTAATATAAATTACAATGTCATAATAAAATTATATTATAATTATAATCAATCGTAAGAATTTTTTTATTAAATATAATTATATAAATCTAACTATATTTATTATTCTCCTTGTATCAAATTATTTCAAGTAACTTTTTTACTAATTTAACAATAAAATTTATCTTTCTATTCATTTTAAATTATATACTCAAATATTATTTCCACTAAATCATTTATCATATATTATTATCTATTATAAATTTATGATAACTTTTACATTTTAAAAAACAATGAATAACTTTTTCACTCTTCTTTTCTCTCAAAGAATATGGAGCGGAATTTTCTAACAAATGGTAAAATGCCAGAAAATACTTTCACTCTCTCATGCAATCGTATCATTTCAAATTTAATAACATGTAATATTAAAAGTATAATATTATAATAAAATCATAAATGTCATTTAGGAGGTGGACGAGTGAATATATATATATATATATAAAAGAATAATTTTATTTGTAATTTTATTTACATATCGATTTTTTTATTAATTCATAATTATGATTATTAAATTAAGTAAAATTAAAATAATTTATAAATTGATAACTGTATAATTTACTTTTAAGTATAAATATAATGAAATATAATTTTGTTGAAGATATATAAAAATTTTCATACAAAAGATGAAAATTTTGCAGAGAATTTGATAAAGCTTCACCAGCACGCAAATGAAAACAGAAAACTGTTCGACACTCACTTATTCTCACGCGCCTAAATACCCCTAGCTTCAAATTCCATGTCCTTTTCCTCTGAAACGACTTCGTTTCATAATCAATTGGACATACCCTTCCGAAAACACACACGAAACGGTAGCGTTATAGCTTTCCGTTTTAACCCTTTTTACTCTTAGAAACCCACATTTGAAAACAGAAAGAAAGGAGAGAAAACCAGTCATGAATCCCATTTCCACAATACACCGCCAGATACCGTACCCCAACTACCGCATCTACGACGTGTCGTTGTACAACTACAGCATTCGATCACTGGTCACTGACAACCCAGACGTCGTCAACTCGTGGCTGGCCGATACCGAACGCATTCACCGCAAGCGACTTCACAAACTCATAGTCGGACTCGACGTGGAATGGAGTCCAAGTTTCAATCGAACCATTCGAAACAGAGTGGCTACTCTTCAACTCTGTGTTGGTCAACGTTGCCTCATTTACCAGTTGAGCCACTCACCGTTTTTCTCACACTTAGAAGCTGGTAACTCAACTCGAAAAGTGAGTTAGAGGACGCAGATTTATAAGGATTGCGTTTTTTCTTCTACCAATGTGACTTAACATCCCCTCCACATCGGCCAGAGTCGGATTCTGACGGTCCTGATTCTGACGCGGGGTCGAGTACGAGGAAGAAGGCTGTTCGATACCAACTTAAACTGGACCTAACTACGAACCCAAAAGCGCGTGAGTTAGAGGATTAGTGAAACATAAGACGTTGCGCTTACTTCTTAACGTGTGGGACTTAACACCCATAATCACTTTATGACTTTCTTGAGAATGATGATTACTGTTTTGTGGGTGTTGGGAATGACGTTGAAAAGCTTTTGATGGATTATAATTTGGGTGTGAATCGTACGGTTGATATTAGGGTTTTGGCTTCGAATGTGTATGATTCAAGGGAGTGTAGGAATGCTGGATTGAAGGGTTTGGCTAGAGTAGTGCTTGGTTTGGAGATTGAAAAGCCTAGAAGTGTGACTATGAGCGATTGGGAGAATCATCCGCTTAGTGTTGATCAGGTACAGTATGCTTGCATTGATGCGTTTCTTTCCTTTGAGATTGGGAAGGCTTTGAATGCATCTTAATTCTGATTACAATTGATGGGTGTTTTTGGGATGTGGATTTTGAAAGAACTTGCTTGATTTAGTTTTATACTTGGTTGTTTTGAATTTGGAATATAAGAACATTAAGTAGTTTGTTGATAAGATGTTCAAACTGTTGACTAGTTTGATGATAATGTGTTGGATTCAGACCCAGTATTGCTATTTTCGTGTTGGATTCAATATTCGTATATATTTCTTTGATTATGACGAGGAAAATATGTTCAAGTAATCCCATCTCAAACACGTTTTCTTTCAAGTATATGAATGCGCCTTATTTTTATTTATTTTTTCAATTAAGATAAGAAATTCAAGATGTGGGTTTTTCTGGGTTTTGTTGATCATTGATGGGTTTTAATGTCTCTACTGGAAGTGGGTTTTTTTTAATGTAATAAAAATGTATATTGGAAGTGGGTTAGTTAAGAAGGTTTGAAGATTAATGGGTTCAAATTTTTCCATCACCAACCATCTGGTATACTCATGGACGTATTGTGCTATAATCTGAGCATATTATTTGTAATTTGTTCTATCAGTATGAATTTTTTTTCTTCGTTATTTTTATAGTAGATTAAATTAATTTTGGTCAAAAAAATTAAATGAATGTTAAAATATTATTAAAGTTAGATGTCTTTTATTAAAAAATAACTCCCATCAAACTATATCCTTTGTAATAACATATTGTTAAAATATTAATTAAGTATCGATTATTTTAACTTTTTATCATCCATATTTTTTAAAAAACATTTTGATAGTATTAATTTTTTATTTACCGTATATTACTATAAGAGGTGACAACTTAATGATAATATCTTTTTAATAAATAAATAAACCACATACGAATTTTAATTATTTTAAGATAAATACACTTAATTTATTATATTTAATATCATATTATTTTTCTTTCATTATAGTTAAAACAAATTTTAATCCTAAGATATTTAATTAGGACAAAATATATATTAAAATAATATTTTATTTATTTTAAATTATTATTATTATTAAAAAAGAAAAAAGTAATACAATAAATAATGTTATGTCAAATTTATTACAACATATTTATTGCTTTAAAATGGTAAAATGTTTCAGCATTTATTTTGGACAAGTTTTTATGCAAAAATTACGTTAAAATAATATTTTCAAGCCATTTTAGAGTTGCCCTTAGTATTTTAGGATTGCTAGTTGGGGAATCGTGATTTTGTTATCTGAACGGGATATTATAGTAACATTATTTTGTAAGAGATATATAATTCATCCCCTTAAGTTATAATATTTTATTATTAAATTGAGATCAAAATACTTAATATCAGTTTTTTCCTTTATTATTATTGTTTCTGCCATTATTTTTCTCTTTCCATAATTTCTTTAATGATTTATTATGCCGTTTCCTTTTTTTTCTCTTCCGAACAGATTATCCATGTGCTATTTTTTTTTTTATGGATTAAATGCATAAGTTATGAAAAAATATTTTTTAAA
The DNA here is from genome assembly GCA_030763125.1 of Hippophae gyantsensis. Lineage (NCBI taxonomy): Eukaryota > Viridiplantae > Streptophyta > Magnoliopsida > Rosales > Elaeagnaceae > Hippophae > Hippophae gyantsensis. Next base: position 22,141,931 of record CM061031.1, read on the forward strand.
AATGATATATTTAAAGTAAATGATTAATATGTTCAAAGATGATATATAAATTATTTTCTCCATTAAGAAAAATAAATAATACATAATTTATCTCTTCTTCCTTAACATTAGTGTATGTCCATATAATAATGGACTAGTTTGTCCATTCCAATAATTTAGGAGATGTTTAGATTGTAAACCAAAAATTTAAAACAAATTTTAAAGAAATTACTCATATTTTTGGTTAATATAAAAGGTAAAGTAATTGATTTGATGAAAAAAAAATAGCAAAATAATAATAATAAAATTATTAAAAAAAACAATAATAAATGAGTAAAATGATGGGATGAAAGGTAATAATAAAAAAATTAATATTGATTATTTTGTTTTTAATTTTAATAATAAGGTAATTAAATCATGTATTTTTAATAAGTATGATCTATTTGTTTTTTCCTATAGCTGATAGTCCCCGTTGACCTTTAAATATTACGTACAACACTTGATTTAATATTTACCTCTAGTTCAGTTAATACAAATTTTATGTGAACTAACGATTAAAGTAATACGAGACTCTTTTTTTCTTTTCTTTTTTTGTTGTAATAGACAGACTCAATACTTTTTTAATTATTATGGAAAGACTCAATACTAAGATGCTATTAATCTATTAAAAAAATCATAATAGTAATTTAAATTAAATTATCAATATTATTTAATTTTTTAATTAAAAATAATATCAGTTAATTTCTTATTTTTATAAAAACTATCGATTAAAGATAAATTATATAATTTATTAAATGATTGATATAAAAAATAATTCATAAAATATTCATTTTTAATATTTATTAATTAATAAATATTTTAATTTAATATTTCATTAATTTTTAATTTTTATTAAAATTAAAAAATATTTAAATAATTTTTTTTTAATTTTATTATTCTTTATATTTTCTTAAACTATCTCATATCAAATTTCACTTTTATTCGTGTTAAAGATTTGTATTTTAATTACGTTTTAATTATTTGATATAAAATAATAATATTTTTGAATATTATTAAAAAAAGTTATACGAAAGTTAATTATTCCTCCAACTTAAATAAGTAATTGGGACGTAGATGAAGAGTGAAAACGTCAACCAATAAAATCCTTTTGCGAGCTTTATATTAATTCAACCAAGTAAGTCTCATAATGTGAATTAAGCAATTAACTTAGGAAGTACAAAACAATATACTCAATTCAATACACAACAAAAATAATTAGCAGATACAAAAAAATAATCTATCGAATACACACTAGTGATAGTATGCCTCGCAAACTCCTATCTAGACTAGCAACATGCATACATAACAAACAATACAGAGCTTATCATACATGCATACATACCAAAAAGCTAAAAGGATTTACAATCATTTAAAGACCTTGTATATGGGAATATATTCAGTAAATAATGATTGTACTTTCAAAACATGCAATCAAACATACATAATAAACCATAATAAAGAGTCCAACACCTAGTACACCTCTAGGGTAAGAAGATACAAACTTCTTAGATACTCATACAAATCTTGCATATAGATAAAAGGTAGATTATACTGACACATAATCTAATCATGCATTACTACAAAGAAGGAGTCCAAGACCTTATACACAATTAGGTTAAGGAAATACAAACTCTTCAAAGACTTGACCAAAACAAGTAAATAAAAGATAGATAAACTCCAGACAAATAGTTACAGTTGTAGTAAAAATAATCATAAGTAGATAGTATAAAACAAAAGCAATGTTTAAGAGTCAAAAAGCTGACAATAAATAAAAAGAGTTTTATAATCAGAGCTTAAACTTTAGTATATAGAACCATGTACCATTTAAACTCTACTTGTACTAATCACACATTAGAGCATGCACAATATCATATATAATGAGGTAAACTCACATAGAGATCTTATCTATGTAATAACATCTTTGGGTTGCTTAAGACAACCAATAAGCAGCAAATAATTCACTAATTAATATAAAAGTTGTAACTCTTAAAGAAATAAAATCAATATTATATCTATTAGTTGAGACTTTCGTCCTAACTTCCTATTGTTGCTTTTGCTAGCTACTTTCGCAACGACCTAATTCGACTAATGAATCTAGCTCTTTTCCAAAACCCACACCATTAAATATGGTGTGATCAATAACCACATACCAATAATCAAAAGTATAACAATGCGTACTCTTGAAGATCACTCTCAAACTTAAACACCATATCCCTTTTTACACAAAGCAAGGTATATGAGAACTCAAAGCATTTAACTTAACTCATTCTCACAAAAAGTTATCACAACGTTGAGAAAATAGTCTTTAGCACTCACTGCTTAATAACGTTATTTTATACTAACTAGCAAACACTGTCTCAAGTACACACAACTCATAAGCACGGTTTTTTTCACACAATCAAGAATCATTGATACCAAAAAACATTCAATATAATAGTGATCGAAAAATAGAAAAATGATATATCAATTTGACAAAACTCTACTACATTTTTTTGGATACCAAAAAATAATAGATTTGGAATATTTATAAAACTTGAACTTGACACCTCGTCAACCACCTTACAAGGCTAGTGGTAAGGGTGATGGTGAGCTTGGTGACGATGTATTAAAAAATAACATTTTTTCATTCCAAAATTTGTCAAGTACTTTCTATAATTACTAACAGTCGAAACGAACCAAAAATACAAGTGATAACATCGGCTCACTCGCACATCAAAAACCAACACACTACTTAGCATGCATACTATGAAAACCAATTTAGTAGTATATGTAAATATATTTGTATACAAAGTGTTCTTAACTATGTGCGTGTGTATATTACTAATATGCAGTAACCAATCTTACATAAAGGATAACAGAATACTGAATAAAAATATATATAATTTTACAATTTTAAATGAAAAATTGTTAAAATAATATAATTTATTCTTAATTAATCATTTTTACAAAACTAAAAGACTAAATGACATTGTTTCTAATTTAATGAACTAAATAACACTGATGTTGTTAACAAGGTGAGATTTGTGACTCCCTTCCCATTTTTGTCCACAATTTAGAATTTATCTCTCATCCTCACTTAAAATACTTGTATGAACATATCGAGGATCCTAGTGGAGAACGAGTACCCCAAATAAGAAATGAAAATCCAAATAATATTGTAAATATTATTTTTATTTTTTAATAATTTTTATATTTTCATTTATAAAAATAGTAAGTCAATAGTAAATATTTTGTATTAAAAAAATTAAAAATTGGAGTCAATAAATAATAGAAAAGATAAATAATATTTATGTGAAAAGGAGAAAAATAAAATATATGTAATAAGAAATACATAATCCTTTTATATAAAAAAAATATTCATAGAATCTTGTTACAAATTAGTTTGAAATAATAACAATAAATTTTTAAATTTTAAATTTTTAAATTTTTAAAATTTAAATAAATATTTTAAATTTTTTTTAAAAAGCATATTGTTGCTCTAGTAGAATAAAAAAACTAAAGATGAAATATAAAATATATAATGTACTATTTATGATTAGTTTGAGTTTAAATATAACTAAATCTATAAAAAAAAATTAAAATATTAAATTTATATATATTTATTGAAATAGAATATATAATTTTTGAAAAACATAACGGAGAATACAATTTATGTCCTTTTCTAACCTTATATTATAAAATATAAATCCTTTTTTCTCATTCTCTATTTTTCATTTTATTATGGACATCTTTGTTTCCAACCAAATAATCCCCGTATAGATTTTTCTCATTAAAAAATTTGATAATTCTAAACAACACAAATAATCTACTCTAAAAAACTTCTATGCGACTTCAACTCGACACATAATTGCTTTAGTTTTCAAGGCTTCTATCGACTTTTTAGGAATAAAAGATTTTGTATTTACGCTAAATAACAAAAAGAATAAAAGTAATTTATTTAATAAGTAAAAATGAAAAAAGTAACATATTTAATAATTAAAATGTATTGTTTAAATTTTTTAAATATATATATATATTATAAAAAACTAAATAATTTTAAATATAATCGATTTAGAGTTTAGTCATTAGGATTTAAAATTTAATATTTTGGATTAAATGTTTAAGATTTAAGATTTATGATCTAAGGTTTAAGGTTTATAATTTAGAGTTTAGGATTTAAGATTTATAGTTTAACGACAAATAGATAAATATTATTAGTAATTTAATATTTTTTTTTCTGTTTAAAATATACTTTTAAATTACTAACCTATTATTTTTATCTATTTTATTCGTTATTATAACCAATAGTCCCGAAGTTTCTATTGAGCCTATCAATTCTAATTATTGGGCATGGGTTAAGACACCAGGCCTATCTTTTCAACTTAAACAGATACTTAAAAGTGTTGCTAAATCAGCCCACTCTTTTACTAATTGCGACTGCAATATCATATTTGTCTATTCACGTGGTGGGTTTTCTTAGAAAAATACGTGGCGCATTTAGTAGAACTTTAACATGAAAATTTTGTTACTGGGTCGGGATAAAGGATTATATATATCACTTTCAATGAATCATACTTTTTAAATCATGGCACATTTACGCTGATTGGTAAAACTATCGTATATTTCTATATTTTTATTATTAAAAAAAATATCTTTTATTTTAATCACCTTATAAATTAAATTATAAATATTTAAATTTATTTAATATTAAATATTATTTAGTTAAATCTTATTTAATATTATTTGAATACTGTTTTAAATTTTAATTTTTTTTTATAATTTACTTTACTTTTATCGTTATTTTAATAAATAGTTACACGTATACATTTTATATGAGATCCGTATTATGTCATTGCACCATAAAAATAATACAATAATCATTAATTTTAAAAATACCACTAATTAAAGCTATAAACAAGCAAACAAACAATAAATTAGCTGTTACTTAAACCACCTACTTAACTCAATGTGATAAAAGATACAAAGAATCCCACACGTGCAAATGAGCTACAAAGTCAGTTCATCATCCACTTATAAAAAAGTTCTGATAACTGAAAAATTCTCCACCCACAAGAAATAAGAAAAAGAGAAATAACTCTAAACTAGCCATTTAGAAAGGAGTTAAATATTTTTCTTTCATTTTCTTCTCCAATAATCAGGGCGTTGAAACATAGCTTTCAGAGCCAATATATCATACAAAAAACACCAATTACAACTTTAATACAATCTAACCAATTTTTCCTATCTGGGTTTTCTCCAAAGAATGATCCAAACCCAAACTAATCCTCTTTCTTTAACCATCTTCAACGACCTTCAAGCAACAACCTTCATTAATCTCACTTTGATCTTCACCTTTTTGATCAATTTCAAAACTTGGGTTATTGTCTCGGTTTGACAAAACCAAATTGAAAGAACCAAACTTGGGTGTGATTTCAGGAACACAACCACTAAATTTGGTGTCAAAAGTGAAAGAAAAGCTTGGATTTGAAGAGGCCAATTCTTCAACTTTCTCTAGTGCTTTTGGGCAATTTTTCCTCCTTTTCGCCTCTCTGCTTGTCTCTGAATATTCTGGCTTGTTTGCTTTATCAAATTCAAGAATTTGTGGGTTGTTTTCTTCTTTTGAGTCTTGATTTGAAGAAGAAGAAGATGATGATGATGATGATGATGAGGTTGGTGTTGAGAGTGATGGTTTTGTTGGCTCTGAAGTGTTCTTAGCGGCCATAATTTGGGACTCTTTGGGAGGAAGAATCGTCTATCTATTGGAAAGAGACTGCTTCGTTGGACGGCTATTTAATATGGCACATCAACAAATTGCTATTTTCTACTTTTTTTTATGAGTTAGAATTATCTTATTCTATTTTTTTTCATTGTTTAATATATATATAATAATAATAATAATAATACTTTAAAAGAATAGTATATTAATAATTATAAATATATTAAATAAAAAATAAATAATTGAGATAAAAAAAAGGAAAAAGCAAGGAGAGAACACAAGTCCTTTTAATACTGAGCCATACAAAATGACTTTAGAAAGAAAAAAAAAACTTATGAAGTAAATAGGGAAAATTTGCTTTTTAGATGTGATTTATCTAAAAATTAGAATATTTGTTAACTACCCGAAATTTCATATTTCATTCAATTTATTATTTTATTTTTTATTTAATTTGACACTTAAACTTCACCCTTTATTCAATTTTATATTTAAATTTTATGACTTGATTCAATTTATTACCTCAATCATAATGCATATTGTGTGTTTTTTTTCTTTTCTTTTTTAGTTTTATTGTAAATGTAGTAAATTTAATCTTGTGAAGTTTATGTACTAAAAAGTACAATAGCTTTTTATTAAAAATAAATAAAAATTTTAATAAATTGAATCAGAAATTAAATTTTACCTTAATTTTTTAATTAAAATCACTTTTTAACTGAAATATAAGAAACAAGCGCTTAGAAACCTTACTTGAGCTTTAACTTCCACCTAAATTTCTGTTTTAGATCATGAATCATGCAAAAGTTTTTTTTAGGTGACTGATATAAATTAATATTATTAATAAATATAATTAAATTTAATAAAAATTATTATATTAATTATAAAAATAATATAATTATGATATATAAAAATAAAACATTAATCATTTATTAAATTTCTTCTTTTTTTGAAAGAGGATGATGTAGTAGTGTTCAGAGTTTGACTTTTTTAAGGGAGGTGTCGAATAATATGTTTTTACGAAAATAATAATAATAATAATAATACTTGACAAACTTCTTATCAACTTGTCTTAGAGATAATTTAAAAAAAACATTTCATAAAAATGTAAAAATAAAAAATTTCTTAGAGGTATTTATAAACTCAGAGTTATTTTCCAATCAAAAAAGTTCATTCAATATATTAGATCAGGCTAATATCTCATTTTATCGGATTATTATCACAAATATCCTTGAGATTTTATGTTTCTTTAAAATTACTTCTAAGTTTTATTTAATATCAAAAATGTTCATAAACGTTATCAGCGTTATATCTTCATTTAACATTATGAGCAAAATAGTAATCTCACCCCTATACATATATTATTTCCGCGGGATAAAAAATCAAAAATACCTCTAAAGTTTTTAATATCTTTAGAAATACCCTTAATATTTAAAAAAAACTACAATACTTCTGAGGTTTAAGGTATCTTCAAAAATACTCTTATTATTTAACAGAAGCATCAAAAAGTCATGAAAAATCACATCAATATCTGAAAAATTCTTTTCTACCCCTACCTATATAACTTTTTTAATATTATCGTTAAGAATATTATCGCAAATACCCTTGAGCTTTTACTTTTCTTCAAAAATACTCCTACTATAATAATTAATTTAACTTTATCAAAAATACTTCTGCTATAATAATTAATTTAACTTCATCAAAAATACTCTTGTTACAATAATTAATTTAACTTCATCAAAAATGCCCTTGCTACAATATTTAATTTATCTTCATCAAAAATACCCCTGCTTGATCAAAAATACCCCTGCTTCTCAATAACACGATATAAAATATTTTCCAAAAATATTTAACTTGATATCGTTTGCTTTATTAACTTAATTTATCTTCAAGAGTATTTTTGAAAAATATTTTATATCATATTATTAAGAAATAAGGGTATTTTTGATGAAGATAAATTAAATATTATAGCTGGGGAATTTTTGATGAAGATAAATTAAATATTATAGCTGGGGAATTTTTGATAAAGTTAAATTAATTATTACAACAGGGGTATTTTTGATAAAGTTAAATTAATTATTATAACATGAGTATTTTTGATAAAGTTAAATTAATTATTATAGCAGGAGTATTTTTAAAGAAAAACAAAAGCTCAAGGTTATTTGCGATAATATTCTCAACAATAATATTCAAAAAGCTATATAGGTAAGGATAGAAAAGACTTTTCAGATATTGATGTGATTTTTCATGATTTTTTGATGTTTATGTTAAATAATAAGGACATTATTAAAGATACCTTAAACTTCAGGGGTATTGTAGTTTTTATTTTAAACATTAAGGATATTTTTAAAGATATTGAAAACCTGGGAGTATTTTTGATTTTTTTCCCATTTTACGTGACAAAATATTATTATATCTTTTATTTATTATTTTTAAAATATAATTTATTTTTCTCTTCACCTTCTATTAAATATTAAATATTTTTTAAAAAAATTATATTATCATTAAATTTTATTAATCTAAATACCACGTTATTACATATCTAAAAATAATAAATAAATAAAATACACATTATATGATTTACATCTAACAAAAACGTGCCACAATAACCTAGTTGCATGTGCACATTATTTTCATGAGCAACAATTAAATAAAGCAAAAACAATTTATGTCTTAGATACCAATGCTAACAAGAAAGTATTTTGGTGGCTAAATTCATGGCAAATAAATGTTTTATTTTCTTCCGCGTACAATTTATCATTCACAAATTATTTACTTTCCCATATAATTTGCTTTTAATTAACAAGGGATAGTGATATTTTAAAAAATAATCTATTAATAATAATTTTATCTAACAATAATAATATTAAAATATAATTAATATTAAAAATAAAATGAATATTTTATACATTTTTATTGTAACAATAACAAAAAATTTATAATAATATAAATATCCTTCCTGGTCAAGAAAACGTGTTTTCAAGGGTTACTATTAATAAATAATTATCATAAAAATTATTAAAAAGATAATAAATTTAAAAAAATAGATTCGTTGTTTTGCAAATCAATCTTCTATTTTTCAACATATCTACTGTCTATAGTCTAAAGGTAAATTTACAAATAAATTTTGTACACATTGTTTACAAAATACATCTCCTCTAGCCATTCATATATGGACTTTTTATAGTTTTGCTTCCTACACACCACCTCTCGGAACTTACAAGTTTCAAAGCCTCCTTGTTATCTTCTTCATCTTTCACTATCAAATTCAAATAATTCAAATTCTCCACTTATTCTGCTTTCATTATCTATAATAGTAATGGTGCCAACTTTTTTCAAATTTGTAATGTTTTTTACGTATATTTTTCAATTTAATAGACGTATTGACTCCATATCATTCTTGAGTAAGCTTACGAATACCAATTTTAAGGTTTTTTATTTATTATTATTTTGTTCAATTTTTTTTTATTGAAGCATGCAAATTTGATATAAATAAATCCAGCTGTTTCAAACAATCATTAAATTTGAAATAGTTCCTTAAGTTAACGTATGCTTTCACACATTAAGTCCATCATGTTTGTCATAACGAGAATATAATAGGAATAGAATTGTGATATATACCGAATTCAATAAATTAAGTAATATTATTATTATTATTATTATTATGCTTTGATTAATGAAATTAAAATAATGATAATATTTAAAAACTTATAATAAAACAAAATTAGAAAATATTTTTTTTAAAATAAAATAAAATGAGAAAAATAATAAATAATTATATAAATTTATAGGAAATATAAATTAATAAAACACTATAACATATTTCTACTGATAAAATGTTTTGTATTTTATTCTATCAAATTAATTACAATAATATTTTAAATCATTTTTATTTTCATTCATATGAGTGTAAACATTTAAATGTAAAATATAAAGTTGAAATTACACAAGCAAAAATAAGCATAAAAGTTGCTATTGTAACTCGTTTGAGATTGTTACCATAGGAGTTTAGGTTATCAAGTAATATTCAAAATTTATACTATCAAACTGATTTATTACATAATGAGGGAAAAAAAATTGCTTTATTGTATATTCATTTTGGTTGTCTCCCTTATTATCTATTGATTACTGCATAAAAAAATACTTGCATACTCTTAATAGGAATTTAACTTCATCATTACTTTTTTTTTTTGTCTTTTCATCTACCTTCGTATTGAGAAGTGAGTATATTATACGAGAGATATAGACTCAAATATCTTTGATTTACCTATATTTTGAAGTTTTCTTCATTTTTTTTCTCTCATATCTATATTCTCATAAGTCTATCTCTGTTCAAGGTAGTACGTACTACCGTTGGACAAAAGCCATTCCCTTTATCTCTTGTTGCAATTTTGATAACCAGTAAAAGATCAGAATTTTAATTTAAGATAATATTACATAAACAATCAAAATATTAGTTATTTTTTAATTATTATTCATTATTATTAAAAAAGATATTATATATTTAACAATAAATATGATTAAATTTAAAAATTTGTTTTTAATTACATATCTAAATAGTTAAAGTTAGTGAATAGATAATTAACAAAATTACGATAAGTTAAAATTTTCGTAAATGATCGAGCATGCAATCATATGAAAATAAAGTAATACGAAAATATAAATTAATACAAGATTTTTAAGTGAAAACAACTTAAGTCACATCAATGACCTAAAAGAAAAATCATTTGTATACCGAACCACCAAACTATTCACTATGAAAAATAAGATACAATTATAAGTTTAGGTCTCATATTACCCACCAAGATAAAATCCTCGAGTAATTTATTTACAAACCATTACTTTTATCATAGTCTTTACAAAAAATGTGTTCGAATTCAGACCAACGTTTTAATAACTTGAGTCATATAAGTAATCAAATCGATTCAACTAGCACCTAAAAGGTTAACACGATAACACAAGTATAAATGTTTATTCTAAAGCAGATTCAATAAGATAATCCTAATTAGATGATTTAATAAATATATCAGATAAATCAAAATCAACTAGCAACCCATAGATTAATCAATTAAAGCACATGTTCAATAAAGATAATTTCTTTAATGATTAATAACAAAACTAAATAATTAAGATATGACACATACAATTATTTGATCTAATAATTCAAGAACGAAAATAAAGAAGATATAAGAATATATTATCAAAATATCATAAATCAATTAAGCTTATTAATCAATCAAACACAACCACCAATGTTTGATAAATTAAATAAATAAAAAAAACTAAAGAAGTATGATCTTATATTTATAAAATAAGAGAGAATAAGATAAAAAAAATATAATGATTTTATGTAGTTGAGAAAATTGTGAACCAAAGGTTTGTTTAAATATAATGAATTTTAGCTAGAGGTAAAAGGCCTATTATAATTTTGTCCTTAAAAATACTTAAAAGAGTTTAAAAAAGATAAAGACCATATGATAATGAAACAAATTGACTTGAGTAAAAATTAAATTAAAATTGAAAATCTGGTTGCTCGATCGATTTAGACGGAGCTCGATTGATCGGGTACTTAATTCGATCGATTCAATCAATAAAATAGTTAATTTGGGACTTTTTAAATTGAGTAAATCATTCCTCGATTAATCTACATAGCTTAATCGATCTATACATGTCTCGATCGATCGAGTAGTCTAATTTCAAAATATTCCTACGTATCTATTATGCATAAGAACATAGATATAACTGAATTGTGATCGTTAAAACTCGATAGCTTCTTTGACTTAAAAATATTCTTGAAAGATACAACTAAAAACTAAAATTAACATATATGTTTTGTTCATAAATATCACTAATACTCACGTAAATCTTACAAAATTATTGACTTTTATCATATTTTTTTAGTAAAAGCTTAAAGAAAAAAATAAAGATGAAATACAAATCTATTTTATATATATAATTTATCTATAATCTCATAAATATTATACCTAATTTCTTTTCTTTTGACGTAAATGTGAGATACGTATACCTCATCCTAATTAACCCTACGTAATTCCGCCAATGTTGACAATAACTACTTCAGTTTAGCAGCATGTTCCACTGTTTGTATATAAATTTTTTTACTTTATGTATTATTATAATTAATTAATTAAAAATTAAAAATATATGTCCAATAATTTTAACCAATAAATATCTCGTAATATAAATTATAGTTATATTACAACTGTGACATAAAAAGTAATACTCTTTCCATAAAGGTTCATGTAAAAGCCATCTCCCTCACCGAACAACCACTGGGGATCATTTCGTTTAACACAATTTAATTGCATCCCAAGATTCACATTAGCAACTTGCTGACTTCTCAGTGCTTCTAGTTGCTGACTCCTTTCTTGACACTGCTCACTCCCACAAACAATATCTTCTATGGTCTTTACGAGATCAAGTGTTAAGATATCTTAACAGGAAATTAGCTTAATTAATTGAATGTGGAATAATACGGAGATATTGTATAAAGTTCTTATATATTCGCTTATTGGTATTAAAACATTTTAATAGTTTTGATTTTATTTTTAAATATGTAAAGTATTTGATCGTTCGTATATTATTTTAAATTGTATTATCATTTTTTATTCAATAAAATTCTAACTAATTATTATTATTATTATTATTATTATTATTATTATTATAAACTCTACTTCTTATAAAACAACATTTGCTTATATGGTAGTGCCATTGTTCATTATACAAAAATAATTCTTATGGGCATTAGGGGTTTAATAGCATAATATAATAATTAAAATATATTCATGTGAACAATATACATATATTTTTCAAGAGATTAAAAATAAAATATAGAAAAAAATGAAACATATATAAACTGGAGCGAGAATTAAACTCATCACTATTAGCAAGACTACTCACACCACCACTTTAGCTCGGAAAGAGGATAAAATAATTCTTAACCTACTATTCTTTTTAAAATTGCAGCTATAAAGTATCAAGGCCATGTTTTTAGGAATGGAAGTAACCATTACTCCTTCGAGATCATATTTAGGTAAATATCGATAAAATCCTTTCTAATAATAAATGTTTAAAAAAGTTTTAAGTATATGGTTAATTTATGATAATATTTATCGTTTAAATTAAAATATTAATAAATTTAAAAAAAATTATAGGTAACATAAAAAATTAATGAAATTTATAAAAAATGAAAGAAAAAAAATCAATATCAAAAATAGATAAAAGAAATAAAAAAATCATTCCCCTACCCATATTTGATTGTTTCTTTATTTCTTTCAAAAATATTTATTTAATTTAAGGTAATGTTTTATATTTGTTTTTAAAATTCTCAGTTATTTGCACTGCTTAATTATTACATTGTAGCATTTGATTGAAAGTTGAATTTCTTTAATATTAAATCATACATCAAGATATACACTTGACATAATATCAAGTGAAACTATTAAGAGACTTCATGTATATTTGGGTAAACCCTAGGAATGTTAACGATACTTACCCATCATATTTTCAGCATTTTGGTCTCTTTTCAAATTTTTTTTTTCAATCAATTTGATTGTGATGAGAGTAGTTAAATAATCATTACAAGGCTATCAATTCACGAATATTTTGGACCAAATTGACTAAAAACAAAGGGGCCTTTGGAGGACCATGTAACCTTTCACTCGGTACATTATCATCCAACCTTTACTCTGGTTAAACTTCTTATATATGTGTGGTACATCTGGTAACTCTACAAAAGCTTAGACAAATGACAAGTTCAGTTTAGTGATGATGCATACCTGATAGAATTGAAACAAAAAGGTAATGAGATATTTATGATGTTATTTTTCTTTTAACCCTCTTACATTTCTGCCAAAGAGAATACACAAAAGAGTGACAATGCATACAATCAAACGCCCGCCACCTCTGTGACTTTGACCTGATTATGCATGTGCCAACTGAAATTTTAATCAATATTTACAAGCATACAAAACAACATATACCCACTCAGATGTGAAGCACGCCTTTTGCGTAATTCACAGTTACAGGACTCCATCTTATCCAGTCCGAATAATACGGTTGAGTCATTCCTCAACACTGGATAGCCGATTTTAGCCAGAGAACACGAAACTCCTTCTCGTTTTATAAGTATAGTACAAGAGCTAGAAGAAATAAAATTGTTGATTGAACAGTGGGAAGTCCTGCACAAGCTGTACGAAAAATGTAGTACTTATGGAACAGATATATGGAATGGAAAATTTTGAATGAAAATAAGAGAAATATCAATAACACCAGCATCATAAAAATATAGTTGTTACATCTTAGGGTTAGGTTTAACGAAATAGGGTGACATGATGGCAAATTGTTACTTTTTTTTCATTTTCGTATTTTTATTTATTTAAAACTGAATTTAAAAAGTATATATAAAATAATGTAAATCCATGAGGTATGTGAAATTTTCCAATGAAAATAATGCAACTAGTTTTCATAGCCAAAAAAAATATGCAACTAATTTAAAGCCAAAATATTATCACAATTTGAAGCCTAAAGTAAGCAATGAATGATACTCACATGTAGTTGGGGCAGGCGCAACCACATGTGTCTTGTCAGAATGTTCAGCATCTGGTTTGCTCTGTGATGGGGGATGAACATGAGCAAATACTACACTTGGCAAAGGACTAGATGCCGGAACCCAATGGGTATTAGGCTTTGATGGATGTACTTGTTTTTGTGGTGAAGGTGCTACATGGGCTTTGGACTTTGATGGATGTACTTGTTTTTGTGGTGAAGGCGCTACATGGGTTCTAGACATTGGTGGGTATGCATGTCTCTGTGGTGAGGCAGCAGAATGGTGAGGAGAAACATTTGGTGCAACAGTTGGAGCTGGATGTCTCTCCTTCCCCATTACTTTACGTCCAAAGTGGCAACCAGGTGGTTTTGCTTCATGGCCTCTCGATGGGGCTGGGACAGATGCCCCATCCTCAGGAGCTGGCACACTGTTTTGACTTGAGGGCGGTTCTCTCACATCAGCAGGTGCTGGTGATATTGCAGGAGCCAATTGGACACCATGATGGTGATGATGGTGGTGGTGGTGGTGGTGGTGGTGATGATGATGATGATGATGGGGTTGTGAAAGAGGAGCAGGTGAAGGTGAAGGTGAAGGTGAAGGTGACGATGTAGTGGCACTACCACTGCCCCCATGAAGAGAATGCTGCAAAATTGACGAAAGACGAACTTGCTTAACCCTACCAAATACAGTATTGTTCAGGCCAAGGTTTTTTGAATGTGGACTTGTGATGGTTTGAGCCAGTTGCTTTAACCTTTGCATTGAAGGGGCAGTACGAACAGCTAGTAGAACATATGACTGAACAGTAGTGGGGGCTGCCACTGTCGAACCTTTGGAGTTCGTCAAGCTAACATATAATATCTGCAGTCCACAAAACATAATCAGTACCTAAAATAGTGCATTGAAGACTAGTAAAGCATGAGAGTTTTGTAAGGAAACAAAGTCAAACATTTGATAGACTCCTAAAAGAAACCAGATAATTAAGTATACTTTGTATAAAAGGATACACCTAACAAATAGATTCTACAGATAGGAGGAAAGAGAAGAATAATTGTGTAACCTCATAGGGTGCTAGATGTAGTCCTGCCTTGAGCTGGCTGGTCAGCTCCTCAAAATTTACTTGCAATTGGTAGATAGAGAAATTTAACGTAAAGTTAAAGAAAATTTGCACTTTTTGCAGAAGAAAAGCATTTTGAGGAGGAGTTATGGTAATTCCTCCGCGAAATTTCAGCACCTCAAAAAATTCTGCATCTCCAAACAATGTTGCATTGAGGTGGAAATACAATTGACGTGTAACCAGAGGTTTAAAAGCTGCTCTGATCAAACTCTCGGCTGCATCAGACAATTTTGTTATTTTATCATCAGGAGCAACCCCAAAAATAACTCTCGTTATGTTTGATCCATTCAGGGGCTCAAGAGATAAGATGTCCACCTGTAAAATAAAGAATCAATCAGAATATTGATCTATGGAGCTAAGTAAAAAAGAAAAGGAACAAAAATACAGATACCTTGGTGAAGGGAACCCCTATCTCCTCAAAAATGTCATCTGCAAGCTGCCAGGTATTGTCTTCAAGCAAAGAAACGGGCTTCTTAATATTGAAACTTGCAACTATATCATGATCTGTATAAATTTACTTTGTCAGTTATGGTTATTAAGCATCCATCACAAAGTTTGAATTTGTTCTCAAAACCCTAATAATGCAAATAACTGCTGCCAGAATTTAAAAATCAACTTATAAAGAAATTTATAAAGCTGGTTCAAATGGGAGGGTAGAACAACTAGCATCAATTAAAAGAAATATTTGGTAAAACATCTAGCAGAATACATAAAAAGAAAATCATATAATGAAAAATAGGCAAGAGAAATGGCATGCTGAACGTATGAGTCCAGAGAAACAGAACAGTACTGCTTGCCAATGTCAAAAGACTATATATTTCAAGTGCAAATAAAAGAATCAACGATCTAATAAGGATACCCAAATGGGGGGTAGAACAATTAGCATCAATTAAAAGAAATAGTTGGTAAAACATCTAGCAGAATACATAAAATGAAAATCATATAATAAAAAATAGGCAACAGCAATGGCATGCTGAACACATGAGTCCAGAGAAACAGAACAGTACTGTTTGCCAATGTCAAAAGACTAGATATATTTCAAGTGCAACCAAAATAAAAGAACCAACGATCTAATAAGGATACCCAGCAAGGATGCTGGACTGTTGAGAAGTTTATTAATACCACTTTATTGGAAAGAATGAGAAACAAACCTTGATACAGCATATTTATAGCAAAACCCATCAATATAGTTTAGAAGAAGTCATGATGTGACACACTGTAATGACGTATCTAAGTAAAAGTTTTTATGTTATATTTTTTCATAATATGACTGTAATCCAAGCAAACGGGAGCAAGTTAGCTCCCAAAGATAGCACAAATGCCAGCTACTCTCAACCATAAGCCTAAAGTATGATTGCAAGTGCAAGGTGTGCAACCATCTAATTTCCACTCAACACATTGCTAGTTCTTATATCCAGATCTAGAAAATGTGACATTGTAGCTACAGTGCTTTGGTTGTTTAAGCAACGTGATCACTATGCTTTAGTACGGAAGTGCCCTAATTTAAGTAAAGCTAAGATGTTGAAGTGGCTAATTTTTTTGATAGGGTCAAAACATTATCAGATGCCATCAAAGTTTTCCAACTTTTTCCTTTCACCTAATTGATGTGTGCTATGCAAGGGAAGTTCAGAAGACATTGATTATTTATTTCTATATTGTCCAATTGTGCACTAGTCTAAGATACAAAGTAATATGGGTGTACAATGGGCCATTCCAATATCATGTTAATCTTTGTTGCTACATATAGGAATAGTATCAAGGCTACAGAGTTGGAACATTTCCTTGAGTTTTGTGGATTTAGAGGAATAGTAAAACTTTTAAAGATACTTAGAATGATACTAATCTTTTGTGGGATACAGATTTATTTTTGACTTCATCATAGGTATCGGCTCCAAAAGAGTTTAAAATTGTTCTCAATTTCTTATAAGCTATAATTGGGAAGCTTGTAATGGGGAGCTTGTGTATCCTAATTATAGGGATGGTTTTGTAACTATTTATTCTATAAATACAATACTTCTAATCAGCGAAAACAAAACAAAAAAAAGTAACGTGAATACTATTAAACAACTTTCTTCCAAAAATGGTTAGCATCCCTTCATTCATCATACAGTTTGAGAAATAGAATGAATGTAGCTTTAAATTATTTAAACGAAGAGGAAAGCCCCACGGCATGCACAATGTATTTAGGTGAAATATCCTTACGTTTGGTATTGTTGTAGCTTTTGAAGTAAATCTAGGTGTGCAACAAAAAAAATCAGCTATAATAAAATCAATAAGTTGTTTGGGAAAATACATTTTCAAAACTGATGTTATAGAATTTTAAATTAGTAAATTAAATGTAAAAATGTCGTCACACTTCAAAATTACTAAGATAGACATGTTCTTTTTAAAGAAAGACATGGTAGTTATTTTAGAAGTTTTATACTTTATATGATAAATGGTCTACCGTTAATTCTTATCAAACTTTAAATTAGAAAATTAAATGTAAAAGTGTTGTGAGGCCTTAAAATTACAAAAGATAGAGATGTTATTTTCAAATAAATACATGGAAGTTATTTTAGAAGTTTGATATGAATAAAGGGTAGGAATGGGAAAATAATCATTCTTCTAGTTTTTTGGGAACCATTTTGCAAAAATACCGTCCCCTAGCTTTTAAAAGTTAGTGTGATTAAGAAATTCAAAATAATAAAACTATCCAAAATGTGTTGCTACTTAACAACAAAATTTGTTCTAAAAACACATTTTTCATAATCCATAGCAATCTCAAACAGACCTTTAAATATTATCCTCAATAATTTTAGCCAAAATAAAAATATTGTCAACATTAATATAGGAAAAAAAATTATTTTGAAATATGCCACTAAATCTGAAACATGTCCCGGTGATAAAAACAAGTGTACACCAAAAGTTCCACATCAAAGCTCAATAAGAAACATAATAACGAACTTGTACATCCATATTTAGCATCATGAACGAGTTCCCAAAATTCACAATTCTTAAAGTTTTACTAAAAATAGAAAATGTAGAAGATTACAGCATCCAAATAGAAATTCGTATATAACAAAAAAACAAATATTTCCTCACTTATATTTTCAGCTGCAGTCAGTTTCCAAAATTAGTAAGGTGAAAAATACAATTCATAAACTGAAGCATGCATTTTTTTTTTCATTTTTTAGGCAACCTCAACTAAATTAAGTTGCACATCACCTAGTAGCCTGGTAGTATATCCAAAGTGGAAGTTGGTTCGAATCATTAGCTGATGAGCGTGTGTTGTATATCCAAAGTGGATTATACCAATTGTTAAAAAAAATATAAATAAATAAATAAATTAAGTCAGACATCTTTTATTAAGAAAATAAATATAAAAATACCAAAATCAATTAATCTTCTATTTTACCACATATTTATCATCGAACAAGAAACATAAAACCACCATGGCTAAACCCAAAATTCAATCAATTCGGGAATAAACTAATACTCAATTGGTAAAGCCTACCCACTTAACGGAAAAGGGAGCAGATCTAACTCACACTTGGCCTAAAATTAAGAATACAAACGTTTGAATTTAGTCAATTCACAATCAAAATTAAAAATTAATTTAACTGATAAATTCATTTTATCTTCTTTCCCAAAATTTGCTCAACTACCAAACCAAGTTCCTAACAACCAAATAAACAAGGAAGAGTAGTGCACGAAATCACACACTCCAATCCTCCCAAAACATCCCCAAAAATAGAAAGAAAAAAAACTGAAAATCGATTACACCAATTTAAGAAAAATGAAAAGGGGAAACTAGATCCACACCTTGTGAAACCAATGTCGGCACTCAAAACTAAATTACAAATAACGAATTGTTAATTCACCAATAAATTACCTTTGAACTTTGATTCAAGATCCTGATTGCTCTGATCCGCGAACTGAAGAAATGGAGGCAGCCAGAAGATTGCAGAGAGAAAAACAGCAACGGAAAGTAAGAGAATCAAGATGCATCTTATTCCAAGTAACCTTTGAAACCCACCAATCCAACAACAACCACATCGATCACCTGCATTTTGTTCTAGGGCTTCAGAACCGACGGTAGAAGACAAATTTTGTTCCTCTTCGCCCTTTCCCATTATAAAACAATGCTTTGGCGAAGTGGATTAGCGTCCCATACCCATTTTCTCAACTGGGTCTTCGATTGTTGAACTCATTTCTGGGTCATGTAATTTAGGGCTTGAAAGCATCTGAAGTACCAAAGATGGGTCCTATAATTTAGGGTTTGAACTCACTCTACTTCAAAATGACAACTATAGTCTTTTTAGGTAAGAGATGGTGCTGGTTTATCTGTTATTTATTTCTTTTTAATTATTTCAATTAAATTTTTATTGGGTTTCAAACATTTTTTTTTTTTTAAGAGGAAATGAAGGGGAAAGGAGTTACTAGAGGGGACATGCTTTAACGAGCTTGCGCAGAGAGTGAAAATAGGAGATGCTGTAATAATTTATTGCAACCAAGATAGCTTCGCATTTATGCTAAATTTTATTAATTGTTTAATTACACTTTATACGTCGATTTATAATCCTAGTTTTATTCTTAATTCGTTTAAGTGATGTATATATTTTTTATTATATCCATATATAATTATATTTTTTAATAATGTTTAAAATATTTTTTTTTTAAATATCATAAATAAAATTATGTAAATAATTATAAAAATTGAAGTAAATTTTAACTAATAAGGGTAATTTTTTTAAAAAAATAATAATAATCCTTAGGGACTTGAATTTTGGCATCCACATGAAATATGACTTTTTTTCAAAGAGAAATACAATTTGTACTTAATAGTTATTTTTCCATATTTTTAAAATCAAGTATTTAAAACAAATCTAGTTTTGAAAAAAGAAGAAGGTGAGATAGTTTTGAATTCCTAAAACAAAATAAGTAAATGAAAAGGTTTTATATAATAAAAGCTTATTCAAAGCTCAATTGGCAGTGTACATTGAATATCAATGCATACAAAATCATGTGGACTCGATGCACGTAAGAGTCAATTAATTTATGTCGCTATCGCTTGAAATACATAAAAGTAATAACATAATTCAGTTAAACATATTCTTCTACACCTTAATAAGGTTGTTCGAGAAAATTTATCCATTAAAAAGTTACCGCATAATTACGAACACGCCATCAACATAATCCACAATCTTTAATAAATTTTACATTTTAATTTTATAATTTATAAATAATACCTTAGATATAATATCTTAGAGTTCTATTAAATTTGCAAATAATATCTTAGAGGTATATTAAATTTACAAAGTATATATCAAAACTTATGATAAATTTATAATATTTAATTTTAAATATAATGAATCTTTAATATTACAAATAGTACAGCATCGATGTAAAGTTTTAAAAATAAGTCATTAAATATCTACTAGTTTGCAAAATTAAAATATTATATATATTTATGTTTTTTTGATATCATATTTTTCAAACTTAATAAACTTCTAATATATTATTTAAAAATTAATGAATTTAAGTACTTGATTTATTATCTATAATTATATATCACTAAGCTTATATGATTGTTTAAAATATTAGGTGGTGTGACATAAAAATTCTTTAGATGATTAATATAATTTAGTCTTTAGATTTAAAATGATTATTTATGTAGTTACTTAATTTGATAAAAATTATTGTATTATTTTAATATATTTTTATTAAAATATTTATTTCACTATTAAATTATTAAAACGTTAATAAGTAAATTTATAATGAAATTGTTTAAGAAAAAATCAATAATAACAATATTTTAAATTTAAATTTATTTAAATATATATTTTAATTTTAAAATATTAAAATAAAATTTTTAAATTAATAAATATTAAAGTAAAATTTTTATGAAATTTTTTAAATTAATTATAATTCATGTTTTAATCATATATAATTATTTGATAAAAAATATTATTTTAATAAAAATCATTAAATAATATATTTACTCATTAATTTGTTTATTTTTTATAACTAAATGATTAAATAACATCGTTCATAATCTAAATGATTAAAAAATACAAGTAATTAAATTTAATGAACTTCTCGAATACTTTTATTTAAAATATGTATTGTCATCTTTTGGCCAGAATAACATCAAAAATATCTCCAAGGTTTTAAAAATACAAAAATATCTTTCAAACATAACGGAAGATCAATCTAACAAAAATTAACAATAACATTTCATAATAAAAATAGAAAAATAAATAATAGAGAACCAAGAAGTAATAAAAAACCAAGGAATATTAGAATTAGAAATAAAGACATTTTATGATCTTTTCCACAATAAATGATAATTAGTAAAAAAAATTGATAAATTCAAAAGTGAAAATTAAATCTTAAAGAACGATATGGATTTAAAGATCCATCATTTTCATCATTAAGGAAATTATTTCCAATAAAAAAATATAATTTATTATAAAATAAGTAATAAATAAATCAACATTAATATTACGTATGCAAAAGAAAAGTATAATATATCATTAATTAATAAGGAAACTATTATGAAAAAAATTATCAAAAATTCCTCAAAAAGATAAAGAAAAAATTAGATACATCAATTTAAAATGAATCCAAATATTAATACAAACTCATTTTAGAAAATGAATAGATACACCAATAAAAATAACATTGTTAGATAATAGAATAATAAACATAAGAGATGTTTTACTATGAATGATCTATGATAATTTGAAACTAAAATTCAAAATATATCTTAGATTTGTTATTAATATTTATGATAAAAATTTAAACTAAGTATTAAGTTTGGCTTATGAATTTGAAAAATGAGACTTAATGAAAGAAAAAAATCATCAATTTTCAATACACTACATAATATGGTATTCATTAATAAATAGTTACAATAATACAATATATATATATATATAATGAATTCATAAAAATTAACAAAATATTACATGAACTTATCAAATAATAAAATCAAAAATATTAACAAACTTTAAAATATCATAAGAATGATACTTTAGACATAAAGAAAAACCCCTCGTATCGGAAGAAAAAGTAATGTAATAAAAAATAATAATATACCAATATTTACATTTATATAATCTAGAATGAACTTTCAATAAAGAAAAAGAAGTCACGAAAAGAAAACAAGATATTAAAATAAAGAAAATATTAGTTTATGATGTCATATTAGAAATAAAGTAATGTTTTTAGAAAGATTAAAATATATATAATTAAAAATAAATAGAAACTTAATAGTTTTAGCAAAAAATTCAGTAGCATTAATGAATGCTTTAAGAATTATAATACAGGAAATTGACTTAGTCTAATAATCAAAAACAAAGTATCTACAAAATATAATTAAAATAAAGTATACATGTAGAATTTACCTAACTAAAAGAATGTGATTATAATAAATTACAATAAAATATACATGTAGAATTTACCTAACTAAAAAAATATATATATAACATAAATAGAAATGATGATAGGCATAACAAAAAATTAAGTAGCATTAATGAATGCTTTAAGAATTATAATAGAGGAAATTGACTTAGTCTAATAATCAAACACAAAGTATCTACAAGACATAATTAAAATACAAAAAAAATATATTAAAAAAAATAAAAGAATGTGATTATAATAAATTACAATAAAATATACATGTAGAATTTACATAACTAAGAAAATATATATATAACATAAATAGAAACGATGATATTATAGGTCATAAATATGATCCCTTCAAAATATTAGAGGAAGAACCACCTAGAAGATCAGATACACTGATACCGAAAAATGAGAGAAGAAAAATGAATAAAAATATATAATTCCAATTCAATAGAATATATATAGAAAAGAATTACAAGAACAATTTATGAACTCTGAAAAGAGAAATATAAAAAAATTAGTAACTCTGTTGACTTAAAAGAATTAGAAAAACATTATAATGAGACATTATGCACAAACAAAGAGGAAGATGATATGACAGTCATTAGTAAAATTGACTTTGAACTAGAAATCATGACCTCAAAAGTTCATATAAAATGAATTTTATTACTAGTTCTTTACTAAGAAGAAACATTTGATCCACACAAGGAAAAAAAATAGATAAAGGTAGGAAAACTTGATACTTTCAATAAAAAAAGATAACCATCCAAAATAAAATAATGATTACATTGAAAAACTAGAGGTAATATTTTATCTGAATTCAAGCTACATAAAAATTATAGATCTAATCTCTTATATCTATATTGTATAAAAGATAGAAAAAAATCATTAAACGAGTATACTCATACAAACCTCTTAAATTTGACAATTAAATCCTTTAACTTGTACATTTTTAGTAGCTCATAGGGTGACAAAAAATATGAAAATTTGGGTTTCAAATTTAACAAGCAAATAAGATTTATTAATGCTAAAAAATGCTTCCACATGAAGAGAATATTTAGATATAGTAATAAATAAAATATACAAGGAATTTATTGGAGAATATAAAGGAAAAACTATTACTAAATCTAACGAAAATGAAATTAATAAAACCAAATGATATTTAACAAATATGAAAATTTGTAACATCTGTTATATGGATTCTTTTATTTGTAAATATGAGATGTATTATCATAAATTACTACCTTTTGTACAAGTAATATATAAGGAAATGTATTTTCAAAAGTTATCTGTAATGCTACATAAAACATTAATAGAAGGCTGAAATCAAAGAAATAAAAAATTCATAACAGACACACTAAAAGGAAGAATAAGAAGTTTCAAAAATTGGATAATTATTAAATATAAAGAGAGACAATAATATGAATAAATACAAAAAAATGATAAAATCTATTGTGATATAAGAGATTTTGAAATGCTAAAACAATATAGATGTAATATAAAATCCTATAAACAGAAATATAAAAAATATAAATACAATATATTTAAAAGATATAAATTAAGAAAATAAGATTTCAAAAATATAAAAGAATATTTAATAAGGAATACTATAGAAAATATATTTTTTGGAAAAACAAGGTACAAATCTCCTAAAAATAAAATTATTGTCTTTCGAAAGAAAAAAATATACGTGTTGGATCTACAATGAAGAATGACATTAAGTCAATGAATACCCTAATAGACTTCAACATAAGAAAGAATTTAAAAAGGAATTTTTACATAAAGTAAAAATCTTAGAAGAAACTTTTAAGATGGAACTAGAACCAATTGAGGAATCAGATATAGATGATACTTATAACATTTATCTATTAGAGAAAACTGAGAAGAAAATAATCGACTCAGAATATAAACACTTGGAATATGGGTAGTCTTTATCAGAAAAAGAAAGATATGTATAGTATTACAAACCCAAATAGTACTTATATTAAGGTAGGATTGAAATGTAAAAGTTATGCCAACTATCATTTACATGCATATATAAATACAAGAGCTACTATTTGTGTAGCAAGTAAATATGTATTTTCATAATAACACTAAAAGATTTAATTGTAAGAATTACTATTAATATTACAATAAATCTTAATGAGGTTTTAAAAGACATAGATTTAAGTTGATTTACTAACATAAAATAATTTTCTAAACTTATATAAATCTTTTACACAATATGTATCATTTGGACTAAAACAAGCTTCATGTATCTTTCAAAAGATACATAGATAACATCTTTAAAAAATTATAAAATATTTGTTCTGTTTAAATAGATGATATTTTGGTTTTTAATAATAAACAAAATAAATATTATTTAGATATTATTAATATTCTACAAGAATACATGAAGAAATGCATTGTACATTTTGAAAAGAAAGAGTAATTACTTAGTAAAAAAATTAAGTATTTAGAGTTAAAAATTAAAAATAGAAAATATAATCTACAATCTCATTTACTAAATGAGATTCAAATTTTTCCTAGTAAATTAAAAGACAAAATCAATTATGAAGATTTCTATGATGTTTAACTTATGTTGAAGCATACATCAAGAAATTTGCAGTGCAAAAACCCTTACAATCAAAATTGAAAAAAAATATGTCTAGAAGTGGACATAACAAGATACTTTATACCATCTAAGTCCAGATAATAAAATGATAATTGAAATGTATGCTTAAGAGAATATTGGGGAGCAATATTAAAGCAAAAATAAATGGTAGAGATGAATATCTTTGTAGGTATACTTCATGATCTTTCCATGATATAGAATAAATTATCACGGTAATGAAAAAGAATATTTTACAGTTAAAAAATTATTACGAAATTTGTAATATATGTTATAAGTTCCAGATTTATTGTTAGAATTGATAATAATAATTTTGGTTATTTCTTAATAACTAATATTATAGGTTATTATAAATAAGAAAAATCAGTCAAATAACAATAGTGGTTTAATCACTATAATTTTGATGTCGAACATCTCCCAAGAAACAAAAATAGTTTAGTATATGCTCTTACTAGATAATTATCACCTCTAATTATTTTTATACTTGCATAAATGTAATATCTTGATATCGAAATCAAGATAAAGGAAAAAAGAGATAAAAATCCTTCAACTCAAGCTTGTATATCTCGAGAAATCTCTTACGGAGACAGTAAATAAACAGAAAGAACTTGATTGTTTAAAACAACTCATAGAGTCCAAAAACTCTAAAGAGGAATCTTCATAAAAAATTCAATTTAAATAAAGTCAAATTTTTAAAGAAAAAATTCAAGATGAAAATGAAGAATCTAACAATTCAAAAGAGATTAATATCTCTTAAATAAAAAAAAAACAATTGGGTTGATAAGGTAGAAAAATAGGCAAAAAAAGACTTATGTGGTCCATAATGGTCCAAAATTGAGAATATATAATAACTAGGTAGAAATAAGTAAATCTATTCTTAGGTTTGGTGGAGTAATTTATAGAGTCTTCACCAACAAAATAAAAGCTAAAAGTAGTTATGCCAATTATAAAGTACCAAAACTAATAACTCTAGAGAAGATAGTGATGAATTACTCTGTAGCACTATAGTAACAACTAGTAGCATCCAACAGGTTGACAGCTCTAGAAAATGTAGTACAACCTCCAATACTATTTAGAGAGGCCTCTTTCCTAAAAAATCAAAGATAGTAAGACATTTAGTACTTTTTAGATAAACATTCCCCATAAATTCATTTGTTATTAAAAGTGAAAATAACCAATATAAGAATCTCAACAAACTATAATTGTTGAGTTTCTATGACTTTGTGAGAAAATCTATCTAAGAAAACATAGAAGATATGAAGTTCTATACTACAAAAAATGAATTTCCTACAAGGGAGTAAATTCAATATTTTGGAATGAGTTGATCTAATATTTGTTTACAAAGCTTTCCATGTAAAACTAATAAAAAATATATATATCTATGAATTAATTTTAATGAATTAAATTTTTCTCATTAAATTAAAAAAAACAATCAAGAACTTTAGAAAGAATATAAGAGAAGGTGACAAGTTTGTTTATATCAAAAATTTTAGTTCATTAATGGACTGAATTATGAAGAATGATGCATTAGTCCCTACCATTTCAACAAGTTAGGGATTTCCAATAAAAACATAGAAGTTTTCAAATCAAGGACGCTTTTAGAAAATGAATTCCAACACAGATAAACATTGTGTATTAAGAGGTCAAATGTTAGACAAAATTTTCTATAAACTTAGAAAAATTAATAATTATACTGAGATCAAAATAAATTATTCAATCAATAAAGTCATCATCACTTCTTAGAGTAGCATGGCTCTTACAGAAGATGATGGTGAAAAAATTACTAAAATTGAAACAAATTTTAACAATAACTTAAAAATTGGTCAATAAACAAGAAAATTATTTTGCTTATATGCTATAAAAGCCACCTAAGATCGCATGAATATTTACTACATCAAGGATCGATAAGATGAAGATGCATCATCATTAACGTCACCCAAAGGACTGACAAAAAAATGACAAAGAAGAATAAAGAGGAAAGAATTGTTAGTTGAAGACGACAAAGAACAATAAAGATGTAATACCTATATCTTTAGTCGATAACATGTGCCAAGAAAAAGCAATGGTTGAAATTGAAAAGACTAAAAAACAATAAAGTGGATGAATTATTAAAGTAAGGATAAAATAATAATTTATATTTTGTAAACAAAGATTCCTCGTATTATAAAATAAACCTTTATTTTCATTTGAGAAACACAACTTAGAAAACACATAGCTTCTAACATAGCAACTCCCTCCATCCATAAATCCCTCTATCTAAAAATCCCAACCAATAATTATGAGTGATCAATAATCTCTTCAATGTTCTTAGTTGACCTTAGAATTGTAATACTTATTATATTATGAATAAAATTGAGTGAAATCACTCTTTTAAAGTAAGTCTAAATTAGACACAATCTATACACGGATGTAGAAGACTCGACATTACCAAGATGATGTTAAGAGTTGAGCAAAGTTGAGGAATAACCTGAGTAACAAGAGAAGACAAAATGAAACAAAGACTCTGGTGGACCCATTAAATTTAAGTATAATAATTACAATTTTTAAGTCAATTAAGGATATTGAATATTTAAATATTTGCTCATATCAATTTATAAAACAAGAAAATGAAGATAAAAATAACAAAATATTATGATAAAAAATTAAAAATTATATTTAATTAATAATATATAAAATTAACAATTAGCATTAAACAACTATCTCAAAATAGTATAAGATCCATAGATTTAAGAATATCAACATAAAATGTATGAAAGATTTATCACCATTAGATTTAAAATTATCAATGGTATTAACCACAAAATCTTGAGACATTATAACATTTTTTACAAACCTTATGGATATAAGTGAAGATATATTAAACTTCAAAGATATTTTAGATAAATTTTCTCTTTTTGCCTAAAGCACTTCTATACATTACAAATTTATCTCAATCATAACTAAGTAATAATTTTTATTAAAATATGTTGACTATATTTATTAATAACAATCCACTTCACAATATTCAAAATAACTTTTTATTTGACCTTACTTAATCGAGGGATCACGTGAGGTGCATAACATTTCTCATTCTTTTTATTTATCTTCACATCGTTCAATCGTTGGGTATTATTCTATTCGTAACAAATAATCACAAGCAACTAATCCAATGATCCAAAATGAAAATTCCTAAAATTCTATAATCCATATCAACAAACAATAATTGTACTAATTCAATAAACATTTGTGTTACATCTTTTAATTTAATATTATTTTTACAATAATCTCAACGTTAAGAATAATATCTTTCAACTTTAGCTTAAAATTAAATATTTTAGGCTTCTATGTAATTTTTTTTAGATTGAGTAAAACATGTATCACAATTGTTAAAGTTAGCCATGATTTTTTTTAATCTATCAGTAAATACAACTTTAGCCATGACTTCGTTGATCTACAATTTAACAGAGCATAACTAATTAGCTATGTACTTCCATTAATTTAAATTAAGTTATTAGTCTTTTCAAATTTTATTAATTTTTATTTCCTTTCCTTGTTGAACAACCATATTCATTCTAGTAGGGGGTGTAAAACCGCAATAGTCCATTACTTCATGTAGTTTATAAATAACGTGTTATATATATATATATTTAAGAAAAATGGAGGAAGGATGAAATTAATTTTTAAGTATTTTTAATTAATAAAGAGTTAAAATTTTCATTTTAATAATTAATTTAATAACAATCCAGCACATTATTATTTCATTATTTTTATCTTATTTATTTTTTAATTTTAATATTCATTTTATTTTTATATAAATAATAATATTTTATTATAAATTTTACTAAAATTTAATTTTTTATTCGGTACATTTTTACAATGATGACACGACAAAAACACATTTTTTAATATTCTAATAACTAAATATCCTGAGGCTTCTTATACGGGACTTTAACAACTATTTTTCCTTCTAATTGATCGATATTGACTTTTGATGGAGGAATCTAATACTGATTTTAGTACACAGGGCGTCATTAATTTTCTTTGTAAACCTTCAAAAACATTTTTTCTTAATTTATGACTCACTTTAAATTATCTATTTTATCCTTTTTTTTAGCATACAATATAATTATATAAGTATTGGTGGAACAAACTGTACAAAACAATCGATAATAAAATATTAATAACTTAAAATTGGTCATAAATTGAGACTTTTAAGTTTTAAAATTAAAATATCTTCAAAAAATTTATATTTATCTATATTATATATAAAAATCTAAAATACACTTTATAAATTTTGAACAAAATTATTGACATATTTCAGAGTAAGTAACTATTATTATTATCCTTAATTATTGTATAATTTAATTAAATTTTATATTTTTATCTTTATGTTTTTATTAATTAAATTATTATATAAAGTTATTTATCTTAAATAACATAAAAATTTATCATTTATTTTGATTAATTATCTTATATTTTTTTTATCAATTAAGTAATAAATTGTTAATACCTTAATATTCACAATTTTTCAGATTAAAATTATTTGTTTATTTTCATATAATATTATTTATCTTAATTAACATGCATAAATAATTATTTTTTGATTAAATATTTTTTATCAATTAAATAATAAATTATTAATAATTAAAATATTAAAAAAATTATATATTATAATCACTTATTTTTTATAATGTTATTTTATCTTAAGTAATATAAATATTTATAATATTTTCATGACTAGTTAACTTAATTTTTATTTTTTATCAATTAAATAATAAATTTATTTATCTTAAATAATATAAATAATTATCTTAAATAATATAAATAATATTGATAATTATCAAGATTAAAATTATTTTTTATACAAAGTTATTTATATAAAATAACATAAATAATTATCATTTTTGGACTAATTATCTTAATACTTAATTTTTATTAATTATATAATAAATTATTAGTAGTTAAAATATTGATAATTTTTTAGATTTTAATTTATTTATCTTAAATAATATAAATAATATTTTTTCTAATTTATTATCTTAATTCTTATTTTTTTATAAATTAAGTAATAAGTTAATACGTATAAAATCCCAATATAATCCTAGCTATTAGTTGAAAAGACTGCAATGAAAGAAGCTTGATTCATGACTATGAAAACTATAATCTAGGAGAAATTTTAATTTTGACAGGAATGCCCCGTTAAGAACGGGATAGGTTTGGGAATTAGGCATAGCCTATTTCCAACCCCATTTTCTTAATTTTTTATAATATTTTATAGCTAAATAAAATAAATATTAATCAAAAATTATAGTTTCATAAACAAATAAATACTTTAATTATAAAAATTTAATAATATAATATATAGAACATAAATTATTATGATTATGGTTAAACTAATAACATAAATAATTTAATTATACTTTTACATTTTTTTTATTAAACTTATTTATATAACAAATAAATGTAATTAAAATTTTATAGGTAATTATGTTATTAAAAATTCAATTTATTATAATTTATTTATTAACAGGGAATGCTGAAATGACGAGACTCTAATAAATAAAACACCCACGAAAGTACATAAACTAATTACAATTATGGATATTAATTATAAATAATTTAGTATCCGAAATAATCCATAAATAATTTATATAACAATTTGCTATATGATAAGTGAAATCATGTTTTGCTGATTTTTTGTGTGTTGAAAATCTATTAGTATGATGTGTAAAACATAAATACATTTGTTTATGAAAAAATTGATAATACTTAACAAATTATTACCTCTAAATCTAACTTATTAAATTAAGCTTATAATTTTTCTTAACTTATATAATATACAAAACTCCTCAATATCTTTAAAAAATTCGTAACTTCCAATTAAATTTTTTTGTCATGTCATCCGCAATATTTAAATCGAGGATTAATTTTTGATGGAAAAATTCATTATTCCATCACTCGTAGTATTTAAAATGAAAATAAGGATAGCCACTCCACCCATTAAATTTATCCTATAATACCTACCGACCAAAGTTTTTAGCCACCGTTATGTTTTCATACAAGACTTTAGAGATAAGGACTTGTTTTCACCCTTGGAGAAAAATTTGCCAAAAAACTTGTAATAATTATGGCTTACCTTCGTCTCATTGCACGAAGGCTTTAATTATAATAGTCCAATCTTAAAAAATTTCTTTCAATATTCTCACCTCCTTCCAAGTTTATCAGCATGCCTTTACATGGTAACTTTTTTCACTATTTTAAAAACTTACTATTTTCTTTTGAATTCAACTTTTATGAAATATTCAATGAAAGATTTAAAATTCGATACAGATGATAAAAATATTAAAGATGAAAGATAAATTTTTTAATAAATTGATGTTAAGACTTAATTCTTTTAATATCAATCATGATTATATTCATAATTTTACTTGTGATAAATATATTATAATTAATAACATCAAATTAAATAAATATATAAAAAAATGATATATATTATAAAAAATTAAAAACCACGATATATTATAATATGAAAATTTGTAAAATTGTAAAAATATATTACATTTTAATACACATCTTTAATATCATTATAATTATAATTATCATTAAAATAATAAATATTTATTAATAGTAATTTTATTTAAGAATTAAAATATAATTTATTAAATATATTTTATTATATTAATAATAAAAATAATTATAATAATATTATATTAGATAATATTATTATATGATATTTTATGTTTGTATTTATCTCTTAGAAAGTTGGGTAAAAGATGTTTTATAAATTTTTTTAATAATTTAATTATTTTTATGAATATTAAAATTATAATTATTTATTAAATATAATTATATTTATTAATAATATTAATGTATTATATTATTTATGAATTATTAAAAGATTTTGTTTAATATATATATAAATTTATATTTATTTTATTATAAAATAAATTATTTTTTATTTTTTAAAGTATAAATTTTGTTGTATAATATGATAAAAAAGATTCATGTAATTAAAATTAATTATAAATTTATAAGATATTAATATATATTTTTTTGGCTGAAATATTTGTAATAGCTTCGTTTTGTTCATCTGAATTGCGAGATACACAGAGTCTCTCTTTGTCTTAAACAATGGGCAAAGGTGTGATCTCAGATGATGAAGGTTAGTGAATTCTGATTCTCTTTTTTCTCTACGTCCCTAAACCCTAACCCTAACCCTTGTTTGCACTTTTCGTTGGATTCTGACAATTTCAGCTGCAATTGTCTGCAGATGAGGTCGAACTCGAAGAAAACGAGAGGGAACCGGAGGATGCTGAACCTGTTGATGATCGGGACGAGGATGAAGAGGATGAAGAGGGTACGGGGTTTTATTTTTGTTGCATTTCTTTTCTCTTTTTCGGAAATTGAAGTATTATTGGTTATATTCCTCGAAAGGAGGTGTGGGTGGATTTTAGCTAATTAAATAGTAGGTTAGGGTTTCCGTTATTCAATCGATTGTTTGGTTTTTTAATCGTTTTGGCTTTGATAAGAAATGTATTTCCCGAAGAGAATTACGTTATTGAGCTTTTTTTAAAAGATTCCTGGAAAAATACGGGAAAAGCTAAAGTATAGGAGATTGAAATTCTGGGTTCTAGACTTTCATTGTTTAAGAGTTCAAAGGACGGGTGGGGGGATAAGGAAGCAAAGTTCACCTGGGTGGAATGCAAATATATAGGAGCAACTTCTCATCTCAGGTTAAAGAGAAATGGGTTTTTGGATCTTAAATCAGTTGGCTTTGGAAACAACTAAGATATGACACTGAAAGCATATAGTAGTGCATTTATTTATATGTTTGTTGTTAATTATTTACGTTGAATACTAGTTAGGCAGGGATATACATGATTGGAAAAATTTTCCTAGGAAGTCTGGGAAACACGAAAGGCTTGTGATGAGTCATAGTTTCTATTTAACGTTAGTTGTGGCTAAATTTGATGTTTTGGAACCTTGTTTAATGAATTCTGTTGTTGATGTATTTTTTGTATTTTGAATGTTGCTAAGTTTATTTTGACATTGAAGTCTGTTGTTGGATATTCCACTATCAATTCAATTGAACTCTATTTTGTGCAGAAGAAGGACAGGATGAATATGAGAAGGATGATTTTATTGTAGATGATGTTGAAGAAGAAGAACCAGAGGAAGATGAGGAGAGGGCTGATAGCGACGAAGAGAGGCAGAAGAAGAAAAAAAGGAAGAAAAAGTATGTCATTTTATACCCTTAAGTGTAATCTTTCCATATGATTTTTAGATCTCGTTAGCCATGAACTTATATGCAAAGGAATTGAATCTGAGGTTTAGGTTTATTGGTTTATTTACCTTGAATGGGTGAAATTGGTCACATTCACTAACTGGATCGTAATTATAAATTTTCTTCTTCTCATTTTGTGAAAATGTTTAATGCAGAGCCTTATGAAAGTGTTTAATTACTCTTAGCTGTCAATGATAAATATCAATCATGTTTTTCGTATATATAATCATTAACATCTAGCCCCTAATAGTCTTTTTGCTTCTTTAGTAGAGAGGACTTCGCATTAGATGAAGATGACTATGCACTATTGGAGGACAACAATGTCATATCCCGTAGGAAGGTTGGGAACATTTTCTTCATCTCAATAATTGTCTAAGATTTGTGATTCATCTAAACACACATCGGATTCTTTAAAACTGTTACAGGATAAAAAGTTTAAAAGATTGAAAAAAGCACAGAGGCATACTGGAGAGGAGCCCTCTGGTTTTTCTGATGAGGAGGAGTTTGTTGGAAGTGGTAAAGGTGGACGAACTGCTGAGGAGAAGCTCAAGCGCAGTTTATTTGGCGATGATGAAGGTTAATGTTTTGTAGTTGACTGAAGAAGTTTTTTAAGTAGGCAGTTGGTATTTTCTTAATTGAATATACACTATGCTTATGCAGGGGCGGAATATGAGGACATTGCTGAAGAGGAGGAACCAGTAGAAGAGGAATATGATGGTGAAATTGGTGAAGAGGATGAAATGGCCGATTTTATAGTGGATGAGGATATTGACGAGAATGGGGCCCCTGTGAGGTATTCTGTCAATGTGTGCTAGTTCTCTCCTGTGCTGGAATCTGGTTCGTTATTAATAATTTTATTAATTAACTACTTTTGCAGACAAAAGAAATTTAAGAAAAAGAAAGCTAAGGCAGCACCTGGAGTGTCCTCATCTGCATTGCAGGAAGCTCATGAAATTTTTGGAGACGTTGATGAATTATTACAACGTAGGAAGCAAGGTTTGGATACTGGTGAGTGGAGGGAACGGAGGTTAGAAGATGAATTTGAGCCAGTTGTTTTATCAGAGAAGTACATGACAGAGAAGGATGACGAAATTCGGGAGATTGATGTCCCAGAAAGAATGCAGGTTCTTAATAGTCTTTGAAAACATTTAATCCTTTGATGTTCTTCCCGTCTATGTTTTTATCATAAACTCTGCCATGGTTTTTTTTTATCACAGGTTTCAGAGGAAAGCACTGGCCCTCCCCCAGTAGATGAAATTAGTATAGAAGAAGAGAGCAGCTGGATATACAATCAGCTTGCTGCTGGTGCAGTACCTTTGTTTGGCAAGAGAGATTCAGAGAATTCTAAAGAAGGGCAAGAATTGTCTATAAACAGAGATGACATAATCAGATTTTTAGACCTGCACCATGTGCAGAAGTTAGATGTTGGTATCTTGTCTATTTGGGCTTTTATCTGTGTTTAAAATATATTTACAAATTACAATTTGGAATTTGTTTCTGTTTTTCAGGTACCTTTTATTGCCATGTATAGGAAAGAAGAGTGTTTAAGCTTATTGAATGATCTTGATCAGGATGAGTATAGATCTGAGCGAAATCCTAAGCTAAAGTGGCACAAGGTAAATGCAATATCATCTAGCTAATTTGGTTCCTGCCTTTAATTCATGATTTTATTATCGAATGAGGTAGGACTGTACGTGTGACCGAGGATTTGTCTATGTATAGGTACTTTGGGCTGTACATGGCTTGGACAAAAAGTGGCTGCTTCTTCAAAAACGAAAAAGTGCTCTCCAATCATACTATAATAAGCGGTTTGAGGAAGAGTCTCGACGCATATATGATGAAACAAGACTCAATTTAAACCAGCAACTTTTTGAATCAATTATGAAGTCACTTAAGGCTGCAGAATCAGAAAGAGAAGTTGATGATGTTGACTCCAAGTTTAACTTGCATTTTCCACCTGGTGAGGTTGGTGTAGATGAAGGGAAATATAAAAGGCCCAAGAGGAAATCACTCTATGGCATCTGCAGTAAGGCTGGCCTGTGGGAAGTGGCCAGCAAGTTTGGGTACAGCTCTGAGCAATTTGGGTTGCAGTTATCCTTGGAAAAAATGGTAGGGCTATCTTGATTTTCACTTGTTTGTGTGCTGAAAATTGATTTAACGGTTTTACCCCATTCCATTGCAGAGGATGGATGAGTTGGAAGATACTAAGGAGACACCAGATGAGATGGCTTCAAACTTTACTTGTGCAATGTTTGAGACACCTCAAGCAGTGCTTAAAGGAGCCAGGCATATGGTAAGTGTTCCAAGAGCATTATTTTTCTTGTATGTTCTGTATGTTTTATTATATTGTCTGACAATTTAATTGTGGTTTCTTCCAGGCTGCTGTTGAGATTAGCTGTGAGCCTTG
This sequence comes from Hippophae gyantsensis, assembly GCA_030763125.1. Classification (NCBI taxonomy): domain Eukaryota; kingdom Viridiplantae; phylum Streptophyta; class Magnoliopsida; order Rosales; family Elaeagnaceae; genus Hippophae; species Hippophae gyantsensis. The sequence continues at coordinate 22,177,991 of CM061031.1, forward strand.
CATCAGGAAATATGTTAGAAGCAACTATTTGGATAATGTTGTTGTGTCTACGAGTCCAACACCTGATGGAAATGCAGCAGTAGATTCTTTTCATCAATTTGCAGGGGTCAAGTGGTTGCGTGAAAAGCCATTGACAAAATTTGAGGATGCACAGTGGCTCCTTGTACAAAAAGCTGAAGAGGAGAAACTTCTTCAAGTTACTATTAAGCTGCCGGAAGAAAAATTGAATAAGTTAACAAGTGATTTTAACGAGTATTATCTTAGTGATGGTGTTAGTAAATCTGCTCAGTTATGGAATGAGCAGCGAAAGTTGATACTGCAGGATGCACTTTTCAATTTTCTTCTTCCTTCAATGGAGAAAGAAGCTCGAGCTTTGTTAACTAGTAAAGCAAAAAACTGGTTACTTATGGAGTATGGGAAGATCTTGTGGAATAAGGTTTCTGTGGGACCATATCAAAGGAAGGACAGTGATATGAATTCAGAAGATGAAGCTGCACCGAGGGTCATGGCTTGTTGTTGGGGCCCGGGAAAGCCAGCAACCACTTTTTTGATGCTTGATTCTTCTGGGGAAGTGCTAGATGTACTCTATACTGGGTCCCTTACTCTGCGGTCCCAAAATGTCAATGACCAGCAACGCAAGAAAAATGACCAAGAACGTGTGTTGAAGTTCATGACAGACCACCAACCACACGTTGTTGTCCTAGGGGCTGTTAATTTGTCTTGTACCCGTTTGAAAGAGGATATTTACGAGGTAAGCATTAATCCTTGTTGGTGATTGAAATCTTCAACGATGTTTGAGTTTTTATGGTGTTATAAGTGAATATTTCAAAATGTAATATTTCTTAAGATGAACAGTAAAATATAGGAAGGCCGAAAAGCAATCCTGAAAATAGAAAAATCAGAAAAGTCCTCACAGCTGCTGGAAAAGAAACCACTAGTTTCTAACATCCAAGGATATTTTAATTTGCAATAAAGAACTTTAGTTCACGGCTCAAAAATGTTTTCCTTTAGACTTTAGTTGCTTCAAGTTTCCCAATACGATGCCTAATTCTCTGTGTTTACTCCGATGATGCTTTTTACCAAAGAATAAACTAATCTTTGTTATGCATTTAGCAATTGCACTTTTCCAACTTATATGGCTGATTTTGATTACACTTACATGTCTCACATTTGGGAATTTAATTAACATGTTCGTTTGCAACTTTACTAGATTCCGTTGATCATATAAAAAGGAGATGATGTTGATGTCAAACTTTTGCATCTGTTCTTCATGACTAAGTTGTGTTGGAGAAATGTCTCATATTTTAAAATGGCTTGATGTGTAATGGGGTTGTGGATGCAACAGTTTCGCCATCTAAGAAATTGATGTTTCTTTAAATTTACATTTTCACATCCTTTTCCTCAGATATGGTAAGGAGATGCATATATGCTCCCTTCCCCCCCAAAAAGAGGAAAACAATCATTGAAAATTAGATAAGATAATTTTTTGTATTGCTTTGGCATGCAATCATGATTATATTGACAGATGATGACTCTGTTGTTTGCATTTGTTTTGGTCAGATCATTTTTAAAATGGTGGAGGAAAATCCTAGAGATGTGGGGCATGAAATGGATGGGATAAGCATTGTATATGGAGATGAATCCTTGCCTCGCCTCTATGAAAATTCTCGGATTTCATCTGATCAGCTGCCGGGGCAGTCAGGTAAATGAGTTGCCATTGTTTGAGCTTTTATGGTAATGAATATTTTATATTGTTGATTTTATTTTCTTCAAATTTTTTAGGCATTGTTAAGAGGGCGGTGGCCCTTGGGCGTTATCTTCAAAATCCATTGGCAATGGTTGCCACACTATGTGGACCTGGAAGGGAGATGTTATCTTGGAAGTTGGATCCTGTGGAGAACTTTCTTAGCCCAGATGAGAAGTATGCAATGGTTGAACAGGTTATGGTGGATGTTACAAACCAGGTTGGCCTTGACATAAATCTCGCTGTTAGCCACGAATGGTTATTTGCTCCATTACAATTTATTTCTGGACTTGGACCCAGGAAGGCAGCATCTCTTCAAAGGTCCTTGGTAAGATCCGGAGCAATATTTACTAGGAAAGATTTTGTCACCGTGCATGAGCTTGGTAAAAAGGTGTTTGTCAATGCAGTTGGTTTCTTGCGTGTAAGGCGAAGTGGATTGGCTGCCAGTAGCAGCCAATTTATTGATTTGTTGGATGATACTAGAATACATCCAGAATCTTATGGTCTTGCACAGGAGTTGGCTAAAGATGTTTATGATGAAGATGGTGCAAATGATGATGAGGATGCACTAGAGATGGCAATAGAGCATGTTAGAGATCAGCCTAGTATCATGAAGACTCTTGATGTTGATGAATATGCTAAGAGCAAGAACCGTGAGGATAAGATAGAAACATTTTATGATATAAAGAGAGAATTAATGCAGGGTTTTCTAGATTGGCGTAAGCAATATGAAGAACCAAGTCAGGATGAAGAGTTCTATATGCTTTCAGGTGAAACAGAAGATGCCCTTGCTGAAGGAAAAATTGTGCAAGCCACTGTTCGCAGGGTGCAAGCTCAAAGAGCAATCTGTGTTCTTGATTCTGGATTAACTGGGATGCTTATGAAAGAAGATTATTCAGATGATTCAAGGGACATATCTGAATTATCTGACAGGCTTCATGAAGGTGATATTCTCACTTGCAAGATTAAATCTATTCAAAAAAATAGGTATCAGGTATTCTTAGTCTGTAAAGAGAGTCAAATGAGAAACAACAGACATCAAAATATCCAGCAATTTGATCCTTATTACCAGGAAGATCGTAGCAGCGTACAAAATGAGCAAGAAAAAGCACGCAAAGAAAAAGAATCAGCTAAAAAGCATTTCAAGCCAAGAATGATTGTTCACCCCCGCTTCCAAAATATATCAGCTGATGAAGCAATGAAGGTATGCTATCAATGATACAAGTCTTTTGACATAGTTCAGCAGCAAGTACAAAGAACTAGAAAAAGTAAAGGGGTGGATAAGCAATCCACTAAAACACACTACGTATCTGTCACACTTCCTCATTGGAAAGTTGCATAGAAAAGAAACCTAACTCCACATAATTCTAGGCCATAAGTTACATTAAACTACACAATCTTCACAATCACATTAGATATAAAAACTGCTAAATATTTCCAAATTCTCTCTTCCCGTGAAGAAATCAGATAAATTATATTCCTCGTGGACCCTGACAAGAAGTTGCTAGACTTTTCTTTCCCTTCGTTTATTCCTCTCCTACTAAGCTACCATTACACAGCTCTGGAGCCACATCTCCGTAGAATCTCAACATTCTTTTTTTTCTCAATTCCCAATTATTTTCCAGTAAGAAAAATCTTATTTTTCTGTGGAGCTACCCATTGCACCCCAGTGTTCCCATCAACTATTCCTTTAGTTTGATCCAATCTTGAACAATATAGATGCAGGCATGAAGTGATCTTAAAATTTTATAGATTCAGCTTTGCCGTGCCCTATTAGTCGTCTAGATCAGCCAATGCAACAATGTTTATGCATGCCTTTGTAACTTTTTGCATATATGCTGACTGCTGACACATGTAGTCTTTACATAAAAATGATTAGGCATACTATTTTGTCTTTATATGCATCGCACATAAAAATGAATAAAAATGTATTAATATATCTTTTTATTCTTTTGATACAAAACTATTCTCTCCCCTCTCCCCTTCTTTCCTCCTCTCTCTTATCTTTCTCCTAAAAAGAAATCACTAATTTTATACTTACAAGATCTCTTGTGTTCACAGTTCTTGTCTGACAAAGATCCAGGTGAAAGTATTATCCGTCCTAGTTCCCGGGGACCTTCATACTTAACTCTAACTCTCAAAATTTATGATGGGGTATATGCTCACAAAGACATTTCTGAGGGTGGAAAAGAGCACAGGGACATCACAAGTTTACTTCGTATTGGGAAGACATTGAAAATTGGGGATGACACGTTTGAAGATCTGGATGAGGTTAGTTTTAAATCTAGGAATTATTGATAGAGGCTTTTAGTGCACAGTTTTCTAGATTGAAAGAGGGCATGATAGTTACTTTTTTCTGTATAACAGGATTATTATTGACTCGTTGGATTTATTTTGGACTGCATACCACTTAATGTGAATTAAGAATGTGTGAATAAATCATATTGATAACTCATTATTGAGGAAAGGATATATTGGTTATTTATGATTTAATTGGTTACTTTTCCATTAAGTACATAACTGTTATTTGAATCTCAAACTTTTGGTTCTTATTTTCTGTATATTTTACTCGTACGATTGTGTATTTGTTGGGGTCCATGTATTTTGTTCCTCATTTTAGTAGGAGTTCTTTGTATTTTCTATTAATAAGCTGAAATATATTTGTTTGAAATAGGTCATGGATCGATATGTAGATCCCTTGGTGGCTCACTTAAAGGCAATGCTAAATTATCGGAAGTTCAAGAGAGGCATGAAAGCAGAAGTTGATGAACTATTGAGAATTGAGAAAGTTGAGAATCCCATGAGGATAGTTTATTGTTTCGGAATATCAAATGAGCATCCTGGCACTTTTATATTGACTTACATAAGAAGTACAAATCCACACCATGAGTATATTGGTCTATATCCAAAGGGGTTCAAGTTCAGGAAAAGAATGTTTGAGGACATAGATCGGCTTGTGGCATATTTTCAGAGGCATATTGATGACCCTCAGCATGATTCTGCGCCCTCAATCAGGTCAGTTGCTGCTATGGTCCCAATGCGAAGCCCTGCTGCTGGGGGCTCTTCAGGTGCTTCTGGAGGCAGTGGTTGGGGTGGTTCATCAAATGATGGTGGATGGAGAAGCCAATCTCTTGACAGGGTTCGCTCTTCTACGCCAGGTTCAAGAACAGGTAAAGTTAACAGAGTAATAGATGTTGACTTGCAACTGTCTTTTGTATCAATAGTTGCATGGTCAGCCGTATTAGCCATGTTTCTAATTAGATAGAACCTTAATGTTGAGTCTGGAAAATCAAGCTCTTCGTCTTTTTATTTTTTATTTTTTATTTTTTAGGCAGTCAGGTCATTCAGATTAAAATTGTACTGGTCTACCCTTCTTTATATATATATATATATTGTTTGCTGAGCTGGTGGTGGAAGAATTTATTTTGATAAGGTTCTTTTAAGATTTTTAGTTCAATTACTCAACATTAAGCAAAGGCATCCAGGGCAAGCCTCTTAGTGTTCATTCACAAATTTGATTTCAGGGTTCTCCATGCATACAATCTTTTGGTTTTCAATTTTTTGATAATGTCTTTGCTCTGATCTATTTCGTTTTAAAATATTGTTTCCTTTCTCATATGTGGTTTAGATGTGATCTAATATTTTTGCATAGCATTTAATCCTTTTAGATCATTGAGATGTGTATTTGATACTTGGACCCTGTGAATGTCACCGCACCCTGCTTGTTACTACTAACCTTCATTTACTGCTTGCTTATTTGATGCACCTTCATGTTCATTCTGCAGGGAGAAGCGATTACAAAAGTGGTGATGGTCATAGTGGACACCCCAGTGGGTTGCCGAGGCCATATGGTGGTCGGGGTCGGGGTCGAGGTCGTGGACGAGGCTCATACAACAGTGACCGAGGCGGTGTTGGTGGCAGTGAGAGGCAGGATTCTGGTTATGATGCCCCAAGGTGGGATTCAGGTACTAAGGATGGGGACAATGGTTGGGATAGTGGTGGTAGAAGTGGCAGTGGAGGATGGGGCAGTGGGTGAAGCTGGTGCTGAAAATAGAATGTCTGGGTGGGGCTCTGACCCCAGGAAAGTTCTACCCCAAAACGTACGGGGAGTGGGTGGTTGGTAGTTTCGAAACCCTGTCCCGTTTTCCGATATTGTTGGCTTTCCCACTGCAAGACTCCCCTCCCCCCCCCCAGTATTAGTGTTGGTCGTTAAGGGGATAGCTACGACTTGGTGTATGTGCTTAGCTTTTATTTATGTTTTTATTTTTATTTTATTAAATGCTTTATTAAAGAAAACCTGGTGGCTGGTAAGTGCTTATTTTACATAACATATTTATTACTCATCAAACATTGTGTTTTATCATCGTTTTTATTTCCCTTATCTTATCTTGGTGCAACATTCTGATCGATAAAGTAGGGAGCATTTTACAAGAAAATACTAAACCACGCTGTTTAGTGTAGTTGTACAGAACACGAAATAAAAGTCGGTGCCTCATACATTAGCATTACTTTCATTTTATTTTCACTCTCTTATTATCTTTTTCAGCAGATCAAATGGAGCTTGATATGATTTAAATATGTAATGTGAAATGGACAAGGGGTGAGTTTTATGTCGTATAAACCACTTTCAACTATTAGATCATTTTGATGACGGCGGACAGTTGGGCATTTTAATTTTAATCTTTTTTGGAAAAACCTTTTAATTGGCTACAACCATTTGATGAAAATTTTAGACTTACAAAACTAAATTTTATGTGAAATAACTCATAATATTTTATCCTTTTAAGTTGATCAAAGCAGTAATATTTGCTCGATGACATTTTTTCAAAGCTAAAAATATATATATATATATAAAACGAGAGAAAATTAAGAAACTCTTTACGGAGAAAACAAAAGAAGAGCAGACAACAAATTTTGATTATTTTTTATAACAATTTTAATATTTTATTCTAATTTTTGAAAAGGTTACGTGACCATACAAGCATCTTAGTTATATGATAAGAAAAAAAGTTTACTTCGTTTGTTATTTTTATAACAATTTAATTATTTTATTTTAAAAAAATAACAATAAAAAATAAATAATTAAATTTTTTATTTATTTTTCTCATATTTTTTTAACATTGTGATAATAATTTTATAATTTGTATTTAACAATAAACAACAAAAACTAACTGATTAATTAATAGATAAATATAAGTTTGAAGTCACAGAACAAACTCTCTTAGAAACTTGTGTAACCTAAGTAAACAAAAAAAATTACTACAAAATTGATAAAATAATAAAATAAAAATAAAATTTTAAATTTAATTATTTATTTTTATTTTTATTTTATCACTTTTTATAATAAAATAATTAAAATACAACATAAAATAATAAAAGAATTGAACTGACACAACTAATGGGCGTTGTGTGCATAATTTGTCTGCTGTTCCATGTGATTCAAAGTTTGATTTGAAAAAAGTCTCATTCACCGTTTGTTACTTTAATGGCTCAAATGGTGGAAAGTTGATGGAATTAGGATAAATTTTTAAAGTTAATTTGTATTATATCAGTTGTCATCTCTACCTGTCTTAGGTTTAAGTCTTAATATGTTTATCAAAGTGAGATGGGCAGTATTGCACTTCTGTTTGGCTGGAGGTTTTTCATGCCTTTGAAGTCTGGTTTAATAGTCAGGGCAATGACCCGGCAATTCAACCACTATTTTATCAACAACTTTGAAGTCCGGTTTAATTTGGGCTACTTCAACGAAATAAACTTCAAAAAATATTTTTTTTATTAATAAAATTAATAGGTATAAAAGATAATACAATAAATTAAGATAAATTCAAAATAATGAATCAAAATCATTATTTTATCATTCAAAATATCAAAAAAAAAAAAAAAATTTAAATATTTTTTCCGTATCTCTTATGCACAACACTATTTTTTATCGAATAAAATTATTTTTTTGACCTTACTTTACTTATCTGTTTTTGTTTTACTTCTCTAAGCCAAAAATATTCACTATTTATAGGTAAGATTGTAACTAGAAAGATCAAATGTTGTTAATGGGACTACACACTATTTTTATTTTTATTTTAAAACGAAAGGAAATAATGCAGTGAAGCTGGAGAACCAAACTTTAAACTGTTAACAAAAGACACCACATTTTTACCGATTAGACTATAAAAGAACCACAAAACAAACTGGCGAAATTAATAGAAACACTTGCTATTTTAATTCTTTTTAGTTGTTACAAATTGTCACCATTGCCATATCATTTTTCATTAGTTTTGTTTCTTTTAAATCACTTTAAAAACTTATGATCTTTTAATAATTACACACTATTTATATATTTACAATTGAAGCTTGAATTTTAAATTTTTACATATTTAAGTGAATTATATATAGTTAAGTTATAAGATTATTTAAAAACAAAAGAACTTGTGTTTCTTAATAAATTTCTTTCACGATTTATTTGGAAGCCTAAATTTTATATTTTTACTTCTTGTTATAAAAATAACCCAAAATAAAATTTTATATATTGTTTATTGATAAGATGTATATAGTATAAAAATATAAAATTAATTATAAATATTTTAATAAAATAGTTTTTATTGTAAAATTATTTAAATTAATATTTATTTATTTTATATTTCATCACATTTTAAAAATAAAAAAAATGTTATTTTAAGTTTTTAAAAAATAAAAAGTAAAAATACATAATTTTATGATTAAAAATTTATATATACCTATCTAATACGATTTAGATATATATTTATAAATTTTTTATATAAACATATAATTTTATAATATAAGATAAAATCTGATTTAGCAACAAAAATATATAATTGTATAAATTATATAACGAGGGTATTTATTTAATACAGTAAAATAAACATATCATAAATACAAGTGCATAATAGAATAAATCAAGTAGATGTACACGTCATCACACGTAATAAAACAGAATTTTGATTTAAAAATAAAAATCAATTTTTGGAAGAAACGTTACTTTCCTACTTGAATTTGTTGTTGTTTTTTTTTTAATATCTCTTGTAATATAAAGGAGGCTGTTCTCTCTTTTGCTTTTAAAAAAGTGAAATAAATTAAATAAAAATTGGATTTTTATTTTTCTATGGATCAAAAAGTCGAAATTGCTTCTAGAATAGAAACGTTAAAAATTAAAGCTTGTTTTCTTCTTTATTTTGGACATATGTTCTCTCTCTCTTTCTTATCCGATGGACTTCTGGACCACCCTTTATTGCGTGAGTTAACTTTTCTCATATTTAATACTCAATTACTCATTTAAATGATAAAACAAATTACTCATTTAATTGTTGAAAAATATATCACTCATTCAATTGATTTGAATATATGGTTCTTCTAAATAAATTATATTATGTTATCAGTATTCATGCTTTTTTTTAGCTAAATTCAAATATATTTAGTATTTAAAAAATATAAATTATTGTTAAATATTTTATTTATTTATAATGATAGAAAAATATATTTTTATAAAAAACATGAAAAAAAACTAATCTTTTTTAACTCTAATTAAAAATAATTTGTATTGTGTTACATTGGTTTGTTTGATTGTAACATAAATCAACATCTTTGATTAAAGTAGTCTTAAAAATATTCAAAGAAGTAAATTTAATAACCTTTGGATCTAAGTAAAAATTAAAAATGTTATCTTGTTATACATAATTTTTTTTAAAATAAATTTATATTTTTAAAACTTATAATTATAAAATAATAATTTTTATATCAAATTTAAATATATTTATAACTAAAAAAAGTTATTTTAAAATTTATATATTTTTTAATATTATTAGATTATTTTTTTTACTTCGTAAATTTAGAGTATGTTATTTGATAAATATAAATGAGTTTCCAAAATAAAAGGGGCGAAAAATAATGGTAAAATTTTTCATCAAAGCTTACTTAGTTTTTATTTTTTATTTTTTTTTCTAAGAAGCTATAAATTAGTAGCTTTCAAAGCAAAGAATCTTACTCTAGTGATAACATGTCATTCATTGTACAATGAACTAATAGTTTTCATCTTTTTAGCTTTTGAATATTTTAGAATGATATGTTTCCTAGATTCCTTCCTTTTTATGATTATATGATAACTAAAGATATCTTGGATCATGAAAATAATCATGATCTTTCTTTAGGCAAGAATACCAATGTGGAACAAACTTGAGGAAAGCTTACCAATAATAATTATAATTAATATTTTTTATTTATCTATAAATAATTAATTTTATAATTTTTAATTACTATTTAAAAATAATAATGAATACAAATAATATATAGTGATTTTACTCAAAGAAAAAAAATTAAAAATATTCTCTTGCTAGTTTTTTTTAAGAATTTTTTTAACATCAAACAATAATTAATGTAAATAAATAAAGGATCCTAAAATTATGAGTATTAAGTTCTTCATATCTTGTAATTACGTAATTTATAACCCTTAATCTATAAATTTTTACATTAATTCTATTAATTTTATAATTTAAAAATATAATAAGTTAAGTGAAAATTTTAAAAAATCCAAATTTTTTAAAAGATAAAACAAAAATTATATATATTTTTAAATAAAATAATTAAAAAATCAGCTTTTCTTCCTTCTTTCCTTCTCTCTCACTTATTTTATTTCTTAGTCACTCTTCTCTCTCAGATTTATTTTTATTAATAAAATAATATCAGAGAAAGGAAAAAAATATAGAGAGAAAGAGAAAAGGAAAGATGTTCATTTTTTTATTAATAAAATATATAATTTTTATTTTATTTTTAAAAAATTATAATTTTAAATTGTATAAATAATAAAATTTACTTAAAATTAGGTAATTAAAATGTATAAATTAATGAATCCTTTTATTAACAAGTGAAACATGTTTGCTTAGTTTTTGGAGTAGATGTTAGAGAGCTACGTGCACGCATGAGATTGATAGGGAGTTAGTATAAGCATCAACCGTAATGAAAAACACCAATTTGCCAAGAAGGAGATAATAACTATTTAAAGAAGGTAAGTTAATATTTAATAACGATTTTTATTCATCTTTTACGTTTAAATAGTTAATTTTTTAATTTTTGTTTAAAAATAATCACTACTATGTTTTATAATAATTTTATTTAGTAATTTTTAAGAAAAAATTAAGTTTTTTTGATAAAGTTTTCTATTTTTGATTCTAAAACTTAAAAACTAATATATTTTTTTTAGTCGGTTATTATTTAAAAATTTAATTTTTTGATCATTGTTTTTAATATTTATACATATAAAAATTATAAGACTTTATTTATTCTTTAGAAAATATGTTTGGTGAAAATGATTCAAAATCATTATCAAACATACATTAAAATGGTAATTAGCTCTCATAAAAAAAACTATATATTTAAGGGGAAGCATACAAATAAACAGTAAATTAAGACCAAAAACATGGTCGGAGTTTAAAATGAGATCTTCAAATTATTACGGTGAAAAAGTACTTAAAATCAAGTCTTTGTAATACTAGTATATAAATTTGTAATTAATACACTTCACACTTTAAGTATTATAATGTTCATATATTATTAGAATTAATTCAATTGATACATAATTATTATATAATTTGTATGAAAAAATTAAAACAATTATATTTTTATATATTTATTATATAAATTACTTAATATATACACGAATAAATCTATTAAATTTTATAATCAATGAGAGCTAATATACTTGGCTTAAAATTTTAAAATTAAATTGTCAGTTTTATAAAATAATAGTAGTCTTGCAGCACCCATCAGATTAGTTAGGTGAGATGAGTGTTGATCTGTCTCTCCTACATTGTTACTCGTAAATCCCAGCTTATAGGTCACACGTGGCCTTTATATCTTTTCTCTTTTTGAATTTAATGCATTTTTAAATTTTTTCTCTTATAAAAAATTAGAGAGTGGGACACTAAAATAAATCATGTCGTTTAGGAGGGATAAATTCGAATTTTGCCCAATTATAAAGATTAACTGGTGAGGTGACACTAAAATTATTAAATTTATATTTTAATAAAACTTAAAAATTAAATTTAAGATTTTTTTTACTAATATAAGTACTAACTAATACTAATTAAAAATTTAAGAATTAAAATATTTTAAAAATATAAATTTAAATATAAAATAACTAAATTTTTAATTATTAATTTGATTTAATTTAAAAGTAAATATATCTTTTTATTTAATTTATTTTAATAATTATTCATTAAATTAAAATTTTAAAATATAATAACATTTACAATTTAAATTATGATATGATTAAAATAATTTATTAATATTGTTATATATATTATATTATCAAATCTTAACTATTTAAATTTATAAGAAATAGATTATTCTTTTTATTTTTAATAGTTAAAATATAATGATATAATAAATTATGATAATAAATTATATATATAATTAATAATTATAAAATATTAATTAACTTTTTATACTTTTATACGTAAATAATTAAAATTTAAAATATAAAATTTCTCACTTTATTATTAATTATCGAAATATGTTTGTAAAAAAATAAGATCCAAGATCAGGATAACTAATCTTGTCCATATATATATATATATATATATATATATATATATTCGTTGCACTAGTTTTGAGACTTGCTTTACTATCAATTATTAGTTTTTCGACGTGTGGGTCCTACTCCTTAAGCTGTATTCGACTCAAAAACATGTCCTTTGTATGTGAATAACAGTGATGTCAATATTCATTTTAGTTATTTTGTGATAAAATTCAAATCGGTATGTGTTAATTATTTTTAAAATGTTAATTAAATTTATACATAAATATTTAAATATTTAAATTTATAATTTAATTTTAAAATTTTGTATTTAAATCTCTAAATTTTTAAATTATATAATTTAGTTTTCAAAATTTTAAAACTTTACATGTATATATATTAAATTTTTTATTTATAAATATATATTTTAATAATTAAGTTATAAGTTATATGTATAATTTTAAAAATTTAAATATTAAATTTTAAAATAAACAAATATTCGTTTTAATAATTTAAAAATCAATGTGTTAATTTATTAAAAAAAAAATTTCTAAACCAAGACTCTAACAGCATTTTTATTTTTCAATAAAGGAGAATTATATTACCAGTAATAATTTACCTTCATTTTATTTATTTATAAAATAAGTATTTAAATAATTAAGATCTCAAATAAATATTAGTAATATTTTCCAATAATTTCATTTTCTTAGAAAAGTTCGAAATAAATTTCTACCTAAAAATATAAAGTTTATCTTAAAATTTAACTAATTTTTAAATAAATATATGTCCATATTTACAAATGATTTTTTAATAAAATAATAAAGTAATATTTTGGAACAATGGAAAACAGTAATTATTTGAGAAATTATTTCTCTAAAACCGGTAAAAATAAAAATAAAAATAAATTGAAAGAACAGTATAGACAAAAATATTAATATAAAAAAATATTGAGAGTTTAATTTTATAAAAATAATAAAAATATTATCAATATTAATAAATATTTTATAAAATTTGAATAAATATTAAAAAATAATATATAAGTTAGTTACTTTTTTAGTTTAAATAAAATAATAACAAATAAAATATTTATTTAATAAATATAATTATGCTATATAACTCTAAATGCATTTATGTTATATGCAATACCAATATATATATATATATATATATATAATTAAAATAATTTTATTTGATTAGATTGTATCTTAGAGTTATGAAAATATCAATATCAATAAACACATAATAATTATATCATGACATCGAGTAATAATAATTTTATTTATAATTATTGATATGATATATAAGTTATATGGTTTTTTTTAATAATATCTTATATAAAGAAAATTCATGATTAATCTAATTTTTATAATACAAAATATATTGACTTCAAAATTAATATTGATGTTGACAATCTTGAAGTCTTAATATATAGTTTCGTGGATATTATGTAGATTGTGTATTTAAATCATCAAAATATTAATATTAATGTTCATAATAAAATGCATACTTAAGACAAAATTTTAAAGGTATAGATTGGTTGTAAGTTTAAATTTATTTTATATATAAATCGAGACTAATGAAATTTTATGTTATAAACTATTTAGTGGTAAATAAAGTTATATTTTATGTGATAAATAAATACTATTAAGAGATATTATTGTATTGTTATGAGTTATACAAGTGTTAAATTTTTTGTTTTTTTTTTAATTATTTTTTATATTTATAACTGTTTGTTTCTGAATTTATCTTTATTGTAATTTAAATAATGTTTAATTTAATTTAATTAAATTGAAAAAAAAATTATTATTTTAATAAATCATTATTTATTTTTAACATAATTTATAATATAATAAATTATTTTAATTTTATATAATTTAAATATAAAATGTCTTAGTTCAATTTATCTTTTTATTTAATGCGTTTTGATCGATTTTTTTTAATTTAAGAGACATTAAAATGTTAGAAAATAAATTTAAAAATTATAAAAATAATAGAATTAAAATTTATAATAATAAAATATTATCATAATAATATTAAACATTATTTTATTAAATAATATTTAACATATAATACATCTAAATGAAAAAAAATAAGTTAACAAAGCTTATATAAAATAATGTGATAAATTTGTTAATAATAATAAAAATATTCAAATAATTTATATTTTATGATTATAGATTTTTTAAATATTATTTTTTAATAAATTTTGGTATAACATTAATTCATTAACATTGTTCTCTTTCAAAGTTTATAAATCAACGTTTCAAACCGAGACAAAAAAACATTTAAAATATGGATTCTCATAAATGAAAATAAAAATTACAAATAGAGGTTTATAATTATAGCTCTTAATTGAGATGCGTGTTCACGCGTCTAGTACTATTACGCGGTTTGATTGTCAAGTCTCAGTCACTTATCAAACTCATCCTACTCAATTTTCTATTTAGAATTCAGGTTATTTAAAAATAAATAAATAAATAATTTTAATAAATATTTTCATACTCAAGAAAAATATTAAAGAATATGTTAAAAAAATAAATATTTTCATACTCAAGAAAAATATTAAAGAATATGTTAAAAAATAAAAAGAATACACGTCCCCTGTTTTTTTTATTCGAATACACGTGCTTGTTATAAAATGTATTTAACATTTTTAATAAGGTGAGAGGGCATCGTTTTTTTATAAGATGAATTATTAAATTTTATCAAACATTTGATTGGTCAAATGATGAGGATAATTCGTAACTATCTTAAAAATAATATTCATAAATTATTTGGAAAAAAATTCATATAATTTATCCATTTTACTCGTTTTCTTATAATCGATTAACTTGCTTTTTATTTTTACACTTCTACTCTTAAGTTTTTATATAATTTAGTTTTTTTTTTACAATATGGTTGCTTATTTTTTATAGTTAAAATTTAATTTGAAATTAATATCAAATTCTGAAATAATATATAAAAAATTCAAAGTAAAAGTTCAAATTATATATAAAAAAAACTAAAATATGATAGTTAAAAGATAGATGGATCAAATTATTAAAATTAAAGTATAGAATGTATATTAGTATGTCAATTTAATTTATATGTATTTTAAAGATTGACTTTGAAAAATCAATATCTTTGACTTGAAATATTTATGGGGAAACAAATCATCATTGCGATATTTCTCAATTCATAAATGGTAGATAGAGTCTTTGGTCTCAGCAGAAAAGAAAATTAGGGCAAACGCATTTATTTAAAACATATAATATAATACTTTATCACATTAAGGATAACTTTTAGCTTAATTAGTATGAATTTATATAAACAAAATAAAAATGATACAAAACCTAATATATCTCTTATATCTTTTAGAAAATAGAACAAAATAAATAAACTTGAAAGATCAAATGAGGAATGTTAGATAATTCCAATTTAATTTATTTATATCAATCAGGCAACCATCGTACAAAATAAAATTGACACAATCTTTTAAACAAAATAAAAAAATTATGAATTTTAAGTATAAAGTAAGTGCAACCTTTAATATTAATTTCATTACAATGAGAGAAAAATCTATTTTACTTGTACAGAGTCTTTTTCGTCAAAATATGTATAAAAGTGAAAAAAAATGATTACTCTAAATTTTCCAAATGTTTATAAAAATGTTAAAATACTCACTAATTCTTAAAAAAATTATATCCAATAATTTATATTATAATATATACATATAAATTTAAAATATTTTTGTAGCCATATTAATTATGTTATATCATATATCATAATTATTTAAAAAAATAAATCAATTTTTATTTAAAAATAATTCTAACATATTTTCAAAATAAATGATGTGATATATAAATGAGTGTATTTTATATATTTTTACATAAATATTTTTATATTCATATTATTTATATCATGAACATTATAAAATTATTTAAGGAAATAAAATAATTTTTTATTTTTAAAATAATTTTAACATTTAGTATAATATAAGATATGTAAAGTTTGCATTTCATTTTAAATAATGAGATACAATTTTAATAAAAATTTATAAAACGTTTCAAATTCGTGTATCACGCACCTTTCTTCCTTCTTGTATTTCTGATTTATCTACCTTTGTTACTAACATAAATATAAAAATGTATACATATTTTTATATTTATATTTTTTTATACAGTAACATATTATAAAATTATCTCAATAAATAAATAAAATTTTAACTTTTAAAATAATTTTAACATTTAGTACAATATAAACATACAAGTATAGATATTATATAATTATTTTTATTATTAAATATATATTAATAATAATATTATTATATAAAATTATAATTAATGAATTATTTTCATAAAAATAATATACGATATTCTCCGTTAAATATTTGTAAATTTAAATAAATAAAATAAAAGACGAAGCTTGAGCTCAGCTTAGCTTCTTAGAATCAAAAATTGTGACTCAATGCTGACGCGTGTCGACAACCCATAAACAACGCGGTTTCTTCCTCTCCGCCCAAAAAGCAACTCTCTCTCTCTCTCTCTTATCCACCGCCCTATTTATTCCTCTCCTTCTTCTTCACTCTTCTCTCCCATTTACTCCTCCTCCAAACTCATTCTTATTACCCTCAGACTCATTCCATTTCCTTCGCTCAACAAACTCTCACTTTCTCAGTCAACCCAATCACTTAAAACACTCAGACTTAGCTCTACATAAATTCTACATAATTCGATTTCATTCAACCTCCCCAAAAATGCTTCAACTATAAATATTCTATTAATATCTAAAACCCATCTTCTTTACTCTTTTCTACAGCTACCCAAAAAGCTTAAAACACATAAGAAATTACTAGAGAGTACTCTAATGGCGTCATCCGATAATTTATCAACTATGGAACCTTGGATCTTCAGACCTACTTTTGCCGATTCATGGATCTCCGAAGCCTTCGCTCGCGATACCGAAACACTTACCAAAGCCCTCCAAAAGTCTCTATCCAACCCTGAAAATACTCCTCTGTCTTCTTTATCGCCGTATTTCTATACCCCCAAATCCGAGACGGTACAAACACCAACTGTCTCGGAATTTTCCGGTTCTGACCCCGAAACGGTTGTTCCAAAACGGACGTTGAATCCGATTCCTGTTCAGCGTGGAAAGGCCACGAAGCGAAAATCTCGCGCTTCGAAGAAGTCCCAAACGACTTTTATAATGGCGGACCCGGCTAATTTTAGACAGATGGTGCAACAGGTTACCGGAGTGAGATTCGGTAATGGACAGGTTCCACTAGCGCAGATTCTTAAACCGGAGCCACAGAGACCCGGTAACCGGTTTTTTGGAGGTAGTGGGTGTTTACCAACTCTTGATACGTCGGCGTTTTTGCTTGAGCATCATCAGCAACAAGTTGTGGGTTCTTCGAACTCGGGTGTTGGGATTGGGCCTGGAATGATGGGGTCGGGTGGCCCATTGTCTTTTGGTCAGACCGTTGGGGTAGCTGAGAGTGGTGGTTCTGGTGGCTTAGATTTTGAAACTTTTCCGAGCTTTCCCACTTTAGAATCGTGGAAGGTCATGTGATGACTTTTTTATTTTTTATTTTGAAATATTTTGTTAAATTTTTTTTTTGGGCTCAGACTCTAGAGGGCTTCTTTGTATTAGAGAATCATATGGGGGGTAGATCTGTAATATATTTTTGATAACGCCGCGTTTGGGCAGTTGTATTATTAGTTATATTGTATTGGTTAATTTGGTTATATGGTAATTGGTTTGGTTTATTTCCGCAATTATGACATTTTTGTTCATTTACTCTAATTTTAAGATGAATTCCAGTTTTTAGATTTTTTGTCTTCCCCTTTTTCAAACAATACTATACTCATTTTATTTAATAAGCATTGAAATGATGATGACAATAACATTGCTTGTTCCAATAGAATTATAATAGAAGACTAATAAGCAATTAATCATAGAACACAAAACAACACGTGAGTAATTATAATCACTCTTACGATCAAGGAAGCTATTCTTCGAGCTAAAAGCTTTTAGCAAACAAATTCTAATCAGATAGGGTTATCGCCAATGATCAAGCCAAGAACACATCACCGATAAAAACTAGGATAATAGTATATCGTAGATGTTCACTAACCTTTCAACATAATAGAGCATTTAGTCATTTAGTTTTGGTAGCATTTAATTTTATTAGTAGTTTTGTGTTTTTTTTCCTCCAATTCCACGACAAGCTTTAAAAAAAAAATGATGTCTCATTTAATGTAAAAAGTTTTGTTCCCATAGCTTTGGTTCGGAAGAATACATTTGATTTTTAATTATAAATAATGTGCTTTATAAGATCTTTCATTTAAATTTAAATATATGTTTATCTTGGAAAAATTATGTCATTTTATTCAAATTATAATATACTAAATAATTTAATTAAAAAAATAACTTGTTTTATTAAACTAACAGAAAATAAAATAGATATATTAGGAAAGAACAAAACTCTTATACCACATTTTCCATATTTTTGGTAGGGTCCTCTTATATATTAACTTTGTTTTTGGTGAAAAAATGTGCTTAGCCTCTTATCCTCACATCTTAAATGGGGGGAACATTTGTCCTCATTATTTGAGAATTATAGTATTATTTTTTTTTATGAAATAAGAGATAGAGACAAATTAGAAATGAAATTCTACACAACTTTGAATATTTCTAGAAATGTATTAGTATTCATTCATATTTTCTGTTCAAAATACACAATGTTTCACTTAAAAGTAATATTTTTTCAATTGTTCCTTATTTTAGCTTAAATCTTCTCTCTTTTCATTGCTTTCAATTCTTTAAGTTTAAATCTTCTCTTTTCATTGCTTTCAATTCTTTAAGTTTCTCTAAGGATAATCTTATAAATGACAATAGGAGTCTTCTCATGTTGTTGTAAATTTACTAAGATTGGTTTTTATTTTGTTACAAGTACCTTGCATAGGACCCAGTTTTCCACATTGAAATTTTTAGATTTGATGAATTTATTATAAGATCTTTTAACTATTTTCTTTTGTGCTTCTATTCTTATCAAGACATACTCTCTTTACTCTTCCACAAACAATAAGTCTTATTTTCAAAGATCATTATTGTAGTCTTGGGTTATGTTTTAATGTAAGGTCAGCTCTTGTACTTAGGAGGAAAAGACCACATCCTTACCATATATTAATGAAAATGAACTATATCCTATTGTTGTTTTTAGACTTATTCTTATAGCCCATAAACCTCAGGCAATTCATTAAATCATTGTCCTTTTGCCCTTTTCAACCACTTTTGCGAATAATTATTAAGGGTTTTGTTTGAGGATTCTACTTAACCATCGACATGTGGTCTATATGGGATGGAATGTGATAATTTGATGCTTAACTCTTGACAAAAGGAAATGAAGCCTTGACATGTGAACTATCGTCCATTATCCATCATTAGCTCATGAGGTAGGCCCAACCTACATATTATATTGCACCAAATACATTTCTGGACATCATTTTCTTGTATTCTCGTCAGTAGCTCAACCTCAATCCATTTGAAAAAAATAATCGGTGGTCATAATAAGAAATTTCCTTTAACTAGGAACAAGAGGTAGCATGCTTACTATGTCTAAATCCCATTTTTGGAAAGGCTAAGGGCTAATTATGGCTTTCATCTCACTCAAAGACTGGAGTGGGATGTTAGCATGTCTTTGATATCTATCACATTTTTTGGCATAATCAATATTGTCTTTTTAAAGGGTGGGATAATAGTAACCTTATCATACTGTTCTCTATGAAAGAGTTCTCCTACCATAATATGCACCACATTGTCTTTCATGAAACTTTCTCGTTTCAATTTGAGCTTCCAAAATGGGCAAGCATTTAAGCCATAGCCCACCATAATTCCTCCTATACATGACCTCTTGGACTTGGTTGTTATTTTTCATGCTTCTTCTTTATTAGAGGGAAGGATCTCTTGGATGAGATATTTCA
The DNA here is from genome assembly GCA_030763125.1 of Hippophae gyantsensis. NCBI lineage: Eukaryota > Viridiplantae > Streptophyta > Magnoliopsida > Rosales > Elaeagnaceae > Hippophae > Hippophae gyantsensis. The sequence continues at coordinate 22,198,221 of CM061031.1, forward strand.
AGTAGAATATTAATCATTAATCATTTGTTGTTATGTTGTTGATTTTTTTATCAATTGGTTTTTTGATGCTCTCGGTTATGCTTGGTGAGGATTTATGCAATATGAGGTCTACCCTTTTTAACTCATTATCAACTATTGATGCTTAACTAGCGAGAGAGTTTATATGTGTATTCCCTCCCTTTGGTACTTGTTTGATCTTAAATTCTTCGAAGGTGGATATCTCTTTTGTTTGTTTCCTTTAAGTAACTATTCATCCTTTCTTCTTTAGCTTCAGAAGTGTGATTAATTTGATTGACCACAATCCTTGAATCACTATGTATCAAAATTTTCTTTTTTTGTGATAATTGCACCTAACGTAATGTTAATAAAAGGGCTTCACTCTCTAACATTGTTTGTATCTTGGAAAGTGATACAAAAGTGATACAGATACATTACTCTATTAATCTTCCCATGGGGTGAATATGACTATTCTCACCCCGATCTTCTAAGTTGCAAGCACCATTGACATAGCCATCCACAAATTCACAACTTATGTTACCACTGCTATGACTTCCATTTGTACCTAAAGCTCACTCAATTCAATGACTATTTAAGAAAGATGGATTGATTGTTTTGATTTATCCAAAATATTCTTTAGATAATGAGAAGTTAACACTATTATCTTGTGAGCATAAATATAATGCCTTAAATTTCTTACGACATTTTTAGGGTAAAAATAACTTTGTTAAGGGGTGGATATCTTTGTTGCATCGTCGTTAAAGAGTGGCTCGCATAATTGATAGGTTGTTGTTTTTCTTCTATAACTACTATATGGACGACACTAGATGCTTTGTTAATGAATGTCAGATATAAGTACACAATTTTGCTAACAATAGGGTTTGTTAAAAGGGGTACCTTTCCCATGTACTCCTTAATATACTCAAAAGTGCATTCACACTCTTTAGTCCACATGCAATCCTTATTTTCTTCAACAGTTGAAAAATGGGTAGACGTTTTTTTGTACACTTAAAGATGAGACTATTCAAGGAAGCTAACTTTCTGTTCAATTGTTAGACCTACTTAATGCCCCTCAACAACTGCATATTTAAAGGGCTATGATTTTGTCAGAATTCATTTGAATTTCACGAGAAAACACCAAATACCTAAAGAACTTTCCTGACGTTACTCCAAAGACACTTTTTAGGATTAAAGTGTATTTTATAGTATCATATTATAGAGAAGACTTCTTCAAGATCAAACACTAGTCCATCGTTGTTTTTATCTTGATCATTATGTCATTAACATATATCTCTATATTCCTTCTTATTTGATGCTTAAAAATTTTGTTTACCAACCTTTAATAAATGGCTTCCATATTTTTTAACCTAAAAGGCATTCTAGTTAAGAAAAGGTCTATTTATCTGTGATGAATGCAATCTTTTCTTCATCTCTTGGTTGAATTCAATCTGGTGGTAGCTCAAATAGGCATCCATGAAACTATTTACCTCAAATCCTATCTGTAATGAGTTAGTGTTCATTATACGTTTTAAGTTTTTTTCATTTGTTATATAGATGATTATGGATGAAATGATAAAAATGTGTATTTAGAGTAAAAATAGAACACTTCATCAATCGAGGAGTCAGGGAAAAAATGGTAAGAAATATTTTATCTATCCAAAAAAGGGCTCAATGGTCAATTAATCGAGCTTCATTTGAGTGCTTTGCGTTCAAAAATTGTAATGCTTAGATCGATTGAGAAGGGTCTCGATCGATCGAATAGTCCACTTTGCACTCAAATTTAATGTTTTTCAATACCAATTTTTAGTCGTAACCATTGGGTTAAACAAATTTCAATTCAACTACAATCAGGTGAAAAAATACACTATATAAACAATATAAAGAGTCATTAAAAAAATAATTGCAACAAGGAATAAAAGAGATCAAAGAGCACATTTAGGGAAACTTTTGGAAGAGATTTTGAATATTTTCATAAGCTTTTTTTAATCTTCTTTATAGTTTTATATAATCATAATATTGATTCTTATAAAATGTAGCTAATTTAATAATGTGACTATAGGTGATTCGAAGTCTAGGACTATAATTTAATTAATTAAATGTTATGATAAATTTTATTTTCAATTCTTGATTTTGCATGTGTTTAATTCTATGTTTGAATGACAAATTATACATGTATGAATTAAATTAATTAACTAGTGACTACTATCGTAAGTAAGATTGAATACCTGCATTGAAGGTTGAATAATTGTTTCAATCTTGCCTAATTTATTTATCATTTTTTTATATCTTAATGCAATGAATGAATTAAGTTTAATAAAGATATTTCTAAGTTGTTCAATATTTAAACTTGTTTATGATAGTATTTTGAATCAATTACATCTTAAGAAAAAATAAAGAGTCTTAAGCGGAATTATAATTCTAAACTAAAGTTAAAAATTTAAGAATGATTTTAAATTATGAAAATGGTTTAGAATTTTAAAAAAATAATTTTCATTTGTGACATGTTTAGTTAAATTATAAGATATCGATGTAAATAATTTTACAATCACATATATCTTATAATCCTTTTACGATTCAATTTTATTGTTTTATGTCATATTCCTTAAAAATAATCTTTTGTTAATTTTAATTAACATCAATAAACTAGTACTTAAAAGTAGATATTTTTATTAATATTCGTAACAATCTTTATTCTTAAATTGTTTATCACTTATATACATGTGATCACATATATTTGTGTAATGTTTACGTGAATTTGTATCTTGAAATTCTCATTTCGGCTTACATTAGCCTTGGTTTGGAGGAAAAAATTGACTGTGACATTTTACCTTCAAGTTGTGTGCTTTATTGCTTCGTAGATGTGGATTTGAAGTTCCATTTACTTGTTCCCCTAATCTCTTAACTATAGAACAGTATAAACATGTAATTTGAAAATTTTCATTTTCCCTTGGAAACAAATCAACTGCGACATTTTAATTTAAATAGTGTGTTTTATATCAAATTTGGATAATATGTATATATATATTCCTAATATATATCTTTCATAAAAAGCAATAAAACAACTCACTTTTTTTTTGTGAAAAAATACTCTCTTTATTTAATTAATTTATAGCTACTGAATCGTTTGGAAGGACATCACGAAATCAAGGCGGCTCAATTTCAATCCAAGTAATATAATTCTCACAATTGTGGCCAAACTTTGCTAAATAATGGTCAATAAAATTGACCTCTAGTTCATTTTGACTTTTATTAGCTTTGGTGTCCTTTTAACTTTGAGTAATATGATTTATAATCTCTTCAAAGTGAGTTTCAAAAATATATTCTCAAATGCCTTTAACGTTTAAGAGTTTTGAATAGAATAAGATTCAAGCACCAAAAGTTCAACCTAAGTATGTTTTATGTTTAAGACTTTTTATAGTTTGTGTATGTTTTCTAAAAAATATTATGTTTGCTTCCTGAATTGTTTACTTCTTGGAAGAAGTAAATGTCGTTAATACATGTCTTTAAAAATTAAGAATAATTCATTATTATGCTGAGATTTATGAAAACATAAAATTTGATTTTATTCTATAAATATAATAAGTGGAAGAATTTTTTTTTTTTTGAGAAAAATTGCACCTACAAAAGCCGAACTCCTTGACCCAACCTTCTAAGTTTACTTGAAGATGATCAATTTTTAAGATCTTTATTTGAGTTCTTTTAAAAAAAAAATTACTAAGATATGATCATTGATTTGTAAAATCAAACTTCACACACCTAAAATGGGGTTGAGTATTAACTACTACTTTATTTATATGATAAGTACAATCAAACTTCACACATAGAATGGGGTTAGTACTTTACCTATAAAAAAAGTACACAAAAAATATTATATTTAATAAAGATTCACAAGAAATTATTTAAAAAAAAATAGAATAATTTAGTTTAAAATAACCATAAAAAATAAGTTTGATCAAGTTTAATCAATGTAGAATTATTATAAATAATTTTTTTAAATAATAAACTTACTATTTTGTCATTGCTTATTCCATTTCACATTTTTTAAATATTTTTTTTCAAAAAAATTTCCACTTACATACTCCTTATTAAAGTAAAATGTTAATGATATATCCTGGATAATTTTAATATTAATTTACATATTTGTATAAAGTTAAAAGACAACGTATAAAACTTTTAACCTAAAACATCCACCCTTAAATTTAAAACTAAAAAATTCAACAAACAAACAAATAAATAAAGATATGTATGATCTTGTTCGTGTTCTAATTAAATACTATTATGATTCATCTTATTTTTATTGAATTTATGTCATATATTTAAATCATAGTAAATATTATTTATCTAAAAATGTATTAATTTTATTATATGAGTCTAAAGTGTTCATGTGAGTGAATATAAGTTTGTACAAAGAATTAGTAACCATTTACTTATCATGAATATAATGTTTATTTAAATTTTAAAATCAATAATCATCATAATCTATCCCTTAAAAGATTTTGTGAGTGCAATACAAAATTACTCATAGACTTAATATTGCTTCACACTTCACATAAATATAATTGACTCCATGACAAAGTTAATGCATGCTTGCGTTTATCACGTAGCAATCTAATAACAAACAAACTTTTATATATTACAAGGTTACATTTCTTTATAATTTTTATGCTAGGAAGTTTTGATCGACAATATTTATTATTTATATATAGTAATGACCTGAACTAATTAAAGTGATTATTAATTTAGGGCAACTTAACTAGTAAAAGGTATCAATATATAGTATGAAAATCAAAAGTGCGGGATACTAAAGATGCCAAGACCAAGGACTCAATTTAAAATACATTGTATTTTCAAACAAATTGATATTAACTAAGTAGTGTCAAGCGTTTACTCAAGTCAAAAGGTACAAATTAGCTCTTCATTGTGTTAGGTGATTAGCAATAGTTGACATCTATTGTACATATTAGGGGGAAAAACATAAGTAACAATCAACTCTTTGAATAATAATGTGTTTTATAGTATAATAACATATGATTTTTTTTTTATAAATATTTTAATAGCTTGTGAATAGGAGCTGTGCGAGAAATAAAATACTAAGAGGCCAAATTTAAAATTTTAAAAAAATTAACGAGAACAAATAAATTTTAATAATTTATTACTATATAAATTCTAAAAGAAAATTTAATATTTTTAAAAAAAATTCTTTTAGCCTTTGGGGAGTATAACAACCTTTTATCAAGCCATAGCTCCGCTGCATCGGCACCTGCTTGTGAATAATTGTAAAAGAAATATTAGGATAAAACTTATTGGATAATCAATTGTTTAATATATTTTAGTTATATATATGGTTTTTATCAAAATATATAAATTATTCTATTTTTAAAATTGGGATATTTTAATCACATAATTTCCTAGTCATGTGACTAAATATTTTTAATTTTTAAAAGAATGATCAATAATTTTTAATATAATACGAAAGTTGGAGGTTTTTTATTTAAAATTTAATTATTTTAATAATTGATTTATAAGTATTTTATGTTGATGATCGCCAATAACCTTTAATATATATATTTATGACTAATAAAACAAGCGGTAATCACAAAGGAAAAAAAGAGAAAAAAAGGTTCAGGAGGTTAAGAAAATCAATAAGCTGTACAACAGCAATTAATAGATAAGAAGATAAGAAGATAACAAAATAATATTAGTTATGATATTAGGATAATAAAAATATATAAAATATTTATTATATTTTTATAATTAATTATATTTATTATTATTATTAAATAACATTATTATTCATAATTACACATAAATTTATATATTTTTGCATTCTCATAATTTGGTTACGTATGACATATGTTTAAATAAATAATTTTTTTATTTTTAAATTTTAATATAATATATAATATAAATATAAAATATAAAAATAAATATAAATTTATATGATATTAATATTAAAATAATATATGATATTAAATAAGTTGAAAATTCAAACAAGTTAACTAATAGCTTAATCAACTAATCAAAAGGTGCTGCGAGATGGAAGGTGGAGATTGGAGTACTCGTATATATTCATAATGACAGCGAAAGTAAGGTTATTTAATCAATCGTTTTCATAAATATGTTTGTTTCTAGATGTGCACAAATATGTTTGTTATCAAGATCATTTGGGTTACAGCAAATAACTATATATAATAAAAATATATATTCCTGTTTGTTTTTATTAATTTCTAAATAATCATTCTCGATATTTTATTAACCATATAATAAATAAATAATGAATGTCATTTTCGTTGGTTGATACCTTTCCTTTTCTTTTATTTATTTGTTTAATCTTATTGGAAGATTTTGATTGCAATTTTCTTTTATATAACACAATAACAATCGGCAATACTTTTATCTTTTTCACAAATATATTTTTAAAACAACCGATATAATATAGTTTTATTATATATTATTATGTAAAAATTATATATCAATATACACATTTTTATCCCTCACAATTATATTTTAAACTAAAATAATATAATATTTCTAGATATAACTACCAAAGATCAATTACTTATAAATTCTAATCAAAATCAAACATTATTAGTCATATAGATTTTCACCCATTCATGAGTTACACTGAAATTTGCCATATATTAGTATTTTCACTTTATCTTTAATTAACTTTATATTCATTACACTTATCGCACGTACTTTTTAAAAAAATAATATTAACATATTAAAATCTAACATTAATTATTTATGATCAAGCAAGTTGTATTTGATCATGAAAAATGATTCATATAGATTTGCATCCATGGGTTTCACCGAAATTTGCCATCTATTAGTATTTTTCAATAATTTATATGCTCAATTTTACATTCATTACACTTATATCACATATTTTTTTTAGAATAATATTTACACATCAATTTGAACGTCATTTTAAGTTAATGCATATTATAGCATTGATATTTCATTATATATAATTCGACTATTTTTTGTGACAAATCATTTAGAAAATAAAACTATTTAAAAGTATTGATGTTGATTTTTATCAATATTAAAAATTTAATGCAACTCTGCTTCCTATAGACTTGAGAATAGAGAACATAACGTTAGGATCTTAGACCACCACACCCCTTAGATCACCATGGGTGTGGTGGCCCTTGACCCTTTGATGCTTAAATAAGTTGAATAGTGAGAAAAAAGAGAAGATTAGTGTCTCTCCTTGGAATGCAAAGATATATTTAGAGAGATATTTAAGGAGATAATATAGATCTAAGTGTCTGTAGTTGAGAGAAGAAGAAGTTATGTCAAGCTCTAAAGTTATGAAATTATGTTGAATAATGATGACTATTTATAAGAAAGAATATCTCTGTTGATAACCCTTATTCATAATGATAAAATTATCTTTGAATGTCAGAGTGATATCAGCTTAATTATATCATTATTGGATAATTAAGGATTTGAATGCTGGTCGTATATCATATTAGATATTTAAATGATTTTGACGATTATCACTGACCCAACTCTAACTGGGCTAGTATGTGAGTTATTTATTGACTAGGACCTCTCATATTACATCACATAACGTGAACTATTTTACATCCAACATTAAATCCATAGACTTGCTAGGCTTAGGTACATAGGTTAAGAGATCTATTTTTCCATTCTATCACCATCTGGGTTCACTATTTTCCAAACCTCACTAGTGGTGTCAAGTCTACTCTTATGTGGTCATTACTTCTCCTTGTGACAAATTTCTTGTTTTTTCTACGATGAAGGTTTTGAAATCCTTATAGAATTTTTCGATAACATGACCATCATTTTTTGGGAGAATGCGTAAGTGTGGTGGTTTTGATATTTTTCTTATAGATATCCTTACTCTTTAACAGTTAGGCTTTTCTTTATTGTAATTATTTTTCTAACTTGTATACTTCACCTTTTCTAAGGGGTCTAGGTAGTAGGGGGTCTTATCTTCATCACCTCAAGTTTTGATAGGACCAATATCTTGGTCTACTTAATAAATTATGCGCTTGACTCATGGCTAAACTTTATCCAAAATGTAGACATATGGTTGAACACTTTAGGAATGTACCTTATAAGAGATGACATGAAATGTACCATTAGAGGTGTCCATTCTCTAGGAGGACATATGATGTGGCACAATTTAGGAAGGTAGTGGATAGGGCATCATGGCCTATTAAATAGAAGTCTATGCTTTGTAACCTTCAATTAGTCTTAGAGACCGAAGATGTCGAGACATTTCATGTGCTTTAGGCTTTGTACTTCCTAAGTGAGTTTCTCACTAAGGTTTGTACCTTATAGTAGCTATACCAGAGGGCGACAGTCTTTGGTCCTAGACATTAAGTTTTGACCTTTTGTTCAAGTATTTTTGGAATACTTAGTGCTAATTATAGATGGTATAAGCTCACAACCCATTGAGTTGAAATCTCCCACTATGACTTCATCGGGGTCATCCCATGTTCTAGGTTTTCAAAGTTCATGAAGCTTGTGAACTATGACATGTCCAGTAGAGTTTTCAGGGCCTAATGGTCTACCACATGCTTGGATCATAATGTTAAAGTTCAAGTATTTGTATAGATCTTTTGGACATATTTATATGTCACATTGCTTTGCTATTTCTATACTTTTGATTCATGTACTTATGATCCTGTACTTGTGTAGCATCTATGTACCTCTTTTACTTTTTGGTGAAGTTCATTTATGATTTTGTTTATTTCAAGATGAAGGGTGCTCTTTGAGCACATCTCTTGTTGGGATCTGTGATCCTTTACATTAGTATGCGATTGTGTGTACTTATTGGGGACCGAGCCCAGAGTGATCTAGATGGCTACATGTCCATGCATATGTTCCCTAAATAACCATTTATATTATGTCTCATCATATATGCCATGTTCGATCGTGCTTCCCATGTTTGACCATATGTGCCATGTCTTGCCATGTATGTCATGTTAGGTCACATGTTCCATGTCCAACCATGTACCATATCAAGTCACATTGTCGTGTCTTACCGTGTGTCCATGTTGAGTTGCATGTGTCATGTCTAGCCATGTACCATGTTGGGTTGCATGTGCCATTTCCGGCCATGTACTATATTGGGTCACATATGCTGTATTCGATTATATACCATGTTATGTTACACGTATCGTGTCCAACTATATGCCATATTGGGTCATATATGTCTTGTGACATGTGCCGTGTCCGGTCATGTTCCATTCGGTGGGCTCATGTTGGCCCAGTTTTTCGTGTGTCCATGAGCTTGTCTAGCCATTTTTAGTTTGATTGTGTACTCATTCGGTATATGCCTCATGTGCTTAGATTTTGTCACTTTCGTATGATTTTTTTTTCATTTTTTCTAAGTAAGGTTGATTTTTTTGATCTAGGGTACTCCTCGTATACTAGCCCACCAACTTAGTGTACTTGAGTTTATTCCTGGTATACTAGCCTTTAGTCTTGAGACTTAAATTTTTTTTGTAGTCCTTGGTGTATTATTCCATCTTATTGTAAGTGTCATTACACTCTGATCATGCTTGATAGTTTTTGTCAACGGCCAAGGTTGGAGACTCAGGGTTTCCAACATGAGAAAATTCGTGTTTGTGTGGATGGAATGTAAAAGTTGCAGCAACTGTAGACTTGGAGCATACTTGCTGCCTATTCAAAGGTCAAGCATGACCTGTAAAGGTAGGGCATAAAACTTGTAGCAACTCTTGAACCCGGGAAGTAGGTATTGTCTATTCAAAGATACAACATGACTTGTAGAAGTAGGGCACATAAGTTGTAGCAACTCCTAAATATGTGGCATAGTTATGACCTGTTCAAAGGTCCAGCATGGCTCATAGAGATGCGGTGCAGAAGCTGTAGCAAGTCTTAAACCCAAAACATAGTTGCTTCCTATTCAAAGATCAAGCATGGCCTTTAGAGGTATAGAAATTGTAGCAACTTTTGACCCTAAGGATACTGATGTGTTGCTTTTCATATTCCACACCTATCAGTCCCTTTATAGTTTGAACTTCCTCCCATCCTTATCGAATTCCATGAATGTGAGACAAGCTTGGCCCAAATACCTACAAACATAAATTTTACAAAAAAAAAAGTATACCTAAAGCATTATCTATCTTGTTATCATAGTGAGGCATTGTTCATATCCTATGTTGTTCCTTATAAGTGGCATCTTGTGCCACTTTCTACTATTTCAAGAAATTATTTTCTCTAGATATTTTGGTGGATATGATATGTGAAGACAGGAGCCCATGGACTTGTGTAGGAATAGCCTATTTGAAACTCTATTTTAAGGCCTTTTTAGCCCATACTCATTTCTTGGGTGTGCCACTTTTGAGGATTATGTGAACTTATGTAATTATGGAAGAGTTAGAACATGGTATTGAACCTACAATATATATATGGACACATATTTTTTTCTTAGTTGAACATGATATGTCACTTCATTGAGTCTGTGTCCAAACTTGGTTGATTATGTTGATCTTAATAAGGGTTCTCATATGGGACTTGGGTGGATTTTTGAAGTGAACTTTTAGGACATCTTCACTGAACTCCTTTTGAAATAATTCATAGGGGGGTGTGCACCCTTGGATGATATGTGATAGTTGTACATCTTACAACCCAACTTGTTAGTGGGATGCAGTCTTAGGTTACACACTTTATGTTATAGCATGAATGTTTCAGTCATATAATGTATATCTTTGGTTATGATCCATGCATTTCTTTACTTATAGGTTTATTTTTGAACCTGATTGTGGTATCATATATTTGTGAGATCTTAGACACGAGATCTATGAGTGGCTATTATGGCACTCTAGGTATTGGAAGATACCATAGAGGGCCCTTGTTGATGCAAAATGATTATAGATCTTATAGACTATGGAGGCACTCCAAAATAATTTAGAGTGTGTTATTCATGATGTTGAGGTAGATCCCATCCCTTGAAGTTTTTCATGCACTTTAAAGGTGTTTAGTACCATCATAGATTATGATTTTTAGGGTAGACATATGTCACTGACACTATATGGTTAACATGACTAGTTTGGACAATGTGTCCCCACACATGGACCTTGAGATGATCACGTGGATTGCGATAGATAGAAGCTACTCGAGATGGTCCTAACTGGTCCAGGATGGACGGTTAGAGGAACGCTTCCTAGGAATCCAAAAATGGATGACTTTGTACTTTGTTGGTGAACTTTATCTAGCAGGCCATAAGGCCTGGTTCCCATCGTGGATGGTCATATCGTAGGTCGAACTCCGTATGGGTATGGGTCAGATCTTGTTCACTATGAGCATTAAAAGATTCCATGTGAATGTTCTCTATGATGGGAAGTGAACCATAGTCATGTGGTCCATGGATGTGTTCCCATGATGGCTTGGGATGCTATCCTCATCATTTTGAGTGTTGGAACTAGTTCATTATTTCATTTTTTTCAAAGAATGACCAGTCATTCTTTAAGAACACTATAATGATGATGTCTAAAAGAACAAATAATTTATTTCAAGACATTATTGGAAGCATTAGATGAATGGAACAATGGGTGATCATTTTCCTACAATTTTAATTTTGAGTGAATTGGATAGATGAATGGTTTCCCCATACACATATTTTTGCAGATTTATTTTTGCACGTATATTGATAAATATCAAATGTATGGTCATTGGAATCATCGCATTGAGAGGATTTCAAAATCAATTTTACTTCCTCGAGAACCTATGGAAAAGTGGATGAACTAGTCCTAAATTAGCTTTTACATTTGTCCATTGAATCCGACCAGTCTAGCTCAAATTTTATGCAACTATTATTTTATCCGGCGCCCTCATCTCCTCAGTTGGCTATTCGACATGAAATTTTGTAGAGAGGTTGTTTGGAACGTGATATTTTTGATGATATCTTAGATTTTTAGGTGATGCATAGATTTTTACATCCAAACAAGGGACACTCTGTTAGATAGAAAAGTGGAGGATGGTTCCCTTTCGTGTTAAGCCACTATAGCCGGCTAACTAAGCTTTCATGTCAACTAGCCAAGTATTCCCCATTCTCTGAAGGTGTCAAAAATCGAGCCATTTTTTGGTGGCAATGAATGTGGTGCACATGCTCATGGATTGTATAGATTAAACTTGTATGTTCAACTTGTAGGCTTTGACCTTGTTGAGTTGGGTCAAGTCTTTAATCTAAGCTTGTGTGGGTATGGGTTGGACCAGGTGTATTATGGGCATTGGAAGATGTCATCGGGACATCTTCAGGTTCAAGTGATTGTGGCTCTTGTAGGGTCAATTGACTATACTTGGGTGGTATCACTGAGTTTGGTCGACCATTGTGTGTTCGGTACATTTTGCTTAGCCATTCCTTTGGTGGTGGTGGATGTGACAGGTGTACCTGTTAAGTGCCCCAACTAGTGGGATTGAAAGAAGTGTGAACCATTTCTCTATGTCCTTTATCACGAAGGAGTCTTTGTTCCCCCACATGTACAAATGACTGTACAACTTGTTGGATATGAGATGAGACCTCATTATCCCTTGTAAGGGCTTGACTATTCATGTCAAGAGGTTGGATCATCTTTAATGGACATAAAGTTGTGGCCTTTAGAGATTGTGTAATGTGAACTTCTAGTAGTTTTCTTCTGAACTTTTAGGATCTTTTTAAGGACTACTTAATTCAAAAAGTTAGAGAACAATGTAATTTTTTTTCACTTTGGTTGTGATTCAACTAGGAGAGCACATGGGTTCCTACAAATAGCTCAAATATTGATGTCGATTTTTGTTGACATCAGTGATTGGTTGTACTTATGCTTCTTATGGATATGAGAATAGAGAACACAATGTTTAGACCTTAGACCACCAATATTGGGCGTTGTGGTCTTTGGCCCTTTGATGCTTAAGTAAATCTGGGTAGTAAAAAGAAGGAGAAGACTAGTGTATTTCTTTGTGATGCAAAAAGATGCAAATATATATTTAAAGAGAGAGTATAGATCTCAATATCTGTAATTGAGAGAAGAAGAAGTTATATCAAGCTCTAAAGTTATGAAATTATGTTCAATAGTGACAACTTTTTATATAAAATAATATACTTGCTGATGACATTTATCCATAATGATATACTTATTTTTGAATATCAGAGTATTATCTACTTAATTATTTTATTGTCAGATAATTAAATGTTTAAATATTAATAGTATATCATGTTAGATATTTAAGTAATATTGTTAATTATTTGTTGACTTAGTACTAATTAAAATGGTTTACAGAGTGTTTGGTGACTATGACATCTCATATTACGATATATGTTATGAATTATTTTACACTCAATAAAATATAGATGTCAATAAATATTGAAATTTAAATTAATGACTAATTTTTAAAATTAAAAAATTTAATATATATATATATATTTATTTAAAATATTTGTATCGGAAATCTTACCTATATAATTTATATAATTGTTAATTATAATGAGTTTTCTCCGTAAGAAACATGCAAAAGGCACGATACGTTTGGACAGATAGCCCTGACTTGTAAGTTTAGCTCACCTCCATCTATATTTTAATCTAGAACAAATTAGAACAAATAAGTTAATCCACCATCCCCTCATAAACTGATATATATATATATAATTTTTAGTTAATTTCTACATTACTCAAATATAAACCTGGTATATATTACAACATATATAACTGATTTTTTTTTTCAATTGGCTTTTTTAATCAATCTTTGTTCTACTTGTTTAAATGTTTATAACATAGAAATATACGATCCAACGTATATTTAGAATATTTGAAATATATTCAACATATTTTTAGATTGAGTAATGATTTTAGAAATATTATAATTATTATCAAATAAACATATTAATCTCATAATTATTGGATCAAGATATTAAAAATCTTGTAATTTTAAAAAAATAAATTTTTTAATCTCGTTATTTATGGATTGGACACTTCAAATTCTATTATTATAAAAATTAAATATTTTTAATCATAATATTAAAATAATTATTTATAATCTATCAAAAATATAAAAATAAAGATTTATAATATTTAACTTTTATAAATAATAAAACTGTATATACGTAATTTAAAAATTATAAAATTTAAAATATTTATTTTAAAAAATTGTTTGACATGTGATGACTAACGTGTTAAATACGAGATTAAATTATTTAAATTAATTAATTAGAGAAATTTTAATATATATATATATAAAATCCTTATAGATATGTGTTGAATAGATGTTCACACCGTTTTAAAATTGTGAACATATTGTCCTCCAATTAAAAGAGTGGTTAGTTTGTTCCATTAAAGTAAAATAAGCACTAACGAGTGAAAACCTTGAATTATTTTTGTTTTTTTCCTAATTGCTTTAATAATTTATATATTAATTAATGGCCACAAACAATATTTATTAAAAGAAGCTTTAAGTTTATACTACATCAATAAAAACTAATTAAAATCGAGGCAATGATTTTGTTGACGAAGGGTTTGCCCAATATATATTTCATAAAATTATGAAGTCAAGGTATGACTTATTATTGGTTAAGGCATATTAAGGGTCAACTATACATAGATAATACATGCATTGGATCTACTCATATTATTTACAATTAAATATTTATTGTTTTTGCTGAAAATGCAAGTAATTAATTTATATTATTTAAAATATATATTAAAAGAAACTAGAATCCATCACTTCACAGTAGGTCAATGTCAAGTTCTTCGGAGAGGAATAATTGGATGATGAGGAAAGAATTATTTTATATTTGTTTGGACAAGATGACACATGCCATTACGCATGCAGCGATTTTCTTTCTAAAAATAATTTAAAAATTAAAATAAATAATTTCCTCAAAATTTAACAAAATAAAATATTATTTAGTATTAATCAAATGAATTTAAATAGTTTCAAATTAAATAATATTTAATTAAATATAATTTAAATTAAAATAACAAAATAAATATAAAATATATTATTTTTATTATTATAAATTTTATAAATATTACTTTAACTCTTTTAAAAGATTTTTTAAAACATATACCATAGTTATTATTTTTATTTCAATACTTATAACTATTATATCACTATAATGTTATAAAGTTATATAATTAAACATTGATATAATATATGGATAAATAAATTAAAAATAAAATTATTTTATTAAAATTAAAAATACATAAATATAATATATATGTATAAATTAAATGATTGAGATTAGTGTATCACACAATATTTTTAAGATTAATTTTTCGTTCACTGTTGGTATTAAAGAACTATGAAAACTTATCTCATAAAATATAACAATTTAATAATAATAAACTTAACTCACAGTTTATTATTACACAAATTTTTAAATGTATGAACTCTATTTGAGGAACCTAACTATAAATAGAAAATACAAAAAAAAAATTCTTTCTCTCAATCTGTTTCTTTTCCTTCCTTCTTTGTTTTCTCATTTCTCTCTTCCTTTTTTTTCCTTCTTTTTCTTTCCTTTCACTCTTTTCTCTATCTATTGTTTGTGTTTTTTTATTTATTTCTTTACTTTATATAGGAAAACAAGAGAAAATGTGACAAAAATTGAAGAAGAAAAAAAACTGAAATCATTTAAAACGAGAATAAAAACGGAAGAAGAAAAAAATTAAAATTAATTAATACATTAAATAGTTGTTTGAACAATTTTAATTCAATATTTTCCAACAATCTCTCGTCAGAATAAAAATCAACATAAATTTTAAATCAAATTTTGACATGAAAATAGAGTTTAATGGATTGAAACCTACATAAGATAGGTAAGTGTTACCCTTTGCCTTTGAACCTTCTTTTGTGAAAATATATTTACTTTACTGACTAACTAGTAGACGTGATATCCATGAACTATTATGTCGTTTATGTAAGTGATGATATACTTCACATAAGAGTCTTTCTTAACATAACTTAGTTCTTATTGTTATGTTCGTTTTAGCCATAAACATATGCTTGGTTCTATGAGAGTCTCTAAATAATTTAGCCCTATACAATTCTCTTTCAAAGCGACCCCAGTCCTCCCTCACATAGGTGATCTTTTATCTTTAAAAATAATCTAGAAAGAGTAACATGTATATTCTACTCAATATTCTCTTCATAAGAATCATTAAAATCCTTAACTTACCATGTATCTTACGGGTATCACTGTTTTCATCATGTGAATGGACTTAAGGGTAAACCTACTATAGTGATCTCACTAATTTTTTACAATTAGGTTGTACCTTCGAACCTAGATCTTAAATCTCTATTCAAATAGGTTGGGTTTCCTTTGTAAATCCTTATTCATTCATGGGCTTCAGTCCTATTACCCTCGATAATTTATCAATTAACTCTCGATTTAACCCATTTAAAGATTTGCTAGGTTATCCTTTAACTTCACATAGTCAATAGATATAACCCAATTGAGAGTAGTTGTCTAATGGTATTATATCTACAACATATATGTTGAGACTTACCATTATACATATTTCTTTGTGCCCTACCAATAACAGATTAGCTATCATAATGGATGCATATTACAGGTACAAACTTCACCCACTTAGGAATATCCTCTAAAAAATTGCCTATTTATTCGGCTTCTTTGTCACATTTATCCAAAGCAATGAACTTAGATTCTATCGTGGATCTAGCAATGTACGTCTATTTAGAGGACTTTTATGAAAAAACTACAACATCTAGTATGAATACATATCCACTTGTAGACTTTGAGTTTTTCAGGTAAGATATTCAATTTGCATCACTATATCCTTCTAATACAATTAGATATCTTGTATAGTGCAGTTCATAACTACGTGTCTATCTTAAGTATCTAAATAGTCTTGTAATACATTTCTAGTGATCAAATCCTGGATTACTAGTCTATCTAATTAGTTTACCTACAGAGTATGCAATGTCTAGTCCTGTACAACTTATCAAATACATAAGACTTCCTATCACTCTAGAATATTCTAGTTGAGATATACTTTCACTTTTATTCTTAGATAGGTGTAGATTTGCATCTATTTGTGTTCTTACAATTTCAGAATTATCATTGTTGAATTTCTCAAGCATTTTTTCTATATAATGACATTGATTTAGAATGAGACCATTTGATATCCTTGATATCTTAATTTCTAAAATTACATCAACAAGCCTTATGTCTTTCATATCAAACCTTGAATTCAACAAAGTCTTAGTAAATTAGATCATTTGATCATTACTACCCATAATTAGCATGTCATCAACAAACCTTGCACTAGGTATGAAAAACCCTTGGGATTGGTTCATGTAGATTTTTCTTCATCTTACTCTCCATTTAGAAAGGTTTTCTTTATATCCATTTGATATATTTCAAGATTTCAAAGAGCGACGATAATAATTATCATCCTTATAGATGTTATTCTCATCACAGAAGAATAAGTATCAAAGTAATCAAGGCCATGCCGTTGTTTGTATCCTTTAATTACAAGCCTAGCCTTGTAATTTTTAATTGATCCATCTTATTTACTTTTTCTTATGAAAATCCACTTAGACCATAGTGTTTTACTACTTGGAGGACCAACTAGTTCCCAAGTGTGATTTTTCATAATATACTCAATTTCGCTATTAATGGCTTCTTTCCATTGAGTACCTTTCAGAAGAATTCACAACCTCTTCATGGATTTGAGGTTCACTTTTTAGCAAGTAGGTCAAAAAATATGGACCATAGGACATTTCTATCCTAGTCCTCTTGCTATGTCTGAGTTCAACCTCAATCTTATCATTAACCTCTTATTCATGTTCTTTGTTTTGACTATTTTCATTCATAGTCTCATACATTTGTTTAGACGAGATTGATTCTCCTTGAAATGTACTTGGAAATACATGTTCAAAGAATGATGCATTCCTTGATTCCATTATTATGTTCTTGTGCATGTTTGGGATCTTTGACTCATGGACAAGAAAATGATAAACACTACTATTATGTGCATATCCAATCTATTATATTTGGACCTATTTTCACCTTCTTAGGTATTGGTATGACTTCTTTAGCAAATAGCCCCACACTCGTAAATATTTATAGGAATGTACCATTCCTTTAAATAATCTATACGATGTCTTATGTATCTTTTTTCGGGTACCTTATTTAAAAAGTAGTTAGTTGATAAAATAGCTTCTCCCCACAAATTCTGTGGAAACCCATAACTTAATAGCATTGCATTCATCATTTCTTTCAAGATATCTTACATTCAGTAACTTCATTTTGTTGAGATGAATAAGACAATGTGATTTCATGGATAATTTTGTATTGTGCATAAAATTCACCAAACGAAGCTTCATATTCACCACCATTATCACTACACAATACCTTGATCTTCTTGTAGAGTTGATTCTTAACTTTTGTTTTATAAATAATAATTTTTTTATAGCTTCATCTTTGTTTTTAAGCAAATACACATAACAATATTTTGTACATAATCAATAAAAGTAATGAAATATTTATTGTCACCCTTTGTTCAAACACATTTCAAATCACACAGAACACTTTGGATCAAATTAAGGGGTTTCATGTTTCTCTCTATTGATTGAAAAGATGACATGATCATTTTACCTCTACACAAGTCTCACACTTATGTTTGGAACTAATTTGTAAAAATGGTATTTAATCTATGTTATTTAACCTATGTGGGTGACCTAGTCTTCCGTCGCATAATTTAGAAGACAAATAATAAGCAGACGAATTAATAACATAATTAATCTATCATTTAAAAGTCATTACATCGAGTTTGAACAATCCCTCAATTACATCACCCTTTAATACAATTGTTCCATTCTTGTTTAATATGACTTTACTAGACTCCACGTTCATATAGAATCCATGCTTCTTAAGCAACGAACCTTTCCAGCGAATCTCTAACATGTATAATACGTTGTTTAGAGTCATCTTTTTTTCAGATGTCATATTTAGGATCACGTTGCCTCACTATTAGTCATAAAGGTTGAAAGTTCCTCATTCACAACTTTTCCTCGTTCTCAAATAGTTTGAAGAAAGTGGATAACTCATTATTTGAACATACGTGCTTAATAGTACCATTGTCGATTTATCACTCTTTTGAGTTAGACTCGACGAATACACATCAGAAAAAAATTGCCAACTTGGTAATGTCATCCATCACATTTGTTGTCATCGCAAACGTATTAATGTCCAAAATGAGTGAAAATTAAAATTTAAAATATAACAATAATTATGAGAATTTAATTTAATATAATTAATCCAAAATTAATTAATAAAACTTAAAAATTAACTTACTCAACAAATAAAACTTAATTTTCTTTAAACCTTGTTTTGATTTGTATTTCAATATATAAAAAACCTAATAATCAATATCTATAGATTATAAAACTAAGTACAAAATTTGTTACTTTGGTTAGTTCAAAAATAAAGAGTTTCGTAAATGCAAAATCCATTTATTTTGTAAAACTTAAACTAACAAATATATAATTTATTATTTTTTTAAGTACCAAATATTTATTTTTAATGAATTTTTTTTTACTAATTTTTATAAATACAAAATTTACTTATTTGGTAACACAAAATAAAACAATTTGTAAAATAGTAATTAATCTTTGAGAAACAAATTCCTGAAATCTTTTGATATTCTCAATACCAAAATCAATAAGTTGGCATCAACAATTTTAATACGTAAATAGTTAATTCACAAATAATTAAATTAGAATTTTAATCCTTAATTTCTATTAAGGTATTATAATATGCACACATCAAATCTTTTATTGAGAAAATTAGGAATGCAATTTGATTGCATCCAAACTTACTTACTCATTTATTCACTCAAGTAATTGTAATTACATCTCATAAAACTTAAGAGGCAACTAAATTATGTAGATTTGTAATCAACTTGAATTGCTATTGAAATTATCTATTTATCTAAGTCAAGCATTATAACACCGTAGATATCAATAGCAATTAAATATAATCAATTACACACTTAATTATAATAGATAATTATTTATTATAAGAAGCTAATTAATTAAATATTAACTATGCTATTCACGCAAGTATATGTGTATTTACTTAGTTTAATATACTAAAACTTTTAGATAATCAATCTAAAAATAACCTTTAAATGCCAATCATCAAATTATTAAATCAATATCATTAATTATATCGCCAAAAAAGTAAAGAAGTTTCGTAATATTAATTAATATGTTATTCGAAGAAAGGTAAAACTGTAACTATATATTAGGATATTGACTTAAAACTAATGAAAATATGCAAACATGACTTCAAAGACATTAGGTCAACATTTAGTTTACTCAACAACATAATTTATACATAAACTTTGGTTAATAAAAATCAAAAGCTAAATATTAAGAACTATTATAAAAAATAAATGTGGGTACCGGATGTTGAAATAACTGCAAACCATAAAAATGATTAATACCAGATAAAGAAAGTAAGAAAGGAAAAATATATCATATTACTAAAAAGAAATAGTAATATATATATATACTTAATTAACCATGATACGTACAAACTAAGGACAAAATAATAATAATAATAATAATAATAATAATAATAATAATAATAATAATAATAATAATAATAATAATAATAATAATAATAATAATAATATTAATCAAGTAATACCTGCAAAAATAAATGGAAAAAAAGGAACAACTAAATCAAGTATAATATGAGATTTAGATTATCAAGTACAATCTAGAAAACAATATTACAAAGAAAATAAAAAATCAATTAAAAAACAGAATACAAGCTTCGTCTCCAAAAACACACTAATAAAAATAACGATTAAATTGAGATTATTTAATATATTAAATTGTTGTTTTAATAATTTTAATTCAAAAAATAATTATCATTAAATAATCATTTCAATAATTTTAATTCAAAACTTTCCAACACTAGTAATTTTATATGAATAGACTATGAGTATTACTGTCTTTTTTTTAAATGAGCTTGGTAATGGCATAAAAAATTCATTTTTTTATTTAAACATAATTTAAAATTTGTTTTATTTTGAAATTTAATATTTGTTTATTTAGAAGACAAAATGTACAACTTAATAATGTGGAAAAAATGAATGAAAAACAAATTAAAACTTTTTTCAATTAAAGCTAAGTAAACGTTTTTTTATTTTAAAAAATCATTTTTAATCTATTAACTCAAGTCTTTTAATTCATTTTTTTTCTTTTTACTTCAGTTTGTAGGCTATATATATATATCCTTACTTTTAAGACGAAGAAGTATATAAAGTTAAATGAAAGTACGAAAAATTATTATTATTTTTTATATTTTTACTCTAAAGTTAAGTTGTTTCACATAAAATTTAGATATACGAAAGTTCCCTAAAACATTAATCGTATCTTGAAAGATAGTTTTTTAATAAACTAAAAAAATTATCTTAAAAAACAACTTGTGATACATGAATCTTGATCATTTATTTACATTATTTATATTTTAATAATTTAAATTTTATATTTATGATTTATATATATATATATATATTATTTAATTTTAATTTAAAAAAGATATAATAATTAATTTTAATTTATTTTTCTATACTATTATTTCCTACCATCTTAAAGTAAATTTTTGGACAAACTTGTCGTTTGCACTGGTATAAGTTTAAAATGATACAACTCCTATTTGCATTTATTTTCTTTTAACTATTGTTACTATTACCTTTTTTTATTGCTGTTTTCTTTCATTCTATGGCTATAATTTTTTGCTTTACTTCACAGCTCATTTTAATCGGTTTACAGATATTACTTTACACGTGGCTACATGTTAATTCTTCTCATTATTATTGTTGATAACGTTTTGTTTATTACATCTTAATATTGTCTTTAATCTTTTGCCGTACAACGTTGAAATCTTATTTAATCTTACCATTATATTTGACATATAGTTAACGTTTATCTTATTGAAGGGTTTTATCGGTTTTTTATTTTTCAATTTCATATTTATTTGCTTTAACATGTAGATTTATTACTTTTAAGTAGTTTTTCTGTTTTAATTTAATTATCATTTGTTGTTATATGATATTAATACTTTTCTTTTTAATCTATTGTTTCAGGCTTACTTGCTTTTAATAAACGTACAATTTGATTTTCATGTTATTTGATTATAATTGATTGGGTACTAAGTTTTATCTATTTTCCTAACTCGATCCATTATTACTAACTTCTTGGCTTTCATTTTAGAATTTTGAGAAGATAAAATTTTGACTTCCAAAGTTTATTTAATTTTTTGAAAATTTGTTATGGTAATACTGTATGTTGCTGATAAAATTAATTATTTTGCATATTTATTATTATTTATGTTCATTCACAGATTTTGACTTTTGAGAATAATATGGATTGATTTTAGTATTGGAACATTGAAATTTCATAAATTTATTTATGATATTACTTTGTTTTCTCGTTATTTTTGTATTAAATGATCAAACTGGATATGAAACTTTAAAAACTAATTCTCATATTTGGGTTTTGAGAATAATAATATCTGGATATTGATTAAAGGTCGGTATTAGATTATTGGAAATTTTGTAGAAAATTTATTTTTTGAATAAATTCCTATTTAACAAATTGTGGTATTATATACGATGAAATATTACAATTTTGAAATGGGAAAAATAATGTAAATTCGAAGTTGGAAAATTTGGTATTTTATAATAAATGGATTACTTGATTTGTGAAATAATGAAAGCTTTACATTTGATAAAATTATTTTATTTTAAGTTTTAAAAATAAGTAAATTTTGTAAAAGTTAGTGAATGATGTATTTACTAGAGTTTAATTTTTGTACTTAAGAAATAATGTATTTTATATTTATAAAATAATGAATATTTATCATTAAATTTTAAATATTTAATTTTGTAAATATAAAAATTTTTAGGTTTCATATTTATTGAATAACGGATTAGAACTAGATTTTAGAAAAAATAAATTATTGTTGAAAAAAAATATTGTTGAAAAAATTGGTTTTCTAGTTAATTTAATAAAATAAAATAAATAAAATCCAAAAGTTTTTTATTATATTTTTAAATTTAATTTTGGTTTTTTTTGGATATCATTGTATCCAAAAGTATTAATTTATTTTCGAGAAGACAACGAATGTGATAAATTACATTATCATATTGATTCTAGTAAGAATATGTTGTCAAATGTTTTCTAATATGAATTTGATCAACTCTAACTCGAAATAATAACATATTGATATTAGTGTTATTAGATACGTATGCTCAGGAGTTATTCACTTTCTTCAAAGCATTCAGATTTAGGAGAAGTGTGAATAAAGAACTTTGTTACCTCATGGTGAGACAAAGTGATTCTAAAGATGACTCCAGAAAAGAGATGACTCTAAATAATGCAATGTACGTGTTAGAGATCTGGAAGATTTTTGCGAGGTTTGTTGCTTGAAAATCATGGAATCTAAATAGATGTTGAGTCTAATAAGATTATATTGATCACAAATAAAACAATTGTATTAAAAAGCTATGTAATTAAAGGACCATTAAGCTCGATGTAATGATATTTAAGTTAGAGATTAATCAAATTATTAATTCGTCTACTTATTTGTTTGTCATCTAAATTGTGACATAGAAGACTAAGATCATATATGCATGTTAAATAACATAAATTATATACTTTTTTTATAAATTAGTTCCAAATATAAGTGCCAGACTTGTGTAGAGGTAAAATGATTATATCATCATTTTTTAATCAATTGAGAAGAAAATTAAACCTTTTAACTTGATTTATAGTATTGTATGTGATTTGAAATTTGTTTAAATAAGGGATGACAATAAACATTTATTACCTTTGTCAATGATAGCATGGAATATTGTTATGTATATTTGTAAAAGCAAAGATGAAACTATAGAAAAATTTATTATTTATAAATTAAAGTTGAGAATCAGTTCAACAAGAAAATCAAGGTTTTATGAAATGACCATGGTGGTAATTAAGAACCAATGTTTGGTGAACTCCATGCACAAAATAAAATCATATATGAAACCATAACGTTGTTATTGAATGGCAAAGATCACACCTTGGTATAAATAATGAAAATGATAATATTAAGCTTTGGATTACCTCAAAACTTGTAGAAAAAATTACGTTGTTAGTTAATTATCTTTTAATAAGGTATCCTAAAAAAAAGCACATGGGACACCGTATGAGTTATTTGAAGGAATACTAGATTCATATGAATACATACGAGTATGAATGTATTATAAAAGTGATTATATCTACGGCTACAAAAGTGAAGATATGTTTTAAAACAATAGATTGCATTTATTGGATATGTATATCATATCTATACTTATGAGTTTCTCGTACATATGTCAAAGATCACACAAGATATTGATAATGGAATCAAAATTTTTTTTATTCTTTGAACATGTATTTGCTTGTATGTTATAAGGGGAATTGAGTTCATTTAAATGAACTATGAATAAAGATAGTCAGAACCAAAATGGTTATGTCTAGTTCACCAAAGATGATAATATGTCTTCTTATTTAGTTACGTTTATGACATGCTAATTGAGGATAGTAATGATCAAATCCATTAAGAATATGTTTAATTTAAGGTTTAAAATAAAAGACACGGGACCTGCTAATGTAATTTTGAGAATTAAGATATCGATGATATCAAACGGTCTCATTTTAAGTCGATGTTATTATATTGACAAGATATTGGAAAAATTCAACAATAGTGATTCTGAAATTATTAGAACATCGACTGATAAATCTACACCTATATAAAATAAAGGTGAGAGTGTGTCTTAACTAAAATATTCTAGAATAATAGGAAGCTTATATACTTAATGAGTTGTACAAGACTGGATATAGCTTACACAGTAAGTAAACTAAATAGATATACCAAGAAATCCAAGATTTATTCATTGAAAAGGTATTATAAGATTACTTAGATACTTCAAATATACATGTAGCTATGAATTGTATCGCATCGCACCGCACAAGATATTCAACAATATTAGAAGGATACAGTGATGTAAAGTGAATATCTGATAGGAAAGACTCAAAGTCTAACGGTGAATATATGTACATATTGGATAATGCAGCCACTTTATGGAATTCCTCTAAAATAGACTGTTAGATCCATGATGGAATTTAAATTTATCACTTTGGATAAAAGTGACAAAGAGACCGAATGGGTGCATAATTTCTTAGATGATATTCCAAAGTGGTCAAAACTTTTGCCTGTAATTTGCATTCATCGTAATAGTTAATATGCTATTAGTAAGGCGTAAAGTAATATAGAAAACATTAAGTCTTAATGTATATATCATAGATACAAGACCATTAGATAACTACTCTCAATTGTGGTTATCTTTATTGACTATGTAAAGTCAAAAGATAATATAACGAATTTACTAATAAAAAGATTAAATTGAGAATTAGTTGACAAGTCATCGAAGGAATAAGACTGAAGCCCATGAAGGAATTTCACAAACCCAACTTAGTTGACTAGAGATCCCAAGATCTAAGTTTAAAAGGACAACCTAGTTATAAAGATCTAGTGACATCATTATGAGGGTTTACTCTGAAGTCCATTTTTATGATGAAAACAATGATATCGTATAATACAGGTTAAGCTAAGATTTTTTAATGATTCTTATAAAGAGAATACTGAGTGAAATATTACGAGTTACTCTTATAGATAAGGGATCCCCTATATGAGAAAGAAGTGGGGGTTCTTCGAAAGAGAATTGTGTATGGTTCAATTCTTTAAAAACTCTTATTGAACTAACCATATGTTCATGACCAAAACAAACATAACAATAAGAACTGAATTGTATCAACAAAATATTATTGTGAGAATATGCCATCGTTTATATAAATGACATAATAGTTCAAGGATATCACATTTTTTTGTCAGCTAGTAAGGTAAATATATTTTCAGAAGAAAATGTTCAAAAGGTAACACCCACTTATCTTATGTAGGTTTCGAACCGTTAAATTTTATATTTGTATCCTAAGTAGTTCTTTTTGAAAATCCTATTATTTTTTCATTCATGTGGGGGATTATGAGAAAAATGAATGTAAAAAAACTTTTGAAACATTTAAAATGCTTTTTCATAATTCAATGGCTTCTAATTCAATTTTTCCTTTAGACTTCAGTTTGTGTTATATATTTATGTTTAGATGTATAGCCTTACTTTTAAGAAGAAAAAGCATAGAAAAACAAAAGAAAGTAGATAAAAAATTATTAATCTAGAGTTATATTCTTTTACAAAGAGTTTAGATACATTAAAGTTTATTAGGACAATAAATAATGGTATATATTTACTATTAGTTGAATATTATATTATGGGAGATATTTTTCTAGAATTCTTAAACATCCACTATGAGTTTAAAAAATTATCTTAAAAAATAGTGTAATAGGTAGGTCTCAATTATTTCCTTATTTATATTTTATCTTATTTAAATTTTATATATATTTATAATTTATATTTATCCAATTTTAATTTATAACAATACAATAATTAGTTTTAACTTGCTTATCTATACTATTATTTCTTACAAATATATATTATTCGTTAATATTCAATCCCCATGCATTTTCCAAAACTCGAATGAAGAGTCCTCATCTCATCTCTGTAAATATTTAGCGTGATGCATTAATAACAATAACCATGAATGGTGAATTCGATAGCAAGTACAAAGAAAATAAATTCAATAGCAAGTAAAATAATAAAGTTAAAATAGTAAGAATATTCGCGCTTACTGCTGGTAAATGAATTAAATTAGTTTGTTATAATTTTAATTGATAAATAAGATACTAGATAAGTAAGATTTTTTTTTATTTTTTAAAAAGAGGACCTTTACTTAATTAATTTATAATTGTTACATCTCTGAGTAAGGATTGGGCGAAGCTAGCTAGGTTCATACTTAATCCAAGTTATGTAATGTGAACGAGAAATGCCATATTGTGTCAACTTATGAGCAGCGAAATTAATCCTTCCTGGATGGAAACAACAAGAAAAAGACAAAGCTTGGTTAATTAGAAGTTTAATGGCATCAAGCATATGTTATTCAGCAGATAACGAGCATGACTCCCCATTTACTAACTGGACAGCCTATAAGTAGTCGGACGGAAGAAGCACCTTCCGAAATCCAATATCCAAACTAAACCTTAATCTGAACTATATAGCTCACAACTCAGCAGCCCGTGGTTAGATAGTTACAACCCTCTTATCAGCAATAGCTCACGTGACTGACTTGAAATGGTTTCGTATGACACACCCAAACCTAACCGTCTTGCTTAACACTAATATCGCAGCTTTTATAATTATCTTATAAACCCCCACCGATGGCGGCTCCCACGCAACCGCTCGTATTAGTCCCTGTCTTTGAAATGATATGGACGAACAGTGAAACTCCTCCACCTGGTTGGCTGCCCACTGGTGCATGCTCCACCCCGACTACTATTCCTACTAGAAAGCAGTAAGTCATCTTGCCTTCCACACCCACTGTTCCTATTCTCCACCTGGTTTGATGCCCATAAACTTTCCACCACACATAAATGTTTGTATATATTTCTTTAAAACCCCACCACATGTGAGCACTTCCAAGCCTTCCTAGCCCTTCTACACAACCACAAAATAAGTTAATACTCTCACAGCCACCCCCAAAAATTGGGAAACTAGAATTATCGATCACCTACTACTTCACCAATAGTTGGTTACACGGTATGGCCCTTTAAGTACCTGACAAACCAAAATGTTTCACTTTTCCCCATTATCCGAAGCCTCCATAATTATCGCCATAGTCTTATCAGCTCCTCTACCAAAGATGTGGATATACCACCACGATGCAAGCTCCTCAGCTCATAGGCCATTCAGTACCCACTTTTCATCGTAAAATTACCATGATTAGTCAAGTGACATACAAAGCAATCAAGGTGCTGAATGAGTGCTAACGGTATCCCAACAATCAACTCACTATTACAATACATATAATAGTTTCAAACATTTAGCTTCGGTTTTTTTTGCCTCGGTTATTTTAAAACCGAAGTCATAGATGAAGAAATAAATATTTGAAGAAACAATCAAAATGGTTTCTCGGTATATTTTCTTGATTTGTATAGGGTATATATTGTTTATATAGACAAATATTAATTATTATTTCAACAATTATAATGTTTGAATTACATGGTTTACAATTGCTTCCTTATCAAGAAAACATATTTGGTAGGCGCCGTATGTCTGCCGTATATGTCGGTAGGCATTGATGCAGTATTTATTGAATGAGTTGGTGCAGTGTTTGTTGAATTCAACAATAGACATACCTTATGACCTCAATTATTTGAAAAATGAGACTATAGACATACCCTATAGAATCAGTTATTTAAAAACTGAGGTCATAGACATACATTATCAATTTTTCTCTCTTTAAAATTACATCATCAAACACCAAATTTGTGTATCATTTTTTTCCCTAATTTTTTTCCTTCCCCCTCTCTCTTCACTGGCCAACTATATACCTTATATATGTATACGTAAAAAAATTTCCTGGCCATTAATTATTAATTTCTTTTCTCTACTCATCATTTAAATCTTAGCCTCTTCAATCTCGATCCATCCTCTTCACAGCCTTCCCAGAGCAATCCTTGAGTTGATGAACATGCCTCTTTCTACTGATCTCTGCCAGAAGTTTCTAGTTTGTAAGGACGATGAGGTTCAGGTAGTTTGAGGCACATACAAGGGTCGTGATGGAAATGTTGTTCAGGTCTATTGTCGCGATGGTTGTCCTTTGCTTTTGGATGTGCTAGAAGAAGACAATGTCTTCAAATCCTTTTCCTTTAGTTTTTCCTTTTCCCTTTTAATTGACAAGCTCTATTTTGTTGGTGTTCTTATGCTAGAGATGTTTCTACTTCCCAGTCATCCAGTAAGTAATATAGTTGTATAATAAATCTCTCTATAGTCTTTACTTCTTTGGTTGAAATTTATTTCTATAATCTATGCGCAACAACTAATACATTTTAGAATCTAAATAGGAGTAGTGGTTCAACAATTTCTAGTTATGTTTTTGTATTAATTTATTTCCTTTTTTTTTACTTTCAGGCTTTTACATTAGGATTATTTTTTGGTAATATGTTAATTGTCAGTGCTTGGCCTATTGGTTGGTGTTGGTGCTGGTACTTAGTGCTTGGTATTGGTGCTTGGTGTTGGTGCTAGTACTGGTGTTGGTACTGGTACTGGTGCTGGTGCCTGATGCTGTTGCTGGTACTTGACATGTTGTTTTTTAGTAATATGCTAATCTATAGTGTTTGGTATGGTGTTGGTACTGGTGCCTGATGTTGGTTTTGGTGCTTGGCCTAGAGCTTAGTGTTGGTGCTTGGCCTATTATTTTTTAGTAATATGCTAATTTCCAGTGTTTGGTCTAGTAATTTATGTTAATGCTGATGCTTGGCCTAGTGCTTGGTGCTATTGCTGGTGCTTGGCCTGGTGCTTGGTACTAGTGTTGGTGCTTGCTACTGGTGTTGGTGTTGGTACTAGTGTCTAGTGCTAGTGCTAGTGTTGGTACTAGTGCTAAGTATTGGTGCTTGGTGTTGGTGCTGGTGCTGGTCTTGGTGCTTGGCCTGTTATTTTTTGGTAATATGCTAATTTACAGCGTTTAGCCTTGTGCTTAGTACTGGTACTAGTGCCTGGTGCAGGTGTTAAGACTAGTGCTTGGTGCTAGTGTTAGGCCTGGTACTTGGTACTGGTTCTAATGTTAGTATTGGTGCTTAGTGCTTAATGTTGGTGTTGGTGCCTGATGTTGGTGCTTGGCCTGATGCTTGGTGTTGGTGCTAGTACCTAGTGCTTGGGTTGGTGTTTTGTGCTTGTACTAGTGTTGGTGTTTGGCCTGTTGTTTTTTGGTAATATGTTAATTTCCAATGCTATTGTTTCATTTTCAAGGTATTCATTATATTAATTTATCAGGCTATAAGTAAGGTTATTTTTGTTACAGAATAAGTGGATCCTTGTAACTGTTTGTATTTATATTCAATAAATTTCTATCACTAAATTATATAAACTGTATATGTCTTGAGGTTTGTTGTTTATTATCATTAGAATAGGTATGATTTACATTTTTTAATGTTACGTTAATCATTAAGAACTTTGATCTCAGTATTTAGTGTCTTGTGGAAAGTATGAAAGCAATGTTATCTAGACTATAGAGCTTATTGATTTGTATTGATGTAATTTATAGGAGAAAACTTATTGATTTGTATTGATGTATTGTTGTTATATATATGGTGTATATTTACATGTTATATGGCACATTTCATTGCTTGTTGGGGTTTCTTTTTTGTTCCTACATTTTATATTGCAGTTAAAGGTCTGTAAAGCAGTTGAGATGTAATCATAAGTAATTAACAGGTTGTATTGAAAGTAATATACTAGTTTTTAGATGATCCTTGGTCAAGCTTATAGAAATTGCTAAATTTTTCTAATCATTTTGGCAGAAATTTTTGAAATGTTCAAAATTAAGTGGATTTTGTAATATTTTTTTTATGTATGGAATAAATAAAATGTTCTTCATTGAGTTTACTTATTGGTTTGTCTCTAGTATAAATGAGCTGGAAGAGACACTTTTGTAATATTTTAGTCGAGAGTATCACCAAGTAGTATTTGACTTCGTTGAGCAGCTAAGATTTTACCAAGCTATGTTATATAGCACATTGATTTTTTTTAATTAAGAGTATTTGACTAGTTGTGCACCATATGATTCGTTCATTCTTGTATTGAAATTATGACTATGATGTTTATGCAAGAAAATATTATTAAAACTACTGAACATGATTCAGAAGTCAAGAAAAAGATCGTTGATGTTAACATGAAGTTAGACATTGATTGTTTTAATAACGAGGAAAGGGATCTAAAGAAAACACATGCCATAAGTGAGTATCATTTCATTTATTGTCTCGTTAGGAATAGTGTTATGTAAATTTCTGCTCAATTGCATACACAAGCAGCACATGTTTCTAACCATTTGTCCATAAATTTCACTTCATTTAATTTTGTTTTGTTTTAACCAATGTGGCACCCCAACACACCACAACCAACACCAGTGCAACACCACTACCACCAACGCATCACCACCACCAGCGCACCACCATCAACACAAGAGCACCCTAGTGCACCACCACCAACGTACTAGAACCAACGCAACACCCCAATGCACCAACACTAGCGTTCTAACACCAGCACAACAACGCCTATGGTATTTGCTTTTTCTTTACACTTATGTTAAAGTTATTGTAAACTTACTTATGTTGATTTGAAGTACACTTATAACTATTTGTAATTAATAGTAAAAAATCATTTTTTAATAGTAAGGTTTTATTATGTTTTAGTGTATAATACATTCTCAAATGTAATTATTCTTTTAATTTTAATATAATATAATTTTTAATATTAAAATTAATAAATTTATTTTAATTTTTAATATTATAATTGATAATTTATATTTTTAATTTATGCATACCCTATGATCTTAGTTATTGAAAAATCGAGGCCATAAGACATGTTTATAGCCTCTGTTTTTCAATAACCGATGCCATAAACATATCTTATGATCTCGGTTATTGAAAAAAATCATATACATATTCTATGATCTAGGTTTTTTAATAACTGAGATCATAAGGTATATTTATGACCTTGGTTAAAAACGGAGATCATAGGTAATAGTTTATGGTCATTTTTACTTAGATTTTAATTCTTATAATCGTGATTATAGACTTATAATTATAGTTAAAAATCAAAACTATATTTACTTTTTATACTAGTGTCATGTATATTCACATGCAGAAATTAATTGGATGGAACTTAGTAACCCGCTTGGGTGCATTTGCTTTCGGGATCGGGGAAATAATAGTTTTGTTAGTATGCCCAACATCAGTAACTAAAATCAATTATATATATAGAGTTAGATTAATTTTTAAAAATACCAAAGGAATCAATTATTATAGATAAAATTACCATATATATTACACCTTTAACCAATAACTCTTCTTTTTCTTTTTTAATTATACGATTATTTTCCGTTCAATTAGATATCCAATTTAAAGCAAGTCTTTATTACATTTACATGTGTTATAATTATTTCAACAACAAAAAAAACCTAAAATTATGTAAAAACTTCCATAAGAATATTTCAGTAAAAACAAATTAAGTCTTAAACTTATTTAGTAAATCAAATTAATTTATTTCTTGTTTCTATTTTAAATTTTTTAATTAAATAATGAATATATTTTCTTTTTATGTTTATGTTATTTTTGTAAAATTAATTTACAAATTTATTATTTACACTAAAAATTTAAGTTTTATAAAGAATGAATCAAAGTCAAAAAATTATCAAAATTTATAAAAATCATGTAGTTTATAATTCTAAAAATTTAATTTGCATTGTAGTAATATCTTTGTTAATCAATGTGTAACACTGATCTTTATGTACACTTGGTCTCTTCAAAGTATGAATTGTTTGATGTAAAACTTTATACTTTAACGTATTTTATGGTCTATGTTGTTTATATATTATACAAAGTTTACATATTATCATAACTTAAATTAATTGAGCCAAAAACTTTAAAGTTTTCTCACAAAAAAATAAAACGAGTATTGTAAAAATATAAAAAAAGAAGATAAATAATATGTACATAATAGAATAGAATAGAATAACAATAATAATAATAAAATAGGTTAAAAATATTAAAATTATAGGATTTATAAGAGACAAAGATTAATTTTAAAGGTATGTTAAAGGTAATATCTCACGTTATTTAAATATAATATTAATGTAAGATTTATAAAACGTAAGTATTAATATTCTTAGGGTTAATTTTTTGGGATTTAAAATCACATATATTTTGTACACTTTGACATGATATCAAAAACTCAATCGATTAAGAAAAAAACTAAAGAGTTTTTTCAAATTGAAATAGTAATTGCACGTTTGGAGTTGATTTTAAATGATTTAGAATTTTTGTAAAGTTGTTTAGCAATTTTCATGAGACAAGGTTTGAAATTTTAAAAAAAATATTATTTATACATTTAGTAAAGGTAAGTAAGTAAATATTTTTTTAGAATATTTTATAATTCATGCTTATTTTTCAAATTAATCATTAAATTATCAATCTTAATTACTTTTACCCACTGTTTAAAAAAAACATATCCAAATATTTTAGCGAAATAATGAAATAAGTTTCAATGAACCCACTCCATCCTCCATTTTTCTTTAAAGTAATATATCCATTTCATTTAAAACAATATTCAAAATAAATAATAACTATAATAATGATCTATCAGAGAAGAATTGAAAGTCCACGAATAACTCAATAAATTATATTATACTGTTCATCCTCCACACAAATATTCAAATAGTGTTTAAATAAATACAGAAAAAAAAATTAATTGAAAGAAAAATAATTAAATTATTTTTAACTTTTTGGTCGAAATAAAATTATATTGATAAGGCATCATTGCAGTATGAAATCGGATAACAGAAGTCAAAAATGGTGGCCCGTACTTGATTGTACAGTAGGTCCTATTTTCCTTTGACCAATTTTGACTGACCTGGAAGAAGGGATATTATTTATTATTCGTGTATCCTATTTATCATCGATTAAATTTTTTTCTTTATTTTATTATATATATATTTAAATATTATTTATTTAAAATATTATAATTATATATTTTTTAAAATAATAAATAAATTTTTCAATACATAATAATATAATAATTTATATTGGCAACACTTAACATAATTTTTTAAAGAATGTAAACATTTTTATTTGAAAAAAAGAAACAATATAATTGATTAAATAAATAATATCTACTACCTTCAAACCTATATTGTCAGATTGTCCCCACAGATCATTTTATCACTTCCTTATCTTACAAAGATTGTGCCACGTATTTTCATTATCAATCGTCAATTAGTTTCACCGTTCGATCATGATCCTTTTTCATCAAGGGTCACCTAAAGCCTTTATTGGCTGATAATATATGATTGAGAAGCAGCAGAAAAAGGTTGCAAAGCTGGAGAATTGCTGTTAAAGTTTGTGATAATAAATTAATAAAATTTAAAAAATAAATAATTAATGTTTAATATAAAGATAAAATAATATAATATATTTTAAAAATAATAGATAATAATTTTATAAATGTTTTATATTAATGAACAACGAATTTTATATTTTTATATTATAATATGAGTCAATATTATTTAAGTAATAAATTTTTTTAATTTTAAAATAATTTTGAATGTAAGGTAGATTTGGATACTCAAACATTCGTAAATTGTAAAATATTATTTAACAAAGAAATAGTTTTGACATATAACCCAAAATAAGAAATTTAAATACAAATTTGTGATATTGGTCATAAATAATTATTAAAAATAAAATATGCAATAATATCTTAACTAGTTTTTAAACAATTATTAATATTTTAAATAGTAATACATTATTATATAATTAATAAAAATATTTTAATTATAAATATGGTATTGTTATTATTTTAAAAAAAATTAAATATATAATTAATATTTTAAAAGTTAATTATTATCATTTTAAATATTAATTAGGTAATCTAGTAAATAAGGTTAATTATAGTTATAATTATTTTAAAATACGTTTGATAATTTTATTTAAAAGTTTATATAATGTGATTTATATTTTTATTATAATATAGTAATAGATTAGCATTTTCAGGGAGTTATAATATGTGGTCGTCCTTAGGATCTTTAACTGAGCTGCGTCATTAATAGCGTCAGACTCACCGAGACAGATAGCGTGGTTGTTGACCTACGATGGCAGGAATGGTGGGATTGGAAGAGGCAGGTGTGGGGACCAGTATGGGTTTACGTGTCATTTGATTGACTTGACTATATCAATGTCAAAGTGTCAGATCATATTACTTCATTAACTACAAATTTTGTTTGTGTACAAGTAGCTTAGTTGTATTTTTTCTTACGTCAGTGATACGTAGCCCTCTCATCATAATTATAATAACAACCATTTCCCCAGAAATTTTTAGGTTGTTCTTTGCAATCTGGTCACGCGTATTTGTGTATTGATTTATTGTACAATTATATTCATGTTTATTTTTTATTTATTATAATAAAAAATTAAATAATTTTTCATATAAATTACTTATAGTAATAAATAATAATATATTCATTAAATTTATGAAAATAATAATATATTCATTAAATTTATGAAAATAATAACATTTTATTCTAACTAATCATATTTTTGATGTTATAGTTATGTTTATGTCATGTTTATCTATCTTATTAGGTTAATTTGTCACCTTTATAGTAAATTTATTGTTATTAGAGTATTTTTTAAAATGATTTGAGTATAAAATTATTAAATAAGTTTTTTTAAAAAAATAATAATTGTTAAATTAAATATTTTAATATTTATCATTTTTGCACAAGAAATGATAGGTTTTAATTTAATTTACAATTTAAATTTTAATAAGTCTTCGAGTCACAATCGAGTTGATAGTAATAGTGGCTTACAGTCAAAAGGTTGTGAGTTTGATGTTTTAAGTGAAGAAAAAATTATTATTATTATTATTATTTTCAATAACTAAATTACTCCCTATCATTGATAGCTTGGACTCCAAATTTTATATACTAATACTTATCTTTCTTTTTTTAATATAACGTGAACTGGTCTAGAAACTTTATTTCCTAAATTCTTGTAGTTTAAATATTGCCTTAATTTAATAAAAA
Source organism: Hippophae gyantsensis (assembly GCA_030763125.1). NCBI lineage: Eukaryota > Viridiplantae > Streptophyta > Magnoliopsida > Rosales > Elaeagnaceae > Hippophae > Hippophae gyantsensis. The sequence continues at coordinate 22,234,005 of CM061031.1, forward strand.
ACTCATTTTTTATTGGTATGCAAATTTATATTCGTATACAATAATTTCTTAGGAAACAGTACACGAAAATATGTTTCCCAGAAGGAATAATTTTTTCCCAGAACACTTTGGTTGAGTTATTTAAAAAATTCAAGAAAATGACTAATAAATAGAGCGGTTACACTTTACCATTACTTATACGATAAATATGAAGTGAATATATCGTATTATAAAATCGTGCATTATTTATTATTTAAAAGATATAATTTAAATATTTTAATTAATTACTTTATTAATAAATATTAATTAGTAATAAGCAAAGATAAAATTAGAAATATATTTTAAAGGATTAAAGTATAATTTTTTTAATATAAAATAAGAAAATATATGTACATATTTAAAAGTAAAATATATATTATGATATAGATTAAATAAAAAGTTAAAGATCTGATTTAATTAGAAATGACCTGATAGTAGTGACTTGTCAAATTATTTATCGTCTTATTACATAGGATTTGCTTTGATACATCTCGATTAGAGTGTCCACAATTGTAATAGTGATATTTATCTTTTTTATGTATTTATATATACCCCTCAATATCAATAAGAAGAGAGATGATTTCGAGATCTCTATAACATCTCTCTAGATACCCTGACATATTAACAACTCTCCAAATAATTGACACCCACAAGGTACTTTATTGATAAGAGGTATCTCTATAGAAAAAAAGGTACCTTATTGCTAAGAAGTATCTCTTATCAACAAGTTATCTCTTCCTAGCAAGGTACTAGGTACCTTTTATTAACTAGGTACATGGCTCAATATGTATCTTTTATTAATAAGTTACCTCCTATCAATGAGGTACTTTTGTATTAACAAGACACTTTATCCGAACAAAGTATCTCTTATTAACAAGGCACCTTATACGAATGAGGTATCTCTTATTAACAAGGTGCATCCACCTAGTGAATGCCTCTTATCAACAAGGTACCTCATACTAACGAGGCACTTTTTATTAGCAAAGTATCTCCTCCTAACGAGATATCTCTTATTAATGAGATACATTCTCATATTGAATATTTTTTATCAATAAGGTACCTCCTACTAACGAGACACTTCTTATTAGCAAAGTACCTCCTACCAACGAGGTACCTCTTATTGACAAAATATCTTTTATCAACAAGTTAACTCCTACCAACGAGACACTTCTTATTAACAAAGTACTTCCTACCAACGAGATACCTTTTATTGACAAAGTATTTTTTATTAACAAGGTATCTCCTCTCAATTTCTTATCAACAAGGTATCTCTTCCTAGTGAAGTGCCTCTTACCAACAAAGTATTTTTTACCAATGAAGTACCTTTTATTAACAAGGTATCTCCTCGTAACAAGATACATCTTCACAGCGAGTACCTCTTATCAACAAGGTATAACCTATCAATGAGCCACATCTTATTAGTGAAGTACCTCTTATTAACGAGTTGCCTCTTATTAACAAAATAAACCTTCTAAATGATATCTCTTTCTAATAAGGTAACTCTTATTAATAAGGTATCACTTCCCAATAAAATACTTCTTATTAACAAGGTACCTCTTATAGCGATGTATTTTTTATCAAGAAAGTATTTTTATACCATATTGACTTAAGATGTATTTTTATATTATATATATTTATTATAATTTTATGTGTATAATTAATTAATGTATGTCAAATACATGAACAAAAATATCGATATTCAATCATTTAATCATTTTTGTATGCAACTAATTTTATGTGATCAACTATTTAATGTTTAATAAATACGTGAGAAAAATAATATTTTACTCATAATTTATTTATATTATTTTATACATATATATCTACTAAATATTATTGAAATATATCAAAAATATACATAAAAAATTAGGTATAATATATTATTATAAATAAAATATTTATTTAATATTAAAAATATATATATAATTAATTTGTTGTAAACTTTTTAACCGATACTACGATCCCTTGTAGCACCTTAAATGTTCCGCCTCTAGTAAGAAACTACTAATAAGGCTTCTTGATATGAGTACTTATATATATATTATAATTATAATCATCGTCAAAATTTCTTAATTATTAGATACAATTATTCAAAGTCAATAATATTTATAAATAATATTATATTATATTTGACACAATTTTTTAATAAATAGTCTTTTCTTTTATATAATATTTGTTACCTTTTCCATATTTTTCGTCAACAAGTGTCACATTTTTTTTTAAATAAAATTTGTTTTAAATAAAAAGCATTTTTACAAACTTAACTAACACATCAATGTACAAAAATGTATAAAAGAGTGGTTTTATAGTATTATTCACGTTTTTAATTATGCATAGTTAATGATATTATCATAATTTAAATTATATTATTATAATAAAAAATTATTAATAATATATTAATAAAAATATAATTTATACACTTTATTTCCGCGGTGCAGATCGTTAGTCATTGCTAAATGGAGAATGTTTTAGAGTAACACTGAATTACAGAATATCATTTATGTGTCATTTATCTAATAAATTTATATAATTTATTTTAAAATTTAACTAATAATCAAATTTATATCTAATAATGTTGTTTCTCAGTGTTATATACCATTACTCTTTTTAAATTAGACAACATCAACCTACGTGTTATGTACCATTGGCTTTAAATGTCAAATGCTCCTTTTCACTGTAATGGACCATAACTTATAATAAATGAGCAAATGACTGGAGAAAATAAAAAGGGTGTATTTTTGTTTTTGTTTTTGGGATGTCATAGGTGTATATGTATTTAAATTTGCATTCATTTTTTCACATTTTATTATTGTATATCAATACCATATTCAACTAAAACTCATGCACCAACTTATTTAGCCATAGGAGTTTTACATAAGATGAATAATAGCTATAAATATATAAATTTGCAAATAATTTACTCAATCTAATTAAATAATCCTAATTGTAGAGAAAACAAATTGAATAATTCTAAAAATATAAAAAATATTCATTTATATAGATGATTCTAATATGTAACACGCTATAAATTTAAGTATTTTGCAAAAAAAAAAAAGTGAAAAATCTTTGTATTTTTTACTTTATAGAATAGAATCTGGTGTCATGTGATGTGACTAAGATTTAGAACAAATGTAGATGTAATTAACTTTTTTTTAATTAAAGATACTCTTAAGACAGTTTTAATTGTTGTATGAGTATCTTGATTGTGCACATAATAGTAAATCTTATCAAAAAAAAAATTATCTAAAATAACATGACTAAAACTCATGACAATAAAAATAATATAATTATTTTGAATAGAAAAGTTTATGAATTTATGTTAAGAGGTATTATTTATATTATTATAAGTTTTAAGATGATTCATTTTATGATTTTCTAAAAAGAATTCAGTATTAAATTTTATAAATCAAGTTTTTTGGATAACAATATGATTACAATTCAAATTGTTATTATTACATTAATGATAATTTTATTTAATAATATAAAAAGTAAAATAAATATTTTATGCACTTTTATTATAACAGTTGATAAAAGTGATTGTGATAATATAATTACTATTTATTATCAAACAATAACTAGGGTGAAGAATTCGAACTGAAAATATTATTTATATAAAATTAAAAAATACAATATTTAATTGATGATGGGAAGGGGAAAAAATAAAAAAAAAATTAAGTTTCTATATTTTTCCGTTTCATCAGGCAACATAATTGCAAACACATGCACATCAAACTTTATTTAGTAGCAGCCTCCAAGATTAAGGAACTTTGGAAGGGGCTTACAAAAGTTACTTTCACCATATCATTGAACAAGCTGTCTTTTAACCCAAGAAGTATCCATGAAAATCAACATATTTCACTTTATATACTCTATTACTACGACGATACACATCATTCAATAATCCAACCGATGGACAATAAACGATAACTACAATTTGTTCAATCATGACGAAACATCAATACAACTCGTCCATAATGAAGAAAATTTAGGTTTAGTTACATAATTATTTTAATATATACATTTTCTTTTTATAAATATTAGGATGATTTAGTTTGATCCCATAGTTAATTGTTAGTTACACGTAACTAAAAATACATTTATTAATCACATATCTATTTAATTAAAATTAATTTAATAATTTTAAGTTTCAACAAATAAAAAGATTAATATGTAACAAAAAATTTGAGAGCAATTTTTCTCACATTACAAAAGAAGAAGAACTTTGATTTGAATATAGCAAAATTTAAAGATATTATAACTTTATTTGACGTTAAAATAATTAAAATCCAATGAACATGAAAAAAATGATCACATGTCTCTCACATGTATTATTTCGTTTTATTTAAATAAAAAATCAAAAGTTAAATTTATTTGATTATTTTTTAAAAAAGGTAAATTAAAACCAATTTATAAATAACGAGATTAATTTGCTCATTTTAAAAAATAGAAATAGTATAATTAATTCTGACCCTTTTATCTCTTTATTTTTCAAGTAATATCTTACTGGTCCCCCATTTCATTTAGAGTATCCCATGCCATTAGTCCAAAATTGAGCAAATTTGGGAAATCTTTTGCATGTGAAGTATAGATGGCTTGGTGGGGGATTATTGAAAATCAAGTGTATTAAACAAAATTTTCAGCTTACATAAGGACACAAAAGAAACCTTTTCCTTAGGTTCCTTGCTGTTCATGAAATCATTGAATGTGTATTTTTTTTTTCACACAAGCAGCTTGGAATATCTACATTCCTTGAATCCATATTAACCAAGTAATATGAAGTGGAGATACTTTTATGAATAAGTTGGAATAAGAAGTCTAGGCAAGCGATAATATGGTTGGGCTAGTTGTAAGAAATATGAATATGAGTATTGAGTTGAAGCTCTGTCTATTTTTGGGTGGGAATATTAATAACAGTTGAAGCTCTATATATGTTTGCAAAATAGAACAATGGTGGGGAAATAATTCCTACTGATTTTCAATGGCAGGAAACAGTTGGTTCTCTAATAATATCACCTGCCCTTCACGTGCAAAAAATTTCCCAAATTTTTGTTTTACTATTATTTTTTAAATTAATTGGGTACCTTAAATGAAATAGAAGACCAATAAGACACCACTTGAAAAATAATAGGGCCAAAGAAATACCTTTACCGCTTACGTTAATGGGGATGCCAATATGGTACTGAGCCAACTAATTCGACCTCTCACCCCACCCATAACTCAAGTAGAAGTTATGTTCTAGAAGGCACTTCAAAATATTAGAGATCCTCATGCAAAGCATCATATTAAGATTTAGGGCCATATCTACTCTCACACGCCTTAAGACTCTACTTTGGCATAGCCTCTTTGTGAGCTTTGAATGAGAGTGAAATTCCATACTATATATAGCAATTACGTTAGCTACAAGGACCTGAAATTCATAATGAAAATTTAGTATGAGTTGTACACAACACCGATACAGATGAGTTCGAATCTTAACCTAATATAAAATAACTGAAAATTGCAGAGAAAACAAGCAGACCAGGCAACAAATTTTTGATCGTTTGAATGTATCAAGAAGGCAGCATCAGTCTTAAAAACGAGTAATATAACACCTCTTAGGTGAAGGTATAAAAGAAGTGGTCGGTTAAAAGTAGTTTTAAGATATTTTGACATAAAATTTATTTTAGGAATTGAATATGCATCTTAAAGTCCTTGAAGCATTACTAGCTTCTCCTACAAATACAAATCATTAATAATGTTTCCCAAATTTTTGAAAGCAGTTTAATTAAAAATATTCAAACATCTTTAAAAGTATTTTGACCCATTTAAAAACACTTTCATCTCAAGGAGGCAAGGAAGCATTTCCAAACGGACCCTTATTTTTGGAAAGGTAGTTCTAGCTGTAGGATGGTCATTAGAGTTTTCTGAATCGTCTTTGACAGGTGATGGTGCATTTGGGAGGTCCATGAGGAATAAATTGCTTTGAAGAAATTCAGTTGTGTATTAAATAATTCAACTTGTGTAAAGGAATTTCTAAGGGATCGTTTCTTTTGAAACGTATTCTATTTTTTTGTTTTTTATGTTCAAACTAAGTTTTTTGAAAAATTGATGCTTAGCTATGTTTTCAGTTTCCATTTTAATGAAAAATCATTTACATTTTATAAACTAATTTAGGAATTTGAAAAAAAAAGACTTACAAAACATTTTTTGTTTTCATATTTCAAAACTTTCATTATTAAATTTCAAATCGTATTCCATCACATTTTTCTCAGAAATGACCACAATCCAACTTTTTTTACCATTGATCTTGATAAAAATGTTAAATTATAAATATAAAAGGCAAACAATGGAACACGTTTTACTAAATGAATTTTGTGATGTGTTCATTTATTTAAAGACAAAAAAAGAACTCAGTTGCAATACGAATTTATGTTTTCTTTAAAAAATAAATTCGAAAACAAAAACCAAATACAAACGCAAGGAAACAAACTCTATCATTTTCCCTGGTTTATGAGCCATTGCTCAAAGTTAATGATGCAAAAAGAGGCACCAAAAACTTCATGGCTTTGAAACAATTACGTCAAATACCTTAGTCAGAATTCAAACACATTGCTTTCCTAACTGAATTAAAATGATGCTAAGCACAAAAGAAGAGTTTCCAAACCAAATACAATAGGATTAAGCAATAGTAACATGAAAATGAAAAGGAAAAAAAAACATAGATTTATATATAGCATTAGGCTACCATGAAAGCAAAGACCAGTTGTTTTCACCTCCACTACCACCAATCATCTCCTTTGTCACCATAATTCCCACCATCAGGGCCGCCATATCCACCAGTTCCACTGGAACCACCATCCAAAAACAGCAGAAACTCAGAAATGATCAGAACCCAGTTTGCCAAACCAAATTCTAGAGCTAAAGACAGCACCTTGGCCACAATTCAGAGGATTTGAGCAAGTACAATACAAAGAACACTTCCTAAATTCCCTTATCTGAGATGGGGTTGCAGAAATCGGTAGCAGGTAACTAGAATTCGAAATGGGTATACAAGAAAAACCATGTAAAACAGTAAAAGGTTGGGGATTTAAAGACAAGAGGTAAAGGGTTTAAAGCCATTTATGCTCAGAAATTGAAGGGTTTATTGAGATCACATAAACATAAAGTACAATTTTACCCCAATGGAATGATTAGCACAGTTTAGCATATCTATCCATTCTAATCTAAGGAAGCAAATGACATCATATTGGTTGAGCTAAGGAGCAATTCTATCACTTCTTTACCACAATCTCCTTGGTTGTTACAAGTGGCTTTGGCTAGGGATGGTTTACCAATTCCTCCCATTCTAGAAATTCATATGCCTAGGCGAACACCACTGATCCAACTTAAAATAATGAACTCACCTTTTGCACAGGATAATGAATACCAATGGGTAGAAAGATCTAAACAAGTATGTGCTGTTTACTTGCCTTGAAGACCTCTGCAACAATTTTCTTGGTAAATTTTGCTTGATGCTTGATAATTGTTAATGAAAGTTACTTAAATTAACATAAGAATAAATTAGAGAAAATAAGGTACATGATGGACAACCCCAATTAAAACTTCTTTTTTACCTCCAGGAAAAGTTCAATGTTCAATTACATATGAACAAAAATATCATAAGCTGCATTAAAACATGTATCTACATCCCTGAGCGAGTATCTTGAACCTTGATGGCTTCTTCTACTTTAAAGCTTATAAATAAAATTGTAACATGTTAAGAGCATTGATTGATTAAAAAATGTAAGAACAATTAATTCTACCAAGTAAAAACATAACATGGGAGTTGTCTTGTTACTTGTATATGGCATAATTTGATATACAAAGGAATATAAATGATTGATCAAAACAAGCCAAGTTGGTAATTGGAAGAGACCTTTGGATAACAGATTCTTCCCTAATGGTTCACTTCTAAGTTTCAGGAAATTAAAAAAAAAAGCTTCATTTCTTGCCCTGACAGAGCTTTATACCTTGTATGAATTAATAGAACAAAAGTGTTTCTCAAGTATATAAAAGCCCTTAAAAATACAGTCAACGTTTTGATCTTAGAGTTTCTCCATGAATTTTGTAAAGCCTACTAGAAGAGAGAAGAGAAATTGTAACACATGGACAGAGTATATAATTTTTAATAAATGATAAATTCATTGCCTACTTACTCATCAGCAGTGTTTCTTAGATCCCAATCAGATAGATTAGCAACTTCAATGAAAGCTTCTCTCCAAGTCCATATAAGTACACATATATATCAGTAATCAAGAAATTGTCTGTGTTCATAAATGCTTCCTGAAAAGAATAAATGACTCACAAAGCTGCTACACTCAGCGGCATTCCATACAGCTGCTTTTCCACTCTTTCCGCTATTTCCACCTTGCCATGCATCCTACAAGCACCCAATAAGGAGCTCCATAAGACCTTATCTGGTTCCATTTCCATCTTCAAAATCAGCTGCTCTGCTTCCTCCACCCTTCCAACCCTCCCCAACATATCTACCATGCAAGTACAATGCTCCAAGGAAGGCCTTACACCAAACTTCATCTCCATCATTTCAAAATACTCCCTTCCCTTCTCTATTAAACCTCCATGACTACATGCAGTCAACACTGTAGTAAACGTCACCCCATCTGGCCTCTGTCCCTCATCCACCATTCTCTCAAACAATTGAAACACCTCATTAAAATCCCCATGCATTCCATACCCTGCCATCATTGCTGACCATGAAACCTCATTTATTTTCCACATTCCATTGAATACTTTACGGGCACCAACCAAATCACCACACTTGGCATACATTGTGATTAAAGCATTGGAATTTGCCAAGTCTAAAGCAAACCCATGAACGAAAACAGCTCCGTGGACTTGGTGACCAGGCCTTAAAGCCGATAATGCTGCACAAGATTTAAGGACAATAGGCAAGGTGTGGAAATCAATCGCTTTATGGATAAGAAGCATTTGGCGGAAAATGCTGAGGGATTGGGAGAATAGGTTGAGAGAAGCATGTGCTCGAATGAGGGTGTTAAAGAGGAAGGTGGGTCGGCGAGTAGCAAAAGAGAAGAGAAAGTTAGCTTGGTGCAATTGGGAACAAGAAGCATAAGAGTATATGAGCTTGGTTCGAATAAAATCGTGATGGGCAATGCCAAGTCTTAATGTCCTACCATGAATTTGTTTGAGGGTTTGCAAATTCTTTAAGGATGAGCATACTTCAAAGAGATTGGCATAGAATGGTATGAGCTCACGAGGTGAATGCATATAATCATAGCCAAGCAAACCGGTAGAATAACTCAAGATGACCCTCTATGTCTCAACCTCATAAGAATCACAACCTTAGAAAATCAAAATAATAACTATAAGATCATATTATTGGAATACAACAACGTAATGGTGATAAGTTTAACATAATTACTATAAGGTTACAGGTGCACTCAAAATCAATTCATGCTCTCTTTTTCTTAACATTAAACAAACTAGACCCATATAACTCACTAATCCTGCCTAGTTGAAAGAGTCCAATTTTTTACTTACATGTGGGAAAGGTAGCTGAAAAAGTGAATATGCGGTTATAAAAAAATTATTTGAATAACTTGAATTAGTTCATCATAATTTAAAAGTTTATTTAAATTTCAAAATCTCTAGTCATTCTTACTATCATATTTGCCAAGTAATGGAATTTATCATTTAAATGACAGTCAATCCACCAACAATCAATTCATTCCACCATCTAATGCAATTTTCAATATCATATTATTGGAATACAACAACGTAATGGTGATAAGTTTAACATAATTACTATAAGGTGACAGGTGCACTCAAAATCAATTCATGCTCTCTTTTTCTTAACATTAAACAAACTGGACCCATATAACTCACTAATCTTGCCTAGTTGAAAGAGTCCAATTTTTTACTTACATGTGGGAAAGGTAGCTGAAAAAGTGAATATGCGGTTATAAAAAAATTATTTGAATAACTTGAATTAGTTCATCATAATTTAAAAGTTTATTTAAATTTCAAAATCTCTGGTCATTCTTACTATCATATTTGCCAAGTAATGGAATTTATCATTTAAATGACAGTCAATCCACCAACAATCAATTCATTCCACCATCTAATGCAATTTTCAATATTTATTGGAATACAACAACGTAATGGTGATAAGTTTAACATAATTACTATAAGGTGACAGGTGCACTCAAAATCAATTCATGCTCTCTTTTTCTTAACATTAAACAAACTGGACCCATATAACTCACTAATCTTGCCTAGTTGAAAGAGTCCAATTTTTTACTTACATGTGGGAAAGGTAGCTGAAAAAGTGAATATGCGGTTATAAAAAAATTATTTGAATAACTTGAATTAGTTCATCATAATTTAAAAGTTTATTTAAATTTCAAAATCTCTGGTCATTCTTACTATCATATTTGCCAAGTAATGGAATTTATCATTTAAATGACAGTCAATCCACCAACAATCAATTCATTCCACCATCTAATGCAATTTTCAATATCATTAAAATATTTGGGGTTTAATAGCTCTGAACATTTCTGACTTAGCCACCAGGAGCGGCTCAAGAGTTTGTGAGCGCCTAGGCCGCAATTAAAAATAAGCCCGTTGAAAAGTGTTGAAAAGTTGAGAATAACACGTTTGAATGATTGAAAAGGTCGTAAATCATCATATCAGATCACCAAAGTAGCTAATATCACAGTACCATATATACAAGGTCGGCAACTCTAAGCATAAATGATAAAACTGAAACCAATAAATCAAGATAAGGCAGAGAGACTACCTATTACAAACTTAAACCAAACAAAGCAAAATACTTCACGAGATTGACCGGCGGCAATAGAGTTGGAGATACTTGACGGCCAGCGTTGGTGTGGAAAAGCGAAATTAGGGTTGTGGAATCGAACCTATACACCGGAGTTTTCCGGTTCTGTTTTTCATGCTTAACCTCACCTTTTTTTTTCAGTTAATTTCTCAAATTTTCACCCTTTTTTTCTTCGTACGTTTAATTAGTTGTCATTTAATATAAAAAATTTAAATTAAATTTTTTTAATAAAAATATTATATAAAGTGTAAATAAACAAATATTATTTTATTATTATATTTTTAGAGGGATATGAAACTCAATGATAATGATCTTTTCGGCCCAGTGTCAAATATATTAATTAACGTATTGTATTGCTTATAGCCCATTAATTAACATGCGGTGTCATATTGGCATATGGTTTATATATTGGCTGTCACGTACTTAGATTCTCGACCCATAGGTTTTATTGTATCATATTGTGCGTGGTCCATTGGTCTATTGGGCCATAACCCATCACTATTTAATTCAAAAATTATTATTTTAAAGAGTTAAATTTTTTTCCATACATATATACATATATAAATTATTATTGAATAATAATTAGTATATATTATTAATGAATATATATATTATTTTATCTAAATTATATTTTAAAAGAGTTGGATCGCGAGCCAACCCATTACGTTACAAGTGATGGTTTACGGATCGTGTCGGTTTATTTTTTTTAATCGCATGTTGTGTGGAATATTTGATAATTCGTACAGTGATTATATGATGATAAACATGCTGAATACTAAACAAATCGTGCCGTATCTGTCTATTTGATACCCTAATTTTGTGATACATCTAAAGTAGATGTGGGATGCTTTTTTCAAAAATGAAGAATATATATATATGTGTGTGTGAAATTATGGAATTAATGTCTGTTTATGTTCTCTTGCAATTAGGAATTGTTATGGGACGGGTAGAGAAGATTATGGTATTAATTTTAAATATATTTAATTAATAATTGTTGGTTATTAATCAATAATAATTTATCTATAATTTAATTATTTATTTAAAAATATATTTAATTTTAAAAATAAATGTTAAAATATTTCTTATTCTATTATATTATTTAAAATGTTATATATCAATTTTTATTTTTTAACTATTTAATACATTCTTATAAGTAAAATAAAAATATATAAAAGTAAGAATAAATAAAATACAATTATATGTATATAAAAAATATTATTAATATATATTTGATTTCGATTAACCACAATTTTAGTAATATAATAACTATCTTGAACTCACATTTTATCAGTTATAATTATTTTTAAAAAAAAATCGTTAATATTTTTAAATAAATACAGTTTCAATTATTCACATTAAAATATACACTTATTTACAACTGATATAAAGACTAGATAAAAAAAATTTATACAACAAAAACTTGTACACTCGTAAATATAATATTCAAAAATTTATTTTCCTAATCAATATCTCTTTTTTTACTTATTTTTTTAAATTTAAATAATTTAATTAATAATATTTATCATTTTTTTTTATATATCGTGAGTTATTTAACTCACATACTTGCAACTAAATTTTTTATTATTTATTTATAACTACACATAAATTTCAATAGTTTTTTACAAGTAAAAAAAAGTAAAAATTTTAAAAATATATTAGAATTTGGGTGTGAGTCACGTGCTTTTAACTAGTTTTATCAATAAAAATATTATTAAAATATAGTGCTATTGGATTAGATTAAAATTTGAGAATTTGTCTAAAAAAGACATATTTATAATAATTTTAAAAAGGACTAATATTATTTTTACTTTAAAAAAATATAAATTGAAACATATTCAACAATTTACGGATAATTATATATTTTTCTCTCTCCTCCTCTCCTTTTCACCCACTTTTTTTCTCCTCTTGAAAAAACCAAATTGTACATTTTTTTTCTCTTAAAAAAACCAAAAATAAAATATCCCCATTTACTAAATTTTAATAAATAGTAATTTATTTTTATTATAAATAAAAATATATTATATTTATATAATAAAAAATATATAATTTTTTATTATAAAATAATTTAAAATTATAATAATAAATTATAAAATTTTAAATTATTAAAAACTTTACTAAATAGTTACAACCATTTTTATGAAAAATTATTGATATTTTTTTTAAATAAATTATTTAAGATTAAAAAATTAAAAAATAGATTACATTATAACATATATCTTTAATATTATTATAATTTTTATTTTTATTAAAATAACAAATATTTATTAATAATAATTTTATTTAAATATTTAAATATAATTAATTAGATATATTTTATTATATTAATAATAAAAACAATTATAATAATATTATATTAGATAATATTTTGATGCAAAGTTTGCATCAAAATGTTCTATATTTGTATTTATATCTTATAGAGTTGGATATAAAGGCTTTCAATTTTTTAATAATTTAATTATTTTTATGAATATTATTTTTTATATCATAATTATAATTAATATTATAATTTTTTATTAAATATGATTATAATTATATTTAATAATAATAATAAGAAGAATATATTATATTATATTATATTATTTATAAATTATCAAAATACTTAGCGTATCATTTTCATATAAATTTATATTTATTTTATTATAAAATAAATTATATTTATTTTTTAAAATAAAACTTTAATATATAATATGATAAAAGAGATTTGTGTATTTAAAATTAATTATAAATTTATAAAATATTAATATATTTTTATGTTTATAATAATTATGTTTTGTAAAATATAGTTGATATATATTTTTATTTATTTTTAAATAAAATTGATTAAAATATATATTTTCAAGTTTAAGATTAAAATGTGCGTAAACTAAAAACAATCTTAACACTTTTTCAAACTATTATAAAAAATATACCCTTTTTAGACAATTCTCTATTTATATACTCCTTCATAGTTATTTTTTAGGTATAACATTATTTCCTATATCTATTGGTTTTACAATATGATCTGAAAGTAGCTCTAAATTAAACCCAATGAAAGTTTTCCAATTTTTTTAACAATTATTTTGATCTATTTATATTGTTTATGAAAAGTTCAAGTGAAATCCTAATGGATCTTTTACATCAAATAAACTACGAAAACAACCAATAATATTACATGTGAAAATAATAAATAAATAATAAAAATACAATTAACACATACAAATACAAGAAATAAAATAAATAAACAACTACAAATAAACTAATAAAATAAAATATATAAAAAATAAATGTTAATACACAAAAAAAATTATATAACAAAAATAAAAATAAAAATAAAAGAAATTAAAAAATAGAAAAAGAGTTAAAGTTAGTAGATAATTAAACTAAAATAAAATAAAAATTAATACACAAAAATACTAATAAATAATAATAATACAATTAACACATACAAGAAAATAAGTAGAAAAAATAAAATAAATAAACAACTACAAATAAATTAATAAAATAAAATATATAAAAAATAAAAGTTAATATACAGAAATACTAAAAAAATTATATAACAAAAAGAAAAATAAAAATAATAAAAGAAAATAAAAAAATAGTTAAAGTTAGTAGATAATTAAAAATAAATAAAATAAAAATAGAAATTAATACACAAAAATATTAAAAAATAAATAAATTAGTAACTAAAAAAAGTAAAAAAATAAAAGAAGTTAAGGTAAAAATAAAAATAAACTAAAATATTTTTTAATTTTTAATTATTTAATTATTTTTATTTAAACGACCAAGTAGAAGCCATATGTTTCATAGTTTCACAAAATTGATATTGCAAATTCCTTCCATAACTTCCTTAGGCCCTACCGGAAGGCCCACACGATGGGCTATTAGCACAATGATAGAATGCACCTTTAATAATTGTGTTGTTTTTCTTAGATTGTGAGGGGCTTTAAGTCATATGGATAGTTCAATGTGTTCATCAATACTTGACCTTGAGATGTAGATCATCAAATGCATTATAGCGATGATTTATTCCATTATTTGCGTACAATGTCAAGTCTCTTCATCAAACATACTCTCTTATTGCCATTAAACTATCAACAAGAATCTTTAACTTCATCATAGTCATCAACGGACATATTATCTATTTTTATTATTTGTAACTGCAAACACAGTTCCATTACTCGAGATTGAGTTGAAGATGAAAAAACTTGTTCATATGTCTCCCACGATTCTTGTGTAGCTTTGTTACCAGTAAGATAACTAGAATCTTCTAAGGAAATCGAGCCATAAATCTAGCTTCTAATGGTTTTATTTGTTCGACTTTAGATAGAAAATTTTGGTGAGATGGCACTCGTTCCAACTACATACTTTAATGGAGGTGTTCTTGATCCATCAATATATTCCTCAATGTCATGCGTTAAAGTCACAAACAACAATTGTTCCTTCCATATAAGGTAATTTAATTGATCTAGTTTAATAATAAAACTGAAATTTACTAGTGGTATAATTGTAGATTACAATTGCACTAGAGAACTTCCATTAGACATAGTGGTATTTCTAGATGGAAATGCCTAAGCCCTGGGTTTTGATATCACACTACTACAATATTGATATATGGTCTCGATTTTTAACCGTAATCACAATATTGATATATGGTCTCGGTTTTTAACCGTGATCGTAGATTTATGGTTACGGTTATAAGAATTGAGACCTAAGTGGGAAATACCATAAGGTATGTCTATGGTCTAGGTTTTTATGAAATCGAGGTCATAGTCACACCCTATGGTCTTGGTTTTTAATAAAATTGAGATCTTAGACATATCCTCTAGCCTCAATTTTTTATAAAATCGAGGCCATAGACATACCCTACTGTCTCAGTCTTTTAATAACCGAGATCATATGATATATCTATGGCCTCGGTTTTTATAAGATTGAGGCCATAGGGTTACCCTATGACCATAAATTTAAATAAAAATATAATTAATAATTATAATATTAAAAGTCAAGATAAATTATAATAAATTTATTAATTAAAATATTAAAATTAAAAATGTAATTACATTTGAGAGTTAATACACTAAAACATAATAAAACCTTACTAGTTAATTCTAATATTTATAATGACTGAAAAATAACATTATTATTACAAACTAACTTCTTACTATTACAATCATTTATAAATGCACTTCTTCAAATCAACATAATCAAATATACTCAGTCTTCAACAGAAGTGTAGAGAAAAGGAAAATACCATAGGCGTTGTTAGTAGTAGCTAGTGTACTGGTGTGCTAATATTGGTGCACTGGTGCTTGGTGTTGATGCATTGGTGCTGGTGTTGGTGCGATGGTCCGTTGGTGTGTTGGTCCCTAGTGCACTGGTATGTTGATCCTCTTTGTCCCATATCATGGTATGTGCAAACAAATACCAAAGTAAAAATCATATGTGATGAGAATAACATCAGAGTTGTACGTAGAAAATAACATCAGTATGCCTAGCAAGTTTTAAACTAAATAAAGGACATACAGAAGAAATTTTATCTCTGACTACGTCCAAAATCTATAAGGATCTCAGGTTTTCAACTAAATCAATAACTATATAGACGTGGCAATATATAAAGTGAAGAAAACACCAAGATATCCTTAAACACCATTGTCTAATAACACTAGTTATTATATATATCACCATAAACTCCTTTGTTGAGTCGTTCCACCAGTTCTTTATCAATGTTTTTTAGAAACATTAAAAAACTCACAAGTACCAAGCACCAGGTCAAGTACCAACACCAACACCAAGCACCAAGCCATATAAATTGTTAAACTACTACTCCTATATGGATTCTAAAATGTATCAGGTGTTACACATAGATAACAAAAAGAAATTTCAACCAAAGAAGTAAAGTTTACAAAGAGATTTATCATACAACTATATTACTTACTAGATGCCTAGGAAGTAGGAACAACCCTAACATGAGAACACTAATAAAATGGAACTTGTTAATTAAAAAGGAAAAGGAAAAACTAAAAGGAAAAGGATTTGCGACTTAAATATAAGGAATTTATGTTCTAATTACAACCTACCTAGTGAAGGAAAACCACAACAACAAACGATGAAAAAGGTTTGCGAGTGTTTTAAGACTCTAAATTAGATAAAGATTATGCTTCTAAAGATGTTGACCTCCTTCCAATACATCCAAAAGAAAAGGAAAACCATAGCATTTTTGCTGAGATCATATCCATTCTTTCTACTGAACTCTTTCAACTCGGCTTTTCAGGAAGGAACCACCTCCTGATTCTCAAAAACATCGAGGACAGTTGCTAGTTTTCCCTTTAACAATGAGTGATTCGCTTGATGTGAATGACCCACTTGCGATGATAGACCTGAATAACTTTTCCATCATGACCCATGTTTGTGCCTCGAACCACCTGAACCTCATCGTCCTTGTGAACTGGCATAGATACTTTTGGTGGAGATCGGTGGAGAAGGGCGCGCTCATCAACCCTTGGACATTTTTGCTAAGCTAGGGTTTCTCTAGGATGGGACTGAAGAGTGGAGATCAAATATAGGGTTTGATGAGCGCTAAGGAGTGAAAAAAGGAAAAAGAAAAAAAGAGAAAGAGTTGAGGAAAAAAAAGAAAAGAAATGGGAAAAAAATTAATTGGTAGTAATATGATATTTACTAGGAGTGAAAAAAAATGAGATAGAGAGGGTTGAGGGAAAAAGAAAAAAAAAGGATGGAAAATGAAGAAAAAGAGGGAAAAAGAAAAAAAAATGATAGCAAAATTTGGTGTTTAATGTAAAAAGAGAGAAAATTGACAATGTATGTCTATGAACTCGATTTTTAAATAACCGAGACTATAGAATTTTGACCTTGATTTTTTAAAAAAATTGAGACTAAATTTCTGAGACCGTAGATGCATTATAGTAATGTCATACGAGTAAACCAACTATAGAGAAAAAAGTGATGCAAGAGAATAAGGAAAATTGAAAAATAATATTTCCTGATATATTATAAAGTTAGTTACAAGCCTATTTATAGACTAATTAGTTACAAAGCTACCAAGACAATAAATACATGTGTACACTCTAGTAACTTTTATAGAAACTAAGTCTGTTAGTTTAAAATCTTTTTATAATTTTTATTTAATTCAAAGAGGTTCAAAAATTCTAACATCAAGAAAAACCAATTAATCTCCCATGATGGGTTAGTCAAGTTGTGAAAATGAAAACTTATCAAGATTGCAGATATTTGCAATTTCTATTTCAATGCATAAATAACCGACTTATTTAATTTGTTTTATTTTTAACCCTTTTAAGAAAAACAACATCTTACAACATAAAACAATATATATTTTCAACAAAAAGAAGCATATATTCACATAAAAATATATGTTTTTCATAAAAAAAATATAGAAAAACTTATACAAAATTAGAGCGTTCTTAAATATGGAACTTCTTAAGTATATAATAAAGGTAGTTTTTCTTTTAAATCAAATTATATAGTAAAAATAGTTGAAGAAACTTTTTCTCTAATAGAAAAATCCCTAGATATAAGTCTATTATTTCATAATCTTATAGATTCATATAAAGAAAGACTTAACTACTTACATGTAGGATTGGTGCAAATAGATGTAAACCTTTTTACTAGAGAAGAACTAAATAATTCAGTTCTCTTATATGTTAGAGACAAAACACATAAAAGGTTTTCTAACTCCTTATTAAGATGCGTAAAAACCTCTTTATGTTTTGAATTAATTTATTTGAATTGCTTTCCAAACTTTTCAGTACACATTAAAGATAATAATGTTTTAAGAATCTTAAAGTTTGATATCAAGACCTATGGTTTTGATATAGAAGAAGGAACAAACAATATTGCTCTTATCTACAAAATATATTTTAAAGTAATAAATACAATCAATCCACATATTAATTTAAGGTCATTTATAAAATAAAAGAGGGATAAAACCACTTTGTTTCAAACAAATCTAGATTGATAGTGCTTAAGACGATGCCTTGGGATAAGATTACTTTACCATAATCATGGTCTCTAAATCAGGACCAACCGTAAGCAAGAGTTCCTCAAAATATGGAACTAGAACCGTAAGCAGGAGTTCCTCAAAATATGGAACTAGAACAAATCGATTCAATAATATAATATGAGTTTGATTCAATTATGAAGTGATTTGATATGATATGATACGATGTATTTTAATATGTTTGTTAAATGAGTCAAATATAA
The DNA here is from genome assembly GCA_030763125.1 of Hippophae gyantsensis. Classification (NCBI taxonomy): domain Eukaryota; kingdom Viridiplantae; phylum Streptophyta; class Magnoliopsida; order Rosales; family Elaeagnaceae; genus Hippophae; species Hippophae gyantsensis. The sequence goes on from CM061031.1 coordinate 22,253,071, forward strand.
CATAATACGATAATTCAAAATTAACCCAATAAATCAATATTTTAATATTATTTTATTCATCAAACACGAATTAATCCAACTTGAATGAATTTTTTAAGTCATAGTTATTAAAAGTAACATATTTTTATCAAATTATTTAAAATAATAATTTCATACAATATGATACTATCCATTTTAATCTATTTATTAAATAAGTCAAATACAACGTGATATATAATTCAAAATTAATCCAATAAATTAATATTTTAATATTATTTTATTCATCAAACATGAATTAACCCAATTCAAATGAATTTTTTGAGTCATATTTTATTACAATAACATATTTTTATAGATGTTTTTTCGAATTAACGACACAATAACTTGACTAGAGATGACTCAAATCCAAAATAATTAACATTATTTGTTTATCAAATGAATCTATAGGATTCACATGATTTATTATCTTTAATCATGGAAAGTTGGAGTCTTTTAATTTCTATACGTATCTCATATGGATCATGTTTTTCTAATATTAATTTTTTAGGGTGGATAACAAAAATATTTATACAATAAATATATTTTATATAAATAATTTTTTTGCCCAAATGAGTTTAAAAACAATTTTTATAATAATTTTAGAAGCCTTTTGAGTCCTGTGTCATTTTGTATGAATTATGCATGTTGGTATGGTATATATTTATTGTTGATCAAACTCAGATGTTTTTTTATATTAATTAAAAAAAATAAAAAAATAAATCAATTAAGCAAAATACTTTAAATAATAGTATCAAATGTACGGTACACTTAGCTCATGAGTTGAGCCGGAGAGTTTATATAAAAAAATGTTATATATTGTAAAAAATAATTATTATAATATTATTATAAAAAAACGTATTTAAAAGATATTATTTTATTATTTTATTTTATAAAAATATAATATTAAATTTATTTAACACTATTACTTCCAACTTGAAAACATTACAATAATACAAATAATCATCGTATTGTTTAAGGGAAACTCTATTGGTTAGCTCAACATTTAGACAGATTTCTCCTTTTGAATTTGCATGTGGTGGTGTTACCAAGCATACAACCCAACATTTATATATGTTGATTTACCTGGGCCTAACTCTACCCCTGAAAACGCGCTTACAAGGGTGAGGACTGCCCAGGCTTATAAACCAGCTCTTATGCTGGTCCTTGGTCGATGTGGGACTCCTCAACACTCCCCCTCACATCGACTGTGTCGACGGACGGTGGTGGTCTTATGGTTGCCACGGGTGTAAGTGCAGGGTAGTTCTCCTCCACCGCCAAGGGTCCTGCTCTGATACCATGTTGATTTACCTGGGCCTAACTCTACCCCTGAAAACGCGCTTGCAAGGGTGAGGACTGCCCAAGCTTATTAACCAGCTCTTATGCTGGTCCTTGGTTGATGTGGGACTCCTCAACACTCCCCCTCACATCGACTGTGTCGACGGACGGTGGTGGTCTTATGGTTGCCACGGGTGTAAGTGTAGGGTAGCTCTCCTCCACCTTGAGGGTCTGCTTCCGATACCATGTTGATTTACCTGGGCCTAACTCTACCCCTGAAAACGCGCTTACAAGGGTGAGGACTGCCCAGGCTTATAAACCAGCTCTTATGATGTTGATTTACCTGGGCCTAACTCTACCCCTGAAAACGCGCTTACAAGGGTGAGGATTGCCCAGGCTTATAAACCAGCTCTTATGCTGGTCCTTGGTCGATGTGGGACTCCTCAACACTCCCCCTCACATCGACTGTGTCGACGGACGGTGGTGGTCTTATGGTTGCCACGGGTGTAAGTGCAGGGTAGCTCTCCTCCACCGCCAAGGGTCATGCTGTGATACCATGTTGAATTCACCTGGGCCTAACTCTACCCCCGAAAACGCGCTTGCAAGGGTGAGACCGCCTGCTTATAAACCGGCTCTTATCTTTGGTCCTTGGTCGATGTGGGACTCCTCAACACTCCCCCTCACATCGACTGTGTCGACGGACGGTGGTGGTCTTATGGTTGCCACGGGTGTAAGTGTAGGGTAGCTCTCCTCCACCGCGAGGTCCTGCTGATCTGTGTTGATTTACTGGGCCTAACTCTACCCGAAAACGCGCTTACAAGGGTGAGAATTTAGGCTATAAAACATAATTCTTCTGGTCGCTTGGTCGATGTGGGACTCCTCAACAATATATTTGTTTAAATAACACGAGATATTAATTTTAAAAGTTAATCATAAAAAACAATTTATATTATTTATAAACATTGGATATCATTAATATATTTCATATTGTTTACTCTTGTCTTGAACTCTTTTTTTATCCATTTGGCGTTTTAAATTTAAATCGTTGCATAGTGATAAATTTCTTCAACTACTTCATATGTTATTTAATAGATATTTACTGATTTATATCGGTAGGTACACACTTTTTAAGCATTATTGATATCCATTATTGATTTACAGATTTCTCCTTGTAATGAATATATTTGATAGATATTTATTGATTCATATTGGTAGGTATAATTTTGTCTTTTGCGTTTATGAACGTTGAGAAATTATTTCTATAAAATTAATGCAATCCCACGTGAAACTTGTCCTCTTTGTGAATAGCCACACTTCCTTTATCATTAAAAGAGGAGGGACATTTCCTTTATTGTGGGGAGGGTAGTAATTTTGATGTGATATAATAATTTGATAGTTATTATATAATTTATTTTAATATATTTATTAAATAACTTAAATAATTTAAAATTAACTCAATAAATTAATATTTTAATATTATTTTATTAATATAACTCTAATAAACTTTTTAAGTCATATTTAATTAAAATAATATATTTTTATAGAATGTTTTCTCCTACTGACACAATAACCTGTCTCAAGACGTCTCAAATCCAAAATTAAATTATTCCCATCTTAACTGTAAAAATTTAGAGATTTTGAAGCATTATTTTAAAATAATGATTAAATTGTATTTACTGTGAAATTTGGGGGACCGTCATTGGAAGCAACCCAATTTGAAATGTTACTGTGAAGCTGGTGAGTACTATGTGTATAACCTCTCTTCTAACCCAATCTCGAAGGTCTAATTTTAAGAGTACAATGGCTCATGTGATTATTGTTTTCAAATAAATAATAATATACTTTTATACACAATATTTTAAATCAATAAATAAAAAATTAAAATATTTTATTTTATGAAATAATTATTAAAAAAATAATCGATATAATTAACAAAAATATACTAGTAATAAATAATACATAATAGATTTTTTTAATTTAAATATTTTTTATAATAAAAATGTATAAATCCGATTAAGTTATATTGCGACAATCAAACAGTCTTTCACATTGCATCAAATCCAATGTTTCATGAACGAACCAAACACATAGAGATCGATTATTATTTAATGAGATAAAAAATTCAAATTGAAATGATCAAGACTTATCATATCTTTACATTAGAGCAATTAACAAATATATTTATCAAATCTCTGAATTTTCCACAATTCTTTACTTAACAAGTTGAGAATAATTAACATATATTTCAACTTGAGTGAAAATGTTAAAAGAATTCAAGATCCAACTAATAACAACCAACACAAACGATCACCAATAAATTGGTGGGAATTACATGTCTCTTCATAATTATATTTATTTAAAATTATTATAATTTTATTTTTCTTTTGTATAAATTAGATCGTAAATATTTTTTCATTCACACCAATAAAATCATTTTTTATAGTACTCAACATTTAGACAGATTTCTCCTTTTGAATCCTTTTGGTGCATGTGATGGTGTTACCAAGCATACAACCCAATTTCCTAATATAGTTTGCAGCTTACTATTGTTTCGCACGTTGTAAGCTATGTTGTTCATTTCTCCTATTACAAAATGTTTCAAAGTATATTTAGGTGAAAACTAAACGGTGCACTTTCAGCTTGTGGATGATCAAGCACAATCACTAGATAAGGAATTTTATATTTTAATTTTATTTGGATCAATTATCTTTTTTTTTTTTACAAATATAGTGTATTTTTGTAGGCTTATTAGTTTTTTTTACCATATTGATTGTTTGAAGTTTTGATACTGTGTAAGTTTTATATAATATATAAATAACATGATATATCCAATCTTAAAAAAAATATTATATTATTTATAAATACTTATCTTTATGGATCAAAATGTAACATCTTTTTTATACACTTATAATTTTTACAATGCTTCAAAATTTATATGTTCTTAATTTCAATTTTTTTTTATAAATATGGAAATTATTATTAATAATAAGCTTCCATGATTGCAATATTGACTGCAATCTGTATATTGTTTTTAAATATTTAATTTTTTGTTGATTTGACCTTGAAAAATAATTTATTTATTTTGTGAAGGTATGCTATTGATCATAGTCACATTTAATCTAAATATTTTTTATAATAAAAATATATAAATATTTTAATAATAATAATTTTATTTAATGATAATATTAAAAATTTATAATTAATATTAAAAATAAAATAAATATTTATATATTATTATTATTATAATAATAAAATTTATTGTAATAATACCCTTACTTATTATTCTCATTAAATTAATTATTAAAAAAACCAACCACGGACATATATAAATCTTTTATATTATTAATTAAAGTCAATCAAATACTTCCATCTAGATTTTTTAAAGTAGTAAAAAAAATTTATAAGTTTTAAAAATAGTAACTATATATTTTTTTATTATTTTTTTTAATTTTTAAAGAAATTATTTATAATAAAATTAATGAAGTATGGAATTTAAGAAAAATATTATAGTAAAATAATAATAAAAAATATATTTATTTACTTTTCAAATTTAAAAAGTATTTTTACAATTTTAAAAAATCTCCACAAGTTTTATCATAATTTTTTCTATTAATTATTTGAAAAGATTTTGCGTTTATTTGTATCAGACTAAATTTTTTCCGTTACAAATTTAAAATTTTAGCTCACTGGACTTGTTGAACGATAAAACTTTTTGTATGTATTTAACAAATTTGAAACGAGCCTATCTACCTTTATAATAACACTCACCTGTATAAATAATTTAATTATTAATATAATTCTTTAAAAAATATTTTATAATATAGATTTTTATAGATTTTTTTAAATATATCATTTTACGCAATAAAAAACAATATATATTTTTTAAATATATTAAAAATAAAATTGTATATTTCATAAAAGATTATATTATAAATTTTTCTATCTTCTACTTATTGTATGCATCGATATATGCATACAGGTAAATATTATCGTATAAAAGAAATTCATACTGTTTTGTTAATGCTCTTATCATAAATTTATTCAGTAAATATTATCATAAACTGGATGAAAATTGTTAATGCTATTCTTAATTTTATTCAGTAATAATAATATTAAATTATAATTAATATATAATATAAAATATTTTTTTTTACATATTTTTATTACGATAATAATAAGACTTATTATAATAATATTGTTATTTTAAATTTATAAAAAAATTATTATTTATAAAACAATAAAAATTATTTTTCTAAAAAATTAAATATTTATGATGTAAGTACCATTCCTCATGCAACACATACATAAAAAATAAAAATAAAAAATAGCAACGATTTGTAGATTAAAAAAGAGAGGAGCGAGCATCTATAAATAATAGGCTGAAGGAAAAACCGTGCACACCACCAAGAAAACACTCTCACTCTATAATTTGAGCACTAAAAGCTTTCTTTTCAATACAATGGCGGAAGGAATCCTTTATAACTTTGCAGAAGGAATACTCTCTAGATTGGTCTCTGAAGTTGTCAATGAGATTGCTCTAATTTGGGGAGTGGAGGAGAAGCTTCTTGGTCTTGAAGACACCATGTCAATGATCAAAGATGCTCTTCTTGATGCACAAGAACAAAGAATCCATAGACGTCATATCAAAAACTGGCTTTCCAGGCTTGAAGATGTGGTTCAGGATTTCGAAGACTTGTTGGATTACATGGAAACTGATGCTTTGCTAAGACAGGGGAGAGCCAATAAGAATCAACTTCTTAAAGAGGTACGCAATTTCTTTTCCTCTTCAAACCGAGTTGCTTTTCAGTGCAAAATGGCTCATTGGGTAGAAGATATTAAGAAAAAGTTAGCTAAAATTGAAGCTGATAGAATAAGATTTCCGCTAGAGGTCCGCCTTGAAGAGGCTCCTCTAGTTGCAAGTGATGTGAGATTTGAGCAAACTCACTCATTTGTACCTGAAGAAGAAGTTATTGGCAGAGATCTTGATAAGTCAAATATTATGAACAAACTATTAAATGTTGATCAAACAAATCAACATGTGTCAACTATTGCTATAGTTGGTTGTGGAGGAATGGGAAAAACTTCACTTGCTCAACTTGTTTTTAATGACAAAAACATCCAAAATCATTTCCAATTAAAGTTGTGGGTGTGTGTCTCTGATGTTTTTGTTGTGAAAACAATTGTTGAGCAAATCATCAATTCTGCTACTAATGAGAGTCCAGATCCTAAATCTCAAATGGATCAATTGCAAAATCAACTCAGAAATGAGCTGAAGGATAAGAGATATCTTTTAATATTAGATGATGTATGGAATGATGATTTTTCAAAATGGGATGAGTTAAGAGTCTTATTAGGTGGTGGTGCTATGGGAAGTAGAATTCTAGTAACAACCCGTAGTACGGTGGTGGCAAACATTACAGGTGACCAAGAACCATATCATTTAGGGATACTAGATGATGGGTTTTCTTGGTCTCTCTTTGAAAAAATGGCTTTTAAAGAGGGATATAAAAATAATAAAAGCATCGAAGATATGGGAAAGGAGATTTTGAAAAAGTGTGGCGGAATTCCCATTGTCATCAAGACAATAGGAAGTATGTTGCGTTTTAAAGATGCAGAAAATGAATGGCAACAATTCCTTGATAAGGAGCTTTCCAAAGTGCCCCAATATGCTGACAACATTTTACCAAGGCTAGAATTGAGCTATAATCATCTTCCATCACATTTAAAACATTGTTTTGCTTTTTGTAGCTTATTTCCCAAAGATTATGAATTCGATGTTAAGGAGATGATCCGATATTGGATGGCACTAGGTTTTGTCAATTCACCAGACCAGAGTCGTTCTCTAGAAGATGTTGGTCTTGAATATTTTAAGGAGTTGTTGTCGAGATCATTTTTCCAACAAGTTGAAACAAATGTGTGGGGTGATATAATGAGTTGCAAAATGCATGACGTCATTCTTGATCTTGCTAAAGAAGTAGCAGGAACAGAGTGCATTTCATTAAATTCAAAGCGAGAAAATATTGTTTACAGAACTCGTCATGTATCATTTCATCGTGATTACAAGCGGTCTTTTCCAACGGGTTGTTGGATACGGACCATTCTTAATCCATGGCGTTGTGATTTTGATGAGCCATCTGTTTATAAAATTATCTCAAGTATGAAGCGCATACGATTGTTGGATTTGAATAGCTCAAATATTGAAAGAGTCCCAAAGTCTATTGATAAGTTGTTGCATTTACGGTATTTGGATTTATCTTATAATAGCTTTCTTGCCACACTGCCTAATTCTTTGTGTAAATTACAAAATTTACAAACGTTGATACTGAATTTTTGTCAAAATTTTCAAAAGTGGCCAAAAGACTTTGGAAAATTAGTCAATCTCAGACATCTTGAGTTTATGAGGTGTAAGATCCTAAAAGAATGGCCAAAAGACATAGATAAACTTGTCAATCTCAGACATCTTAATTTCAAACTTTGTGATAAGTTAAAAAACTTGCTGCCGCGTGAATTGAGTCAGCTCACCAATCTTCAAACATTATCACCATTATATATAGATGTTAATATGGAGTTTGGGATATTGGTAGATTTAAAAAACTTAAGAGGAGGAAAGCTAGCTATTGTAAATTTGAGGCACCAAAAGTATGAAATCTCAAAAGCAAATTTGAAGGGAAAGCAGTTTAACAGCATAATACTAGAATGGGAGAACAATGGGGAAGTTGATAATGATGAGGCCAAAGCTACTGCTGACGAGGAAACATTGCAAGACCTACAGCCTTCCCAGAACCTCAAAGAGTTGAAATTAGATGGCTATTGTGGTTACAAGTGCTCGAGTTGGTTTGAATCTCTTACAAATGTGCGTAGGATTAAAATGAAGAACTGTAAAAATTTGAAATATCTACCGGGGTTGGCTCATTTGCCTGCTCTCAAAGAATTGATACTTGTGAGTTTGCCCGCCTTGGTGTGTATTACAAGCAATAATAGCGATGAATTGATCTGCAGATCATCATCCTCATCTTCCAAATCAACATTGTTCTTTCCATCCTTGGAGGAACTCACTTTGAAGGATATGCCTAGTCTGAAGGGATGGTGGAATATTAACGATGAAGATAACAACCTCCTCAAAATATTACCGACATTTCCTTGTCTTTCTGCGCTGACGATTCTGAAATGTCCAAGACTCAATTGTATGCCGTTTTTTCCATCCCTAGATGAAAATTTACGTTTTGATTATATCAGTTGGAAGGGTATATTGCAGAGTACATTGATGATGAACGACATTGAAGGAGCATCAACAACAACTTCTTCTGATTCTCATTTGACCAAATTGAGGAAGATGATCTTGACGGATTTTGAAGACATAGAGTCTCTACTCTTATCATCAAAAAGCCTCACATCTTTGAAGCACCTTACGATTAAGAAATGCTATAGATTAAAGAGTATCTTCTCAGGCATTCAGCATCTCACGTCACTTCAAACACTGTCAATTGGTAATTGCGAGGAGCTCGAGCTGCTTTTCGATGATGTCACATTGTCTAAGTCCCTCGTAGACCTCTCTTCTTTGTATCTGAGTCACCTTCCAAAAGTTGAGGCTTTTCCGGATTGCATAAGTAACCTTAAATCTCTTAAGCTTTTAATTATTGAGGATTTGGAGAATTTAAACAGCTCGGGATTGAAAGGGATATGTAGCCTTCCCTCTTTAGAGGAACTTTTTCTTGAGTCTTGCAACAGGCTTTCAACACTCCCTCAAGAAATATGTCGTCTTTCCAACTCGTTAAAAAATTTGATAATCCATAATTGTCTCCATTTTCATTCACTGCCTGGAGAAATATTTAGTCTCACCTCTCTAGAGATATTGAACTTGACTAGACTTCCCGAATTGAAGTCTCTTCCTCAAAAGCATTTGCTCGACAACATCCAAGAAATCAAGTTTTGCAAGAATGGGAAAGAAAAAGTATTCATCAAATCAGTCCAAAGTCAAGATAGAGATCCCCCGACCAACCTCAAACTCCACATTGATGAAATCCCCCATTTGGAAGAGCATGTCAGGTACCAATCATAACTAGTAAATTTTTGTTCAAGTTTCGTCTCCTTTACCTCACTTTTCTCTGTTATTCTGGTTTTCTATTACACATTACAAGTGTGGTATGATTTAGTACCATTCATGATAAGTTGATTGTTGATTTCAGCTTAGACTTGGTTTTTATTTTTTTGATAATTTTGTTTTGGGTTTTGGAGAAACCAATGGGGCGATGGGATGTAGTTTTTCAAATTGATTTCTTTTAATGTATATTTTTGGGATTCTGCAGGAATTCTGGATTTTCATTATCATCTGAAAGGAATATTCGTATATAATTAAAGGTTAGCTACTTAATATATATAGTCTAATTGATATACGATCCTTATAGTTGTTTGTATTATAATATTGTTTTTTCTTTTTTCCGATTTCAGCCATTGTTTTTAGTGATTTAGGAAAGACCATAGTATTGGTTTTTTATGATTTGAAATAATTACTGGTGGTTGCCAACTCTATTAGACTATTAATAACAATGCAGCATGCTTTATTTATAGAAATATGATAGTTTTGGGAATTTTTGTTGATTAAATGGCATATTTGATAAACATTTTACTTTTAATTTTTGATTCTTAAATTTTGTAATTAGATTTTTTATTTTTATCTACCATTAAAAAAATTTAAAAAGTTGTTTGATTTTCAATTTCTATTTTCATTTTGAAAATGTTGAAATTGAGAATTGGTTGTTGCTGATAATCAATTTTTAATTTATAATTTTTCAAATTTTTTTAAAAATGAACTTTTTAAATTTTAAGTTTGAAAATTCAATTAATATTTTTCATAAATTTATTAAACTTTGAATATTTAATAACTTTGAATAAAGTTGAATATGATTATGGATTGATACTTAGGTTTGAGTAATAAGAAATAAAAAATAAAAACTTACTTCCGATATTGATTACTTTTAAATTTTAAAATCGAGTTTCAAAATTTAAAAAATAAAAATTTAAAAATGGATTATCAAAAATGTTTAATTTTAAATTTTAAAAAATAAATTTTAAAATAAATTAATTATCAAATAAATACTTTATAAATTACCGTCGAGATATCTTATAAATATAAAAATATTTATTCACAATTTTTTTAAGTATAAATTGTTTTGAAGGATAGTAATATTAACATAATATAAATTATTATTACGTTATTAATAATTTTGTTCTTACAATAAGATACAATTAATTTAGAAATAAAATAAATATTTTATATAATTGTATTGTGATAATATATAAAACCCTATTTTAAAAGTTTAATATTTCAAATATAAAGAACTATTTGTTGAGACTGGAATGACTTAAGCTTTGATTTTTTTATCTGTTATTGTTAGTTTTGAAACTTTGTGAGCTAAATCCTAATATCCTAATATGTAAATCATTAGATGGTTTCTAATCATCTCTGGCCCTTAGATGGTTTCACCAATTCTCAAGTATGATTCTTATAAAGTAATTCAATCTTTTCATTCATAGCAACCGATCACTAAACAGACTCATCACAAGTGACAGCTTCATGATAACTAGAAGGGTCTAAGAACAATTGTAACCTAATTCTCTGTTCTTATATATTGAATGGACTTTATGAGAACTACAAATGTTGATGAAATCTCCAGCTCTCCGGTCTCAAGATCAAAGATTCTGTCATTGATGTCCAGCTCTACAAATGTGGAGTACTACAAATATCGATGAAATCTCCAACTCTCCAGTCTCAAGATCAAAGATTTTGTCTTTGATGTTTTTGTTGGATTCAACTATTGTCTTGTTATTTGTTATCTATCTATATTTTGTTTGTATTTGATCCTTGTTAGATTTAACTATTTCTTTGTTATTTGTTATTTATCTATATTGTGTTTGTATTTGTTGTTTGTTGGATTCAACTATTTCCTTATATTTCTTATTTATTTATAACATGATTTTATTTAAATAAGTGTTAATATTTAATATCTTGTGTTTGAAGTTAAAATTTTGATATTAATAATACGTCTAATTATAGATTTTGTTTAGGATTTATCTTTTTTATCAATTTAATAATATTCATAGTTGATGAACTAGATAGAGAATAGTTTTACAAATGTGACAACTTAATTGAGATGTCTTGATATATGTTTGAATATTATTAATCTGATATATTATTTAAAGATTATTTGTATTTATTTTATTGTTGATTTTTTATTTAAAAAATATCTTTTTGATATAAGATCATGATATATTAAGCTTGTAATTAATAAATAATATATTCTCATATATATATTTATATATGTATTTATTTTTATCTTAAAAAAAACTAAAAACAAATTCCCATAATTTTTTAATTAAGTTTATAAAATTTAATTCTATATTATTGATAATAAGTAATCGTTACTTAATAATTATTGTCGTTTTATTTTTTTATAAATAGCGATCAAATTAATATTTATGTCAGGACACATCATAACTTAAAATTAAAAAACAAATCATGATACGTTATTGAGTATATCAAATTTTGACCGAATTTCTACTATTTTTTTATTTTAAAATATCATTCTATAAGATAAAATTATCAACATGCTATATAATATCTATATCTCACTATGTAATATATATATATAAACTTAACCAAATAATAACGAGATTCTTGTTTATGTGGCTTCAATTCTAAGAACAATTTTAAGGAAGTTAAGGCACGTTGAATTCTCTGTTCTTATATATTGAATGGACTCTATGAGAACTACAAATGTTGATCAAAGATTCTGTCATTGATGTCCTTGTTGGATTCAACTATTTTCTTGTTATTTGTTATTTATCTATATTTTATTTGTATTTAACCATCGTTGGATTCAACTATTTCCTTGTTATTTGTTATTTATCTATATTGTGTTTGTATTTGTTCTTTGTATATTTATCTATATTGTGTTTGTACTTGTTGTTTGTTGGATTCAATTATTTTATTGATATTTTTTATTTATCTATACTGTGTTTTTATTTAAAATAAGTGTTAATATTTAATATCTTGTGTTGGAAATTAGAATTTTGATACTAATAATACTTTTAATTATAAGTTTTATTAAGAATTTATCTTTTTTATTAATTTAATAATATTTATAGTTGACTAAATAGATAAAGAAGAGTGTTACAAATGTGACAACTTAATTAAGATGTCTTGATATATGTTTGAATATTATTAATCTGATGTATTATTTAAAGATTATTTGTATTTATTTTATTTGTTGATTTTTTATTTAAAAAATATTTTTTAATATAAGATTATGATATATTAAACTTGTAATTAATAAATAATGTATTCTCACGTGTGTGTATATATATTTGTTTTTATCTTTTAAAAAAACTAAAAACAAAGTCACATAATTTTTTAATTAAGTTTATAAAATTTAAGTCTATATTACTGATAATAAGTAATGGTTACTTAATAATTATGATAGTTTTATTTTTTTATAAATAGAGATCAAAATAATATTTATGTCATACACATCCCATGATAACTTAAAATTAAAAAAAAATCATGATACGTTATTGAGTATATCAAATTTTGACCGAATTTCTACTATTTCTTTATTTTTTCTATAACATAAAATTATCTACATGCTATATAATATCTATATCTCGCTGTCTAATATATATATATAAACTTAACCAAATAATAATTAACATAGCTAATAATACATTCAAATTAAATTTAACCAAATAATAATGCCCAAAAGATAAAGAAAAACTTGTCAATCTTAGACAAGTGTGACACATTACTTGATTATTTGTGTAGATTCCAAAATTTACAAACATTGATACTAAATGGATGCATTGATCTTCAAATTAAAGTGACCAAAAGACTTTGAAAAATTAGTTGATCTCAAGCATCTGAGTTTTCTTCTCGTAGAAGACTCAAAGAATGGCCAAAAGATAAAGAAAAACTTGTCAATCTTAGACATTTTAATTTTAAATATTGTAATAATGTGTGGAAAACAACATGTCGCATGGATTAAGACAGCTCACCAAACCTCAAACATTTGAATTTATATGGCTATTGTGATAACAAGTGCTCTAGTTGGTTTGAATCTCTTACAAATGTGATTAGTCTTGAGTTGATGAATTGTACAAATTTACAATATCTATCATGGTTGGCTCATTTGCCTGCACTCAAAAAATTGAGTCTTACTGATTTGCCTGCCTTGGAGTATATTTCAAGTAGTAATAGTAATGAATCGATATCATCATCCTCATCTTCCAAATCAAAATTGTTCTTTCCATCCTTGAAGGAACTCACTTCTCGCAACATCAGAAAGCCTCACATCTCTGAAGGGCCTGAATATTTGGAAGTGCCCTAAATTAAAGAGTATTTTTGATGATGTCAACATGTCTAAGTTCCTTGTAAACCTCTCTTATTTGTTTCTGATTGACCTACCAAAAGTTGAGGCTTTTCCAAATTACATCAATAACCATAAATCTCTTAAAATTTTGAAGATTGTGCGTTTGGAAAATTTAAATAGCTCAAGACTGAAAAAGGATATGTAGCCTCCCTTCTTTAGAGAAAACTCCCTCAAGAAATATGTCATTTTTCCAGCTCGTTAAAAAAACTAGTAATCTTTAATTTTTCCAAAGTTAAGCTAAAGATCACTTGACCAACCTTCAGTCATGTAAGTCCCTCCTACATTTAAGAGTAAGAAAACACAAATGTTAGGTGCAACTACAAATGGTAGGTGCAACCACCAATGGTAGGTGCAACCATAAATGGTAGGTGTTACCACAAATGGTAGGTACAACCACAAATGGTAGATACAACCACAATGGTAGGTGCATCTAACATTGATATGCAATTTTGCCTATAAATAGGCAATGTCTTTGCCTTAGAGAAACATCAACACACCAAACAAGATGGATACACAGATGCAGATATGGCTGGTGATGTGGATTCCAGAAAATCCACTTCAGGTTACCTAATTACATTTGCAGGGGGAGCTATGTCATGTCAATCAAAGTTACAAAAATGTGATGCACTGTCCACTACCGAAGTAGAGTTTATAGCAGCAACAGAAGCATGTAAAGAGTTTCTATGGATGAAAAAGTTCTTGAAAGAACTTGGGTTGCAACAAGACAGTTAACAGTTATTTTGTGATAGTTAGAGTGCTATCCATCTTGGAAAGAATGCCTCATTTCATTCGAGATCAAAACATATATATGTGAGATATCACTGGATTAGGATGTAATGGAGAAGAAGCTATTACAACTTGAGAAGATCCATACAGAAGAAAATGGATCAGACATGTTAACAAAAATTCTCCAGAGACAAAATTTTGAATACTGTCGTATAGCTGCTGGATTGGTAGAGCCCTCTATGTAGTCGGGAGGGGGAGATTTGTAAGTCCCTCCTACATTTAAGAGGAAGAAAACACAAATGTTAGGTGCAACCATAAATGGTAGGTACAACCACAAATGGTAGGTGCAACCACCAATGGTAGGTGCAGCCATAAATGGTAGGTGCAACCACAAATGGTAGGTACAACCACAAATGGTAGGTACAACCACAATGGTAGGTACAACCACAATGGTAGGTGCATCTAACATTGATATGCAATTTTGCCTATAAATAGGCAATGTCTTTGCCTTAGAAAAACATCAACACACCAAACAAGAAGAGAAGCAAAGCAAAGCCAAAGGAACAATTTTCTTTGAAGAAAAATAGTGTTGTGTGTAAGAAAGTGGGAGAGAATATCTTAGAAAAATATTGGGATATTTTTCTAAAATAGGAGTGACAAAATAGTGAGTTTGGGAAACACTTGTGTGACACTATTTTGGGTTTATCTCAATTTGTTGTATTGCCTCTCACTTTGTACCCATTAATTTTATTAGTGGAAAAAATACTTTTCGGAGTTTGTCCCGTGGACTTAGCCCAAATTAAAGGGTGAACCATGTTAAATTTTTGGTGTCATTATTCTACTTTATTGAATTCATTTTATCTTTATCCGCTGTGCCCAACAAGTACCTCACACTCAATATTAAGACCTGCCCACATTTGGAAAAGCCTATCATGTACCTTATATTATTCATCATTTATAACCAGTAAATTTTTGTTCAAGTTTTGCATCGAAAATTTACTAAAATACTCTCAATATCTTTAAGAATAACTCTTTCTTTTTTTTAAGATATAAGTGTGATGAGATAATGATTGTAAATCAAAAATACTAAAGATGATATCCATCACTTAAAAAAAATATGCATACTATCACTTTGACAAGTACTCTTTGTCTATCCCACTGTCCCTTTTCTTTCTTGGGAGAAAATAAGAAGCTCTACACCAATCTCTTCCATCTCACTACTACAAAAATAGGCATTAAAGTCAGTTTTTAATCGATTTTAAACAAATTTAAAGTCGGTTCACGCGATGAACCGACTTTACCAGTACATTTTATGATTTTTTTATTTTTATTCTCATTTTTTCGTATTATTCAATGTATATATATAGCATAAAAAAACTAAAATATAAATAATAATAATACAAATAATTAAAAATTTAAATATATTTAATTACTTGATAATTAAATTTATTACAAAATAAATAATTTATATATAATACATATAGTTAACTTAAATTACAAATAAAATAATGTCGTCAAAGTGTAATTATGCGATCGAGTAAGCTTGGTTGGCTTAGAATCTTGATTGGCCTTCACAAGCATTATGACAAAAAACAGCTGATCCATATAACAATTCATATTCACCTACATATAGGAGCATGTAAAACATCCATCAAACAAGTAGTCTAAACTTCAGACATACGAATGAAGAAATTAAATCATTATAAATATTACCATCAAAAAGAGATTACCACGTACAACGACATTCGATGAACTTATATTAGTACTTTATTAATCATTTGTCTATATATATGAAGTTATCTGGAATCTGTACTAGTATTTTTTAGTGCTATAATGAACTCTAAATATGAAATCAAGTGTAACTCCGATTTCATACTTGGCTTGTGTGAGTTTTGGTGCCCTTAAACATATGGAACACGTTCATAGGCACCAAAACTCATGCAAACCAATAAACAAATTGAAGTTACGTACACCTGATTTGTCCATTTAGAGCTCATTATAACATTAAAAATACTAGTAGAGATTCCAGGTAAATTCATATTTATAAATAAATGATTAATAAAGTGATAATATGAGTTCGTAAGGAAAGTAGGAAAGAGAGATGAGATGTAGTTTATGCCAAAAATAGGTCCATAAAAAATGCATTCCCCTAAATACATGAGCATATAATCATTCATCAAACAAGTGATTTCAGACAGAGGAATAGATAGAGAAATTAAATCATTAAAAAATTTACTGTTATGTTGTCATATTCTATTCAAGATCATGAGAATCTTCTCCTCATTCTTCTTGTGATGATATAATTTGAACCATGTGTTCTGCCCATTCCTCTCGTAAATCATCAAAAATTTGCCGATCGTAGCCCGTCTTGTTCCAACCAAAGAACTACATGTATTTAAAATAAAAAATAAGAATATAATTTCATTTATTTACAAAAACAAACTCAAATATGTTAAAAACTTTTATGTATATGGGTAAAAGATATTACCACATCATCAATTGGAATTTTGATATTTGTGATGATTTCGCTCATAAACTTCATGACATAATAACCACACATGACTCCATTATTTTGTTGTGGAACCTACAAAAAACAAGTTTACATGAATTTTCATATTCGAACATCTTTATTATTCAATTGTAAAATTAATAAAATTATTAATATTGACTTGTACATACCATAGCTTTTGTCCATATAAGTTTATGAGATTTTTTAAGGGCAATGCCCTTAAAATTGTTTCACAACTTTCATGCCCTATCAAGGTTTAAAATGGTTAGTTTTTATTAAATATTACAAAAAATAATAGAAGAAAATAATATGTAACTATAACTCTTACATTTCAACAACTGCTTTTGTATTTTTACTCAGTTCTATGGAAGCTGAGTCACAGTACCAAGCATGATTATTGAACAGATCAATGATTACCAATATCCAATGATCTTGGACTTGTTCAGACCTTAATGGCCAAGGGATTATCAACTTTTGATTTCTGTTAAAAGTTAATGCTTTATCACATAATTGGTTAGCTCTGATGCTAACATCCTTCTCTTGATATTGATTGACATATGAAGAATCATAGAACATTGCTAAATGTGATGAGTGATTATGTTGAAGTTGATAATAGCACACCCTATATAAAAGATATATATATATATATATATATATATATATATATATATAATTAGATAATATAAATATAATTATATATCTTCTGCATAAATAAAAGAAAAATTAATAGATTGAGGACTCATCTTGTCCACACTTGAATTATACTTAAATCGATCATTTGATATTCAAATAGTTGCAATAAGCACTAGATTGATATATAAGTTTGGCTGAGGTCTACACCATAAATTTCTATAGGAAGTGGCATAGTCCATCCATCATTTATTCTATATGCCCTCCCAACAATAGTCATCAAAGTGCAAAGATTTCTGCTGAAGTTTAACGCATAAATATGACTATACTTTTTCCAAGGCTTCTTCTTCAATGACTTGGTGCGCGATGATTGGCCACTAGACATAGATTTAGCACTAGATACTTGCTTCGTATCTCTTAAATGTGCCACATTTAAGAGTTCTGGTATAATAGACTAAAAAAAGTATTATATATGTATTTTTTAGTAACAATATAAGATATAATAGATTAATAGTAGTAAACAAATGTTATCTTTTAAGTTAAAAAATAGTACCACGTCAAAATTTAGAACAACTTGAATCAACGGCCAAGCCATATACTATCCAACCGCCTCTTGGACTGTGGTAGCATCAGAAGGCACAGGTAGTAGACAATCATGAAACAATGATTGATCAATTACTATTCACCAATGATTAAGAAAATATTGATTATGAATCATCCGATCATCGCTCAATTGTTGTACCGTTCCAATAGAAACATAGTCCGTTGATGAAGGATGTTTCAACAAACATTTCATATTCTGTAAAAAATTTAAGTGTTATATATAAAAAATAAAACATATAATAAGAATTTAAAAATAATAGATTATATACACCATAAATTAAAATCTTACCACATATGATTCATCAAATAGAAGAGGACTCTTATATGGGGTAGCTATTGGATGTACATTCTCACCAAAATGTTCATCTTGGTTTGATTTATGGTAAGAATGTGCAGATTGCATTGGAGAAAATGAACCACTACTTGATTTCATATGCATTCCTGGTATATAGCGAGGACCAATAGGATGGTTATATCCTATACTGGATGTAGTTTGAGCGCAATGAGATTGCATGGGTGGCATGCCTGGCATGGATGGTGGCCTGCCTATCATGTATGGTGGTATGCCTGGCATGGATTGTGGCATGCCTGGCATGTAAGGTGGTATGCCTGGCATGGATGGTTGCATGCTTGGCCAATATGGCATGCCCTGGTTGTAGTATGATGCCATGGCTGACATTTGTTGTGATTGATGTTCTTTTAGAGTGGCAATCTCACTTATCACTGAGGCACTGAGGCCTTAAAAGAGTTGAATTCTTCTTCAATTTTAGTGTACTTCTCCTTACGTACCGTCTGAGGCTTTTGTTTTGGAATGCTAAAATACTCCATAGAACCATCATATTGGCTACCTCCCCTAACACGACCAGGATGCTCACGTCTGAATGCATGATATAAAGCATCTCTCCCAAGCTCTTCGATTATTTCACCCCTGGATATTTTTTCTTGAACAAATCTCTACAAATAATAAAGCACAAAAACATATCATTAATTATTACTAACCAAATTATTTAATTCTTCTTCTCCTCGCGGAGTCATCGGTCTTGAATTCTTCGTTTTGGGAGTCTTTGTTGCTATGTATAATTGATTACTGCAATGTGTCTACCCAATTCAAATTTTCCTACATAAATTATGAAAATTTTATTAACAATGACATGAAATTAAATTGAGGAAAATAAATATAAAAATATTTATAAATTAAGACATTAATAATACCATTCTATATCTAATTTCAGGATTTCAAGACCTCCCAATACGGTTAGGAAGAATGTTATGCATTTGTACATTCTGATGATCTTCTCTAATAATTTGAAATTCATCTGAACGTCTATAATCCACAAAGTCTTTCCAAACTTGAGGTGTAATCCAGCGGTGTCCTTCAGGGATTTTGTAGATCTCATTCTCATCAAGTGTTTCCAAATATGGAAACACATAATTTCTTGCCAATCTAGAAGTCTTGTATTCCTTCCATGCCTTATTTGCAATCTTATAACACTTGCCCTTTCAACTGCCATCGACTTTGTAATGATTCTGTAAAAACATAGTACAAAAGATTAGATATAATACACTTAATATAATATATATATTGATTATAAAATATAAGATACTTACACAAATGGTTATCCATATTTTGAACATTTCTGCATCATCAACCTCAGACCAATCATTTATATTGATTGGTATTCTGGACTTTGCAAGTCGACCAATAGAGGATTTCAATTGTTGACTATTTTCCCCTATTGGAATACGAGTAGCATCAAATAGAACATGTATTCTATCATCTGGGTTAAGTGGACCATCAGGTATATTCGCCCAACCCCTTCTTTTCAAATACCTAATGGATCATTTGGATCTACAAGCTTTGTTATCCGAATATCCATGAAATATTTGCAAACAATGAAGAAATATAAATTAATTGACAATTTTAGGAACATACATATATATAAGAGTTATTACAACAATATAGAACATACGTTATGTTTAATTAGGTTGTTGATCGTATACATATATTCCTTCACAATCACTTCGAGCCCATGATGAAGAATCATCATCATCAATTAGATCATCATATACATTAGGCAATTTATTTGAGAAATTACTAATATTGGTTAATGTATCAAGCATAGAGTCATCATCTTCTACAACATCACAATGGTAAAACTCTTTTTGTGGAGGCGTTAACACAACAGATCATCTTGGATCAATTTGATCGTCCATGTAAAATACTTGTTTTGCATGAAGTGCTAACGTGAAAGGATCATCAGTGTGACTTATCCTGGATAAATTTACAAGGGTAAATCCAAAATCATTTATATTATATCCAACATTGATAACATCTTCGACCCAATCACACAAGAAAATTGTTTCATGGAAGACCTCATAATCCAATTCCTAAATCTCTTGTATTATACCATAATATGTTCTATTAGAAAGTACAGGATTATCATATTTTGAACTGGAAAATTGCATAGTTTGTGCAACCATCTTCACCCCACTATTTTGATTTACTTGGACTTTGTCCCTAGCTTGAGTCGTAAACCTCGATCCATTTATTGTGAAACTATAAAATGATTTGACATCGAATTTTGGCCCATGTGCAAGCCATTGTAAACTTTTTGATATTTTATGATTGGGTTTCTTGAGTTCATTTCGAATCTTTGTATACAAAAACACAAAATATGTTTAGAGAAAAGTTTTAAAACATTGAATAGATCTAGGAAGATACATGCATGAATTTTTGTTTGTGACACTTACATGGTTACGAAACCAATTAATAAGCTCTCGCTTTTGTTCATCATACAACCATTTTTCTCCTCCTTTTTTTTATAACGAGGATTGATCTTCAATAAGTTTAAATGCACCTGTAATGTTATTAAATATATATTAAGTTGTACATCATCATTAATAGTTAAATAAAAAATGATTTTTGCAATCATGAAACAATGAACATCACTTACTTTATGTACGATTGTGCCTCATTATTATTTACCAAAATGATTCGGTGTGCTTTTTCCCATCGAGTGCGATCAATAAATAATTTCTTACTTCCACCAAGCATAGGGTTACCTACTTGGATCATATGAAGTTCTAAGAATAACTTGTGCGTAGGATTCCCAATTTCAATGCAACCATTAAAGTATTCAGAACAAAACTCAATGGCCTCTTCATCAAAGTAGCGTTCCACCATGCATCCTTCAGGTCGATTTCTATTATTTACATATCCTTTAAGGACTTGCATATATCTCTCAAAAGGATACATCCATCTTAAGTAAGTAGTACCACACAATTGAACCTCTCAAACTAAATGAACACAAAAGTGAATCATTATATTGAAGAAAGAAGGAGGAAAATATTTTTCAATTGGACACAAAGTCTCTACAACATCTTTCTATAAAGAATTTAACTCGTCAATTGATATAGATTTCTTGCATATTGTATTGAAGAATGAACAAAGCCAAATTATTGATAATCGAACATGTTTTGGAAGAATTGATCTAATAGCAATTGGTAATAGTTGTTGCATTAAGATATGACAGTCATGTGATTTCAATCCTTACAGTCTCTTATCGATGATAGACACAAAATTTCTTAAGTTGGATGAGTAACCATCAGGAACTTTCACACCCTCCAAACATTTATAAAACACATCCTTCTCTTTTGTTGACATTGTATATGATGTTGGTGGTAAGTATGTTCGATTCTTATCATTTTCCACCCTTGGTTCCAATTCAGGTCGTATGCCTAGTTTCTTTAAATCCAATCTTGCTTTAATTCCATCCTTTGTTTTTCCAGGCATATTAAGTAAAGTACCAATCAAGCTCTCACATACATTCTTCTCAATGTGCATGACATCTAAGATGTGACGAATGTGTAGGTTTTTCTAATAAGGTAATTCCTAAAATATTGATTTTTTTTCAACAACCATGGTAAGTCGGTTCAAACTCTTTTTCATTTTCACCCATTTCATTAATTGATCTCTTTCGTTTCCCTACCTTAGTGAGTTTTTTGTTCATCTTTCCATATCGTTTGAATGTCATCCCATTCAATTGCCTTACTATCTCAATACCTCACAAAGGTCGAGTTGTATGATCATGATCTTCTTCACCATCGAACGGTTTCTTTTGGTATCTAAACTTGTGTCCAGATGACAAAAATCTTCTATGTCTTCTATAAGATATCTTTCGTTCGTGAACAAGATAAGTTGCAGAAGTTCCATCACTACATATAGGACATCCCTTGTAACCTTTTATTGCATGTCCTGATAAGTTTCCATAGGCAGGAGAATCATTAATTGTCCATAAAATGACCCATTTCAAGTTAAAGTGTTCTTCTTTATGTGCATCGTAAACATTTACACCATCATTCCACAACGTCATTAAATAATCTATCAGAGGCTACAAATATACATCAATATAAACACCGGGTTGTTTCGGTCCTAAGATCAATAATGTTAACATCGTGAATTTTCTTTTCATACATAACCAGGGAGGAAGGTTGTATGTTACCATAATTACTGGCCAACAGCTATATCTACTACTGAGGGAACTATGTGGATTAATTCCATCAGCAGTAATGAGCAAAATCAGGATTACCAAAAACTTTGATGCTATCCCCGGCAACAGCACCAAAAACTTGATGCCATCCCCCGCAACGGCGCCAAAAACTTGATGAGCAGAAAACCGGCATCACCGATCCTGCCAATACTTTGGTTTTATATTTATAAAACTCTCGCAAGTGCACGAATCATTTCGTAGAAAATGATAAGTATACTCCCAAGGTCGATCTAAGGAAGGAATGTATGTGGTTCTTAATTTATTATTCAAACTTTTAAAAACGAAATTAAATCCTAAACATCCTGTCACGATATTTTGGTTTTGTGTTTTTAATCTAATGACATAAAATTAAACATAGATTCAATAAACATTCATGCAAATTTTATCATTTATAAATAGTGGAGTATTTATGGATATAATAACTAAGTTAATTATGCTTGCTCGTATTATCTAGGTTATTAAAGATATGAATTGATATTTATTGATTCTCCCTTTTTTGTATGAATACCACCTTTGGTGGGGTTAAATATTCTTTATTAACTAAACAAATCAATTAACACCTATGGGTGGGGTTGATAACTAATTTGGTTAATTAAATTAATTCCTTTTTCTAAGAGATTGAAAATGAACCATTTAAATTCCACCTTTGGTGGGGTTAGACAGTTTAAACTTTATTCAAGGTGTCCAAATTAAACCTAAGAATTTAATTATCCGAGTACTAACTTTCAAGTTTTAAAACTACTACTGAAAACATGTTGTCAATACATTTTCAGATAATAATTCTTATAAAAACTTTTGAAATAGAGCTTCACTTTAACTACCGGGCGATTGTACCAACAAATAAAAGAGCACTACTCTAAATCAGACCGGATAATTAAACCTTAAAATCTAATTTTCAGATTTAAGTTTGTAATGAAAAATAATATATTTCTCTCTAACATTCTTAATATAAAATCTTGAATAAAAATAAAATCAATTCATTTTAGAGATCTTTACCTATTTAATATTTCGCAAGCATAACAACGTTATTATTATACCATGTTTACAAACAGCTAGCACAGTTAAATTTAATCACAGACAAATTAAATATAACATGTAAGAATAAAGCATAAAAAATAACTCCAAAGAAAATAAAATCCTTACAGTACTTCGATGCTATTCCCGTTGCTAGAAAACCTCCAAGCGGAATTTGCACTCCCATTTATTGAATCAAAAAGCTAATAAATTACAAAAACATAACTAGTTCTTCCCAAAAAGGGAAGAACTCTAAAACTAAGAGAAACTAGCTAAATCATAAGAAAAACTAAAAAAAACTAAAAACTAAGAAATGGAGAGAAAGAAAGAAGAGAGAAGTGTGTTTTGAGGTGTGGTATGAAGTGAAGAGAAGGGGGGGTATTTATAGGTGAGGATGGAGAGAAAAGTGGGTGAAAAAATGGTGAAAACACGTAGTGCAAATAGTGAGGTCATTGATGACGTCAGCATGACGTCATAGGGGCGACTGCACGTGAAAAATGGGGAGAAATGGCGTCGGCGCGCGCGGAATGCAGCAGCAGCGCGCGCGCGCGCGTGAACAGTGACAGCGCGCTGCGTTGCGCGCGGAACAGGAGGAAGGCGCGCGCGGACGTGCGCCGTGCTGGGCGCTGGCGCGCACGGGATGGGCTGCTCCTGGCGCGATTTTCTCCTTTTTGACATTTTTGACCTTTTCGACTCATTTTGTCCAATTTTTTCATATTTGTTGACCTTTCCCCATTTATTTATTGATATATTTGTGATGTATTGCTTCCAGTATTCTTCTTTGAGTCTTCAAGTTACGTTTTTAAGCGAAAATACCTGAAAAACAATAAAAATACCCGTGATTCCGAAAAAGATAAATTTATATAAATATATGATAAAACATATAAATATATATATATTTTTAGTCAATTAATGTGCATAAAATCATGGTAATTTTAGTGCTTTTTGAGCATTCATCAAGCAGGAATGGCAAGACGAAGATTGCGTGGATCAGATGAAAATTGAGGAGATAAATTATCTACTAATTTCCAATTTGGAGAATCACAAGGATGACGTAGCACCCCATCATCAGATCGATTATTTGAATACCAAGTCAACATCTTTGATGTATATTTACTATTGAACAACCTTTGAAAGCGAGGAATCAGAGGAAAGTACCAAAGAACCTTTGCAGGCACGCCATTCTTATGTGTTGTACTCTCATTTGTACCATGCTTCCATCTCAATTCTTTACACATAGGACAATCATGTAATGTCTCATATTATTTTCTATAAAGAATGCAATCATTAGGACAAGCATGAATCTTATGATATTCCATGCCAAATCGACTAAGAGATTTCTTCACTTCATACATTGAAGATGGCAATTCAATACCCTAAGAAAACATATCAACTAGTAGATTTAGTAATTCTGTGAATCCCTTGTCAGAAAAACCATGTTTTGCCTTCACATTGTACAAATGAACCAAGCACGACATTTTAGTGTATTTTTTGCATTTTGGATACAACGGTTTTTCGGCATCTTCTATAAGTTTATTAAAGGTTTTGGGATCATTCTCGCGTAATTCATCTTCAACACCATGAAACATATTTTATGTCTGTACATTATGATAAGATGTATGTAATCCACTCACATTCTTATTTATCTTTTCCCCATGAGTATTATCAATATTTTTTCCATGATAATACCAACATTTATAGCTCAATAGAATACCATTACGGATAAGGTGATACTTAACCTCGTCAAATTCATGAAATCGCTCATTTTTACATTTAACACATGGGCATCGAATCATACTAGTTCCAGTATTACTATTTCTACAAGCAAATTCCATGAAACTTTTAACTCCAGAAATATAGTCTTACTCAATTCTACACTTTGATATCCAAGATTTGTCCATTTTCTATTAATGATATTAATTAAACATATTACTTAATTATGTATACAATGAATATATTTCAAGTATTATTATATATAAATTTCCTAATTATTATAATATATATCAAAACATACATAATGCAAAACAATTATCATTTTAATCATTTTACAAAACCATTTCTATACAAATTAAAAAATAAGCAACATGTTAACATGAATATATAAAAACCAATCACTTTGGTTGATTCTAATTTCTAAACATGTTATTATATCATAATTAAAAAGTAATATTGATTATACGTATATAACATTCTATAGAAGTATATAGGCAATACTATATATAGGTTATATTTAACATTTTAACACATAAGTAGCATATATAAATAAAACTAATAATACTACTTAGTTTTTAGTTATTATTTGATTTTTATTAATATATATATATATATATATATATATTTATAATTTTTTTAAGAGTCAATAGATAGCACGTATAACTTTTATACCAATATAATTTCTTACAAATTTAAAAAAACATATATTTTTCCTCTATTTACTACTTAATAAAATATAATTATTTATATTTAAATAAATTTATCCACGCATAGTAAACCCACAAAATTTCAGATATTATTTCCGCATAAAATAAGTCAAACATAACAAGCAAAATAAAAAACATACCTAAATCAAAAATTTATACAAAATATAAAACAAATTGAATAATAAGCTACAAAATTCTACTTAATAAAATATAATTATTTACAATATATAAATAAATTTATCTACACATAGTAAATATATATAATCCATCAAACCCATAACATTTCAGATATTATTTCCACATAAAATAAGTTAAACATAATAACAAACAAAATAAAAAACATACCTAAATCAAAAATTTATACAGAAAATGCGTATACTTTTTTTTTTAATATTTCGCTCAAAAAATAGTAGATCTAAAAGATAATTAGAAGAGGAATATAACTTACAAAACGACGTTACAAATGGTGGTCGAAGGTGGCCGGAAATTTAGAAAGAAAGTGGCACGTGGTGTAGATTTTGGGAGAAAATGGAGGAGAGAGAGAAAGAAAATGGGGTTTTGCGTAAAAAAAAAGACCCGAATGTGGATATATTAGGTGGATAGCGTCGGTTCTACACCGAACCGACTTTAAATTCATTATAAGTCAGTTTTTGGAAAAAATTGACTTTACACATCGACTTAAATACCTTTTTTGTAGTAGTGTCTGCTCTAACTCCCTTTCCTTAATTCTTTTGGTTTTCTTTTACCTATGAGAAGTTATGGAATGATTTAGTACTATTCATTATAATTTGGTTGTCCATTTCAGCTTGGACTTGGTTTTTATTCTTTGGATGGTTTTTTGATAATTTTGTTTTGGGTTTTTGAGAATCCAATGGGGCAATGGGATGTAGTTTTTCAGATTCCACAAGAGTTCTGAAATTTGTGTATCATTTGAAGGGGAGAGTCCATTAGATCATGATGCATTTGATTTTGTATGATTATAGCTGATCAGGTCGAAGATTTGCGTGAAAATTGTGTTTATTTGATTATTTAATCCACAAATGTCATTTCATGGGTATTTCATGTTTAAAGTGCAATTTAAGGTAAAATAATAATTTTGGAGAAGTTTGGGATAAAGTTCAATGACCGGGATTGAGCGAAAATAAAAGAAAACGAAGCTTCAAAATTTGGAAATCCCATCGTCGGCGAAATTCTTACAAAGAGCATGGATTTTGGCAGATGCAAATCTCACCGCCGGTGAGACACCTTTAGCCGCCGGCCAAATTATCTAGCAGCCGGCCAGAATCAGAGGAACCAAAAATTTATTTTTCAGAATAATGTCGCCGCCGGCGAGATTCATCCGAAAACACAATTTTTTTGTTGTTTTGTTCCAAAATTTCCCCCAAAACCCTAGATCTATATATATTATAAGATGGAGAAAGAGGCCACGAGAGAGAGAGGAGGTCTAAGACATTTTTGGAGGAGAAAATGCAATTTTGGAGAGAAAGTTTGGAGAAGCTTGAAGGATCATCACCATTATTGCTACCAAGTCTTCCTCTTCAAGAGTTTTTCATCTCTTCTCCTTAGCTTTTATTTTCTGCATTTTATTCAGATTTGTTTTTCATGGATTCAATTGAGATAATGTTTTTTCTTATTTCTATTATGAACTAATTCGTTTTTGCTAAGGCTATGATGTAGTTGAATCAAGAAAATCTAATTTCTTTTGTTATTGTTATATGAGTTCATTGTTTTCAAGTTGAGTATTTATTTCCATGCTTAATGCTTTTAAATTTCTTGCCAAGATTTGAACACCTACAATCCAGGTTGGAGAAATCATCCAAATTTGTCATGGGGAAATAACCAAGGGGGATTCAAACCGTCATCATCTTCCTACCAAATCCAAGAGAAGAAACAAACAGATTTGGAAGGAATTTTGGGAAAGTTCATTGAAGAGTCAAGAACAAATTTCAGAAATCAAAAGGCAATCAACAGGGACATCCAAAACCAACTGGGGCAGCTTTCAAAGTAGATTGCAGAAAGGTCTCAAGGATCGTTGCCTAGTGACACAATAAATCCCAAAGAGCATCTAAAGGCTATCACATTGAGAAGCGGTAAAGAACTTGAATGGCAAGGGAAATCGGAGAAAAAGATGGAAGAATCTGAAGAAAAGCCATCAACATCCCAAGATGTTCAACCTTCCCCAAATGCGAAATATGAGCCTCCTATCCCATATCCTTAAAGATTGAATAAGAAAAAGCTTGATAATAAATTTGATAAATTTCTAGATATTTTTAAGAAATTGCATATTAACATTCCTTTTGTAGAGATGCTGGAACAAATGCCCAAGTGTGAAAAATTCATGAAGGAAATTCTATCAAAAAAGAGGAAGCTGGGAGATTATGAAACTGTCATGCTAAATCAGGAGTGTAGTGCAGTTCTTCAAAGAAAATTTCCACAGAAATTGAAGACCCATGGAGTTTTACTATACCTTGTACTATAGGAAGTTGCAATTTTGATAAAGTCCTATGTGATTTAGGAGAAAGCATTAATTTGATGTCACTTTCTATTTTCAGGAAACTAGGCCTGGGAGAAGTGAAGCCCACTTCAATCTCTCTACAATAAGCGGATCGATCGGTGAAATATCCTCGAGGTGTAATTGAGGATATTTTAATTAAAGTCGACAAATTTATTTTCCCTATAGATTTCGTGGTACTTGACATGGAGGAAGATAGAGAGATACCGTTGATATTGGGGAGACCGTTTCTTGCAACTGGAAGAACATTGATTGATGTTCAGTAAGGAAAGCTCATTCTACGGGTGCAAGATGAACAAGTGACTTTTGATGTTTTTGAAGCAATGAAATGTCCAAGTGACGTACATTCTTGTTTCAAAATTAACACTCTTGACAGGTTAATCTCGGAAACCTTTGAGGAGAGAGCTCCATTGCTACCACTAGAAGCTTGCCTTGTGAAATCTGCAACAATTGAGGAGAAAGATGAGAGGATGAGACATTGTTCCGAATTACTAGCAGCACCTGATGAATATTTTTGTAGTGAAGAAACATCTAAGGAGTTGGGAACAAATGAAACTCCAACCTCAATGGTAAAGAAGGAAGCCAACAAGATTGAGCTAAAAGCCAATGCCATCCCATCTAAAAATAAAACATTATCTTACGTTCATTGCCGGTAAGGGCATTTTTGTCATCGGTGGAAAGGAGATCTCGCTTTTCTTTCTTACATTGAGGACAATGTAAGGTTTTGGTTGGGGGTGCCGTAAACGATAAGTCTTTTCTTCGCTTCATTTTTAGTAGTTTTGTTCGTGTGTTTATTTGTGTTTATTTTTGATTTTCCATTTATTTTTCTGCATTTTGATTTAATTTCTTTTATTTGATTATTGTCTTATTTTTATTTGCATTTTTACTTGTTTTAATTTGCACGTTGATGATAATAATGTGATTATGATAACTAGTAGCTTTTAGAAGACATTAAATTTTGCTTCGGTTTAAAGATAATTTCAAATATTGATTTTACCTAGTTGGCGACTCTTTTAGTATGTGGTATGATTTGGTTGACTAGTCTAAATGCTTAGAGAAGTCTTATATGCGAATTTTTCATGGACATTTTTGTGATCTCAACAAACTCTAGAACTCATTTGAAAACCTCTTGCGGAAAAATAATTTGAAATTGCACTGTTTAGGATATGATGTAGGCCATTTTTGGATTGATTGTGTCATTTTAACCCTACCTTGTTATCCCTATATCACTAGTCACCCCTTGGAGCCTATTTAAATATATTGTTAGCCTTATTTTTCTTTCTTTTTGCCTTCTATAACCTACCCTTTTATTTAGCCAATATATATAATTCCTACCTTATTTGTTAAGAGCACTTAATTTTGAACACAAACTTTTCAAGAGCAATTGGAGTAAGGATGGAATAAAAAAAATAAAAAATCTTCCACATATATTGGAAGAAATTGGTCGGGGGTTATGCCTTTTCAAGAGCAATTGGAGTAAAAAAAATTAATCTTGCACATATATTGGAAGAAATTGGTTGGAGGTTATGTCTAAAAAAAAGGGGAGGGGGGGCTTCACACTCTAGTAAATAAAAGAGTGTAAGTGATGGATGTATTGAGGTGAAAGATTGAGAAAGAATTTTGTTTATCTTTGGAAAAATGGGTTATGATTGGAAGAAACAATTTGGGTTAAATGGTGTTACTCTTTTACTTAATTGGTTGTGTTTAATCTAATAAGTGCTATTATTTGTATTTTGACACTTTTCGTTCTTTTTTAACCAAAAACCTAAGCCTAACATTACAAGCCTCATAAAGTCATATTGATCCGAAGTGGTGTATTTTCCTTCATTAGTGGAGAGAGTTTTGAAAAGTGAGCCTATGGAGTTTGAGATTTCATCTTTTTGTTTGTGGATGTTATTCATAATATTATCTGGGCATTGTGGCTATTGGTTTGTGGTTTGATGGATTTTTAAGAGTTAACAACAAAAGTGAAATTGGCATTTGAGATTTCTTAAAGCTTAGGTGACATTTAATTATTCTATGTGTTGTGTGTTATTTACAATTTTTGAGACATTTGTGAAAATTAATTATTGTGTGATTTTATTGTTTTGAGTTAGGATAGTTATAGGTAAGATGTTTGTGGGTATAATCACTGGAAGCCCTCATGAGACTACAAGTCGTCCTACTAGGGCCGCCTAGGGGTTTAAAGGCTTATTGCATACGCTTAATGTAATTTTGTAAATAGAATAAATTTTCTTTGAATTTTTCTCTTAATGTCTCCTTTGAATTTATTAAATAGATCGCTTTTCTTGCTAGAAACTACCAAGAAGCTGGTTGGGGGTTATTGATAAGAGTCAAATTATTGCATTTTTGTTATGATTTAAATGTTGATATTTGGGTGAAAATTGTGTTTATTTGATTATTTAATCCACAAATGTCATTTCATGGGTATTTCGTGTTTAAAGTGCAATTTCAGGTAAAATCATAATTTTGGAGAAGTTTGGGACAAAGTTCAATGATCGAAATTGAGCAAAAATAAAAGAAAACAAAGTTTCAAAATTTGGAAATCCCGCCGCCGGCGAAATTCTTACAAAGAGCACGGCGAAAATCTTCCCGAGAGCACGGATTTTGGCAGATGCAAATCTTGCCGCCGGCGAGACACCTTTAGCCGCCGGCCAAATTATCTATTCGTCGGCTAGAATCAGAGGAACCAAAAATTTTATTTTCCATAAATCTCGCCGTGGCGAGAATAATGTCGCCGCCGGCGAGTTTCGTCCGAAAACACAATTTTTTTGTTATTTTGTTCCAAAATTACCCCCAAAACCCTAGATATATATACACTATAATATGGAGAAAGAGGCCACGGTAGAGAGAGGAGGTCTAAGACATTTTTGGAGGAGAAAAGGCAATTTTGGAGAGAAAGTTTGGAGAAGCTTGAAGGATCATCACCATTGTTGCTACCAAGTCTTCATCTTCAAGAGTTTTTCATCTCTTCTCCTTAGCTTTTATTTTCTGCATTTTATTCAGATTTGTTATTCATGGATTCAATTGAGATAATGTTTTTTCTTATTTCTATTATGAACTAATTCGTTTTTGCTAAGGCTATAATGCAGTTGAATCAAGAAAATCTAATTTCTTTTGTTATTGTTATATGAGTTCATTGTTTTCAAGTTGAGTATTTATTTCCATGCTTAATGCCTTTAAATTTCTTGCCAAGATTTAGATGATTTTTTGCATTATATTGAGACCGAGAGGAGATGTGTAATGAATGCTACTTGTGATAAATATCGTATGTTGAATGCGAGTGTGAGAACTAATACATGATGTATGTGGTTATTCTAGAAATTCTATAAATCATAATGTGCTTGTTTGTGATTAAATATTCATAGAAATATAGTTGATTTTCATAGATAAGTAATTCTAATATAACTCGAGAGAGAGTATTAGGTAAATTTGGGTTTTTCAACCATCACTTTTAGCTTTGATTCTCATATAACATGACTTGAAATCGGATTGAATTGATTTATTGAAATCAAATGCCTTAGCGTTTTAATCATTTGTGAACAACATTGAATTGTGTTATTTGCGTTTAGTTTTAAGTTAATTTGCTTCTTAAATAATTTCAACAATTCGGTTTTCAAATAAAATTAGGATTAGTCAATTTTGGTATTTAGTGATGAGCGAGAACCGGCATCGCCAATTCTTGCCAATACTTTGGTTTTATATTTATAAAACTCTCGCAAGTGCACAAAACATTTTGTAGAAAATGACAAGTATACTCCCAAGGTCGATCTAAGGAAGGAATGTATGTGGTTTTTAATTTATTATTCAAACTTTTAAAAACGAAATTAAATCCTAAACATCCTGTCACGATATTTTGGGTTTTGTGTTTTTAATCTACTAACATAAAAATAAACATGGATTCAATAAACATTTATGCAAATTTTATCATTTATAATAGTGGAGTATTTATGGATATAATAACTAAGTTAATTATGCTTGCTCATATTATCTAGGTTATTAAAGATATGAATTGATATTTATTGATTCTCCCTTTTTTGTATGAATACCACCTTTGGTGGGGTTAGATATTCTTTGTTAACTAAACAAATCAATTAACACCTATGGGTGGGGTTGATAACTAATTTGGTTAGTTAAATTAATTCCTTTTTCTAAGAGATTGAAAATGAACTATTTAAATGCCACATTTGGTGGGGTTAGACAGTTTAAACTTTATTCAAGGTGTCCAAATTAAACCTAAGAATTTAATTATCCGAGTACTAACTTTCAAGTTTTAAAACCACTACTGAAAACATGTTGTCAATACATTTTTAGATAATAATTCTTATAAAAACTTTTGAAATAGAGTTTCACTCTAACTACCGGGCGATTGTACCAACAAATAAAAGAGCACTACTCTAAATTAGACCGGATAACTAAACCTTAAAATCTAATTTTCAGATTTAAGTTTGTAATGAAAAATAATATATTTCTCTCTAACATTCTTAATATAAAATCTTGAATAAAAATAAAATCAATTCATTTTAGAGATTTTCACCTATTTAATATTTCGCAAGCATAACAACGTTATTATTACATCATGATTATAAACAGCCAGCACAGTTAAATTTAATCACAGACAAATTAAATATAACATTTAAGAATAAAGCATAAAAAATAACTGTAAAGAAAATAAAATCCTTACAAAACTTCGACACTATTCCTGTTGTTGGAAAACCTCCAAACAGAATTTGCACTCCCATTTATTGAATCAAAAAACTAATAAATTACAAAAACATAGCTAGTTCTTCCCAAGAAGGGAAGAACTCTAAAACTAAGAGAAATTAAGAAAAAACTAAAAACTAAGAAATGGAGAGAAAGAAAGAAGAAAGAAGTGTGTTTTGAGGTGTGGTATGAAGTGAAGAGAAGGGGGTATTTATAGGTGAGGATGGGTAGAAAAAGTGAGTGAAAAAATGTTAAAAAATTATGAAAACGCGTAGTGCAATTGCTGAGGTCATTGATGACATCAGCATGACATCATGGGTGCGGTTGCGCGCGAAAATGGGGCGAAATGGGCATCGGTGCGCACGGAGGGCAGTTGGGCGCGCAGGGGCACGCACGGAACTGGGAATGGGCGCGTGCGGCTTCCCGCGGACGTGGGGCGCTGCGCGCGACTCTGGGCGCTGGCGCGCGCGGGGCTTGGCGCGGCTGGGCGGCGCGATTTTCTCATTTTTGACATTTTGGAGCCATTTTGTCCAATTTTTCCATATTTGTTGACCTTTTCCCATTTATTTATTAATATATTTGTGATGTATTGCCTCCAGTATTCTTATTTGAGTCTTTAAGTTACATTTTTAAGTGAAAATACCTGAAAAACAATAAAAATATCCGTGATTCCGAAAAAGACAAATTTATACATAAATATGATAAAATAATATAAATATATATATTTTTAATCAATTAATGTGCATAAAATCATGATAATTTTAGTGCTTTTTGAGCACTCATCATTTAATAACGTCATTTCTTTTGGATTCGATATCCGTATTTTTGTACACTTTATTACTTGAACGATTCGTATACTTACGAAAATACGCATCAGGTTTACTCTCGGAGAATCAAGGTTAGCTAATTATGATATATAGTCTTAGTCTAATTACATCAATAATGATATAGATTCCTTATAATTGTTTGTATTATAATATTGTTTTAATTTTGTTTATATACTTTTGAATTATATAGGAAGTAGAAATATAGTCGACTATTTAAAAATGATTTTGTATTTTCTTCGATTTTTATTTCAATCTTATATTGTATCCTACTCTTGTTCCTATCTTATTTTCTATTCTATTTTATTTTTTTCTTCTTTGTTCTATTATATTTTATTTCATTTTTCTACTTTCTTCTACTTTATTTCATTCTTCTACTTTCAACTTCTATTTTATTTCAATATACTATTTTCTTTTATTTTATCTTAATATTTTACTTTCATCTCTTTTTTTAGAGGCACGCTAGTCTTTTATTTTCCTTTTCTTTTGCCCATTGATACATGTAAATTTTACCCACTTAAATTCTAATATACAAGTAAAATTTATATAATGTAAAAATAATATGAATCATTAAACCAATTTCAAATAAAAAAATTTCGTACTATTTATAAATATTAATTAATATAAAACATTCTTTTTATACAGTAATATAATTTAGCTTTTTTTTTACAATTTAATACTTTGTTTGAGTAGTTTAGGTAATACCATTGTATTGTTTTTTATATTTTGAATTAATGGTGGTTGCGAACTCTTATTACTAAAATTGCAAGGTGCTTTAGTTTTGGAAATATAATAGATTTGGGAATTTTTATTGATTAAAAAGAATATTTGATAACCACTTTATTTTAATTTTTGATTCTTTGATTTTGTAATTAGGTTTTTATTTATTTTTATCGATTGTATATTTGATAATTAATTTTTACTTTTTTAATTTTTTTAAAAAATAAAAACTTTTTCAATTTTTAAGTTCTAGAATCCATTTTAATCTTTTTCATAAGTGTTTATTAAACTTTAAATCGTTAATCATTTTAGTAAGGTATTATGATTTCTTTGAGTAATAAAAAATAGAAATTGAAAATTTAATATCAAATTAATTAATTTTAAATTTCAAAATTTCAATGAACTCTAAAATCAAGTTTCAAAATTTATAAAATAAAATCTAAAAAAATCAAAGATACTTAACTTTTAATTTAGAAACATAAATTTATAATTTATAATTAAATAAATGTATATTATATAAATAGCTGTCAGGGCATGTCAAGTGTATAAAAAATATTATTTCACATCCTTCTTTTAATTAAATATTATTTTTAAAGAAAAAGGGGTCAAAATAATATTTTTAATTAAGGTTTAGGTTTGGCTTAATTTATTTGTTTTTAATTGGTATTATTCAGTTAATTATTAAAAATGTACGATAAATTTAAATATTTTATTATTAAATTTAAATGTAGGTATGTGAAAAAGATATGCATTTCTTAATAGTTAAAAGTAAAAATTTAAATTTAATTAAAAGAGCAACAAAAATAAAGATAGGTTAAGATAATTGTTTTTGGAGAGAAACATATAAAATAACTAAAATATCCTTTTAATAAATCAAAAGTTTGTTAAAATTATAAAAATGATGTTTAAGTCGTGTTTATCTTTCGATGATCCCGCGTAACCAAAAGAGCAAAATGACACATTTTACAAATAAAACCAATCGACACCAAAACCATAAACATAATTAGTAAAATAGCACCCCACTCTATTTTAAAAGTTTAATGTTTAGTAAAAGTTAATTTTTATTTAATTTAAAGCTTTAAATATTTCTTTTAAGCTTTATTTAATTATTAAATTCTTCTTTCTTTATTTATAATTTTTCTTTTTAATACTCACTATTTTAAAAGTATTATTTAAGTTAAACATTTCTTTTAAAATCCATATCAAGATATCATTTTTTTATAATTATAATTCATAAATGAATATAAATTTGATGTTCTCATCACTATATTATCATTATTTATAAAATTTAAAATTATCTAATATTATAACTCTAAAATTGATCGAAAGTGACACTTCCACACAACCTATTGATTTTTTCTTAAGGCGTGGACCTCATTTTTGTTTAATAAGTGGACATATTTTACTCAAATTTTATAAATATTTGTCTATTATGTTCATAATATTTAAATTTATTAAGTCTTTACAAGTTTAGTTTTCTCTTATTAGAAAATTAATATTTTATGTTTATAAAATTGATAATTAACTTTTAAGTGAGTTTATAAATTTTATTCAGATTTATAACATAATACAGATTTTGATTAAAAGATAGAAGTTTATATTCAACTTTTAGCAACAATATTTCATAATAGTATTATTATGACATTTCATAACCTTTGTACTCATTTTTGTATTCTAATTTAAGAAGCAATATTTTATATTATTATATATATTAGTAAGTATTATTATTTTTAAACCATCAAACAAACACTGTCTCCTAGATTTAATACTAACATAATAAATAAATAAATAATGGGCACCTATCTACATTCGTATGACCAACATATATGTGGGTACAATTGCACACTACATGTGCAAAGAGCTATATACACGTATGATCATTTTTTCTCCTAATGTGCATTTGGTGAGGTTTTTTTTGATAAATTATTAAATGTAAACTACTTATAGTTATTTTATATGTAAAAATACACTTCAAGTTATATTTATTTCTTCAAAAGTTTTAATAAAATTTATGTATACTTTTATGTAATGATCTGTATCTATATTTTACAGTTAAGTTACTAAAAATTTCAAAAAATTGTTATTTTTTTAAACTTGTCTACTTATTGATTATTTTTACTTATCCATTTTTTTATTTTTTTCCTCTCAAACATAAATATTTTTTGATTAAAGGCTTGAATTGATTTTACTTTGTACGACTTCTCTTTCATTTTCAATTATTAGGAGTTTATTTCGATTTCTTGGTAATATAGTTAGGTTATAAAATATTTTGTAATCTCTTAATATATTATCTTTCTTTTATGACTTGTTATATGAGCGGGGATTTTGAATGCTTTGGACAAATAGATGTCATGTTATGATTTATATAAGTTGGTTTAATGTAAAAAAAAGGAGAGATTATGTTAATTTTTTTATAAATTTTAATATGTACTAGTATTTTTTTAAATATGAGTAAACTTGAGGCAGATCCCGATAATTTCTTTCAAATAAAATTGGATATTTTATAAAAAAAATTAATATTTTAGATGTCTTTTGATTTTTGTTTTAAATTCCCACTAAAAATTAAATTCATACATATAATTTACTCCTTATATTTGAATCATATATCAAAGATAAGTCATTTAATCACATCTTTTTATTTATACATTCATATTATACTAAAATATATAAAATATATAGTAAGAAAAAGCTTATTAGAGAACCCACGCCTACATCTACGTGGAACAAACGTCTAAAGATAATAACTTGTATGTTATTGTCATTGTAGAAAACTCTTTGGGTCAAAAGATCGCTTGCAGATTTTTGATTTTTTATTCTAAAAACATTCAATCAATATTGAGTATATATTCACAAGCTAAAATCGACTACTGCATATTATCAAACTAAATGAATTTTCGATTGGTGGTAATTGTAACTTTTCATGGGAACACCAATTTCTAATAAAATTATTCTTATACCTAAAGATGAGAGAGTATTTTTGATAACTAAGAGAAACAAAAAAATTAATATATACTTTGTTCTTATTCCATTATAACTAATATTAATTATAGATCCTATTCTAATTTTTGTATTCTAATTAGTTGATATTTTTAACTGATATTAATTCCTATTAATTCGAGGGCGTTAGATGTCAATTAAATCTGAAGATCGTATGATATCCATGGCTTAAATGAAAATAAAAATAAAGAATCATTTTTCACTTTAAAATAAAATAGTGATAATTAATAAAAATTTCAAAATGAATATTTTATGAATTTTCTTTTATATTAATTATGATTCTATTATTACTAAATAATCATGTTTTAAGAACTTTTGATCACTTCAAATAAAACTAATAATATTTTAATATTAAAATTATTAAAATAATATATTTTATTGATTTTTTTTATAAAATTAAATAATTAAATGAAATTATTTTAATTTTAAGAATTAAACGATACAAATGATTTAATGACTTTTTTTATCTAAAATAATATAAGTATATTTCTAAAAAACTTGTTTCTGAAAACAAATAATAAATTCCTTGATAAGAAAATACCAAAGAATATAGGAGAAAAATGTAACTTCAATGATTTATTTTGCCAAGTTAGTAACCATGGGATGACATGGTCTCTTCATTTATTGGACCAAATCGAATCGGTTTAAATCGAAAAATTCTAGTTCTAATTCTGATTATAAATAGTTTAGTATAAAGTTTATACATAAAATATAACAAAAGACATAATATGCCGTAAATCTATCCATGGCCAAGCAGATGAAGCTCGTTCCTTTATCTTTGAACTTGGTAGTTCAAAGAGTTCCAAAAATTCTAATCATCAAGAAAAGCCAATTCACAGGAAAAAAGGCGTAAAAACGTGCTTGATGCTCCTCGGATTGCTATGGGTTTGCTCAGAGCCTCAAATACAGGTACATGTTGACAGATTATCTTGTGAAAATGAAAACTTGCCAAGAATGTAGATATTAGCATTTTTCACATGAGCAATTATCCTCTTAAAATTAGATCTTCGATATTTGGCTTCAAAAGCGAGGTTGTAATAGATTGCAAGGATGAAAATATGTGCGATATTATCACGATAATGTTTCTATTTTATACATCTCAATATCGAAACGTGATATTCATATCTTTTGATCAATTTTTTGTAAAATTATCGAAAATATCGTTAAAATGTTGCTTGAATATATTTTTATAGCTAAAATATCTTTAGATATTGTCGTTAAAATGTTGAAAAAATATCAAAAATATAAATTCTTAATTTATATATTTTATTTTTTTTATCATTATTTTTGGAAAATCATTTCACTTCAATTTTTTTAGTCATTCTTATATAAGATATATTATGTTTCTCCTTATTTGTAATCTGTTTTCTATCAATGTGAAATAAATAAGTAAAAATATCAATTATTGTTGTTAGTTACAAATTAAATTTATGAGACTCTATGAACTAATTGTCAATTATTTAATTATTTTAAAACTTTTAACTACTTATTCTATAAAATTTAACAAAAAAATTATTTTATCATACAATATTTTAATTAATTATTCAACTTATTGTTTCATATAAATATTTTAAGTATTTAAAAATACATGTATTGAATAAAAATTAGTTTAAAATATAAGTAATTAATTTTTTGATGTTTTATAAAGTTTTACTAAAACATTTCATGATTTTTTTTAAATTTTCTTCAACAACAATAATATCTTTGATATTTTTGGTAAAATTTATCACAATATCTTCATAGACATCCACATTTCAAACCTTCATAATTAGTCGTAAACTTTCCATTAACATTTCAAAATGTGTTGCTTCCAAGCATGGTCCTCCAAATTTCACTACAAATAAAATTTAGAAAAATTATAAAAAATATATTTTTAAAATTTATAACAATAATAAGAGTAACCTAATAACATTAAACATGATTTAATTGAATGATATTTAGTATTGAATGGATTTAAATAGCCATAATTTAACTTAAAATGATATTTAAAATGAAATGATATATCACTTTTTTTTAATAATTAAAATATATGAAGTAGATATAAAAAATGTTATTTTTATTATTACAAAATTTTGATTGTTTTCCGTTCCTAAAATTTATTCCTCAAAATTAAAAATAATGCATCACAATCTCAAAATTTTTATAGTTTAAGACAATAATAATTTTGAATTTTTATTAACTTTTTTGAAAGTTTCAACATAAACATCATGAACTTAATGAATAATTTCGACACACATCCTAGTTTAGAGAAACATCCAAAATTATGTTGTTTTTACCTTATGGAAAATTTAAAACTCTAACTATGATGTAAAGTAAGATTATATTTAAAATCAAGTCTGTAAGGACTATGAGTACTAGTTATTTTTGTTGATAAAATATTTGTATGTAAACTTGTTTTTTAAGTTTGCTATCAAGTATATCAAACAAAGTTGAAAAAACGTCAAAATTTCAAATAGTCGTATTTCAGGTATATCTGTTATAATTATAATATATAAGATTGCATTTACACATTTAATAACACATATTTATAAATCTAAATTTTTTTTTGTTGCTAAAATATCATGGTAAAATATGGAATAAGATATATGTTAAAATATTATATAAGATATACCCTAAATTATAGGCTAAATTTTAGTCTAAAAGATAGCATAAAATATACTTTAAAAGAAATCTTTTTTAAATAGGATTCTTCATTATTAATAAGTCTACTTTATAAGAAATCTTTTTTAAACAAAAGTTTTCTTAATTAGTGAGTATTACTAATCCTATTTATAATAAAAAAATATTTATCAATTATATAAGAGACTTTTTAATTAGTGAGTATTACTAATCTTCTTTGTAATAGAAAATATACTTATCAATTACATAGGATTTAGGGTTTTAATTTTTCCTATAAATAAAAATCATTACTCGTTGTTTCAATCAACCATAAAAGGACATTAATTCTCTTCTTTTTAATCTCTCTCTTGTTTTGTAAATATAAGATCATAATTCTTAAGACTTTTTTATTTAGTTAATATATCAAATATAGTGGCTATGTTTAATTGATTAATAAGCTTAATTAGTTTATGATATTTTGATTATATGTCCTTAAAGCTCCTTCTTTATTTTTGTTCTTGAATTATTAGATCAAATAATTGTGTTTGTTATATCATAATTATTTGATTCGATTATCATCTTTAAAGAAACTATTTTTATTGAACTTGTGTTTAATCTTTTTTGTTCTATGATTTATTAGTTGATTTGATTTAAGTGACATATGTTTTGAATCATCTCGTTAGGATTATTCATTATTAAATCTTTTCTAGAACACACACGAACACTTGTGTTTTTTGTGTTAATCTTTTTTACAATTGATTCGTAAACATATCTGATTGACATGAAGCTTATTGGAACGTTGATCTGAAAACTACTCACGTTAATATTGAAAATTGTGAAAATAGAGTAGTGACTCGTAAGTAAGGTACATTTGGGATGTATCCTAAGGAGGGGAGCATAAGACCAAGTTTGTACTTGAAATTTATTTTTCATAATAAAAAGTTAGGTGGTTTGATAGATTAGTGATTTTCCTCTTAAATCATGGTTGTGATCTAGGTTGTTTCTACTTAAAAATATCGTGTTATTCTTTTATTTTTACATTTTATTCTTATACACGATTGCATGTCTGATCGCTTTTTTAGGTTATTAAATTATAAATTAATAAAAAAAATTATTACTCCTTTAAATTAATTAGTTTTTTTTAAGATTTATTTGGATGGATTTTAAAAAGAGCACATTATACAATGTTTGAGAGATGTAATTTAGGGATCAAATGTGACGATTAACCTACATGAGCATCATCAATAACATACCTGCACAAAATAAATAAATTGTTTTTTAAGTTTAAATCTACTAAAATTTAAAAAATTTAAAACCATATCCTCTATAGGAGTTAAGAAATAACATGAAGGTGAAAAAATTATTAACTTATACCCAGATTGCAGTCAATTAAGAAGGTGTAAATTTTGAAATTGATTTATGATTTGTATAATATGATTTCCATCTTATTATCTTAAATTTAATCTATGTAATATTTTTTTATTTAATAAAAAGAATATGATTGAGTGCCAATTTTTTTTTAAGAAGTAAATTTAGAGGCATTATCGTATGTAAGGTGGGACCCACTAAGTAGTGAACTAGATTAATTAAGTATATATTTTTTTTTATCTTTTAACTAAAAAGATTATGTTTCCCTTAAACAATATGGTGCTTGTTTGTATTATTGTAGTGTTTTAATAAGTCCGAGTTAGAATTAGAGGTAGGAAATGATCGGGGTTTAACTCAATTTCATTAGATTTAATTTATTTAAGTTAATTATAATTAAGCTTAACAAAATTTTATGTGAGTTTAATTTAACTTACTCATTTTTAAGTGAAGTAAGCGAACTTTGAATTTACATATTTATATTTTTAAAAAGTAAAAATATCGATAATTTTATTTAAAAAAAAATATCAATATAAATATTTTTTTATTATATTTTTATAAAAAATATATTATATTTTAAGTGGATTTTTTACGAGATTATAATGATTATCTTTTGATAAAGATATTTTATTATTATAATAAAATTTATAAAATGTATATTTATATCTAATATTAGTTAAACTTTAATGTTATTTTTATGAAATAAATTATTATTAATAAATATTATCGTAAAATAATAATGTATATTATAGTAATATTACAACATAAATTTATAATTCTTAAAATATATTAAAATCTTATTTAAATATACATTCTTTAATTACAAAATGGTTAATTTTATATAACATGATTGAGATATATATAGAAATTATTTAAGTATATAACTTTAATTTTGTTGATTAAATTTTATTAAATTTATTAATAATGCCATTAAATATTTTTATGACCCAATTTGCTAGATACAAGCAAAAAAGTCTTATTTTTTCAACAAATTATGTAAGCTAAAGAAAAGGTACCTTGATACAAATAATAATAATATAAACGCGTTGTCTTTGTCGAATATTTTTTTAATTACTCTGACATGTAGAAGGATAGATTTAATAATTTATTGGCTCCACATTTTCATACTTATTTATTTTTATCTTACAAAAAATTATCTTCTTAATATCGTGGTTAATGTTTTTTTGTTTTTAATAATTATTTAATAAAAAATTTATTAATAATTATTCTTATAGTAATAATATTTACATTAAAATAATATCATTATCTAAATTATGAATAAAAATTATATCTTTTACTAATATAGCATTATTAATTATATTAGGTATTTTTCTTTAACAAATTTTTCATAAAATAAAATGCATTGATTTTATATTTTATTGTCTTAAATTATCATAATATGATTAATTCGATAACAATAAATAATTTTTTTATCTTCTATGTATGCAACAGTACATATGTCTGTATGTTATTATCATATAAAAAGAATTCTTACTATTTCATCAAAACAATAAAAATATTAAATGTATATAAATTTAAAATAATGATATTATTAGAATATGAATTATTATTACTATAAAAACTAATAACTTTATTCAATAATAATAATATTAAATATAGTTAATATAAAAATAAAAATAAAATATTATATATTTTTATTATAAAAATAATAAAAATTATTATATTAATATCATTATCAAGAATTTTTATTTTTAAAGTAATAAATACAATTTTTATATTAAATTAAATATTTATTATAAAAATTAGAACTTTACTTTATAATAATAATTATTATTCTAACAATAAAATTATTCAATTTATACCTATATTATTTATAATATTATGTGGTAAAATAATTTTTAATATTACTAAATATTTATTTTTAAAAATATTCTAACATGTGATACACAAATAAATATGAGTTTTAATTTATATGCATTTAGTATTAAAGAAAATGTAGTAATATTGTCACTTATTATAATAAAAATAATTTATTAATAGTAATTTTATTTAATAATAATAAAATTAATATTAAAAATAAAATAAATATTTTATATATTTTTATTATTGTAATAATAATAATAATAATTATTTTGTAAATATCATTATTATATAGATAGAAAAATAGCAACGATTTGTAGATTACAAACGACTGGCGAGAATCTATAATTTGAGCACTAAAAGCTTTCTTTTCAATCCAACGGCGGAATGAATAATTTATAACTTACTTTCTAATTAAGAATATAAAAAATTAAAAACATCTAA
The DNA here is from genome assembly GCA_030763125.1 of Hippophae gyantsensis. NCBI lineage: Eukaryota > Viridiplantae > Streptophyta > Magnoliopsida > Rosales > Elaeagnaceae > Hippophae > Hippophae gyantsensis. The sequence continues at coordinate 22,297,223 of CM061031.1, forward strand.
AATATTTAATTTTTTAATAATAAAATTGATAATTATAAAAAAATTAAAAAAATAATAAATATATATTATTACGAAATATAACAAAATTTAATTATAAATTAATTTTATTGACTTTTTTAAAATTATATTTAATGTAAAAAATAATTGATTATAAGTATTAATTATTTTTAAATGGGAGAATTAAAGAAAAAAGCAAAATAAACCTAAAATATTTTATTTTTTAATGAAAATTTAATTCTACGTAAAAAATTAATAAAATTGATAATTATAAAAAAATAAAAATATTTGTAAATGTTACAATAATTATTAATTATTATTAAATTAAATTAAAATAAAATTCTCCTTTGTTAAATATACTTAAAAAATCTAGGTAAATATGAATGTATTTTTTATATGAAATAATCTAACTATAATTAATTAATTTAATTTTTATAAAAATATATTTAATTAAAAAATTATTGATTATATATTTTAATTATCTTTTATGGAAGAAATTTAAAAAACAATCATAAGATTCTTAAATTAATTAACGTGATTAATTTTAAATTTATAAATTCTTTCTAAGTGAAAAATTTAGAAAAAAAATTTAAAGATTAATGATCATTATAATAATTATATATTATTTCATAATTAAATAGAAAATCAAAACTTTCTTAAATATGTCATAAATATTTATTATTTTCAAAATTATATTTAGTTTAATATGAAACATTTGATTCTACATGAAAGTGTTAATAATCTTTATAATTACAAATAAAATTAATTGACTTATATTAGTATGAATTAAAAGAGAAAAACAAACTCTCTTAGAAATGTGTTAAATTTATATTTTTTTCAAGACTTATGATTATTATAATAATGGCCTATTATCAAAGAGAGAATTAAAACTCTTTAAAATATATATTAAATTAATATATTTAAAAAATTATAATATATAAAATGGGTTTAAAAATTTTAAAGTTGTATCGTTTTCTACTTGATTATATAATTTATAATGAGTTAAATATTATTTTTAATGCATAAATAATTCAGTTATTCAAAATAATTTTACTTTTAATTCCGGTACAAAAAATATGTTCATTTTCGTAAAACATTAAAAAATATATATTTATATATTTTATAAAAAAATAAGCATATATTTTTCATGTAACTAAAAATAAAATTAATTTTTTTTTCTAATTTTAAATATAATACATCCATATATTTATATATATATATAAGGATATTAAATTAATTTTGTATGTTATAAATTAAAATATATTTTATATTTATGCATATAAATATAATCATTTTATAAAAGTAAAAATTATCAAAAAAATATATTTTATAAACCCAAGATACGATTTAAAAAAAATGAAAAGACACCAACGTCCCAAAATGTAGGAATAATACCTTTGTGAAAACTCAAGAATGGCAAGCTTTATGTGGGAGTGCATTATAATCTCTCAACATAATGATTGAAAAAACACCAAATTATGCCTACCAATATAAATAGTAATTATCTATCGTAAAATTTACGGAAAATGCTTAAATTTAACCCAAAAAAACCTTATAATGTATAATATTAAAACCTTAATTAAATATATATATTTTAATAATAAAATGGGTAATAAAAACTACTTACATGGATATATATAGTTTTATTGACTAAATGTTATTGTTATGTTTTAATTTATGATAAGAAAATGGTATTAAGTTGATTACTAAATTTGTTTGATACAAACAAAAAGTAGTATTTGTTCAACAAATGAGGTGAGAAAAAATGATACATAAATACATCAATTTGTTAATAATTAATATATTATTTAATTATTAGTTTAAAAAGTTAGATGTATTTTTTAAAATTAATTATTATAGATATAATAACTTAATATATAAAAGAATCTCAAAGAAATAAGTTATACTAATTTAATGAAAAAATATTTAGATACAAATAATGTATGCAACTTGGTGAGGCAAAATCTTTTCAAATAATAAATACTAGCTGGACCGTGGACTTAGATTTTAAAAGATTAATAGAATGTAACTATTAAATTGAGTCCTTTTAATAACCTTCTGGCATCTTTTTTTTTAGTAGGTTTAGTAGGGTTTGTAGGAATGAGCTCTATTTTTTAGTAGGGTGAGGCAATATCTTTAAGAATAACTCTTTTTTTTTAAGATATAAGTGTGATGAGATAATGATTGTAAATCAAAAATACTAAAGATGCTATCCATCACTTAAATAGCTGTCAGGGCACGTCAAGTATATAAAAAATATTTTTTTAAGTAAATATTATTTTTGAAGAAAAAGGGATCAAATAGTTTTTTTAATTAAATTTTAGGTGTAGTTTAATTTATTTTTTTTAATTGATGTTATTTAGTCATAATTATTATTAAAAAATATTATTTAATCCTTTTAATTATTAAAAATGTATGACAAACTTGAATATTTTATTATTAAATTTAAATTTAGGTCAATTATGTGAGAAAGATGTCCATTTTTTAAGAGTTAAAAGTGAACACTTAAATATATATATATATATATATATTTATTAGGTTTTTTTATTATTATAATTAAATATTGATATTTTTAAATTAATATTAACAGATTAAAAAAGTTCAATATTAATAATTTAAAGTTAAATAGTTAATTTATTAACTTTTAATATAATTAATATTTTTTATTTATTAAAAATAAAAAAATGAAAAAAAAGAAAGTAGAGGGCTATGGCCTGAATATTTGAGGCTTGAATACCCCATTCGGCCATAGCAAGGAAAACCGAACAGAAGGAGTTTGAAATTCCCATAATTTTCTCATAATTCTTCACTTTTAGTATCTCTTACTCTTTTCTTAATTCGGTAGTTTTGAATAATTAATAAACGTGATTTTAATTTAAGGAAAGAATCTTGTATACAACGGATTCACGAACGAATACAATATTCTTGACTATTTATTTCTTAAAAAAAATTGTTAAAAATATAAATAAGATAAATGATTAACATTAATAGAAACATACAAGTTGTATGTAAGATTTTCTCTAATTAAAGAATTATGAGGATTTATAAGGAGATCATTGAAGATAAAATTAAGGAATAATTTAATAAGTAAATCAATAACCTTAATTAAAGGAATAAATTAAGTAGTAAATCAAAGAATAAAACAATGAATCCTTAATTCAAAGAGTAAATCAAATATTTAATTCAAAGATTAATTTAAAGAGTAAATCTCCTTATATATAGCTATAGAATTATAATAAAAATATAAATAAAAGAATACAACCTTGAGAGAGCTTGTTTTATTTGGAAAGACCTTTAGGCCTTGGCTTTTGGTCTTAGCGTTTTCAACACTAATTTTTCAATAAAGATTATTAAACTTTATTTTAAAATTTAATTTTAGTTATCTAGTTTGAAAATTTTAAAATATCTAATTTTATAACTATAAAATTAATAGAATGCGTTACTTCCACAAAACCTATTGATTTTTCTTGAGCTGTGGAGCTCGTTTTGTTAAGTGAATATATAGACACAATTTACTCAAATTTTATATCTATTATGTTCATAATATTTAAGTTTATTAAGTTTTTATAATTTTAGTTTTTTTATTAGAAAATTAATATTTTATGTTTAGAAAATAGATAATTAACTTTTATGTGAGTTTAGAAATTTTATTCAAATTTACGATATAAATACAAATTTTAATTAAAACATAGAAGTTTATATTCAATTTTTAGCCACAATATTTTAAAATATTATTATTATGACAATTCAAAACCTTTTACTCTGATTTTTATTCTAATTTAAGTAACAATATTTTATATTATTATGTATATTAATAAGTATTATTATTTTTAATCCATCAAACAAGTACCATCTCATATTCAATAGTAACATAATAAATAAATGATTGGCCCCTATATGTGGTTAAGACTGCACACTATGTGTGTAAAGAGCTGTGTACACATATGATCATCTTTTTTCCTAGTGTACGTTTAGAGAGGTTTTTTTTTTATAAATTATTACATGTAAACTACTTATAGTTATTTTACATGCAAAAATAGACTTCAAGTTATATTTATTTCTTCAAAAGTTTTAATAAAATTTGTGTATATTTTTATGTAATGATCTGTATTTATGTTTTACACTTAAGTTACTAAAAACTTGATAAATTTGTTCTAAACTTGTCTATTCACTAATTATTTTTATTTACCTATTTTTTCTTTTATTTTTTTCTCTCAGACATAAATATTTTTTTTATTAAAATCTTAAGTATTATCTTAAAAGGGGTTTCTTTTAGAGTTATTAGGAGCATATTTCAATTTCTTGGTAATCTAATTAGGTTATAAATTGTTACGTAATTTAATGACAATGACAATAGAATGTATAATAGGAAAATATTAATTATTAGTTGAATATTACCTCCATACCGGTCATATGAGCAGTGGATTTTGAATGATCTGAACAAATAGATGTAATATTTTAATTTTGGTTTAGTGTGAACAAATAAGAGAGATTATGTTGAATTTTTTATAAATTTTAATATGTATTAGTATTTCCTTAAATATGAGTAAACTTGAGGTGAATCACGAGAGTTTCTTTCAAATAGAATTGAATATTCCATAATAAAAGAATATTTTAGGTGTCTTTTTATTTTTGATTTTAGTTTTTTCACTAAAAAATAATTAATACATATAATTAACTATTTTTTTCTTAAATTTTAAATATTTATTAACTAAAATTAAATTATATTTAGATTATATTATATGATAAAATATATTAATAATACAATAAATATCATTAATTAAAAGATGATATGTTACTTAATTATAATTAAGGTCACGATTGCCTTTCTAAGTAAAAGTATAAATTTATTTCTTTATGATAATTAATATCAATTACAATTTATATTCTAAGTTTCGTATTTCAATTAGTTGATACTTTTAATCAATATAAATAATTAATTAAACTAATTTTCGACAGTAAAAATAGACGAGCCGTTAGTAGATGCAATATAAGATATCCCATCATAAAACAAGTCAATTAAGTCTTAACATCTTATTATGTCCATGACTTACAAGAAAATTTTACATATAATAATATTATATGTTTTTATTTTATTAATTTCAGTCTTTTTATATTTGTTACACTTTTTTTAATAAAGAATAAAAGATGATAATTCTGCTATATATACCATATATTCGTAATTCACTGTAAGTAAGATTAAGGAAACACAAAGATATTTTTCATGCATGCATGATTCAAGATTATATATACAACTTTATGTAGGATTTATCTCATTTTATTTATTTTGATAGATAATATATATTATGTAGAATATATATGTATACAGACCTAGCTACGAACTGAAAATTGAGAAACAGAACAGGTATCATACAATACACAATCCGCTTTTAAAATTGATAAAATATATTAATGATATTTAATATTATATGAATTTAAATTATCATATTTTAATTTAAATGATATTAAAAAAAATATGTTAAATTTTTTCAAAATTAAAATATATGATATAGAAATAGAAAATTATTTTTATGTTTATAAATTTTAATAATATTATTTATTCCTTAAAATTTAAAATAATGCATAAAAAACTAGAAATTTTTATAATTTGAATCTAGTTCGTCTAATACTTTTTAATTTAATAACGGAATTGACGTTAGTACCATAATTTTTTTTCTTTTTAAGGAGTTGTGAATTTTGAGGATTATCATAAATGTAAGATGGGAACCACTAGATCATCCACAACTTGAAATACACAAGTTTTCACTTAATAATACTTTGAAACATTCTATAATCGAAAGTACAATAAACAACACAGTTTATAACGTGTGAAACAATAGTAAGTAGTGAACTATATTATGGAATTGAATTGTATGCTCAGTAACAACACCACATGCACCAAAAAGGTTCAAAAAGAGAATTCTGAGCCAACTGTGGTTTTAAGTTACAAGTTTTCCTTAAACACCAAAACCCTTGCTCCAGCCTCGAGAGGGTAAGAATAGTTGGGTCGAAATTAGCGTCTCCAACCAAACTATCCTAACAAGTAAATTAAGAATAAAGAAACATAAACAACAACTGGGCTAGTAAGCCCTTGCTTTTTCCCATTTAGGAGAGTCACTTTCTCCCTTTTTCGTTTTAGTTTCAATCATAAACCAGTTTACCTCGGTTTTATGTAACCCCCTTTTCACACCGAAAAAGCTCATTCATCTCTTCTTTCTCGAAAATATGGAATTGAAATCTATTTGGTAGTCTATGAGTCAATTACCCGAGTGATGACCTTGATCTTCGCCTAGAGTTCCAGTTTAGTACAATCAAACCTATTCTTTGAGTGGAATTTTACCAAAGAGAAAGAGAGGAGGATTGTAACATAAGAGAAGTAAGGGGTCAACCTCTTTCAAATATATAACATAGATTAAGGCAATAAAACACTTATAGTAGGTGCATTAAGGTAAGAGAATTCTTTTTATCATTCTTTAGGTTCTATTTATAGTCATTAAAGCCTCTTAAAAAAATTATTAAATTTTCAAGTTGTTTCAAAGAATCAAAACGGTTAGTTATTAATGAAATTTCATGTTGTCTCTCCCCGTACACGAGTACCTTCTTTAGTCTTTCTTTTACGCGAAGAATTCAAACAAAATTAGTTGGTGAGAAAATTATACGTTTGATAGAGTATGTTGGAAATCAATGCAAGCAAGATTGGTAGGGTTAACCCATTTATATCATAACCCTCTCTAATCACGAGACTTTACCAAAATGATGTCGAATAATCAAATTATCATTATATTTATGATCGTAATATTTTAACAAGTTTGAGTTAGAATAAGAGGTAGAAAATGGGTTGAGATCAATTCGTTTAGGTTTAATTTATTTAAGTAAATTATAACTTAATTTAATTAAGCATAATTTCACGTGAATTCAATTTAAATCAACTCAATTTTAAATGAATCACGTGGCTATTGAACATTTATATTTCAAAAAAATAAAAATATTGATAATTTTATTTAAAAAATAAAAATATTATTGTAAATATTTTTTTTAATTATATTTTTATAAAATAAAAAATATTATATTTTAAGTGCAATTTTCTACTAGATTATAGTCATTATCTTTCTTCTAAAAATATTTTATTATTATCGTAATAAAATTCATAAAATTTATATTCATCGTTAATATTAGTTAAATTTTAATGTTATTATTATTAATAATAAATATTATTATAAAATAATAATTTATATTATGATAATATTAAAATTAAAAACCTTAAAATTTATAATTCTTATAGTACACTAAAAGCTTATTTAACTATATATTCTTTAATTACAAAATGATTAATTTTAGATGAAATCACTGAGATATAGAAATTATTTAAGTAAATAGTTTATTTTATATATTAAATTTTATTAAAATATAATTTATTTTTAAAATTTATAACATGTGATATTAAATTGATTAATAATGCCATAATATGTTTTTCTGAACCAATTTGTTAGATACAAACAAAAAGTCTTATTTTTTCTATAAATTATGTGAGCAAAGGAATAGGTAACTTGATACAAATAATATATGACACAAGATCTTTTCTAATAATTAATAATATAAACGCGTTGTCTTTGTCGAAAGTTTTTTTTTAACTACTCTGACACGTGGAAGGATATATTTAATAATTTATTAACTTCACATTTTTTTACTTATTTATTCTTATCTTATATACTATCAAAGTATAAAAAATTATCTTCTTAATTTTGTGGTTAATTTTTTTATTTTTAATAATTATTTAATAAAAATTTATAAAAAAGATTTATCTTACTTTTATTATTAATTATACATCCTTATTACTAATATTTAATAAAAATGTTATTAATAATTATTTTTATAGTAATAATATTTACATTAAAATAATATCACTTTCTAAATTATAAAGAAAATTTATATCTTTTAACCTGTGTTATTTATTACTAATATAGTCTTATTAATTAATTTACTTTTATTTCTTAACAAATTTAATAAAATGCATTCATTTTATATTTTATTGTCTTAAATTATCATAATATTATTAATTCAAAAACAGTAGATAATTTGTTTATCTTCTATGTATGCAACAGTACATATGTCCGTACGTTGTTATTGTCGTATAGAAAAATTCTTACTGTTTTATCAAAATATTAAGTATATATAAATTTAGAGTAATAATATTAATACAATGGGAATTACTGCTATAAGAATTAAAAACTTTATTCATAATAATAATACTAAATACAATTACTATAAAGATAAAATTTAAAATTTATATATTTTTATTATTACAATAATAAAAATTATTGTAGTAATATCATTATCTTAATTTATAAAAAATGTTATTTTCAAAGTAACAAATACAACTTTTATATTAAATTAAATATTTATTTTAAAAATTAAAATTTTACCTTAACAAAAGTAATTATCACTCTAACAATAAAACTAACCAATTTATACCCATATTATATTATGTGATAAAATAATATTTAATATTATTAAATATTTATTTTAAAAAATATTATACTCACAAAATAATTTATTAATATATAATTAATATTAAAAATAAAATAAATATTTTTATTAAAACAATAATAATAATTACGTAAATATCATTATTATGTACTTACAAAAATAGCAACGATTTGTTGATTAAAAAAGAAAGGGGCTGAAGTAAAAAGCCATACCCGCTACCAAAATCTCTCCCTCTATAATTTGCTGTAATTTAAGCACTAAAAGCTTTCTTTTCAATCCAATGGCGGAAGGAATCATTTATAACTTACTTTCTAATTAAGAATAAAAAGAAATTTTAAAAAAATCTAAAATTTATAATTATAATAAATATATATTATTACAAAATTAAAAGAGAAAATAAAAACTTTTAAAATATGTTCTATTATAAATATATTTTCTCTAATAACATAACATAACTGTAATTTAATTTTAGTTATTATTTTTTAAATTATATTTAATATAAAAAATAATTAATTATATATATTAATTATATTTAAGTGAAATAATTAAAGGAAAAATAAAAATAAACCTAAAATATTTATCTTTTACAAAAAATTTAATTTTATATAAAAATATTAATGAAACTAAAAATTACAAAGAGAATAAAAATACTTATGAATGTTATAATAATTATTAATTATTACGAAATTAAAATAGAAAAATAAAACTCTCTTAAATATGTGTTAAATTAATATTTTTAGGTAAATATTAATGTATTTTCTCATATAATATAATCTAACTATAATTAATTTATTTATTTTATTTTTAAATTATATTTAGTGTAAATATTATTTATTATATATTTTAGTTATATTTTATTGAATAAATTAAAAAATAAAATCAAAAGACTCCTAAACTAATTAATTCTACGTGATTAATTTTAAATTTATAAATTTTTACTTAATAAAAAATTTAGAAAGAAAAAATAGAAAGATTTATAATATTATAATAATTATATATTATTACATAATTAAATAGAAAACCAAAACTCTCTTCAATATGTCATAAATTTTAATTTATTTTCAAAATTATATTTAGTTTAATATGGAATATTTATTTTTGTAAGAAAGAGTTAATAAAATTAAAAATTATAAAAAAAATTAATTGAACATAAATATTATAATAATTATATATTATTATAAATTAAAAGAGAAAAACAAAATCTCTTAAATATGTGCAAAATTATTATTCCTAGAAAAAACATATAGCAAATATCAATGTATTTTTTCATATGATATAATCAAACTATAATTTTTTATTTAATTTACTTTTAAACTATATTTAATATAAAATATAATAAATTATATGTATTAATGATTTTTTAGTAAATAAACTAAAAGCCTATTAAAACAATTGAATCTCTGTAAATATTATAAATTTTAAAGTAGATTGAAAGGAGGTAGCATTAAATAATAAATTTGTTTTAATTCATAATTATGTATTACCTCATCCAGTCGAATAGAATTAGTAGCAATATTAATGATTGACTTTATATACTCCTTCGTACCTATTTTTTAGGCATAACATTATTTTCTATATCTATTGGTTCTACGTGTGATCTGGAAGTAGTTATAAATTAAGCCCAATAAAAGTTATCCAACTTTTTTAACAATTCTTTTGATCTATTAAGTGAAATCCTAATGGATCTTTTACGTCAAATAAACTTCGAAAACAACAAATAAGATTACGTGTGAAAATAATAAATAAAAACGATAAAAATAAATAAATAATAATAATACAATTAACACATACAAATACAAGAAATAAAATAAATAAACAACTACAAATAAACTAATAAAATAAAATATATAAAAAAATAAATGTTAGTACACAAAAATACTAAATAAAAATTATATAACAAAAATAAAATAAATTAAAAACAAAAAAATAAAATAGAAAAAAGAGTTAAAGTTAGTAGATAATTAAACTAAAATAAAATAAAAATAAAAATAAATACAAAAAAAAAATAATAAATAAAAAATAATAAAAAAAATATCACATACAAACAAATAAGTACAAGAAATAAAATAAATAAACAACTATAAATAAATTAATAAAATAAAATATATTAAAAATAAAAATTAATGCACAGAAATACTAAAAAATTATATAAAAAAAATAAAAGAAAAAGAAAAATAAATAAAATAAAATAAAAATTAATACACAAAAATATTAAAAAAAATTAAACTAATAAATAAATTAGTAACTAAAAACATTAAAAAAACAAAAGAAGTTAAGGTAAAAATAAAAATAAACTAAAATATTTTTTAAATTTTAAATTATTTAATTATTTAATTTTTTTAATTTTTTTAATTTTTTTATTTAAACAAGAAAGTAGAAGCCATATGTTCCATAATTTCACAAAATTTACACTGCACATTCTTTCCATGACTTGGGCTTAGGCCCTAATGAGAGGCCCACACGAGGGCTATTAGCTCAATGATAAAGTGCATCTTTAATAATTGTGTTGTTTTTCTTGAACTGTGAGGGCTTTTAGTCATATGAATAATTCAATGTGTTCATTAATACCTGACCTTGAGATGTGGATCATCCAATGCATTATAACAATGATTTATTTTATTATTTGCGTACAATATCAAGTCTCTTGATCAAACATACTCTCTTATTGCCATTAAACTATCAACAAGAATCTTTAACTTCATCATAGTCATCAATTGGCATATTATCTATTTTTATTATTTGTAATTGCAATCGTAGTTCCATTACTCGAGATTGAGTTGAAGATGAAAAAGCTTGTTCACATGTCTCCCACGATTCTTGTGTAGTTTTTTTACCAGTAAGATAATTAGACTCTTTTAAGAAAATTGAGCCATAAATCTAACTTTTAATGGTTCCATTTGTTGGACTCTAGATAGAAAATTTTGATGAGACGACACTCGTTCCAACTACATACTTTGGTGGAGTTGTTCTTGATCCATCAATATATTTCTCAATGTCATGCGCTAAAGTCACATATACTGAAATTTATTAATGGCATAATTATAAACTACAATTGCACTAGAGAACTACACGGTGGTCTTTCTAGATGGAAATGCCTAAGTCTTGGGTTTTGATATCACACTACTATAATATTGATATATGTTCTCGATTTTTAATCATAATCATAATATTGATATATGATCTCAGTTTTTAATCGTGATCGTAGGCTTAGGTCACGGTTATAAGAAGTGAGACCTAAGTGGGAAAAATCATAGGGTATGTCTATGGTTTCGATTTTTATGAAATCGAGGCCATAGTCACACCCTATGGTATTGGTTTTTAATAAAATCGAGATTATAAACATACCATCTGACCTTAGTTTTTTATAAAATCGAGGCCATAGACATACTCTACAGCCTCAGCTTTTCAATAATCGAGGTCATATGGTATATCTATGGCCTCGGTTTTTATAAGATCGAGACCATAGGACTACCTTATGACCTATGGCCATAAATTTAAATAAAAATATAATTAATAATTACAATATTAAAAGTAAATATAAATTTTAATAAATTTATTAATTAAATATTAAAAATTATATTATATTAAAATTAAAATGTAATTATATTTGAGAATTTATACACTAAAACATAATAAAACCTTACTAGCTAATTCTAATATTATTAATGATTATAAAAAATAGCATTACTATTACAAACCGACTTCTTACTATTACAATCATTTATAAATGTAATTTTTTAAATCAACATAATCAAATATACTTAATCTCCAATAGATGCGTAGGGAAAAGGAAAATACCATAAGCATTGTTAGTAGTAACTGGTGTGCTAATCCTGATGCACTAGTGCTTGGTGTTGGTGTGTTGGTCCTAGTACAATGTTACGTTGATACTCTTTGTCCCATATCATGATATGTGTAAACAAATACTAAAGTAAAAGTCATATGTGATGAGAATAACATTAGAATTATATTTAGAAAATAACATCAATATGCTTAGCAAATTTTAAACTAAATAAAGAATATATTAAAGAAAATTTATCTACGATTATGTCAAAAATTTAAGAGGATCTCAGGTTTTCAAAAAAATCAATAACTATATAGACGTGGTAATACATAAAGTGAAGAAAACACAGATATCCGTAAACACCATTGTCTAATAACACTAGTTATTATATATATCACCGTAAACTCCTTTGCTGAGTAGTTGTGAATTGTGAGGATTAGCATAAATGTAAGGTGGGACCCACTTGATCATCCACACCTTGAAATACGCAAGTTTTCACTTAATAATACTTTGAAATATTCTTTAATTAAAAGTGCAATAAACAACACGGCTTATAATGTGTGAAACAATAGTAAGCAGTGAACTATATTATGGAATTGAATTATATGCTGAGTAACAACACCGCATGCACCTAGTGCCATCCATACTAAATATTTTAAATATTTACTAAATTAATACACTTGAAAAATTACAATATATAAAATGTAATTAAAATTTTTAAAGAGACATTTTTTTTACTTGATTCTATAATTTATAATGAATTTAATATTATTTTCGATGCATAAATAACTCAGTTATTTAAAATAATTTTACTTTTAATAACATTAAAAAAATATATGCTATTTTTCGTAAAATATTAAAATATATATATTCATTTATATTATAAAAAATAAACATATTTTTATATAATTAAAAATAAATTTAATTATTTTTTATATTTTTTATCTAATTTTAAATGTAATACATTCATATATTAATATATATATACAAGGATATTAAATTATAATGTATTTTATATTTTTTAAATTAAAATGTATTTTATATTTATGCATACGAATATAATCATTCTGATAAAAGAAACAAATAAAAAATATATTTTATAACACCCAAGATACGATTTAAAAAAATGAATAGACACCAACGTCCCAAAACGAAGGAAGAGTACCTTTCAATATGAAGTGTGACAACATAAGAATGGCAGGCTTTACGTTAAAAAAATGAATAGACACCAACGTACCAAAATGAAGGAAGAGTAGATTTCAATATGAAGTGTGGCAACTTAAGAATGGCAGGCTTAACGTGGGAGTTGCATTATAATTTCTCAACATAATGATTGCAAAACACCAAATTATCCCTTCCAATATAAATAGTAAATATCTACCGTAAAATTTACGGACAATGCTTAAATTTAACCCAAAAAAACTTTACAATGTATAATTTTAAAAATATATTAAAATCTTAATTAAATATATATTTTTTAATAATAAAATGGGTAATAAAAACTGTTTACATGGATATATTTAGTTATATCCAATAAATTTTATTGTTATAAGTTGATTATTAAATTTGTTTGATACAAACAAAAAGTATTATTTGTTCAATATGACTTGAGATAAAATGATATATAAATACGTAAACTTGTTAATAATTAATATAATATTTAATTATTAATTTAAAAAGTTAGATGTATTTTATAAAATTAATAATTATTTATTAAATTAATTATTATAGAATAATAATTTAATATATAAAAGAATCTCAAAGATATAAGTAATAGTATTTTAATGAAAAAATTATTTAGATACAAATAATGTATGCAACTTGGTGAAGCAAAATCTTTTCAAATAATAAATACTAGCTGGACCGTGGACTTCGATTTTAAAATATTAATAAAATGTAACTATTAAATTGGGTCCTTTTAATAACTTTTTGGCATCTATTTTTAGTAGGGTTTGTAGGAATGAACTCTATTATTAATATTCTATTATCAATTAGATAATAAAAAAATGAAACCGGTACATATTATGAGAACTTTATGGTTGTAGATATAGTAATTTATTGGGGGCTTGCACATCAAAATTAGAGACTTGTGATTTTGATTTTCGAACAAATCTTTAACTTTCTTATACCATTTTATTGAACTCACCGTTAAAAAAATTAGTGTATGACTTGTAAAAATGTTTAACATCATTTTAATAGAAATCTTTTGAGTCAAAAGAAATCTAGTGGATTTTAGATTTATATTTTAAGAACTTTCGATCAGTATTAAGTATATTTTTAATCTATTTAGCTTTTTTTTTGTTATCTTATATTTATAAGAATTTAATTATCTCAAGTTTGCGATCTTATTAACTCAAAAATTCATAAAACAAAAAATTTAAAATCAAAGTTAAAATTAATGAATTAAAAATAATATATATATATATATAATGATTAACTTATATTAAGATATATAAAATTATTTAATGATTAAATTATAATTTAATTATGTTACGTGAGAAAATACATTTATATTTATCATATATTCTTATCAATTAAAATATTATATGTTATTTATAATATTATAATGATATTTTTATATAAAAGTACAAATTTATTCATTTATAATAGTTATAAGATAATTAAAATTAATTATAATTGATATACATTTTAATTAATTAATTTTTTTAATAATAAAAATATATAAAATTTATGATACAAAATATCCTCGTCATAATTGAGTAGCATATTGTATTATACAGTCCAGTCAGAAATTTTATTCCAATTATGGTTATAAACAGTTTCGTATAAAGTTTATGCATAAAATATATTTAAGGACAAAAAATCTCATAAATTTATTCAAAAAAATCTTGAATGAAAAAATTTAAATTATCCTAAAATCAATGTATGACACAAAATTTTCTCAAATAATATAAACGCGTTTTCTTTGGTTCGGTTGTTAATCAATAGATAATTAAAATTTGAATTAAAAAAATGACGACTTTTCAATTAGTTGTGTGCTCGTTTGTGATTAAACGAGTTTAACACCTTATGTGGCTATTTATGAAAATTAAAAAAAATCAGATTTTTATTCATTTACATCTTTTTCTTAACTTTTTAATTAATTTTTTAAGTTAGAGAGTCATACAACTTAGGGGGAGTTAAAACCACATTCCACTTATGCGTTAATATGCTTTTACATTACTCTATTTTTAGTGGGAGTTTAATTCCATTGCTTTATCTAATGTTTTATCCTTCTTGTATGTCAAAAAGAGGGAGACAAATTAGTGTATTTCACTTTCATGTTTTATTTTATTATGCATATAGGGGAGAACATATTTAGAATAAGAATTCTTTGCATTATTTTATCTTATGTTAAGCTTGATTGGTATGAATGCATGCACTACATGATTATTCTTTACACTTCTTTTATTTCTTTGTAAACTGAACTAATATATAATGAGGCTTTTAAGTCAAGTTGTCGAATGGTTTCTCTATGTCATTTTAGTCACTTACAAGCTTGTCAAGTTGCAGTAAAGATGGATTCACTGGACCATATGATAGTTTCATTGTGGAGTCTATGACATAATTATACTTTTATCTTATTCCTATAAGTGTCATGTAGTGACTGAGAGATTTTTTCACATGAAAATGCCAAAATGGTGAGTTCATAAGGACTATAAGTATTGGTTATTTTCGTGGATAAAATATTTGCATATAAACTTGTTTTTTAAGCTTGCTATCAAATCTATTAAGTAACGTTGAAGAAATGTCAAAATTTTAGATAGTCGTTCTTTAGGTATATATATTATAATTATAACATATAAGATTGCACTCACGCATTTAATAGTATATATTTATAAATATGAAATTATTTTTATTTCTAAATATTTATGGTAAAATATGGAATAAGATATATGATAAAATATACCCTAAATTATAGGCTAAGTTTTAGCCTAAAAGATATCATAAAATATACTTTAAAAAAACTCTTTTTTAAATAAGAGTCTTCAAGATTAATGAGTCTACTTTAAAAGAACTTTTCTTTAAATAGGAGTTTTCTTAATTAGTAAGTATTATCAATCATATTTGTAATAGAAAAAATATTTATCAATTATATAGGAGTATTCTTAATTAGTGAGTATTATTAATCTTATTTGTAATAGAAAATATATTTATCAATTACATAGGATTAATGGTTTTAATTTTTCCTATAAATAAAAATCATTACTCATTGTTTCCATCAAGCACAAAAGAGCATCATTCTCTTTTTATTAATCTCTCATTTGTTTTGCAAATATAATATCATAATTCTTAATACTTTTTTATTTAGTTGATTTATCAAATATTAGTAGTTATGTTTGATTAATTAATAAACCTAATTAGTTTATGATATTTTGAACATGTGTCCTTAAAGCTCCTTCTTTAATTTTGTTCTTGAATTATTAGATCAAATAATTGTGTTTATCATATCATAATTATTTGATTCGATTATTAATCTTTAAAGAAGTTATTTTTATTGAACGTGTGCTTAATTTGCTAGTTGATTTGATTTAAGTGACATATGGTTTGAATCATCTAGTTAGGATTATTTATTATTAAATCTGTTCTACAACACACACAGATACTTGTGTTTTTTGTGCTAACTCTTTTGTAGTTGATTAGCGAAAGTATCTGATTGACAAGGAGCTTATTGGAACGTTGATCTGAAAATCATTAATGCTAATATTAGAAACTGTGAAAATAGAGCAGTGACTCGTAAGTAATGTACATTTGGGCAGTATCATAAGGAGGGTAGCATAAGACCAATTTTGTACTTTAAATTTATTTTTCATAGTGAAAAATTAAATGGTCCGGTGGATTAGTGGTTTTACTCTTAAGTCATGATTGTGGTCTAGGTTATTTCTACCTAAAAATATCGTGTGTTATTTTTTTATTTTCGTACTTTATTCTTACACACGATTGTATGTTTGATCAGTTTGTTTAAGTTATTGAATTATAAATTAATAAAAAAAATTATTCACTCCTCTAAATTAATTAGTTTTTTTTTTTAAGATTTATTTGGAAGGATTTTAAAACGAGCACATTATACAATGTCTGAGAGATGTAATTTAGGGATCAAATGTGACGAACATCATCGATAGCATACTTGCACAAAATAAATAAATTGTTTTTTAAGTTTAAATCTACTAAAATTTAAAAAATTTAAAACCATATCCTCAATAGGAGTTAAGAAATAACATGAAGGTGAAAAAATTATTAACTTATACCCAGATTGCAGTCAATTAAGAAGGTGTAAATTTTGAAATTGATTTATAATTTGTATAATATGATTTTCATCTTATTATCTTAAATTTAAATTTAAGATATGTAATGTTTTTTTAATTTAATAAAAAGAGTAGGATTGAATGCCATTTTTTTTTTCAAGATGTAAATTTGAGGCATTATCGTATGTAAGGTGGGACCCACTGAGTAGCGAAAAGAGGAAAGTCCTTTTGAGTTCTAGTGATGACACCTAATAAACCACAATCATTCTGTAATTGAAAGTGCAATAAACAACACAGCTTATAACCTGTGAAACAATAGGAAGCAGTGAACTATATTATGGAATTGAATTGTATGCTCAGTACCAAAAAGGTTCAAAAAGAGAATACTGAGCTAACTCTAGTCTTATGTTTCTCTTAAACAATATGGTGTTTGTTTGTATTATTGTAATGTTTTAATAAGTCTGAGTTAGAATTAGAGGTAGGAAATGATTGGGGTTTAACTCAATTTCATTGGGTTTAATTTATTTAAATCAATTATAATTTGATTAAGTTTAATAAAATTTTATATGAGTTAAATTTAATTCAATCATTTTTAAGTGAGTCACGCGATTTTTGAATTGACACATTTATATTTTAAAAAAGTAAAAATAAAAATATCAATATTAATATTTTTTTATTATATTTTTATTAAAAAATATATTATATTTTAAGTGAATTTTTTTTTTGAGATTATAATGATTATCTTTTGATAAAGACATTTTATTATTATAATAAAATTCATAAAATGTATATTTATATCTAATATTAGTTAAATTTTAATGTTATTTTTATGAGATAAATTATTATTAATAAATATGATCGTAAAATAATAATTTATATTATAGTAATATTAGTTAAACTTTCAATCAGTATTGAGTATTTATTTTTAATCCATTTAGGTTTTTTTCTTTTGATATCTTATATTTATAAGAATTTAATTATCTCAAATTCGTGATTTTATTAACTCAAAAATTCATAAAAAAATATTTAAAATCAAAATCAAATTAACTTATATTAAGATATATAAAATCACGAACAATAACTATGATATTCAATGATTAAATTATAATTTGATTATGTTATATGAGAAAATTCATTTATATTTATCATAGATTCTCATCAATTAAAATATGATATGTTATTTATAATATTATAATGATCATTTTTATATAAAAATTTAAATTTATTTATTTATAATAATTATAAGATAATTAAAATTAATTATAATTGATATAAGAATTTAATTATCTCAAGTTTGTGATCTTATTAATTTAAAATTAATAAGTTTGTGATCTCAAGGTTTTATAAGAATTTGTAAGTTTGTGAACAAGAAACCATTTTTGCTTAAAAAAATAATGGCACAAATCACAAGCAGCTCATACCGTTCAACTCATGTAGTCAGCAGCGTGTCCATTGATAAAACAATTCCCATCGACACTTTCTAATTGTCAGGAACCCGGCTCGTACTAATACTACATTTTCACCCTTTTGATTCTTCATCTTCGTTATGGTGTGTCGAGAGCAGAGGAAGAGATTTTAGTAAGAAGAGCGTATTTGATTTGGGAATTATAATTTGGTGTTTGTTTAATAATTGCATATTACTATTATATTTGTATTAATATTCTTTCATGTGCAAAATGCTTAAATTTTGTTAAAGAGATAATCGAAGACATTGTACCATGTCTATGGAAATTGTAATTATATCCACTTGCCTCAACTATTTTACTAAGTCTAAGAAGTTGGTCGAGTCTCTTTCAGAATATAACCAAATTTTACAAATCTCATGTCATTCGATCATATCGATTATATATTTTAATTAAAAAATTATTGATTATATATTTTAATTATCTTTTATGGGAGAAATTTAAAAAACAACCATAAGATTCTTAAATTAATTAACGTGATTAATTTTAAATTTATAAATTCTTTCAAAGTGAAAAATTTGAAAAGAAAAAAATTGAAAGATTAATGATCATTATAATAATTATATATTATTTCATAATTAAATAGAAAACCAAAACTTTCTTTTTTATTATTTTCAAAATTATATTTAGTTTAATATGAAACATTTGATTCTACTTTATAATTACAAATAAAATTAATTGACTTATATTATTATAAATTAAAAAAGAAAAACAAACTCTCTTATAAATGTGTTAAATTATTATTTTGAAAAAGATATATCCTAAATATTAATATATTTTCTCATATAATATAATTCAATTATAATTTTTTTATTTATTTTATTTTTAAATTATATTTATTATAAAAAAATAATTAATTATATGTATTAATGATTTTTTAACGAAGGAACTAAAAGAATAAAACCAAAACCTCTTAAAACAATTAATTCTTCGTATACAACTTTAAAATTTATAATTTTTTTCAAGACTTATGATTATTATAATAATGGTCTATTATCAAAGAGAGAATTAAAACTCTTTTAAATATATATTAAATTAATATATTTAAAAAATTATAATATATAAAATGGGTTTAAAATTTTTAAAGTGATATCTTTTTTCTACTTTGATTGTATAATTTATAATGAGTTAAATATTATTTTTAGTGCATAAATAATTCAGTTATTCAAAATAATTTTACTTTTAATCCCAGTACAAAAAATATGTTTATTTTCGTAAAACATTAAAAAATATATATTTATTTATATTATAAAAAATAAACATATATTTTTCATGTAACTAAAAATAAAATTAATTTTTTTGTCTAATTTTAAATGTAATACATCCATATATTAATATATATATATATAAGGATATTAAATTAATTTTGTATGTTATAAATTAAAATATATTTTATATTTATGCATATAAATATAATCATTTTATAAAAGTAAAAATTATCAAAAAAATATATTTTATAAACCCAAGATGCGAAATGAAAAGACACCAACTTCCCGAAATGTAGGAAGAATACCTTTGTGAAAACTCAAGAATGGCAAGCTGTTGGGAAATAACGCAAATTCCCGATAAGTCAAACTTATGAGAAAGCAAGAATAGAAAAATAACACATAAATTTGATAACGGAGTTCGGCCAATCTTGCTTACGTCTCCGGACCTGCTGTAGATCTTTTTACTGAAAGAAGAGAAATTACACAAGGTGTTTACAACACTCAAAACCCACAACCCAATTACACCCAAGAAAATTACTCTCAATTTTCTCTCACAAAAGCTTTTATCTCTAAGCTTTTCTCTCAATTGGAATGAACACTTTTGGATGGTTAATTCATTACAATTACACATCTATTTATAGGAAAATTCACTCCTTGAATTACTCCTTAAATTAATGGTTCCTTGAATTGCTCCTTGAATTAAGCTCCATGTTTTACTCCTTGTTTTGTTCCATGTTTTGCTCCATGTTTTACTCCTTGTTTTGTTCCATGTTTTGCTCCTTAATTTGCTCCTTAAATTAAGGAACCAATAATTTCCAACAATCTCCCACTTGAAGACTGATTTCAATCTGTCTTCACACCTCGATCAATCTGTGACTTTTCTAGTCTTTGTTACTCTAGCAGACCAACTGAAGTTGAGCACAACTTCAGTTTGTCAATAGTCACCACCTTTGTTAACATATCTGCTGGATTTTTGCTTCCTTGAATCTTCTCCAGTATTAACACATCATCTTCTAATAGAGATCTGATGAAGTGATAACGAAGTCCAATATGTTTGGTTCTAGAATGAAATGCTGAATTCTTCGCCAAGTGTATTGCACTTTGACTATCACTATGCAGAACATTCTTCTCTGTTTGAATCGGCTCGATTAACAAATCTTGAAGCCATATCATCTCTTTACTAGCTTCAAGCACGCTACATACTCAGCCTCTGTAGTGGATAGAGTGACAATTTTCTGTATTTGTGACATCCAACTAACAGCTGTAGTTCCAACAGTAAATATATAACCAGTGGTGCTTCTTCGGTGATCAACTTCACCTCCAAAGTCTGCGTCTACGTACCCTTGTACTTTTAACTCTCCTTTACTAAAGTACAAACACTTTTCTGTGGTGCCTCGCAGATACCTCAAAATCCACTTGACTGCCTCCCAATGAGTTTTCCCTGGATTTGACATAAATCTGCTAACAACTCCCACTGCATGGCCAATGTCTGGCCTCGTACAGACCATTGCGTACATCAAACTTCCAATGGCTGAGGCATAAGGAACCTTAGCCATGAATTCTCTCTCTTCCTCTGTCTGAGGGGATTGATCCTTGGATAGGCGAAAATGACTGGCCAAGGGTGTGCTAACTGGCTTGGCATCGCCCATGTTGAATCTCTGCAAAACACGATTGATGTACTCTGCCTGAGATAACTGCAAGGATCCTTTCTTCTTATTTCTTGTGATTTGCATTCCAAGAATCTTTTTTGCTGGACCCAAGTCTTTCATGTCAAACTCCTTTGACAACTGATGCTTCAATCTTCTGATATCATCCATATCTGAACCTGCTACTAACATATCATCAACATAAAGTAGTAAAATGATATAACTGGACCTATATCTTTTGAAGTAGCAACAGTGGTCGGCATTGCACTTCTGGAAACCTTCCTTGTGCATGAAGCTATAAAACTTTCTGTACCATTGTCTCGGGGCTTGTTTCAGGCCATACAAACTCTTCTTAAGTCTGCACACCATATTCTTCTTCCCTCTTTCTGAGAAACCTTCTGGTTGGTACATGTATATCTCTTCATCTAAATCTCCATGAAGGAATGCAGTCTTCACATCTAACTGTTCAAGATGAAGATCTTCAATGGCTACAATACTTAACACTGATCTGATAGTATTGAGCTTCACAACGGGAGCGAAAATGTCAGTGTAGTCAACTCCTTCCTTCTGTTGAAACCCTTTGACAACTAGGCGGGCTTTGTATCTCTTGGAACCATCATGCTCCTCTTTCACCCGGTACACCCATTTATTTTGAAGTGCCTTCTTTCCCATAGGTAACTCAGCTAGTTCCTATGTCTGGTTGGAGATGAGAGATTTCATTTCTTCTTTCATAACAAGCTCCCACTTACTGGAATCTCGAGTCTGACAAGCTTCATCATAGCATTCAGGCTCTCCTCCATCAGTTAGCAACATATAGTTCATGTATCTCCTGTTAGGCATATGAGGTCGAGAAGACCTTCTCAATACAGGAGCTGGAGTAAGAGGTTGTGATGTGTCGGAATGCTGTGTACTGCTCTGTCCAACAAGTTCCTCTGGTTGAGGACTTGTTACAATTGGTTCTATTGTGGAACTATCTGGGACACCATCTGCATTTGCAAATACTGACTCATTCTGCTCTGAGTCATTGGCGTCTATTTTATGCATGTCCTTATACATCACTCTTTCGTTGAAAACCACATCTCTGCTACGGATAACTTTCTTGTTTTCGTCATCCCAAATATGGTAGCCAAACTTATCCTCACCATAGCCGATGAATGTGCATTTCTTGGATTTGGGATCAAGCTTATTCCTGCCTTGATCACTGATATGCACAAATGCTACACAGCCGAAAACTCTTAGATGTGATAGTTTTACCTCTTTTCCGCCCCATACCTCCTCTGGTATTCTATGCTCCAATGGAACAGATGGGCCTCGATTGATCAAGTAAGCTACCGTGTTGACTGCTTCTGCCCAGAACTGCTTCGGTAGACCTGACTGTATATGAATGCTTCTGGCTCTTTCTGTCAACATTCGGTTCATACGCTCAGCTACACCATTGTGTTGAGGCATGCCTGGCACAGTTCTTTCCATTCTGATCCCGTGCTCATAGCAAAAATTTTTGAATCTGGTGTCTTCATATTCACCACCATTATCATATCTGAACTTTTTGATCTTCAAACCTGTCTCATTCTCCACCATAGCTTTCCATCTTCTGAAAGCCTCAAATACTTCAGACTTATGCTTTAGAAAGTAAACCTATACCTTCCGAGAATGATCATCGATGAAAGTCACGAAGTATTGTTTCCTACCAATGGATGAGACAGTTGTTGGTCCCCAAACATCTGAGTGAATAAGCTCTAGCCTTTCCTTCTTTGGGGTTCTACCACTTGTCTGAAAGCTGACTCTCTTTTACTTTCCAAGTATGCAATCTTCGCACATGTCCATCTCAACAGACTGTAGACCTAGAAGTTTTCCTTTTGAGTGCATAATCTTCACCCCCTTCTCACTCATGTGGCCTAGTCTCTGGTGCCACAGGTTTGGTGTTTCATTTCCTGCTACAATTGTGATTGAACAACGTGCTTCTGCTGTCATGTAAAGAGTGCCACTTTTCTTGCCTCGAGCAACTGTCATTGCACCCTTTGAAATCTTCCAATCATCACCATGGAAGATCGTAGTGTAGCCTTCACTGGCCAACTGCCCCACTGAGATTAAGTTCCTTCTGAGGTCGGGAATATGCCTGACATCCTTCAGCTCCCAAATAGACCCGTTTAACTTAATATTCACTACACCTTTGCCAATAATAGCACATGGTTGATCATTACCAAGATATACCTTTCCAAGGTTTCCGGGGACATATTTCTCGAAGAATTCTTTCTGTGAAGTAGCATAGAACGATGCTCCAGAGTCTAACACACAAGATTCTTCCTTGCTCTCCAAAGAGCATATCAATGCATCATCTCCTCCTGAGATGGAAGTAACATTTTCCTCTGCCTTCACTTGTTTGTCCTTCGGTGCACTCTTGCACTGATTTTTGTAGTGCCCGGTTCTTCCACAATTCCAACACTCGATAGTCTTTGAGCTATGGGAATTATTAGGATTCCTGGATTTGGACCTCCTATCCTTTGATTTACCTCGGTAGTCTGTTCTACCATGTCCATTCCCTTTGGTTGAATTTCTTCCTCTTGACTCTGTATGCAAAACTGAAGAGGTTGACGATTCATCTAACTCTCTACGTCTGATCTCTTCACTGAGAACCAAATCACGAACATCGTCAAATTTCAACTTATTGCTTCCCGAAGAGCTACTCACAGCCGTGACAGTAACATTCCAGCTTTTTGGTAGAGAAGACAAAAGTATCAATGCTCGTACTTCTTCATCGAATTCAATTTCCACTGAACTCAACTGGGTTGTGACTGTGTTGAGTTCATTGAGATGTTGAGCTACCGATGCGCCTTCCATCATCCGTAAATTGAACAAACACCTCATCAAGTGCACTTTGTTTGAGGCTGATGGCTTCTCATACATATTGGAGAGAGCTGCCATAAGACCCGCCGTGGTCTTTTCCTTTGCTATGTTGAAAGCAACATTACGGGATAACGTCAATCGAATAACTCCGAGGGCTTGTCTGTCTAGAAGATTCCAATCTTCTTCCTTCATAGCCTCTGGCTTCTTCCCTGAGAGAGGTTGGTATAGATTTCTTTGATACAGATAATCCTCTATCTGCATTTTCCAAAACCCGAAATCTGTGCCATCGAATTTCTCGAGTTTCACCCTTCCTTCATCTGCAACCATTACTCCCACTCAAATCTGACTTTCTCCGGATCGTTTCTGACTATTTCTGCAAACCATCGTGTATTAAAACACCTCCGTCAACGAACAAATATCGTCAACAAAATTTTACTATTCACGTTGTTGGAAATTGACAAAAATCACCACCAAAAGCTCTGATACCAGTTGTTGGGAAATAACGCAAATTCCCGATAAGCCAAACTTATGAGAAAGCAAGAATAGAAAAATAACACACAAATTTGATAACGGAGTTCGGCCAATCTTGCTTACGTCTCCGGACCTGCTGCAGATCTTTTTACTGAAAGAAGAGAAATTACACAAGGTGTTTACAACACTCAAAACCCACAACCCAATTACACCCAAGAAAATTACTCTCAATTTTCTCTCACAAAAGCTTTTATCTCTAAGCTTTTCTCTCAATTGGAATGAACACTTTTGGATGGTTAATTCATTACAATTACACATCTATTTATAGGAAAATTCACTCCTTGAATTACTCCTTAAATTAATGGTTCCTTGAATTGCTCCTTGAATTAAGCTCCATGTTTTACTCCTTGTTTTGTTCCATGTTTTGCTCCATGTTTTACTCCTTGTTTTGTTCCATGTTTTGCTCCTTAATTTGCTCCTTAAATTAAGGAACCAATAATTTCCAACAATCTCCCACTTGAAGACTGATTTCAATCTGTCTTCACACCTCGATCAATGCAACAGCTTTTCTAGTCTTTGTTACTCTAGCAGACCAACTGAAGTTAAGCACAACTTCAGTTTGTCAATAGTCACCACCTTTGTTAACATATCTGCTGGATTTTTGCTTCCTTGAATCTTCTCCAGTATTAACACATCATCTTCTAATAGAGATCTGATGAAGTGATAACGAAGTCCAATATGTTTGGTTCTAGAATGAAATGCTGAATTCTTCGCCAAGTGTATTGCACTTTGACTATCACTATGCAGAACATTCTTCTCCTGTTTGAATCCCAGCTCAGTTAACAAATCTTGAAGCCATATCATCTCTTTACTAGCTTCAGTTACCGCTACATACTCAGCCTCTGTAGTGGATAGAGTGACAATTTTCTGTATTTGTGACATCCAACTAACAGCTGTAGTTCCAACAGTAAATATATAACCAGTGGTGCTTCTTTGGTGATCAACTTCACCTCCAAATTTAAGGATATAATTTTTTCCATCCCAAACATTCAGAGACTAGTGGGTCGTGGCTTCGAGCTATTTACTTGATCTCAAACTTGGAAAACTTTGAGCACACTTGCTTTTGCCTCTCTAAATATCCCTTTATTTTCCCATCCCTAGCTTCAAATTTCCTTAAGAACTCGTTGACTACTAGTCTAGAATCACTATGCAAGGTGATCTTATCAGCCCTGAGCTTTTTCGATGTCATGGCCCCAAATATAACTGCCTTTTATTTTGTAACATTATTAGTTACCTAGGAATCAAGTCTGGTAGCATACTAAAAAATATTATTAGCGTGATCAATTATGACCACCCCTAGCCCAATACCATTGAAGTTGTGTGTTCCATCAATGAATACTTGCTAGGTTGGCCTTTCCTTTTGGTCCATCCCTACACACTTTCTTTTGCACCTCATCGTTGACGAATTTCGGTGTCTCACTGAATTCGGCCATAAACTTGGCCATTGCTTGTCCCTTGATGGCTATTTTAGCCATGTATTTAATGTCATACTCTCCCAATTCTATAAAATTTTGTGCTAATCTTCCTACTATTTTTGGTCTCCTTAGGATGCTTTTCAATGGTAGAAAGGTGAGAACTATTACTGTGTGTGAGCCAAAGTAATGTCTGAGCTTCTGTGCACTGACTTTGAGGGCAAAGGCTAATTTTTCAAGGGTGGGGTATTTGTTTTGAGCATCTGTCAAGATTTGACTAATGTAGTAAATGGGGTTCTAAACCGTGTTTCTTTCGACTAGGAGAACGACATTGCAAGTCTGGGGGGCCAATAACAAATTTAAATAAAGTGTCTCACCAAGGAGAGGGTTGATCAAGATGGGGTTTCTCAGGTATTGCTTGATTTCTTCAAAGGCCCTATCATAGTCTTCATTCCAAAAAAACTAACGTATTTTTTCTCAGCATTTTAAAGAATGGAAAACATTTATCCTTGCATTCAGAGATGAATTTATTCAATGCACTATTCTTCCATTCAGTTGTTGAATTCCCTTCAGGTTGGTAGGTGGATTCATATTCATCAAAACTTGTATATGGTCTGGGTTGGCTTCAATCCCTCAAATCGATACAAGATACCCTAAGAGGTTTCCAATAGAAATACCAAAGATACACTTTTTAGGGTTAAGTCTCATACTATACCTTCGAATTATAGAAGATACATCTTCTAGGTCTTTGATGTGGTTCAGGGGTTGAGTAGATTTTACTACCATATCATCCACATAAGTCTCCAGATTCCTCCCCAGTTGATCTACAAATGTTTTGTTGACAAGACATTGGTATATGGTGCCTGCGTTCTTCAATTTGAATGGCATCTTGGTATAATAGAAGGTCCTTTCTTTTATGATGAAAAATGTTTTTTCTTCATCTTCAGGATGCATTTTGATATGGTGGTATCCTGAAGATGCATCCAAGAAACTCATCAGCCCAAAACCAACAGAAGCCTTTACCAGTTGATCAATACTTGGGAAGGGGACAATCTTTGGCACATGCCTTGTTTAGTTCCATAAAGGTTACACATATACGGGATGATCCACATAGCTTTTTTACTAGCACCACATTATAATTATGGAGGATAGTTGACCTCCCTTATAATCACAACCTTTCTAAGGGTGGTGACTTGATGCTCTCTTTTCCCTCGAGAAATTCATTTTTTCTTTGTTGAATAGGTCAAGCCTTTGGATTGACATTTAGTTTATGCGTTATGATTTTTGGGTTAATCCTATACACATCTGTCGGGGTCCATATAAAGATATCTACGTTTTTCTTGAGGAAATGTGAGAGTTGCTCCTCCACTTCTGTTGTTAGATCCCCATTGAGTTTCAAGGGATGGTTCACGCCCTTACCTCCTATTGGTAGATATCGTGCCTCATATAGATTGACAAACTTTACCAGCCTTTTCCCACCCAACTTCCTATAATGGAGACCCACCTATGATTGCTACCTATGGGTGACCTCTCTCATGGTGGCATTGTAATAGCTTCTAGCCTTTTGTTGGTCTCCCTTTATCTCTTTTAGGCCCTCATCAGTAAGGAATTTGATTGCCTAATGTAAGATGCATGGGACCACCCTCATTTTGTGTATCTATAGCCTACCCAAGATGGCATTGTAGCGAGTTGGGACATCAATGACCACAAAATCGGTCATTACTATCATCTTTTTTGCCATGATGGGAAACACCACTATTCCTACTACATAAGTGGTGTTGCTGTTGAAACTTACTAAAAGGAGCTCTGCATTAACAATGTCAAACTCCTTCACTTCTAAGGCCCTAGTAGTGGATAGAAAAAATAGATCCATCGAGCTTCTTGTATCAATCACTATCCAACAAACATGGAAAGACCTTATCCTCAAAGTAATCACTAAGGAGTCCTCATGATGGGATGAGGTCTAATCCTTTTCATTGAAAATGATTTCTATAGCAAGTCTCGCTTTACCCAAGGTGTACACATGTGGGAATTGTGAAACTCTCTAGAAAACCTTTTGCATGACTTGTTTGAGACCCCATTAATTCTAGGCCCTATATGACTTGTTTGAGAGCACTATGGTATATTGCTCTCTTCCACTGCTCGATGGGTTTGTTGGCTTGGTGCCTCTCGCCTATTTTGACGATTTCTTATTTCCCCATTTCCTCCTACAAGGTCCTTCAGATATCCCCTGCCTAATAACTCATTTATCTCCCTTTTGAGGTATATGTAGTCTATTATCTCATGTCCCACATCTTTATGGAAGGCACACCATTTAGACTTATCTTTGAGAGGGGATTTCATCTTCGGGGGCCATCTAACATTTGGTTTCTCCTTCATCCTTCATACAGCATGTGCCATGTCTACTCTCAAAGAAGCCCCTATAAAAAGGAGAGAGTGACCTCTCCCAAGGTCCCCTATTCCTCGACCATTATCCACATCCCTTATTGTTTGGCACGAAACGTTTGTTTTTGTTGCTTTTGCTGCTCTGATTTACCCTGTCTGGGCTTATCCTCATTTTCTCCTGTTTTGGTATGACATATATACTAGTTTGATGGCCTTTGACCAGGCCTATCTCTCTTTCAAGATTGACGAATTTCCTTGCCTCCCTATAGGCTTCCTACAAGGTACAAGGAACTATTTTGGTTAGTTCTATGAACAAGTCAAAATTCTTTAAGAGACCTCACCTGAAGGCCTTTATAGTAATAGAGCTAAGGCAATTAGGGATTTATAATTTTTCCTCCATGAACTTTTTCATGTACTCCTCAGTAGACTTACCCTTTTCTTAAATAATAGAGAAGAGGTGATGCGATTCCTTCCTCAAGGGTTTTTTGCATGCATAATTAGTGATGAATAGTCTATAAAATTGTGATAAAGAGGTTATAGAGCGAGGTGCCAGGTTGTTCAACCACTTTTGTGCGCCTTCACTAAGGGTAGCAGTGAACAATTTACACATCTTGTCATCTCTCTATCCATGAGTGAGGCTCATGAGGGTCATGGCTATCATAAAATGTTATACATATGTTACAGGGTCCTTGGTTCCAAAATAATTGAGACATTTAGAAGCATTGAACTTGGTTGGTGGTTCATTGTTCTCTATCTCATCAACAAAATGAGAGACACATATATACTCACAGTCCTTATCCACATCATAAGGAGTTTTCCTTTCTCCTTCCTCTCATTGGCCACCTTCAATGCCTGATCTTGTTTTTTATTGGCCTCTTCCAATGCTTAAAATTGCGCCTCCCAACCTTTTATTTCTTGTATCCACTTTTCATCACTAGGTCTCACCGAGTTAGTATAGGGTTCCTTTCAACTTCCTGTTCACCCTAGATAGGATCGGGCAAGACATGTTCTGGTCTATTCCTACCAGTCAGGTTGGTAGCTCGATCATTAGAGTCTCCCCCACCTGATTGTGAGCATAAGGACAAGTTTTCCTATCTGATCTCTTCAAGCTCTCTTCTTAACTCGATGAGTTGACGGACCATCTCTTGTTGGGATTTGGTCTCTATTCTGGCCTTGTTATGGACAAGCGAGGAATTATCCGTTGCTATCGCGACCTCCTCATTTGTTATTCTTAATCGTCTTTTAGAACGCGTTCCTACCATGGTGATAAGTAACATATGACGCTCAGTCTCTTAATCCTAGAAAATAAGAGGTCAAAAGCTAATTCTCGACCTTAGAATATGAACCCTATGATGGGAGCTAAAAATGTTGGGATTGATCCAAATTTTTGAGAGAGAAGTTAGAGCAAATTGGTTGAATACGTGAATTCTTCAAAAAGTCTGTCTATTTATAAAAAATTATATATACAGGTGTCGATTGCATAATGTGTACACATACATAGATGTTAAAGGGGTACAAACGATAAAAAGTACAACATTTTGTGGTTTAAGGTCCACCCTATATGCCCAAATAATATCGTTACACACACTTTTTTCCCATCACAATGAAATTTTAAACACTAAAAAATATAATATTATTAGATACAATTATCAAAGTTCAATTGATTATGAACTCTAATAAAAATATAACATTAATCATTTATGATCAATTACGTTGTATTTTATCGTGAAAAATGATTCATATAAATTTGCATCCGTTCATAGGTTATAGTGAAATTTGCCATCTATTAGTATTTTCATTTTAATATTTTATATCCAACTTTACATTTATTACACTTACTTTTTTTTAATAAAATTGGCATATCAAAATCTAACATTAATCATTTGTTTTCAAGAACATTGTATTTGATCCTAAAAAAATGATTCGTATAGATTTTCATCCATCCATATGTTATAGTGAAATTTGCTTTGCATGAATATTTTTTAATATTTTAAATCCTCAACTTTATATTCATTACACTTATCACATGTACTTTTTTGTTTTGGAATAATATTGACATATCAATTTGAAACACATTATAAGTTAATGCATATTATAACATTGATATTCCATTATATATAATTCGAGACATCTCTTGTAACAAAATTTAGCCAATAAAGCTATTTAAAGGTATTAATATCGATTTTTGTCAACATCGATGATTAGATGCAACTATACTTTCTATGGATTTGAGAATAGAGAACACAACGTTAGGAATTTGGACCACCATGGGTTGTGGTGGCCTTTGGCCCTATGATAGTTAAGTACATCTAGATAGTGAGAAAAATGAGGAAACTAGTGTCTCTCCTTGTTATGTAGAGATAGATTTGAGGAGATAATATAGATCTCAGTGCCTGTAGTTGAGAGAAGAAGAAGTTATGTCAACCTCTAAAGTTATGAAACTATGTTGAATAGTGATGTTTATTTATAGCAAAAAATATATCTGCTTAATTATCTCATTGTTGGATAATTAAGGCTCTGAACGATGGTCAGATATCATGTTAAATATTTAAATAATGTTAACACTTATCTGTTGACCCAAGGTTGATTGGACTGACCTACAAGTTATTTGTTGACTAGGACCTCTCATATTACACCATATGACGTGAGTTATTTTATGACCAACTTCAACCCCTAGACTTTTTAGGCATGGGTACATATGCTATGAGGTATATTTTTTTCACTCTATCATCACTTGGGTTCATTATTTTCTAAACCTCGCTAGTTGATGTCAAGTCCACTATTATTTCTCGTTTTATTCAATAAGTAGTAATTTTGGTGTTAAAAATATTAAAATAAGAACTTTTTAGTAAAAATGGATGAAAAATATAATTTTTGGAAATTTTTATGGATTTTTTAATACATAACTAATCAGAAGATGCCACATGAACACCACATAAGCAAAGGAGCTGATCAGACATGCCATGTGGATGCCATGCAAGCAGATAAGGCCAATCGTGAAACATCGCATGTATCACATGATGTACTCCATGCCACGTTTTCACACAGTGTTCGTTCCGAGTTTGTCGCTTAGTCAACGAGTGCGCCACACATTGTCATCTGATTCGTCCCATCTTCCCATTGTGGCACCACACAAGCCGTAATCGTGAATCACATCATGCCATGTGGTATTGACTTAGTCACGTTAACCATAATTAGTCCACCCATGACTTACATCATAAACTAATTCGTCCAATAAATCCAAGATGCCACATGTTGTGTTTCTATTGGGTGACAACTTGTTGTTTTCTTTAATAGATTATAAGGATAGAGCTATGAATGAATATGCATTACCTATGTTGAAAGGGTTGAATCCAAGTATTACAAGGCCAAACATTCAAGCTAATCATTTTGAACTTAGGCTAGTGATGTTTCAAATGTTACAAACAGTTGGACAATTCAGCACATTACTAATAGAGGATCCTCATCTACATTTTAGATTGTTTATTAAAGTTAGATATTCATTACATGTCACGAGCTGATTATCTCGGTTAGAAACCAGGTAAAGCACTCTAACACTAAAGAGAGAGTTTATGACCTTGGTCACATACCAGTTAGAACGCACTCCTCCAAAATTACCTATCGTGAGCTAATCAACTCTATGAGGAACCAGGTAGAGCACTCTAATACTGAAGAGAGAGTTGGTTAACTTGGTCACAAACCAGGTAGAACACTCTCCTTTGAGCATCCATGTCTCAATTAGATCACCTTAGCCATAGACCAAGCAGACTGATCTAAAAATAAAATTTTATTGCTCAAGCTTACAAAGTTTTAAAATTCATTAATGGAGAGCTCGACCTCCCAAAATATTTAAATTTCTTCATATGTTTAGAAGTGTGACCATTGTACGGGTCATCTACCCCTTCCACTAAAGGCAATAACTCAATTGGAATAGTAACAACTTCTTGTAGAAACTGACCTCTATTTTGGTAAGGGCTAAGCTCGAGTTAAGTATGGAATGTTCCAATTCCTTAACAACACCCATCACTTTGAGGAGCACCCCCTCAGATTGCTTCATATAGAATTTTTTCCAATGGGACTTCCTATCAACGAGAGCGACCATTTTAGTTATGGTTCTTCTCTCTCAAGCTCGAGTTTGGGATAGTTGCTCCTTACAGAAAGCAAGGTCACACTTGGTCTTTTCATAAAGAGAGAACTTCTCCTTATGACTGGACAACTTGGCCTTTAATTTCTCTACCTCAATTTTGAGCCTATAGTTCTCCAATTTTAAAGCTCGAGTTGAGTGTTTATTTACCCAATCATAATTCATAAGGTTCAAATAATAAAAATGGAGGAAAAAATTTCAACTACTTCAAACAAAAGATGATTTCTAAATTTTACAGTATCTCTAACCCTCTTTTATAGGGAATGATATTAGGACAAATTTAATGACACATGTCCTTGAAACTAAGGGGGTGGGTCAACATCATAAATATATACTATAAATGCTATAAATGCACAATCACACATACAATACAAGTTGTTCTCATCAATAAAGATGGGTTTTAAGGATGAGCTCGCGACCATACAATTAGGAGAAGACGTCGAGCTTTGTTTTAGAAAAACAAAAAAAGCTACTTAATAAAGAGGCTCGGGCTCATTCCAAAATCACAGATCCCAAGTTCCACCTTCTTCATCTTCCACCACAGGTCCATCACCACTCGTCCAAAGTCCAACCCTTATTACTCACCTTCATCTTGGTTTTAAGTGGACGAGTACTAAGAGGTGGTCGAGATATTAAGGATTTGATAGTAGTATTCTCCGAGGCCCTTCTTTTTGGCCTCTTCCTTGAAGGAGCCAATGGCCAGGTTATACCATATCTCAATGCTCGAGGAGAGTTGTTCAGTCATGATGTCAAGCTTGCACCTTTCCTTTTCTTCATCACAAACATACTTCTATTTGGCCTCAGTTAGGTTGCGCTTATTGGCTTCTACCTCATCCTCGACCTTTCTTTGGGCCTCCTTGAGCTCCTCGAAGTGCCTCAGCTAGGTTTCGCTTATTGGCTTCTACCTCATCCTTGAACTTTCTTTGGGCCTCCCTAAGCTCCTCGAAGTGCCTCGAGTTATCATTCAACTTGTGTATGGCCTTGGACAGTTTTTCCTCCTTGTCAATGACCTCACCCTCCCACTTGTTAGCCTTGGACAATATCACAACATTCTTGGAAAGAGTTGAAGCATGCCTATCTTTTTCCATTGTGAGCTTATGTTTCAACCTCTCCATGCTTCAAACTCTCTTTAGCATGTCAAGGAGCTGGGCCTGAAAACAAGAAAAACAACGTGAGGTCATTAAAATATAACAAATCGGGGCTTAATAAGAAATAAGGTCGGACTAACACTTTCCTGGTACAAAAATTCAACTGAGCACGACCAAGGATTCCATATCCTCGCGCATGGCATAAAGTTATCTCTTATGTGCCATGTAGGGGAGTTGGTCCACATAGTGGTCAAACATTTCCGATGCCATACCCCTATACAAGGCCACTTCTTCAACGTCGACAGTGAGATTATGAATGATACATTTTCCCCTCCTCGAATCCCTCATAGAGGGGGTAGGTGTTTATTGTCCTAAGGTGATGGGTGTGGAGGTGTGTTGACTTGGGGACGATGGTATAGACCTGACAATATTCAAAGGTGTAGATGTGAGCACGTGCTCATTAATGGTCACCTTTTTCTTCTTTTTGACTGAGTTGGAGCAGTCTTCTGCCCAAAGAACTTGATCATCCTCTTCCCTTTGGAGGAGCTCGTTTCTTGGGAGGGAGTTGTAACCTTTTGAGAGCTCACCTCCTATTTAACAACCCTAATTTTAAGTCGCACCAACAAATCAAAAATATTGAACTCCATGCTATCTACAAAGATAAGGAAAATGTGGTGTTAGTTTTAAAAGGGTTGGGCTAAATAAAAAACTATAAGGTATTTGTGAAGTCTTAGGGTTAGTTCACCTCAAGTAGCACTTCAAACCTCCCTCAATAATATATGAGAGGGGTTCGATGCTTAAAGGATGCTCAAGGTTTACAAATTATCATGTGAGGAGGCTACACTGAGCCCTGTCTCATCAACTCACATGCAACAAAGCATGAGGTGCTTAGTAGTTGTCACTTTAGGATATTTTGGTTACATAGCTTTTACAAAAATATACAAATTATTTTATTTTTAAAATTGTGACACTTTAGTCACATAATTATAAAATTATGTGATTAAAGTATCCTAATTTTAAAAATTGAATGACTTATGTATACGTTAAAAAAACTAAGTAATGAAAGTATCTCAATAACAAAAACAAAGTTACCTTTAAGTAATATTTTAGGTAAAATTTTAAAAAATATTATATTATATATTGATTCAATATATAAAATAATTTTTATCTTTTTATAAATAGTTTCAATTTCCAGACAAATAATCAATAACTTTTAATAAGGTATGAAAGTTAGAGATTTTATATTTAAAATTTAATTATTTTAATTATTAATTTATAAGTATTTTATTATAGTATCACCCAGAAGTCCTAGGGGTGAGCATCGGTTCGAAACCGTAAATTTTAGGTCAATCCGAATCCGATCCGATCCGAAGCAAATTATGAATTATTCAATCCGAATCCGATCCGCTGTACATGTCAATCCGAACAAATCCGAAACCGCTAATTTTAAGTCAATCCGAATCCGATCCGATCCGATCCGAAAATTATTTAAACAAAAAATTATTCAATCCGAAACTAATCCGTTGTACATATCAATCCGAACAAATCTATGTTTGCTAATTTTAAGTCAATCCGAATCCGATCCAATTCGAAAATTATTAAATCCAAAATTTTAATTTAAATCTATTAAAAAAATTACATATAATAAAAAAATCTAAAATAAAAATATTTTTCATACAAATTAAAAAAGTAAGTGACAACATGATTAAAAATAATTCAACAAAAATAATCAAAAATAAAAAATTAAACATTAATTACATAATTTAACTCCAAATATACATAGTAATAATTTAACTCCAAAAAATTAAATAGCAATTACATAAATTAACTTCACTCTACGAATATTAATAACAACAACTCTTTTTGATAATCATTCAAGGTTTAAGTCACCAATACCATCAAGAATATCTGCACAATGAAAAAATTAAAAAGTTAAAAATATACATAAATAATGAGCTAATAAACATAATAATATATATTTGATAACAAATAAATCTATATATATTTGAAATATATATTTGAAAGTTTTATGAAATATACACGATTCTAGAGCTTGATTTCATCAAGTGACTCTTGGATATTAATGATTGGAGATGAGCGAATCAATTTTGAGTGCAAATCAAAGATTGTACAGTTTTAGAAGATAAGGAACTCTGTATGGACTAATTGTCGACCACAGGTAGAGAATGCGGTCGGATGCTACGGTAGATCTTAGGTATGGCCATACATCTCGAGCTATCAAAGACAAAATCTTAAATCTTGAGGAATGAACATTCCACCAACTTAAAAGATCAAATTTCTCATCATCCATATCAACCAATGCTTCTTGTAAGTATTTTTCCACTTGATTTGTTTTCCATAGTATGAACTTCTTTTAAATGCTTTCTCTTACGAGAAGCGTAAAGTTGGAGATACATACGCTTCTAAACCAAAACCTTCGTACCCATTTCTAAAGGTTGAGAAGATTCTTCTATGTTTGAGGAAAATATGCTTTATGATACTCTCGTACATATCTTCCAAAGTTTTTTACCCTTTTAGAACTCATTGAAGCCTCAATCTCATCCCACGTTACACAATTCTAACAAACTTAGATGTAAAGAACACTCTTTATGCCTAGGATCAAGTAAAGCAGACACAAATAACATCATATTCATTTTAGATATTCACTCCCGATATTTTTCAAACTTTACCTTCATATCACTAGCCATCTTCATCATAATATAATCCTCGCATTTACTCACGTATCAAGTTGATCATGAATAAAACAAATACGATCCAAGAAAGAAATTAGAAGTCACATATAAAGATCCGAGAAAACATTAATGTAGCTTCGCCAAAAAACTTTCAAAAATTGGACAAAATGTCTAGCATTATCCCAAATCCATTATAGTCGAACTTGTTTAATTTCACCTCGACAAAACTCTTGATAGTATCCCAATCATTGATATCTAACCTTTCAAATGCTTTTGAAAATAAGTTACCGAGAATCCAACATCAAATAAGTTGAATTCCACCTTATGCCGTAACATCTAAACAAGCGAGTTTTTGAGTAGAGAGTTTTTCCATTTAGGACACCTTCTTAAATTTTTGTAGTCTAATTGGTGATCCTCTCACGTATCTTACATTACAGAATCCTATTTATTGATATGTTATACTCTTTCAAACCACCTTTCAACAATTAAATTGAGAATATGTACCACATCGCATGTGCAAATGTTTGATTCTAAAATTGCATTACCCAAAACCATTAACGCATTTTTTCAAATAAGTAAGTGCGGTATCATTAGAACTTGCATTATCAAGCTGTAATACATACTATCTATCAATGCCCCAATCTAACAAACATGCTGATCAATCGCTCTACCAAGTGTATCACCTTTATGATTTGGAACTTGACAAAAGTTCAAGATTCTCTTTGTAAATTCCAACCATTATCAACAAAATGAAAGCGAGTTAAACACATATAACATAAATTAACCGACAAGATGTCCGTATATCAGTGGTAAGACATATTCTTTTACTAGTTCTATTCAACAACTCTTTTAATTTTACCCTTTCGATACTTGTACAAATTCAAGCAATCTCTTGCAATAGTCCACCGAGAAGGGATTTTAAACAAAGGTTGTAACTCTTGATAAACTCCTTAAATCCTTCATACTACGATAATAAATGGCAATTCATCTTTATTATCATCATACCAATTTTTCTCTACATCTTCGGCCATTATTAAACTGAGGTACTGAAGACTTCCTTCATGGAAAGCTAAAGTTTTGTTTCTTAAAGAACTCTGGAAACTTATCACATCAATGGAAATGTGTGCAAGCAAATTTGACGTGCGGTTGCTTGACACGTACTTATATTGTTTCTTACAATATTTGCATATAGCTTTGCGATGTTGCCTACCATACATAGTAAAATGAGCCCGTGCTTCACTACTAGATCTAGAGGAAACTTTTTTACATTCTTCTTTAGAAGCAATGCATAGGTCGAGGAATTGGAGTACTTACGAATCTTCTTCTTGAGTTGGTTGTGTTGCACTTTCATCTTTATTTACTTCTTCAATCACATAAAGTGTATCATTTATCTTTATTTAAAACCATCTGTATAGTTGTAGAAAAAAATATTAGACATTTGCAATACATAATTGTAAAAATGTGCACATAGGCGTGGGGTGATGTTGGACATGTTTAATTTCATGTGATTTAAAATATGTATTGAACATTTATATATAATATAACTAAAACTTTAATAATACGAATGAAATGTTCAATTAACATGCACCATTTATAAAACAAAATTTTATGATATTGATTTTTATAATTATGTAAATGTCGTGATGTACTACAACGATGAAATTTGTTCCGCAAGCCACGACGGCCATCTCAATATTTTAAAAATTATTTATAGCTCAATTAAAGCATGAAAAACAGCATTTTGGGGATAAACGGTGTTTTTGAGGCAAAAAGCGTTTTTGGCGAAAAACATAAAACAATGTTTTATGATATTGATTTTTATAATTATGTAAATAACCATGATGTACTACAATGATGAAATTTGTTCCGCAAGCACATATCTCAATATTTTAAAAATTGTTATAGCTCGATTAAAGCGTACAAAGCTGCGTTTTTGGGGATAAGCAACGTTTTTGAAAAAGCAAGCGTTTTTAGGCGAAAAACATAAAACAATGTTTTATGATATTGATTTTTATAATTATGTAAATAACCGTGATGTACTTACAATGATGAAATTTGTTCCACCAAGCCAAGATAGATCTCAATATTTTAAAAGTAGTTTAAAAATTGTTATAGCTCAATTAAAGCATGAAAAGCAGCGTTTTTGGCGAAAAACTCTGCAAAAACCGCCTTTAGCAGGTTTGGTGTGCCTAGATATCAAAAAGTTATATGGAATCATAAAAAATTCATCCAAAACAGATTTCACAACACAAAATTATGACCGTTCAAAGTTTTTCTTATAATGTCATCAAAAAATATAACCTTGTTAAGGATGATGAAGAACAACGAGCTTATTGACGGCCCGGCCCAATGAAAGCGGCCAGTAGCAGCCATGGCGAAAGAAGCAGCGGCGAAGAAAAGCGGCTGATAGAAAAGCGGCCAGCCAGAAGAAGCGGCGGAAAAGCGGCAGCGAAGCGGCCGGCGAAGAAAGAAGCAGCCAGAAGGCAAGCCAGCGGCAGCCAGCGATGGCAGCAGCCAGCGATGACGGCGCGTCGCCGATAGCAGCCAAAAGCGACGGCAAGCGGAAAGCAAAGCAAAGCGAGCGAAGCGGTGGCAAAGCGAAGCGAAGAAGCAAAGCGAGAGAAGCGAAAGCCACGATCAGCGGAGAGCGAGCGGTGCAGTACCATGAAAGCGGTAGAAGTAGAAGCGAAGCGGTATGAAGCGAGAAAAATAGAAAGCGAGAGGTAGGCTGCGAAGCGAGAAAGACGGCAATGAGCACTTAACAATGGGCGAGGGGAGAGAGATGGAGACAATGAGAAAAATATAGAGGCGAGGGAGAAAGATGGAAGCTGAGAAAAATATATTAGGTTAGATTTTGGAGATATACGGCAACTCTTTAGGTTAGGTTAAATAATTATATATATATATATATATATATATATATTTAAATAATATATTAAATATATCGGATCGCATCGGATTATCTGATTTGAATATTTCTAATCCAGAATCAGATCCGAATCGGCGGATTGATAAAATCCAATCCGAATCCGATCCGATTTCGGATAGAAACCACTTAATTTGATCGGATTTTTCGGATTGATCGGATTGATCGGATATTTTGCTCACCCCTGGGCCAGAACCTTTAATATATATTTCTAACTAAAACAAGCACTAATCACACAAAAACGGAATGGGAAAAAGAAAGAAAGAAAATACGGGAGGTTAAGAAAATCACTAAGCCGTAGAACAACAATTAATAGATAAGAAGATAAGTAGATAACATTTAATATTAGATTATGATGTTAAGAAAATAAAAATATATAAAATATTTATTATATTTTTATAATTAATTATATATATTATTTTATTAAATAAAATTATTATCAATAAATTATTATTATATATAATAATAATAATTTAAATTATAACGTTTTATCACCCATAATTTTGAACATAAAAGGTTAAAAGAACACATAATTTATAATTACACAGAAATTTATATATTTTTGCGTTCTCATAATTCATGTTATGACATGTTCAAATAACGATTTTTTTTAAATATATTATACAATATAAATATAAAAATAAATATAAATTTATGTAATATTATTAATATGTGATATTAAATGAGTTGAAAATTCAAACAAGCTTAATCAACTAATCAAAAGTGCTGCGAGATGGAAGGTGGAGATTGGAGTACTGATATTCATAATGACAGCAAATGTAAGGTTCTTTAATCAATCGTTTTCGCAAATATGTTTGTTTCTAGACGTGCACAGATATGTTTGTTATCAAGATTGGAGTACTTATATAAATAATTTATATATGTATTGCTTATATCTCAATTATATTGAGATATAAAAGTGTAATAAATTATATAATAAATTATTACAACTGATATTATCTCATATATATTATCTTGAATTTCTTTTAAATTTACTTTTTAAAATAATGAGATTATTTTTTATTAAAAAATATTGAGAGTAAGTATAATTAAAGTAAAAAATAACACATATATATATATATGATTACATGAGGAGCATTAAAAAATATTTTTTTATAATTAATTATTTTCAATATTTTTATAATATATATATATATATATATATATATATATATATATATATATATATATATATGTAGCTATATATATCTTTTGGCGACTTAAAGGTGAAAAGGTACTATCTGTAATTTTCACGTAATATATTGAAACCTTCGTTGAAGTATTCATGAGAAAAATATTTTTAATATAAAAATAATATTTAAATTTTATATTTATTTTTTTTAATAATTTTAATTTTATTGTTATGAAAAATTAGTTAAGATAAAGATATTTTATTTAAATATTTTTATTGTATATTTTGTTATAACTTAAAATAAAATATAACTAAATAAATAAATAAAATAAAAATTATTTACGATTATCGATATATATATATATATATGATTACATGAGGCGCATTAAAAAAACATTTTTTCTAATTAATTATTTTCAATATTTTTATAATATATATACCTACGTTTTAAGTCTTTTTACTACTTAAAGGTGAGAAGGTATTATCTGTAATTTTCATGTAAGATATTGAAATCGTTCTTTAAGTCTTTCTAATTTTTAATGAGAAAAATACTTTTAATATAAAAATAATATTTAAATTTTATATTTATTTTTTTTAATAATTTTAATTTTATTGTTATGAAAAATTAGTTATAGTAAAAATATTTTATTTAAATATCTTTATTGTATATTTTGTTATAACTTAAAATAAAATATAACTAAATAAATAAAAATATATATAAAATAACAATTATTTACTATTATCAATAATTTATTTTTATTTATAAATAAAAATATATATTCTTATTTATTAATTTGTAAATAGTCATTCTCAATAATTTATTAACCATATAATAAATAAATAAATAAATAATGAATGTCATTTTCGTTGATTGTTACCTTTTACTTTTTTTTATTTGTTTAATCTTATTGGAAAATTTTGATTGCAATTTTCTTTTATATAACATAATAACAATGAGCAATACTTTTACCCTTTCACAAATATATTTTTAAAAACCGATATAATATAATACTATTATATATTATTATGTAAAAATTGTATATTACACACACTTTTGTCCTTGACAGTTACGTTTTAAACACGGAATAATATAATATTATTAGATACAATTACTAAAATTTAATTGGATATAAATTTTAATCAAAATATAACATTAATTATTTATGATCCATTGTGTTGTATTTGATCATAAAAATGATTCATATAGATTTGCATCCATAGTGAAATTTGTGATCTATTATTATTTTTACTTTAATATTTTATATCCTTAACTTTATATTCATTGCACTTATATCATATATTTTCCTTTTTTTTAATAATATTGACATATCAATTTGAAACGCATTATAAGTTAACGCATATTATAGCATTGATATTTCATTATATATAATTCAGATCATTTTTTGTGACAAATTATTAGATAATAAAACTATCTTGTTGATGTCGATTTTTGTCAACATCGATGATTGGATTCAATTCTACTTTTTGTGGACTTAAGAACAAAGAACGTAACATTAGAACCTTGAATGCATGGATGTAAAAGTTGAAGCAACTCCAAAACTTAAGTATACTTGATGCCTATTCAAAGTCCAAGCATGACTTGTAAAGATGGGGCACATAAGTTATAATAACTCCAAAATTGAGGCATAATTACTACACGTTCAAAGATCTATGGCTCGTAGAAGTGGTGCACATTAGTTATAGCAACTCTTAAACTTCGAGCATAGTTGTTGCCTTTTCAATGGTACAACATGGTTCAAAGAGGTTGGGCGTAGAAGCTATAGCAACTCTTGAACCCAAGTCATAATCGCTTACTATTCAAAGGTCAAGCATAGTCGATAGAAGAAGGGTGCAGAAGTTGTAGCAATTCTTGACCTTAGGGATACTAGTATGTGACTTTTCATAGTCCACACTTATTAGTCCCTTTTGTAGTTTAGACATTCCTCGTCCTTGTCTACACCTATCAGTGATAGTCCACATCTATCAATCCACCTATTATGGCTCAAATACCCATAGACACCATTTTTATTAAAATAAAAGTATACCTGAAGCATTGTTCATTTTTTATAATAGTAGGGTATTGTTGGTGTCCTATGTTATTCCTTGTGAGTG
Source organism: Hippophae gyantsensis (assembly GCA_030763125.1). Taxonomy (NCBI): domain Eukaryota; kingdom Viridiplantae; phylum Streptophyta; class Magnoliopsida; order Rosales; family Elaeagnaceae; genus Hippophae; species Hippophae gyantsensis. The sequence continues at coordinate 22,340,321 of CM061031.1, forward strand.
GCATGTCACTTTTTTCTCTTTTAAGACAATTATTTTCTTTAGAGATTTTGTAGAGATGATACGTGAGGATAAGATCTCTTAGATTTGTGTAGGAATAGCCTATTTGAAACTCTATTGTAGAACCTTCTTAGCCCATGCTTACCTCTAAGGTGTGTGCCTCTTGAGGATCATATGAATTCATGTAATCATAGAGGAGTTAGAATGTTGTCTTTGACCTTCGATATATGAGTGGACACATATTTTGTTCCTTAGTTGGACATGATGTGTCACCTCATTAAATCTGTGTCCAGGCTTTATTGATTATGTTGATCTTACCAAGTGTTCTCATATAGGACTTGGGTGGATTTGTGAAGTGAACTTCTGGAGCATTCTCGCAAAACTCCTTTTGAAATAATTCATAAGAAGGTGTGCATCCTTGAAAGATATGTGATGGTTGTACACCTCACAACCCAATTTATTGGCATGGTGTAATTTTAGGTTACACACTTTATGTTATTGCATGAGTGTTTTGGTCGTATCATGTATGTCCTTAGCTTTGATCCATGCACTTCTTTACTTGTAGATTTTTTTATTTTGAACTTAACCATGGTATCATCTATATGTGAGATTATGGACACGAGGCTAGTGAGTAGGCACTATGGCACTCTGGGTATTTGAAGATGCCACATGGATCCTTGTTGATGAAAAATGGTTACAGATATTATGGACACTAGAGACACTCCAAAATAGTTTGGAGTGTGTTCTTTATGATGTCGAGGTAGACACATGGTCCCATCCTTTGAAGTTTTCCTTGTACACTAAGGTTTTTAGTACCATTATAGATGATGGTGGTGGATGTGATAGGTGTAACCATCAAGTGTCCCTATTGGTGGGGTTGAAGAAGTATGAACCATTTCTCTCTATCTTTTATTAAGGACAGAGTCTTGGTTTCCCCACCTGTACAGATGACTACACAACTTGTTGGACATAAAATGGGACCTCATTGTCTTTTGTAAGTGCTTGGCTATTCATGTCAAAAAGTTGATTCATCTTAAAAGGATAGAAATGTGTGGCTTTTAGAGTTTGTATATTGTGAATTTCTTATAGAGCAGTTTTCTTCTGAACTTTTAGGATTTTTTTAAGGACCGCCTAGTTTAGAAAGTTAGAGAACAATGTATTTTTTCTTCTAGTTGTGATTCAAATAGCATAGCACACTTGTTTCCACAGATCGCGTAAGATGTTGATGTCAATTTTTGTCAACGTACATCAGTGATTGATGCACCTCTACTTCCTATGGACACGAGAACAAAGAATACAATGTTAGGACCTTATAGCACCACGAGGTGTGGTGGTCTTTAACTCTCCAATGTTTAAGTAAGTCTAAATAGTGAAAAGAAGGATGAGACTAATGTCTTTCCTTGTAATTCAGAGAGATGTACATACATATTTAGGGAGAGAGTATAGTTCTCAGTGTCTGTAGTTAGGAGAAGAATAAGTTATGTCAAGCTCTAAAGTTATGAAATTATGTTGAATAGTGGTGACTATTTATAGAGAATAATATACCTACTGATAACATTTACCCATAATGATAGATTTATCTTTAAATGTAAGAGTATTATTCGCTTAATTATATCATTATTGGATAATTAAAAGTTTGAATGCTGATAATATATCATGTTAGATAATTAATTAATATTGATGTTTATTTGATAACTCAGTATTGATTGAGGTGGCCTACGAATTATTTGGTGACTAAGTCCTTTCATGTTATGGGCGTGAACTATTTTACACTTAATAAAATGTAGATTTTAATAAATATAAAAACTTAAATAAGTAATTCTTAAAATTAAAAAATATTTAATTACAATTATATATATTATTAAATTATATTTATTCAAAAGTAAAAATTATTTATTTAAAATATTTGTATTGAGAACTGTTAATCTATATAATTTATATAATTGTTATAATATGAGTTTTCTCCGTAAGAAACGAGCAAAAGGCACAACATGTTTGGATGGATAGCCCTAGCTTGTAAGTTTGGCTCAGCTCCATCTATATTTTAAATTAGAACAAATAAGTTAATCAACTATCTACTCATATATATAATTTTTAGTTAAATTCCATATTACTCAAATATAAACCTTATATATATTACAACATATATAACTACTGGTTTATAATAAACGAGTTGAAAATTGCAGCAAGTTCACTAATATGTGCTGCGAGATGGAAGGTGGGGATTGGAGTACAAATAATCGTTTTCACAAATTTGTTTGTTTCTAGATGCGCACAAATATGTTTGTTATCAAGATCATTTGGATTACAGCTAATAACTATGTATAAAATATATACATATATTCCTATTTGTTTTTATTAATTTGTAGGTAGTCATTCTCGATAATTTATTAACCATATAATAAATAAATAATGAATGTAATTTTCGTTGATATACCTTTTAATTTTTTATTTATTTATTAGTAAAATTTGTCGTCCATTGCTATTTTTACTTTAATATTTTATATCTTTAACTTTAATTTAATTACACTTATCCGACTGATTTTTTTAATAATATTAATATATCAAAATCTAACATTAATCATATCAATTACATTCTATTTGATAAAAAAAAATGATTCATATAGATTTGTATCCATTCATAAGATATAGTGAAATTTGCTCACTATTAATTTTTTTAATATTTTATATCCTCCATTTTACATTTTTTATACTTATCACATATATATTTTTTATGAATAAATGATTCATATAGATTTGTATCCATTCATAAGATATAGTGAAATTTGCTCTTTATTAATTTTTTTTTAATATTTTATATCCTCAATTTTACATTTTTTATACTTATCACATGTTTTTTTATGAATAATATTGACATATCTATTTGAAATACATTATAAGTTAATGCATATTATAACATTGATATTCCATTATATATAATTTAGATCATTTCTTGTGACAAGTTATTTAGACAATAAAACTATTTAAAGATATCGATGTCGATTTTTATCAACATTAGTAATTGGATGCAACTATACTTTATTCGGATTTGAGAATAGAGAATATAATGTTAAGACTTTAGATCATCATGAGGTATGGTGACCTTTGGCCCTCTGATACTTAAGTACGTCCAGATAGTGAGAAGAATGAGAAAACTAGTGTTTCTCCTTGTTATGCCTAAATATATTTAGAGAGATAATATAGATCTTAGTATTTGTAATTGAGAGAAGAATAAGTTATGTCAAGCTATAAAGTTATGAAATTATGTTGAATAATGATGTCTATTTATAGGAAAGAATATACCTACTGATGATCTTTATACATAATGATAGACTTATCTTTGAATGTTGGAGTGTTATTCACTTAATTATCTCATTATTGGATAGTTAAGGATTTGAATGCTGGTCTTATATCATGTTAGATATTTAAATGATGTTGACATTAATCTGTTGACCCAATGCTGAATAAGCCGACCTATGAGTTATTTGCTGGCTAAGACCTCTCTTATTACACCACATGACATGAGTTATTTTACACCCTACTTCATCCCTAAACTTTCTAGACATGGGTACATAGGCTAGGAGGTTTATTTTGCCATTCTATCACCACCTGGGTTCATTATTTGTTGAACCTCGCTAGTGGTGTCAAGTCCACTCTTACATAGTCTTTACTGGCCCTTATGACAAATTTCTTGTTTTTTATGTGATGACGGCTCTGAAATCCTTATAGGATCTGTCGATAACATGACTACCTTTTTTAGGAGAATGCAAAAGTGTGGGAGTTTTGATATTGCTCTTGTAGATATTCCCACTCTTTAACACTTAGGCTTTTCTTTGTTGTAATTATTTTTCAAACTTGTGTGGTTCACCTTATCTGAAAGGTCCAAGTAGTGAGAGATCTTGTCTTCATTGCCTCTAGTTCTAAGAGGACCAATATCTTGGTCTACTTAATAAGTTCTATGCTTGACTTGTGCCCAAAATTTGTCCAAAATGTAGACATATGGTTGAACACTTTAGGAATGTACTCTATAAGGGAAAACACATAAAAGTGCACCATTAAAGTTGTCCATTCTCTAGAAGGAGGACAAATGATTTGGCACAACCTAGGAAGGTAGTGGATAAGGCATCGTGGCCTATTAGATAGAAGTCTATGCTTTGTAAATTTTAGTTAGTCTTAGAGATCGAAGATGTCTAAACACTTCTTATGTTTCGGGCATTGTACTTCCTAAATGAGTTTTCTGTTAAGGTTTGCATGTTATAGTAGCCATATCGGAGGGCGAAAACCCTTGGGCCTAGACAATAAGTTCTAGCCTTTTGTTTAATTATTTTTGGAATACTTAGTCCTTATTATAGATGGTATAGGTTCATGACCCATTAAGTTGGGTTTTCCCACTGTAACTTCATCGGGGTCATTCTCTGTTCTAGATTTTCAAAGTTTATGTAGCTTGTAAACTATGACTTGTATAATAGACTTTTTATGCCTAATGGTCTACCATATGCTTGGATCATGATATTAGAGTTTAAGTCATTGTATGAACCTTTTGGACATATTTATATGTCATGTTGCTTTACTATTTCCGTACTTTTGATTCATGTACTTGTAATCCTATACTTGTGTAGCATCCATGTACCTTTTTTATTTTTTGGTGAGGTCCATTTATGATCTTGTTTATTTCAAGGCGAAGAGTACTCCTTGGGCACGTCCCTTGTTAAGATATGTGATCTTTTTTATTAGTATGCGATTGTGTGTACTTGTTGAGGAGCAAGCCCAAAGTGATTCAGATGGCTATATGTCCATACATATACCCTAATAAACCATATACATTTTGTCCCACCATATATGCCATGTTTGACCATGCTTCCATGTTCGACCACATGGGCCGTGTCTGAACATGTATGCTATGTTGGGTCACATAAGCCATGTCCAGCTATGTACCATGTCGATTCACATGTGTTGTGTCCAACCATATGTGCCATATTGGGTTACATATGTCGTATCCAACCAACTACCATATCATGGCGCATGTGATGTGTTCGACTATGTACCATAGCAACCTCACAACAATTTCGGGTACATTCAGTTAATAACCATAAGTTATAAGCTGGTAGTAGTTTCCCTACAATTTAACCACACTTCTTATTTTTAATATTTATTCAATAATATATTTAGTATAAAAATTAAATATTAACTTAATTTTTAATTTTTTTTAACTATTTAGTACATGTTTTTAAGTAAAATAAAAAAATATAAAGTAAGAATAAATAAAATTCAATCTAATTATACAAAATATTTTAAACTTTATTATTAAAATTATCTTTTTCTATATAATTATATGTATATACAATAATAATATTAATGTATATTTGGTTTCAATTAACTACAGTTTCAATATTGCAATAACCATCACCACCGCATGCTTTATCCATTACGGTTATTATGGGGAAAAAATTGTCAGATTTTTATAGATAACCATAGTTTCAATAATCTATGGTTAAAATGCTTATCCCTAATGTCGGGTCACATGTTTCATGTTCGGACATGTACCTTGTCAGGTCACATGTGTCTGTCCGACCACATGCCATGTCAGGTCGCATATGTTGTGTCCAGCCATGTGCCATGTCAGGTCATATGTGTCCTATCTGATCATGTACTATGTTGAGTCACATGTGCCATATTCGACCATGTACGTTGTTAGATCACATGTGCCGTGTTAGGTCTTGTGACTTTAAAAACTTTTGAAGTCCTTGGTGGATTATTCCATCCTAACGTGAGTGTCGTTGCACTCTATCCATGCTTAACAATTTTTATCAATGGCTAGGGTTGGAGAGTCAAGGTCTCTACCATGACAAAAACTGTGTTTGCATGGATGAGGTGTAGAATTTGCAATAACTCCTTAACTCGGGGTGTACTTGCTACCTATTTAAACCTCAAGCAAGCTCGTAGAGGTAGGGCATAGAAGTTGTAGCAATTCCTAAACTCGGGACATAATTATTGTCTGTTCAAAGATCTAACATGGCTCGTAGAAGTAAGGCACAAAATTTGTAGCAATTCCTAAACCCGAGGAGTGGTTGCTGCATGTTCAAAGGTCCAACATGGCTCATAGAGGTGGGGCACAGAAGCTGTAGCAACTCCTGAACCTGGGTTGTAGTTGGTTCATATTCAAAGTTCAAGCATGGCACATGGAAAAGGGGCACATGAGTTGTAGCAACTCTTGACCCCTAGCATACTAGCGTGTAACTTTTCATAACCTACACTTATCAGTCCCTTTGTAGTTTGGACTTTCCCCATCCTTTTCAAATTCCATGAATGTGAAACAAGCTTGGCCCAAATACCTGTAGACACAATTTTTATTAAAGTAAAAGTATACCTTAAGCATTGTCTATTTTTTATCGTAGTGGAACGTTGTTCGTGTCCCATGTTATTCTTTATGAGTGGCGTCTTGTGCCACATTTTGCTCTTTTAAGGCAATTATTTTCTCTAGAGATTTTGGTAGAGATGATACATAAGGACAAGATCCCTTGGACTTGTGTAGGAATAGCCTATTTGAAACTCTATTGTGGGGTTTTCTTAGTCCACACTTACCTCTTGGATGTGGTACCACTTGAAGATCATGTGAACTCATGTAATCATGGAGGAGTTACAACATTGTCTTGGACCTCCTATATGTGAGTGGAAACATATTTTTGTTTCTTAGTTGGACATGATGTGAGTTGTGTGTTTTGCAACACACAAAAACGTGCAAGCATACACGGTCACAAGTAATAAATTTGATAAGTAAGTTATCGTTCCCACAGAGATTTGTTACTATAGTTTGTTGAATACTAAAATTATCTCTCTCTGATTTTATTCAAAACGCACGTTGATTGAAACAAATGTAAGAAAACAGTTAAATAACAAAATAAAATAAATCTAGGATTGCAATTTTTCACCAAATTAATCAACTCAAATCATTTTATTTTCTTTTGATTCATATTTTTTTAGTACATTTAATTTGTCAACCGAAAACTTCTAATTTTATTCATACATCTCTTCCGAGCTCCGTACAAACACACCTCGTTAAATTAATTCACTATATTCCTATGAGAATTAAATTCACCGAGATTCATTACGTTTTAAGTTTTCAAATGGCCACACATACAATTAGGGTATATTCCTATCCTTCATCATACATGTCATTCTATTTACAAGCAATATACACACAAATGCCTCTTCCAAGTTTATTTATGTGCCACTGATCGTTTCGATAAGATTTGTAAATAATCAAAAAGCATTAAGCACAAAATAGAACGAACAAATCGAACGTCTTATAAATCTATTAAAAATAATTAAAACAAAAGCTTCATAAATTTAGATCAAATGCAACCCTAAAAAAATTAAATTACTTCATAAAATAAAAATAAAAATTACAACAGATTCAGAAAAATAAGATGAAGAAGAAGGAAAATTAAAACATCACTTAGAACAAATATTTGGCACACGCAGAACACAACAAAAGCCAAAAAATGGTTTCTGCGTGTTCTGCCGTCCAAAACCGAGCAACACAAAAAAACTAAACTCTAACCAAAACTCCAAAACTTCTAAACTCTATCATCTTATCTCCTATTTATACCTAAAAAAATACATCAAAAATATTAAAATTTAATACACGCGGGGACAAAGAAGTGTGGGACAAATAATAAATTAAAACGTGTGGGGGACAAAATTGTATCGAAAATGGAATCGAAAACGCGGCTAATATGAGTGGACAAAGCTGCATGTTTCTGTTTTTATTTTCATTCCACGCTGCCACGTGTCGCGATCTGATTCGCTGAAACAAATAGTGGGACACGTGGCAGCACCTCATTTGTTGAAGGAATTGGGAGCACGCAAAAATTGTCGCACGGAATTGGGGCACGTAATGCGTGGGGGTAACAGTTGGAACGCGTGCAAGATTCGGCGCCTTCACGCTCATCGTAACCTACCACGTGTCGCGATATGATTGGCTTAAAAATATAGTGTGACACGTGGCATCTTCTTATTAGCAACAAGGATTCGTGCAGACAGGTGGCTTCATTTGATTCGCTAAAAATCCGGTTGCACGCAGAGATCGGCCCACGGGATGAGAGGCGCACGTACGTGGGGGACAGCGGCTGAACGCGTCAGAGAAGTGGGTTCCATATGTAAGAACACATCAATTTTAATTAATAAAATAGGTGAAAATAACTATATAAAATACAGTTATCAATGTGTTACTTCATTAAATCTGTGTCTAGACTTAGTTGATTATGTGGATCTCACAAAGTGTTCTCATATGGAATTTGGGTGAATTTTTGAAATGCACTCTTAGAGAAACCTTATAGAACTCCTTTTGAAATAATTCATAGGGATATGTGCACCTTTGGATGATATGTGATGGTTGTACACCTCATAACCATATTTTTTGGTAGGGTACAATATTAGGTTACACACTTTATGTCATTGCATGAATGTTTTGGTCATATCATATATGTTCTTATCTATGATCCATGCACTTCTTTATTTGTACGTTTATTTTTTAATCTAACTATGATTTCATCTATTTGTGAGATCGTTGACACGAGACCTGTGAGTGGACACCATGGCGCTCTGGGCATTGGAAGATGCCACAGGGGGTCCTTGTTAATGAGAAATGGTTACAAATCTTATGGACTATGGAGGCACTCCAAAATAGTTTAGAGTGTGTTCTTTATAATGTTGAGGTAGACAAATGGTCCCATTCTTGAAGTTTTTCCTATACTTTAAGGGTTTTTAGTACCATTGTAAATGATTTTTAAGGTAGCCATATGTCGCTAAGGCCACATGGTTAACATGACCAATTTGGCCAAAGTGTCCCTACATATGGGCCTTGATATGATTGCATGGACTACAATAGGCGATTGCTTCTACTCGAGGTGGTACAAACTGGTCCAAGATGGACGGTCAGAGGAATGTTTCTTGCAAATCCATAGATGAGTGATTTGCACTTTATGAGTGAACTTTGTCTAGTAGGCCATGAGCCTGGTTTCCATCATGGAAGGTCGCGTCCATAGGATGGGAAGTGTGTGATCCTAAGAGGTGATCCCATAATGGCTTAGGATGTTATTTTCGTCATTTTGAACGTTGGAACTAGTTTGTTATTTCATTCTTTTTTTAAAGAATGATCGGTTATTATTTAAAAATATTATAATGATGATGATTGAAAGAGAAAATAATATTTTTTAAATATTATTTGAATGCATTGATCTCCTAATAGCCTGGCATCTTAATTATAAAAATTTCAAGATTTTGATGCGTGATTTTAAAATGAGGATTAGATTATATTTACAATGAAATTTGGGGGATCGTCGTTGGAAGTAATCCAATTTGAAATGTCCCAATTTGAAATGTTGTTGTGAAGCTGTTGACTAACTATGTGTATAATCTCTCTTTTAAGCCAATTTCGAAGCAAAGAAAATATGAAATTCAAGTATTTTATTTTATAAAACAATTATTAAGAAAAATAACTGATATAATTAATAAAAGTATATTAATAATAAATAACACATAATAAATTTTTTAATTCCTATTATTATTAAAAAAATATTTTATTAATAATAATAATAATATATAATTAATGTTAAAAATAAATTAAATATTTATATATTTTTATTATCATAATAATAACATTTATTATAATAATATCTTACTTATAATTTTCATTACTTTAATTATTATAAAAAAACTAACCACCGAAATATATACATCTTTTATATTATTAATTAGGATGAAATAATACTTCCAGTTTTTTTTTAAATTATAAAAAAAAGTTATAAGTTTTAAAAATAATAATTATATATTTTTTTTTATTTTTTTATTTTTTAAAGAAATTATTTATAATAAAATTAATCAGAGTTAAAAAATTTAAGAAAAGTATTATAACAAAATAATAATAAAAAACATTTTAAATTTTTTTCAAATTCTAAGAAATTTCTCGATTAGTTATTTCAAATCATTCTGCGTCTCGAGGTGGCGAACATTATTTGTCAGAGTAAATATTTTAGGTTACGTATTTAAAATTTTAGCTCATATGATTTGTTGAAAAATGAGACTTTTGGATGCATCTAACAAATTTGAAATGAGCCTATCTACCAAATGACGCTGAGCTGTATAAATAATTTTATTTTTAAATCTTTAAAAAATATTTTCTAATATATATTTTTATATAATTTTTTTTAAAAATATTTCATTTTACGTTATAAAAAAATATTTTTTTAAATAGAATTTTATATATAATAAAAAATTATTATAAATTTATCTATCTCCTACTTATTATTGTATGCATCGATATATGCACACAGGTCATTGGTAGGCGTGTAAATATGTAACTATTATCAAATAAAAAAAATCAACAATTTGAAGATTAAATATGCACACAGGTCATTGGTAGTCGTGTAAATATGTAACTATTATCAAATAAAAAAAAATCAACAATTTGTAGATTAAAAAAGAGAGGGGCAAGCATCTACAAATAATAATAGGCTAAGGCAAAACCATGAACACCACCAAAAAACACTCTATAATTTGAGTAGTAAGAGCTTTCTTTTCAATCCAATGGCAGAAGGAATCCTTTATAACTTTACAGCAGGAATACTTCAAAGGTTGGCCTCTGAAGTTGTGAATGAGATTGGACTAATTTGGGGAGTGAAGGAGAAGCTTCTTGGCCTTGAAGACACCATGTCAATGATCAAAGATGTTCTTCTTGATGCACAAGAACAAAGAATCCATAGACATCATATCAAAAACTGGCTTTCCAGGCTTGAAGATGTGGTTCAGGATTTCGAAGACTTGTTGGATTACATGGAAACTGATGCTTTGCGAAGACAGGGGAGATCCAATAAGAATCAACTTCTCAAAGAGGTATGCAATTTCTTTTCCTCTTCAAACCGAGTTGCTTTTCGGTTCAAAATGGCTCATTGGTTAGAAGATATTAAGAAAAAATTAGCTGTAGTTCAAGCTGATAGAAGAGAATTTCAACTAGAGGTACGCCTTGAGGAGGTTCCTCTAGTTGCAAGTGATGTGAGATTTGAGCAAACTCACTCATTTGTACCTGAAGAAGAAGTTATTGGCAGAGATCTTGATAAGTCAAATATTATTAACAAACTATTAAATGATGATCAAACAAATCAGCATGTGTCAACTATTGCTATAGTTGGTTGTGGAGGAATGGGAAAAACTTCACTTGCTCAACTTGTTTTTGATGACAAAAACATCCAAAATCATTTCCAATTAAAGTTGTGGGTGTGTGTCTCTGATGTTTTTGTTGTGAAAACAATTGTTGAGCAAATCATCAAATCTGCTACTAATAAGAGTCCAGATCATAATTCTGAAATGGATCAATTGCAAAATCAACTCAGAAATGAGCTGAAGGATAAGAGATATCTTTTAATATTAGATGATGTATGGAATGAAGATTTTTCAAAATGGGATGAATTAAGAGTCTTATTAGGTGTTGGTGCTATGGGAAGTAGAATTCTAGTAACAACCCGTAGTACGATGGTGGCAAACATTACAGGTGACCAAGAACCATATCATTTAGGGATACTAGATGATGGGTTTTCTTGGTCTCTGTTTAAAAAAAGGGCTTTTAAGGAGGGATATGAAGGTAATAAAAGCATTGAAGATATTGGAAATGAGATTTTGAAAAAGTGTGGCGGAATTCCCATTGTCATCAAGACAATAGGAAGTATGTTGCGTTTTAAAGATGCAGAAAATGAATGGCAACAATTCCTTGATAAGGAGCTTTCCAAAGTGCCCCAATATGCTGACAACATTTTACCAAGGCTAGAATTGAGCTATAATCATCTTCCATCACATTTAAAACATTGTTTTGCTTTTTGTAGCTTATATCCCAAAGATTATGAATTCGATGTTAAGGGGATGATTCGATATTGGATGGCACTAGGTTTTGTCAATTCACCAGACCAGAGTCGTTCTCTAGAAGATGTTGGTCTTGAATATTTTAAGGAGTTGTTGTCAAGATCATTTTTCCAACAAGTTGAAAGAAATAAGTGGGGTTATATAATGAGTTGCAAAATGCATGACTTCATTCATGATCTTACTATAAAAGTAGCAGGAACAGAGTGCATTTCATTAAATTCAAAGGGAGGAAATATTGGCAAAAGAAATCGTCATTTATCATTTCATCGTGATTTTGAGCAACCGTTTCCAACTTACTTGCTTCAAGCAGAAAGGATACGGACAATTCTTAACCCCTTTAAATTATCCCATTTGTTTGATGAGCCAACTGTTTATAAAATTACCTCAAGTATGAAGCGCATACGATTGTTGGATTTGAATTGCTCAAATATTGAAAGAGTCCCCAAGTCTATTGATAAGTTGTTGCATTTGCGGTATTTGGATTTATCTCATAGTAATTTTCTTGCCACACTACCTAATTCTTTGTGTAAATTACAAAATTTACAAACATTGAAACTGAATTGTTGTGAAAATTTTCAAAAGTGGCCAAAAGATTTTGGAAAATTAGTCAATCTCAGACATCTTGAGTTTATGTTTTGTGAGATCCTAGAAGAATGGCCAAAAGACATAGATAAACTTGTCAATCTCAGACATCTTAATTTCGAAAATTGTGATAAGTTAAAAAACTTGGTGCCGCGTGGATTGAGTCAGCTCACCAATCTTCAAACATTATCATCGTTAAAAATAGATGGTAATATGGAGTTTGGGATAGGACAAATGGGAGATTTAAAAAACTTAAGAGGAGGAGAGCTAGAAATTGTAAATTTGAGGCACCAAAAATATGAAATCTCAAAAGCAAATTTGAAGGAAAAGCAGTTTAACAGCATAATACTAGAATGGGAGAACAATGGGGAAGTTGATAATGATGAGACTAAAGCTACTGCCGACGAGGAAACATTGCAAGACCTACATCCTTCCCAGAACCTCAAAGAGTTGAAATTAGATGGCTATTGTGGTTACAAGTGCTCGAGTTGGTTTGAATCTCTTACAAATGTGTTTAGGATTGAGTTGAAGAACTGTAAAAATTTGAAATATTTACCTGGGTTGGCTCATTTGCCTGCTCTCAAAAAATTGACACTTGTGAGTTTGCCCGCCTTGGTGTGTATTTCAAACAATAATAGCGAAGAATTGATCTGCAGATCATCATCCTCATCTTCCAAATCAACATCGTTCTTTCCATCCTTGAAGAAACTCACTTTGAAGGATATGCCTAGTCTGAAGGGATGGTGGAATACTAACGATGAAGATAACAGCCTCCTCAGAACATTTCCTTGTCTTTCTGAGCTGACGATTCTGAAATGTCCAAGATTCAATTGTATGCCGTTTTTTCCATCCCTAGTTACATATTTACGTTTTGATTATATCAGTTGGAAGGGTATATTTCAGAGTACATTGATGATGAACGACATTGAAGGAGCATCAACAACAACTTCTTCTTCTCATTTGACCAAATTGAGGGGGATGACCTTGACGGATTCTGAAGACATAGAGTCTCTACTCTTATCATCAAAAAGCCTCACATCTTTGAAGTACCTCGAGATTAAGGAGTGCCCTAGATTAAAGAGTATCTTCTCAGGCATTCAACATCTCACGTCACTTCAAACACTGTCAATTGATAATTGCGAGGAGCTCGAGCTGCTTTTCGATGATGTCACCATGTCTAAGTCCCTCGTAAACCTCTCTTTTTTCTATCTGAATCACCTTCCAAAAGTTGAGGCTTTTCCGGATTGCATAAGTAACCTTAAATCTCTTAAGGTTTTGAATATCAATTATTTGGAGAATTTAAACAGCTCAGGATTGAAAGGGATATGTAGCCTTCCCTCTTTAGAGGAACTTTTTCTTGAGTCTTGCAACAGACTTTCAACACTCCCTCAAGAAATATGTCGTCTTTCCAGCTCGTTAAAAGAATTGACAATCCATAATTGTCTCCATTTTCATTCACTGCCTGGAGAAATATTTAGTCTCACCTCTCTAGAGATATTGAACTTGTTTAGACTTCCCGAATTGAAGTCTCTTCCTCAAAAACATTTGCTCGACAACATCCAAGAAATCAAGTTTTGGAATAATGAGATAGAAAAAGTATTCATCAAATCAGTCCAAAGTCAAGATAGAGATCCCCCGACCAACCTCAAACTCCACATTGATGAAATCCCACATTTGGAAGAGCATGTCAGGTACCAATCATAACTAGTAAATTTTTGTTCAAGTTTCGTCTCCTTTACCTCACTTTTCTCTGTTATTCTGGTTTTCTATTACCCATTACAAGTGTGGTATGATTTAGTACCATTCATGATAAGTTGATTGTTGATTTCAGCTTAGACTTGGTTTTTATTTTTTTGATAATTTTGTTTTGGGTTTTGGAGAAACCAATGGGGCGATGGGATGTAGTTTTTCAAATTGATTTCTTTTAATGTATATTTTTGGGATTCTGCAGGAATTCTGGATTTTCATTTTCATCTGAAAGGAATATTCGTATATAATTAAAGGTTAGCTACTTAATATATATAGTCTAATAGATTATCATCTGAAAGGAATATTCTGGATTTTCATTATCATCTGAAAGGGATTTTTTATTTATCTAAAATGTGTTTTTATTTAAATAAGTGTTAGTATTTAATATTTTGTGTTAAAAGTTAGAATTTTGATACTAATAATACTGTCTAATTATAAGTTTTGTTAAGTATTTATCTTTTTTATCAATTTAATAATATTTATAGTTAATGAACTGGAAAAGAGTGTTACAAATGTGACAAACTTAATTGAGATGTCTTCATATATGTTTAAATATTATTAATCTGATACATTATTTAAAGATTATTTGTATTTATTTGTATTTATTGATTTTTTATTTAAAAAATATCTTTTTAATATAAGATTATGATATATTAAGCTTATAATTAATAAATAATGTATTCTCATATATATATATATATATATATATATATATATTTATCTTTTAAAAAAACTAAAAACAAAGTCACATAATTTTTTAATTTAGTTTATAAAATTTAATGGTTACTTAATAATTATGATAGTTTTAGTTTTTTTGTAAATAGAGATCAAAATAATATTTATGTCAGTACACATCCCATGATAACTTAAAATTAAAAAAAAAATCATGATACGTTATTGAGTATATCAAATTTTGACCGAATTTTTACTATTTCTTTATTTTAAAATATCATTTTATAACATATAATTATCTACATGTTATATAATATCTATATCTCCCTATCTAATATATATATATAAACCTAACCAAATAATAATAAATATAGTTAATAATATATTTAAATTAAATTCTTAACATCTATCTAAAATTTGGCATAATATATATCTCCTGTTTTTCCACTGTTATAAATTAGCATTTATAAAAGCAAAAATCGGGTCTAATTTTAATTGCACAAATATATAATTATAGGTAACATAAAAAATAATAAGACATACAATGATTTAAGTGGTTCAACTTTTTAATATGAAAAATCTACTTCACTAACGACGACATACCGAGAAAAATTCACTAATAATCAAATGCAGATAAGAGAGTTTCACAAAATTATACCAAATCCAAAAATATATCCAGAAAATATACCAATCTAATTTATTGGTAATATATAGCAAGATAAATTAACAAACTTACTATTAAATTAAATATTATCGTACAAATATCAACTCTAATGTTGATGGATGGTGAAAATTGAACTACTTGGTTGGACGAGAATAAAGCTAGAAGTGGCTCTGTTTTCAGCTAGCTTCTGTTCTTCTCTGCAGCTGTTGTTGCTCTCTCTTTTCTACAGAATTTTTCTCTATGAGTAGTTCCTCGCCTTAATGTTTTGGGCCATTAGTTAACATCTACCAAGACTTTCGATAATAAAATAAATATATCATCTTTTTATTTATAATATTCAAATCTTATAAACTATACAACTAAATATAAAGAAAAACAATATTAAGTGATAATGATATTAGTGTCTTATACACTCCGAAGTCACAAAAAGGTCATTAAATAGTTTATAAAGCATTAACATAAATAAGAAAAGATAATAAGTTCTTTTTACTATATAAAAAAAGGAAATTTTTGTTATGTAATATCAACGAATTAATCTAAATTTACTTCGATGCTCAAAATACTCGGTCAAAAATTATTAATACTTGAGTGTAAAAATTTTAAATGAAAAATTGGTGAAAAATGACATTAAAAAACACTAATGTGTGAGTCTCTGCTTTTGTTTCTTTCTTTTTTTCTTTCAATAGCCGAATGGTCTTATTCTTCTTCAAAAGTAAAATGGTCACACGTGGCCAACATCTTTTGTTTTTTTTAATAAATAAAAACTCTTAATTTTATTAAAATCTAATAAATTATCAATTTAACTATAAATTAAATAATTAATATTAACATTATTAATTATAGATGAATTTTTTTAATCTTTTAACATTAATTTAAAAATATATATCAATATTTAATATAATAGTAAGAAAATAAAAATAATATATATATAATTTATGTAATTAAATTCTATAAAATAAAAGTAGTTATCACGATAATAGGTTTAAAGTAAATAGTTTATTGATTTGTTAGTTTAGTGAATAATAACTCTTGTATGAGAAACATAATTTAAATATGACTGATTTGATCCATGTTAACACTAACTTGTATAATTTTATTTAATAAATAATTTAAATATAATATGATAAAATATGATTTTATTTAATTAGTATTTTTATTATCTAAGAAGATAATCATGAATATAATTTGATTTAACTTAATAAGTATATTTGTAAATATTTTTTTTAATTCTTTATATTAGTTATCTATCATTTTTTTAATTAATGAGATATGATATGATCTAAAATTAAAAAAAATGATTAATTCAACGTGATAATGATTTTCTCATAATTGAAATGATCAATGTAATTTACCTATTATATAAATAATCATAAATTATATTAGTTGTAATTAAAAAAATATTGTATATAATAAAAATAATAAAGTAATTATTCATAAGAAAATATATTTATTATAAGTATATGTTGTGATGAAATTTTTTTATAAAAAATAAAAAATGAAAAGTCTCCAACGTTTCAATAATTATTAAAATAAAAAAATTATGTATAATTAATTATCATAATAATTGTTATCATGTGTTGGAATTAAAATAATAAAATATATATTTTATTTATAATTGAATGTCACACTAATGGTAGTAATATCACGAATATAGCACGTTCTACGTGGGATTATATTTACATAGTTGATAATTTCTCAATATCATGAATATAAAAGACAAAATTATGCTTACCAATATAAATAAGTAAATATCTATCAAACAACGTTGTAAAATTTACAGATAGTCCTTAAAAAATAAAATATTATATTTTTAATTAAATACATACTTTTTAATTATAAAATGAGTAATTTTATATGGTATTAATTAAATATAAAAACTACTTAAAAGAGGATATATTTGTTCATTATCTTGCTATAAAAGTAGCAGGAATAGAGTGACACGTTACCTAATTCTTTGTGTAGATTCCAAAATTTACAAACATTGATACTAAATGGATGCATTGATCTTCAAATTAAAGTGACTGAAAGACTTTGAAAAATTAGTTGATCTGAAGCATCTGAGTTTTCTTCTTGTAGAAGACTCAAAGAATGGCCAAAAGATAAAGAAAAACTTGTCAATCCGAGACATTTTAATTTTGAATATTGTAATAATGTGTGGAGAACAACATGTTGCGTGGATTAAGACAGCTCACTAATCTTGAAACGTTATCACCAGAACCTCAAACATTTGTATTTATATGGCTATTGTGATAACAAGTGCTCGAGTTGGTTTGAATCTCTTACAAATGTGATTAGTCTTGAGTTGATGAATTGTACAAATTTACAATATCTATAATGGTTAGCTCATTTTCCTGCACTCAAAAAATTGAGTCTCGTTGATTAGCCTGCCTTGGAGTATATTTCAAGCAGTAATAATAATGAATCGATATCATCATCCTCATCTTCCAAATCAAAATTGTTCTTTCCATCCTTGAAGGAACTCACTTTGGACAATATGCCTAGTCTTAAGGGATGATGGAATATCAACGAGTCTCTTCTCGCAACATCAAAAAGCCTCACATCTCTTGAGGACCTAAATATTTGGAAGTGTCCTAAATTAAAGAGTATTTTCGATGATGTCAACATGTCTAAGTCTCTTGTCAACCTCTCTTATTTGTTTTTGATTGACCTACTAAAAGTTGAGGCTTTTTCAGATTACATCAATAACCTTAAATCTCTTAAAATTTTGAAGATTGTGCATTTGGAAAATTTAAATAGCTCAAGACTGAAAAGGTTACGTAGCCTCCCTTCTTTAGAGAAAACTCCCTCGAGAAATATGTCATCTTTCCTGCTCTTTAAAAAAACTGATAATCTTTAATTGCCCTAGTTTCCATTCCATGCCTGAAGTAATATTTAGTCTCACCTCTCTAATGATATTGAACTTAACCAAACTTCCGAAATTGAAGTCTCTTCTTCGTAAACATTAGCTTGCCAAGATCCAAGTACTCAACTTTTGGTATAGGAATGAGATTGGGATAAAAGTCAAAGTGTTCAGATCAGAACCTAAAGTTTTCCAAAGTTAAGCTAGAGATCACTTGACCAACCTTCGGTACCTCACACTCAATATTAAGACCTGCCCACATTTGGAAAAGCCTATCATGTACCTTATATTATTCATCATTCATAACCAGTAAATTTTTGTTCAAGTTTTGCATCGAAAATTTACTAAAATACTCTCAATATCTTTATGAATAACTCTTTCTTTTTTTTAAGATATAAGTGTGATGAGATAATGATTGTAAATCAAAAATACTAAAGATGCTATCGATCACTTAAACAAAAATATGCATACTATCACTTTGACAAGTACTCTTTGTCTATCCCACTGTCCCTTTTCTTTCTTGGGAGAAAAAAAGAAGCTCTACACCACTCTCTTCCGTCTCCTTTAACTCCCTTTCCTCAATTCTTCTGGTTTTCTTTTACCTATTAGAAGTTGTACGTGGTATGATTTAGTACTATTCATTATAATTTGGTTGTTCATTTCAGCTTGGACTTGGTTTTTATTCTTTGGATGGTTTTTTGATAATTTTGTTTTGGGTTTTTGAGAATCCAATGGGGCAATGGGTTGTAGTTTTTCGGATTCTACATGAGTTCTGGATTTTGTGTATCATTTGAAGGGGAGAGTCCATTAGATCATGATGCATTTGATTTTGTATGAGTATAGTTGATCAGGTCGAAGATTTGTACATACTGGAATGGGCTTCCTCTGGGAGAATCAAGGTTAGCTAATTAAGATATATAGTCTTAGTCTAACTACATCAATAATGATATAGATTCCTTACAATTGTTTGTATTATAATATTGTTTTAATTTTGTTTATATACTTTTGAATTATATAGGATGTAGAAATATAGTCGACTATTTAAAAATGATTTTGTATTTTCTTCTATTTTTATTTCAATCTTATACTCTATCCTATTCTTGTTCCTATCTTCTTTTCTCTTCTATTTTATTTTTTTCTTCTTTGTTCTAATATATTTTATCTCATTTTTCTACTTTCTTCTACTTTATTTCATTCTTCTACTTTCAACTTCTATTTTATTTCAATTTTCTATTTTCTTTTATTTATCTTAATATTTTACTTTCATCTCTCTTTTTTAGAGGCAGCTAATCTTTTATTTTCCTTTTCTTTTGCCCATTGATACATGTAAATTTCACCCACTTAAATTCTAATATACAAGTAAAATTTATATAATGTACAAATAATATGAATCATTAAATCTTAAGGTTAATTTCAAATGAAGTTTTTTCATACTATTTATAAATATTAATTAATATTTTTTTAATTAATATAGAATATATTTTTTATACCGTAAGATAATTTAGCTATTTTGTTTTACAATTTAATACATTGTTTGAGTCGTTTAGGTAATACCATTGTATTGGTTTTTAATATTTTGAATTAATGGTGGTTGCCAACTCTTATTACTAAAATTGCAACGTGCTTTAGTTTTGGAAATATAATAGATTTGGGAATTTTTATGGATTAAAAACATATTTGATAACCAATTTCATTTTAATTTTTGATTCTTTGATTTTATAATTAGATTTTTATTTATTTTTGTCGATTGTATATTTGATAAATAATTTTTAATTTTTAAATTTTTTTAAAAAATAAAAACTTTTTCAATTTTTACGTTCTAAATTTTATTAAACTTTAAATCATTAATCATTTTAGTAAGGTATTATGATTTCTTTGAGTAATAAAAAATAAAAAATGAAAATTTAATATCAAATTAATTTATTTTAAATTTCAAAATTTCAATGAACTCTAAAATCAAGTTTCAAAATTTATAAAATAAAATCTAAAAAAAATGGTTTATCAAAGATACTTAACTTTTAATTTAAAAACATAAATTTATAATTTATAATTAAATTAATGATAAAATAAATGTATATTATATAAATAGCTTTCAGGGCATGTCAAGTATATAAAAAATATTATTTCACATCCTTCTTTTAATTAAATATTATTTTTAAAGAAAAGGGTCAAAATAATATTTTTAATTAAGGATTAGGTTTAGCTTAATTTATTTGTTTTTAATTAGTATTATTCAGTTATAATAATTATTAAAAAGTATTATTTAATTATTTTAATCATTAAAAATGTATGATAAATTTAAATATTTTATTATTAAATTTAAATGTAGGTATGTGAAAAAGATATGCATTTCTTAATAGTTAAAAGTAAAAATTTAAATTTAATTAAAAGAGCAACAAAAATAAAGAGAGGTTAAGATAATTGTTTTTGGAGAGAAACATATAAAATAATTAAAATATTCCTTTAATAAATCAAAAGTTTGTTAAAATTATAAAAATGATGTTTAAGTCATGTTTATCCTTCGATGATCCCACGTAACCAAAAGAGCAAAATGACACATTTTACAAAAAAACCAATCGACACCAAAACCATTAACATAATTACTAAAATAGCACCCCACTCTATTTTAAAAGTTTAATGTTTAGTAAAAGTTAATTTTTATTTTAAAGCTTTAAATAATTCTTTTAAGCTTTATTTAATTATCAAATTCTTCTTTCTTTATTTATAATTTTTCTTTTTAATACTCACTATTTTAAAAGTATTATTTAAGTTAAACATTTCTTTTAAAATCCATATCAAGATATCATTTTTTTATAGTTATAATTAATAAATGAATATAAATTTGACGTTCTCATCACTACATTATCATTATCTATAAAATTTTAAATTATCTATGTTTATATCGGTAAAATTAATCAAAAGTGATACTTCCACAGAACCTATTGATTTTTTCTTGAGACATGGAGCTCATTTTTGTTTAGTAAGTGGACACATTTTATTCAAATTTTATAAGTATTTTTCTATTTTGTTCATAATATTTAAGTTTATTAAGTTTTTACAAGTTTAATTTTTTCTTATTAGGAAATTAATATTTTATATTTAGAAAATAGATAATTAACTTTTAAGTGAGTTTATAAATTTTATTCAGATTTACAACATAATACAGATTTTGATTAAAAAATTGAAATTTATATTCAACTTTTAGCAACAATATTTCAGAATAGTATTATTATGACATTTCATAACCTTTGTACTCATTTTTGTATTCTAATTTAAGAAGCAATATTTTATATTATTATATATATTAGTAAGTATTATTATTTTTAAACCATCAAACAAACACTGTCTCCTAGATTTAATACCAACATAATAAATAAATAAATAATGGGCACCTATCTACATTCGTATGACCAACACATATGTGGGTACAATTGCACACTACATGTGCAAAGAGCTATATACACGTATGATCATTTTTTCTCCTAATGTGCATTTGGTGAGGTTTTTTTTGATAAATTATTAAATGTAAACTACTTATAGTTATTTTACATGCAAAAATACATTTCAAGTTATATTTATTTCTTCAAAAGTTTTAATAAAATTTGTCTATACTTTTATGTAGTGATCTATATCTATATTTTACAGTTGAGTTACTAAAAATTTTAAAAATTTGTTCTAAAATTGTTATTTTTTTTAAACTTGTCTACTTATTGATTATTTTTACTTACTCATTTTTTTAAAATTTTTTCCTCTCAGACATAAATATTTTTTTATTAAAGACTTGAATTGATTTTATTTTGTATGATTTCTCTTTCATTTGTAATTATTAAGAGTTTATTTCGATTTCTTGGTAATATAGTTGGATTATAAATTGTTTTGTAATCCCTTAATATATTATCTTTCTTTTATGACTTGTTATATGAGCGGGGGATTTTAAATGCTTTGCACAAATAGATGTCATGTTCTGATTTATATATGTTGGTTTAATGTAAAAAAAAAGGAGATACTATGTTAAATTTTTTATAGATTTTAATATGTATTAATATTTTCTAAGTATGAGTAAACTTGAGGCGGATCCTATAGTTTCTTTCAAATAGAATTGGATATTTTATAAAAAAAAATGAATATTTTAGATGTCTTTTGATTTTTGTTTTAAATTCCCACTAAAAATTAAATTCATACATATAATTTACTCCTTATATTTGAATCATATATCAAAGATTAGTGATTTAATCACATCTTTTTTATTTATACATTCATATTATACTAAAATATATAGTAAGAAAAAGCTTATTAGAGAACCCACGCCTACATCTACGTGGAACAAACGTCTAAAGATAATAACTTGTATGTTATTGTCATTGTAGAAAACTCTTTGGGTCAAAAGATCGCTTGCAGATTTTTGATTTTTTATTCTAAAAACATTCAATCAATATTGAGTATATATTTACAAGCTAAAATCGACTACTGCATATTATCAAACTAAATGAATTTTCGATTGGTGGTAATTGTAACTTTTCATGGGAACACCAATTTCTAATAAAATTATTCTTATACCTAAAGATGAGAGAGTATTTTTGATAACTAAGAGAAACAAAATTAATATATACTTTGTTCTTATTCCATTATAACTAATATTAATTATAGATCCTATTCTAATTTTTGTATTCTAATTAGTTGATATTTTTAACTGATATTAATTCCAATTAATTTGATGGCGTTAGATGTTAATTAAATCTGAAGATCGTATGATATCCATGGCTTAAATGCCAATAAAAAGAGAGAATCATTTTTCACTTTAAAATAAAATAGTGATAATTAATAAATATTTCAAAATGAATATTTTATGAATTTTTTTATATTAATTATGACTCTATTATTACTAAATAATCATATTTTAAGAACTTTTGGTCACTTCAAATAAAACTAATAATATTTTAATATTAAAATTATTAAAATAATATATTTTATTGATTTTTTTTATAAAATTAAATAATTAAATGATATTATTTTAATTTTAAGAATTAAACGATACAAATGACTTAATTTTATGACTTTTTTTATCTAAAATAATATAAGTATATTTCTAAAAAACTTGTTTCCGAAAACAAATGATAAATTCCTTGATAAGAAAATACCAAAGAATATAGGAGAAAAAAGTAACTTCAATGATTTATTTTGACAAGTTAGTAACCATGGGATGACATGATCTCTCCATTTATCGGACCAAATCGGATCGGTTTAAATCGAAAAATTCTAGTTCCAATTCCGATTATAAATAGTTTAGTATAAAGTTTATACATAAAATATAACAAAAGACATAATATGCCATAAATCTATCCATGGCCAAGCGGATGAAGCTCGTTCCTTTATCTTTGAACTTAGTAGTTCAAAGAGTTCCAAAAATTCTATAGTGTGATTGTCATATAATGCAAAGAGTTCTAAAAATTCTAATCATCAAGAAAAACCAATTCACAGCAAAAAAGGCGTAAAAACGTGCTTGATGCTCCTTGGATTGCTATGGGTTTGCTCAGAGCCTTAAATACACGTACATGTTGACAAATTATCTTGTGAAAATGAAAACTTGCCAAGAATGTAGATATTAGCATTTTTCACATAAGCCATTGTCCTCTAAAAATTAGATCTTCGATATTTGGCTTCAAAAGCGAGGTTGTAATAGATTGCAAGGATGAAAATAGGTGCGATATTTTCACGATAATGTTTCTATTTTATACATGCCAATATCGAAACCTAATATTCATATCTTTTGATCATTTTTTTTATTTTTATAAAATTGTTGAAAATATCGTTAAAATGTTGAAAAAATATCAAAAATATAAATTCTTAATTTATAATTTTTTTTCTTTTTTACCATTATTTCTGGAAAATCATTTCAGTTCAATTTTTTTACTCATTCTTATATAAGATATATTATGTTTCTCTTTATTTATAATCTGTTTGCTATCCATATGAAATAAATAAGTAAAAATATCAATTATTGTTATTGGTTACAAATTAAATTTACTAGACTCGTATGAACTAATTGGAAGAGAGAAAGTCATGTAACCAATCATGAAACAATGCAAAATGGCCAAGATATGTATAGATTATTTAGCAATCACTCTAATACAAGTGAAACAAATACTTATGGATAAATAAATAAAATTTATTTTCGTACAATCGAAATTTATCTATTTATAATAATTAATACAATTAGATAATTTATTTAATTATTTTAAAACTTTTAACTACTTATTCTATAATATTTAACAAAAAATTATTATATCATACAATATTTTAATTAATTATTCAACTTATTGTTTAATATAAATATTTTAAGTATTTAAAAATACATGTATTGAAAAAAAATTAGTTTAAAATATAAGTAATTGCTTTTTTGATGTTTTATAAAGTTTTACTAAAACATTTTATGATTTTTTTTTAAATTTTCTTCGAAAACAATAATATCTTTGATATTTTTGGTAAAATTTATCACAATATCTTCACCGACGTCCACATTTCAAACCTTCATAATTAGTTGTAAGCTTTCCATTAACATTTAAAAATGTGTTGCTTCCAAGCATGGTCCTCCAAATTTCACAATAAATAAAATTTAGGAAAATTATAAAAAAATATATTTTTAAAATTTATAACAATAATAAGAGTAACCTAATAATAACATTAAACATGATTTAATTGGATGATATTTAGTATTGAATGAATTTAAATAATCATAGTTTAACTTAAATGATATATCACTTTTTTTTAATAATTAAAATATATGAAATAGATATAAAAAATGTTATTTTCATTGTTATAAAATTTTGATTGTTTTTCGTTCCTAAAATTTATTCCTCAAAATTTAAAATAATGCATCACAATCTCAAAATTTTTATAGTTTAAGACGATAATAATTTTGAATTTTTATTAACTTTTTTGAAAGTTTCAACATAAACACCATCAACTTAATGAATAATTTTGACATACATCCTAGTTTAGAGAAACATCCAAAATTATGTTGTCTTTACCTTATGGAAAATTTAAAATTCTAACTACGATGTAAGTAAGATTGTGTTTAAAATCAAGTTTGTAAGAACTATGAGTATTAGTTATTTTTATTGATAAATATTTGCATGTAAACTTGTTTTTTAAGTTTACTATCAAGTGTATCAAACAAAGTTGAAAAAATGTCAAAATTTTAAATAGTCATATTTCAGATATATCTGTTATAATTATAACATATAGATTGTATTCACGCATTTAATAACACATATTTATAATTTAGTTAGTATTACTAATCCTATTTGTAATAAAAAATATATTCATTAATTATATAAAATATTTTTTAATTAGGGAGTATTATTAATCTTATTTGTAATAGAAAATGTACTTATCAATTACATAGGATTAAGAGTTTAATTTTTCCTACAAATAAAACTCATTACTCATTGTTTCAATCAACCAAAAAAGAGCATTATTCTCTTTTTCTTAATCTCTCCATTGTTTTGCAAATATAATATCATAATTTATAAGGGGTATTTATTTAGTTAATCTATCAAATATTGGTGATTCTGTTTGATTGATTAATAAGCTTAATTAGTTTATGATATTTTGATCATATGTCCTTATAACTTCTTTATTTTTGTTCTTGAATTGTTAGATCAAATAATAATGTTTGTCTTATCATAATTATTTGATTTGATTATTAATCTTTAAAGAAACTCTTTTTATTGAACTTGTGCTTAATCTTTTTGCTCTAAGATTTGCTAGTTGATTTGATTTAAGTGATATGTTTTGAATCATCTACTTAGGATTATTCATTATTAAATCTGTTCTAGAACACACATAGACACTTGTGTTTTTTGTGCTAACCCTTTTGTAGTTGATTCACGAACGTATATGATTAGTGGGAAGCTTATTGGAATGTTGGCTTGAAAATCACTCACGCTAATATTGGAAACTGTGAAAATAGAACAGTGGCTCGTAAGTAAGGTACATTGGGGTGGTATCCTAGGAAGGGTAGCATAAGATCGAGTTTGTACTTGAAAATTTGTTTTTCATAGTGAAAAGTTAGGTGGTCTGGTAGACCAGTAGTTTTCCTCTAAGGTCATGGTTGTGGCTAAGGTTATTTCTACCTAAAAATATCGTGTATTATTTTTTTATTTCTACACTTTATTCTTACACGTGATTGCATGTCTAACTGGTTTGTTTAGGTTATTAAATTAAAAATTTATAAAAATAAAAATAAAAACTATTCACCCTCCTCTAGCTTTATTAGGTCCATATTTTATAAACTTTCAATTGGTATTAGAGCAAATACTAGATACACTCAATGTTGGTCCTTCAAATTTTTATTATGGATCATTTTATTGAGAAATATAGTTCAAAAGATGAGGAACTTGAATCTTTTTTCTCTCTAAATATAATGTTAAAAGTTCTAAAGAATTATTTTCTAAATGTCTTAGAGCCATATAAGAGAATAATAGTTTAAATAGAAAAATTAGATGAACAACTTGAGGCACATAAAATTTTTTCTAATAAATTAAAAGAATAGAATAATATTTTGCAATAATAAAATAATGTTTTGAATCTGAGTATTGTAGGTTTGAAAGAAGAAAATAATAAGCTTGTTGAAAAATTGACCAAAGTCTTAGATTGTGGAAAGTCATACGGAGATAAGAGAGGTCTTGGATACATAAATGAATAATAAACATCTTTATTATCCAAAACTCAATTTATAAAATCCATTAATGCTCAGAAAAGGAAGGTAATTTCTCCACCTTATCATTATAAGAAAATTCAGTTTTTCATCATTGTGGTAGGAAAGGTCATATAAGACCAAAATGTAGATTTTTGATGAATGTTCATCAACTTAATGATTCTTTCCATGCTTCACATAGTAGGACCTATAAGCATCATCCACACATGCAATCTACATCATATTCAAGGATGAATGAAAATTATAATAACTTGTTCAAAAATTCTACTAAGAAGCATGAAGTCTTAGGTTCAAAGAGGCAAGTGAAATTCAGTACTTTTAATGCTAGGACTCATTATTGATAGGGGCAGAACCGACGTCGCCGATCCTGCCCGTTACTTTGGTTTTATCTATTTATAAAACTCTCGCAAGTGCACGAATCATTTCGAAGAAAATGATAAGTATACTCCCAAGGTCGATCTAAGGAAGGAATGTATGTGGTTTTTAATTTATTATTCAAACTTTTAAAAACGAAATTAAATCCTAAACATCCTGTCACGATATTTTGGGGTTTTGTGTTTTTAATCTACCTACAGAAAAATAAACATAGATTCAATAAATATTCATGCAAATTTTATCATTTATAATGGTGGAGTATTTATGGATATAATAACTAAGTTAATTATGCTTGCTCATATTATTTAGGTTATTAAAGATATGAATTGATATTTATTGATTCTCCCTTTTTTGTATGAATACCACCTTTGGTGGGGTTAGATATTCTTTGTTAACTAAACAAATCAATTAACACCTATGGGTGGGGTTGATAACTAATTTGCTTAATTAAATTAATTCCTTTTTCTAAGAGATTGAAAATGAACCATTTAAATGCCACCTTTGGTGGGGTTAGACAGTTAAAACTTTATTCAAGGTGTCCAAATTAAACCTAAGAATTTAGTTATCCGAGTACTAACTTTCAAGTTTTAAAACCACTACTGAAAACATGTTGTCAATACATTTTCAGATAATAATTCTTATAAAAACTTTTGAAATAGAGCTTCACTCTAACTACCGGGCGATTGTACCATCAAATAAAAGAGCACTACTCTAAATCAGACCGGATAACTAAACCTTAAAATCTAATTTTCAGGTTTAAGTTTGTAATGAAAAATAATATATTTCTCTCTAACATTCTTAATATAAAATCTTGAATAAAAATAAAATCAATTCATTTTAGAGATTTTTACCTATTTAATATTTCGCAAGCATAACAACGTTATTATTACATTATGTTTAATAACAGCCAGCAGAGTTAAATTTAATCACAGACAAATTAAATATAACATGTAAGAATAAAAGCATAAAAATAACTGTAAAGAAAATAAAATCCTTACAGAACTTCGATGCTATTCCCGTTGCTGGAAAACCTCCAAGCGGAATTTGCACTCCCATTTATTGAATCAAAAAGCTAAGAAATTACAAAAACATAACTAGTTCTTCCCAAAAAGGGAAGAACTCTAAAACTAAGAGAAATTAACTAAGAAAAGCTAAAAACTAAAAATCTAAGAAAAGAGAGAAAAGAAAGAAGAGAGAAGTGTGTTTTGAAGGTGTTTTGAGGTGTGATTTGAAGTGAAGGGAAGGGGGGTATTTATAGGTGAGGATGGAGAGAAAAAATGAGTAAATAAATGTTAAAAAAATATTAAAAAATGTAAAAATGCGTATTGGAATTGCTGATGTCATTAATGACGTCAGCATAACGTCACAGGCTGGGC
Source organism: Hippophae gyantsensis (assembly GCA_030763125.1). Lineage (NCBI taxonomy): Eukaryota > Viridiplantae > Streptophyta > Magnoliopsida > Rosales > Elaeagnaceae > Hippophae > Hippophae gyantsensis. The sequence continues at coordinate 22,369,228 of CM061031.1, forward strand.
CAGACGTGAAAAATGGGGCGAAGGCGCGGCCTAGGGGGCCGCTGGCGCGCGGGAGTCGGCCGCTGCGTGCCGCATGAACAGTGCCCGCACGCTGGGTCAGGCGTGGATGAACAAAGAGCCGCGCGCGTAGAATGCGGCCTTGAGCCATACCGCGCGGACGGGTCGCTCCGGGCGCGATTTTCTCCTTTTTGACATTTTTGACCTTTTCGACCCATTTTGTCCAATTTTTCCATATTTGTTGACCTTTCCCCATTTATTTATTTATATATTTGTGATGTATTGCTTTAAGTATTCCTCTTTGAGTCTTTAAATTGCGTTTTTAAGCCAAAGTACCTGAAAAACAATAAAAATACCCGTGATTCCGAAAAAGACAAATTTATATAAATATATGATAAAACATATAAATATATATATTTTTAATCAATTAATGAGCATAAAATCATGGTAATTTTAGTGCTTTTGAGCACTCATCACAACCTCAACGACTTCTTGCTAGTCCCTTAGCAAGAGAAGCGATAAAAACTAAAAATTAAACTATCCTAAATCACTTTCGTGGATTGAAACGGTTGCATTTAGCCTATGCAACAAGCCGTTAAACCCCTAGGTTGCCCTAGTGGACGAGTTTGAGTCTCGTGAGGGTTTTCAGTAATGATACCCACAAACATTGAACTAAATAAAAAGAAACTATAAAAACAATCACAACACAAAAAATTAATTTAAGAATAAAAGAAAACAACATATCACAAAAATATCTCATACTTTTTAATCTCCTTTAAGATCATAATTAAAATCTCAAGCATAAGTTATTTTAATCTTTTTAAACAATCATGATTTATTATAATAATTAGTCGAAAATCATTTTCATATTTCATATCAAAAATGTATCAATTTAATTTCACCCAATTTCAGTGTCATAAATCCGAATTCGCTTCGACTCTATTCCTCACAAGTCAATACGCTCAAAACACTGAATCCTATGGGTTCAAACACTCATACTAATTTATATGCGAAAGAGTTGATGTATAGAAATGAACTAATATGTTCGCATATGTATAAAGAAGAAAGGTTCAAAGTGTTATTTTGACGTTGATCTCATGGAAGGAATCAAATGTATAAATTATAAAGACATCATATATAAAAATTATTTTCATGCATAAATCAAACTCATTAAGAAAAAATTTCAAGATATATATGCCTTTTACAAATGAAGACAGTGCAATGACTTTTTAGGGAATTACTTTCTATATCTTTCTTTTGTAATTAGCCTTTACTCACAACTTTGTAGGCAATGTGGGTCATAGTATGTAGATTATACTATATATTCTTTCTCTCTATATTTTTCTGAAGATATTTTTCAATATATATCATTTTTTAGAGAGTCAATCCATGTACAGATTGTACATTTTTTTAAGGATTTTGGTGAGTGGTTAATTTTGTGGCTTTTCTGTTTGATCTTAGTTTAGGTAACCCCAGATATGTCTTTTTTTTTGTAACAGTCATGCACGAATGAGATAAAAGCATATACTATCAATTTCTACTCAAATCATTTAATCTAAACAAAAATAATAATAAAAAATATACGACACTCTATTAAGATGAGAAAAAATTCATACATTCAATATTAATGCCTATAGAGATCATCTAAAAATTTGAAGAGATAAGAAATGTGTTTGGAGTAGAAAAAATATATATTTCACTCTGAATAAAGGAAATTAGGCTCAAATTATATCTCACAAAGGTAGTCTCCACTAAAACAAATTCATAAACACCGATTTTGGGTTTAATATAATTTCTACATCTTATCAAGAAATACTAGTTATGACAAAAATTAACTAATTATCAAAAATAATTACAAAATATTTCATGATATGTTTTCAAAAATTAATCTAATAGTACAAAAGACTTAACTCTTTACTTAAATTTGATTTAAAGAAATGATAAATTTTTGTGAGAAAATATATATTTTTTTAAATTTCAAAAATTACTAAATCACACAAAACAAACACAAAAAATGAAGATGTGAACATAAAAAAGAAAAAAATAATAATAAATTTTTTTTTAAATTGTTAAATCTTTTTTTTTTCTTTTCTAATTAAGCATGGTAACTTTTCACCACCCCCAACCAAGAACTTACATTGTCCTCAATGTAACAACTGTAAATTAAAGATAAAGAGAAAGAAAAGAAAGATTAACAATTTCTTCAGAATGTTTAAGTAGTAATGGAGAAATGCAGGTGCATTCATCATATTCATCATTAAAGTGTATACGTATGATTCTTTGTGAACTTCTAACAACTCAAAAAATATTTTTAGTTTTAACAATTTAAAAATTATTCACATATATTAAAACAAATAACAAAAAATTACCTAAAATGATGGGTTGCCTCCCATCCAGCGCTTAGTTTAACGTCTTAGCAAGACGTAACTTGGGGATTGCCTTTTAAGTAAACTCAATGTCCCCTCATCATTGAGTCAATCAAACCTACAAGTAAGACAAGGTTGTCTACCTATACTGTTTCAGTCATGTCCTATGTATTTTCAATTTTTTCTGTACTTAAAACTAGGGACATGCTTGTGAGTTTCAGATCATCCACGTCTAGGTACAAATCAAATAATTTAAAGGCATCAAAACACAATTGTACCTAGATCAATCAAAATAACTAACTCCTTAGATTGTAATTAAAACTTTTAAAATTTTGGAGATAGTTTCAGATTTTGTTTTTTTGTTTTTTTTGTTTTTTTGTTTTTTTAAGTATAATATCTAAGTTAAAATAACATAATCAGTATTAATCAAGAGTGCTCCAAGGAAAGAATGGTGGTGCAAAGGCTCCTTAAAAACCATCCTCCTAGACAGAACAACGTTCCCAGGAAAGACTAATTGCAAAGCGCTTCCAAGAACTAGTCTCCTAGACAGAACTCCCTTTGATCTTTACTTTTCATGCTATTAAAATTAAGTTAATTAAGTTAAGTTAAGTAAAAATTTAAGTTAATTAAGTTAATGAAACTCTAAGTTAATTAAGTTAAGTGAAGTAAAAATCTAAGTTAATTAAAAAGCTAAGTTAATTAAGTTAATTTAAATAAAAATCTAAGTTAATTAAGTTAATGAAAATGTAAGTTAATTATGTTAATGAAAATCTATGTTAATTAAGTTAAGTGAAAAAAAAAACTAAGTTAATTAAGTTAAGTAAAAATCTAAGTTAATTAAGTTAAGTAAAATCTAAATTAATAAAGTTAAGTTAATTAGGTTAATTTAAGTAAAAATCTAAGTTAATTAAGTTAATGAAAATTTAAGTTAATTAAGTTTATGAAAATCTAAGTTAATTAAAAACTAAGTTAATTAAGTTAGTAAAAACCTAAGTTAATTAAGTTAAATAAAAATTAAGAGAGAAAAGTTAAAAAAAATAAAGGTAAAATAAATAAAATTAAATTAAATTAAAAAAAGGAAAATAAAATAAAATAAAATAAAATTGAAAAAGGTAAAAAAATTGATTTTTTTATTATTTTTTATTTAAAAAATAAAATTAAGATTCAAAAAACTTAAAATTAAATGAAAATGAAAAATTAAGTTTTTTATTTTTTTATTTTTTTATTGTTTTTATTTTTTTTATTTTTTTTATTTTTTTTATTTTTTTATTTTTTTTTTTTTTTATTTTTTTATTTTTTTATTTTTTTTTTATTTTTTATTTTTTTATTTTTTTTATTTTTTTTATTTTTTATTTTTTATTTTTTAATTTTATTTTTTTTATTTATTTATTTTAAAATTTATTTACTTTTTTTACTTCAAATTTCAAAATTCAAAATTATTTTATTATTCCTCCTATAATTTATTTATGAAATTTAAAATTTTTTATTTTTATTTATTTATTATGAAATTGAAATTTGAAAATTTTATTTTATTTTTTTAACCATTTATTAACGGTAAGTTTATTTATTTTTATTTTTATTTTTTATTAACAAACAACAAAAATTTTTTATTTTTTATTTTTTTAAATAAAAAGAAATCACAATTATTTACAACACAAAAAATTTTTAAAATTTTGATAAATAATTTAAAAACACTATTCCTTCCACTTATAAGAATGCTACCAAAAACTTGATACCATCCCCATTGGCCAAAAACTTGATAGGCGTAACCGAGCCGCTGATCCTCGCCTGCATTACTTTGGTTTTATCTATTTATAAAACTCTCGCAAGTGCACGAATCATTTCGAAGAAAATGATAAGTATACTCCCAAGGTCGATCTAAGGAAGGAATGTATGTGGTTTTTAATTTATTATTCAAACTTTTAAAAACGAAATTAAATCCTAAACATCCTGTCACGATATTTTGGGGTTTTGTGTTTTTAATCTACCTACAGAAAAATAAACATAGATTCAATAAATATTCATGCAAATTTTATCATTTATAATGGTGGAGTATTTATGGATATAATAACTAAGTTAATTATGCTTGCTCATATTATTTAGGTTATTAAAGATATGAATTAATATTTATTGATTCTCCCTTTTTTGTATGAATACCACCTTTGGTGGGGTTAGATATTCTTTGTTAACTAAACAAATCAATTAACACCTATGGGTGTGGTTGATAACTAATTTGCTTAATTAAATTAATTCCTTTTTCTAAGAGATTGAAAATGAACCATTTAAATGCCACCTTTGGTGGGGTTAGGCGATTAAAACTTTATTCAAGGTGTCCAAATTAAACCTAAGAATTTAGTTATCCGAGTACTAACTTTCAAGTTTTAAAACCACTACCGAAAACATGTTGTCAATACATTTTCAGATAATAATTCTTATAAAAACTTTTGAAATAGAGCTTCACTCTAACTACAGGCGATTGTACCATCAAATAAAAGAGCACTACTCTAAATCGATCGGATAACTAAACCTTAAAATCTAATTTTCGTGTTTAAGTTTGTAATGAAAAATAATATATTTCTCTCTAACATTCTTAATATAAAATCTTGAATAAAAATAAAATCAATTCATTTTAGAGATTTTTACCTATTTAATATTTCGCAAGCATAACAACGTTATTATTACATTATGTTTAATAACAGCCAGCAGAGTTAAATTTAATCACAGACAAATTAAATATAACATGTAAGAATAAAAGCATAAAAATAATCAGAAGAAAATAAAATCCTTACGAGAACTTCGATGCTATTCAGATTCTTTGGAAAACCTCCAAGCGGAATTTGCACTCCCATTTATTGAATCAAAAAGCTAAGAAATTACAAAAACATAACTAGTTCTTCCCAAAAAGGGAAGAACTCTAAAACTAAGAGAAATTAACTAAGAAAAGCTAAAAACTAAGAAAAACTAAAAATCTAAGAAAAGAGAGAAAAGAAAGAAGAGAGAAGTGTGTTTTGAAGGTGTTTTGAGGTGTGATTTGAAGTGAAGGGAAGGGGGGTATTTATAGGTGAGGATGGAGAGAAAAAATGAGTAAATAAATGTTAAAAAAATATTAAAAAATGTAAAAACGTGTATTGGCATTGCTGATGTCATTAATGACGTCGATGACGTCACTGGCCGCACGTGAAAAATGGGGCGAAAAGGCGTTGGGCGCGCTGGAGGCGCTTGACGGGCATGTGTGTTGCCGCCGCTTCTGGCCGCACATGAATGAAACGCCCGCGCGCCGGGTTGTCTTGTGGATGAAACGCAGCCGCGCGCTAGCTGGCGCGCGGGGCGCGCGGGATGGGCTGCTCCGGGCGCGATTTTCTCCTTTTTGACATTTTTGACCTTTTCGACCCATTTTGTCCAATTTTTCCATATTTGTTGACCTTTCCCCATTTATTTATTTATATATTTGTGATGTATTGCTTTAAGTATTCCTCTTTGAGTCTTTAAATTGCGTTTTTAAGCCAAAGTACCTGAAAAACAATAAAAATACTCGTGATTCCGAAAAAGACAAATTTATATAAATATATGATAAAACATATAAATATATATATTTTTAATCAATTAATGAGCATAAAATCATGGTAATTTTAGTGCTTTTTGAGCACTCATCAATTATCAACAATCTACTATGCATATTGCATCTTCATTTGGGATGAATGAGAAAATTACAGCTAAGTTTAAGAACACGCCTATGAAATCTAAGGTAGTTGAGTCTCAACCTAATGATATAGAGAAACTAAAATACAAAAAAAATCGGATTAGAAAGGATTGCCTTTTTCTAGTCACCTAACGTCTTTTATTCTTTCATTAAGGTATTTTTGTTAGAATGCTTAAATGACCGTAGGTGAAAAATATTTATTATCTTTAAGCTTACAAAAAAAGGAGATGGAAGTAGAATCCTTATCTGGGCAACATGGTATTGGACTTATTTAATACTTACATATATATAACCTTATTTTTAGTAACTCAACTCATTTTGATATTTATTGTATAAGTTATTCTACAATTTTGACTTATGCACATACATATTCTTGTACATATGATGATCGATGTTAACATAAACTTATTCACACACTCACGAACACACATATATGTTATGTTTGAAGTTTATGAATTCTCTTGAAAGACTCTATGACTTCAACTAATCTTGACTGTAAATTTATGTTGAGTTATATTTCTTACTTTCTAAAATTTTACCATATGGAAACACCTAGTATTGAGAGGACTACTTACTGTGATATGCGAAGCTACTATAGTGAACGGAGATGGCTACTTCACAACTAGTGTGAAAGTCATCATGTTATTTATGGCTCCTACAAAAACAAAGTGTGCAAAAAGCGAATGCTTATAAAACTTGTACTTGGAATGCATAAAAAGAAAGGGTCAATAGAGGTTAAAGAAAAAAATTTAAGTCCTCATTTGTAGGTATATTATATTTTGTGAGATTTAAGACTCAATTATAATTTTATATGATAGATGATATTCTTTTCTTTTGTGTCTTTTTGATTATTTATAAATTAATTAATTGACATATTTATGGTGTTTAAATATATATACGACTTTTAAGTAAATGTCAATATGTCATTATAAGTGCAAAGTGTGTTTGTGTGCTTCTTGTACTCTACTTACTTATTTATACAGTAGATAATTAAAATTTGAAGTAAAAAAATGATGAGTTTTCAATTGGTTGTGTGCTCGTTTGTGATTAAATGAGTTTAATACCTTATGTGGATATTTATGAAAAGTTAAAAAAATCATATTTTTATTCATTTACACCTTCTTCTTAACTTTTTAATTGGTCTTTAAGTTAGAGAGTCATAGAACTTAGGGGGAGTTAAAACCACATTGCACTTATGCATTAATATGTTTTTACATTACTCTATCTTTAGGGGGAGTTTAATTCCATTGCTTTATCCAATTTTTTTGTCCTTCTTGTATGTCAAAAAGAGGGAGAGAAATTAGTGTATTTCACTTTCATATTTTATTTTATTATGCATATAAGGAGAACATATTTAGGATAAGAATTTTTTGCATTATTTTGTCTTATGTTAAGCTTGATTGGTATGAATGCATACACTACATGATTATTCTTTACACTTCTCTTATTCTATGTAAACTGAACTAATATAAATAAGACTTTTAAGCCAAGTTGTCGAATGGTTTGTCTATGTCATTTTAGTCACTTACAAGCTTGTCCAGTTGTAGCGAAGATGGATTCACTAGACCATAGGATAGTTCCACTGTGGAGTCTAGGACATAATTGTACTTTTATCTTATTCCTATAAGTGTCATATAGTGAGTAAGAGATTTTTTCACATGAAAATGCCAAAAAAGGGAGTTCGTAAAGACTATAAGTATTGGCTATTTTCGTGGATAAAATATTTGCATGTAAACTTGTTTTTAAGCTCGCTATCAAGTCTATTAAGTAATGTTGAAAAAACATCAAAATTTTAGATAGTCGTTCTTTAGGTATATCTGTTATAATTATAACATATAGGATTGCACTCACGCATTTAATAGTACATATTTATAAATCTGGAATTATTTTTATTTATAAATATTTATGGTAAAATATGGAAAAAGATATATGCTAAAATATTAGATAAAATATACCCTAAATTTTAGCCTAAAAGATAGCATAAAATATATTTTAAAAGAATTTTTTTTTAAAATAAGAGTCTTCAAGATTAATGAGTCTACTTTAAAAGAATTTTTCTTTACATAAGAGTTTTATTAATTAGTGAGTATTACTAATCTTATTTGTAATAGAAAAAATATTTATCAATTATATAGGAGTGTTCTTAATTAGTGAGTATTACTAATCCTATTTGTAATAAAAAATATACTTATCAATTACATAGGATTAAGGGTTTTAATTTTTCCTATAAATGAAAATCATTACTCATTGTTTCAATCAACCACAAAAGAGCATTATTCTCTTCTTCTTAATCTCTCCCTTGTTTTGAAAATATAAGATCATAATTCTTAAGACTTCTTTATTTAATTAATCTATTAAATATTAGTGGTTGTGCTTGATTGATTAATAAGCCTAATTATTTTATGATATTTTGATCATATGTCCTTATAACTCCTTCTTTATTTTTGTTCTTGAATTATTAGATCAAATAATTGTGCTTTTCATATCATAATTATTTTATTTAATTATTAATTTTTAAAGAAGCTATTTTTATTGAACTTGTGTTTAATCTTTTTGCTCTATGATTTAATAGTTGATTTGATTTAAGTGACATATGTTTTGAATCATCTAGTTAGGATTATTCATTATTAAATCTATTCTAGAACACACACGGACACTTGTGTTTTTTGTGCTAACCTTTTTGCAGTTGATTCGTGAATATATCTGATTGGCGGAGAGCTTATTTGAACATTGGTCTGAAAATCATTCACGCTAATATTGAAAACTGTGAAAATAGAGCAGTGACTCGTAAGTAAGGTACACTGTGGTTGTATCCTAGGGAGGGTAGCATAAGACCAAGTTTGTACTTGAAGTTTATTTTTCATAGTGAAAAGTTAGGTGATCAGGTGGACTAGTGGTTTTCTTTTTAAGTCATGATTGTGATCTAGGTTGTTTTCACCTAAAAATATTGTATGTTATTCTTTTATTTCTATAATTTATTCTTATACGTGATTGCATGTCTAACTGATTTGTTTAGATTATTAAATTATAAATTAATAAAAATTAAAAAAATTATTTATCCCTTCTAAATTAATTAGTTACATATTTTATAAACTTTTACATTCTTTTAGATTTATCAAGTTTATATAGAAAATATGAATTTTGGAAGGATTTTAAAATGAGCACAATATACAATGTCTGAGAGATGTAATTTAGGGATCAAATGTTACGATTAACCTACATGAACATCATCAATAACATACCTTCACAAAATAAATAAAATGTTTTTTAAGTTTAAATCTACTAAAATTTAAAAAAATTAAAACCATATCGTCAATAGGAGTTAAGAAATAACATGAAGGTGAAAAAATATTAACTTATAACCAATTGCAGTCAATTAAGAAGATGTAAATTTTGAAATTGATTTATGATTTGTATAATATGATTTCCATCTTATTATCTTAAATTTAATCTATGTAATATATTTTTTATTTAATAAAAAGAGTAGGATTGAGTGCCAATTTTTTTTAAAGAAGTAAATTTTGAGTCATTATCTATGTAAGGTGGGACCCACTAAGTAGTGAAAAGAGGAAAGTCCTTTGGAGGTCCAGTGATGGCACCTGATAAACCACAACCTGAAAATACACAAGTTTTCACTTAATAATACTTTGAAACATTGAAACAATAGTAAGCACTGAACTATATTATGGAATTGAATTGTATGCTCAGTACCAAAAAGGTTCAAAAAGAGAATACTGAGCTAACTTTGGTCATATGTTTCCCTTAAACAATATAGTGTTTGTTTGTGTTAATATATATCTATTAAATAAATTAATGTATATATTTACTAATATATATTTATTTATTTTAGATATATTTATATTTACTTACTTTAGATATATTTAATTTATTTGTAACTCCTATATAAAGGCAACATATATATTGCTTTAATCACATAATAGAATATAATCATTAAGTATTTCTAACATGGTATCGAAACCACTGTTCTTATTTTTCTAACAGTCTTGTCTTTTTTGGTGTTACTTTATCCTTATAACTTCGTTGTCATAATAGTCGCTGTAACCATTCACCGTTGAACCTAAGACGTCTTTCAGCCGTTGTCCTTAGGTTCTGGGCCTACAGTCGCCGTTTTTAAGAAGTCTCGCACCACATAAACAACTGCAAATTATCGTTGCTGCCATGCATCTTACTCTAAAAACCTTTCTGCAGATACCACAATGATCGTCTCGACCAGATCTACACAACCGTGGAAGTCTTGCAACCATTGGAGTCTGCACGCTCCCTCACGCGCCGCTGAAAGGAACTGCATATCTTTTCACATGATGTCACTGAAACCAAATGCCACTGTGTATCTTGCTCCGACAACCTTTATGCAGATACCATTGTGATTAGCTCCACCAGATCTATACAATCGTGGAAGTATCACAATCATCAGACTCTACACGCGACGTCAACAAAAACCACGCGTCAAATTCACGCACCTCACACGCCGCACTTTGGTCCAGTGACACATCCCTAGGGCTGATGTCATCATCACCTATAGCTGATGTCATAGTGACCGTGCTGCCCGTTTACTTGACCATTGACTTTTACAGTTCAGGTCCTCTCTACCCAGTTTTTCCCATATACTTCATTTTTGTAGTCTGTTTTTGCATATTGTGTTTCCAAATGGATAAAAAGGATGTTTTTCTTCCTTGCCCTATCATACTATATTAGAGGGAACCAAGAATTACTTATCATGATCTCAAGCTATGCGCAGTTCTCTTAAGGGTCGTATGCTCTAGCATTATTGTACTGGTGCAATTATCATTCCTGTCAAAAGAGCAAGTGAAGAAGATGCTACCTTCCTAGGTCACATGATTGAAAAGGATAGTCATAACCACATGATCCTCACATGGATTTGGAATACTTTCATTCCCTCCATCTCCAATCTATTGGGCAGCTTTGATAATGCAAAATCAGCATGGGATATGTTGGCCAAAAAGTACTCCACTACTCACGGATCCATAAAATATCAGTTAATAGTTGAATTACATCAACTTCAATAGAAACTAGAGCAATCTATCAATGACTACTTTGATCAACTTTACTTCCTTTGGGACCAAATTGACCTTTGTGATCCAATTTGGGCATGCTTAATGGATGCTCAGCAATATGATATAGTTAGGGATGAATTTTGTCTCTATGAGTTCTTGATGTCACTTCACAAGGACTTTGAGCCCATTTGAGGTCATCTTTTTAATCGCAATCCTTCTCCCTTTCTTGATATTGCTGTAAACGAGTTGGTTAGAGAAGAAGCTCGGCTTGCAACCCTTCAAGCCCAGAATAAGTTCAATATTTTGGCTATTACTCCTCTTACTCCTACCATTGATCAACCTCAGCAATCAGGTGATTCTTTTGGATTTAACAATCGTCGCAGGTAGAGCAACAAAAGGTTCTGCAATTATTGCAAGCATCATGGCCACACCATTTAGACTTGTTATAGTCGCAACAAATCTACAACTGTTGTTGCTAATAATGAGCCTACTCCACTGATGCCTTCTAATTCAGTAGAGTCCCTGTCTTTTGGATCCACTATCAACCTCTTTTCCACTAAACTACATAAGATCATAACTCAGGCTGTTCAAATGGTTGGTAATGCATCTCTTTCCACTACTCTCTCAATTTTGCCTAGTAAGTCTCAAACTTGACTTTTTGACTCTGCATGTTGTAATCACATGACACCTCACTCATCTTTATTTTTCAATCTTGATCCTGCACCACATCATCTTAATATTCATATAGCTGATGGTTCCACCATTCATGGCAATAGTCTAGGTTTTGTTTCAACCTCTACCCTCTCTATTCCTAGGGTTTTCCATGTACTTGACCTCACTACTACAAAAAAGAGCATTAAAGTCAGTTCGTTGAACCGACATTTACATTAAATGACTTAAAGTTTAAAGTCAGTTCAAGGCGTGAACCGACTTTACGTTTAAAGTCGGTTCACGAGATGAAGCGACTTTACGTTTAAAGTCGGTTCACGCGGTGAACCGACTTTAATTTTTTTTATTTTAAATTTATTCATTTTCAACTTGTATTCGAGCAGGAAAAAAAACTAAAATCAGTTTAGCAAATAGTTCAAATAATAAAAATATTTGAAAAATAAAATATTAATTAATAACAAAAAAATTACCATGGTTTTGTTCTATTTTATTCAAGATCATCATATTATTCTCCTTATGTTATAATACAAACCTACATATATAATACAAAAATCTATACACATAAATAATAACACATAATAACAGAAAAAATATGAATAATAGGGGATCTAAAAGATTAGTTAGAGAGGAAGAAAACTCATTAACCGATGCTGGAAATGGTAGTCGTAGGTGGCTGGAAAATGAGAAAGAGTGGAGGAGAAGTGGAGGAGGAGGTTTTCGGTTTTTTAGAGTTCTGCAACGCTGAAAATAGTTTCTGTCTGGGAAGAAATAAGATAAAAGATTTATCCACGTGTGTAGCGTCGGTTCGACACGTCAACCGACGCTACATCATACGTGGATAGCGTCAGTTCTATACCGAACCGACTTTAAACCAATTTAAAGTCAGTTTTTGGAAAAAAACGACTTTATGTATCGACTTAAATACCCATTTTTGTAGTAGTGCATATCCTATAATTTATGCTTTGTGGGAAAATTAGATGAACTAGGGTATCGCTATATTTTTAACTATTCTGGGTGTATTGTATAGGATTTGAGGACGGGGCAAGAGCTTGGGATCGGTCCTAGGATCAGGCGTATGTTTCCTATGACCAATCTTCATCTTACATCTATTGCTCCTACCTCTATTGCTGCTGCAGTTTCTTCCTTACCTTCTCTAGCACTTTGCCATTCTCGTCTTGGTCATGCCTCATCCACTCGAGTACAACAGTTAGCTTCTAAAGGTCTGTTAGGTTCTGTGTCCAAAGACAATTTTGATTATACTTCATGCCAGTTAGGAAAATAACCAGCTTTACCTTTAAATAATAGTAAATCTATCTCTAATAGTATTTTTGAGTTAATTCATTCTAATGTTTGGGGACCTTTTCTTGTTACTAGTATTGGTAGATCTCGATATTTTGTTGTTTTTATTTATGATTATTCTTGTTATAGTTGGATATTTTCAATGAAATCTCATTTTGAAATCTTACCAATATATAGTAACTTTGCAAAAATGGTTGAAACACAATTCTCCAAACATATAAAAAAAATCGATCTGATAATCCTCTTGAATATAATCAAAATTCTTTTCAAGCTTTGTTACACTTCTATGGCACTGTACATCATCTAACCTGTCCAGGAACCTCTCAACAAAATGGTTGAGCCAAAAGAAAACTTCTTCATATTCTTGACATTGTTTGTGCTCTTCTTCTTTCTACCAAAGTTCCTACCCCATTTTGGAGTGAAGCCACTCTTTATGTTGCTTATGCCATTAATATTATTCCAAGCGCTGTCATTCATAATCAGACTCCGTATGAGCACCTTTTGGGTCATCTCCTGACTATCATTACCTTCGCTCATTTGGATCTGCATGTTTCATTCTTTTTTAGCCTCATGAACACAAAAAACTTGAGCCTCGATCTAGACTTTGTTGTTTTCTTGGTTATGGTGAAACTCAAAAAGGGTATCGATGCTATGATCCTGTCTCGCATCATCTTCGTATTTCCCATAATGTTGTCTTTTGGGAACACCGCTTAATTATTGAACTTTCTCACCTTCGTTCTTTCCTAACTAACTCAAATGTTTTAGAAATCTTTCCAAATAAGTCTCTTGTTCCTTCTACAGATACTCCTAATCCTCATTTGGACTTCTCTATTCAATCTTCAGATATTTTTGATGATTCTCCTAGACAGATTGTAGAAGAATAGGTTGATTATGAGCTACCCCACCTTGAGCATAGGTCATTTGCTCCTACTCCACCTGAAGATCCTCCACAAGACATTCCACCTCACCACTCAACCCGGGTAAGATCCATTCCTACACATTTATTGGACTATCACTGTTACACTACCCTTGCTACACTCCATGAGCCTCACACCTATCGTGAGGCATCTACTAACCCTTTTATGGCAGATTGTAATGAAAGAAGAAATTGATGCATTAACCAAAAACCATACTTGGGATCTGGTTACTCTTTCTTCTAGTCAGTCTGTGGTTGGTTGTAAGTGGATCTATAAGATCAAGACTCGCTCTGATGGATTCATCGAGCGCTACAAGGCTTATCTTGTAGCAAAAGGTTTTACATAAGAGTATGGGATTTATTATGAAGAGACTTTTGCTCTAATTGCTCGTATTTCTTATGTTCGTACCCTCTTATCTGTTGTGGTTGCTCGTAAATGAGACCTTTTTCAGATGGATGTTAAAAACGCATTCCTTAATCGAGATCTGCATGAAGAAGTCTATATGCAACCTCCTCCTGGTATTTCTATTGAAACAAATAAGGTTTGTTGCCTTCGACGTGCACTATATGACCTTAAACAAGCTCCACGAGCATGGTTTTCCAAGTTCAGCTCCACCATCCTTCGCTTGGGTTACACTGCCAGTCCTTATGATTCTTCCTTATTTCATCATCGTAATGATAAAGGCACCATTTTACTTCTCCTATATATGGATGATATGATCATAACTGGTGATGACCTCAATGGCATTCAAGAACTCAAGGATTTTCTTAGTCAGCAGTTTGAGATGAAAGACCTTGGACATCTCATCTATTTCTTGGGTCTTGAGATCACTCGTTCCATATATGTTCTTTATATTACTCAAGCTAAGTATGCATCTAACCCCTTATTTCAAGTTGGACTAACAAACAGCAAAACTGTTGACATTCTGGTTGAACTTAATGCGCATCTGACACCCTCGGGCGGGGGGGAACCATTGTCTAATCTTTCTCTTTACACACAATTGGTTGACAACCTGGTTTATCTTACAGTTACTCGTCTAGACATTTCTTATGTTGTTCATCAGGTAAGCCAGTATCTGTCTACTCTAGGATCGACTCACTATGCTGCTGTTTTGTGGATTCTACGATACTTGAAAGGCACTATCTTCCATGGCCTTTTCTACTCAGCTCAATCTCCTATAGTACTTCGTGCATTCTCTGATGTTGATTGGGTAGGAGATCCCACTGATTGCAGGTCCACTACAGGTTATTTCTTTCTCCTTGGTTCTTCCTTGATTTCTTGGCGAAGTAAGAAGCAAACTTTTGTGGCCCGCTCCAGTATTGAAGGAGAATATTTTGCTCTTACTGATACCATATCTTAGCTCCTTTGGCTACGATGGCTTCTTAAGGATTTGGGTGTGTCCACATCCTTTGTTACTCCTCTTTATTGTGACAATCAGAGTGTCGTTCATATTGCTCACAACGATGTCATTCATGAATGAACTAAACATATCGAGATTGATTATCACTTTATTCGTTCTTATCTTGTCTATGGTACTCTCAAGCTTTTTCCCGTCTCTTCCAACGATCAACTTGCAAATATCTCCACTAAGGTACTTCCTAAATGACACATTCGTAATTTGGTTGACAACCTCAAGTTGGTCTCACATCCACCTTGAGTTTGAAGGGGGCTGCTAATGTATATCTAGTAAACAGATTCATGTATATATATATGCTAATATATATCTATTTACTTTTGGCATATCTATATCTAGTTACTTTAGGCATATTTAGTTTATTTATAACTCTTATATAAAGACATTATGTATATTTCTTTAATCACATAATAAAATACAATTATTAAATATTTCTAACAATTTGTATTATTGTAATGTTTTAATAAGTCTGAGTTAGAATTAGAGGTACCAAATGAGTGAGTTTAACTCAATTTTATTAGGTTTAATTTATTTAAGTCAATTATAATTTAATCGAGGTTAACAAAATTTTAAGTGAGTTCAATTTAACTCAATCATTTTTAATTAAACTTAACAAAATACTAGTATATATATATTTTTGATTATATTTTTATTAAATAAGAAAAAATAAAAAATATATTATGTTTTAAGTAGGGTTTTTTATGAGATTATAGTGATTATCTTTTGATAAAGACATTTTATTATTATTAGAATAAAATTCATAAAATGTATATTTATATCTAATATTAGTTAAATTTTAATGTTATTTTTATTAGATAAAATTATTATTAATAAATATTATTCTAAAATAATAATTTATATTATAGTAATATTATAACATAAATTTATAATTCTTAAAATATATTTAATTCTTATTTAAATACACATTCTTTAATTACAAAATGGTTAATTTTATATAACATCATTGAGATATCGAAATTATTTAAGTAAATAGTTTTATTTTTATTGATTAAATTTTATTAAATTTATAACATGTGATATTAAATTGATTAATAATGCCATAAAATGTTTTTCTGACCCAATTTGCTAGATATAAGCAAAAAGTCTTATTTTTTCAACAAATTATGTAAAGCTAAAGAGGTACCTTGATCAAATAATATATGCCAAAATCTTTTCAAATAACTAATAATATAAACGCGTTGTCTTTGTCTAATATTTTTTTGATTACTCTGACATGTACAAGGATAGATTTAATAATTTATTGGCTCCACATTTTCTTACTTATTTATTTTTATCTTATATACTATTAAAGTATAAAAAAATTCTCTTCTTAATATCGTGGTTAATTTTTTGTTCTTAATAATTATTTAATAAAAATAACTTTTATTATTATTACAATAAAAATAAAAATATTAATTACACATCTTTATTACTAATATTTAATAAAAAATTTATTAATAATTATTTTTATAGTAATAATATTTACATTAAAATAATATCACTATCTAAATTATGAAGAAAAATTATATCTTTTAACCTATGTTATCTATTACTAATACAGCCTTATTAATTATATTACTTATTTTTCTTTAACAAATTTTCCATAAAATAAAATGCATTGATTTTATATTTTATTGTCTTAAATTATCATAATATCAATTATCTTAATATAATTTGACGAAGGAAGTGTGACAACTCAAGAATGGCATATTTTATGTGGAATTGTACTTTGATTTTTCAATATAAGTTAAGTTTAATTCATAAAATGAAATGAGAATAGAAAGGAAATAATAATATTATTATATTATTTGATTTGATCATTGAAATTAAAGAAGAACTCAATATTACAATGTTCGATTTATAATTGAAATGAAATGAAAAATACTGTATATTACCTTAATTTTATTGTATTCAGTAAAATTTAAATAATATTATTTAATTGTTATTTTTTCATTAGACAAAATATATTATTGAAATCATTATTTTTCTAAATAATTATTACTTAAAAGCAAAATATATTATTAAAATTATTATTTTTCTAAATAGGGTTTTGGGTTTTAGGGTTTGGGGTTTTGGACTTTAGGGTTATAATTTATGGTTTAAGATTGTATTTGTGGGTTAAGATTTAGAGTTATATTTGTGTGTTTAGGGTTAAAATTATTATTTTTCTAAATAGGATTTAGGGTTTAAGGTTTTGAGTTTTGAATTTTAGAATTTAGGATTTATGATTTAGGGTATAGGATATATAGTTATATTTAGAGTTGGGGTAAAATTAAAATTAAAATTTAATATTAGAATAGAATCATGATTCCTCTTTTTTTTAGAATTGATTATATTTTATTCTCAATTTACAACACAACTAAACATAAAATTATAAAAAATAAATTTTACTTTCATTCTATTACTACCAATCAAATACCATCTTAATAATTACAAAACACCAAATTATGCCTACCAATATAAATTAGTAAATATCTATCATAAAATTTACCGACAGTGCTTAAATTTAAGCCCAAAAACCTTAAAATGTATAGTTTTTAAAATATATTAAAACCTTAATTAAATATATGTTTTTAATAATAAAATGAGTAATTTTATATAACATAAATTGAGGTATAAAAACTGTTTACGTCGATGTATTTAGTTTTATTGACTATTTTTTATTTATTTTATGATGAGAAAATGGTATTAAGTGGATTACCAAATTTGTTTGATAAAAAAGTGTTATTTGTTCAACAAATAATGTGAGCTAAAAAGATACACAAATATATCAACTTGTTAATAGTTAATATGAAAAAATAGATATTTTTTAAATTAATAATTATTTATCAAATTAATATGATAATTATTTATTAATTAAAATAATAAAATTTATTTATTTATAATTTATAATTTATAATTAATTGATATATTAATTATAATTTATAAATAGATTTTTATAAGTTAATAAATGACAAGACTCCAATATCAAGAAACGGAAGAGTCCCTCTCAATATTATTTGATAAAGTAAGTAGGGTAAGTTTTCACACGGATTGTATTTTGCATTATTGAAATAATGATCGCAAAAGTTAAAATTATGCCATCAATATAAATCAATAAATACTTATCAAATAAAAATTTACCGATATAAAAAAAAAATTAAAAAATAAATCAAAATTTTAGTTGATACAGACTCTTTAATTATAAAATGAATAATTTTATATAATACGAAAATTAGTTAAATAAATAAATTTATTTTTATTGATTAAATTTTATCAAAATATAAATTAATAATAATACTATAAAAACAAACGGAAAATCTTATTTGTCCAACAAGTCAATGAATGTCATCTTATGACATAAAATCTTCTCAAATAATATAAACGCGTTGTCTTAGCGTCGGTTGTTAGCCTTTTTTTTATTATTTAAATTATCAATAAAATTTCATTTTTTATTTTTACTTTTTTTCAATCCATTGACTACTTTTTGTTTTCAATTTAAGTCAATCAACTTCCACAGTCACTTAATCCAATCAACACGCTAAAACTAGACAAAGACAACGCGTTTCCGTATGTTATGTGGTCGAGCATTTACTATGTTTTTTAATAATTATTATTTTGATAATAAAATTAATTAATTTATATTCATATTAATTATAATAATATATGATAAAATAATTTTTAATATTATTAAATTAATTTTTTTTAAATATTTTAACGTGTAATACACTAAAGGTAAGTTTTAATTTATATGCCTTTAACATTATAAATTAAAAAGACATAGATATTATTTTAATATATATTGTGTTATTTTTATTGAGAATAATTTAATTTAATAATAGAATTATTAAAGTGTAAATATTATTAAAATAAAATAAATATTTTATATATTTTTATTTTAATAATAAAAAAATAAATTATGATGTAAGTACCATTCGTCATTCAACATATACATATAAAACAAATATCAACGATTTGTAGATTAAAAAAGAGAGGGACGAGCATCTATAAATGATAGGATAAGGCAAAACCATGATGAACACCACCAAAAAACATTCTATAATTTGCTATAATTTGAGCACTAAAAGCTTTCTTTTCAATCCAATGGCAGAAGGAATCCATTATAACTTTGCAACAGGAATACTTCAAAGGTTGGCCTCTGAAGTTGTTAATGAGATTGGACTTATTTGGGGAGTGAAGGAGAAGCTTTTTGGCCTTGAAGACACCATGTCAATGATCAAAGATGTTCTTCTTGATGCACAAGAACAAAGAATCCATAGACGTCATATCAAAAACTGGCTTTCCAGGCTTGAAGATGTGGTTCAGTATTTCGAAGACTTGTTGGATTACATGGAAACTGATGCTTTGCGAAGACAGGGGAGATCCAATAAGAATCAACTTCTCAAAGAGGTATGCAATTTATTTTCCTCTTCGAACCGAGTTGCTTTTCGTTTCAAAATGGCTCATTGGTTAGAAGATATTAAGAAAAAATTAGCTGTAGTTCAAGCTGATAGAAGAGAATTTCAACTAGAGGTACGCCTTGAGGAGGTTCCTCTAGTTGCAAGTGATGTGAGATTTGAGCAAACTCACTCATTTGTACCTGATGAAGAAGTTATTGGCAGAGATCTTGATAAGTCAAATATTATGAACAAACTATTAAATGTTGATCAAACAAATCAGCATGTGTCAACTATTGCTATAGTTGGTTGTGGAGGAATGGGAAAAACTTCACTTGCTCAACTTGTTTTTAATGACAAAAACATCCAAAATCATTTCAAATTAAAAATGTGGGTGTGTGTCTCTGATGTTTTTGTTGTGAAAACAATTGTTGAGCAAATCATCAAATCTGCTACTAATAAGAGTCCAGATCGTAATTCTGAAATGGATCAATTGCAAAATCAACTCAGAAATGAGCTGAAGGATAAGAGATATCTTTTAATATTAGATGATGTATGGAATGAAGATTTTTCAAAATGGGATGAATTAAGAGTCTTATTAGGTGTTGGTGCTATGGGAAGTAGAATTCTAGTAACAACCCGTAGTACGATGGTGGCAAACATTACAGGTGACCAAGAACCATATCATTTAGGGATACTAGATGATGGATTTTCTTGGTCTCTGTTTAAAAAAAAGGCTTTTAAGGAGGGATATGAAGGTAATAAAAGCATTGAAGATATTGGAAATGAGATTTTGAAAAAGTGTGGCGGTATTCCCATTGTCATCAAGACAATAGGAAGTATGTTGCGTTTTAAAGATGCAGAAAATGAATGGCAACAATTCCTTGATAAGGAGCTTTCCAAAGTGCCCCAATATGCTGACAACATTTTACCAAGGCTAGAATTAAGCTATAATCATCTTCCATCACATTTAAAACATTGTTTTGCTTTTTGTAGCTTATATCCCAAAGATTATGAATTCCGTGTTAAGGGGATGATTCGATATTGGATAGCACTAGGTTTTGTCAATTCACCAGACCAGAGTCGTTCTCTAGAAGATGTTGGTCTTGAATATTTTAAGGAGTTGTTGTCAAGATCATTTTTCCAACAAGTTGAAAGAAATAAGTGGGGTGATATATGGAGTTGTAAAATGCATGACTTCATTCATGATCTTTGTCAACTTATTGTTTCTGTATTTTTGTATTTCTCTGTTCAGATTTCTCTATACACGAGTATAGTATTTGTATACTAAGGAAAAACGGAAAAGAAACAAATTACATTATTCTTGTCTGCCACATTTGCTTGTTATCTGCCATACTTTAATTCAGTGTTGTCTGCCACACAACTCACATGCCAACACTCCCCCTCAAGGTGGTGCATATATGTCTCTTATGCCCAGCTTGTCAAGTGAGTTGTAAAAGTTCTTTGCTGAAACAAATTTTGTGAGTATATCAGCCAATTGATCTTCTGACTTAACAAATGGAAGCTTAATAATCTTTTCTTCAAGATTCTGTTTGATGAAGTTTCGATCCACTTCAACGTGCTTCGTGCGATCATGTTGGACTGGATTGTGGGAAATGGCAATGGCTGCTTTGTTATCACAAAATAAATTCATTTCAGAGTTAGGAGCAACACCAATCTCAGTTAGAAGTTTTTTCAACCACAGGAGCTCACATATTCCCTTGACCATTCCTCGAAAATTCGGCAAGACTAGATAAGGCAACTACCTTTCTTCTTACCTCCTCCATGTAACAAGATTTCCACAAAAGTGAAGTACCAATGAAGTAGATTTCCTATCCTTCATATTCCGCCCGGTCTGAATACGTATATCCAAGGACTTACAATTGACCATTCTTTGAAAACATAAGTCCTTTCCCAAGGAGGACTTTAAATAACGAAGTATTCGCACGATCGCATCCATATGGTCTTCACTGGGCGGTCGTGAACCGACTCACCACACTCACAGCATAAGCAATATCAGGTCGAGTATGAGATAAATATATGAGTTTACCTACTAACCGTTGATATCTCTGTTTATCTGCTGGTACTTGGTCCACATATTCTCCGAGTTTATGATTTTGAACCATTGGAATATCGACAGGTTTACAATCTAGTAGTCCTGCCTCCGCCAAGAGGTCCGCAGTATATTTCCTTTGGGAAAGACATATGCCTTGTTTTGATCTTGTTACCTCAATACCTAAGAAGTATTTGAGCCCTCCCAAATTCTTCATTTCAAACTCATTTGACAGTTATTCTTGAAGCTTAGAGATTTCTTCTTTATCATCTCCTATAATGATCATGTCATCTACATAGACTATAAGGGCTGTTATTTTCCCTAATCGGTGTTTTAGGAAAAGAGTATGATCAGAGTTGCTTTGTTGGAACCCATATTTCTTCATTGCTGAACTTAACCTACCAAACCATGCTCGCGGTGATTGTTTTAGTCCATACAATGCTCGTTGTAATCTACATGCAGTTTCTTTTCCGGTTGTAACAGTATATCCTGGTGGGATATCCATATAAATCTCTTCCTCAAGATCACCATGAAGGAAGGCATTTTTTACGTCAAGTTGGTGCAATGGCCAATCTAAATTTGCCGCAAGAGATAACAAGACTCTTAACGGTTTTTAGTTTAGCCACAGGTGAGAAGGTTTCTTGATAATCTATCCCGTGTTTCTGTGTATATCCTTTTGCTACAAGTCTCGCCTTGTATCGATCAACTAACCCATCTGCTTTATATTTAATGGAGAAAATCCACTTGCATCCTACCATCTTCCTCGCTTGAGGCAACTCGCTTAACACCCATGTGTTATTCTTCTGCAATGCCTCAAATTCCTCTTTTATAGCTTGAGCCCATTTTGGATCAGATAAGGCTTCTTCAATGCTACTTGGAATTTGACACGAGGAGAGTGTTTGTGCAAATGCCCTGATAGGTTCTGATAACCTTTGAGTAGATACATAATTTGCTATTGGATACTTGGATTGTCGTTCTTCTCTTTCTGGGGAGTATCGATTTGGAGGTTTGCCTCGATTGTGTCTGAAAGGTAAAACATAACCAACAGATGTATCTATAGCATTAGTTTGTAAAGGTGTGATAGGATAGCTTACCTCAGGAGTATTCTCAGCAGGAGGATCATTGGGTACTAGGGAGTGGAGGGGTACATCAACTACTTCATCTTCTGGAGATTCAGTTATTACTTCGGCTTCAGTTCTTGGAAGTTCAAGTTCGGGTCTAGATACTGGCTCCTCCATATGATTGGTATGATCCGAGTATGTTGGACTAGTGTCTAATATTTCAACATCAAGCCAATTTCGTTCTTCACCATAACTCTCCTCCTAAAGAGTGGAATTGGATACCGGTGATGGGAAAAAACATTCTGATTCGAGGAAAGTGACATCCATGGTAATATAGGTTCTTTTAGTAATTGGATCATAGCATCGATAACCCTTTTTTTGTACGCCATACCCCAAGAACACACAGCGGACACCACATGGATCCAACTTAGTTCGTTGATTTTTATGGAGGTGGACAAAAGCAACACATCCAAAAATTCGGGGCGGAAGCATCAAAATAGTAGGCAAGGGAAGATGATCAGATAACACCTTTAATGGAGTGTGAAATTGTAAGGTTTTTGTGGGCATACGATTCAGTAGATACACCGCTGTAGTAATAGCATCACTCCAGTATTTATTAGGCATATGTGCACCGATTAGTAAGGACCGAGCCGTTTCTAAAATATGCCGATTCTTCCTCTCCGCAGTCCCATTCTGTTGTGGAGTTTGTGAACACGAGGTTTCATGGAGAATATCATGGTTGTCCAAGTATGTTCGGAATTGTTGATTAACATACTCCCCTCCATTATCAGACCTAAGTATCTTAATTTTTTCAGAAAATTGTGTCTGAACCATGGTGTGAAACAGGTGAAATGTAGCAAATACTTCATCTTTATGTTTGAGAAGGTAAAGCCATGTCATTCGTGTACAATCATCAACAAAAATAACAAACCAACGATGACCCGATGACGTAATGACCGGGGAAGGTCCCCAAACATCAGAATGTACTAAAGCAAAAGGAGTCATACTTTTATTCATGCTCATAGGATAAGACGCCCTATGAATTTTTGCTAGGATACAAGTATCACATTTGAAATCTGAATGTGTGATATTTGAAAATAAACTGGGGAATAGGTGCTTTAAATACCCGAATGATGGATGCCCAAATCTACGATGACATAGCCAAATCTGTCGTTCCTTGTTACCAACAATGTTTTGCATATGATTGGCTCTTCCCGAACTGAGGTCATCCACATAATATAGCCCTCCTCTCCTAGTACCACGCCCAATGATCTCCTTGGTGAGAATATCCTGTAAAAGGCAAAAAGTAGAATACATCAGTACTACACAATTAAGATCTGACGTGACCTGACTTACAGACATTAGTCGGTTTGACAGAGAGGATACAAGTAAAGTATTAGATAATGATAATGAAGGAGATAAGGTCACTGTTCCAGCTCCTGTAACTGGATAAGTGACCCCATTTGCATTTGCAACACGACTCCGTCTTGGCTGGGTTGTTTTGGAGAGATCGTTTGGGTCAAATGTCATGTGATCTGTAGCTCAGTCCGTAATCCAATCCTCCTTATCGCACGAGAAGAGATGTGAAATGCTTTACTTGAAATACCTGGATCCTGGGGAAGATTCTACCGAGAAGTAAGGGATAGTGAGGCATTATTGGTAGCCACAGCGGCTCACCCAGTGGTGTCCCGTTTCTTCCGTGCTTGAAGATCATTCCACCATTCTGGATACCCATGTAGTTTGAAACAGTTTTCACGGGTGTGTTTGGAGTTTTCGCAATGGCAAAATTTCATGTCAAGAGATGGTGGATTTCCCGTGGATTTCTTGCTACCCAAGGAAGTTCCTGTTTTTGGTGGCATTAGATTATGGTGTCCCTTGACCCCTTTAAAAGCCATAACTGCTCCGGGTGTCGTATCTACACCTGTGATCATCACGATGCCTGCGACCTCTTCCCTACGGACGAATCCATAGGCTTGTTCCACCGTAGGGAATGGTTTGATCTGAAGCACATCACTTCGAGTTTTATCCAATCTATCATCAAGTCCATCGAGGAAGGTATACACTCGATCTTCCTGTACGATGGAGTTGTATTTTTGTATATCAATAGCACACTCCATTGGATTAGGACGACGGAAATCAATTTCACGCCATAACCCTTGAAGGTTATTATAGTATTTTTCAATGGATTCACCCGCTTGCTTCGTACGAGTAACTTGACGGCGAAGATCATACACTTGAGACGTGTCTGTCCCATCATAGTAAGTGGTAGCGACCGAATCCCAAACCTGTTTTGCAGTTGGGAATCGGATAAAATTTGCAATTAAGGAGGGGTCCATCGAATTGATCAACCATCCTTTGACAATGGCATTTTTAGTACGCCATCTCCTAAATGAGGGGTCGGTTTCAACAGGTTGAGGAAAGTCCCCATTAATATATCCCAGTTTATCTTTTCCAGAGATATACATCTCCACCACCTGGGACCATAAGGCATAGTTGGATCCTCCCAACTTGATACTAATGGGAGCAGTCGACGCTTCAGTTGGCGGAGGTTGTGAGCTAATCTGAGCTCTAGTTAGAACTTCCGTCATTTTCGCCGTCAAATCTTCCAATATGAAATTGGTAGTTAAATCTCTAGATTCCGCCATGAAATCCAAAAAAAAATTCCTTCTGTTTTTCCTTTTTTTTTTTTTACAATTCACACACACTATATATAAAAAACTTTCGTAACCCTAAACATTTTTTTTTCCATTTCGCGCAGCTTCTCTGCGAAAAAACCCTAACTTCCCTTTCTAAATTTGCGCAGCCTCCTCCTCAGCGCAGCTTCCTTGGCGCAGCCTCCTCAGCGCAGCTTCTCTGACTGCGTTCTTCAGCTGAGTTCCGAGCCAGTCATTATTTCCAGCTGGTGTGAGGCCAAAGTTGTTGAAGGCTTGCGGTGGAGCAGCACCTTCCTTCGTCTGATGGACAACCACAACTTCCAGATGGAGCTTCCATCTTCAACAAAAAACGTTGGTACAACTTGTGTTCTCTAAACCTGAAGAAAAAAAAATTCCACAAAATTTTTTTTGTTTACAGGAACTGATGAGTGTTTATGGTAACGCCATTCATTCGGTTTTTCCCTTCTATTACTTTCAATTTTTCGTCGATCCTTGGAACTATCCTCAGGAAGTTGTTTTGCCCCATTTTTTCTTCCCAAAGCTAGAACATCTTTTGAGAATTTGCTTCAACTTTGTTTTTGTTTTTGTTTTACAGAATTGCAAAGCTGAAGAATAATGCAGTTTCTCCACAGAAGCAGCTTGTTTTACAGATTTGTAAAGCTGAAGAATAGTGCAGTTTCTCCACAGAAGTAGCTAGAATGACTACCCAAAATTCCAGCCAAATAAGCAGCCAAATACTCACAGATTATCACAATCTGTTGAATATATCACACCAAATCAGCCAAAGGAGAACAAAATCAACATAGCAGGTAACTTATTCTTTCATTAGGATAACCAGTAACTCTGCTCTGAGCTCTGATACCATGTCAACTTATTGTTTCTGTATTTTTGTATTTCTCTGTTCAGATTTCTCTATACACGAGTATAGTATTTGTATACTAAGGAAAAACGGAAAAGAAACAAATTACATTATTATTAATTTCCACTATTATTCTTGTCTGCCACATTTGCTTGTTATCTGCCATACTTTAATTCAGTGTTGTCTGTCACACAACTCACATGCCAACAATCTTGCTATAAAAGTAGCAGGAACAGAGTGCATTTCATTAAATTCAAAGGGAGGAAATATTGACAAAAGAACTCGTCATGTATTATTTTATCATGATTATGAGCAACCGTTTCCAACTTACCTGCTTCGAGCAAAAAGGATACGAACAATTCTTAAACCCTTTAAATTATCCCATTTATTTGATGAGTCAAATATTTATGAAATTATCTCAAGTATGAAGCGCATACGATTGTTGGATTTGAATAAGTCAAATATTGAAAGAGTCCCCAAGTCTATTGATAAGTTGTTGCATTTGCGGTATTTGGATTTATCTTATAATAGCTTACTTGCCACACTGCCTAATTCTTTGTGTAAATTACAAAATTTACAAACGTTGATACTGAATTTTTGTCAAAAATTTCAAAAGTGGCCAAAAGACTTTGGAAAATTAGTCAATCTCAGACATCTTGAGTTTATGTGTTGTTGGAGCCTAGAAGAATGGCCAAAAGACATAGATAAACTTGTCAATCTCAGACATCTTAATTTTAGAAACTGTATTCAAGAGTTGATGGGAGGCATGCCGCGTGGATTGAGTCAGCTCACCAATCTTCAAACATTATCACCGTTAGAAATAGATGTTAATATGGAGTTTGGGATATTGGTAGATTTAAAAAACTTAAGAGGAGAGCTAAAAGTTGTAAATTTGAAGCACGAAAAATATGAAATCTCAAAAGCAAATTTGAAGAAAAAGCAGTTTAACAGCATAATACTAGAATGGGAGAACAATGGGGAAGTTCATAATGATGAGACTAAAGCTACTGCCGACGAGGAAACATTGCAAGACCTACAGCCTTCCCAGAACCTCAAAGAGTTGAAATTAGATTGCTATTGTGGTAAAAAGTGCTCGAGTTGGTTTGAATCTCTTACAAATGTGTTTAGGATTGAGTTGAAGAACTGTAAAAATTTGAAATATCTACCTGGGTTGGCTCATTTGCCTGCTCTCAAAAAATTGAAACTTGTGAATTTGCCCGCCTTGGTGTGTATTTCAAGCAATAATAGCGAAGAATTGATCTGCAGATCATCATCCTCATCTTCCAAATCAACATTGTGCTTTCCATCCTTGGAGGAACTCAAATTGAAGAAATGCGCCAATTTGCAATATCTACCGGGGTTGGCTCATTTGCCTGCTCTCAAAGAATTGATACTTGAGAATTTGCCCGCCTTGGTGTGTATTTCAAGTGAAGAATTGATCTGCAGATCATCATCCTCATCTTCCAAATCATCATTGTTCTTTCCATCCTTGGAGGAACTCACTTTGAAGGATATGCCTAGTCTGAAGGGATGGTGGAATATTAACGATGAAGATAACAACCTCCTCAGAATATTACCGACATTTCCTTGTCTTTCTGCGCTGACGATTCTCAAATGTCCAAGACTCAAGTGTATGCCGTTTTTTCCATCCCTAGATAAATATTTATGTTTTGATTATATCAGTTGGAAGGGTATATTGCAGAGTACATTGATGATGAACGACATTGAAGGAGCATCAACAACTTCTTCTTATTCTCATTTGACCAAATTGAGGGAGATAACCTTGACGGATTTTGAAGACATAGAGTCTCTACTCTTATCATCAAAAAGCCTCACATCTTTGAAGCACCTTACGATTAAGAAATGCCCTAGATTAAAGAGTATCTTCTCAGGCATTCAGCATCTCACGTCACTTCAAGCACTGTCAATTGATAATTGCGAGGAGCTCGAGCTGCTTTTCAACGATGTCACCATGTCTAAGTCCCTCGTAAACCTCTCTTCTTTGTATCTGAGTCACCTTCCAAAAGTTGAGGCTTTTCCGGATTGCATAAGTAACCTTAAATCTCTTAAGGTTTTGGATATCAATTATTTGGAGAATTTAAACAGCTCAGGATTGAAAGGGATATGTAGCCTTCCCTCTTTAGAGAAACTTTCTCTTAGGTCTTGCAACAGGCTTTCAACACTCCCTCAAGAAATATGTCGTCTTTCCAGCTCGTTAAAAAAATTGACAATCCATAATTGTCTCCATTTTCATTCACTGCCTGAAGAAATATTTAGTCTCACCTCTCTAGAGATATTGAACTTGTCTGGACTTCCCGAATTGAAGTCTCTTCCTCAAAAACATTTGCTCGACAACATCCAAGAAATCCATTTTTGGAATAATGAGAAAAAAAAAGTATTCATCAAATCAGTCCAAAGTCAAGATAGAGATCCCCCGACCAACCTCAAACTCCACATTGATGAAATCCCACATTTGGAAGAGCATGTCAGGTACCAATCTTTAATTACCTCACTTTTCTCTGTTATTCTGGTTTTCTTTTACACATTACAAGTGTGGTATGATTTAGTAACATTCATGATAAGTTAATATGTTTATTTTTTTGATAATTTTGTTTTGGGTTTTGGAGAAACCAATGGGGCGATGGGATGTAGTTTTTCAAATTGATTTCTTTTAATGTATATTTTTGGGATTCTGCAGGAATTCTGGATTTTCAATATCATCTGAAGGGAATACAAAGATATTTTGGGACATATTGAAAGGTTAGCTACTTAATATATATAGTCTAATTGCATCGTAAATGATATACGATTCTTATAGTTGTTTGTATTATAATATTGTTTTTCTTTTTTCCGATTTCAGCCATTGTTTTTAGTGATTTAGGAAAGACCATAGTATTGGTTTTTTATGATTTGAAATAATTACTGGTGGTTGCCAACTCTATTAGACTATTAATAAAAATGCAGCATGCTTTATATAACGAAATATGATAGTTTTGGGAATTTTTGTTGATTAAATGGCATATTTGTTTAAAATTTTACTTTTTAATTTTTGATTCTTAAATTTTGTAATTAGATTTTTTATTTATATCTACCATTAAAAAAATTTGAAAAGTTGTTTGATTTTCAATTTTTATTTTCATTTTGAAAATGTTGAAATTGAGAATTGGTTGTTGCTGATAATCAATTTTTAATTTATAATTTTTCAAATATTTTTTTAAAATGAATTTTTTAAAATTTTAAGTTTGAAAATTCAATTAATTTTTTTCATAAATTTATTAAACTTTAAATATTTAATAACTTTGAATAAAGTTGAATATGATTATGGATTGATACTTAGGTTTGAGTAATAAGAAATAAAAAATAAAAACTTACTTCCAATATTGATTACTTTTAAATTTCAAAATTTGATAGAATTTTAAAATCGAGTTTCAAAATTTAAAAAATAAAAATTTAAAAATGGATTATCAAAAATGTTTAATTTTAAATTTTAAAAAATAAATTTTGAAATAAATTAATTATCAAATAAATACTTTATAAATTACTGTCGAGATATCTTATGAATATAAAAATATTTATTCACAACTTTTTTAACTATAAATTGTTTTAAAGGATAGTAATATTAACCTAATATAAATTATTATTAGGTTATTAATAATTTTGTTCTTATAATAAGATACAATTAATTTAGAAATAAAATAAATATTTTATATAATTTTATTGTGATAATATATAAAACCCTACTTTAAAAGTTTAATATTTCAAATATAAAGAACTATTTGTTGAGACTGGAATGACTTAGGTTTTAGTTTTATCTGTTATTGTTAGTTTTGAAACTTTGTGAGCTAAATCCTAATATCCTATTATGTAAACCATTATAGAGTGAGCAAATGGATTAATAAAGGAGATTCTTGTTTATGTGGCTTCTATTCTAAGAACAATTTTAAGGAAGTTAAGGCACGTTGAATTCTCTGTTCTTATATATTGAATGGACTCTATGACAACTACAAATGTTGATGAAATCTCCGGCTCTCCAATCTCAAGATCAAAGATTCTGTCATTGATGTCCAGCTCTACAAATGTGGAGTACTACAAATGTCGATGAAATCTCCAACTCTCCAGTCTCAAGATCAAAGATTTTGTCTTTGATGTTCTTGTTGGATTCAACTATTGTCTTGTTATTTGTTATTTATCTATATTTTGTTTGTATTTGATCCTTGTTAGATTTAACTATTTCCTTGTTATTTGTTATTTATCTATATTTGTGTTTGTATTTGTTGTTTGTTAGATTCAACTATTTCCTTATATTTCTTATTTATTTATAATGTGATTTTATTTAAATAAGTGTTAATATTTAATATCTTGTGTTTAAAGTTAAAATTTTGATATTAATAATACGTCTAATTATAGATTTTGTTTAGGATTTATCTTTTTTATCAATTTAATAATATTTATAGTTGATGAAATAGATATAGAATAGTTTTACAAATGTGACAACTTAATTGAGATGTCTTGATATATGTTTGAATATTATTAATCTGATATATTATTTAAAGATTATTTGTATTTATTTTATTTGTTGAATTTTTATTTAAAAAATATCGATAATGATATATTAAGCTTGTAATTAATAAATAATATATTCTCATATATATTTATATATGTATTTGTTTTTATCTTTTAAAAAAAACTAAAAACAAATTCCCATAATTTTTTAATTAAGTTTATAAAATTTAATTCTATATTACTGATAATAAGTAATGGTTACTTAATAATTATGATCGTTTTATTTTTTTATAAATAGCGATCAAATTAATATTTATGTCAGGACACATCATAACTTAAAATTAAAAAACAAATCATGATACGTTATTGAGTATATCAAATTTTGACCGAATTTCTACTATTTTTTTATTTTAAAATGTCATTCTATAAGATAAAATTATCAACATGCTATATAATTTCTATATATAGATTTTTGTCTATAATAAACATATCTCATTCAATACTTTAAAAAAATTGTATTAGATTTTAATTTAAAAATGATCTAATTATAACCTATTAAACAATTTTTCCGTCATGTTTTTTATCCTTTTCTAACTCTCCATTTCACTTATTCCAACAATCCCATTTTTCTAATAAAAAAATATTTTTCTCAGTACACAAAAAAAAAAAAAATCATGATACATTATTGAGTATATCAAATTTTGACCGAATTTCTACAATTTCTTTATTTTAAAATATCATTCTATAAAATAAAATTAACTACATGCTATATAATATCTGTATCTCACTATCTAATATATATATATATATATAATGAACATAGTTAATAATACATTTAAATTAAATTCTTAACATCTATCTAAAATTTGGCATAATATATATCTCCTATATTTCCATGTTATAAATTAGCATTTGTAGAAGCGAAAATCAGGTTTAATTTTAGTTGCATAAATATATAATAATGGGTAACATAAAAAATAATAAGCAATAAATGAAACACAATGATTTAAGTGGTTCAACTTTTCAATGTGAAAAATCTACGCCACTAACGACGACATACCGAGAAAAATCCACTAATAATCAAATGGAGATATAAACATCAATTTTTAAATAGTTTCATAAAATTATACCAAATCCAAAAATATATACAGAAAATATCCCCCCTCTAATTTACTGGTAATATATAGCAAGATAAATTAACAAACTTGCTATTAACGTACAAACAGAATAACAGCTTACTGCATATTTTCAACCCTCGAAATTGCCAAACAAATAGCAACTCTACTGTTGATGGATAGTGAAAATTGAACTGCTTGGCTGGACGAAAATGGAGCTAGAAGTGGCTCTGTTTTCAGCTTCCAATTTGGCTTTTCTGTTATTCTCTATAGTTGTTATTGCTTTCTCTTTTCTACAACTGCAGTTTCAAATTTTCTCTCTGGCAGTTTCTGGTCTTCACGAATAGTAGTTCTCTCACGCTGCTAGTTGTTTTTTTCTTTTCTGATTCTTGAGGATGCATTCTCAACACAGAGAACTAAGTTTATTATATATATATAATAAACAAAGGGGCGAGGGTTTTGTTTGGGCCTTAATGTTTTGGGTCATTATTTAACATATCTCCACCTTGATTCAAAACAGAAAAAACAATTCTTCAAATGAAATTCCTCGGATTACCAAATAACCATCGTCCATAGCCGCGAAGGGTGATTGTCTTCTACAAACACCAATCAAATCCAAACAATGCTTGAACTTGCTAAATGGAACTGATTTGGTTAACATATCAGCTAGATTTTCTGTAGTGACTATCTTATTAACAACAATAGCACCCTGAGAAACAATGTCATGAACGAAGTGATATATGACATCAATGTTTTTGGTTCTTTCATGATACATAGTATTCTTAGTCAAGTGTATTGCACTCTAACTATCACAAAATACAACATAAGTATCCTATTGTAAACCCAAATCATAGACCAAACCTCTAAGCCAAATGGCTTCTTTCACTACTTTTGCTACTGCTATATATTCTGCCTCTGTCGTACACAAAGCAACTGTAGACTGTATAGTAGCTTTCCAACTAATGGCACAATGAGAAAGAGTGAAGACATAACCTGTCAGAGATCTTCTTTTATCCAAATCACCAGCATAATCGGAGTCCACATAACCAATAACATTGTAACCAGTATTAGAACTTCCATCATATACCAAACCAAAATTAGATGTACCTCTCAAATACCGAAGTACTCATTTCATTGCTTGCTAATGACCCTTACCAGGATTACCCATATATTTGCTGACAACACTAACTATATGTGAAATATCTGGACGAGTACAAACCATAACATACATCAAACTACCAATGACATTAGCATATGGAACATGAGACATGTACCGCTCTTCTTCTTCTGACTATGGTGACAAATCCAAAGAAAGCTTGAAATGTGTAACTAGCGGCGTACTCACAGGTTTAGACTCTTTCATACCAAAACATTCAAGAACTTTTTCAACATAACTTTTCTGAGTCAAATAAAGCTTGCCCTCTTGTCTATCCCTGTAAATTTTTATGCCCAAAATTTTCTTCGCTGTACATAAATCTTTCATCTCAAACTCACAATTAAGTTGAGACTTTAATTTCTTAATCTCAGACTTATTCTTAGAAACAATAAGCATGTCATCAACATAAAACAACAAATAAATGGATGAACTATCGTGAAATCTTTTATGACAAACACAACTATCATAATCACTCCTAGAGTAACCATGATCAATCATAAAAGAATCAAAATGCTTATACCACTGCCTAGGAGATTGCATCAACCCATATAAAGACTTTTTCAATAAACAAACATGATCTTCCTTACCTGGAACAACAAACCCCTCTGGTCGATGCATATATATTTATTCCTCAAGCTCACCATGTAAGAAGGTTGTCTTGACATCAAGTTGTTCTAATTCCATGTCAAACAATGAAACCATAGCAAGCATCACACGAATAGAGCTATGTTTCACAATAGGTGAAAATACTTCATTGAAGTCAATACCTTTCTTTTAAAAATAGCCATTTGCAACAACACGTGCCTTGAACCTAGCTGCTTCAACCTCAGGTATACCTTCTTTTCCTTGAAGACCCATTTGTTTCTAACCATCTTCTGGCCCTTAGATGGTTTCACCAATTCCCAAGTATGATTCTTATAAAGTAATTCAATCTTTTCATTCATAGCAACCAACCACTAAATAGACTCATCACAAGTGACAGCTTCATGATAACTAGAAGGGTCATGGACCTCAATAGACTCTGCCATAGATAATGCAAAAGAAACTAAGTCTGCATATGCATACCTTTGAATTTCTCAATTTCAAATTTTGCTGCCATGATAGAAAACCCAATATTAAATAAACAGAAGCATAACCCAAAAAAATATGAAACCAATCAGATAACCAGAAGCTCAAAATAAATCCAAAAGGGAAAACTTGATAAGTTCCAATAAATAGCAGAATAACCCAAAGCTTTGATACCAATTTGTTATAAATTAGCACTTGCGGAAGCCAAGATCAGATCCAATTTTGGTTGCACAAATATATAATAATGGGTAACAGTAAAAATAATAAGCAATAAATAGCACACAATGATTTAAGTAGTTCAACTTTTCAATGTGAAAAATATACTCCAATTTTTAGAGAGCTTCACAAAATTACACCAAATCCAAAAATATATTCAGAAAATATCACCCTCTAATTTACTGGTAATATATAGCAAGATAAATTAATAAACTTGCTATTAAATCAAATATTACTGTACAAATAGAACAGCTGCTTACTGCATATTTTCAACCCTCCAAACTGCCAAACAAATAGCAGCTCTGCTGTTGATGGATAGTGAAAATTGAACTGCTTGGCTGGACGGGAATGGAGCTAGTAGTGGCTCTGTTTTCAGCTTCCAATTTGGCTTTTCTGTTCTTCTCTGTAGCTGTTGTTACTCTCTCTTTTCTGCAACTGCAGTTTCAATTTTTCTCTCTAGCAGTTTCTGGTCTTCACGCAGAGTAGTTCTCTCACGCTGCTAGTGTTTTTTTCTTTTCTAATTCTTGCGGGTGTCTTCTCAACACAAAGAACTAAGTTTATTATATATATATAATAAACAAAGGGGCTGAGGGTTTTGTTTAAGCCTTAATGTTTTGGGCCATTAGTTAACATCCATCAAAAGACTTCCGATAATAAAATGAATATATCATCTTTTTATTTATAATATTCAAATCTCATAAGCTATACAACTAAATATAAAGAAAAACAATATTAATTGATAATGATATTAGTGTCTTATACACTCCAAAGTCAAAAAAGGTCACTAAAGAGTTTCTAAAGCATTAACAAAAATAATAAAAGATAATAAGTTCTTTTTACTATCAAAAGAAAGTAAATTCATGTTATGTAATATCAACGAATTGATCTAAATTTACTTCGAAGATAATGCTCAAAATACTCCGTCAAAAACTATTAATACTTGAGAGGAAAAATTTTAAATGAAAAATATGATGAATAAAAATATTTAATGAGTGGATAAATTTAAGTGAAAATTTATTTATTATACATGTATATTAAAACCTTAATACAATTGTTGAACTAAACCATCCATTTTTATAAACATACTTTCATGTTTTATTAGAAGTCCAAAGAATTACAAATAATCACAAAATATTTTTTGTAATAAAAAAACTCTTAAGCTTAAAAAAATAATAATTATTGAATATATTTATTTAACTTTAATGATTTAACCGTAAAATTAATATAAGTTATAACATAAAAATATTCACAAACAATATTAATAATTTAAAAAATATATATGATGCTTATTTTCGCAAGTGTACGAATCGTTCAAGTAATAAAGTGTACAAAAGTACGGATATCGAACCCACAAGGAATGGCGTTACTAAGTACCGAAATTGACTAACCCTAATTTTATTTGAAAACCGAATTGTTGAAATTGTTTTAAAAGCAAATTAACATAAAACTAAACGCAAATAACAAAATTTAATGTTGTTCACAAATGATTAAAAACGCTAAGGCATTTGATTTCGCTAAATCAATTCAATCTGATTTCAAGTCATGTTATATGAAAATCAAAGCTAAAAGTGATGGTTGAAAAACCCAAACTTATCTAATACTCTTTCTCAAGTTATATTAGAATTACTTATCTATGAAAACCAACTATATTTCTATGAAGATTTAATCACAAATAAGCACATTACGATTTATGGAATTTACGGAATAACCACATACATCATGACATTAGGTGTCAAACTCGCATTCAACATATGTTATTTATCACAAGAAGCATTCATTACACATCTCCTCTCGATCTCAATATAATGCAACAAATCATCTAAATCTTGATCAGAAATTTAAAAGCATTAAGCATGGAAATAAATACTCAACTTGAAAACAATGAATTCATATAACAATAACAAAAGAAATCAGATTTCCTTGATTTAACTACATCATAGCCTTAGCAAAAACGAATTAGTTCATAACGGAAATAAGAACAACCATTATTTCAATTGAATTCATGAATAAAAAATCTGAATAAAATGCAGAATATGAAGGCTAAGGAGAAGAGATGAAGAACTCTTGAAGATGAAGACTTGGTAGCAACAATGGTAATGATCCTTCAAGCTTCTCCAAACTTTCTCTCCAAAATTTGCCTTTTCTCCTCCAAAAATGATTGAATCTGTTCTCTACCGTCCTCCTCTTTCTCCATCATATTTTATATATAGATCTAGGGTTTGGGAAATTTTGAACAAAACAACCAAAAAAATCTATTTTAGGACGAAACTTCATTGGCGGCGACATTATTCTCGGCCACATGTAGATTTCTGGAAAATAAATTTTTTTGGGTTTTCGATTTTGGCCGGCGGCCAAAATAATGTGGCCGGCGGCCAAAATAATGTGGCCGGCGGCCAGATGCATTTGGCCGGCGGCCAGATGAATTTGCCAAATTTTGTGCTCTCGGGAAGATTTTCGTCGTGCTTTCTGTTGGATTTTCGCCGGCGACGAGATTTCATTGGCTGGCGGCGAGATGTACTTGGCCGGCGGCGAGATTGCTTTGCTAAAATCCGTGCTCCCTGCATGATTTTCAACATATTCTCCGTAAGGTTTTCGCCGGCGGCGGGAATATTCTCGCCGGTGGCGAAATTCCAAATTTTGAACTTTTGTTTTCTTTTTATTTGCACTCAATCCCGGTCATTGAAATTTGTCCCAAACTTCTCCATAATTATGATTTTACCTGAAATTGCACTTTAAACATGAAATACCAGTGAAATGACATTTGTGGATTAAATAATAAAATAAAATGCAATTTTCACACAAATATCAACCTTTAAATCATAACAAAAATGCAATAATTTGACTCTTATCAACAACCCCCAACCAGCTTCTTGCTAGTCTCTAGCAAGAAAAGCGATCTATGAATAATTTCAAAGGAGACATTAAAATAAAAATTCAAAGGAAATTTATTCTATTTACAACATTACATTAAGCGTATGCAATAAGCCTTTAAACCCCAGGTGGCACAGTAGGACGAGTTGTAGTCTCGTGAGGGCTTCCAGTGATGATACCCACAAACATCTTACCTATAACTATCCTAACTTAAAACAATAAAATCACATAACAAATAACTTGCACAAATGTCTCAAAAATTGTAAATAACACCCAACATATAGAATAATTAAATGTCACCTAAGCTTTAAGAAATCTCAAATGCCAATTTCACTTTTATTATTGACTCTTAAACATCCATCAAACCACAAACCAATAGCCGTACTTCCCGGATAATATTATGCATAACATCCACAAACAAAAAGGTGAAATCTCGAACTCCATAGGCTCACTTTTCAAACCTATCTCCACTAATGAAGGAAAATACACCACTTTGGATCAATAGGACTTTATGAGGCTTGTAATGTTAGGCTTAGGTATTTGGTTAAGAAAGAACGGGAAGTGTCAAAATACAAATAAGGGCACTTATTAGATTAAATACAACCAATTAAGTAAAAGAGTAACACCATTTAACCCAAATTGTTTCTTCCGATCATAACCCATTTTTCCACAGATAAACAAAGTTCTTCCTCAATCTTTTACCTTAGTACATCCATCACTAACACTCTTTTATTTACTAAAATGTGAAGGCTTTCTTCTTCTTCTTTTTCTTCTTTTTTTTTCTTTTTTTCTTTTTTTTCTTTTTTTTCTCTTTTTTTTCTTTTTTTTCAATTGCTCTTTGAAAAGCCAACTACTTTCTTCCAATATATATGGAATTTTTTTTTCATCATCCTTACTCCAATTGTTCTTGAAAAGACATAACCCCCAACCAATTTCTTCCAATATATGTGGAAGATTTCTCCAATTGCTCTTGCAAAATTTGTGTTCAAAATTAAGTGCTCTTAACAAATAAGGTAGGAATTATATATACATTTCTGGCTCAATAAAAGGTAGGTTATAGAAGGAAAAAAGAAAGAAAAGTAAGGCCAACAATACATTTAAATAGGCTCAAAGAGGTAACTAGTGATATAAAGATAACAAGGTAGGCTTAAAATGGCACAATCGATCCAAAAATGGCCTACATCATATCCTATATAGTGCAATTCCAAATTATTTCGCCTCAAGAGGTTTTCAAATGAGTTCTAGAGTTTTTTGAAATCACAAAAATGTTCATGCAAAATTCACACATAAGACTTCTCTAAGCATTTAGACTAATCAACCAAATCATACCACATACCAAAAGAGTCGCCAACTAGGTAAAATCAACATTTGAAATTCTCTTTAAACCGAAGCTAAATTTAATGTCTTCTAACAGCTACTTGTTATCACAATCACATTATTATCATCAACGTGCAAATTAAAACAAGTAAAATGCAAATAAAATAAAAATAATAACAATAATAATAATAAAATAAGACAATAAAGAAATAAAAAAAATTAAATCAAAATGCAGAAAAATAAATGGAAAATCAAAATTAAACACAACTAAACACACAAACAAAACTACTAAAAATGAAAGGGAGAAAAGATTTACCGTTTACCGCACCCCCAACCAAAACCTTACATTGTCCTCAATGTAAGAAAGGAAAGAGAGATCTCCTTTCTGCCGGCGGTGAAACTGCCCTCGCCAGTGGTGAACGTAAGAAATTTTTTTTTCTTAGATGGGATGGCATTGGGTTTAGCTCAATCTTGTTGGCTCCATTCTTTACCACTGAGGTTGGAGTTTCATTTGTTCCCAACTCCTTAAATGTTCCATCACTGCATAAATATTCATTAGGTGCTGCCAGTAATCCAGAACATTGTCTCGTCCCCTCATCTTCCTCCTCAATTGTTGCAGATTTCACAAGGCTAGCTTCTAGTGGTAGCAATGGAGGTCTCTCCTCAATCCTTTCCGAGATTAACCCATCAAGAGTGTTAATTTGAAAACAAAAATGTACATCACTTGGAGATTTTATTTCTTCAAAAACATCAAAAGTTACTTGTTCATCTTGCACCCGTAGAATGAGCTTTCCTTGCTGAACATCAATCAATGTTCTTCCAGTTGCAAGGAACGGTCTCCCCAATATCAACGGTATCTCTCTATCTTCCTCCATGTCAAGCACCACAAAATCTACAGGGAAAATAAACTTGCCAACTTTAATTAAAACATCCTCAATTACTCCTAGAGGATGTTTCACCGATCGATCCGCTAATTGTAAAGATATTGAAGTGGGCTTCACTTCCCCCAGGCCTAGTTTCCTGAAAACAGAAAGTGGCATCAAATTAATGCTTGCTCCTAAATCACATAGGACTTTATCAAAATTGCAACTTCCTATAGTACAAGGTATAGTAAAACTCCCTGGGTCTTTCAATTTTTGTGGCAGTTTTCTTTGAAGAACTGCACTGCATTCCTCAGTTAGCATGACAGTTTCATTATCTCCTAGCCTCCTCTTCTTTGATAGGATTTCCTTCATGAATTTTGCATATTTGAGCATTTGTTCCAACATCTCTGCAAAAGGAATGTTAATATGCAATTTCTTAAAAATATCCAGAAATTTATCAAATTGATTATCAAGCTTTTTCTTATTCAATCTTTGAGGATATGGGATAGGAGGCTCATATTTTTCATATGGGAAAGGTTGAATATCTTGGGATCTTGATGGCTTTTCTTTAGATTCTTCCATCTTTTTCTCCGGTTTCTTCTGATTCTCAAGTTCTTTTCCACTTCTCAATGTGATAGCCTTGACATGCTCTGTGGGATTTATTGTGTCACTAGGAAGCGATCCTTGAGACCTTTCTGCAATCTGCTTTGAAAGCTGCCCTAGTTGGTTTTGGATGTCCCTGTTGATTGCCTCTTGATTTCTGAAATTTGCTCTTGTCTCCTCAATGAACTTTCCTAAAATTTCTTCCAAATTTGTTTGTTTTTTCTCTTGGGGTTGGTAGGAAGATGATGACGATTTGAATCCCCCTTGGTTATTTCCCCATGACAAATTTGGATGATTTCTCCAACCTGGATTGTAGGTGTTCGAGTATGGGTTATGTTGAGGTTTTTGAAAATTTGAAACATAATTTGCTTGCTCAGCATTTGGTGAAGCAAATGGATTTCCAACTTGGCACTCGATGCTAGCATGATTTCCACCACATAAATCACATTGTGTAGTTGGTTTGGATTCAAATTTGGAGGACAAATAATCCATATTTCTTGAAAGAACAGCAACTTGAGCCGACAAAGCATTCACTGAATCAATTTCATGCACTACTGCTGGTCTTTTTGCAATTACCCGCTCTGAATGCCACTGATTGTTGTTTTCTGTCATAACTTCTAATAGCTCATGAGCATCCTCCGGTGTTTTTCCCATTAAAGATCCTCCAGCTGCAGCATCAATCATTGCACGATAGTTTGAAACCAAACCATTATAAAATGTAGAGACTTGTAGCCAAATTGGTATACCATGATGTGGGCACTTCCTCAACATTTCTTTGAATCTTTCCCAAGATTCATACAATGATTCTTGGTCATACTGTGTAAAAGATGTGATTTCATTCCTCAATTTTTCCGTCTTAGCAGGAGGAAAGAACTTGGACAAGAATTTCTGAACCAATTCATTCCATGTTGTAATTGATCCCGGTGGTAATGAGTTTAGCCACTCCTTGGCTTTATCCCGAAGTGAAAAAGGAAAAACCCTTAATCTTACAAAGATCTTCGGACACACCATTTATCTTGTAAAGATCACATACCTCAGAGAAGTAAGCAATATGTGCATTTGGATCATCCTTTGACATTCCCCCAAACTGATTTGATTGAACCATTTGGATAAAGGATGGTTTTATCTCAAAGTTATTGGCTTGAATAGCTGGCCTCCTTATACCCGAAATAGTTCCAGCAACATTAGGCGCAGCATAATCCCTCAAAGCTCTACGATTTCCACCTCCCTTAACAAATGGTGGATCCATGGCTAATTGTCTATTAGGAGCTGAAGTTGAACGTCTTCTCTCTCGGTTTAGACGCCTATATGTTCTATCAATCTCCAGATCAAATGGAAGAAGGTTAAGGCTTCTTGTACGTCTCAAAAAAAGTCCTACAACCAGAAAATCAACTAACACACAAACAACACAAGGTTACTTTTTTTATGATAAATAAAATAAAACAGCAAAATAAACAAAATTAAAAAAGAAAGAAAGATAAAGCAAATTAACTTCAAATTAAAACTAAGATTAGGTAGTATCGATATTAATAAAATCAAACCATTCTCAAGAACGGCGCCAAAAACTCGATGCTTATTTTCGCAAGTGTACGAATCGTTCAAGTAATAAAGTGTACAAAAGTACGGATATCGAACCCACAAGGAATGGCGTTACTAAGTACCGAAATTGACTAACCCTAATTTTATTTGAAAACCGAATTGTTGAAATTGTTTTAAAAGCAAATTAACATAAAACTAAACGCAAATAACAAAATTTAATGTTGTTCACAAATGATTAAAAACGCTAAGGCATTTGATTTCGCTAAATCAATTCAATCTGATTTCAAGTCATGTTATATGAAAATCAAAGCTAAAAGTGATGGTTGAAAAACCCAAACTTATCTAATACTCTTTCTCAAGTTATATTAGAATTACTTATCTATGAAAACCAACTATATTTCTATGAAGATTTAATCACAAATAAGCACATTACGATTTATGGAATTTCTGGAATAACCACATACATCATGCATTAGGTGTCAAACTCGCATTCAACATATGTTATTTATCACAAGAAGCATTCATTACACATCTCCTCTCGATCTCAATATAATGCAACAAATCATCTAAATCTTGATCAGAAATTTAAAAGCATTAAGCATGGAAATAAATACTCAACTTGAAAACAATGAATTCATATAACAATAACAAAAGAAATCAGATTTCCTTGATTTAACTACATCATAGCCTTAGCAAAAACGAATTAGTTCATAACGGAAATAAGAACAACCATTATTTCAATTGAATTCATGAATAAAAAATCTGAATAAAATGCAGAATATGAAGGCTAAGGAGAAGAGATGAAGAACTCTTGAAGATGAAGACTTGGTAGCAACAATGGTAATGATCCTTCAAGCTTCTCCAAACTTTCTCTCCAAAATTTGCCTTTTCTCCTCCAAAAATGATTCAGATCTGTTCTCTCTGCCGTCCCCTCTTTCTCCATCATATTGTATATATAGATCTAGGGTTTGGGGGGCAATTTTGGAACAAAACAACCAAAAAAATCTATTTTCGGACGAAACTCGCTGGCGGCGACATTATTCTCGCCGCGGTGAGATTTCTGGAAAATAATTTTTTTTGGGTTTTCGATTTTGGCCGGCGGCCAGATGAATTTGCCAAATTTTGTGCTCTCGGAAAGATTTTCGCTGTGCTTTCTGTTGGATTTTCGCCGGCGACGAGATTTCATTGGCCGGCGGCGAGATGTACTTGGCCGGCGGCGAGATTGCTTTACTAAAATCCGTGCTCCCTGCATGATTTTCAACATATTCTCCGTAAGGTTTTCGCTGGCGGCGGAAATATTCTCACCGGCGGCGAAATTCCAAATTTTGAACTTTTGTTTTCTTTTTATTTGCACTCAATCCCGGTCATTGAAATTTGTCCCAAACTTCTCCATAATTATGATTTTACCTGAAATTGCACTTTAAACACGAAATACGCGTAAAATGACATTTGTGGATTAAATAATAAAATAAAATACAATTTTCACACAAATATCAACCTTTAAATCATAACAAAAATGCAATAATTTGACTCTTATCAATATATATATTAACAAATTATTAATGTAAGCAAAATAAATGACTAACTTACATTTAATAAATTATAAGAATTAGGAAAATTTCACCAAACTCATATTTGAAGAATAGCTGACCATACATGTACAAATCTTATTGCATATGCAGACAGAAAAGTCTTAATTACTTGTGTTTGTCATACGCGCATAGACATGGGTCTAATAATTAATTAATTATTTATTTATATTGTTATTGTTGAATTTGAGGGGTGGTGCTTATTTAATATTTTAAAAATAATACATAAAAATATTATGAAATACTAGTGTAAAGAGCTGTATATAAAATTCTATGTGCTAATCCAAATATATACACTTACTACGAATTAACATAATAATATATATAATATTATGAAATAATTCTAAAAGTTGAATATAAATTTTTATGTTCTAATCAAAATATATATATTTATGTCGTAAATCTGAGTAAAAATTTATGAATACTTCTAAGAACAGTTATCCACTTTTTAAACATAAGATGCCCATTTTATAATAAAAATGTACTAAACTTATGAAAACTTAAGAAAATAAAATTAAACATTATGAACACTTTTATGTAAATTTGAATGTTACCCTAAAAATACTAAAGCATGAGATGCTAACATATGACTTCTAACTTTAATAGTCTTACACTACTAGGCTTGACTCAAGAATGCATATTCTTTAATCAATCCAAATTATAAGTAAAAAGAAAAATGGTTAAAAAAACTCACTAAAAGGAAAGGTTAGTACTTATTCCCTTGGGCATAAATTTGGATAAAAACTATTTTAAATTCATTATACATTATCTTCAATCAAATAATCATAACTTTTTGAAAAAATATCCAAAATTATTTTTTAAAATCCATCACAAATTAGGAATTTCTAGCTATCACATGATCATTGAGTGTCAGTAAAACAATTTTAAATCATGAAATTAAAAACTATTAGAACACACTGTATACAATTTAATATACTTTCCTACCTACATTTAGAAAATTAGGTATAACTTTTAATAGATTTATCCAAATCTATTTCTCTAAGATTATACAAAAATTAGATGTTTTAAGCTTTAAAAGAAAATATGACACATGCAATTATAATCTCTATACATATCAGAAACTAATAGTCAAGCTCTAAAACAAGATATAACCCACCTAAATAAAATATGTAAACCCATTTGAAAATCACAATTTACAAGTTAAGTTGAAACAAAGTTTTTAGTTTGGATATGTATAAAACATGCTTTGATAAAACTAATATAACTTTACGTACAAAACTCCAAATGATAAACCGTTAAATTACTATTAAACTAGACATCCACATATTTCTAAAATAGTATGATTTGATGCCTAAGTATTCCAGAAAAATTTCTAGTTTCCATTGCAACATCTTGAAAACAGTTTTCTAAAATATAACAACACAGTTTTTAAACTTCAAAGTTTTAGCTAAAAGAGTACCAATTCGTTAAGAAAAATCTTTAAAAACTTCAAGAATATATTCATGAACACTTCAATTCACAATGGAAGATTCTCCCACATGAATCATTCATAAAAAATAAAAAAATAAAGAGAAGAACTAAAAAGACATGAAGTAAAGTTGACATTTTTATCTTAAAATCAATTTGAGGAAAATATTTGAGCTCTTATCTTATATATATATCTCTTGGTCTAGTTCGCATGAAGCTAGAGG
This sequence comes from Hippophae gyantsensis, assembly GCA_030763125.1. Classification (NCBI taxonomy): domain Eukaryota; kingdom Viridiplantae; phylum Streptophyta; class Magnoliopsida; order Rosales; family Elaeagnaceae; genus Hippophae; species Hippophae gyantsensis. The sequence continues at coordinate 22,414,121 of CM061031.1, forward strand.
TTTAAAAAAATGGAATGGCTAAATACCCTAAGGAAGCTTGTAGACAATACAATGATATATAGGTTGTAAAATTACTAAAATGGTCTTCCTTTAAAAGTTTTTTAAATTATTAAACTAAGAACATTTGGTAATTTTTATCACTCAATTAGAATGTGCTGAGAAATCCATAGAGAAAATAAGGAATATAGATATTTAAATTACTAAAATGCCCCTTTTATAGAAACTTTCTAAGCTATTCAATTAAGGGTATTTTGGTAATTTTTACTCAATTACTCAAAATTTCTAACATATGCAAGAAAACTTTAAAAAAAATATTTTAGACAATTTTAAACTATCCACAAATTAAATTTTAAATACAAAATATTTATTTTTCTAATTGAAGAAAAAGACTTAAAATTTATAAAATTTAAAACAAAATACAATTATTTACTAAAGATGTTCTCATGGTTCTTCCACCTAGTTTTGAAGAAGTATGTAAGTTAAGGAAAGCTTTATATAGCTTGAAGCAAACTCCTAAGGTTTTGTTTGCAAAGTTAAGTTGTGTCTTGGTAGATCTGAGCTTTGTAGCTTCCAATAGATACTTCTTTCTTTTTGTTGGATTGTGATGCTATCTATATGGTTACTCCCATAAAAAGGAAGAGATAACCTTCTATTATTTAATATCTAGTGCAATTGTGTCAAAAAAAATGTTTATATTATTATATTTATGATAAGGATAATTGTGAGAGACACTACAATAAGATTATACATACACAATGATGCCGATAATTTCTTACATCTCACATAGTAGTAATAAAATGATCTTAATCAATAAAGAGTTTTATGAGCCAAGTTTAATAAATATATATTTATTATATAAGTGTAAACATAATATAATTATCGTAAGATGATAAAGACCCAAAGGTTATCTTTTAATTATCGTAACGGATAATTCAGAAGATAATTAAGAATAAATATATACAAAAGATAACTATATACAACATATAAGTTTCTATATCTTTATATATCTTATATTATCTTGAAATTATTAAATCTCATAATAGAGAATAATAATTAAATATTCTCATTTTATATAATTATTAGAATGAGACTGAATAATATTATAATATGATTTTTTTAAAAAACATTCAAACTAAATACCCTTAGTATTAGAAAAAAAATGATAAATAAATAAAGAGGATGAAAAAGTCATTAATTTGATAACTTAAATACTACAAATGATGAAAACAAGTAAAAATTGGTGAAAAATGACATTAAAAAGCACTAATGTGTGAGTCTCTGCTTTTGTTTCTTTCTTTTTTTTCTTTCAATAGCCGAATGGCCTTATTCTTCTTCAAAAGTAAAATGGTCACACGTGGCCAACATCTTCTGTTTTTTAATAAATAAAAACTCTTAATTTTATTAAAATCTAATAAATTATCAATTTAATTATAAATTAAATAATTAATATTAATATTATTAATTATAGATGAATTTTTTTTAATCTTTTAACATTAATTTAAAAATATATATCAATATTTAATATAATAGTAAGAAAATAAAAATAAAAATAATATATATATATATATATATATATAATTTATGTAATTAAATTCTATAAAATAGAAGTAGGTCTCACGATAATACACTTAAAGTAAATAGTTTATTAATTTGTTAGTTTAGTGAATAATAATTATATAATAATAACTCTCGTATGAGAAACATAATTTAAATATGACTGATTTGATCCATATTAACATTATTTGTATAATTTTATTTAATAAATAATTTAAATATAATATGATAAAATATGATTTTATTTAATTAGTATTTTTATTATCTAAGAAGATAATCATGAATATAATTTGATTTAACTTAATAAGTATATTTATAAATATTTTTTTTAATTCTTTATATTAGTTTTCTATCATTTTTCTAATTAATGAGATATGATATGATATAAACTTAAAAATGATTAATTCAACGTGATAATGATTTTCTCATAATTGAAATGATTGAATCTAATTTACTTATTATATAAATAATCATAAATTATATTAGTTGAAATTAAAAAAATATTGTATATAATAAAAATAATAAAGTAATTATTCATAAGAAAATATATTTATTATAAATATATGTTGTGATGAAAAAATTTATAAAAAAAGAAGGAGAAGAATACCAATATAAGATAGGATACAAAATGAAAAGTCTCCAACGTTTCAATAATTATTAAAATAATAAAAAAAATTATGTATAATTAATTATCATAATAATTGTTATGATGTGTTGGGATTAAAATAATAAAATGTATATTTTATTTATAATTGAATGTCACACTAATGGTATAATATCACGAATATAGCACGTAAATTTTGTAAAAGACAAAATTATGCTTACCAATATAAATAAGTAAATATCTATCAAACAACGTTGTAAAATTTACTGATAGTCCTTAAAAAAATAAAATATTATATTTTTAATTAAATACACACTTTTTAATTATAAAATGAGTAATTTTATATGGTATTAATAAAATATAAAAACTAGTCCTAAAGTTTTCCAAAGTTAAGCTAGAGATCACTTGACCAACCTTCGGTACCTCACAATCAATATTAAGACCTGCCCACATTTGGAAAAGACTATCATGTACCTTATATTATTCATCATTCATAACCAGTAAATTTTTGTTCAAGTTTTGCATCGAAAATTTACTAAAATACTCTCAATATCTTTAAGAATAACTCTTTCTTTTTTTTAAAGATATAAGTGTGATGAGATAATGATTGTAAATAAAAAATAATACTAAAGATGCTATCGATCACTTAAAAAAAATGCATACTATCACTTTGACAAGTACTCTTTGTCTATCCCACTGTCCCTTTTCTTTCTTGGGAGAAAATAAGAAGCTCTACACCACTCTCTTCCTTCTCCTTTAACTCCCTTTCCTCAATTCTTCTGGTTTTCTTTTACCTATTAGAAGTTGTGGTATGATTTAGTACTATTCATTATAATTTGGTTGTCCATTTCAGCTTGGACTTGGTTTTTATTCTTTGGATGGTTTTTTGATAATTTTGTTTTGGGTTTTTGAGAATCCAATGGGGCAATGGGATGTAGTTTTTCGGATTCCATAGGAGTTCTGGATTTTGTGTATTGTTGGGAAAATCGGGTATATTTTCCCTATTCTAAGTAGTAACTATTCACTTATGATTTAAATGAATAGAACTCAAACTAACCCGACAAAATAATGCTATTGGAAATATAATGCTAAAATAAACTAAAACAGATATTGAAACAGAAATATTAAAGCAGAAAAATAATAACACCAGAAATTTAACGAGGTTCGGTAGAAATGTTACCTAGGTCGTCGGCGATCGTTGACCACTTCCACTATCTTCAAATGGATGAACTCCAAAATTACAACTAATTGGGCAAAATTGAGCTAATCAATTACCCTTACAAAAGAGAGGAAGATTTACAAATTTTGGGATGTTTACAAATGGTGAAGGAAGGCTTTATTTATAGCCCCAAATCCAACACCCATCTTCATTCCTAACCAATGTGGGACTTTTCTAATTTGCTCACTAAGGAGCTATATAACAAATCTCCACCTTAGCGACTTAGTAATATTAAATGATTTCTTCAATTACTAGATCAACACGCCTTGGTGCCAATTGATTTGTAGATGTTAATCAAGTCCAAACAATGTTTGAACTTGATTGTCGTTACCACCTTGGTCATCATATCTCGCAGGATTCTCTCGTCGTACTAATCTTCTGAACTAGTACTCCAGCTTCTTCAATAATCTCTGGCACGAAATGATAACGAACGTCAATGTGCTTTGTACGTGCATGGTAGACTTGGTTCTTTGCTAAATGAATAGCACTTTGACTATCACAAAACACCTTAATATGTTTTTGACCAACTCCCAAGTCTTCAAGCAAACCTCGTAACCAAATAGCTTCCTTCACAGCCTCTCAGAATCGCCATATACTCTGCCTCGTAGTAGACAAAGCAACCGTGGACCGCAAGGTAGACTTCCAACCGACCGGTGCTCTAGCAAGAGTAAACACATAACCAAGAGTTGATCGACGTTTATCTAAATCTCTCGCATAGTCGGAATCACAATATCCGACCGCACATTGACCAACAATATTATCCCTTTGAAATACTAAACCAACATCTACAAGATTTATAATATATCGTAGAATCCATTTCACAGCCAACCAATGTCCTTTACCAGGATCATGCATGTACCTGCTTACAGCACCAACCGCATGTGAAATGTCAGGTCTTGTACACACCATTGCATACATCAAGCTACCAACCGCATTTGCATATGGTACCTTTGCCATATATTCTCGTTCTGCATCATTTTTAGGAGATAATTGAGCACTAAGCTTGAATTGAGGAACTAGCGGAGTACTTACAGGTGTTTTGTCTGCTCATTCATACCAAAACGTTGTAGTATCCTCTCTTCAAATATTGACTCTGGGTCAAACTAAGCTTCCCCTTCTTCCTGTCTCTGCTTATCTCCATACCGAGAATCTTCTTGGCTTCTCCCAAATCTTTCATTTCGAACTCCTGACTTAGTTGAGCCTTCAACTTCTCAATTTCTGCTTGGCTCTTCGATGCAATCAACATATCATCGACATACAATAGAAGGTAAATGAAAGACTCATTTTGTAGCTATGAAAATACACACAATGATCATGTGTGCTTACGGTGTACTCTGTTGCAACATAAACCGATCAAATCGTTTGTACCACCGCTTGGAGATTGCTTCAATCCATACAATGATTTGTTCGGTTTACAAACCCAATTCTCTTTACCAAAGAACATTAAACCCTTCCCGAGACATATAGATTTCCTCTTCTAAGTCACCGTGTAGAAACGCGGTTTCACATCAAGTTGAACTAGTTCCAAATCAAATTGTGCTACCAAGGCTAACAAAATTCTAATGGAGGAATGTTTTACAACTGGAGAAAATACCTCATTATAATCGATTCCCTCCTTCTGAGCGTAGCCCTTAGCTACCAACCTTGCCTTGTAGCGAATACCATCTTTGTTAGGAAATATATCTTTCTTTGCATACACTCATTTACATCCAATTGCCTTCTTGCCCTTAGGTGGTTGTGTCAACTTCCATGTTTTATTCTTCTGAAGAGACAGAAGTTCTTCATCCATGGCTTACTTCCATCTTTCAACTTCAGGGCTTCTGATTGCTTCTTTATATATGGAAGGAATATCATCATGCACAACTGAAAGTGCACAGTGCATCGTATTCTTAAACCGAGCGGCAGGTAGGTCTTCAAAATCCTTGTATCGAGGTGTACCTTGACATTTTGTCGTCGTGGGCCTATCATCCGCATTTTCTTCTTGTTCTTTGTGGAGGTTCTTGGGTTAAAACCTCTTCATCCGATTCATCTTCTATCAATGGAGGATCAACACGTCTTATCTTCACTAACTGGATTAACAATTTTGCTTTCAAACTCCACTTGTTTTGGAGTTTGCTCCACCTCGCTTCTAAAGTCCCATCAATGTTTTTATTAACCTTTTGCAACAAGGGACGTTCATCAAAGGTACCATCTCTGGTAAAGACTATCTTTTTTGTTTGAACACACCATAGTCGATATCCTTTAGAACCAGAAGGGATCCCCAAAAAATGGCTTTCTTGGCTCTTGGGTCCAACTTTGATTCCATTACATGATAGTATGCAATTGAACCAAACACATGTAAGAAATCGTAATTCTAGCAAGTTTTCCGGACCATACCTCCATAGGCGTTTGCCTTCAAGAGCGACACGATGGTAAACGGTTGACGAGATGACATGCATACGTCACAAATTTCACCAATCTTGCTTGCCTAAACCAACATTTGACAACATACATCGAACCTTCTCCAGCAAAGTCCGGTTCATACGTTCTGCAACTCCATTTTGTTGTGGTGTTTTTCGAATAGTGAAGTGTCGCACTATCCCTTCTTCTTCACAAACTTTCATAAATGGATCGTTTGTGTACTCAGTGCCATTATCAGACCTCAGACGCTTGATCTTTTTACCACCCGAGTCTCGATCATCTTCTTCCATTTGAGAAAAATTCCCAGCACTTCATCCTTCTTCTTCATGAGATACACCCAAACTCTTCTGGAAAAATCATCAACGAAAGTGACATAATAATGTTTGCCACTCATGGATGGAGTTCTTGTTGGCCCCCATACATCAGTATGGATGTAATCCAAAATGCTCTTTGTATTATGGAGAGCAGTGCCAAAGCTTACTCTTTTCTGCTTTCCCAATACACAATGCTCACAGAATTCTAACTTGCCGGTTCTCGCACCTTTTAACAAGCCTTGCTTTACTAGAATATGCAAAGCTTTTTCACCAAAGATGTCCCAAACGCATATGCCACATCTTGGTAGTTTCTAAATCTCTTTCTTCCTCTGAAACTGCTGTTGATGCTGTCCCAATAACCGTACTACCAAGGTAGTAGTACAAGTTATTCTTCCGAACACCTTTCATCGCCACAAGTGCTCCAGAAGTAACCTTCAATGCCCCATTTTGTATGGTTATAGTGAAGCCTTTTGATTCTAAGACTCCCACAGCAATGAGATTCTTCTTCATATCTGGAACATAATGAACATCTGTCAAGACCCTGGTTGAGCCATCTTGATTCTTCAAACGAATTGTACCGATTCCCAAAACTTTGCATGGATAATCATTACCCATGAAAACAACTCCACCATCTAGTTCTTCAAAGTTAAAGAACCACTCCTTATTAGGAGACATATGGAAAGTACATGCTGAATCAAAAATCCAATCACCAGGATGAGATGTCATTGACGAACCAACTAATGCAAAATCAATTTGAATTGCTTTCAGCTACACATGCATCAGATTGCACAGCTTTTCCTTTCTTTTGCAGCTTCGGACAATTTTTCTTCCAATGACCTTTCTCATGACAAAAGGCACATTCATCTTTACCAAGTCTTCCTTTTGATAGAGATCTACCTCTCCTTCCTTTTTGTTGTGTTTGCGGACGTCCTCTTACAGACAATGCCTCTCGCTTCATTCACCGCTTTCTCTTTTATCTTTCTTTCTAATTTCATAACTATACAAAGCAGTACAAACTTCCTCAAAAGATACTTTATCCTTCCCAATGAGTAAGCTCGTAATAAGATGATCAAACTCATCAGGAAGGGAGGCTAACAACATCAAGGCTAAATCTTCATCTTTAAAAGTTTCATCCATATTTAACAAATCTGCTACTAATTGATTAAAAGCAGTAATGTGGTCGTTTATTGTAGTACCTGGAAGGTATTCAAATCGGAACAACTTCTTCTTCAAATAGAGTCGATTCTGTCCACTCTTTTTCATGAACTTGTTCTCTAACGCCTTCCACAACTTACTTGCGGATGTCTCCTTCATGAACGTATACTTTTGTTCTCTTGAGAGACACGAACGGATTGTACCACATGCCAATCGGTTGATATTTTTCCACTCTACTTCATCTGCTCCATCTGGTTTCTCTTCTTCAATAGCGATGTCTAGACCTTGTTGAAACAAAGCATCTAGAACTTCGCCTTGCCACATGCCGAAATGACCTGGCCTCCATCAAACTTCTCCACCTCGAACCTTGCATTCATCACCATAGTTACGCTTGACGTGGATGATCGGCCTTTGTTTGAAAGAAATTTTTCTTCCGCCATTTCTTCAAATTACAACAACTAGCAACTATATTCCAATAGCAAACAAACGGAATACAAACAAATGCCTAGGTAGAAAACCTTCTACTCGATACCAATTGTTGGGAAAATCGGGTATATTTTCCTATTCTAAGTAGTAACTATTCACTTATGATTTAAATGAATAGAACTCAAACTAACCCGACAAAATAATGCTATTGGAAATATAATGCTAAAATAAACTAAAACAGATATTGAAACGTAAATATTAAAGCGTAAAAATAATAACACCGTAAATTTAACGAGGTTCGGTACAAATGTTACCTAGGTCCTCGGGCATCGTTGACCACTTCCACTATCTTCAAATGGATGAACTCCAAAATTACAACTAATTGGGCAAAATTGAGCTAATCAATTACCCTTACAAAAGAGAGGAAGATTTACAAATTTTGGGATGTTTACAAATGGTGAAGGAAGGCTTTATTTATAGCCCCAAATCCAACACCCATCTTCATTCCTAACCAATGTGGGACTTTTCTAATTTGCTCACTAAGGAGCTATATAACATGTATCATTTGAAGGGGAGAGTCCATTAGATCATGATGCATTTGATTTTGTATGAGTATAGCTGATCAGGTCGAAGATTTGTACATACTGGAATGGGCTTCCTCTAGGAGAATCAAGGTTAGCTAATTAAGATAATATAGTCTTAGTCTAACTACATCAATAATGATATAGATTCCTTATAATTGTTTGTATTATAATATTGTTTTAATTTTGTTTATATACTTTTGAATTATATAGGATGTAGAAATATAGTCGATTATTTAAAAATGATTTTGTATTTTCTTCTATTTTTATTTCAATCTTATACTCTATCCTACTCTTGTTACTATCTTCTTTTCTCTTCTAGTTTATTTTTTTCTTCTTTGTTCTAATATATTTTATTTCATTTTTCTACTTTCTTCTACTTTATTTCATTCTTCTTCTTTCAACTTCTATTTTATTTCAATATTCTATTTTATTTTATTTTATCTTAATATTTTGCTTTCATCTCTTTTTTTTAGAGACATGCTAGTCTTTTTTTTTTCCTTTTCTTTTGCCCATTGATCCATGTAAATTTTACCCACTTAAGTTCTAATATACAAGTAAAATTTATATAATGTATTAAGTTTTAATATACAAGTAAAATTTATACAATGTACAAATAATATGAATCATTAAATCTTAATGTTAATTTCAAATAAAGTTTTCTCTTATTATTTATAAATATTAATTAATATAGAATATATTTTTTTATACCGTATGATAATTTAGTTATTTTTTTTACAATTTAATATATTGTTTGAGTCGTTTAGGTAATACCATTGTATTGGTTTTTAATATTTTAAATTAATGGTGGTTGCCAACTCTTATTACTAAATTTGCAACGTGCTTTAGTTTTGGAAATATAATAGATTTTGAAATTTTATGGATTAAAAAGCATATTTGATAACCACTTTCATTTTAATTTTTGATTCTTTGATTTTGTAATTAGATTTTTATTTATTTTTAACTAAAATAAAAAATTTTAAAAAGTATTTGATAAACAATTTTTACTTTCAATTTGAAATGTAAAAGTTGAAGATCGATTGTATATTTGATAATTAATTTTTTAATTTTTTTTAAATAAATTTTTTTTTAATTTTTAAGTTCTAAAATCCATTTCAATTTTTTTCATAAGTTTTTATTATTCTTTCAATCTTTAATTATTTTAGTAATGTATTATGATTTCTTTGAGTAATAAAAAATAAAAAAATGAAAATTTAATATCAAATTAATTTATTTTAAATTTTAAAATTTCAATGAACTCTAAAATCAAGTTGCAAAATTTATAAAATAAAATCTAAAAAAATGGATTATCAAAGATACTTAACTTTTAATTTAGAAACATAAATTTATAATTTATAATTAAATTAATGATAAAATAAATGTATATTATATAAATAGCTATCAGGGCATGTCAAGTGCATAAAAAAATATTATTTCACATCTTTCTTTTAATTAAATAATATTTTTGAAGAAAAAGGATTCAAAGTAATATTTTTAATTAAGCTTTAGGTTTAGCTTAATTTATTTGTTTTTAATTGATATTATTCAATTATAATAATTATTAAAAAGTATTATTTAATCCTTTTAATTATTAAAAATGTATGATAAATTTAAATATTTTATTATTAAATTTAAATTTAGATCAATTATGTAAAAAAAATATGCATTTCTTAATAGTTAAAAATAAAAATTTAAATTTAATTAAAAAAGCAACAAAAATAAAGAGAGGGTTAAGATAATTGTTTTTGGAAAGAAACATATAAAATAACTAAAATATTCCTTTAATAAATCAAAAAGTTTGTTAAAATTATAAAAATGATGTTTAAGTCATGTTTATCTTTCGATGATCCCTTTTGCGTAACCAAAAGAGCAAAATGACATATTTTACAAATAAAACCAATCCACACCAAAACCATAAACAAAATTACTAAAATAGCACCCCACTCTATTTTAAAAGTTTAATGTTTAGTAAAAGTTAATTTTTATTTTAAAGCTTTAAATATTTATTTTAAGCTTTAATTTAATTAACAAATTCTTCATTCTTTATTTATATTTTTTTTCTTTTTAATACTCACTATTTTAAAAGTATTATTTAAGTTAAACATTTCTTTTAAAATCTATATCAATATATCATTTTTTTATAGTTACAATTCATAAATGAATATAAATTTGATGTTCTCATCACTATATTATCATTATCTATAATTTATTTTTATATATTAATTATTTTAGAGAAAAATCTTAAATTTAAAAATCCTAAATTATTTAATGTCTTAACAAATATAAGTAATAATTAAATAATTTTTTTTTAGAATTAAAGTGATTATATTAGTATTTCTTACTTTTTTTTAATTTGGTAGTTTTGGATAACTAATAAATGTGATATTAATTTAGGGAAGGAATATTGCATACAACGGAGGCACAGACACACGGTGGAGGTACAAACACATGGTGGAATTGAGTCATCTTGACTATTTATTTTTATAAAAAATGTTAAAAATAGAAACAAGATCAATGATTAATATTAACGGAGACATACAACAGGTTATATGTAAAAATTTCTCTAGTTAAAGGCTCATGAGGATTTATAAGGAGATTATGGAACTTTGTTTTAGAATTTAATTTTTAGTTATCTAGTTTGGAAAGTTTAGTTGTTTAAAAATTTTAAATTATCTAATTTTATAATTGTAAAATTAATCGAAAGTGATACTTCGAGATAACCTATTGATTTTTTCTTAGGGCATAGAGCTCATTTATATGAAGTAGTTATAAAAAATGTTATTTTTATTGTTACAAAATATTTATTGTTTTCCGTTCCAAAGATTTATTCCTCAAAATTTAAAATAATGCATCAAAATCTCAAAAAATTTATAGTTTAAGACGATAATAATTTTGAATTTTTATTAATTTTTTTGAAAGTTTCAACATAAACATAGTCAATTTAATGAATAATTTCGACATACATCCTAGTTTAGAGAAACATCCAAAATTATGTTGTCTTCACCTTATGGAAAATTTAAAATTCTAACTATGATGTAAGTAAGATTGTATTTAAAATCAAGTTTGTAAGGACTATTAGTATTAATTATTTTTATTGACAAAATATTTGCATGTATACTTGTTTTTTAAGTTTTCTATCAAGTATATCAAACAAAGTTGAAAAAATGTCAAAATTTCAAATAATCGTACTTCAGGTATATCTGTTATAATTATCACATATAGGATTGCACTTACGTATTTAATAACACATATTTATAATTTAGTGAGTATTGTTAATCCTATTTGTAATAAAAATGATATTTATCAATTATATAAAATACTTTTTAATTAGTAAGTATTACTAATCCTATTTGTAATAGAAAATATACTTATCAATTACATAGGATTAAGGTTTTAATTTTTTCTATAAATAAAACTCATTACTCATTGTTTCATCAATCACAAAAGAGCATTATTCTCTTCTTCTTAATTTCTCCATTGTTTTGCAAATATAAGATCATAATTTATAAGGCTTCTTTATTTAGTTAATCTATCAAATATTGGTGGTTCTGTTGATTGATTAATAAGTCTAATTAGTTTATGATATTTTGATCATATGTCCTTATAACTTCTTTATTTTTGTTCTTGAATTGTTAGATCAAATAATTGTATTTATCATATCATAATTATTTGATTTGATTATTAATCTTTAAAAAAGCTATTTTTATTAAACTTGTGCTTAATCTTTTTGCTCTAAGATTTTCAAGTTGATTTGATTTAAGTGACATGTTTTGAATCATCTACTTAGGATTATTCATTATTAAATCCGCTCTAGAACACACATAGACACTTGTTTTTTGTGCTAACCCTTTTGCAGTTGATTCACGAATGTATCTGATTAGTGGGAAGCTTATTGGAATGTTGGTCTGAAAATCACTCATGCTAATATTAGAAACTATGAAAATAGAGCAGTGATTCATAAGTAAGGTACATTGGGGAGATATGCTAGAAAGGGTAGCATAAGATCGAGGTACATTGGGGAGATATGCTAGAAAGGGTAGCATAAGATCGAGTTTGTACTTGAAGATTTGTTTTTCATAGTGGAAAGTTAGGTGCTCCGGTGGACCAATAGTTTTCCTCTTGGGTCATGATTGTGGCCAAGGTTATTTCCACCTAAAAATATCGTGTATTATTCTTTTATTTCTACACTTTATTCTTACACACTATTTCATGTCTAACTACTTTGTTTAGATTATTAAATTAAAAATTGATAAAAATTAAAAAAAAAAACTATTCACCCTCTTATAGCTTTATTAGGTTCATATTTTATAAACTTTCAATTGGTATTAGAGCAAACACTAGATACACTCAGTGTTGGTTCTTCAGATTTGTATTATGGATCATTTTATTGAGAAATATAGTTCAAAAGATGAGGAACTTGAATCTTCTTTTCTCTCTAAATATAATGTTAAAAGTTCTAAAAATTTATTTTCTAAATGTCTTAGAGCTATATAAGAGAATAATAGTTTAAATACAAAAATAGAAAAATTAAATGAATAACTTGAAGCACATGAAAACTTTTCTAATAAATTAAAAGAAGAGAATAATATTTTGCAATAATAAAATAATGTTTTGAATCTGAGTATTGTAGGTTTGAAAGAAGAAAATAATAAGCTTGTTGAAAAATTGACCAAAGTCCTAGATTGTGGAAAGTCATATGGAGATAAGAGAGGTCTTGGATACATAGATGAACAATAAACACCTTTATCATCCAAAAATCAATTTATAAAATCCACTAATGCTCAGAAAGGGAAGGTAATTTCTACACCTTATCACTATAAGAAAATTCAGTTTGTCATCATTGTGGTAGGAAAGGTCATATAAGACCAAAATGTAGATTTTTTATGAATGTTCCTCAACTTAATGATTCTTCCCATGCTTCACATAGTAGGACCCATAAGCATCATCCACATATGCATGCTACATCATATTCAATGATGAATGAAAATTATAATAACGTGTTCAAAAATTCTACTAAGAAGCATGAAATCTTAGGTTCAAAAAGACAAGTGAAATTCAGTACTTTTAATGCTAGGACCCATTATCATCATTCTACTATGCATATTGCATCTTTATTTGGGATGAATGAGAAAAGTACAACTAAGTTTTAGAACACGCCTATGAAATCTAAGGTAGTTAAGTCTCAACCCAATGATATAGAGAAACTAAAATACAAAAAACAATTAGATTAGGAAAGATTGTCTTTTTCTGGTCACCTAACATCTTTTATACTTTCATTAAGGTATTTTAGTTAGAGTGCTTAAATGACCCTAAATGAGCAATCTTTATTATCTTTAAGCTTACAAAAAAAAGAGGGAATTAGAATCCTATCTGGGCAACATGATATTGGACTTATTTAATACTTACATATATATAACCTTATTTTAGTAACTCAACTCATTTTGATATTTATTGTATAAATTATTCTACAATTTTTACTTATGCACATACATATTCTTGTACATATGATGATCGATGTTAACATAAACTTATTCACACACTCATGAACACACATATATGCTTTGCTTGAAGTTTATGAATTCTCTTGAAAGACTCTAGGACTTCAAATTATCTTGAATGTAAAATTGTCTTGAGTTATATTTCTTGCTTTCTAAAATTTTACCATATGAAAACACCTAGTATTGAGAGTGTTATTTACTGTGATATGCGAAGCTACTATAGTGAGCGGAGATGGTTACTTCACAACTAGTGTGAAAGTCATCGTGTTAGGTTTATGGCTCGTGCAAAAACAAATTGTGCAAAAAGCAACTGCTTATAAAACTTGTACTTGGAATGCATAAAAAGAAAGGGTCAATAGAGGTTAAAGAAAAAAATATATCATTTGCCTTATTTATAAAATAAAGAAAAAATTTAAGTCCTCATTTGTAGGTATATTTTATTTTGTGAGATTTAAGACTCAATTATAATTTTATATGATATATGATATTCTTTTCTTTTGCATCTTTTTGATTGTTTATAAATAAATTAATTGACATATTTATGGCGTTTAAATATATATACGACTTTTAAGTAAATGTCAATATGTCATTATAAGTGCAAAGTGTGCTTGTGTGACTCTTCTACTTTACTTACTTATTTATACAGTAGATAATTAAAATTTGAATTAAAAAAATGACGAGTTTTCAATTGGTTGTGTGCTCGTTTGTGATTAAATGAGTTTAATACCTTATGTGGCTATTTATGAAAATTTAAAAACAATCAGATTTTTATTCATTTACACCTTCTTCTTAACTTTTTAATTAGTTTTTAAGTTAGAGAGTTATAGAACTTAAGGGGAGTTAAAATCACATTGTACTTATGCATTAATATGCTTTAACATTATTCTATCTTTAGAGGGAGTTTAATTCCCTTACTTTATCCAATTTTTTTGTCTTTCTTGTATGTCAAAAAGAGGGAGAGAAATTAGTGTATTTCACGTTCATATTTTATTTTATTATGCATACACGGGAGAACATATTTAGGATAAGAGTTTTTTTCATTATTTTATCTTATGTTAAGCTTGATTGGTATGAATGCATACACTACATGATTATTCTTTACACTTTTCTTATTTCTATGTAAACTGAACTAATATACAATAAGGCTTTTAAGCCAAGTTGTCGAATGGTTTGTCTATGTCATTTTAGTCACTTACAGGCTTGTCCAGTTGTAGCGAAGATAGATTCACTAGACCATAGGATAGTTCCACTGTGGATTCTAAGACATAATTATACTTTTATCTTATTCCTACAAGTGTCATATAGTGAGTAAGAGATTTTTTCACATGAAAATGTCAAAATGGGGAGTTCGTAAGGACTATACGTGTTGGCTATTTTTGTGGATAAAATATTTGCATATAAACTTGTTTTTTAAGCTCGCTATCAAGTCTATTAAATAATGTTGAAAAAATGTCAAAATTTTAGATAGTCACTCTTTAGGTATATCTGTTATAATTATAATATATAGGATTGCACTCATGCATTTAATAGTACATATTTATAAATATAGAATTATTTTTATTTCTAAATATTTATGATAAAATATGGAATAAGATATATGCTAAAATAATAGATAAAATATACCCTAAATTATAGGCTAAATTTTAGCCTAAAAGATAACATAAATATACTTTAAAAGAACTCTTTTTTAAATAGGAGTCTTAAAGATTAATGAATCTACTTTAAAAAAAACTTTTCTTTACATAATAGTTTTATTAATTAGTGAGTATTACTGATCTTATTTGTAATAGAAAAAATATTTATCAATTATATAGGAGTGTTTTTAATTAGTGAGTATTACTAATCCTATTTGTAATAGAAAATATATATACTTATCAATTACATAGGATTAAGAGTTTCAATTTTTCCTATAAATAAAAATCATTACTCATTGTTTCAATCAACAACAAAAGAGCATTATTTTCTTCTTTTTAATCTCTCCCTTTTTTTGCTAATATAAGATCATAATTATCTTAAGGTTTCTTTATTTAGTTAGTCTATCAAATATTAGTGGTTATGTTTGATTGATTAATAAGCCTAATTAGTTTATGATATTTTGATCATATGTCCTTATAATTATCATATAATTTGATTTTATATTTTATTATCTTAAATTATCATAATATAATTTGACGAAGGAAGTGTGACAACTCAAGAATGGCATGTTACGTGGGATTGTATTTTGATTTTTCAATATAAGTGACGTTTGGTTCATAAAATAAAATGAAAATGAAAATGAAACAATATTACTATTATATTGTTTGATGTGATCACTAAAATTAAAGAAAAAATCAGTATTACAGTGTTTGGTTTATACCTAAAATGAAATGAAAAATACTGTATATTATCTTAATTTCACTATATTCAGTAAAATTTAAATAATATTATTTAATTGTTATTTTTTATTAAACAAAATATATTATTGAAAACATTATTTTTCTAAATAATTATTACTTAAAAAAATATTATTAAAATTATTATTTTTTAAATATGGTTTTGGATTTTGGGGTTTGGGGGTTTGGAGTTTAGGGTTAGGATTTATGGTCTAAGATTGTATTTGTGGGTTAAGATTTAGAGTTATATTTGTGTGTTTAGGATTAAAATTATTATTGTTATAAATAGTGTTTAGTGTTTAAGGTTTTGGGTTTTGAATTTTGGAATTTATGATTTAAGATTTAGAGTATAAAGTATATGGTTATATTTGGGGTTAGGGAAAAATTAAAATTTAATATTGAAATGGAATCATGATTACTTCTTTTTTAATAATTGATTGTATTTTATTCTCAATTTATAACACAACTCATCATAAAATTATAAAGAATAAATTTTAATTTTATTCTATTAGTAACAATCAAATACCATCATAATAATTACAAACCACCAAAGCCTACCAATATAAATTAGTAAATATCTATCATAAAATTTACCGACGGTGCTTAAATTTAAGCCCAAAAATCTTAAATGAATAGTTTTTAAAATATATTAAAACCTTAATTAAATATATATTTTTTAATAATAAAATGAGTAATTTTATATAACATAAATTGAGATATAAAAACTGTTTACGTCGATGTATTAGTTTTGTTGACTATTTTATTTTATTTTATGATGAGAAAATGGTATTAAGTGGATTACCAAATTTGTTTGATAAAAAGTGCTATTTGTTCAACAAATAACGTGAGCTAAAAAGATACACAAATACATCAACTTGTTAATAGTTAATATGAAAAAATTGATATTTTTTAAATTAATAATTATTTATCAAATTAATATGATAATTATTTATTAATTAAAATAATAAAATTTATTTATTTATAATTTATAATTAATTGATATATTAATTATAATTTATAAATAAAATTTTATAGGTTAATAAATGACAAGACTCCAATATCAAGAAACGGAAGAATCCCTCTCAATATTATTTGATAAAGCTTAATGGTAAGTTTTCACACGGATTGTATTTGCATTATTGAAATAATGATTGCAAAAGTTAAAATTATGCCATCAATATAAATCAATAAATACTTATCAAATAAAAATTTACCAATATCCAAAAAAAAAAAACTTTAAAAATAAATTAAAATTTTAGTTGATACAGACTCTTTAATTATAAAATGAATAATTTTATATAATACGAAAATTAGTTAAATAAATAAATTTATTTTTATTGATTAAATTTTATCAAAATATAAATTAATAATAATACTATAAAAACAAACGGAAAATCTTATTTGTCCAACAAGTCAATGAATGTCATCTTATGACACAAAATCTTCTCAAATAATATAAACGCGTTGTCTTAGCGTCGGTTGTTAGCCTTTTTTTTATTAGTTAAATTATCAATAAAATTTCATTTTTTTATTTTTACTTTTTTAATCCATTTACTACTTCTTGTTTTCAACTTAAGTCAATCAACTTACCCAGTCACTTAATCCAATAATACGCTAAAACTAGACAAAGACAACGCGTTTCCGTATGTTATGTGGTCGAGCATTTACTACCTTTTGTTTTCAATTCAATTATATGTGGTTGAGCATGTCCATATTAACTATTATCATATAAAAGAAATTCATACTGTTTTGTCAAAGCAGAAATATATTAATTGTATATAAATTTAAAGTAACCATATAACTAGATGAAAATTGTTATTGCTATTCGTAATTTTATTGAAATTTAATATTTAATATAAAATAATATATATTTTTATTATAATAATAATAATAATTACTGTGCTAATATTATTATTTTAAATTTATAAAAAATTTATTATTTATATTATTTTTTCTAAAAATTAAAGATTTATTTTTAAATATAAAAACTTTTTTTTAATAATTATTATTTTGATAATAAAATTAATTAATTTATATTCATATTAATTATAATAATATATGATAAAATCATTTTTAATATTATTAAATTAATTTTTTTAAAAATATTTTAACGTGTAATACACTAAAGGTAATTTTTAATTTATATGCCTTTAACATTATAAATTAAAAGACATAGATATTATTTTAATATATATTTTGTTATTTTTATTGAGAATAATTTAATTTAATAATAGAATTATTAAAGTGTAAATATTATTAAAATAAAATAAATATTTTATATATTTTTATTTTAATAATAAAAAAATAAATTATGATGTAAGTACCATTCGTCATGCAACATATACATAAAAAACAAATATCAACGATTTGTAGATTAAAAAAGAGAGGGACGAGCATCTATAAATGATAGGATAAGGCAAAACCATGATGAACACCACCAAAAAACATTCTATAATTTGCTATAATTTGAGCAGTAAAAGCTTTCTTTTCAATCCAATGGCAGAAGGAATCCTTTATAACTTTGCAACAGGAATACTTCAAAGGTTGGCCTCTGATGTTTTTGTTGTGAATGAGATTGGACTTATTTGGGGAGTGAAGGAGAAGCTTTTTGGCCTTGAAGACACCATGTCAATGATCAAAGATGTTCTTCTTGATGCACAAGAACAAAGAATCCATAGACGTCATATCAAAAACTGGCTTTCCAGGCTTGAAGATGTGGTTCAGGATTTCGAAGACTTGTTGGATTACATGGAAACTGATGCTTTGCGAAGACAGGGGAGATCCAATAAGAACCAACTTCTCAAAGAGGTATGCAATTTATTTTCCTCTTCGAACCGAGTTGCTTTTCGATTCAAAATGGCTCATTGGTTAGAAGATATTAAGAAAAAATTAACTGTAGTTCAAGCCGATAGAAGAGAATTTCAACTAGAGGTACGCCTTGAGGAGGTTCCTCTAGTTGCAAGTGATGTTAGATTTGAGCAAACTCACTCATTTGTACCTGAAGAAGAAGTTATTGGCAGAGATCTTGATAAGTCAAATATTATGAACAAACTATTAAATGTTGATCAAAAAAATCAGCATGTGTCAACTATTGCTATAGTTGGTTGTGGAGGAATGGGAAAAACTTCACTTGCTCAACTTGTTTTTAATGACAAAAACATCCAAAATCATTTCAAATTAAAAATGTGGGTGTGTCTCTGATGTTTTTGTTGTGAAAACAATTGTTGAGCAAATCATCAAATCTGCTACTAATAAGAGTCTAGATCGTAATTCTGAAATGGATCAATTGCAAAATCAACTCAGAAATGAGCTGAAGGATAAGAGATATCTTTTAATATTAGATGATGTATGGAATGAAGATTTTTCAAAATGGGATGAATTAAGAGTCTTATTAGGGGTTGGTGCTATGGGAAGTAGAATTCTAGTAACAACCCGTAGTACGATGGTGGCAAACATTACAGGTGACCAAGAACCATATCATTTAGGGATACTAGATGATGGATTTTCTTGGTCTCTGTTTAAAAAAAAGGCTTTTAAGGAGGGATATGAAGGTAATAAAAGCATTGAAGATATTGGAAATGAGATTTTGAAAAAGTGTGGCGGTATTCCCATTGTCATCCAGACAATAGGAAGTATGTTACGTTTTAAAGATGCAGAAAATGAATGGCAACAATTCCTTGATAAGGAGCTTTCCAAAGTGCCCCAATATGCTGACAACATTTTACCAAGGCTAGAATTAAGCTATAATCATCTTCCATCACATTTAAAACATTGTTTTGCTTTTTGTAGCTTATTTCCCAAAGATTATGAATTCGATGTTCAGGAGATTATCCGATATTGGATGGCACTAGGTTTTGTCAATTCATCAGACCAGAGTCGTTCTCTAGAAGATGTTGGTCTTGAATATTTTAAGGAGTTGTTGTCAAGATCATTTTTCCAACAAGTTAAAAGAAATAAGTGGGGTGATATAATGAGATGCAAAATGCATGACTTCATTCATGATCTTGCTATAAAAGTAGCAGGAACAGAGTGCATTTCATTAAGTTCAAAGAGAGAAAATATTGACAAAAGAACTCGTCATGTATCATTTCATCGTGATTTTGAGCAACCGTTTCCAACTTACCTACTTCAAGCAGAAAGGATACGGACAATTCTTAAACCCTTTCAATTATCCCATTTATTTGATGATTCAAATATTTATAAAATTATATCAAGTATGAAGCGCATACGATTGTTGGATTTGTATAGCTCAAATATTAAAAGAGTCCCCAAGTCTATTGATAAGTTGTTGCATTTGCGGTATTTGGATTTATCTTATAATAGCTTACTTGCCACACTGCCTAATTCTTTGTGTAAATTACAAAATTTATAAACGTTGATACTGAATTTTTGTCAAAAATTTCAAAAGTGGCCAAAAGACTTTGGAAAATTAGTCAATCTCAGACATCTTGAGTTTATGGGTTGTTGGATCCTAAAAGAATGCCCAAAAGACATAGATAAACTTGTCAATCTCAGACATCTTAATTTCTTAAGTCAGTTCAAATACTTGCAGCCGCGTGGATTGAGTCAGCTCACCAATCTTCAAACATTATCACCGTTAGAAATAGATGTTAATATGGAGTTTGGGATATTGGTAGATTTAAAAAACTTAAGAGGAGGAGAGCTAAAAGTTGTAAATTTGAGGCACCAAAAATATGAAATCTCAAAAGCAAATTTGAAGGAAAAGCAGTTTAACAGCATAATACTAGAATGGGAGAACAATGGGGAAGTTGATAATGATGAGACTAAAGTTACTGCTGACGAGGAAACATTGCAAGACCTACAGCCTTCCCAGAACCTCAAAGAGTTGAAATTAGATGGCTATTGTGGTTACAAGTGCTCGAGTTGGTTTGAATCTCTTACAAATGTGTTTAGGATTGAGCTGAAGAACTGTAAAAAATTGAAATATCTACCGGGGTTGGCTCATTTGCCTGCTCTCAAAGAATTGATACTTGAGAATTTGCCCGCCTTGGTGTGTATTTCAAGCGAAGATAGCGAAGAATTGATCTGCAGATCATCATCCTCATCTTCCAAATCATCATTGTTCTTTCCATCCTTGGAGGTACTCACTTTGAAGGATATGCCTAGTCTGAAGGGATGGTGGAATATTAACGATGAAGATAACAGCCTCCTCAGAATATTACCGACATTTCCTTGTCTTTCTGAGCTGACGATTCTGAAATGTCCAAGACTCAATTGTATGCCGTTTTTTCCATCCCTAGATAAATATTTATGTTTTAATTATATCAGTTGGAAGGGTATATTGCAGAGTACATTGATGATGAACGACATTGAAGGAGCATCAACAACAACTTCTTCTGCTTCTCATTTGACCAAATTGAGCATGATGACCTTGACGGATTCTGAAGACATAGAGTCTCTACTCTTATCATCAAAAAGCCTCACATCTTTGAAGTACCTTGAGATTGAGAAATGCCCTAGATTAAAGAGTATCTTCTCAGGCATTCAACATCTCACGTCACTTCAAACACTGTCAATTAATAATTGCGAGGAGCTCGAGCTACTTTTCGACGATGTCACCATGTCTAAGTCCCTCGTAAACCTCTCTTCTTTGTGTCTGAGGTACCTTCCAAAAGTTGAGGCTTTTCCGGATTGCATAAGTAACCTTAAATCTCTTAAGGTTTTGGATATCGATTATTTGGAGAATTTAAACAGCTCAGGAATGAAAGGGATATGTAGCCTTCCCTCTTTAGAGAAACTTTCTCTTTGGTCTTGCAACAGGCTTTCAACACTCCCTCAAGAAATATGTCGTCTTTCCAGCTCGTTAAAAAAATTAGAAATCCATAATTGTTTCCATTTTCATTCACTGCCAGGAGAAATATTTAGTCTCATCTCTCTAAAGATATTGAACTTGTCTGGACTTCCCGAATTGAAGTCTCTTCCTCAAAAACATTTGCTCGACAACATCCAAGAAATCGAGTTTTGGAAGAAGAGGAAAGAAATAGTATTCATCAAATCAGTCCAAAGTCAAGATAGAGATCCCCCGACCAACCTCAAACTTCGCATTATAAACATCCCACATTTGGAAAAGCCTGTCAGGTACCATTTATAACTAGTAAATTCTTGTTCAAGTTTCGTCTCCTTTTAATTACCTCACCTTTTCTCTGTTATTCTGGTTTTCTTTTACCCATTACAAGTGTGGTATGATTTAGTACCATTCATGATAAGTTGAATGTTGATTTCAGCTTAGACTTGGTTTTTATTTTTTTGATAATTTTGTTTTGGGTTTTGGAGAAACCAATGGGGCGATGGGATGTAGTTTTTCAAATTGATTTCTTTTAATGTATATTTTTGGGATTCTGCAGGAATTCTGGACTTTCATTATCATTTGAAATCCAGAGAGATGTCTGTTGTTATACAGATGATATCTGAAACAATGAAAGGTTAGTTAATTAATATATAGTCTAACTACATAATAAATGATACTCGTTCCTTATAGTTGTTTGTATTATAATATTGTTTTAATTTTGTTTATGTAGTTTTGAATGATAGGATATAAAAATATAGACTATTGTTCATTAATATTTGTTTTAGCTCCTCCCCCCGCATGGGGATTTCAGCCATTGTTTTTAGTGATTTAGGAAAGACCATAGTATTGGTTTATTATGATTTGAAATAATTACTGGTGGTTGCCAACTCTATTAGACTATTAATAAAAATGCAGCATGCTTTATATAACGAAATATGATAGTTTTGGGAATTTTTGTTGATTAAATGGCATATTTGTTTAAAATTTTACTTTTTAATTTTTGATTCTTAAATTTTGTAATTAGATTTTTTATTTATATCTACCATTAAAAAAATTTGAAAAGTTGTTTGATTTTCAATTTTTATTTTCATTTTGAAAATGTTGAAATTGAGAATTGATTGTTGCTGATAATCAATTTTTAATTTATAATTTTTCAAAAAAAAATTTAAAAATGAATTTTTTAAATTTTAAGTTTGAAAATTCAATTAATTTTTTTCATAAATTTATCAAACTTTGAATATTTAATAACTTTGAATAAAGTTGAATATGATTATGGATTGATACTTAGGTTTGAGTAATAAGAAATAAAAAATAAAAACTTACTTCCAATATTGATTACTTTTAAATTTCAAAATTTGATAGAATTTTAAAATCGAGTTTCAAAATTTAAAAAATAAAAATTTAAAAATGGATTATCAAAAATGTTTAATTTTAAATTTTAAAATAAATTAATTATCAAATAAATATTTTATAAATTGATGTCGAGACATCTTATGAATATAAAAATATTTACTCACAACTTTCTTAAGTATAAATTGTTTTAAAGGATAGTAATATTAACATAATATAAATTATTATTACGTTATTAATAATTTTGTTCTTACAATAAGATACAATTAATTTAGAAATAAAATAAATATTTTATATAATTTTATTGTGATAATATATAAAACCCTACTTTAAAAGTTTAATATTTCAAATATAAAGAACTATTTGTTGAGACCGGATTGACTTAGGTTTTGGTTTTATCTGTTATTGTTAGTTTTGAAACTTTGTGAGCTAAATCCTAATATTCTAATATGTAAATCATTATAGAGTGAGCAAATGGATTAATAAAGGAGATTCTTGTTTATGTGGCTTCTATTCAAGAACAATTTTAAGGAAGTTAAGGCACGTTGAATTCTCTGTTCTTATATATTGAATGGACTCCATGAGAACTACAAATGTTGATGAAATCTCCAGCTCTCCAATCTCAAGATCAAAGATTCTGTCATTGATGTCCTTGTTGGATTCAACTATTGTCTTGTTATTTGTTATTTATCTATATTTTATTTGTATTTGATCCTTGTTGGATTAACTATTTCCTTGTTATTTGTTATTTATCTTTATTGTGTTTATATTTGTTGTTTGTTGGATTCAACTATTTCCTTGATATTTTTTATTTATCTATAATGTGTTAATATTTAATATCTTGGAAGTTAGAATTTTGATACTAATAATACGTATAATTATAGGTTTTGTTAATATATTGTGTTTGTATTTGTTCTTTGTATATTTATCTATATTGTGTTTGTATTTGTTGATAGTTGGATTCAACTATTTATTTTATATTTTTTATTTATCTATAATGTGTTTTTATTTAATGTGTTAATATTTAATATCTTGAAAGTTAGAATTTTGATATTAATAATACGTCTAATTATAGGTTTTGTTAAAGATTTATCTTTTTTATTAATTTAATAATATTTATAGGTGATGAACTAGAAAGTGTTACAAATGTGACAATTTAATTGAGATTTCTTGATATATGTTTGAATATTATTAATATGATACATTACAAATCTGGTACATTATTATTAATTTGATAAATTATTTTATTTATTGATTTTTTATTTAAAAAATATTTTTTTTATATAAGATTATAATATATTAAGCTTGTAATTAATAAATAATGTATCTGACATCAATTTATTGGTAATATATAACAAGATAAATTAATAAACTTGTTATTAAATCAAATATTATCGTACAAATAGAACAACCGTTTACTGCATATTTTCAACCCTTTAAACTACCAAACAAATAGCAGTTCCATTGTTGATGGATGGTGAAAATTGAAGGACGGAAATGGAGCTAGAAGTGGTTGTATTTTTAGCTTCCAATTTGGCTTTTCTATTTTTTTTTTGCAGTTGTTGTTTCAATTTGTCTCTCTGGTAGTTTCTCGTCTTCACATAGAGTAGTTCTCTCACGCTGTTAGATGTTTTCTTCGTTTTTGATTCTTACGGCTGCGTTCTTAATATATATATATATATAATAATAATAAACAAAGAGGCTGAGGATTTTGTTTAGGCCTTAATGTTTTGTGCCATTATTTAACAAATCTCCACCTTGGCTCAAAATAGAAAAAAACAATTCTTCAAATAAAATTCCTCGGATTACCAAATAATTATCGTCCATAGCTCCGAAGGGTGATCACCTTCTACAAACACCAATCAAATCCAAACAATGCTTGAACTTGCTAAATGAAACTGGTTTGGATAACATATCAGTTGGATTCTCTATAGTAACTATCTTATTAACAACAATAGCACCCTGAGAGAAAATGTCATGAACGAAGTGATATCTGACATCAATGTGTTTTGGTTCTTTCATGATACATAGTATTCTTAGTCAAGTGTATTGCACTTTGACTATCACAAAATACAACAGAAGTATCCTGCTGTAAACCCAAATCATAGACCAAACCTCTAAACCAAATAACTTCTTTCATTGCTTCTACTGCTACCATATATTCTGGCTCTGTCGTAGACAAAGCAACTGTAGATTGTATAGTAGCCTTCCAACTAATGGCACAATGAGAAAGAGTGAAGATATAACCAGTCAGATATCTTCTTCTATCCAGATTACCAACATAATCAGAGTCTACATAACCAATAACACTGCAACCAGTATTAGAACTTCCATCATATACCAAACCAAAATTAGATGTACCTCTCAAATATTGAAGTATCCATTTCACTGCTTGCCAATGACCCTTACCACGATTACTCATATATCTGCTGACAACACTAACTACATGTGAAATGTCTGGACGAGTACAAATCATAGCATACCTCAAACTACCAATGGAACTAGCATATGGAACTTGAGACATGTACCGCTCTTCTTCTTCTGACTGTGGTGACAAATTCAAAGAAAGCCTAAAATGCGCAACTAACGGCGTACTCACAGGTTTAGACTCTTTCATACCAAAACATTCAAGAACTTTTTCAACATAACTTTTCTGAGTTAAATAAAGCTTGCCCACTTGTCTATCCCTGTAAATTTTCATACCAAAAATTTTCTTTGGTGCACCTAAATCTTTTACCTCAAACTCACCATTAAGTTGAGACTTTAATTTTTGAATCTCACACTTATTCTTAGAAGCAATAAGCATGTTATCAACATAAAACAACAAATAAATGGATGAACCATCATGAAATATTTTATGATAAATACAACTATCATAATCACTCCTAGAGTAACCATGATCAATCATAAAAGAATCAAACTACTTATACCATTGCCTAGGAGATTGCTTCAGCCCATATAAAGACTTTTTCAATAAAAAAACATGATCTTTCTTACCTGGAACAACAAACCCCTCTGGTTGATGTATATATATTTGTTCCTCAAGCTCACCATGTAAGAAGGCTATCTTGACATCAAGTTATTCTAACTATTTCCTTGTTATTTGTTATTTATCTATATTGTGTTTGTATTTGTTCTTTGTATATTTATCTATATTGTGTTTGTATTTGTTGTTTGTTGGATTCAATTATTTTATTGATATTTTTTATTTATTTATATTGTGTTTTTATTTAAAATAAGTGTTAATATTTAATATCTTGCGTTGGAAATTAGAATTTTGATACTAATAATACTTTTAATTATAAGTCTTATTAAAAATTTATCTTTTTTATTAATTTAATAATATTTATAGTTGACGAAATAGATAAAGAAGAGTGTTACAAATGTGACAACTTAATTAAGATGTCTTGATATATGTTTGAATATTATTAATCTGATGTATTATTTAAAGATTATTTGTATTTATTTTATTTGTTGATTTTTTATTTAAAAAATATTTTTTTAATATAAGATTATGATATATTAAGCTTGTAATTATTAAATAATGTATTCTCATGTGTGTATATATATATATATATTTATTTTTATCTTTTAAAAAACTAAAAACAAAGTCACATAATTTTTTAATTAAGTTTATAAAATTTAAGTCTATATTACTGATAATAAGTAATGGTTACTTAATAATTATGATAGTTTTAGTTTTTTTATAAATAGAGATCAAAATAATATTTATGTCATACACATCCCATGATAACTTAAAATTAAAAAAAAATCATGATACGTTATTGAGTATATCAAATTTTGACCGAATTTCTACTATTTCTTTATTTTTTCTATAACATAAAATTATCTACATGCTATATAATATCTATATCTCGCTATCTAATATATATATATAAACTTAACCAAATTATAATTAACATAGCTAATAATACATTCAAATTAAATTTAACCAAATAATAGCCAAAAGATAAAGAAAAACTTGTCAATCTTAGACAAGTGTGACACATTACTTGATTATTTATGTAGATTCCAAAATTTACAAACATTGATACTAAATGGATGCATTGATCTCAAGTATCTGAGTTTTCTTCTCGTAGAAGACTCAAAGAATGGCCAAAAGATAAAGAAAAACTTGTCAATCTTAGACATTTTAATTTTAAATATTGTAATAATGTGTGGAAAACAACATGTCGCATGGATTAAGACAGCTCACCAAACCTCAAACATTTGAATTTATATGGCTATTATGATAACAAGTGCTCGAGTTGGTTTGAATCTCTTACAAATGTGATTAGTCTTGAGTTGATGAATTGTACAAATTTACAATATCTATCATGGTTGGCTCATTTGCCTGCACTCAAAAAATTGAGTCATACTGATTTGCCTGCCTTGGAGTATATTTCAAGTAGTAATAGTAATGAATCGATATCATCATCCTCATCTTCCAAATCAAAATTGTTCTTTCCATCCTTGAAGGAACTCTCTTCTCGCAACATCAGAAAGCCTCACATCTCTGAAGGGCCTGAATATTTGGAAGTGCCCTAAATTAAAGAGTATTTTTGTTGATGTCAACATGTCTAAGTCCCTTGTAAACCTCTCTTATTTGTTTCTGATTGACCTACCAAAAGTTGAGGCTTTTCCAGATTACATCAATAACCATAAATCTCTTAAAATTTTGAAGATTGTGCATTTGGAAAATTTAAATAGCTCAAGACTGAAAAGGATATGTAGCCTCCCTTCTTTAGAGAAAACTCCCTCAAGAAATATGTCATTTTTCCAGCTCGTTAAAAACACTAGTAATCTTTAATTGCCCTAGTTTCCATTCCATGCCTGAAGTAATATTTAGTCTCACCTCTCTAATGATGTTGAACTTAACCAAACTTTCGAAATTGAAGTCTCTTCCTCGTAAACATTAGCTTGCCAAGATCCAAGTACTCAACTTTTGGTATAGGAATGAGATGGGGAGAAAGGTAAAAGTGTTCATATCAGAACCCAAAGTTTTCCAAAGTTAAGCTAAAGATCACTTGACCAACCTTCAGTACTGTAAGTCCCTCCTACATTTAAGAGTAAGAAAACACAAATATTAAGTGCAACCATAAATGGTAGGTACAACCACAAATAGTAGGTGCAACCACCAATGGTAGGTGCTATCACAAATGATAGGTACAACCACAAATGGTAGATACAACAACAATGGTAGGTGCATCTAACATTGATATGCAATTTTGTCTATAAATAGGCAGTGTATTTGCCTTAGAGAAACATCAACACACCAAACAAGAAGAGAATCAAAGCAAAGCCAAATGAACAATTTTCTTTGAAGAAAAATAGTGTTATGTGTAAGAAAGTGGGAGAGAATATCTTAGAAAAATATTGGGATATTTTTCTAAAAGGGGAGTGACAAAAGAGTGAGTTTGGGAAACACTTGTGTGACACTATTTTGGGTTTATCTCAATTTGTTGTATTGCCTCTCACTTTGTACCCATTAATTTTATTAGTGGAAGAAATACTTTTCGAAGTTTGTCCCGTGGACTTAGCCCAAATTAAAGGGTGAACCACGTTAAATTTTCGGTGTCATTATTCTACTCTGTTGAATTCATTTTATCTTTACCTGTTGTGCCCAACAACTGGTATCAGAGCTGGTCTAGTAAAATTCTTAATATGCTCTATGGTTGCAGCATAGACTGATCTTCCACATCAGAAAAGATTTTATTAGGTCTAGGGCGTATTTATTTACAGGAAAAAAAAAGAAACACATCGGAAAAAAATGTCAAGCCAAAAGGTAGATATTGAGAAATTTAATGACAATAATAATTTCTTTTTATGGCAAAGGAGGATGAAGGATATTCTCATTTAACAGAAGGTCCATAAGGCGTTGCTAGGAAAAGAAAAGAAGGTAGCAACCGTCACCAAGGAACAATGGGAGGAAATAGATGAGATTGCAGCTAGTACAATCTGTCTAAATCTCTCAGACAGTGTCTTGCAAAATATTGAATAAAAAAATTGCAAGACTGCTAAAGAAACATGAGAGACTCTAGAAAACATGTACATGTCAAAGAACCTTGCCAATAAATTTTATTTGTGGAAGGAGCTATATCAGATGAGGAAGGAAGATAATGTGAGCATGATGTAGCATGTTAGCAATTTCAACAGCAAGCTTTCTCACTTAGCAAGATTTAATGTGAGTTTTTGCGATGAAGAGAAAGCTGTGATGTTATTGGCATCACTACCCTCATCATATAATCATATCACAACAACTCTGACTTATGCAAAAGATAAGATGGAGTTTGAAGTTGTTGTAGAAGCCTTGTTCTCATATGAGAAACAAAACAAGGAAAGAGATTCAGAAGCACAAGCCCTTATCACAGAGTCTAGAGGAAGGAGACTATACAAAGAACAAAAACCCAGAAGTAAGAGTAGAGGAAAATCAAACAAATTTGCCAATGTTGAATGCCATCACTGTAAGAGGAAGGGTCACATTAAGAAATTGTGTCGGGTGTTCAAGAAGGAACAAGAAACGAACAAAGGCAAAGTAACGAAGAAGGACGACAGCAGTGATGATGAGCAAACAAATACCATAGACGAGTTCAATATCGTTTATGATGAAGATTTTGTCAATCTTGCATCACACGAGACCAGTTGGGTGATTGATAGTGGTGCTACAGTTCACGCTACATCGCATAGAGAATTTTTCTCATCATACACACCTGGAAGTTTTGGTGTTGTTAGAATGGGAAATGAAGGCCTGTCAAAGGTAGTATGTAGAGGAGACATTTGCTTGGAAACAGAGAACGGAACCAGACTATTTCTGAAGGATGTCAGGCATATTCCAGATATGCGCCTGAATTTGATCTTTGTGCGCAAACTTGCAAATGAAGGATATTGTAGCTTCTTCATTTATGACAAATGGAAACTTACAAAAGGCTCATTAGTAGTGGCTAGAGGTGAGAAGCATACAACTCTGTATATAATGCAAGCGAAGCTCTCCACCGAAACAGTAAATGCCATAGAGAAAGATAGTGCAACTGAGCTATGGCATAAGAGACTCAGTCACATGGGTGAAAAAGGTTTGACAAGTCTAGCCAAAAAGAAGATATTGCCTGGAATGGATGAAGTACATTTGGAGAAATATGTTCATTGTCTAGCAGGAAAGCAAAATAGGGTTGCTTTCAAAAGCTTCCCTCCTTCCAGAATGAATAATATTTTAGATCTGATTCATTCAGATTTGTGTGGACCAATGCCAAAGTCACTTGGTGGTGCTCAATACTTTGTGACTTTCATTGATGATCATTCAAGAAAAACATGGGTATATCTTCTAAAGACAAAGGATCAGGTGCTTGATGTCTTCAAAGAATTTCATGCCTCAGTTGAGAGACAGACTGGAAAGAAGCTAAAGTGCATCCGGACAGACAATGGTGGAGAATACACAGGACCTTTCCATGCTTATTACAAAAGGCATGGTATTCGGCATCAGATGACACCACCAAAGACACCATAGTTGAATGGCTTAGCTGAGAGGATGAACAGAACTTTGATTGAGAGAGTTAGATGTCTACTTTCACATGCAAAGTTGCCTAAAACTTTTTGGGGTGAAACCATACTCACAGTTGCACATGTGTTGAATCTTTCACCCTGTATTCCTCTCAAGATGGATGTTCCAGATAAAGTGTGGTCAGGAAAGGGTGTTTCCTATGATCATCTGCGAGTGTTTGGCTGTAAAGCATTTGTTCATATCCCCAAGGATGAGAGATCCAAACTTGATGCCAAAACAAGATAGTGTATTTTTATTGGCTATGGTCAAGATCAATTTGGCTATAGATTTTATGATCCAGTTGCAAAGAGACTTGTCAGGAGCCGTGATGTTGTATTTGTTGAAGATGAGACCATTGAAGATATTATCAAAATGAAGAAATATATTCCTAATTCCAATGGTGACTCATCAGATTTGGAATTAATTCCTCCAACATCAGTGCCAAGACAAGTTGGAGATGAAGACCAGGTTTATCCACCTGATGAAGATGATGCCCCCATAGAAGTTGGTTCTGAAGATGAGGGAAATGATGATGTTCATTATCCAATACCAACACCTATGACTTCTACTGTTCCACTGAGAAGAAGTAATAGAGTGAGACGACCCTCTATCTCATATCCTCCAGATGAGTATGTAACTTTCACTGATGGGGGAGAACCTGAGAATTATGAAGAGGCCATGGATGACGAATAAAAAAAAATGGATTGAAGCCATACAAGATGAGATGAAGTCCTTACATGAGAACAAAACCTTTGAGCTGATGAAACTGCCCAAAGGGAAGAAGGCCTTGAAAAATAAATGGGTGTTTAGGGTGAAGCATGAAGGACAGAGTTCCAGTCCGCAATACAAAGCCATACTGTTTGTCAAAGGATTCAGCCAAAGAAAAGGTGTTGACTTTGATGAGATTTTTTCTCTAGTTGTGAAAATGACATCCATTCGTATTGTGCTAGGGTTAGCATCATGTCTTAACTTGGAGATTGAGCAAATGGATGTCAAAACTGCCTTCCTACATGGTGACTTGGAAGAAGAGATATACATGGAATAGCCAGAGGGTTTTCATCAAAAGGGAAAAGAAAATTATGTCTGCAAATTGAAGAAAAGTTTCTACGGCTTAAAACAGGCACCAAGACAATGGTACAAGAAGTTTGAGTCTGTTATGGGGGATCAAGGCTACAAAAGACTACTTCAGACCATTGTGTTTTTGTACAGAAATTCTTTGATGATGATTTCATTATTCTTTTGCTTTATGTGGATGATATGTTGATTGTTGGCCGAAATATTTCCAGAATCAACAACTTGAAAACGCAATTGAGTAAGTATTTTTCCATGAAAGACTTAGGACCAGCAAAACAGATTCTTGGCATGACTATTATTAGAGACAGAGGCGCCAAGAAATTATGGTTGTCATAGGAGAAGTACATTGAGAAAGTACTTCAGAGATTTCATATGAATAAGGCTAAAGCGATTAGTTTTCCTCTTGCTAATCACTTTAAGCTAAGTTCTAAGCAGAGCCCTTCTACAGACAAAGAGAAGGAAGAGATGGAAGAGGTTCCATATGCTTCAGCAGTTGGAAGTCTAATGTATGCCATGGTTTGTACACGGCAAGATATCACTCATGTAGTTGGAATTATGAGTAGATTCCTTTCAAATCCTAGAAAGGAACATTGGGCTGCAATGAAATGGATTTTCAGGTATCTTCGAGGTTCTTCCAAAATATGCCTATGTTTTGGAAATGATAAACCTGTGTTAGTTGGATACACAGATGCAGATATGGCTGGTGATGTGGATTCTAGAAAATCCACTTCAGGTTACCTAATTACATTTGTAGGGGGAGCTATGTCATGGCAATCAAAGTTACAAAAATATGTTGCATTGTCCACTACCGAAGTAGAGTTTATAGCAGCAACAGAAGCATGTAAAGAGTTTCTATGGATGAAAAAGTTCTTGAAAGAACTTGGGTTGCAACAAGACAGTTATCAATTATTTTGTGATAGTCAGAGTGCTATCCATCTTGGAAAGAATGCCTCCTTTCATTCAAGATCAAAACATATTGATGTGAGATATCACTGGATTAGGGATGTAATGGAGAAGAATCTATTACAACTTGAGAAGATCCATACAGAAGAAAATGGATCAGACATGTTAACAAAAATTCTCCAGAGACAAAATTTTGAATACTGTCGTTTAGCTGCTGGATTGGTGGAGCCCTCTATGTAGTCGAAGAGGGGAGATTTGTAAGTCCCTCCTACATTTAAGAGGAAGAAAACACAAATGTTAGGTGCAACCATAAATAGTAGGTACAACCACAAATGGTAGGTGCAACCATAAATGGTATGTGCAACCACAAATGGTAGGTACAACCACAAATGGTAGGTACAACCACAATGGTAGGTGCATCTAACATTGATATGAAATTTTGCCTATAAATAGGCAATGTCTTTGCCTTAGAGAAAAATCGACACACCAAACAAGAAGAGAAGCAAAGCAAAGCCAAAGGAACAATTTCCTTTGAAGAAAAATAGTGTTGTGTGTAAGAAAGTGGGAGAGAATATCTTAGAAAAATATTGGGATATTTTTCTAAAAGGGGAGTGACAAAATAGTGAGTTTGGGAAACACTTGTGTGAAACTATTTTGGGTTTATCTCAATTTGTTGTATTGCCTCTCACTTTGTACCCATTAATTTTATTAGTGGAAGAAATAATTTTCGGAGTTTGTCCCGTGGACTTAGCCCAAATTAAAGGGTGAACCACGTTAAATTTTTGGTGTCATTATTCTACTCTGTTGAATTCATTTTATCTTTACCCGCTGTGCCCAACAAGTACCTCACACTCAATATTAAGACCTACCCACATTTGGAAAAGCGTATCATGTACCTTATATTATTCATCATTTATAACCAGTAAATTTTTGTATAAGTTTTGCATCGAAAATTTACTAAAATACTCTCAATATCTTTAAGAATAACTCTTTTTTTTAAGATATAAGTGTGATGAGATAATGATTGTAAATCAAAAATACTAAAGATGTTATCCATCACTTAAAAAAATATACATACTATCACTTTGACAAGTACTCTTTGTCTATCCCACTGTCCCTTTTCTTTCTTGGGAGAAAATAAGAAGCTCTACACCACTCTCTTCCGTCTCACTACTACAAAAATAGGCATTAAAGTCGGTTTTTAACCGATTTTAAACAAATTTAAAGTCGGTTCACGCGATGAACCGACTTTACCCGTACATTTTATGATTTTTTTTATTTTTATTCTCATTTTTCGTATTATTCAATATATATATATAGCATAAAAAACTAAAATATAAATAATAATACAAATAATTAAAAATTTAAATATATTTAATTACTTGATAATTAAATTTATTATAAAAACAAATAATTTATATATAATACATATAGTTAACTTAAATTACAAATAAAATAATGTCGTAAAAGTGTAATTATGCGATCGAGTAAGCTTGGTTGGCTTAGAATCTTGATTGGCCTTCATAAGCATTATGACAAAAAATAACTGATCCATATAACAATTTATATTCCCCTACATATAGGAGCACGTAAAACATCCATCAAACAAGTAGTCTAAACTTCAGACATATGAATGAAGAAATTAAATCATTATAAATATTACCATCAAAAAGAGATTACCACGTACAACGACATTCGACGAACTCATATTAGCACTTTATTAATCATTTGTCTATATATATTAAGTTATCTGGAATCTGTACTAGTATTTGTTAATGCTATAATGAACTCTAAATATGAAATCAAGTGTAACTCCGATTTCTTACTTGGCTTGTGTGAGTTTTGGTGCCCTTAAACATATGGAACACGTTCATAGGCACCAAAACTCATGCAAACCAAGAAACAAATCTGAGTTACGTACACCTGATTTGTCCATTTAGAGCTCATTATAACATTAAAAATACTAGTAGAGATTTCAGGTAAATTCATATTTATAAATAAATGATTAATAAAGTGCTAATATGAGTTCGTAAGGAAAGTAGGAAAGAGAGATGAGATGTAGTTTATGCCAAAAATAGGTCTATAAAACAATGCATTCCCCTAAATACATGAGCATATAATCATTCATCAAACAAGTGATTTCAGACAGAGGAATAGATAGAGAAATTAAATCATTAAAACATTTACTGTTATGTTGTCATATTCTATTCAAGATCATGAGAATCTTCTCCTCATTCTTCTTGTGATGATATAATTTGAACCATGTGTTCTGCCCATTCCTCTCGTAAATCATCAAAAATTTGCTGATCGTAGCCCGTCTTGTTCCAACCAAAGAACTACATGTATTTAAAATAAAAAATAAGAATATAATTTCATTTATTTACAAAAACAAACTCAAATATGTTAAAAACTTTTATGTATATCGGTAAAAGATATTACCACATCATCAATTGGAATTTTGATATTTGTGATGATTTCGCTCATAAACTTCATGACATAATAACCACACATGACTCCATTATTTTGTTGTGGAACCTACAAAAAACAAGTGTACATGAATTTTCATATTCGAACATCTTTATTATTCAATTATAGAATTAATAAAATTATTAATATTGACTTGTACATACCATAGCTTTTGTCCATATAAGTTTATGAGATTTTTTAAGGGCAATGCCCTTAAAATTGTTTCACAACTTTCATGCCCTATCAAGGTTTAAAACGGTTAGTTTTTATTAAATATTACAAAAAATAATAGAAGAAAATAATATGTAACTATAACTCTTACATTTCAACAACTGCTTTTGTATTTTTACTCAGTTCTATGGAAGCTGAGTCACAATACCAAGCATGATTATTGAACAGATCAATGATTACCAACATCCAATGATCTTGGACTTGTTCAGACTTAATGGCCAAGGGATTATCAACTTTTGATTTCTGTTAAACGTTAATGCTCTATCACATAATTGGTTAGTTCTGATGCTAACATCCTTCTCTTGATATCGATTGACATATGAAGAATCATAGAACATTGCTAAGTGTGATGAGTGATTATGTTGAAGTTGATAATAGCACACCATATATAAAAGATATATATATATATAATTAGATAATATAAATATAATTATATATCTTCTGCATAAATAAAAGAAAAATTAATAGATTGAGGACTCATCTTGTCCACGCTTGAATTATACTTAAATTGATCATTTGATATTCAAATAGTTGCAATAAGCACTCGATCGATATATAATTTTGGCCGAGGTCTACACTAGAAATTTCTATAAGAAGTGGCCTAGTCCATCCATCATTTATTCTAGATGCCCTCCCAACAATAGTCATCAAAGTGCAAAGATTTATGCTGAAGTTTAACGCATAAATATGACTATACTTTTTCCAAGGCTTCTTCTTCAATGACTTGGTGTGCGATGATTGGCCACTAGACATAGATTTAGCACGAGATACTTGCTTCGTATC
This sequence comes from Hippophae gyantsensis, assembly GCA_030763125.1. Taxonomy (NCBI): domain Eukaryota; kingdom Viridiplantae; phylum Streptophyta; class Magnoliopsida; order Rosales; family Elaeagnaceae; genus Hippophae; species Hippophae gyantsensis. Next base: position 22,450,394 of record CM061031.1, read on the forward strand.
TCTTAAATGTGCCGCATTTAAGAGTTCTGGTATAATAGACTAAAAAAAGTATTATATATGTATTTTTTAGTAATAATATAAGATATAATAGAATAATAGTAGTAAACAAATTTTATCTTTTAAGTTAAAAAATAGTACCACGTCAAAATTTAGAACAACTTGAATCAACGGCCAAGCCATATACTATCCAACCGCCTCTTGGACTGTGGTAGCATCAGAAGGCACAGGTAGTGGACAATCATGAAACAATGATTGATCAATTACTATTCACCAATGATTAGGAAAATATTGATTATGAATCATCCGATCATCGCTCAATTGTTGTACCGTTCCAATAGAAACATAGTCCGTTGATGAAGGATGTTTCAACAAACATTTCATATTCTGTAAAAAAAATTAAGTGTTATATATAAAAAATAAAACATATAATAAGAATTTAAAAATAATAGATTATATACACCATAAATTAAAATCTTACCACATATGATTCATCAAATAGAAGATGACTCTCATATGGGGTAGCTATTGGATGTACATTCTCACCAAAATGTTCATCTTGGTTTGATTTATGGTAAGAATGTGCAGATTGCATTGGAGGAAATGAACCACTACTTGATTGCATATGCATTCCTGGTATATAGTGAGGACCAATAGGATGGTTATATCCTATACTAGATGTAGTTTGAGCGCAATGAGATTGCGTGGGTGGCATGCCTGGCATGGATGGTGGCCTGCCTATCATGTATGGTGGTATGCTTGGCATGGATTGTGGCATGCCTGGCATGGAAGGTGGTATGCCTGGCATGGATGGTTGCATGCTTGGCCAATATGGCATGCCCTGGTTGTAGTATGATGTCATGGCTGACATTTGTTGTGATTGATGTTCTTTTAGAGTGGCAATCTCACTTATCATTGAGGCCTTAAAAGAGTTGAATTCTTCTTCAATTTTAGTGTACTTCTCCTTACTTACCGTCTGAGGCTTTTGTTTTGGAATGTTAAAATACTCCATAGAACCATCATATTGGCTACCTCCCCTAACACGACCAGGATGCTCACGTCCGAATGCATGATATAAAGCATCTCTCCCAAGCTCTACAAATAATAAAGCACACAAACATATCATTAATTATTACTAACCAACTTATTTAATTGTTCTTCTCCTCGCGGAGTCATCGGTCTTGAATTCTTCATTTTGGGAGTCTTTGTTGCTATGTATAATTCAGTTCGGGTAACAGGTCTACCCAATTCAGCTTCCTACATAAATTATGAAAAATTTATTAACAATGACATGAAATTAAATTGAGTAAAATAAATATAAAACTATTTATAAATTAAGATATTAATAATATCATTCTATATCTAATTTCAGGATTTCAAGACCTCCCAGTACGGTTAGGAAGAATGTTATGCATTTGTACATTCTGATGATCTTCTCTAATAATTTGAAATTCATCTGAACGTCTATAATCCACAAAGTCTTTCCAAACTTGAGGTGTAATCCAAGGGTGTCCTTCAGGGATTTTGTAGATCTCATTCTCATCAAGTGTTTCCAAATATGGAAACACATAATTTCTTGCCAATCTGGAAGTCTTGTATTCCTTCCATGCCTTATTTGCAATCTTATAACACTTGCCCTTTCAACTGTCATCGACTTTGTAACGATTCTGTAAAAACATAGTACAAAAGATTAGATATAATACACTTAATATAATATATATATTGATTATAAAATATAAGATACTTACACAAATGGTTATCCATATTTTGAACATTTATGCATCGTCAACCTCAGACCAATCATTTATATTGATTGGTATACTGGACTTTGCAAGTCGACCAATAGAGGATTTCAATTGTTGACCATTTCCCCTATTGGATTACGAGTAGCATCAAATAGAACATGTATTCTATCATCTGGGTTAAGTGGACCATCGGGTATATTCGCCCAACCCCTTCTTTTCAAATACCCAATGGATCATTTGGATCTACAAGCTCTGTTATCCGAATATCCATGAAATATTTGCAAACAATGAAGAAATATAAATTAATCAAGCCCATGATGAAGAATCATCATCATCAATTAGATCATCATATACATTAGGAAATTTATTTGAGAAATTACTAATATTAGTTAATGTATCAAGCATAGAGTCATCATCTTCTACAACATCACAATGGTAAAACTCTTTTTGTGGAGGCATTAACACAACAGACCATCTTGGATCAATTTGATCGCCCATGTAAAATACTTGTTTTGCATGAAGTGCTAACGTGAAAGGATCATCAGTGTGACTTATCCTCGATAAATTTATAAGGGTAAATCCAAAATCATCTATATTATATCCAACATTGATAACATCTTCGACCCAATCACACAAGAAAATTGATTCATGGAAGACCTCATAATCCAATTCCCAAATCTCTTGTATTATACCATAATATGTTCTATTAGAAAGTACAGGATTAGCATCTTTTGAACTGGAAAATTGCATAGTTTGTGCAACCATCTTCACCCCACTATTTTGATTTACTCGGACTTTGTCCCTAGCTTGAGTCGTAAACCTCGATCCATTTATTGTGAAACTATAAAATGATTTGACATCGAATTTTGGCCCATATGCAAGCCATTGTAAACTTTCTGATATTTTATGATTGGGTTTCTTGAGTTCATCTCGAATCTATGTATACAAAAACACAAAATATGTTTAGAGCAAAGTTTTAAAACATTGAATAGATCTAGGAAGATACATGGATGAATTTTTTTATGACACTTACATGGTTGCGAAACCAATTAATAAGCTCTCGCTTATGTTCATCATACAACCATTTTTCTCCTCCTTTTTTTATAACAAGGATTGATCTTCAATAAGTTTAAATGCACCTGTAATGTTATTAAATATATATTAAGTTATATATCATCATTAATAGTTAAATAAAAAATTATTTTTGCAATCATGAAACAATGAACATCACTTACTTTATGTACGATTGTGCCTCATTATTATTTACCAAAATGATTCGGTGTGCTTTTTCCCATCGAGTGTGATCAATAAATAATTTCTTACTTCCACCAAGCATAGGGTTACCTATTTGGATCATGTGACGTTCTAAGAATAACTTGTGCGTAGGATTCCCATTTCAATGCAACCACTAAAGTATTCAGAACAAAACTCAATGACATCTTCATCAATGTAGCGTTCCACCATGCATCCTTCAGGTCGATTTCTATTATTTACATATCCTTTAAGGACTTACATATATCTCTCAAAAGGATACATCCATCTTAAGTAAGTAGGACCACACAATTGAACCTCTCGAACTAAATGAACACAAAAGTTAATCATTATATCGAAGAAAGAAGGAGGAAAATATTTTTCAATTAGACACAAAGTCTCTACAACATCTTTCTGTAAAGAATTTAACTCGTCAATTGATATAGATTTCTTTCATATTGTATTGAAGAATGAACAAAGCCAAATTATTGATAATCAAACATGTTTTGGAAGAATTGATCTAATAGCAACTGGTAATAACTGTTGCATTAAGATATGACAGTCATGTGATTTCAATCCTTACAGTCTCTTATCGATGATAGACACAAAATTTCTTAAGTTGGATGAGTAACCATCAAGAACTTTCACACCCTCCAAACATTTATAAAACATATCCTTCTCTTTTGTTGACATTGTATATGATGTTGGTGGTAAGTATGTTCGATTCTTATCATTTTCCACACTTAGTTCCAATTCAGGTCATATGCCTAGTTTCTTTAAATCCAATCTTGCTTTAATTCCATCCTTTGTTTTTCCAAGCATATTAAGTAAAGTACCAATCAAGCTCTCACATACATTCTTCTCAATGTGCATGACATCTAAGATGTGACGAATGTGTAGGTCTTTCCAATAAGTTAATTCCTAAAATATTGATTTTTTTTCCAACAACCATGGTAAGTCGGTTCAAACTCTTTTTCATTTTCACCCATTTCATTAGTTGATCTCTTTCGTTTCCCTACCTTAGTGAGTTTTTTGTTCATCTTTACATATCGTTTGAATGTCATCCCATTCAATTGCCTTAATATCTCAATACCTCACAAAGGTCGAGTTGCATGATCATGATCTTCTTCACCATCGAGCGGTTTCTTTTGGTATCTAAACTTGTGTCCAGATGACAAAAATCTTCTATGTCTTCTATAAGACATCTTTCGTTCGTGAACAAGATAAGTTGCAGAAGTTCCATCACTACATATAGGACATCCGTTGTAACCTTTTATTGCATGTCCTGATAAGTTTCCATAGGTAGGAGAATCATTAATTGTCCATAAAAGGGCCCCTTTCAAGTTAAAGTGTTCTTCTTTATGTGCATCGTAAACATTTACACCATCATTCCATAACGTCTTTAAATAATATATCAGAGGCTACAAATATACATCAATATAAACACCGGGTTGTTTCGGTCCTAAGATCAATAATGTTAACATCATGAATTTTCTTTTCATACATAACCAGGGAGGAAGGTTGTATGTTACCATAATTACTGGCCAACAGCTATATCTACTACTGAGGGAACTATGTGGATTAATTCCATCAACAGCAATGGCAAGACAAAGATTCCGTGGATCAGATGAAAATTGAGGAGATAAATTATCTACTACTTTCCAATTTGGAGAATCACAAGGATGACGTAGCACCCCATCATCAGATCTATTATCTGAATGCCAAGTCAACATCTTTGATGTATATTTACTATTGAACAACCTTTGAAAGCGAGGAATCGGAGGAAAGTACCAAAGAACCTTTGCAGGCACGCCATTCTTATGTGTTGTACTCTCATTTGTACCATGCTTCCATCTCGATTATTTACACATAGGACAATCATGTAATATCTCATATTATTTTCTATAAAGAATGCAATCATTAGGATAAGCGTGAATCTTATGATATTCCATGCCAAATCGACTAAGAGATTTCTTCACTTCATACATTGAAAATGGTAATTCAATACCCTAAGAAAACATATCGACTAGTAGATTTAGTAATTATGTGAATCCCTTGTCAGAAAAACCATGTTTTGCCTTCACATTGTACAAATGAACCAAGCCCGACATTTTAGTGTATTTTTTGCATTTTGGATACAACGGTTTTTCGGCATCTTCTATAAGTTTATTAAAGGTTTCGGGATCATTCTCGCGTAATTCATCTTCAACACCATGAAACATATTTTATGTCTGTACATTATGATAAGATGTATGTAATCCACTCACATTCTTATTTATCTTTTCCCCATGAGTATTATCAATATTTTCTCCATGATAATACCAACATTTATAGCTCAATAGAATACCATCACGGATAAGGTGATACTTAACCTCATCAAATTCATGAAATCGCTCATTTTTACATTTAACGCATGGGCATCGAATCATACTAGTTCCAGTATTACTATTTCTACAAGCAAATTCCATGAAACTTTCAACTCCAGAAATATAGTCTTGCTCAATTCTACACTTTGACATCCAAGATTTGTCCATTTTCTATTAATGATATTAATTAAACATATTACTTAATTATGTATAAAATGAATATATTTCAAGTATTATTATATATAAATTTCCTAATTATTAGAATATATATCAAAACATACATAATGCAAAACAATTATCATTTTAATCATTTTACAAAACCATTTCTATACAAATTAAAAAATAAGCAACATGTTAACATGAATATATAAAAACCAATCACTTTGGTTGATTCTAATTTGTAAATATGTTACTATATCATAATTAAAAAGTAATATTAATTATACGTATATAACATTCTATAGAAGTATATAGGCACTACTATATATACTAAAATACTTAACATATTAACACATAAGTACGATATATAAATAAAAATAATAATACTAGTTAGTTTTTAATTATTATTTGATTTTTATTAATATATATATATATATATATATATATATATATATATTTATAATTTTTTAAGAGTCAATAGATAACACGTATAACTTTTATACCAATATAATTTCTTACAAATTTAAAAAAACATATATTTTTCCTCTATTTACTACTTAATAAAATATAATTATTTATATTTAAATAAATTTATCCACGCATAGTAAACCTACAAAATTTCAGATATTATTTACACATAAAATAAGTCAAACATAACAAGCAAAATAAAAAATATACCTAAATCAAAAATTTATAAAAAATATAAAACAAACTGAATAATAAGCTACAAAATTTTACTTAATAAAATATAATTATTTACAATATATAAATAAATTTATCCACACATAGTAAATATATATAATCCATCAAATCCACAACATTTCAGATATTATTTCCACATAAAATAAGTCAAACATAATAACAAACAAAATAAAAAACATACCTAAATCAAATATTTATACAGAAAATGGGTATAATTTTTTTTAAATATTTCGCTCAAAAATAGTAGATCTAAAAGATAATTAGAAGAGGAATATAACTTACAAAACGACGTTACAAATGGTGGTTGAAGGTGGCCGGAAATTTAGAAAGAAAGTGGCGCGCGATGTAGATTTTGGGAGAAAATGGAGGAAAGAGAGGAAGAAAATGGGGTTTTGTGTAAAAAAATGACCCGAATGTGGATATATTAGGTGGATAGCGTCGGTTCTTAACCGAACCGACTTTAAATTCATTATAAGTTGGTTTTTGGAAATAACCGATTTTACACAGTGACTTAAATACCTTTTTTGTAGTAGTGTCTCCTCTAACTCCCTTTCCTTAATTCTTTTGGTTTTCTTTTACCTATTAGAAGTTATGGAATGATTTAGTACTATTCATTATAATTTGGTTGTCCATTTCAGCTTGGACTTGGTTTTTATTCCTTGGATGGGTTTTTGATAATTTTGTTTTGGGTTTTTGAGGATCCAATGGGGCAATGGGATGTAGTTTTTCAGATTCCACAAGAGTTCTGGATTTTGTGTATCATTTGAAGGGGAGAGTCCATTAGATCATGATGCATTTGATTTTGTATGAGTATAGTTGATCAGGTCGAAGATTTGTACATATTGGAATGGGCTTTGATAAGAGTCAAATTATTGTATTTTTGTTATTATTTAAATGTTGATATTTGTGTGAAAATTGTGTTTATTTGATTATTTAATCCACAAATGTCATTTCATGGGTATTTCGTGTTTAAAGTGCAATTTCAGGTAAAATCATAATTTTGGAGAAGTTTGGGACAAAGTTCAATGACCGAGATTGAGCGAAAATAAAAGAAAACGAAGCTTCAAAATTTGGAAATCCCGTCGCCGGCGAAATTCTTACAAAGAGCACGGCGAAAATATTCCCGAGAGCACGGATTTTGGCAGATGCAAATCTCACCACCGGTGAGACACCTTTAGCCGCCAGCCAAATTATCTAGCAGTCGGCCAGAATCAGAGGAACCAAAAATTTATTTTCCAGAATAATGTCGCCGCCGGCGAGTTTCGTCCGAAAACACAATTTTTTTGTTGTTTTGTTCCAAAATTTCCCCCAAAACCCTAGATCTATATATATTATAAGATGGAGAAAGAGGCCACGATAGAGAGAGGAGGTCTAAGACATTTTTGGAGGAGAAAAGGCAATTTTGGAGAGAAAGTTTGGAGAAGCTTGAAGGATCATCACCATTGTTACAACCAAGTCTTCATTTTCAAGAGTTTTTCATCTCTTTTCCTTAGCTTTTATTTTCTGCATTTTATTCAGATTTTTTATTCATGGATTCAATTGAGATAATGTTTTTTCTTATTTCTATTATGAACTAATTCATTTTTGCTAAGGCTATGATATAGTTGAATCAAGAAAATCTAATTTCTTTTGTTATTGTTATATGAGTTCATTGTTTTCAAGTTGAGTATTTATTTCCATGCTTAATGCTTTTAAATTTCTTGCCAAGATTTAGATGATTTGTTGCATTATATTGAGACCGAGAGGAGATGTGTAATGAATGCTTCTTGTGATAAATATCGTATGTTGAATGCGAGTGTGAGAACTAATGCATGATGTATGTGGTTATTCTAGAAATTCCATAAATCGTAATGTGCTTGTTTGTGATTAAATCTTCATAGAAATATAGTTGGTTTTCATAGATAAGTAATTCTAATATAACTCGAGAGAGAGTATTAGGTAAATTTGGGTTTTTCAACCATCACTTTTAGATTTGATTCTCATATAACATGACTTGAAATCGGATTGAATTGATTTAGTGAAATCAAATGCCTTAGCATTTTAATCATTTGTGAACAACATTGAATTGTGTTATTTGCGTTTAGTTTTAAGTTAATTTTTTTCTTAAATAATTTCAACAATTCAGTTTTCAAATAAAATTAGGATTAGTCAATTTTGGTACTTAGTAACGCTATTCCTTATGGGTTCGATATCCGTACTTTTGTACACTTTATTACTTGAATGATTCATACACTTGCGAAAATACGCATCAAGTTTTTGGCGCCGTTGCCGTGGAATGGTTTGATTTTATTAATATTGATACTACCTAATCTTAGTTTTAATTTGAAGTTAATTTGCTTTATCATTGTTTCATTTTTAATTTTGTTTATTTTGCTCTTTTAGTTTATTTATCATAAAAAAAAGAAGGTAACTTTGTGTTTTTTTTGTGCTTGTTGATTTTCTGGTTGTAGGATTTTTGTATGAGATGTACAAGAAGCCTTAATCTTCTTCCATTTGATCCGGAGATTGATAGAACATATAGGCGTCTAAATCGAGAGAGAAGGCGTTCAAACTCAGCTCCTAATAGACAATCAGCAATGGATCCACCATTTGTTGAGGGGGGGTGGAAATCTTAGAGCTTTGAGGGATTATGTTGCGCCTAATGTTGCTGGAACTATTTTGGGTATAAGGAGGCCAACTGTTCAAGCCAATAACTTTGAGATAAAACCATCCTTTATCCAAATGGTTCAATCAAATCATTTTGGGGGAATGTCAAAGGATGATCCAAATGCACATATTGCTTACTTTCTGGAGGTGTGTGATCTTTACAAGATAAATGGTGTGTATGAAGATGCTATAAGATTGAGGGTTTTTCATTTTTCACTTCGGGATAAAGCCAAGGAGTGGCTAAACTCATTACCACCGGGATCAATTACAATATGGAATGAGTTGGTTTAGAAATTCTTGTCCAAGTTCTTTCCTCCTGCTAAGACGACAAAATTGAGGAATGAAATCACATCTTTTACACATTATGACCAAGAATCATTGTATGAAGCTTGGGAAAGATTCAAAGAAATGTTGAGGAAGTGCCCACATCATGGTATACCGATTTGGCTGCAAGTCTCTACATTTTATAATGGGTTGGTTTCAAACTATCGGGCAATGATTGATGCTACAACTGGAGGGTCTTTAATGGGAAAAACACCGGAGGATGCTCATGAGTTGTTAGAGATTATGGTAGAAAACAACAATCAGTGGCATTCAGATCGGGTAACTGTAAAAAGACCAGCAGTGCATGAAATTGATTCAGTGAATGCTTTGTCGGCTCAAGTTGCTGCTCTTTCAAGAAAGATCGATTCTTTGTCATCCAAGTTCGAATCCAAACCAACTGCACAATGTGATTTATGTGGTGGAAATCATGCTAGTATCGAGTGCCAAATTGGAAATCCATTTGCTTCACCAAATTTTGAGCAAGAAAATTATGTTTCAAATTTCCAAAAACCTCAACATAACCCATATTCGAACACCTACAATCCAGGTTAGAGAAATCATCCAAATTTGTCATGGGGAAATAACCAAGGGGGATTCAAACCGTCATCATCTTCCTACCAACCCCAAGAAAAGAAACAAACAGATTTGGAAGGAATTTTGGGAAAGTTCATTGATGAGTCAAGAACAAATTTCAGAAATCAAAAGGCATTCAACATGGACATCCAAAACCAACTGGGGCAGCTTTCAAAGTAGATTGTAGAAAGGTTTCAAGGATCATTGCCTAGTGACACAATAAATCCCAAAGAGCATGTAAAGGCTATCACATTGAGAAGCGGTAAAGAACTTGAATGGCAAGGGAAATCGGAGAAAAAGATGGAAGAATCTAAAGAAAAGCCATCAACATCCCAAGATGTTCAACCTTCCCCAAATGCGAAATATGAGCCTCCTATCCCATATCCTCAAAGATTGAATAAGAAAAAGCTTGATAATCAATTTGATAAATTTCTAGATATTTTTAAGAAAATGCATATTAACATTCCTTTTGCAGAGATGTTGGAACAAATGCCCAAGTATGCAAAATTCATGAAGGAAATTCTATCAAAGAAGAGGAAGCTGGGAGATTATGAAACTGTCATGCTAAATCAGGAGTGCAGTGCAGTTCTTCAAAGAAAACTGCTACAAAAATTGAAGACCCAGGGAGTTTTACTATACCTTGTACTATAGGAAGTTGCAATTTTGATAAAGTCCTATGTGATTTAGAAGCAAGCATTAATTTTATGTCACTTTCTATTTTCAGGAAACTAGGCCTAGGAGAAGTGAAGCCCACTTCAATCTCTCTACAATAAGCGGATCGATCGGTGAAATATCCTCAAGAGGTAATTGAGGATATTTTAATTAAAGTCGACAAATTTATTTTCCCTGTAGATTTCGTGGTGCTTGACATGGAGGAAGACAGAGAGATACCGTTGATATTGGGGAGACCGTTTCTTGCAACTGGAAGAACATTGATTGATGTTCAGCAAGGAAAGCTCATTCTACGGGTGCAAGATGAACAAGTGACTTTTGATGTTTTTGAAGCAATGAAATGTCCAAGTGACGTACATTCTTGTTTCAAAATTAACACTCTTGACAGGTTAATCTCGGAAACCTTTGAGGAGAGAGCTCCATTGCTACCACTAGAAGCTTGCCTTGTGAAATCTGCAACAATTGAGGAGAAAGATGAGGGGATGAGACATTGTTCCGAATTACTAGCAGCACTTGATGAATATTTGTGTAGTGAAGAAACATCTAAGGAGTTGGGAACAAATGAAACTCCAACCTCAGTGGTAAAGAAGGAAGCCAACAAGATTGAGCTAAAAGCCAATGTCATCCCATCTAAAAATAAAACATTATCTTAGGTTCGCTGCCGGCAAGGGCAGTTTCACCATCGGTGGAAAGGAGATCTCGCTTTTCTTTCTTACATTGAGGACAATGTAAGGTTTTGGTTGGGGGTGCGGTAAACGATAAGTCTTTTCTTCGCTTCATTTTTAGTAGTTTTGTTCGTGTGTTTATTTGTGTTTAATTTTGATTTTCCATTTATTTTTCTGCATTTTGATTTAATTTTTTTATTTGATTATTGTCTTATTTTTATTTGCATTTTTACTTGTTTTAATTTGCACGTTGATGATAATAATGTGATTGTGATAACAAGTAGCTTTTAGAAGACATTAAATTTTGCTTCGGTTTAAAGATAATTTCAAATGTTGATTTTACCTAGTTGGCGACTCTTTTAGTATGTGGTATGATTTGGTTGACTAGTCTAAATGCTTAGAGAAGTCTTATGTGCGAATTTTTCATGGACATTTTTGTAATCTCAACAAACTCTAGAACTCATTTGAAAACCTCTTAAGGCGAAATAATTTGGAATTGCACTGTTTAGGATATGATGTAGGCCATTTTTTGATTGATTGTGCCATTTTAAGCCTACCTTGTTATCCCTATATCACTAGTCACCCCTTTGAGCCTATTTAAATATATTGTTAGCCTTATTTTTCTTTCTTTTTGCCTTCTATAACCTACCCTTTTATTTAGCCAATATATATATATATATATATAATTCCTACCTTATTTGTTAAGAGCACTTAATTTTGAACACAAACTTTTCAAGAGCAATTAGAGTAAGGATGGAATAAAAAAATAAAAAATCTTCCACATATATTGGAAGAAATTGGTCGGGGGTTATGTCTTTTCAAGAGCAATTGGAGTAAAAAAAATTAATCTTCCACATATATTGGAAGAAATTGGTTGGGGGTTATGTCTAAAAAAAAGGTGAGGGGGGGGGGGGGGGGCTTTACACTCTAGTAAATAAAAGAGTGTAAGTGATGGATGTATTGAGGTGAAAGATTGAGGAAGAATTTTGTTTATCTTTGGAAAAATAGGTTATGATTGGAAGAAACAATTTGGGTTAAATGGTGTTACTCTTTTACTTAATTGGTTGTGTTTAATCTAATAAGTGCTATTATTTGTATTTTGACACTTTTCGTTCTTTTTTAACCAAAAACCTAAGCCTAACATTACAAGCCTCATAAAGTCATATTGATCCGAAGTGGTGTATTTTCCTTCATTAGTGGAGAGAGTTTTGAAAAGTGAGCCTATGGAGTTTGAGATTTCATCTTTTTGTTTGTGGATGTTATGCATAATATTATCTAGGCATTGTGGCTATTAGTTTGTGGTTTGATGGATTTTTAAGAGTCAACAACAAAAGTGAAATTGGCATTTGAGATTTCTTAAAGCTTAGGTGACATTTAATTATTCTATGTGTTGTATGTTATTTACAATTTTTGAGACATTTGTGCAAATTAATTGTTGTGTGATTTTATTGTTTTGAGTTAGGATAGTTATAGGTAAGATGTTTGTGGGTATCATCACTGGAAGCCCTCATGAGACTACAACTCGTCCTACTAGGGCCACCTAGGGGTTTAAAGGCTTATTGCATACGCTTAATGTAATTTTGTAAATACAATAAATTTTCTTTGAATTTTTCTCTTAATGTATCCTTTGAATTTATTAAATAGATCGCTTTTCTTGCTAGAGACTACCAAGAAGCTGGTTGGGGGTTGTTGATAAGAGTCAAATTATTGCATTTTTGTTATGATTTAAATGTTGATATTTAGGTGAAAATTGTGTTTATTTGATTATTTAATCCACAAATGTCATTTCACGGGTATTTCGTGTTTAAAGTGCAATTTCAGGTAAAATCATAATTTTGGAGAAGTTTGGGACAAAGTTCAATGATCGAGATTGAGCAAAAATAAAAGAAAACAAAGTTTCAAAATTTGGAAATCCCACTGCCGGCGAAATTCTTACAAAGAGCACGGCGAAAATCTTCCCGAGAGCACGGATTTTGGCAGATGCAAATCTTGCCACCGGCGAGACACCTTAGCCGCCGGCTAGAATCAGAGGAACCAAAAATTTTATTTTCCAGAAATCTCGCCGTGGCGAGAATAATGTCGCCGCCGATGAGTTTCATTCGAAAACACAATTTTTTTGTTGTTTTGTTCCAAAATTATCCCCAAAACCCTAGATATATATATATATATATATATATATATATATATATATATACTATAATATGGAGAAAAAGGCCATGGTAGAGAGAGGAGGTCTAAGACATTTTTGGAGGAGAAAAGACAATTTTGGAGAGAAAGTTTGGAGAAGCTTGAAGGATCATCACCATTGTTGCTACCAAGTCTTCATCTTCAAGAGTTTTTCATCTCTTCTCCTTAGCTTTTATTTTCTACATTTTATTCAGATTTGTTATTCATGGATTCAATTGAGATAATGTTTTTTCTTATTTCTATTATGAACTAATTCGTTTTTGTTAAGGCTATGATGTAGTTGAATCAAGAAAATCTGATTTATTTTGTTATGGTTATATGAGTTCATTGTTTTCAAGTTGAGTATTTATTTTCATGCTTAATGCTTTTAAATTTCTGGCCAAGATTTAGATGATTTGTTGCATTATATTGAGACCGAGAGGAGATGTGTAATGAATGCTTCTTGTGATAAATACCGTATGTTGAATGCGAGTGTGAGAACTAATGCATGATGTATATGGTTATTCTAGAAATTCCATAAATCGTAATGTGCTTGTTTGTGATTAAATCTTCATAGAAATATATTTGGTTTTCATAGATAAGTAATTCTAATATAATTCGAGATAGAGTATTAGGTAAATTTGGGTTTTTCAACCATCACTTTTAGCTTTGATTCTCATATAACATGACTTGAAATCGGATTGAATTGATTTATTGAAATCAAATGCCTTAGCATTTTAATCATTTGTGAACAACATTGAATTGTGTTATTTGCATTTAGTTTTAAGTTAATTTGCTTCTTAAACAATTTCAACAATTCGATTTTCAAATAAAATTATGATTAGTCAATTTCGATACTTAGTAACGCCATTTCTTGTGGATTCGATATCCGTATTTTTGTACACTTTATTACTTGAACGATTCGTATACTTACGAAAATACGCATCAGGCTTACTCTTGGAGAATCAAGGTTAGCTAATTAAGATATATAGTCTTAGTCTAATTACATCAATAATGATATAGATTTCTTATAATTGTTTGTATTATAATATTGTTTTAATTTTGTTTATATACTTTTGAATTATATAGGATGTAGAAATATAGTCGACTATTTAAAAATGATTTTGTATTTTCTTCTATTTTCATTTCAATCTTATATTGTATCCTACTCTTGTTCCTATCTTATTTTCTCTTCTATTTTATTTTTTTCTTCTTTGTTCTAATATATTTTATTTCATTTTTCTACTTTCTTCTACTTTATTTCATTCTTCTACTTTCAACTTCTATTTTATTTCAATATACTATTTTCTTTTATTTTATCTTAATATTTTACTTTCATCTCTTTTTTTAGAGGCACGCTAGTCTTTTATTTTCCTTTTCTGTTGCCCATTGATACATGTTATTTTCACCCACTTAAATTCTAATATACAAGTAAAATTTATATAATGTAAAAATAATATGAATCATTAAATCAATTTCAAATGAAATTTTTTCGTACTATTTATAAATATTAATTAATATAAAACATTCTTTTTATACAGTAATATAATTTAGCTTTTTTTTTACAATTTAATACATTGTTTGAGTAGTTTAGGTAATACCATTGTATTGTTTTTTATATTTTGAATTAATGGTGGTTGCGAACTCTTATTACTAAAATTGCAAGGTGCTTTAGTTTTGGAAATATAATAGATTTGGGAATTTTTATTGATTAAAAAGAATATTTGATAACCACTTTCATTTTAATTTTTGATTCTTTGATTTTGTAATTAGATTTTTATTTATTTTTATCGATTGTATATTTGATAATTAATTTTTACTTTTTCAATTTTTAAGTTCTAGAATCCATTTTAATTTTTTTCATAAGTGTTTATTAAACTTTAAATCATTAATCATTTTAGTAAGGTATTATGATTTCTTTGAGTAATAAAAAATAGAAAATGAAAATTTAATATCAAATTAATTAATTTTAAATTTCAAAATTTCAATGAACTCTAAAATCAAGTTTCAAAATTTATAAAATAAAATCTAAAAAAATCAAAGATACTTAACTTTTAATTTAGAAACATAAATTTATAATTTATAATTAAATAAATGTATATTATATAAATAGCTGTCAGGGCATGTCAAGTGTATAAAAAATATTATTTCACATTCTTCTTTTAATTAAATATTATTTTTAAAGGAAAAAGGGTCAAAATAATATTTTTAATTAAGGTTTAGGTTTGGCTTAATTTATTTGTTTTTAATTGGTATTATTTAGTTATAATAAATATTAAAAAATATTATTTAATCCTTTTAATTATTAAAAATATACGATAAATTTAAATATTTTATTATTAAATTTAAATGTAAGTATGTGAAAAAGATATGCATTTCTTAATAGTTAAAAGTAAAAATTTTAATTTAATTAAAAGAGCAACAAAAATAAAAAGAGGTTAAGATAATTGTTTTTGGAGAGAAACATATAAAATAATTAAAATATCCCTTTAATAAATCAAAAGTTTGTTAAAATTATAAAAATGATGTTTAAGTCGTGTTTATCCTTCGATGATCCCGCGTAACCAAAAGAGCAAAATGACACATTTTACAAATAAAACCAATCGACACCAAAACCTTAAACATAATTACTAAAATAGCACCCCACTCTATTTTAAAAGTTAATTTTTATTTTAAAGCTTTAAATATTTCTTTTAAGCTTTATTTAATTATTAAATTCTTCTTTCTTTATTTATAATTTTTCTTTTTAATACTCACTATTTTAAAAGTATTATTTAAGTTAAACATTTCTTTTAAAATCCATATCAAGATATCATTTTTTTATAATTATAATTCATAAATGAATATAAATTTGATGTTCTCATCACTATATTATCATTATTTATAAAATTTTAAATTATCTAATTTTATAACTATTAAATTATCTTCCACATAACCTATTGATTTTTTTTCTTGAGGTGTGGAGCTCATTTTTGTTTAGTGAGTAGACACATTTTATTCAAATTTTATAAGTATTTGTCTATTATGTTCATAATATTTAAGTTTATTAAATCTTTACAAGTTTAGTTTTCTCTTATTAGAAAATTAATATTTTATGTTTAGATAATAGATAATTAACTTTTAAGTGAGTTTATAAATTTTATTCAGATTTATAACATAATACAGATTTTGATTAAAAGATAGAAGTTTATATTCAACTTTTAGCAACAATATTTCATAATAGTATTATTATGACATTTCATAACCTTTGTACTCATTTTTGTATTCTAATTTAAGAAGCAATATTTTATATTATTATATATATTAGTAAGTATTATTATTTTTAAACCATCAAACAAACACTGTCTCCTAGATTTAATACTAACATAATAAATAAATAAATAATGGGCACCTATCTACATTCGTATGACCAACATATATGTGGGTACAATTGCACACTACATGTGCAAAGAGCTATATACACGTATGATCATTTTTTCTCCTAATGTGCATTTGGTGAGGTTTTTTTTGATAAATTATTAAATGTAAACTACTTATAGTTATTTTACATGCAAAAATACATTTCAAGTTATATTTATTTCTTCAAAAGTTTTAATAAAATTTGTCTATACTTTTATGTAGTGATCTATATCTATATTTTACAGTTGAGTTACTAAAAATTTTAAAAATTTGTTCTAAAATTGTTATTTTTTTTAAACTTGTCTACTTATTGATTATTTTTACTTACTCATTTTTTTAAAATTTTTTCCTCTTAGACATAAATATTTTTTTATTAAAGACTTGAATTAATTTTATTTTGTATGATTTCTCTTTCATTTGTAATTATTAAGAGTTTATTTCGATTTCTTGGTAATATAGTTGGATTATAAATTGTTTTGTAATCCCTTAATATATTATCTTTCTTTTATGACTTGTTATATGAGCGGGGGATTTTAAATGCTTTGCACAAATAGATGTCATGTTCTGATTTATATATGTTGGTTTAATGTAAAAAAAAAGGAGATACTATGTTAATTTTTTTATAGATTTTAATATGTATTAATATTTTCTAAGTATGAGTAAACTTGAGGCGGATCCTATAGTTTCTTTCAAATAGAATTGGATATTTTATAAAAAAAATAAATATTTTAGATGTCTTTTGATTTTTGTTTTAAATTCCCACTAAAAATTAAATTCATACATATAATTTACTCCTTATATTTGAATCATATATCAAAGATTAGTGATTTAATCACATCTTTTTTATTTATACATTCATATTATACTAAAATATATAAAATATATAGTAAGAAAAAGCTTATTAGAGAACCCACGCCTACATCTACGTGGAACAAACGTCTAAAGATAATAACTTGTATGTTATTGTCATTGTAGAAAACTCTTTGGGTCAAAAGATCGCTTGCAGATTTTTGATTTTTTATTCTAAAAACATTCAATCAATATTGAGTATATATTCACAAGCTAAAATCGACTACTGCATATTATCAAACTAAATGAATTTTCGATTGGTGGTAATTGTAACTTTTCATGGGAACACCAATTTCTAATAAAATTATTCTTATACCTAAAGATGAGAGAGTATTTTTGATAACTAAGAGAAACAAAAAAATTAATATATACTTTGTTCTTATTCCATTATAACTAATATTAATTATAGATCCTATTCTAATTTTTGTATTCTAATTAGTTGATATTTTTAACTGATATTAATTCCTATTAATTCGAGGGCGTTAGATGTCAATTAAATCTGAAGATCGTATGATATCCATGGCTTAAATGCCAATAAAAATAAAGAATCATTTTTCACTTTAAAATAAAATAGTGATAATTAATAAATATTTTAAAATGAATATTTTATAAAATTTTTTATATTAATTATGACTCTATTATTACTAAATAATCATATTTTAAGAAATTTTGGTCACTTGAAATAAAACTAATAATATTTTAATATTAAAATTATTAAAATAATATATTTTATTGATTCTTTTTATAAAATTAAATAATTAAATGACATTATTTTAATTTTAAGAATTAAACGATATAAATGACTTAACTTTGGGACTTTTTTTATCTAAAATAATATAAGTATATTTATAAAAAGCTTGTTTATGAAAACAAATGATATTCCTTGATAAGAAAATACCGAAGAATATAAGAGAAAAAAGTAACTTCAATGATTTATTTTGCCAAGTTAGTAACCATGGGATGACATTATCTCTCCATTTATCGGACCAAATCGGATCGGTTTAAATCGAAAAATTCTAGTTCCAATTCCGATTATAAATAGTTTAGTATAAAGTTTATACATAAAATATAACAAAAGACATAATATGCCATAAATCTATCCATGGCCAAGCGGATGAACCTTGTTCCTTTATCTTTGAACTTAGTAGTTCAAAGAGTTCCAAAAATTCTATAGTGTGATTGTCATATAATGCAAAGAGTTCCAAAAATTCTAATCATCAAGAAAAACCAATTCACAGCAAAAAAGGCGTAAAAACGTGCTTGATGCTCCTTGGATTGCTATGGGTTTGCTCAGAGCCTGAGCCTCAAATACAGGTACATGTTGACAGATTATCTTGTGAAAATGAAAACTTGCCAAGAATGTAGATATTAGCATTTTTCACATAAGCCATTGTCCTCTTAAAATTAGATCTTCGATATTTGGCTTCAAAAGCGAGGTTGTAATAGATTGCAAGGATGAAAATAGGTGCGATATGTCAAATTATTGTTTATGTATTTTTGTATTTCTCTGTTCTAGTTTCTCTATACACGAGTATAGTATTTGTATACTAAAATAAGCGGAAAGTAAACTAATTACAACATTATTAATTCCCACTATTATTCTTATCTGCCACCTTTGCTTGTTATCTGCCATAATTAACTGCACTGTTGTCTGCCACACAACTCAAATGCCAACACTCCTCCTCAAGGTGGTGCATATATGTCTCGTATGCCCAACTTGTCAAGTGAGTTGTAGAAGTTCTTTGCCGACATAGATTTTGTGAGTATATCAGCCAATTGATCTTCTGATTTAACAAATGGAAGTTGAATAATTTTTTCTTCAAGATTCTATTTGATGAAGTTCCGATCCACTTCAACATGCTTTGTGCGATCATGTTGGACTGGATTGTGGGAGATGGCAATGGCTGCTTTGTTATCACAAAATAAGTTCATTTCAATGTTAGGAGCAACACCAATCTCGGTTAGAAGTTTTTTCAACCAAAGGAGCTCACATATTCCCTTGACCATTCCTCGAAATTCAGCTTCAACACTAGATAAGGCAACTACCTTTTGCTTCTTGCTCCTCCATGTAACCAGATTACCCCCCACAAAAGTAAAGTACCCAGCAGTAGATTTCCTATCCTTGATATTCCCTGCCCAGTCTGAATCTGTATATCCAACGAATTCCAATTGACCATTCCTTGAAAACATAAGTCCCTTTCCAAGAGAGGATTTTAAATAACGAAGTATTCATATGACGGCATCCATATGGTCTCCACTTGGGCAATGCATGAACTGACTCATGACACTCACAACATAAGCAATATCAGGTCAAATATGAGATAAATATATGAGTTTACCTACTAACCGTTGATGTCTTTGTTTATCTGCTGGTACTTGGTCCACATATTCTCCGAGTTTATGATTTTGAACCATTGGAATATCGACAGGTTTACAATCTAGTAGTCCTGCCTTTGCTAGTAGGTCCAAAGTATATTTCCTTTGGGAAAGACATATGCCTTGTTTTGATCTTGTTACCTCAATACCTAAGAAGTATTTGAGCCCTCCCAAATTCTTCATTTCAAACTCATTTGACAGTTGTTCTTGAAGCTTAGAGATTTCTTCTTTATCATCCCCTGTAATGATCATGTCGTCTACATAGACTATAAGGGCTGCTATCTTCCCTGATCGATGTTTTAGGAAAATAGTATGATCAGAGGTGATTGTTTTAGTCCATACAATGCTCGTTGTAATCTACATGCAGTTTCTTTTCCTGATGTAACAGTATATCCTGGTGGGATATCCATGTAAATCTCTTCTTTAAGATCACCATGAAGGAAGGCATTTTTTACGTCAAGTTGGTGCAATGGCCAATCTAAATTTGCAGCAAGAGATAACAAAACTCTAACGGTTTTTAGTTTTGCCACTGGTGAGAATGTTTCTTGATAATCTATCCCGTGTTTCTGTGTATATCCTTTTGCTACAAGCCTTGCCTTGTATCGATCAACTAACCCATATGCTTTATACTTAATGGAGAAAATCCACTTGCATCCTACCATCTTCCTCCCTTGAGGCAACTCGCTTAACACCCATGTGTTATTCTTCTGCAATGCCTCAAATTCCTCTTTTATAGCTTGAGCCCATTTTGGATCAGATAAGGCTTCTTCAATGCTACTTGGAATTTGACACGAGGAGAGTGTTTGTGCAAATGCCCTGATAGGTTCTGATAACCTTTGAGTAGATACATAATTTGCTATTGGATACTTGGATTGTCGTTCTTCTCTTTCTAGGGAGTATTGATTTGGAGGTTTGCCTCGATTGTGTCTGAAAGGTAAAACATAACCAACAGATGTATCTATAGCATTAGTTTGTAAAGGTGTGATAGGATAACTTACCTCAGGAGTATTCTCAGCAGGAGGATCATTGGGCACTAGGGATTTGAGTGGTACATCAACCACTTCATCTTCTGGAGATTCAATTACTACTTCAGCTTCAGTTCTTGGAAGTTCAAACTCGGGTCTCGATACTGGCTCCTCCATATGATTGGCATGATCCGAGTATGTTGGACTAGTGTCTAATATTTCAACATCAAGCCAATTTTGTTCTTCACCATAACTCTCCTCCTAAAGAGTGGAATTGGATACCAGTGATGGGAAAAACCATTCTGATTCGAGGAAAGTGACATCCATGGTAATATAGGTTCTTTTAGTAATTGGATCATAGCATCGGTAACCCTTTTTTTGTACTTCATACCCCAAGAATACACATCAGACAGCACATGGATCCAACTTAGTTCGTTGATTTTTATGGAGGTGGACAAAAGCAACACATCCAAAAATTCGGGGCGGAAGCATCAAAATAGTAGGCAAGGGAAAATGATCAGATAGCACCTTTAATGGAGTCTGAAATTGTAAGGTTTTTGTGGGCATACGATTCAGTAGATACACCGCTGTAGTAAGAGCATCACTCCAGTATTTATTAGGCATATGTGCACCGATTAGTAAGGCCCGAGCCGTTTCTAAAATATGTCGATTCTTCCTCTCCGCAGTCCCATTCTGTTGTGGGGTTTGTGAACACGAGGTTTCATGGAGAATACCATGGTTGTCCAAGTATGTCCGGAATTGTTGATTAACATATTCCCCTCCATTATCAGACCTAAGTATCTTAATTTTTTCAGAAAATTGTGTCTGAACCATGGTGTGAAACAGGTGAAATGTAGCAAATACTTCATCTTTGTGTTTGAGAAGGTAAAGCCATGTCATTCGTGTACAATCATCAACAAAAATAACAAACCAACGATGACCCGATGACATAATGATCGGGGAAGGTCCCCAAACATCAGAATGTACCAAAGCAAAAGGAGTCATACTTTTATTCATGCTCATAGGATAAGACGCCCTATGACTTTTTGCTAGGATACAAGTATCACATTTGAAATCAGAATGTGTGATATTTGAAAATAAAGTAGGGAGTAGGTGCTTTAAATACCCGAATGATGGATGCCCAAATCTACGATGACATAGCCAAATCTGTCGTTCTTTGTTACCAGCAGTGTTTTGCATGTGATTGGCTCTTCCTGAACTGAGGTCATCCACATAATATAGCCCCCCTCTCCTAGTACCACGCCCAATGATCTCCTAGTACCTAACTTACACAGATAAGGTCACTGTTCCAGCTCCTGTAACTGGATAAGTGACCCCATTTGCATTGGCAACATGACTCTGTCTTGGCTGAGTTGTGTTGGAGAGATCATTTGGGTCAAATGTCATGTGATCTGTAGCTCCAGAGTCGAGAATCCAATCCTCCTTATCACTACGAGTAGAGATGTGAAATGCTTTACTTGAAATACCTGGATCGTGGGAAGATTCGGCCTGAGAAGTAAGGGATAATGAGGCATTATTGGTAACCATAGTGGCTCGCCCAGTGGTGTCCCGTTTCTTCCGTGCTTGAAGATCATTCCACCATTCTGGATACCCATGTAGTTTGAAGCAGTTTTCACGGGTGTGTTTGGAGTTTCCACAATGGCCACATTTTATGTCAAGAGATGGTGGATTTCCCGTGGATTTCTTGTTACCCAAAGAAGTTCCTGTTTTTGGTGGCATTAGATTATGGTGTCCCTTGACCCCTTTAAAAGCCATAACTACTCCGGGTGTCGTATCTACACCTGTGATCATCACAGTCTGCCTGACCTCTTCCCTACGGACGAATCCATAGGCTTGTTCCACCGTAGGGAATGGTTTGATCTGAAGCACATCACTTCGAGTTTTATCCAATCTATCACCAAGTCCATCGAGGAAGGTATACACTCGATCTTCCTGTACGATGGAGTTGTATTTTTGTATATCAATCGTACACTCCATTGGATTAGGACGACGGAAATCAATTTCACGCCACAACCCTTGAAGGTCGTTGTAGTATTTTTCAATGAATCCACCCGCTTGCTTCGTACGAGTAACTTGACGGCGAAGATCATACACTTGAGATGTGTCTGTCCCATCATAGTAAGTGGTAGCCACCGAGTCCCAAACCTGTTTTGCAGTTGGGAATCGAATAAAATTTGCAATTAAGGAGGGGTCCATCGAATTGATACTAATGGGAGCAGTTATGGCATAGTTGGATCCTCCCAATTTGATACTAATGGGAGCAGTCGACGCTTCAGTTAGCGGAGGTTGTGAGCTAATTTGAGCTCTAGTTAGAACTTCCGTCATTTTTGCCGTCAAATCTTCCAATATGAAATTGGTAGATAAATCCCTAGATTCCGCCATGAAATCCAAAAAAAAATTCCTTCCCTTTTTTCCTTTTTTTTTTTACAATTCACACACACTATATATAAAAAACTTTCATAACCCTAAACATTTTTTTCACTTCGCGCAGCTACCTCTACGTAACCCTAATTTCCCTGTCCAAATTCGCGCAAATTCCTCAGCGCAGCTTCTTCGGCGTTCCTCAGCGCAACTTCTTCAGCGTTCCTCAGCGCAGCTTCTCTGACTGCGTTCCTCAACTGTGTCCGAGCCAGTCATCACTTCCACCTAGTGTGAGGCCACAGCTGCTGAAGGCTTGCGGTAGAGCAGCGCCTTCCTTCTTCTGATGGACAATCAAGATTGTCGAACCCTAGCCAACCACAACTTCCAGATGGAGCTTCCACCTTCAGAAGAGCCGGTGGTACAACTTGTGTTCTCTAAACCTGAAAAAAAATATTCACAGAAAGCAAAGCAATTGAAGCTGCTTGTTTTTTTTTGTTTACAAGAACTGATGAGTGCAGATGGTAACACCTTTTATTAGGTTTTTTCCTTCTATTACTTTCAATTTTTCGTCGATCCTTGGAACTATTCTCATCGTCAATCTCATCACTGCAAAAACTTTTTTTTGTTTATTTTTTTTTTGTACAGAATTGCAAAGCTGAAGAATGGAACGAGGAACTGTGATGACTCCAACGAGCAGATTGAATGGCTACCCCAAATCCTGGTCAAATAATCAGCCAAGGAGAACAGAATCAACGTAGCAGGTAACTTATTTCTTCCATTAGGATCACCTAACTCTACTCTGATACCATGTCAAATTATTGTTTCTGTATTTTTGTATTTCACTGTTCTAGTTTCTCTATACACGAGTATAATATTTGTATACTAAGATAAGCGGAAAGTAAACTAATTACAACATTATTAATTCCCACTATTATTCTTGTCTGCCACATTTGCTTGTTATCTGCCATAATTAACTGCAATGTTGTCTGCCACACAACTCAAATGCCAACACGATATTTTCATGATAATGTTTCTATTTTATACATCCTAATATCGAAACGTAATATTCATATTTTTTGATCAATTTTTTATAAAATTGTTGAAAATATCATCAAAATGTTGCTTAAATATATTTTTATAGCTAAAATATCTTTAGATATTATCGTTAAAATGTTGAAAAAATATCAAAAATATAAATTCTTAATTTATATATTTTTTTCTTTTTTACCATTATTTCTGAAAAATCATTTCAGTTCAATTTTTTTTACTCATTCTTATATAAGATATATTATGTTTCTCTTTATTTATAATCTGTTTGCTATCCATATGAAATAAATAAGTAAAAATATCAATTATTATTGTTGGTTACAAATTAAATTTACTATACTCGTATGAACTAATTGGAAGAGAGAAAGTCATGTAACCAATCATGAAACAATGCAAAATGGCCAAGATATGTATAGATTATTTAGCAATCACTCTAATATAAGTGAAACAAATACTTATGGATAAATAAATGAAATTTATTTTCGTACAATCAAAATTTATCTATTTATAATAATTAATACAATTAAAAAATTTATTTAATTATTTTAAAACTTTTAACTACTTATTCTATAATATTTAACAAAAAACTATTATATCATACAATATTTTAATTAATTATTCAAATTGTTTAATATAAATATTTTAAGTATTTAAAAATACATGTATTGAATAAAAATTAATTTAAAATATAAGTAATTGATTTTTTGATGTTTTATAAAGTTTTACTAAAACATTTTATGATTTTTTTTAAATTTTCTTCGACAACCATAATATCTTTGATATTTTTGGTAAAATTTATCACAATATGTTCACCGACGTCCACATTTCAAACCTTAATAATTAGTTGTAAGCTTTCCATTAACATTTAAAAATGTGTTGCTTCCAAGCATGGTCCTCCAAATTTCACTACAAATAAAATTTAGGAAAATTATAAAAAAAATATTTTTAAAATTTATAACAATAATAAGAGTAACCTAATAATAACATTAAACATGATTTAATTGGATGATATTTAGTATTGAATGAATTTAAATAGTCATAGTTTAACTTAAATGATATTTAAAATGAAATGATATATCACTTTTTTTTAATAATTAAAATATATGAAGTAGACATAAAAAATATTATTTTGATTGTTACAAAATTTTGATTGTTTTCCATTCCTAAAATTTATTTCTCAAAATTTAAAATAATGCATCACAATCTCAAAAAATTTATAGTTTAAGACGATAATAATTTTGAATTTTTATTAACTTTTTTGAAAGTTTCAACATAAACACCATCAACTTAATGAATAATTTCGACATACATCCTAGTTTAGAGAAACATCCAAAATTATGTTGTTTTTACCTTATGGAAAATTTAAAATTCTAACTATGATGTAAAGTAAGTTTGTATTTAAAATCAAGTCTGTAAGAACTATGAGTATTAGTTATTTTGTTGATAAAATATTTGTATGTAAACTTATTTTTTAAGTTTGCTATCAAGTCTATCAAATAAAGTTGAAAAAACATCAAAATTTTAAATAGTTGTATTTCAGGTATATCTGTTATAATTATAATATATAAGATTGCATTCATGTATTTAATAACACATATTTATAAATCTAAAATTTTTTTTGTTGCTAAAATATCATGGTAAAATACGGAATAAGATATATGTTAAAATATTATATAAGATATACCCTAAATTATAGGCGAAATTTTAGCCTAAAAGATAGCATAAAATATACTTTAAAAGAACTCTTTTTTAAATAGGATTCTTCGTTATTAATAAGTCTACTTTATAAGAAATCTTCTTTAAACGAAAGTTTTTTTAATTAATGAGTATTATTAATCCTATTTGTAATAAAAAAATATTTATCAATTATATAAGAGACTTTTTAATTAGTGAGTATTACTAATCTTATTTGTAATAAAAAATATACTTATTAATTACATAGGATTAAGGATTTTAATTTTTCCTATAAATAAAAATCATTACTCATCGTTTCAATCAACAATAAAAGGGCATTAATTCTCTTCTTCTTAATCTCTCACTTGTTTTGTAAATATAAGATCATAATTCTTAAGGTTTCTTTATTTAGTTAATATATCAAATATAATGGTTATGTTTGAATGATTAATAAGCCTAATTAGTTTATGATATTTTGATCATATGTCCTTAAAGCTCCTTCTTTATTTTTGTTCTTGAATTATTAGATTAAATAATTGTGTTTGTCATATTATAATTATTTGATTCGATTATTAATCTTTAAAGAATCTATTTTTATTGAACTTGTGTTTAATCTTTTTGTTCTATGATTTGTTAGTTGATTTGATTTAAGTGACATATGTTTTGAATCATCTAGTTAGCATTATTCATTATTAAATCTGTTCCAATAACACACACGATATGTTTTGAATCATCTAGTTAACCTTTTTTTTGCAGTTGATTCGTGAACGTATTTAATTGGCATGGAGTTTATTGAAACGTTGATATGAAAATCGCTCACGCTAATATTAGAAACTGTGAAAATAGAGCAATGACCCGTAAGTAAGGTACATTTGAGATGTATCCTAAAGAGGGTAGCATAAGACCAAGTTTGTACTTGAAATTTATTTTTCATAATGAAAAGTTAGATGGTCCGGTAGATTAGTGGTTTTCCTCTTAAATCATGGTTGTGATCTAAGTTATTTTCATCTAAAAATATTGTGTGATATTATTTTATTTTCACACTTTATTCTTACACACGATTGCATGTATTATCGCTTTGTTTAGGTTATTAAATTATAAATTAATAAAAAAATTATTCATCCTTCTAAATTAATTAATTTTTTTTAAGATTTATTTGGAAGGATTATAAAACGAGCACATTATACAATGTCCGAGAGATGTAATTTAGGGATCAAATGTGACGATTAACCTACGTGAACATCATCAATAGCATACCTGCACAAAATAAATAAATTGTTTTTTAAGTTTAAATCTACTAAAATTTAAAAAATTTAAAACCATATCCTCAATAGGAGTTAAGAAA
Source organism: Hippophae gyantsensis (assembly GCA_030763125.1). Taxonomy (NCBI): domain Eukaryota; kingdom Viridiplantae; phylum Streptophyta; class Magnoliopsida; order Rosales; family Elaeagnaceae; genus Hippophae; species Hippophae gyantsensis. The sequence goes on from CM061031.1 coordinate 22,477,697, forward strand.
TAACATGAAGGTGAAAAAATTATTAACTTATACCCAGATTGCATTTAATTAAGAAGGTGTAAATTTTGAAATTGATTTATGATTTGTATAATATGATTTCCATCTTATTATCTTAAATTTAAATTTAATCTATGTAATGTTTTTTTATTTAATAAAAAGAGTAGGATTGAATGTCAATTTTTTTTCAAGAAGTAAATTTAGAGATATGTAAGGTGGGACCCATTAAGTAGTGAAAAGAGGAAAGTCCTTTTGAGTTCTAGTGATGGCACCTGATAAACCACAATCATTCTGTAATTGAAAGTGCAATAAACAGCACAGCTTATAACGTGTGAAACAATAATAAGCAGTGAACTATATTATGGAATTGAATTGTATGCTCAGTACCAGTTCAAAAAGAGAATACTGAGCTAACTCTAGTCTTATGTTTCTGTTAAACAATATGGTGTTTGTTTGTATTATTGTAATGTTTTAATTAAGTCTGAGTTAGAATTAGAGGTAGGAAATGATTGGGGTTTAACTCAATTTCATTAGGTTTAATTTATTTAAATCAATTATAATTTGATTAAGCTTAACAAAATTCTAGGTGAGTTTAATTTAATTCACTCATTTTTAAGTGAGTCAAGCGGCTCTTAAATTTGCACATTTACATTTCAAAAAAGTAAAAGTATGACAATTTTGTTTAAAAAATAAAAATATCAGTATATATATATTTTTATTATATTTTTATAAAATAAGAAAAAATTAAAAAAAATATATTATGTTTTAAGTAGATTTTTTATGAGATTATAGTAATTATCTTTTGATAAAGACATTTTATTATTATTAAAATAAAATTCATAAAATGTATATTTATATCTAATATTAGTTAAACTTTAATGTTATTTTTATGAGATAAATTATTATTAATAAATATTATCTTAAAATAATAATTTATATTATAGTAATATTACAACATAAATTTATAATTTTTAAAATCTTATTTAAATATACATTCTTTAATTACAAAATGGTTAATTTTATATAACACCATTGAGGTATATATAGAAATAATTTAAGAAAATAAATTTAATTTTGTTTTTTAAATTTTATTAAATTTATAACATGTGATATTAAATTGATTAATAATGCCATTAAATTTTTTTATGACCCAATTTGCTAGATACAAGCAAAAAAGACTTATTTTTTCAACAAATTATGTAAGCTAAAGAAAAGGTACCTTGATACAAATAATAATAATATAAACGCGTTGTCTTTGTCGAATATATTTTTAATTACTCTGACATGTAGAAGGATAGATTTAATAATTTATTGGCTCTACGTTTTCTTACTTATTTATTTTTATCTTATATACTATTAAAGTATAAAAAAAATTATCTTCTTAATATCGTGGTTAATGTTTTTTTGTTTTAATAATTATTCTTATTGTAATAATATTTACATTAAAATAATATCATTATCTAAATTATGAATAAAAATTATATCTTTTAACCTATGTTATCTATTACTAATATAGCATTATTAATTATATTACGTATTTTTCTTTAACAAATTTTTCATAAAATAAAATGCATTGGTTTTATATTTTAGTGTCTTAAATTATCATAATATGATTAATTCGATAACAATAAATAATTTTTTTATCTTCTATGTACGCAACAGTTATGTCTGTGTGTTATTATCATATATAAAAAATTCTTATTATTTCATTAAAACAATAAAAATATTAAATATATATAAATTTAAAATAATGATATTACTGCTATATGAATTATTATTACTATAAAAATTAATAACTTTATTCAATAATAATAATATTAAATATAGTTAATATAAAGATAAAATTAAAATATTGTATATTTTTATTATAAAAATTATTATATTAATATTATTATCCTAACTCATGAAGAATTTTTATTTTTAAAATAATAAATACAATTTTTAGATTAAATTAAATATTTATTTTAAAAATTAAAACTTTATTTTGTAATAGTAATTATTATTCTAACAATAAAATTAATCAATTTATACTCATTTTACTTATAATATTATATGGTAAAATAATTTTTAATATTACTAAATATTTATTTTTAAAAATATTCTAACATGTGATACACAAATAAATATGAGTATTAATTTATATGCATTTAGTATTAAAGAGAAGGTAGTAATATTATCACTTATTATAATAAAAATAATTTATTAATAGTAATTTTATTTAATAATAATAAAATTAATATATAATTAATATTAAAAATAAAATAAATATTTATATATTTTTATTATAGTAATAATAATAATTATTATTATTATTATTATTTTATAAATATCATTATTATATACATAGAAAAATAGCAACGATTTGTAGATTAAAAAAGACAGGCGAGAATCTATAATTTGAGCACTAAAAGCTTTCTTTTCAATCCAACGGCGGAATGAATCATTTATAACTTACCTTCTAATTAATAATAAAAAAATTAAAAACATCTAAAACATTTAATTTTTTAATAATAAAATTGATAATTATAAAAAAAATTAAAAAATAATAAATATATATTATTACGAAATATAAAAAAATATAATTATAATTTTATTTTATTGACTTTTTTTAAAATTATATTTAATTTAAAAAATAATTGATTATATGTATTAATTATTTTTAAGCGGTAGAATTAAAGAAAAAAGCAAAATAAATCTAAAATATTTTATTTTTTAATGAAAATTTAATTCTATCTAAAAAATTAATAAAACTGATAATTAAAAAAAATAAAAATATTTATAAATGTTACAATAATTATTAATTATTATTAAATTAAAATAAAATAAAATTCTCCTTTGTTAAATATACTTTAAAAAATCTAGGTAAATATGAATGTATTTTTCATATGAAATAATCTAACTATAATTAATTAATTTAATTTTTTAAAAAATATATTTAATTAAAAAATTATTGATTATATATTTTAGTTATCTTTTATTGGAAAAAATTTAAAAACAATCATAAGATTCTTAAATTAATTGATTTTATAAATTCTTTCTAAGTGAAAAATGTAGGAAGAAAAAATTGAAAGATTAATGATCATTATAATATTTATATATTATTAAATAATTAAATAGAAAAAAATTCTTAATATGTCATGAATTTTTATTATTTTCAAAATTATATTTAATTTAATACAAAACATTTTATTCTAGGTGAAAAAGTTAATAAAATTTACAATTACAAATAAAATTAATTAACCTATATTATTATAAATTAAAAGAAAAAAAACAAACTCTCTTAAATATGTGTTAAATTATTATTTTGAAAAATATATATAGTAAATATTAATATATTTTCTCATATAACATAATCCAATTATAATATTTTTATTTAATTTATTTTTAAATTATATTTAGTACAAAATAATTAGTTATATGTATTAATAATTTTTTAACAAAAGAACTAAAAGAATAAAATTAGAAATCTCTTAAAATAATTAATTATTCGGAAATAATTTTAAAATTTATAATTTTTTCAAGATTTATTATTATTATAATAATTGTCTATTATCATAAAATTAAAAAAGAGAACTAAAACTCTTTTAAATTTATGTTAAATTAATATACTTAAAAAATTACAATATATAAAATGTGATTAAAATTTTGAAAGTGACATCTCTTTTTACTTGATTTTATAATTTATATTAAGTTAAATATTATTTTTAGTGCATAAATAACTCAATTATTTGAAATAATTTCATTTTTAATCTCAGTACAAAAATATGCTTATTTTCGTAAAATATTAAAAATATATATTTATTTATATTATAAAAAATAAACATATATTTTTTATATAATTAAAAATAAAATTAATTTTTTAATATTTTTTTGTCTAATTTTAAATGTAATACATCCATATATTAATATATATATATATATATATAAGAATATTAAATTAATTTTTTATGTTATAAATTAAAATATATTTTATATCTATGCATGCAAATATAATCATGTTGATAAAAGTAAAAATTATAAAAAAATATATTTTGTAACTGTTTACATGGATATATTTAGTTTTATTGACTAAATTTTATTATTATTTTTTAATTTATGATAAGAAAATGGTATTAAGTTGATTACTAAATTTGTTTGATACAAACAAAAAGTATTATTTGTTGATACACAAATACATCAACTTGTTAATAATTAATATATTATTTAATTATTAATTTAAAAAAGATAGATGTATTTTTTTAAATTAATAATTATAGAATAATAACTTAATATATAAAAGAATATTAAAGAAATAAGTTATACTAACTTAATGAAAAATTATTTTAATGTATGCAACTTGGTGACGCAAAATCTTTTCAAATAATAAATACTAGATGGACCGTGGACCTCGATTCTAAAATATTAATAGGATGTAACTATTAAATTAATTGAATCCTTTTAATAACCTTCTGGCATCTTTTTTTTTTTAGTAGGGTTGGTAGGAATGAGCTCTATTATTAATATTTTTATTAAGATTTTTGAGTAATCTTATCATCAATTAGATAAAAAAAAATGAAATCGGTGTGAGGACTTTGTGGTTGTAGATTTAGTAATTTATTGGGGACTTGCACATCAAAATCAGAGACTTGTGATTGTGATTTTTGAACAAATCTTTAACTTTCTTATACCATTTTTTTTAACTCACCATTAAAAAAATTAGTGTATAACTTGTAAAAATGGTGAGCGTCATTTGCTAAGAAATCCTTTGAGTCAAAAGAAATCTAGTCGATTTTGGATTTTTATTTTAAGAACTTTCGATCAGTATTGAGTATTTTTTTTAATCCATTTAGGTTTTTTTTTTTGCTATCTTATATTTATAATAATTTAATTATCTCGAATTCGCGATCTTATTAACTCAAAAATTCATAAAACAAAATATCTAAAATCAAAGTCAAATTAATGAGTTAAAAATAATATAAAAAATATATATATACTAATTAACTTATATTAAGATATATAAAATCACGAACAACAACGATGATATTCAATGATTAAATTATAATTTGATTATGTTACATGAGAAAATACATTTATATTTATCATAGATTCTCATCAATTAAAATATGATATGTTATTTATAATATTATAACGATCATTTTTATATAAAAGTACAAATTTATTCATTTATAATAATTATAAGATAATTAAAATTAATTATAATTGATATAAATTTTAATTAATTAATTTTTTTAATAATAAAAATTATAATACCAAATATCCTCGTCAAAATTGAGTAACATAAGGTATCATACAGTCCGGTCCGAAATTTTATTCCAATTATGGTTATAAACGGTTTAGTATAAAGTTTATGCATAAAATATATTTAAGGACAAAAAAATCTCATAAATTTATCAAAAAATCTTGAATGAAAACATTTAAATTATCCTAATTAAAGTCAATGTATGTCACCTTATGACACAAAATTTTCTCAAATAATATAAACGCGTTTTCTTTGGTTCGGTTGTTAATCTTCTTTTATTATTTGTACTTTTAATGAAAATTTAATTCTATGTAAAAAATTAATAAAATTGATAATTATAAAAAAAAAATTTATAAATGTTACAATAATTATTAATTATTATTAAATAAAATTAAAATAAAATTCTCCTTTGTTAAATATACTTAAAAAATCTAGATAAATATGAATGTATTTTTTATATGAAATAATCTAACTATAATTAATTAATTTAATTTTTTAAAAAATATATTTAATTAAAAAATTATTGATTATATATTTTAATTATCTTTTATCGGAGAAATTTAAAAAAAATCATAAAACTTCTAAACTAATTGATTCCACGTGATTAATTTTAAATTTATAAATTCTTTCTAAGTGAAAAATTTAGAAAGAAAAAATTGAAAGATTAATGATCATTATAATAATTATATATTATTTCATAATTAAATAGAAAACCAAAACTTTCTTAAATATGTCATGAATTTTTATTATTTTCAAAATTATATTTAGTTTAATATGAAACATTTGATTTTACATGAAAGAATTAATAATCTTTATAATTACAAATAAAATTAATTGACTTATATTATTATAAATTAAAAGAGAAAAAATAAACTCTCTTAGAAATGTGTTAAATTATTATTTTGAAAAGGATATAACGTAAATATTAATATATTTTCTCATATAATATAATCTAATTATAATTTTTTTATTTAATTTATTTTTAAATTATATTTATTATAAAAAATAATTAGTTATATGTATTAATGATTTTTTAATGAAGGAACTAAAAGAATAAAACCAAAAAATCTCTTAAAACAATTAATTCTCCGTAAATAACTTTAAAATTTATAATTTTTTTCAAGACTTATGATTATTATAATAATGGCCTATTATCAAATAGAGAACTAAAAATCTTTTAAATATATATTAAATTAATATATTTAAAAAATTATAATATATAAAATGGGTTTAAAAATTTTAAAGTGATATCTTTTTCTACCTGATTGTATAATTTATAATGAGTTAAATATTATTTTTAGTGTATAAATAATTCAGTTATTCAAAATAATTTTACTTTTAATCCCAGGACAAAAAATATGTTCATTTTCGTAAAACATTAAAAAATATTTATTTATTTATATTATAAAAAAATTATTTTTCATGTAACTAAAAATTAAATTAAATTTTTTTTGTCTAATTTTAAATGTAATACATCCATATATTAATATATATATATATATAATAGGATGTTAAATTAATTTTTTATGTTATAAATTAAAATATATTTTATATTTATCCATATAAATATAATTATTTTATAAAAGTAAAAATTATCAAAAAAATATATTTTATAAACCCAAGATACGATTTAAAAAAAAATGAAAAGACACCAACTTCCCAAAATGTAGGAAGAATACCTTTGTGAAAACTCAAGAATGGCAAGCTTTTATGTGGGAGTGCATTATAATCTCTCAACATAATGATTGCAAAACACCAAATTATGCCTACCAATATAAATAGTAAATATCTATCGTAAAATTTACGGACAATGCTTAAATTTAACCCAAAAAAAAACCTTATAATGTTCAAAAAAGGGTAATAAAAACTGTTTACATGGGTATATTTAGTTATATTGACTAAATTTTATTGTTATAAATTGATTATTAAATTTGTTTGATACAAACAAACAATATTATTTGTTCAACAAATGACGTGAGATAAAATGATACACAAATACATCAACTTGTTAATAATTAATATATTATTTAATTATTAATTTAAAAAGTTAGATGTATTTTTTTAAATTAATTATTATTTATTAAATTAATTATTATAGAATAATAACTTAATATATAAAAGAATCTCAAAGAAATAAGTTATACTAATTTAATGAAAAAATATTTAGATACAAATAATGTATGCAACTTGGTGAGGCAAAATCTTTTCAAATAATAAATACTAGATGGACCGTGGACTTCGATTTTAAAATATTAATAGATTAAATTGAGTCCTTTTAATAACCTTCTGGCATCTTTTTTTTAGTAGGGTTTGTAGGAATGAGCTCTATTATTAATATTTTTATTAAGATTTTTGAGCAATCTTATCATCAATTGGATAAAAAAAAATGAAACCTGTACATATTGTGAGAACTTTGTGGTTTTAGATTTAGTAATTTATTGGGGGCTTGCACATCAAAATTAGAGACTTGTGATTCTGATTTTTGAACAAATTTTTAACTTTCTTGTACCATATTTTTTAACTCACCAATAAAAAAATTAGTTTATAACTTTAAAAATGCCCAACATCATTTGATTAGAAATCTTTTGAGTTAAAAGAAATCCAGTGGATTTTGGATTTTTATTTTAATAACTTTCAATCAGTATTGAGTATATTTTTAATCCATTTAGTTTTTTTTTTTTTTGCTATCTTAGATTTATAAAAATTTAATTATCTCGAGTTTGCAATCTTATTAACTCAAAAATTTAAAAATTCATAAAACAAAATATTTAAAATCAAAATCAAATTAATGAGTTAAAAATAATATATATATATATAATGATTAATCTTATATTAAGATATATAAAATCACAAATAATAAGAATGATATTCAATGATTAAATTATAATTTGATTATGTTACATGAAGAAATACATTTATATTTATCATAGATTCTCATCAATTAAAATATGATATGCTATTTATAATACTACAATGATCATTTTTATATAAAAGTATAAATTTATTCATTTATAATAGTTATAAGATAATTAAAATTAATTATAATTTATATAAATTTTAATTAATTAATTTTTTTTAATAATAAAAATATATAAAAATTATAATACGAAATTTTATTCCAATTATGGTTATAAACGGTTTTATATAAAGTTTATGCATAAAATATATTTAAGGAAAAAAAATCTTGAATGAAAACATTTAAATTATCCTAAAATCAATGTATGACACAAAATTTTCTCAAATAATATAAACGCGTTTTCCTTGGTTCGGTTGTTAGGCTTCTTTTATTATTTTTACTTTTTTCAATCCATTTACTACTTTTTGTTTTCCATTTAAGTCAATCAACTTACACAGTAACTTAATCCAAGCAACACGCTAAAACTTGACAAACATTCAGAGACTAGTGGCCGTGGCGCAAAATTTTTTTTAATAATATTAATAATTGATTTCATTTTTATTACTAACAATTTTTTTTAATAAAAATAGAAAATGATCACCTATTTATACCACCTATTTATACCACCTTTGTATGTAAAATTTATTCTAAATTAATAGAAATAAGGTTTTAAAATTATAATTAATTTGGGTTAAAAAAGAATAATAAAAACTCATTAGCATCCTTCCTCACCGTCTTTATTTTTTTATATTTTTTGATAGACAATTTTGCTCCTTTAAATAGCACATGTGACTAATAAAAGCTAAAATTGTGAGTTGATAGAATAACTTAATTAGTACAAATTAATGGGAAAAATTAACATTTAGAGATGTGTGTATGAAAAAATAAGAATGATTTAAAAAAATTATGATTTTTGGAAGGATTTTTTTGAGTATTTGGGAGGAGAAAAAATTAGAGTTATGAAGAAAAAGAAGAGAAAAATTGACGTGAAAAGCGTAAGGTTAGATTTTTAGTAAAATATTTGAATGCGGATCACAGTGCAGATTATTTCATCTCGCAGTTCGAATATAAACTTCTCCATACCAAACATTTAGAAACTAGTGAGCCGTAGCACACAAAACTTCAAATCGGGACGCGAAATGTTTTTTAACTCCTTAGTTTTTAAATACAACTTAAAAAATTTACATATAATATATTATATGTTTTCTATTAATATTAATAATTAATTTTGTTTTTATTACTAATAATTTTTGTTTATAAAAATAAATAATTATGATGTATTTATACTACCATTATATGTAAATTTCACTCTAATTAAAGAGAAATAAGATTTTCAAATTACAACTACTTTGTGTTCAAAAAAATTATATAAAGTCAATCAGATCCTTCCTCACTGTCTTTCATTTTTTTTTTTTGTTAGACAATTTTGCTCCTTTAAACATCACATGTGACTTATAAAAGCCTAAATTGTGAGTTGGTTGAATTAAGTGATCAAATAACTTTATTAGGACAAATTAATTGAAAAATAATAAAATAAAATAAACATTTAGAGATGTGTGTGAAAAAATAAGAAAGATTTAAAAAAAAAATGATTTTTGGAAGGATTTTGAGTATTTGGAAGGAAAGAAAATTAGAGTTGTGATGTTACAAGTTTGAAGAGCCAATAACAAATTTAAATAAAGTGTCTCACCAGGGAGAGGGCTGATCAAGACAGGGGTTTCTCGGGTATCGCTTGATTTCTTCAAAGGTCGTGTCATAGTCTTCGTTCCAAAAAAACTAACATATTTTTTCTTAGCATTTTAAAGAATAACAAACATTTATCCTTGCATTCAGATATGAATCTATTCAATGCACTATTCTTTCATTCAGTTGTTGAATTCCCTTCAGGTTGGTAGGTGGATTCATATTCACCAAAGCTTGTATATGGTCTCGGTTGGCTTAAATCCCTCAGGCCGATACAAGATACCCTAAGAGCTTTCCTATAGCAATACTAAATATACACTTTTTAGGGTTAAGTCTCATACTATACTTTCAGATAACAGAAGATACCTCCTCTAGGTCTTTGATGTGGTTCAGGGGTTGAGTTGATTTTACTACCATATCATCCACATAAGCCTTCAGATTCTGCCCCAGTTGATCTACAAATATTTTGTTGACAAGACATTGGTATATGACGCCTACGTTCTTCAATTTGAATGGCATCTTGGTATAATAGAAGCTCCATTCTTTTGTGATGAAAGATGTTTTTTCTTCATCTTCGAGATGCATTTTGATATGGTGGTATCTTAAAGATGCATCCAAGAAAATCATTAGCCCAAAACCAGCAGAAGCCTCTACCAGTTGATCAATACTTGGAAGGGGGAAGCAATCTTTGGGACATGTCTCATTTAGTTCTATAAAGGTTACCCATATATAGGGTGATCCATATGGCTTTTTTACTAGCACCGCATTATAATTATGGAGGATAACTAACCTCCCTTAGAATCACAACCTCTCTAAAGGTGGTGACTTGAGGCTTCATCACCTCATTCTTTTCCCTCAAGAAATTCATTTTTTCTTTGTTGAATAGGTCAAGCCTCTAGATTGACATTAGTTTATGCATTATTACTTTTGGGTTAATCCCAGACACATTTTTTGGGGTCCATACAAAGATATCTACATTTTTCTTGAGGATATGTGAGAGTTGCTCCTCCACTTCTATTGTCATATCCCCACTGAGTTTTAAGAGATGGTTCACGCCCTTACCTCCTATTGGCAAATCTCATGCTTCATATAGATTGAAAAACTTTACCAACCTTTTTCCACCCAACATCCTATAATGGAGACTCACCTATGATTGCTACTTACAAGCGACCTCTCTCATGGTGGCATTGTAATAACTTTTAGCCTTCTCCTGGTCTTCCTTTATCTCTTTTGGGCCCTAATCAGTAGGGAATTTGATTGCCTGATGTAAAGTACATGTGACCACCTCATTTTGTGTATTTATAGCCTACCCAAGATAGCATTGTAGTGAGCTGGGACATCAATAACCACGAAATCAGTCATTACTATCATCCTTTTTGCCATGATGGGCAATACCATTATTCCTACTACATAAGTGGTGCTGCTGTTGAAACCTACTAAAGAGAGCGCTACCTTAACAATGTCAAACTCCACTTCTAAGGCCCTAGTGGTGAATAGAAAAAAAAGATCCACTGAGCTCCCTATATCAATCATTATCCGATAGACATGGCAAGACCCTATCCTCAAAGTAATCACTAAGGAGTCCTCGTGATGGGATGAGGTATCATCCTTCTCATTGAAAATGATTTTTGTAGTAGGTCTCGCTTTACCCAAGGTGTACACATGGGGGCATTGCACAACTCTCTAGCAAAGCTTTTGCATGAGTTGTTTGAGATCCCACTAATTCTAGGCCCTCCATGTATTGTATGTATAGTTTTGATGTTGTGTTGGTTATAGTGCTCTCTTCCACTACTCGATGGGTTTTTTGGCTTTGGTGCCTCTCGCCTATTTTGACAATTTCTTATTTCCCCACTTCATCCTACAAGGTCCTTCAGACCAAGTAAAGTGATCTCCATCAGTTGCCTAAGTTAGCCTACGGGTCTATTTCATTGCTCAAGCTTTACAAGTTTGTCCTATCAAAAGTAAAGTACATTGATCGAGTGTCATAGGTTCATTGTATTAAAAATAAAATTTTATTGCTTGAGCTTACAAAGTTTTAAAATTCATTAATGGAGAGCTCAACCTTCCAAAATATTTAAATTTCTTCAAACGTTTAGACATGTGACCAATGTACAGGTCATCTACCTCCTCCACTAAAGGCAACAACTCAGTTGGAATCTTAACAACTTCTTGTAGAAATTGACCTCTGTTTTGGTAAGGGCTAAGCTCGAGTTAAGTATGGAATGTTCCAATTCCTTAACAACACTCATCACCTTGAGGAACACCCCTTCAGATTGCTTCATATAGAAGTTTTCAAAATGGGACTTCCTATCAACGAGAGCAGCCATTTTAGTCATGGCTCTTCTCTCTCAAGCTCGAGTTTGGGATAGTTGCTCCTTATAGAAATCAAGGTCACACTTGGTCTTTTCATAAAGATAGAACTTATCCTTATGGCTGTACAACTTGGCCTTTAATTTCTCTACCTCAATTTTGAGCCTATAATTCTCCAATTTTAAAGCTCGAGTTGAGTGTTTATTTACCCTATCAAAATTCATAAGGTTCGAATAAAAAAATGGAGGAAAAATTGTCAATTGCTTCAAACAAAAGAGGATTTCTAAATTTTACAGTATCTCTAACCCTCTTTTATAGGGAATAATATTGGGATAAATTTAATGACACATATCCTTGAAACTAAGGGGGTGGATCAACATCATAAATATATACTATAAATGCACAATTACATATACAATACAAGTTGTTCTCAAAATTAGTTGTTCTCATTAATAAAGATGGGTTTCAAGGATGAGCTCGTGACCATACAATTAGGAGAATACATCGAGCTTTGTTTTAAAAAAACAAAAAAGAAGAAGAGAAAACTACTTAATAAAGAGGCTCGGGTTCATTCCAAAATCAAAGACCATAAGTTCCACCTTCTTCATCTCCTACTAAGGGTCCATCAACACTCGCCCAGTGTCCAAGCCTTATTCCTCACCTTCGTCTTGGGTTTAAGTGGGTGAGTACTAGGAGGTGGTCGGGATATTAAGGATTTGATAGTAGTATTCTCTGAGGCCTTTCTTTTTGGCCTCTTCCTTGAAAGAGCCAATGACCAAGTCATACCATATCTCGACGCTCAAGGAGAGTTGTTCGGTCATTATGTCAAGCTTACACCTTGCCTTTTCTTCATCACGGACATACATCTCTTTGGCCTCAACTAGCTTGTGCTTATTGGCTTCTACCTCATCCTCGACCTTTCTCTAGGCCTCCCTGAGCTCCTCGAAGTGCCTCGAGTTATCATTTAACTTATGTATGGCCTTGGACAGTTTCTCTTCCTTGTCAATGACCCCGCCCTCCTACTTGTTAGCCTTGGCCAATATCATAGCATTCTTGGAAAGAGTTGAAGCATGGATATCTTTTTCCATTACGAGCTTGTGCTTCAACCTCTCCATGCTTCAAACTCTCCTAGGCCCATCAAGGAGCTGGGCCTGAAAACAAGAAAAACAATGCAGGTCATTCAAATATAAAAGACTAAGGCTTAATAAGAAAGGTTGGACTAACAATTTCTTGGTACAAAATTCAACTGAGCACAGCCAAGGATTCCACATCCTCACACATGGCATAAATTTATCTCTTATGTGCCATGTAGGGGAGTTGGTCCATGTAGTGGTCTAATCTCTCTGGTGCCATACCCCTATACAAGGCCACTTCTTCAAAGTTGGTAGTGAGATTATCAATGACACATTTTCCCCTCCTCGAATCCCTCGTAGAGGGGGTAGGTGTTTATTGTCCCAAGGTGTCAGGTGTGGAAGTGTGTTGACCTGGGGACGATGATATAGACCCGACGATATTCAAAGGTGTAGGTGTGAGCACGTGCTCATCAATGGTCACCTTTTTTTTACTGAGTTGGAGCAGTCTTCTGCCCAAAGAACTTGTTTATCCTCTTCCCTTTGGAAGAGCTCGTCCTTTGGGAGGGAGTTGTAACCTTTTGAGAGCTCATCCCCTATTTAGCGACCCTAATTTTAAGTCGCACCAACAAATCAAAAGTATTGAACTCTATGCTATTTGCAAAGATAAGGAAAATATGGTGTTAATTTTAAAAAGGTTGGGTTAAATAAATAATTATAAGGTATTTGTGAAGTCTTTGGGCTATTTCACCTCAAGGAGCACTTCGAACCTTCCTTAATAATCTATGGGAGGGGTTTGACGCTTAAAAGGTGCTCAGGGTTTATGGATTATCCTGTGAGGGGATTTTACTGAGTCCCGTCTCATTAACCCACACACAACAAAGCATAGGGTGTTTAATAGTTTACACTTTAGGATATTTTGGTTACATAGTTTTTACAGGAATATACAAATTATTTGATTTTTAAAATTGTGATATTTTAATCACATAACTATAAAGTTATGTGACTAAAGTATCTCAATTTTAAAAATCGTGTTATTTATGTGTCTATTAAAAAAACTAAGTAATCAAAATGTCTAAACAGGAGAAACAAAGTTACCTCTAAGTAAAAATTTTGGTAAAATTTTTAAAAAATTTATATTATATATTGATTGAATATATAAAATAGTTTTATCCTTTTATAAATAGCTTCAATTTTTAGACAAATAATAAATAATTTTTAATAAGGTAAGAAAGTTAGAGATTTTGTATTTAAAATTTAATTATTTTAATTATTAATTTATAAGTATTGTATCTGCATATCACCAATAACCTTTAATAAATATGTCTATCTAAAATAAGCAGTAATTACACAAAAATATAAAGGTAAAAAAGAAAGAAAGAAAACACGTGAGGTTAAGAAAATCACTAAGCCTTAGAACAATAATTAATAGATAAGAAGATAAGTAGATAACAAAATAATATTAGATTATGATGTTATGGTAATAAAAATATATAAAATATTTATTATATTTTTATAATTAATTATATATATTCTTTTATTAAATAAAATTATAATCAATAAATTATTATTATATATAATAATAATAATTTAAATTATAACGTTTTATCACCCATAATTTGGAACATAAAAGATTAAAAGAACACATAATTTATAATTACACAGAAATATATATATTTTTGCGTTCTCATAATTCATATTATGGCATGTTTAAATAAAGATTTTTTTTATTTTTTAAAATAATTGTAATATATTATACAATATAAATATAAAAGTAAATATAAATTTATGTAATATTATTACAACTGATATTATCTCATATATATTATCTTGAATTTCTTTTATATTTATTTTTTAAAATAATACGATTATTTTTTATTAGAAAATATCGAGAGTACTTCTAATTAAAGATAAAAATAAAAAATAATACACTATATATATCGGATTACATAAGGAGCATTCAAAAAATATTTTTTTATAATTAATTATAAAAGTGAGAAGGTTATTGTGTAATTTTCATGTAAGATATTGAAACCTTCGTTGAAGTCTCTCTAATTTTTAATGAGAAAACTACTTTAACGTAAAATTAATATTTAAATTTTATATTTATTTTTTAATAATTTTAATTTTATTGTTATGAAAAATTAGTTAAGATAAATATATTTTATTTAAATATTTTTATTGTGTATTTTGTTATAACTTAAATAAAATATAACTTAAAAAATAAAAATATAAAATAATAATAGTTTACTATTATCGATAATTTATTTTTATTTATAAACAAAAATATATATTCTTATTTATTAATTTGTAAATAGTCATTCTCCATAATTTATTAACCATATAATAATGATTGTTACCTTTTACTTTTTTATTTATTTGTTTAATCTTATTGGAAAATTTTGATTGCAATTTTCTTTTATATAACATAATAACAATGAGAAATACTTTTACCCTTTCACAAATACATTTTAAAAAAACCGATACAATATAATATTATTATATATTATTATGTAAAAATTGTATATAGTTTACTCGCACTTTTGTACTTCACAGTTACATTTTAAACACATAATAATATAATATTATTAGATACAATTACTAAAATTTAATTGCCCATAAATTCTAATCAAAATGTAACATTAATTATTTATGATCCATTATGTTGTATTTGATCATAAAAAATGATTCATATAGATTTGCATCCATCCTGAGTTATAGTAAAATTTATAATCTATTATTATTTTTACTTTAATATTTTATATCCTTAACTTTATATTCATTATACTTACCATATTTAATTTTTTTTAAATAATATCAACATATTCAAATCTAATATTAATCATTTATGATCAAGTAGGATGCGTGAAAAATGATTCATATAGATTTGTATTCATCCATAGGTTATAGTAAAATTTATCATCTATTAATTTTTTTTAATATTTTATATCCTGAAACTTTTATTCGTTACACTTATAACATATATTTTTTTGTTAAATAATATTTACATATCAATTTGAAACGCATTATAAGTTAATACATATTATAGCATTGATATTCTATTATATATAATTCAAGTCATTTCTTGTGACAAATTATTTAGACAATAAAACTATTTTAAAATGTTGATGTCGATTTTTATCAACATTGGTGATCGGATGTAATTCTGTTTTATGTGGACTTAAGAACAGAGAAGATAACGTTAGGACCTTAGATACATGGATGTAAAAGTTGCAATAACTCCTAGACTAAAGGTGTACTTGATGCCTATTCAAAGTCCAAGCATAACTTGTAAAGGTGTGGCACAAAAGTTGTAACAACTCCAAAAGCGAGGCATAGTTACTGCATGTTCAAAGATCTATTATGGCTCGTAGAAGTGGTGCACATTAGTTATAGCAACTCTTAAACTTTGAGCATAGTTATTGCCTTTTCAAAGGTCCAACATGATTCAAAGAGGTCGGGCGTAGAAGCTATAGCAATTGCTGAACCCAGGTCACAGTCGCTTACTATTCAAAGGTCAAGCCTAGCCGATAGAAGAGGGGTGCAGAAGTTGTAGCAACTCTTGACACTAGGTATATTGGCGTGTGACTTTTCATAGTCCATACCTATCAATCCCTTTTGTAGTTTAGACGTTCATCGTCCTTGTCTACACCTATCCGTGATAGTCCACATCTATCAGTCCCACCTATTATGGCCCAAATACCTATAGACATCATTTTTATTAAAATAAAAGTATACCTGAAGCATTGTTTATTTTTTATAGTAGTGGGGCGTTGTTGGTGTCCTATGTTATTCCTTATGAGTGGCATGCCACTTTTTTCTCTTTCAAGACAATTATTTTCTTTAGAGATTTTGATAGAGATGATACGTGAGGATAAGATCTCTTAGACTTGTGTAGTAATAGCCTATTTGAATCTATTGTAGGACCTTCTTAGCCCACGCTTACCTCTAAGGTGTGTGCCTCTTAAGGATCATATGAACTCATGTAATCATAGAGGAGTTAGAATATTATCTTTGACCTCCAATATGTGAGTGGACACATATTTTGTTCCTTAGTTGGACATGATGTGTCACCCCATTAAGTCTGTGTCCAGGCTTTATTGATTATGTTGATCTTACCAAATGTTCTCATATAGGACTTGGGTGGATTTATGAAGTGAACTTATGGAGCATCTTCACAAAATTCCTTTTGAAATAATTCATAAGAAGGTGTGCACCCTTGAAAGATATGTGATGGTTGTACACCTCACAACCCAGTTTATTGGTAGGGTGTAATCTTAGGTTACACACTTTATGTTATTGTATGAATGTTTTGGTCGTATCATGTATGTTCTTAGCTTTGATCCATACACTTCTTTACATGTAGATTTATTTTTGAACTTGACCATGGTCTCATCTATATGTGAGATTATGGACACGAGGCTAGTGAGTAGGCACTATAGCACTCTGGGTATTGGAAGATTCCATAGAGATCCTTGTTTATGAGAAATGGTTACAGATCTTATGGACTATGGAGGCACTCCAAAATAGTTTGGAGTGTGTTCTTTATGATGTCGAGGTAGACACATGGTCCCATCCTTTGAAGTTTTCCTTGTACTCTAAGGTTTTTAGTACAATTATAAATGATTATTTTTAGGATAACCATATGTTACTGAGGCCACATGGTTAACATGGTCAGTTTGGACAAGATATCGCTACACATAGGCCTTGAGATGATCACGTAGATTGCAATAGGTAGAAGCTACTTGAGGTGGTCCAAACTGGTCCAGAATGGATGGTAAGAGGAACGTTTCCTAGGAATCCATATATGGATGACTTTGCACTTTGTGGGTGAAATTTGTCTAGTAGGCCATGAGGTCTGGTTCTAATTGTGGTAGGTCACATCGTAGGCAAACTTCGTATGGGTACGAGTCAAATCTTTTTCACTATGGGCATTAGAAGATGCCATGTGGATGTTCTCATGGATGGGAAGTAAACCAGGGACCTATGGTCCTAGGAAGTGATCCCATGATGGCTTGGGATGCTATCCTCATCATTTCGAGTATTGGAACTAGTTCACTGTTTAATTTCTTTTTTAAGAATGATGAGTCACTATTTAAGAATACTATGATGATGATGACTAAAAGAGTGAATAATATCTTTCCAAATATTATTTGGATGAATTGGATGAATGGAATAGTGAGTGATCATTTTCCTACAAATTTGAGTGAATTAGATGGATGAACGGTCTCCCCATACACATATTTTTTCACATTTATTTTTGCATGTATATTGAAAAATGTCAAATTTATGGTCATTGGAATCATCTCATTGAGAGGATTCCAAAATCTGTTTTACTTCCTTGAGAACTGATTGGAAAGTGGGTGAACCAATCTTGAACTAGTCTCTACATCTATCCGGTGAATGGGACCTACCTAACCCAAATTCTGTGCAGCTACTATTCTGTCTTGTGTCTTGATCTCCTCTGTTGGCCATTCGATGTGAAATTTTGTAGGGATATTTTTCCACACTTGATATTTCTGATGGTCTTCTCAAATTTTTAGGTGATGCTCGTGTTTTTAAATACAAATTAGGGACATTCAGTCAGACAGAAAAGTGAAAGTTGGGTTCCTTTAGGGTTAAGCCACCAAGGTAGACTAATTGGGCTTTCATGTTCAATAGCTAAGGATTCCTTATTCTATAAAGGTGTCAAAAATTGAGCCATTGTTTGGCGGAATTGATTATGGTGCAAGCGCTTATGGACCGTATAGAATGAACTTATCTATCTGACTCGTAGGCTTTGACCTTGTCGGGGTGGGTCATGTCTCCAATCTCAGCCTTTGTGGTTGTGGATGGAGCAAGTGTATTGTGGAAATTAGAAGATGTTACAGGGATGTCTTCAAGTTCAAGTGCTTGTGGGACTTGTAGGGTCAATTGACAATGCTTAGGCAGCATCACTGAATTTAGCCGACCATTGTGTGTCCAAAAAATTTTGTCTAGCCACTCTTTTGATGGTGGTGGATGTGACAAGTGTAACCATCAAGTGTCCCTACTGGTGGGATCGAAGAAGTGTGAACCATTTCTCTCTGTCCTTTGTTAGGGACGGAGTCTTGGTTTCCCTACCTATAGAGACGACTAAACAACTTTTTGGACATAAAATGAGATCTCATTGTCTTTTTTAAGAGCTTGGCTATTCATGTCAAAAAGTTGATTCATCTTAAAAGGATAGAAAGGTGTGGCTTTTAGAGTTTGTATATTGTGAATTTCTTATAGAGCAGTTTTCTTCTGAACTTTTAGGATCTTTTTTTAAGGATCGCCTAGTTTAGAAATTTAGAGAACAATGTATTTTTTCCTCTAGTTGTGATTCAAATAGCATAGCACTTGTTTTCACAAACCGCGTCAGATGTTGATGTCAATTTTTGTCAACGTACATCAGTGATTGATGCACCTCTACTTCCTATGGACATGAGAACAAAGAACACAATGTTAGGACCTTAGACCACCACGAGGAATGGTGGTCTTTAACTCGCCAATGCTTAAGTAAGTCCAAATAGTGAAAAGAAGGATGAGACTAATGTATTTCCTTGTAATTCAGAGAGATGCAAATATATATTTAGGGAGAGAGTATATATCTCAGTGTTCGTAGTTAGGAGAAGAATAAGTTATGTTAAGCTCTAAAGGTATGAAATTATGTTGAATAGTGGTGACTATTTATAGAAAATAATATACCTATTGATAACATTTATCCATAATGATAGACTTATCTTGAAATGTAAGAGTGTTGTCTGCTTAATTATCTCATTATTGGATAATTAAGGGTTTGAATGTTGATCGTATATCATGTTAGATATTTAATTAATATTAACGCTTACTTGCTCACTCAGTATTGATTGAACTTGTCTACGAGTTATTTTGTGACTAAGTCCTCTCATGTTACACCATATGACTTGAACTATTTTACATTTAACAAAATGTAGATTTTAATAAATATAAAAACTTAAATAAGTAATTCTTAAAATTAAAAAATATTTAATTACAATTATATATATTATTAAATTATATTTATTCAAAAGTAAAAATTATTTATTTAAAATATTTGTATTGAGAACTCTTAATCTATATAATTTATATAATTGTTATAATATGAGTTTTCTCCGTAAGAAACGAGCAAAAGGCACAACATGTTTGGATGGATAACCCTAGCTTGTAAGTTGGCTCAGCTCCATCTATATTTTAAATTAGAACAAATAAGTTAATCAACTATCTACTCATATATATAATTTTTAGTTAAATTCCATATTACTCAAATATAAACCTTGTATATTACATATTACAACATATATAACTTCTGGTTTATATTTTTATTTTTCAATTGGCATTTTTTTAATCATCTCTTTGCTCCACTTGTTTAAATATTTATAACATATAATAAACGAGTTGAAAATTGCAGCAAGTTCACTAATAGGTGCTGCGAGATGGAAGGTGGGGATTGGAGTACAAATAATCGTTTTCACAAATTTGTTTGTTTCTAGATGCGCACAAATATGTTTGCTATCAAGATCATTTGGGTTACAGCTAATAACTATATATATATATATATATATATATGTTCCTATTTGTTTTTATTAATTTGTAGGTAGTCATTCTCGATAATTTATTAACCATATAATAAATAAATAATGAATGTAATTTTCGTTGATTGATACCTTTTAATTTTTTATTTATTTATTAGTAAAATTTGTCGTCCATTGCTATTTTTACTTTAATATTTTATATCTTTAACTTTAATTTCATTACACTTATCCGACTGATTTTTTTTAATAATATTAATATATCAAAATCTAACATTAATCATATCAATTACATTCTATTTGATAAAAAATGATTCATATAGATTTGTATCCCTTCAAAAGATATAGTAAAATTTGCTCTCTATTAATATTTTTTTAATATTTTATGTCTTCACCTTTACATTCATTATATTTATCACATATATTTTTTTTGAATAATATTTACTTATCAATTTGAAATGTATTATAAGTTAATGCATATTATAACATTGATATTTCATTATATATAATTTAGGTCATTTCTTGTGACAAGTTATTTAGATAATAAAACTATTTAAAGATATTGATGTCGATTTTTATCAATATTAGTAATTGGATGCAACTCTACTTTACGTGGATTTGAGAATAGAGAATACAACGTTAAGACTTTAGACCATTATAGGATATGGTGACCTTTGGCCCTATGATACTTAAGTATGTCCAAATTTTGAGAAGATGAGGAAACTAGTGTTTCTCCTTGTTACGCCTAAATATATTTAGAGAGATAATATAGATCTTAGTATTTGTAATTGAGAGAAGAATAAGTTATGTCAAGCTATAAAGTTATGATATTTTTTGAATAATGATGTCTATTTATAGGAAAGAATATACCTACTGATGATCTTTATACATAATGATAGACTTATCTTCGAATGTTGGAGTGTTATCTGCTTAATTACTTCATTATTGGATAGTTAAGGATTTGAATGCTGATCTTATATCATGTTAGATATTTAAATGATGTTGACACTTATATGTTGACCCAATGCTGAATAAGCTGACCTACGAGTTATTTGCTGGCTAAGACCTCTCATATTACACCACATGACATGAGTTATTTTACCCCCAACTTCATCCCTAGACTTTCTAGGCATTGGTACATGAGCTAAAAGGTCCATTTTTCCATTCTATCACCACCTGGGTTCATTATTTCTTGAACCTCGCTAATGGTGTCAAGTTTACTCTTACATAGTCATTACTTGCCCTTATGACAAATTTCTTGTTTTTATGTGATGACGGCTCTAAAATCCTTATAGGATCTGTCGATAACATGACTACCTTTTTTTAGGAGAATGCAAAAGTGTGGGAGTTTTGATACTGCTCTTGTAGATATCCCCACTCTTTAACACTTAGGCTTTTCTTTGTCGTAATTATTTTTCAAACTTGTGTGGTTCACCTTATCTGAAGGATCCAAGTAGTGAGAGATCTTGTCTTCATTGCCTCTAGTTCTAGTAGGACCAATATCTTGGTTTACTTAATAAGTTCTATGCTTGACTTGTGCCCAAAATTTGTCCAAAATGTAGACATATGGTTGAATATTTTAGGAATGTACTCTATAAGGGAAAACACATAAAAGTGCACCATTAAAGTTGTCCATTCTCTAGGAGGAGGACAAATGATTTGGCACAACCTAGGAAGGTAGTGGATAAGGCATCGTGGCTTATTAGATAGACGTCTATGCTTTGTAAATTTTAGTTAGTCTTAGAGATCGAAGATGTTTAGACACTTCTTGTGTTTCAGGCATTGTACTTCCTAAATGAGTTTTCTGTTAAGGTTTGCACTTTATAGTAGCCATATCAGAGGGTGACAACCCTTGGGCCTAGACAATAAGTTCTAGCCTTTTGTTTAATTATTTTTGAAATACTTAGTCCTCGTTATAGATGGTATAGGTTCATGACCCATTAAGTTGAGTTCTCCCACTGTAACTTCATCAGGGTCATTCCCTGTTCTATATTTTCAAAGTTCATGTAGCTTGTAAACTATGACTTGTATAATAGACTATTTAAGGCCTAATGGTCTACCATATGCTTGGATCATGATATTATAGTTTAAGTCATTGTATGAACCTTTTAGACATATTTATATGTCATGTTGCTTTGCTATTTCCGTACTTTTAATTCATGTACTTGTAATCCTATACTTGTGTAGCATCCATGTACCTCTTTTATTTTTTGGTGAGGTCAATTTATGATCTTGTTTATTTCAAGGCGAAGAGTGCTCCTTGGGCACGTCCCTTGTTAAGATATGTGATCTTTTTTATTAGTATGCAATGGTGTGTACTTGTTGAGGAGCAAGTCCAAAGTGATTCAGATGGCTGTATGTCCATACATATACCCTAACAAACCATATACATTGTGTCCCACTATATATGCCATGTTTGACTATGCTTCCATGTTCGACCACATGGGTCGTGTCTGAACATGTATGCTATGTTGGGTCGCATAAGCCATGTACCATGTCGATTCACATGTGTTGTGTCCAACCATATGTGCCATATTGGGTTACATATGTCGTATCCAACCAACTACCATATCATGGCGCATGTGATGTGTTCGACTATGTACCATAACCACCTCACAACAATTTTGGGTACATCCAATTAATAACCATCAGTTATAAGCTCATAGTAGTTTCCCTACGCTTTAACCGTGCTTCTTATTTTTAATATTTATTCAATAATATATTTAGTATAAAAATTAAATATTAACTTAATTTTTATTTTACTATATTATTTAAAATATTGATATTAATTTTTTTTAACTATTTAGTATATGTTTTTAAGTAAAATAAAAAAATATAAAGTAAGAATAAATAAAATTTAATCTAATTATACAAAATATTTTAAATTTTATTTTTAAAATTATCTTTTTCTATATAATTATATGTATATAAAATAATAATATTAATGTATATTTGGTTTCAATTAACTACAGTTTCAATATTGCAATAATCATCCCCACCCCATGCTTTATCCATTACGATTATTATGGGGGAAAATTGTCAGATTTTTATAGATAACCACAGTTTCAATAATCTATGGTTAAAATGCTTATCCCTAATGTCGGGTCACATGTTTCGTGTTCAGACATGAACCTTGTCAGGTCACATGTGTCGGTCCGGCCACATGCCATGTCAGGTCGCATATGTTGTATCCAACCATGTGCCATGTCAGGTCATATGTGTCGTATCTGATCATGTACTATGTTCAGTCACATGTGCCATATCTGACCATGTACCTTGTTAGATCGCATGTGCCATGTCTGGTCTTGTGACTTTAAAAACTTTTGAAGTCCATGGTGGATTATTCCATCCTAACGTGAGTGTCGTTGCACTCTATTCATGCTTAACAATTTTTATCAATGGCTAGGGTTGGAGACTCAAGGTCTCTAACATGAGAAAAACTATGTTTGCATGGATGAGGTGTAGAATTTGCAACAACTCCTTGACTCGGGGTGTACTTGCTACCTATTCAAAGCTCAAGCAAGCTCGAAGAGGTAGGGCGTAGAAGTTGCAGCAATTCCTAAACTCGGGACATAATTATTGTCTGTTTAAAGATCTAACATGGATCGTAGAAGTAGGGCACAAAATTTGTAGCAATTCCTAAACCCGAGGAGTAGTTGATGCATGTTCAAAGATCCAATATGGCTTATAGAGGTGGGGCACAGAAGTTGTAGCAACTCCTGAACCTGGGTTGTGGTTGGTTCATATTCAAGATTCAAGCATGGCCCATGGAAAAGGGGCACATGAGTTGTAGCAACTCTTGACCCCTAGGATACTAGCGTGTGACTTTTCATAGCCTACACTTATCAATCCCTTTGTAGTTTGGACTTTCCCCGTCTTTGTTGAATTCCATGAATGTGAAACAAGCTTGACCCAAATACTTGTAGACACAATTTGTATTAAAATAAAAGTATACCTTAAGCATTGTTTATTCTTTATCGTAGTGGAACATTGTTCGTGTCCCATGTTATTTTTTATGAGTGGTGTCGAGTGGAGTCTTATGCCACTTTTTGCTCTGTCAAGACAATTATTTTCTCTAGAGATTTTGGTAGACATGATACGTGAGGACAAGATCCATTGGACTTGTGTAGGAATAACCTATTTAAAACTCTATTGTGGGGCTTTCTTAGTCCATACTTACCTCTGAGATGTGTGCCTCTTGAAGATCATATGAACTTATGTAATCATGAAGGAGTTATAACATTGTCTTAGACCTCCGATATATGAATGGACACATATTTTGTTTTTTAGTTAGACATGATGTATCACTTCATTAAATCTCTGTCCAGACTTGGTTGATTATGTTGATCTCACCAAGTGTGCTTATATGAGATTTGGGTGAATTTCTGAAATGTACTCTTAGAGAAACCTTATAGAACTCCTTTTGAAATAATTCATAGGGATATGTGCCCCTTTGGATGATATGTGATGGTTGTACACCTCATAGCCAAATTTTTTAGTAGGGTACAATCTTAGGTTATACACTTTATGTCATTGCATGAATGTTCTGGTCATATCATATATGTTCTTAGCTATGATCCATGCACTTCTTTATTTGTACGTTTATTTTTGAATCTAACTATGATTTCATCTATTTGTGAGATCATTGACATGAGACCTGTGAGTGGACACCATGACGCTTTGGGCATTGGAAGATGCCACATGGGGTCCTTGTTAATGAGAAATGGTTACAGATCTTATGGACTATGGAGGCACTCCAAAATAGTTTGTAGTGTGTTCTTTATAATGTTGAGGTAAACAAATGGTCCCATTCTTGAAGTTTTTCATATATTCTAGGGTTTTTAGTACCATCGTAGATGATTTTTAAGGTAGCTATATGTCGCTAAGGCCATATGGTTAACATGACCAGTTTGGACAAAGTGTCCCTACATGTGGGCCTTGATATAATTGTATGGACTACAATAGGTAATAGCTTCTACTCGAGGTGGTACAAACTGGTCCAGGATGGAGGGTCAGAGGAATGCGTCTTGCGAATCCATAGATGAATGGCTTTACACTTTATGAGTAAACTTTGTCTAGTAGGCCATGAGCCTGGTTCCCATCATGGAAGGTCACGTCCATAGGATGGGAAGTGAATCAGGGACTTGTGATCCTAAGAAGTGATCCCATAATGGCTTGGGATGTTATCCTCGTCATTTTAAACGTTGGAACTAGTTTGTTATTTCATTCCTTTTTTAAAGAATGATCAGTCACTATTTAAAAATACTATGGTGATGATGATTGAAAGAGAAAATAATATCTTTTCAAATATTATTTGGATGCACTGAATGAATGGAACAATGAGTAATTGTTTTCCTACAATTTTGAATAAATTTGATGGATGAATGGTTTCCTCATACATATATTTTTACATATTAATTTCTAAAAAAATTTGAATATATGGTCAATGGAATCATCTTGTTGAGAGGATTCCAAAATATGTTTTACTTCCTCGAGAATCGATTAAAAAATGGGTGAATTGATCCTGAACCAATTTCTACATCTGTTCGATGAATCGCACCTATCTGACTCATGTTTTGTGTAGCTACTGATTTGTCTAATGCCCTAATATTCTCTTTTGGTCATTCGATGTGAAATATATGCTCATTTTTGTATAACATTAAAAAACATATATTTATTTATATTTTAAGAAAAATAAACATATGTTTTTTCACATAATTTAAAAATAAAATTCTATATATAAAAAAGTTATACAATATAATTAAACCTTTAATATTTTATTGATTTTATACTTTTTATATTTTTCTTTTAATTTTAAATATAATACATCTATATATCAATATATATAAAAATTATCAAAAAATATTTTATTTTATATCACCCAAAATATAAGATACTATAAAAAAGAAGAAGACACCAAAGTCTCAAAATGAAGGAGTAGTTTTTAAATTTAACCTACAATGCTTAAATTTAATCCCTAAAATTTTAAAATGTATAATTTTTAAAATATATTAAAACCTTAATTAAATATATATTTTTTAATAATAAAATGAATAGTTTTAAAATAACATAAATTGAGGTATAAAAACTGTTTGCGTGAATGTATTTAGTTTTATTGACTAATATTTTTTAATTTATGGTAAGAAAATAGTATATATTCAATCTTAAAAGTTAACCGTAAAGGAAAAATAAACACATCATTGATATATTTTTAATCAAAATAAAAAATTCTTTTTATACACTAATATTTTTGATAATGATTCGAAATTTACAACTTTTTGATTACAACTTTTTTTTTAATAAATGTGGAAATTATTATTAATGACTTTCATAGTTACAATCTAGACTGCAATCTGGATTCAAGTAAATAAATTTTTTACTGTGTTCATGTTATTTCTTAACTCCTAATAGTATATGGTTTTTAAGTTTTTATATTTTTGTAGATTCAAACTAAAAAAATAATTTATTTATTTTGTGAAGGTATGCTATTGATCATCATCACAATTGATCCCTAAATTACATCTCTCTCTCTCTCTGAACATTGCACATCATATTCTTATTTAAAGCCTTCCAAGTTCATATTATTTAATATTATCGTGATAAAATTGAAAAAATTGATTTTAAATATGATCCTAATTTATATAATCATTAAGCTGATGATTTTTATGTTTAACCTTTTAAAAAAGTTAATAGAAATTTGTAATTATTCGCATCTTAATTATAAAAATTTCAAGATTTTGATGTATGATTTTACAATGAGGATTAGATTATATTTACAATGAAATTTGGGGGACCGTCATTGGAAGTAACCCAATTTGAAATGTTGCTGTGAAGCTGGTGACTAACTATGTGTATAATCTCTCTTTTAAGCCAATTTCGAAGCGAAGAAAATATGAAATTCAAGTATTTTATTTTATAAAACAATTATTAATAAAAATAACTGATATAATTAATAAAAGTATATTAATAATAAATAACGCATAATAAATTTTTAATTTCTATTATTATTAAAAAATATTTTAATAATAATAATAATAATAATAATATATAATTAATGTATGCATCGATATATGCACAAAGGTCATTGGTAGACGTGAGTCTGAACATTGTTAAATTAATTGTACGTATAAAGTACATATGTAATTATTATCAAATAAAAAAAATCAACCATTTGTAGATTAAAAAAGAGAGTGGCAAGCATCTACAAATAATAATAGGCTAAGGCAAAACCATGAACACCACCAAAAAACACTCTATAATTTGAGCAGTAAAAGCTTTCTTTTCAATCCAATGGCAGAAGGAATCCTTTATAACTTTGCAGCAGGAATACTTCAAAGGTTGGCCTCTGAAGTTGTGAATGAGATTGGACTAATTTGGGGAGTGAAGGAGAAGCTTCTTGGCCTTGAAGACACCATGTCAATGATCAAAGATGTTCTTCTTGATGCACAAGAACAAAGAATCCATAGACATCATATCAAAAACTGGCTTTCCAGGCTTGAAGATGTGGTTCAGGATTTCGAAGACTTGTTGGATTACATGGAAACTGATGCTTTGCGAAGACAGGGGAGATCCAATAAGAATCAACTTCTCAAAGAGGTATGCAATTTCTTTTCCTCTTCAAACCGAGTTGCTTTTCGGTTCAAAATGGCTCATTGGTTAGAAGATATTAAGAAAAAATTAGCTATAGTTCAAGCTGATAGAAGAGAATTTCAACTAGAGGTACGCCTTGAAGAGGCTCCTCTAGTTGCAAGTGATGTGAGATTTGAGCAAACTCACTCATTTGTACCTGAAGAAGAAGTTATTGGCAGAGATCTTGATAAGTCAAATATTATGAACAAACTATTAAATGTTGATCAAACAAATCAGCATGTGTCAACTATTGCTATAGTTGGTTGTGGAGGAATGGGAAAAACTTCACTTGCTCAACTTGTTTTTAATGACAAAAACATCCAAAATCATTTCCAATTAAAGATGTGGGTGTGTGTCTCTGATGTTTTTGTTGTGAAAACAATTGTTGAGCAAATCATAAAATCTGCTACTAATAAGAGTCCAGATCGTAATTCTGAAATGGATCAATTGCAAAATCAACTCAGAAATGAGCTGAAGGATAATAGATATCTTTTAATATTAGATGATGTATGGAATGAAGATTTTTCAAAATAGGATGAATTAAGAGTCTTATTAGGTGGTGGTGCTATGGGAAGTAGAATTCTAGTAACAGCCCGTAGTACGGTGGTGGCAAACATTACAGGTGACTAAGAACCATATCATTTAGGGATACTAGATGATGGGTTTTCTTGGTCTCTCTTTGAAAAAATGGCTTTTAAGGAGGGATATGAAGGTAATAAAAGCATTGAAGATATTGGAAATGGGATTTTGAAAAAGTGTGGCGGAATTCCCATTGTCATCAAGACAATAGGAAGTATGTTGCGTTTTAAAGATGCAGAAAATGAATGGCAACAATTCCTTGATAAGGAGCTTTCCAAAGTGCCCCAATATGCTGACAACATTTTACCGAGGCTAGAATTAAGCTATAATCATCTTCCATCACATTTAAAACATTGTTTTGCTTTTTGTAGCTTATATCCCAAAGATTATGAATTCCGTGTTAAGGGGATGATTCGATATTGGATAGCACTAGGTTTTGTCAATTCACCAGACCAGAGTCGTTCTCTAGAAGATGTTGGTCTTGAATATTTTAAGGAGTTTTGTCAAGATCATTTTTCCAACAAGTTGAAAGAAATGAGTGGGGTGATATATGGAGTTGTAAAATGCATGACTTCATTCATGATCTTGCTATAAAAGTAGCAGGAACAGAGTGCATTTCATTAAATTCAAAGGGAGGAAATATTGGCAAAAGAAATCGTCATTTATCATTTCATCGTGATTTTGAGCAACCGTTTCCAACTTACCTGCTTCAAGCAGAAAGGATACGGACAATTCTTAACCCCTTTAAATTATATCATTTGATTGATGAGCCAACTGTTTATAAAATTATCTCAAGTATGAAGCGCATTCGATTGTTGGATTTGAATAGCTCAAATATTGAAAGAGTCCCCAAGTCTATTGATAAGTTGTTGCATTTGCGTTATTTGGATTTATCTTTTAATAGCTTACTTGCCACACTGCCTAATTCTTTGTGTAAATTACAAAATTTACAAACGTTGATACTGAATTTTTGTCAAAATTTTCAAAAGTGGCCAAAAGACTTTGGAAAATTAGTCAATCTCAGACATCTGGAGTTTATGTTTAGTCTGAGGCTAGAAGAATGGCCAAAAGACATAGATAAACTTGTCAATCTCAGACATCTTAATTTTATATGTTGTCATCAAGTGTTGGTGAGAGGCATGCCGCGTGGATTGAGTCAGCTCACCAATCTTCAAACATTATCACCGTTAGAAATAGACGTTAATATGGAGTTTGGGATATTGGTAGATTTAAAAAACGTAAGAGGAGGAGAGCTAGAAATTGTAAATTTGAGGCACCAAAAATATGAAATCTCAAAAGCAAATTTGAAGGAAAAGCAGTTTAACAGCATAATACTAATATGTTGGTGTGTGTTGTTGTGGCAGACACCAATAACTCAGTGGAGTAAAACATGGAGCATACAATAATGGTAGTGGATCCATAAAACATGGATATGCAGGAATTATGGTTATTGTTTAATTTTCGTTTTATACATATATCTCAACTATTGTACAGAAACTAGAACAGAAAGAATATGAAAATACATGATAATTATCAGAGAATATTTTGACATGGTATCAAAGCAGGTTATTGGTGATTAATGAAACTACCTGCTGATTTCTGATGGAACTACCATTTTGATTTCTGAATCGATTCTTGATTCTTGGCGATTGTTGATTTGTTGATTTACGATTTGGTCGATTTCGATTCCTGGTCGATTTACGATTCTGAATTACGATTTACGATTCTGGTGGTATTGATTGATTGTAGCTTTGTTTTTCGTTTTTTTTGCTGAGTTCTGATCTCTGGTTTGTATTTGTCCCGAAGCTGTTTATGGTTTCTGATTTCTTATTTCTGAAACCGATCAGTGTTGCAATACTGAAAAAAAAAATATCAAGTAAAACAACAACATCAGTACAAAGAACATTGTGTAAGGTGTAACAACAAAACCTGAGGGGATAGGTAGACAGTGCAGCCTCACCAGTGCTGCAACCATCTAGTATTCAGGTCACCATTTCTTCTCAACGTCAGTTCCGCCGTTGCAACCTCAATAGAAAACTTCAGGGAGCCATACTGATCTAGCTGCTCATTCGAACCACTCATGAAGCTGTCGCAGTTGGCCAACGTCTCTTACTAGCAGCCATCGTGGAGAAACTTGGAACGAAGAAGAAGAAGAGCGCCGCTTCACAGAGATGGAGGACGAGTAGTAGAGGCCGACTCCTACCGGATGCTTGTAGTCGGCTAGGGTTCTTCTATCAGAAGAAGAGAGGCGCTGCAGAGGGCAGCGTGAAGGCTGCGTGAAGGCTGCACGAGGGCTACGCGAGAGAAAAAAAGGGATTTAGGGTTACGAAGGGCTGCGAAAATGATTTAGGTTTAGAAATTTTTCTTTATATTTCATGGCGGAATCTAGAGATTTAACTACCAATTTCATGTTGGAAGATTTGACGACGAAAATGACGGAAGTTTTCACTAGAGCTCAGATCAGCTCACAACCTCTGTCAACTGAAGCGTCGACTGCCCCCATTAGTATCAAGTTGGTAGGATCCAACTATGCCTTGTGGTCCCAGGTGGTGGAGATGTATATCTCTGGCAAAGACAAACTGGGATATATTAATGGGGATTTTCCTCAACCTGTTGAAACCGACCCCTCATTCAGGAGATGGCGCACTGAAAATGCCATTGTTAAAGGATGGTTGATCAATTCGATGGACCCCTCCTTGATTGCAAATTTTATTCGATTCCCAACTGCGAAACAAGTTTGGGATTAGCTGCTACCACCTTCTACATGATGGGACGAGACACGTCTCAAGTGTATGATCTTCGTCGTCGAGTTACTCGTATGAAACAAGCGGGTGGATCCATTGAAAAATACTACAATGACCTTCAAGGGTTGTGGCGAGAAATTGATTTCCGTCGTCCTAATCCAATGGAGTGTGCAAATGACATACAAAAATACAACTCCATCGTACAGGAAGATCGAGTGTATACCTTCCTTGATGGACTTGATGACAGACTCGACAAAACTCGAAGTGATGTGCTTCAAATCAAACCATTCCCTATGGTGGAACAAGCCTATGGATTCGTCCGTCGGGAAGAGGTCAGGCAGACCGTGATGATCGCAGGTGTAGATACGACACCCGGAGCAGTTATGACTTTTAAAGGGGTCAAGGGACACCATAATCAGATGCCACCAAAAACAGGAACCTCCTTGGGCAGCAAGAAATCCTCGGGAAATCCACCATCTCTTGACATGAAATGTGGCCATTGCGGAAACTCCAAACACATCCGTGAAAACTGCTTCAAACTCCATGGGTATCCAGAATGGTGGAATGATCTTCAAGCACGGAAGAAACGGGACACCACTGGACGAGCAGCTGTGGCTACCAATAATGCCTCACTATCCCTTACTTCCCAGGCTGAATCTTCCCAGGATCCAGGTATTTCAAGTAAAGCATTTCACATCTCTACTCGTAGTGATAAAGAGGATTGGATTCTGGACTCTGGAGCTACAAATCACATGACATTTGACCCAAACGATCTCTCCAATACAACCCAACCAAGACGGAGCCGTGTTGCCAATGCAACGGGGTCACTTATCCGATTCTGAGGAGGCTGGAACGGTGACCTTATCTCCCTCATTATCATTATCTAATACTTTGCTTGTACCATCTCTCACAAACCGACTAATGTACGTAAGTCGTCACTTGAGACCTTAACTGTGTAGTATTGATGTATTCTACTTTTTGCCTTCTACAGGATATTCTCACCAAGGAGATCATTGGGCGTGGTACTAGGAGAGGAGGGCTATATTATGTGGATGACCTCAATTCAGGAAGAGCCAATCACATGCAACATACTGTTGGTAACAAGGAACGACAGATTTGGCTATGTCATCGTAGATTTGGGCATCCATCATTCGGGTATTTAAGGCACCTACTCCCTAGTTTATTTTCAAATATCACACATTCGATTTCAAATGTGATACTTGTATCCTAGCAAAAAGTCATAGGGCGTCTTATCCTATGAGCATGAATAAAAGTATGACTCCTTTTGCTTTGGTACATTCGATGTTTGGGGACCTTTCCCTGCTATTACGTCATCGGGTCATCGTTGGTTTGTTATTTTTGTTAATGATTGTACACGAATGACATAGCTTTACCTTCTCAAACATAAAGATGAAGTATTTGCTACATTTCACTGCTTTCACACCATGATTCGGACACTCCAATTTTCTCAAAAAAATTAAGATACTTAGGTCTGATAATGGAGGGGAGTATGTTAATCAACAATTCCGGACATACTTGGACAACCATGGTATTCTCCATGAAACCTCATGTTCACAAACCCCACAACAGAATGGGACTGCGGAGAGGAAGAATAGGCATATTTTAGAAACGGCTCGGGCCTTACTAATCGGTGCACATATGCCTAATAAATCTTTGGAGTGATCTTTGTTACTACGGTGTGTATCTACTGAATCAAATGCCCACAAAGACCTTACAATTTCAGACTCCATTAAAGGTGTTATCTGATCATCTTCCCTTACCTACTATTTTAATGCTTCCGCCCCGAATTTTTGGATGTGTTGCTTTTGTCCACCTCCATAAAAATCAACGAACTAAGTTGGATCCATGTGCTGTCCGATGTGTATTCTTGGGGTATGGTGTACAAAAAAAGGGGTACCGATGTTATGATCCAATTACTAAAAGAAACTATACTACCATGGATGTCACTTTCCTTGAATCAGAATGTTTTTTCCCATCACCGGTATCCAATTACACTCTTCAGGAGGAGAGTTATGGTGAAGAACGAAATTGGCTTGATGTTGAAATATTAGACACTAGTCCAACATACTCGGATCGTGCCAATAATATGGAGGAGCCAGTATCTAGACCCGAGCTTGAACTTCCAAGAACTGAAGCTGAAGTAGTAATTGAATCTCCAGAAGATGAAGTGGTTGATGTACCCCTCCATTCTCTAGTACCCAATGATCCTCCTGCTGAGAACACTCCTGAGGTAAGCTATCCTATCACACCTTTACAAACTAATGCTATAGATACATCTGTTGGTTATGTTTTACCTTTCAGACACAATCGAGGTAAACCTCCAAATCGATACTCCCCAGAAAGAGAAGAACGACAACCCAAGTATCCAATAGCAAATTATGTATCTACTCAAAGATTATCAGAACCTATCAGGGCATTCGCACAAACACTCTCATCGTGTCAAATTCCGAGTAGCATTGAAGAAGCCTTATCTCGATCCAAAATGGGCTCAAGCTATAAAGAGGAATTTGAGGCATTGCGAGAAAGAATAACACGTGGGTGTTAAGCGAGTTGCCTCGAGGAGGAAGATGGTAGGATGCAAGTGGATTTTCTCCATTAAGTATAAAGCGGATGGGTTAGTTTATCGTTACAAGGCGAGGCTTATAGCAAAAGGATATACACGTAAAACATGGGATAGATTATCAAGAAACCTTCTCACTGTGGCTAAACTAAAAAGCGTGAGAGTTTTGTTATCTCTTGCTGACAAATTTAGATTGGCCATTGCACCAACTTGACGTGAAGAATGCCTTCCTTCATGGTGACTGGAAGAAGAGATTTACATGGATATCCCACCGGGATATCTTGTTACATCGGGGAAAGCAGCTGCATGTAGATTACAACGAGCATTATATGGACTAAAACAATCACCTCGAGCGTGGTTTGGTAGGTTGAGTTCGGCAATGAAGAAATATGGGTTCCAACAAAGCAACTACGATCATACTCTTTTCCTAAAACATCGATTAGGGAAGATAATGAAATACTTATAGTCTATGTAGACGACATGATCATTACGGGGGATGATAAAGAAGAAATCTCTAAGCTTCAAGAACAAGCTGTCAAATGAGTTTGAAATGAAGAACTTGGGAGGGCTCAAATACTTCTTAGGTATTGAGGTAACAAGATCAAAACAAGGCATATGTCTTTCCCAAAGGAAATATACTGCGGACCTACTTAGCAGAGAGGCAGGACTACTAGATTGTAAACTGTCGATATTCCAATGGTTCAAAATCATAAACTCGGAGAATATGTGGACCAAGTACCGCCAGATAAACAGAGATATCAACGGTTAGTAGGTAAACTCATATATTTATCTCATACTCGACGATATTGCGTATCTTTGTGAGTGTCGTGAGTCGATTCACGACCGCCCAAGTGAAGACCATATGGATGCGGTCGTACGCGAATACTTCGTTACTTAAAATCCTCCCTGGGAAAGGACTTATGTTTTCAAAGAATGGTCAATTGGAAGTCCTTGGATATACAGATTCGGACCGGGCGGTGGAATATGAAGGATAGGAAATCTCATCATTGGTACTTTACTTTCGTGGGCAATCTTGTTACATGGAGAAAGCGAAGCAAAATGTAGTTGCCTTATCCGGTCTTTGTTCGAATTTCGAGGAATGGTCGAGGAATATGTGAGCTCCTTTGGTTGAAAAACCTTCTAATCGAGATTGGTGTTGCTCACAACTGCGAAATGAACTTATTTTGTGATAACAAAGCGGCCTATTGCCATATCGCTCACAATCCGGTTCAACATGATCGCACGAAGCACGTTGAAGTGGATCGGAACTTCATCAAACAGAATCTTGAAGAAAAGATTATTAAGCTTTCATTTGTTAAATCAGAAGATCAATTGGCTGATATACTCACAAAATCTGTGTCTGCAAGGAACTTCTACAACTCACTTGACAAGTTGGGCATAAGAGACATATATGCACCAACTTGAGGAGGAGTGTTGGTGTGTGTTGTTGTGGCAGACACCAATAACTCAGTGGAGTAAAACATGGAGCATACAATAATGGTAGTGGATCCATAAAACATGGATATGCAGGAATTATGGTTATTGTTTAATTTTCGTTTTATACATATATCTCAACTATTGTACAGAAACTAGAACAGAAAGAATATGAAAATACATGATAATTATCAGAGAATATTTTGACATAATATGGGAGAACAATGAGGAAGTTGATAATGATGAGACTAAAGCTACTGCTGACGAGGAAACATTGCAAGACCTACAGCCTTCCCAGAACCTCAAAGAGTTGAAATTAGATGGCTATTGTGGTTACAAGTGCTCGAGTTGGTTTGAATCTCTTACAAATGTGTTTAGGATTGAGTTGAAGAACTGTAAAAATTTGAAATATTTACCTGGGTTGGCTCATTTGCCTGCTCTCAAAAAATTGACACTTGTGAGTTTGCCCGCCTTGGTGTGTATTTCAAGCAATAATAGCGAAGAATTGATCTGCAGATCATCATCCTCATCTTCCAAATCAACATCGTTCTTTCCATCCTTGAAGAAACTCACTTTGAAGGATATGCCTAGTCTGAAGGGATGGTGGAATACTAACGATGAAGATAACAGCCTCCTCAGAACATTTCCTTGTCTTTCTGCGCTGACGATTCTGAAATGTCCAAGACTCAATTGTATGCCGTTTTTTCCATTCCTAGATAAATGTTTATGTTTTGACTATATCAGTTGGAAGGGTATATTGCAGAGTACATTGATGATGAACGACATTGAAGGAGCATCAACAACAACTTCTTCTGCTTTTCATTTGACCAAATTGAGGAAGATGACCTTGACGGATTTTGAAGACATAGAGTCTCTACTCTTATCATCAAAAAGCCTCACATCTTTGCAGTACCTCGAGATTAAGGAGTGCCCTAGATTAAAGAGTATCTTCTCAGGCATTCAACATCTCACGTCACTTCAAACACTGTCAATTGATAATTGCGAGGAGCTCGAGCTGCTTTTCGACGATGTCACCATGTCTAAGTCCCTCGTAAACCTCTCTTCTTTGTATCTGAGTCACCTTCCAAAAGTTGAGGCTTTTCCGGATTGCATAAGTAACCTTAAATCTCTTAAGGTTTTGGATATCAATTATTTGGAGAATTTAAACAGCTCAGGACTAAAAGGGATATGTAGCCTTCCCTCTTTAGAGAAACTTTCTCTTGGGACTTGCAACAGGCTTTCAACACTCCCTCAAGAAATATGTCGTCTTTCCAGCTCGTTAAAAGAATTGACAATCTCTTATTGTCTCCATTTTCATTCACTGCCTGGAGAAATATTTAGTCTCACCTCTCTAGAGATATTGACCTTGACAAGACTTCCCGAATTGAAGTCTCTTCCTCAAAAACATTTGCTCGACAACATCCAAGAAATCAAGTTTTGGAATAATGAGAAAGAAAAAGTATTCGTCAAATCAGTCCAAAGTCAAGATAGAGATCCCCCGACCAACCTCAAACTCCACATTGATGAAATCCCACATTTGGAAGAGCATGTCAGGTACCAATCATAACTAGTAAATTTTTGTTCAAGTTTCGTCTCCTTTACCTCACTTTTCTCTGTTATTCTGGTTTTCTTTTACCCATTACAAGTGTGGTATGATTTAGTACCATTCATGATAAGTTGATTGTTGATTTCAGCTTAGACTTGGTTTTTATTTTTTTGATAATTTTGTTTTGGGTTTTGGAGAAAGCAATGGGGCGATGGGATGTAATTTTTCAAATTGATTTCTTTTAATGTATATTTTTGGGATTCTGCAGGAATTCTGGATTTTCATTATCATCTGAAAGGAATATTCGTATATAATTAAAGGTTAGCTACTTAATATATATAGTCTAATTGATATACGATCCTTATAGTTGTTTGTATTATAATATTGTTTTTTCTTTTTTCCGATTTCAGACATAGTATTGGTTTTTTATGATTTGAAATAATTACTGGTGGTTGCCAACTCTATTAGACTATTAATAAAAATGCAGCATGCTTTATTTATCGAAATATGATAGTTTTGGGAATTTTTGTTGATTAAATGGCATATTTGTTTAAAATTTTACTTTTTAATTTTTGATTCTTAAATTTTGTAATTAGATTTTTTATTTATTTCTACCATTAAAAAAATTTGGAAAGTTGTTTGATTTTCAATTTTTATTTTCATTTTGAAAATGTTGAAATTGAGAATTGATTGTTTGCTGATAATCAATTTTTAATTTTTAATTTTTCAAAAAAAAATTTAAAATGAATTTTTTAAATTTTAAGTTTGAAAGTTCAATTAATTTTTTTCATAAATTTATTAAACTTTGAATAAAGTTGAATATGATTATGGATTGATACTTAGGTTTGAATAAGGTTGAATATGATTATGGATTGATACTTACGTTTGAATAATAAGAAATAAAAAATAAAAACTTACTTCCAATATTGATTACTTTTAAATTTCAAAATTTGATAGAATTTTAAAATCGAGTTTCAAAATTTAAAAAATGGATTATCAAAAATGTTTAATTTTAAATTTTAAAAAATTAATTAATTATCAAATAAATACTTCATAAATTGCTGTCGAGACATCTCATGAATATAAAAATATTTACTCACCACTTTCTTAAGTATAAATTGTTTTAAAGGATAGTAATATTAACATAATATAAATTATTATTAAGTTATTAATAATTTTGTTTTAAGATACAATTAATTTAGAAATAAAATAAGTATTTTATATAATTTTATTGTGAAAATATATAAAAGTATAAAACCCTACCTTAAAAGTTTAATATTTCAAATATAAAGAACTATATGTGTTGAGTCTAGAATGACTTAGGCTTTGGTTTTATCTGTTATTATTAGTTCTTAAACTTTGTAAGCTAAATCCTAATATCCTAATATGTAAATCATTATAGAGTGAGCAAATGGATTAATAAGGAGATTCTTGTTTCTTTGGCTCCTATTCAAGAATAATTTTAAGGAAGTTAAGGCATGCTTAATTCTATGTTCTTATATATTGAATAGGAATGTTCGAGGACTACGAATGTTGATGAAATCTCCAGTTCTCCAGTCTCAAGATCAAAGATTCTGTCTTTGCGGTCCAAATTCAACTATTTTCTTGTTATTTGTTATTTATCTATATTTTGTTTGTATTTGATCCTTGTTGGACTCAACTATTTCCTTGTTATTTGTTATTTATCTATATTGTGTTTGTATTTGTTGTTTGTTGGATTCAACTATTTCTTTAATATTTTTTATTTATCTAAAATGTGTTTTTATTTAAATAAGTGTTAGTATTTAATATTTTGTGTTAAAAGTTAGAATTTTGATACTAATAATACTGTCTAATTATAAGTTTTGTTAAGTATTTATCTTTTTTATCGATTTAATAATATTTATAGTTAATGAACTAGAAAAGAGTGTTACAAATATGACAAACTTAATTGAGATGTCTTCATATATGTTTAAATATTATTAATCTGATACATTATTTAAAGATTATTTGTATTTATTGAATTTTTATTTAAAAAATATCTTTTTAATATAAGATTATGATATATTAAGCTTATAATTAATAAATAATGTATTCTCATATATATATATCTTTTAAAAAAACTAAAAACAAAGTCACATAATTTTTTAATTAAGTTTATAAAATTTAATGGTTACTTAATAATTATGATAGTTTTAGTTTTTTTATAAATAGAGATCAAAATAATATTTATGTCAGTACACATCCCATGATAACTTAAAATTAAAAAAAAATCATGATACGTTATTGAGTATATCAAATTTTGACCGAATTTTTACTATTTCTTTATTTTAAAATGTCATTTTATAACATAAAATTATCTACATGTTATATAATATCTATATCCCCTATCTAATATATATATATATATATATATATATATATATATATATATATATACTTAACCAAATAATAATGAATATAGTTAATAATACATACAAATTAAATTCTTAACATCTATCTAAAATTTAGCATAATATATATCTCCTGTTTTTCCACTGTTATAAATTAGCATTTATAGAAGCAAAAATTGGGTCCAATTTTAGTTGCACAAATATATAATAATGGGTAACATAAAAAATAATAAGCAATAAATGACATACAATGATTTAAGTGGTTCAATTTTTTAATATGAAAAATCTACTTCACTAACGACGACATATCGAGAAAAATCCACTAATAATCAAATGCAGATAGGAGAGTTTCACAAAATTATACCAAATCCAAAAATATATCCAGAAAATATACCAATCTAATTTATTGGTAATATATAGCAAGATAAATTAACAAACGTACTATTAAATTAAATATTATTGTACAAATAGCTAATGTTGATGGATGGTGAAAATTGAACTTACGTGAATAAAGCTAAAAGTGACTCTGTTTTCAGCTACCAATTTGGCTTTTTTGTTCTTCTCTGCAGCTGTTGTTGTTCTCTCTTTTCTACAGAATTTTTCTCTATCAGTAGTTTTTGGTCTTCACGCAGAGTAGCTCTCTCAAGCTGTTGGTTGTTTTCTTCTTTTCTGAGGGTTTTGTTTAGGCCTTAATGTTTTGGGCCATTAGTTAACATCTACCAATACTTCCGATAATAAAATGAATATATCATCTTTTTATTTATAATATTCAAATCTTATAAACTATACAACTAAATATAAAGAAAAACAATATTAAGTGATAATGATATTAGTGTCTTATACACTCCGAAGTCACAAAAAGTTCATTAAATAGTTTCTAAAGCATTAACATAAATAAGAAAAGATAATAAGTTCTTTTTACTATATAAAAAAAGGAAATTCATGTTATGTAATATCAACGAATTAATCTAAATTTACTTCAATGCTCAAAATACTCGGTCAAAAATTATTAATACTTGAGTGTAAAAATTTTAAATGAAAAATTGGTGAAAAATGACATTAAAAAACACTAATGTATGAGTCTCTGCTTTTGTTTCTTTCAATAGCCGAATGGTCTTATTCTTCTTCAAAAGTAAAATGTATGAAAATGTATGACAAACTTGAATATTTTATTATTAAATTTAAATTTAGGTCAATTATGTGAGAAAGATGTCCATTTTTTAAGAGTTAAAAGTGAACATTTAAATATATATTTATTAGGTTTTTTTATTATTATAATTAAATATTGATATTTTTAAATTAATATTAACAGATTAAAAAAATTTCAATATTAATATTAATTATTTAATTTAAAGTTAAATAGTTAATTTATTAAGTTTTAATATAATTAATATTTTTTATTTATTAAAAATAAAAAAAATGAAAAAAAAGGAAGTAGAGGGCTATGGCCTGAATATTTGAGGCTTGAATACCCCATTCGGCCATAGCAAGGAAAACCGAATAAAAGGAGTTTGAAATTCCCATAATTTTTTAGTATTATTTTCTCATAATTCTTCACTTTTAGTATCTCTTACTCTTTTCTTACATCGGTAGTTTTGAATAATTAATAAACGTGATATTAATTTAAGGAAAGAATCTTGTATACAACGGATTCACGAACGAATACAATATTCTTGACTATTTATTTCTTAAAAAAATTGTTAAAAATATAAACAAGATAAATGATTAATATTAATAGAAACATCAAGTTGTATGTAAGATTTTCTCTAATTAAGAAATTAGGAGGATTTATAAGGAAATTAATGGAGATAAAATTAAGGAATAATTTAAGAAGTAAATCAAGAACCTTAATTCAAGGAATAAATTGAGTAGTAAATCAAGGAGTAAAACAAGAAATCCTTAATTTAAGAAGTAAAACAAAGAATCCTTAATTCAAAGAGTAAATCAAGGAATGTTTAATTCAAAGAGTAAATCTCATTATATATAACTATAAAATTATAATGAAAATATGAATGAAAGAATACAACTTTGAGAGAGCTTGTTTTATTTGGAAAGACCTTTAGGCCTTGGTTTTTGGTCTTAGCGTTTTCAACACTAATTTTTCAATAGAGATTATGAAACTTTATTTTAAAATTTAATTTTTAGTTATCTAGTTTGAAAAGTTAAATTGTTTGAAAATTTTAAATTATCTAATTTTATAACTATAAAATTAATAGAATGTGTTACTTCTACAAAATCTATTGATTTTTCTGAAGTTGTGGAGCTCATTTTGTTCAATGAATAGACACATTTTACTCAAACTTTATATATATTATGTTCATAATATTTAAGTTTATTAAGTTTTTACAATTTTAGTTTTTTCTTATTAGAAAATTAATATTTTATGTTTAGAAAATAGATAATTAACTTTTACGTGAGTTTAGAAATTTTATTCAGATTTATGATATAAATAAAAATTTTGATTAAAACATAGAAATTTATATTCAATTTTTAGCCACAATATTTTAAAATATTATTATTATGACAATTTTACTCTGATTTGTATTCTAATTTAAGTAACAATATTTTATATTATTATTTTTAATCCATCGAACAAGTACCATCTCATATTCAATAGTAACATAATAAATAAATAAATAAATGATTGGCCCATATCTACA
Organism: Hippophae gyantsensis; assembly: GCA_030763125.1. Lineage (NCBI taxonomy): Eukaryota > Viridiplantae > Streptophyta > Magnoliopsida > Rosales > Elaeagnaceae > Hippophae > Hippophae gyantsensis. The sequence continues at coordinate 22,519,987 of CM061031.1, forward strand.
CGTGTATGACTAGCACATATGTGGTTAAGATTGCACACTATGTGTGTAAAGAGCTCTGTACACATATGACCATCTTTTTTCCTAGTGTACGTTTAGAGAGATTTTTTTTGATAAATTATTACATATAAAATACTTATAGTTATTTTACATGCAAAAATACACTTTAAGTTATATTTATAGTTTTAATAAAATTTGTGTATATTTTTATGTAATGATCTGTATCTATGTTTTATACTTAAGTTACTAAAAACTTCATAAATTTGTTCTAAAATTGTTATTTTTCTAAACTTGTCTATTCACTAATTATTTTTACTTACCTATTTTTTCTTTTATTTTTTTCTCTTAGACATAAATATTTTTTTTTATTAAAATCTTGAGTATTATCTTAAAAGGGGTTTCTTTTAGAGTTATTAAGAACATATTTCAATTTCTTGGTAATCTAGTTAGGTTATAAATTGTTTTGTAATCCGTTAACGACAATGACAATAGAATGTATAATAGACAAATATTAATTATTAGTTGAATATTACCTTCCTTTTACGACCGATTATATGAGTAATGGATTTTGAATGATCTGAACAAATATATGTAATATTCTAATTTTGGTTTAGTGTGAACAAATAAGAGAGATTATGTTGAATTTTTTATAAATTTTAATATGTATTAGTATTTTCTTAAATACGAGTAAACTTGAGGTGAATCACGAGAGTTTCTTTCGAATAGAATTGAATATTCCATAATAAAAGAATATTTTAGGTGTCTTTTTATTTTTGATTTTAGTTTTTTCACTAAAAAATAATTAATATATATAATTAATTATTTTTTTCTTAAATTTTAAAAATTTATTAACTAAAATTAAATTATATTTAGATTATATTATATGATAAAATATATTAATAATACAATAAATATCATTAATTAAAAGATGATATGTTACTTAATTATAATTAAGGTCACGATTGCCTTTCTAAGTAAAAGTATAAATTTATTTCTTTCTAATAATGATATGATAATTAATATTAATTACAATTTATATTCTAAGTTTCGTATTTCAATTAGTTGATACTTTTAATCAATTAATTAAACTAATTTTCGACAGTAAAAATAGACAAGAGCCGTTAGTAGATGCAATATAAGATATCCCATCATAAAACAAGTCAATTAAGTCTTACCATCTTATTATGTCCATGACTTACAAGAAAATTTTACATATAATAATATTATATGTTTTTATTTTATTAATTTCAGTCTTATTATATTTGTTACACTTTTTTTAATAAAGAATAAAAGATGATAATTCTGCTATATATACCATATATTCGTAATTCACTGTAAGTAAGATTAAGGAAACACAAAGATATTTTTCATGCATGCATGCTTCAAGATTATATATACAACTTTATGTAGGATTTATCTCATTTTATTTATTTTGATAGATAGTATATATTATGTATAAAAGTTTATGGTATACAGACCTAGCTACGAACTGAAATTTGAGAAACATAACAGGTATCATACAATACAATCCGCTTTTTAAATTTTTTTATTCCAATTACAGTTATAAATTGTTTAGTATAAATGTTGAGTTAACACTAAACACATTGGCTACTTATCTTTGAATCATATATCAAAGATTAGTGATTTAATTATATCGTAATTCATATTCTATTAAGTGTACTAAAATAGTAAGAAAAAGTTTAGAGAACCCACGCCTACATCTACGTGGAACAAACGTGTATAGATAGAGATACTAACTTGTGGTAGTGTCATTAATTATTTTCTTCAAATACTTTACACAGTTCTCTACCTCCGTAACTACATGACTACATCTATGGATTCAAACAAAAAACCCACGCCTGCTTAGAAAACTCTTTGGGTCAAAAGATCGCTTGCGGATTTTGGATTTTTTATTCTAAAAACATTCGATCAATATTGAGTATATATTTACAAGCTAAAATCCACTACTGCCTTTAATAAAAGTAAATAGATAAAAGATAAATTATATTATTTTAATATTTTTATTTAAAATATTTTTATTTTTTATTAAGTAATTAAGACAGGATTAGAATATGATATTTTAATAAGAATAAAAATAAAATTTAATATAAAATAGTTTAAAATTTGAATTATAATAAAATTCAAACAAATAGTTATTTAAATATATTTTTTATTTTTTTTAAATAAAATTTAATAAATATTAAAAGAAAATAATAATTATTAAAAAATAAATATTTTGTGAATTTTATTTTATATTAGTTATGACTCTATTATTACTAAATACTCTTATTTTAATCACGTTTTATCATTTGACATCAAATTAATAATATTTTAATATTAAAATTATTAAAATAATATATTTTATTGATTATTTTTGTAAAATTAAGAAACTAAATCACATTATTTTTAATATTATGAATTAAGAAACATAAATAACTTAACTTAAGAAATTTATGTAACTTTTTTTATCTACAAGAATATCAAGTATATTTCTAAAAAGCTTGTTTATGATACCAAATGATAAATTCCTTAAACACAACCCCTTCAAGCTTGGGTACAAATAATGCATGCATTCCCTCCAGGCTCTAGGATCATCAATGTTGATAAGAAAATATCAATTTTTAATTTTAATAACTAAATATCAAAGAATATACGAAAAAAAGGAACTTCAATAATATATTTTGCCAAGTTAGTAGCCTAGGGGTGACATGGTCTCTCCATTTATCGGATCAGTTTCAGTTTCGGTTATAAACTGTTTAGTATAAAGTTTATACATAAAATATAACAAAGGACATAAATAATATGTCGTAAATCTATCCATGGCCAAGCGGATGAGGCTCATTCCTTTATCTTTGAACTTAGTAATTCAACTCCTTCTAGCGTATTTTTATTAATATTAATTGAACCATAAACAAAAAATAAATAAATAAATAAAAAGGGCCAACATCCAATTGGAATAAAATTTTAAAAAAATGAACACAATCTAATTTTATATTTCAGTCTGGTTTAACTTCTTCCTCATCCACCCATAATGACCTAAATGACTTGATTCCACTAAATTCACATCATTAATGTGGTTGTCATATAATGCAAAGAGTTCCAAAAATTCTAGTCATCAAGAAAAACCAATTCACCTGATTCAACAAAAAAGGCGTAAAAACGTGCCTGATGCTCCTCGGATTGCTACAAGTTTCCTCAGAGCCTCAAATACAGGTACGTGTTGACAGATTCTCTTGTGAAAATGAAAACTTACCAAGAATGTAGATATTAGCATTTTTCACATAGGCCATTTTCCTCTTAAAATTAGATCTTCTATATTTGGCTTCAAAAGAGAGGTTGTAATAGAATGCAACGATTAACGGTGAAAATATCTATGATATTATCGACATTATTGCGATAATATTTTTAATTTAACATCTCGACATCAAAACATTATTTTATATCTTTTGTTCAATTTTTTTGTAAAATTGTTAAAAACGTTATTAAAATGTTACTTAAATATCTTTTTTAATTAAAATATTATAGATATTATCACTAAAATGTCAATTCTTAATTTATATTTTTTTTCTCGTTCTTTTTTAACAATCATTTCAATTCAATTTTTCTCTTATATATTATATTTTTCCTTATTTGTAATCTATTTGTTATCCATATGAAATGAATAGATAAAAGTATCAATGAATATGGTTGATTATAAATTACATTATGATACTTATATGAACTAATTGATAGAGAAAAACACATGTTACTAATCATGAAATAATGTAGAATTGTCAAAACTTATATAAAATGTTCAACAACTACTCTAAAATAGTTGAAGCAAATGCTTATGAATAAATAAATGTTATTTATTTTCATATTGTATACAGTTAGATAATTTATTTAATTATTTTAAATTTTTAACTACTTATTATACTATATTAAACAAAAAATATATTTATTATATAATATTTTAATTAATTAATCAATTTATTGATTAATATAAATATTTTAAGAATTTAAAAATACATGTATTAAATAAAAAAATAGTTTAAAATATAAATAATTAATTATTTTGATACTTTATATAGTTTTATTAAAAAAATCATATTTTTGACAAAATTTTTATAATTTTTATAATTTTTTCAAAATCTTTATCGACAACAATAATATCTTTCATATTTTGGATAAAATTTTATTACAATATTTTTACCAACCTCAACATTTCAAACCTTCATTGTTAGTCATGTGCTTCCCCGTAACATTTCCAAATGTATTATTTTCATGCGTGGTCCTCCAAATTTCAATACAAATAAAATTAAAAAAAATTACATATCTAAAATTTATAATATTAATAATAATATTTCAATAACATGATTCAATTTGATAATATTTAATATTATATGAATTTAAATTATCATATTTTAATTTAAACGATATTAAAAAAAATATGTTAAATTTTTTCAAAATTAAAATATATGATATAAAAATAAAAAATTATTTTTATGTTTATAAATTTTAATAATATTATTTATTCCTTAAAATTTAAAATAATGCATAAAAAACTAGAAATTTTTATAATTTGAATCTAGTCCGTCTGATACTTTTTAATTTAATAACGGAATTGACGTTACTGCCATCATTTTTTTTCTTTTTAAGTAGTTGTGAATTTTGAGGATTATCATAAATGTAAGATGGGACCCACTTGATCATCCACAACTTGAAATACACAAGTTTTCACTTAATAATACTTTGAAACATTATATAATTGAAAGTACAATAAACAACACAGTTTATAACGTGTGAAACAATAGTAAGTAGTGAACTATATTATGGAATTGAATTGTATGCTCAGTAACAACAACACATGCACCAACAAGGTTCAAAAAAGAGAATTCTGAGCCAACTGTGGTTTTAAGTTACAAGTTTCCCTTAAACACCAAAACCCTTGCTCTAGCCTCGAGAGGGTAAGAATAGTTGGGTCGAAATTAGCGTCTCCAACCAAACTATCCTAACAAGTTGTTGAAAATAATTAGAATAATAACGGCTAGTTTAGTAACGGCTAGTTAATAACGGCTAGTTAATAACGGCTAGTTTAGTAGCTTTAGTTAATATGACTAGTTAATAGCTAGTTTAGTATGCTTAGTTAATAACGGCTAGTTTAATAACGGCTAGTTTCTTCCTTTCAATGTATAAATATAACATTAGACATTAAGCCAAAATCAATTCAATAACTCTCTCAACAAAAATCAGAGAAAATCAACATGGTATCAGAGCAGATTTGATCTTGCTCCAAATCAATCCCACAAACAAGAACTGTATCAGTTCAAGAAATCTAGAAAATGTCACAACATATAGAGAGACTTACAGGTGTGCTGTTAAATGGTAAAAATTACCATCTTTGGGCACGTCAAGTGACTTTTGGTCTAATTGGCAGAGACAAATTTGAGCATGTCACTGGTGAGAAATCAAAACCAAAAGCGAGAAGATCCAACACACCCAACAGTTGAAGAAAAAGGAAATTTCGAGAATGGAGAAAGAGTGACAATCTAGTCATGAGTTGGTTACTGGCAACCATGGAACCCCACATCTCTGATCTTATGACATATCTAGATACAGCTCGAGATATGTGGGTTAAAGCCGAGACAATGTTCGGAAAAAAGAAAAATTACTCTCTTATTTATCAACTTCAGCAAGAACTTCAACAGTTACAACAAAATCAATCATTACCGAACTATTTAGCCAAATCCAAAAAAAGAATGATGAGATTAGAGTGTATCGACCTCTCACAGCCGATCTTGATGAAATCAAAAGAAGAGAGGAGCAGGATGAAATTTTCATCTTCCTCGCCAAGCTCGATTCAAGCTATGAGTACGCCACAAATTCTTCTCATGGGTGAGCTGTCATCTGTTGATGAGGTTGTTGGGATGGTTGAAAGAGAAGAGACAAGAAGAATAGTGATGGGTACTCAACTACCTGACAACCCCGAAGCCAAGGCTTTCATCACCAGATCTAACCCTAGGCCAGAACGTCGGGGAGACCAAACACTCACTTCCATTGCGATTATTGTAAGAAGGAAGGACATAAGCGTGAGGAATCTTTGGTCAGCTCACTCACCGCGATTATTGTAAGAAGGAAGGACACAAGCGCGAGGAACGCTGGTGTCTCAACCCTCATCTCGGAAGGCAAGGTGGAGGCTTCGTCGGAGGGGAGATCGGCGACAAAATCGGGTAGAGTAGAGAAAAAAATGGGTTACTCTACACAAAAGGAAAACGGGATATGAGTACAAACGAGGCCGAAAAAAGAAATAAAATGTGAGGTGGATATGGATCAAATGAGGCAATTGTATACACAATTATCCACGATGTTTCAAGGAAAATCTCAAAAACCTACGGTATGATTACAAACCTTACTCAAAATTCTTTAAATTCCAAATGGATTCTTGATTCAGTTCAACTGATCACATAATCGAAATAAAAACTTACTTAATAATTACAAAAAATTGAGACTAAACAATTTGTAATCGTTGCAAATGGTGAAAAAATGGAAATTTTAGGAAATGGTTCAATTAGTCTCCTTTCAAGAAAAATTTCAAATGTTTTGCATGTGAATAATTGTACATCTAACTTGTTATCCATTAGTAAAATCAGACAAGACTTAAATTGTGAAATTACATTTACATCCAAAAATGTGATTTTTCAGAATTGATAACGAAGAATATCATTGGTGAAGGTTTTCTAGAAAATGGGCTTTATATTACGAGTGAAGAAAAATGCAACTTCAATATTAAAAAAGAAGAAGAATTAGGCACTCTTTTGGCATAAGAGAATTGGACATCCTTGCGATAAGATTTTGAAATGTATTTTTGATTTCAAACAACTAGATTGTAGTAGTTGTGAAATTTGCAAATTAGGAAAGCACACAAGGTTACCATTTAGTTTATCCAATTGTAAAAGCAAAAAACCTTTTGAGTTAATACATTCTGATGTTTGGGGACCTGCTCCAATTGAGTCATTTAATGGTTACAAATACTTTGTTATATTTATAGATGATTTTTCAAGAACCACATGGTTACACTTGTTAAAAAATAAAAGTGAAGTATTTTCTCAATTTCAAGAATTTTATAATTTTATAGAAAATCAATATGATGCAAAGATTAAAACTTTTAGAAGTGATAATGGAACGGAGTTTGTAAATCAAAATTTTACAAATTTTTTCAAGCAAAAAGGAATTTTACATCAAACAACTTGTATTTACACACCCCAACAAAATAGTGTGTCGGAAAGAAAAAATCGACATTTACTTGAAGTAACAAGAGTACTTTTGTTTCAAAATAATGTTCCAATAATTTTTTGGTCGGATGCTGTTCTCACCGCAACATATTTAATTAATAGATTGCCAAGTGCCAATTTGAATTTCAAAAGCCCACTAGAAATCCTCTACCAAGAAAAACTCAATATCTATCATTTAAGAGTATTTGGATGTACATGTTATGTGCACAAAAATAAACAACACAAGTTAGATTATACATCAATCAAAGCCATTTTCTTGGGATATTCATCTCAAAAAAGGGTTATAAATGCTATGATCCGATTAACAAAAAACATTACATTTCAAGAGATGTGACATTCCAAGAAAATGAGCCATATTACAAAACACTAGAAAAGGAGACTAATAACCAAGAGAAACCAAATGAATTTACATTTCCATTTTTTTATTCTGAAGAAGGAAATATAGTAGTAGAAAATGAAAATGAAATAATTAATGAGAATGAAGAGGAAGACACTTCTCAAAGTGAGGGGGAAGATGGTACTATCGAAATAATACCATTGAGAAGGTCTAATCGAACTCCACAACCTACAACTAGATTACGGGATTTTGTAACATATGAGGTAAAATATCCTATCCAAAATTATTTATCTTATGAAAATGTTACACCACAATATAGGACTTATTTGACCTCAATTTCCAAAGAAAATGAGCCAAATAACTATGAGGAAGCAATAGGTCAACTGGTATGGTGCAAAGCAATGGAAGAAGAACTTAGAGCACTTGAAAAAAATGAAACATGGGTAGTCGTACAACTACCCGAAGGAAAGAAACCCGTAGGATGTAAATGGGTCTATAAGATTAAGTTTAATAGTGATGGTACTATTGAAAGGTACAAAGCACGATTAGTGGCAAAAGGTTACACTCAAACCTATGGTGTAGATTATCAAGAAACATTTGCACCCGTGGCCAAAATGAATACCGTTAGGATTTTACTTTCCATAGCGGTAAACCAAAATTGGACCTTACATCAAATGGATGTCAAGAATGCTTTTCTCCAAGGAACACTTGAAGAAGAGGTATATATGACGCTTCCACCTGGTCATAAAAAAGAAAATAATTCTAGTCTAGTATGTAGGTTAAAAAAATCTATTTACGGACTAAAGCAATCTCCACGAGCATGGTATGGAAAACTAAGCTCTTATTTAATTTCTTGTGATTTTAAAATTAGTAATGCCGATCACTCATTATTTTCCAAAAATTATGGTACATTCACAACCATAATTCTAGTATATGTAGATGATATAATAATTACCGGAAATAATTTGGAAGAAATTAAAAAAGTGAAAATGAAATTAAAGGAGAAGTTTGATATCAAAGACTTAGGTTTATTAAAATATTTTCTAGGAATAGAAATAGCACATTCACCCAAGGGACTCTTTATTTCACAAAGAAAATATACACTTGATCTATTGAAAGAAACTGGTAAATTAGGGAGTAAACCAACATCTACACCAATAGATAGTAAATGCAAATTAAATATTGAGGATGGCGAACCCTTAGAAGACATAAACCAATTTCAAAGACTTGTAGGAAAATTAATTTATTTAACGGTAACTTGACGGACATTTTTTTTTCAGTAAGCCAAATTAGTAAATTTATGCATACACCTAGAACACCACATTTAGAGGCTATACATAGAATTTTAAAATATTTAAAAGGGACACCCAGTAAAGGAATTCTCATGAAACGTAATAATTCTAATGAAGTGTGTGGCTACTCCGATGCAGATTGGGCTGGTAGCTTTGATAGAAAATCAACCACTGGTTTTTGCACGTTTGTAGGCGGAAATTTAATCACATGAAAAAGCAAGAAACAAAGTGTTATGGTACAATCAAGCGTCGAGGCAGAATATCGAGCCATGACATCAACTTCAAGTGAGCTAACTTGGATCAAACAATTTCTTTTGGATATCAGAATTAAAATTCAAGAATTAATGAAAATATTTTGCGATAACCAAACAACGCGACATATAGCATCCAATCCGGTATTTCACGAGAGAACAAAACACATCAAAATGAATTGCCACTTCATTCGAAAAAAATTTAAACAAAGGAAATTGAAACTCCATTTGTGAGAAGTGAAAAACAATTGGCGGACATCTTCACCAAAGGTTTAGATTTGAAATCATTTGAAGAAAATTTAAGCAAGTTAGGGTTGACCGATATCTACACACCTAACTTGAGGGGGAGTGTTGAAAATAATTAGAATAATAACGGCTAGTTTAGTAACGGCTAGTTAATAACGGCTAGTTAATAACGGCTAGTTAATAACGGCTAGTTTAGTAACGGCTAGTTAATAACGGCTAGTTTAATAACGGCTAGTTTCTTCCTTTCAATGTATAAATATAACATTAGACATTAAGCCAAAATCAATTCAATAACTCTCTCAACAAAAATCAGAGAAAATCAACACAAGTAAATTAAGAATAAAGAAACATAAACAACAACTGGGCTAGTAAGCCCTTGCTTTTTCCCATTTAGGAGAGTCACTTTCTCCCTTTTTCGTTTTAGCTTCAATCATAAACCAGTTTACCTCGGTTTTATGTAACCCCCTTTTCACACCGAAAAAGCTCATTCATCTCTTCTTTCTCGAAAATATGAAATTGAAATATATTTGGTAGTCTATGAATCAATTACCCGAGTGATGACCTTGATCTTCGCTTAGAGTTCCAGTTTAGTACAATCAAGTCTATTCTTTGAGTGGAATTTTACCAAAGAGAAAGAGAAGAGGATTGTAACATAAGAGAAGTAAGGGGTCAACCTCTTTCAAATATATAACATAGATTAAAGCAATAAAACACTGATAGTAGGTGCATTATGGTAAGAGAATTCTTTTTATCATTCTTTAGATTCTATTTATAGTCTTAAAGCCTCTTAAAAAAATTATTAAATTTTCGAGTTGTTTCAAAGAATCAAAACGGTTAGTTATTAATGGAATTTCATGTTGTCTCTCCCCGTACACAAGTACCTTCTTTAGTCTTTCTTTTAGGCGAAGAATTCAAACAAGATTAGTTGGTGAGAAAATTACACGTTTGATAAAGTATGTCAGCAATCAATGCAAGCAAGATTGGTAAGGTTAGCCCATTTGTATCATAACCCCCTCTAATCACTAGACTTTACCAAAATGATGTCGAATAATCAAATTATCATTATATTTATGATCGTAATATTTTAACAAGTTTGAGTTAGAATAAGAGGTAGAAAATGGGTTGAGATCAATTCGTTTAGGTTTAACTTATTTAAGTAAATTATAACTTAATTTAATTAAACATAATTTTACGTTAATTCAATTTAAGTCAACTTATTTTTAAATGAATCACGTGGCTATTGAACATTTATATTTCAAAAAAATAAAAATATTATTATAAATATTTTTTTTAATTATATTTTTATAAAATAAAAAATATTATATTTTAAGTACAATTTTCTACTAGATTATATTCATTATCTTTCTTCTAAAAATATTTTATTATTATCGTAATAAAATTCATAAAATTTATATTCATCGTTAATATTAGTTAAATTTTAATGTTATTATTATTAAAAAAATTATTAATAATAAATATTATTATAAAATAATAATTTATATTATGATAATATTAAAATTAAAAACCTTAAAATTTATAATCGTTATAGTACACTAAAATCTTATTTAAATATATATTTTTTAATTACAAAATGATTAATTTTAGATGAAATCACTGAGATATAGAAATTATTTAAGTAAATAGTTTATTTTATTTATTAAATTTTATTAAAATATAATTTATTTTTAAAATTTATAACATGTGATATTAAATTGATTAATAATGACATAATATGTTTTTCTGACCCAATTTGTTAGATACAAACAAAAAGTCTTATTTTTTCTACAAATTATGTGAGCAAAGGAATAGGTAACTTGATACAAATAATATATGCCACTTGCTGACACAAGATCTTTTCTAATAGTTAATAATATAAACGCGTTGTCTTTGTCGAAAGGTTTTTTAACTACTCTGACACGTGGAAGGATATATTTAATAATTTATTAACTTCACATTTTTTTACTTATTTATTCTTATCTTATATACTATCAAAGTATAAAAAATTATCTTCTTAATTTTGTGGTTAATTTTTTTATTTTTAATAATTATTTAATAAAAATAATATTTATTATTATTCAAATAAAAATATATAAAAAAGATTTATCTTACTTTTATTATTAATTATACATCTTTATTACTAATATTTAATAAAAATGTTATTAATAATTATTTTTATAGTAATAATATTTACATTAAAATAATATCCCTTTCTAAATTATAAAGAAAAATTATATCTTTTAACCTGTCTTATTTATTACTAATATAGTCTTATCAATTAATTTACTTTTATTTCTTAACAAATTTAATAAAATGCATTCATTTTATATTTTATTGTCTTAAATTATCATAATATTATTAATTCAAAAACAGTAAATAATTTGTTTATCTTCTATGTATGCAACAGTACATATGTCCGTACGTTGTTATTGTCGTATAGAAAAATTCTTACTGTTTTATCAAAAATATTAAGTATATATAAATTTAGAGTAATAATATTAATACAATGGGAATTACTGCTATAAGAATTAATAACTTTATTCATAATAATAATACTAAATACAATTACTATAAAGATAAAATTTAAAATTTATATATTTTTATTATTACAATAATAAAAATTATTGTAGTAATATCATTATCTTAATTTATAAAAAATGTTATTTTCAAAGTAACAAATACAACTTTTATATTAAATTAAATATTTATTTTAAAAATTAAAATTTTACCTTAACAATAATAATTATCACTCTAACAATAAAACTAACCAATTTATACCCATATTATATTATGTGATAAAATAATTTTTAATATTATTAAATATTTATTTTTAAAAATATTATACTCACAAAATAATTTATTAATATATAATTAATATTAAAAATAAAATAAATATTTTTATTAAAACAATAATAATAATTACGTAAATATCATTATTATGTACTTGCAAAAATAGCAACGATTTGTTGATTAAAAAAGAAAGGGGCTGAAGTAAAAAGCCATACCCGCTACCAAAATCTCTCCCTCTATAATTTGCTGTAATTTAAGCACTAAAAGCTTTCTTTTCAATCCAATGGCGGAAGGAATCATTTATAACTTACTTTCTAATTAAGAATAAAAAGAAATTTTAAAAAAATCTAAAATTTATAATTATAATAAATATATATTATTACAAAATTAAAAAAGAAAATAAATTATCTTTTACAAAAAATTTAATTTTATATACAAATATTAATGAAACTAAAAATTACAAAGAGAATAAAAATACTTATGAATGTTATAATAATTATTAATTATTACGAAATTAAAATAGAAAAATAAAACTCTCTTGAATATGTGTTAAATTAATATATTTAAATATTTTTAGGTAAATATTAATGTATTTTCTCATATAATATAATCTAACTATAATTTATTTATTTATTTTATTTTTAAATTATATTTTGTGCAAATATTATTTATTATATATTTTAGTTATATTTTATTGAATAAATTAAAAAATAAAATCAAAAGACTCCTAAACTAATTAATTCTACGTGATTAATTTTAAATTTATAAATTTTTACTTAATAAAAAATTTAGAAAGAAAAAAATAGAAAGATTTATAATATTATAATAATTATATATTATTACATAATTAAATAGAAAACCAAAACTCTCTTCAATATGTAATAAATTTTAATTTATTTTCAAAATTATATTTAATTTAATATGAAATATTTATTTTTGTAAAAAAAATTAATAAAATTAAAAATTACAAAAAAATTAATTGACCATAAATATTATAATAATTATATATTATTATAAATTAAAAGAGAAAAACAAACTCTCTTAAATATGTGCTAAATTATTATTCCTAGAAAAAACATATTGTAAATATCAATGTATTTTTTCATATGATATAATTAAACTATAATTTTTTATTTAATTTATTTTTAAATTATATTTAATATAAAATATAATAAATTATATGTATTAATGATTTTTTAGTAAATAAACTAAAAGCCTATTAAAACAATTGAATCTCTGTAAATATTATAAATTTTAAAGTAGATTGAAAGGAGGTAGCATTAAATAATAAATTTGTTTTAGTTCATAATTATGTATTACCTCATCCAGTCGAATAGAATTAGTAGCAATATTAATGATTGACTTTATATACTCCTTCGTACCTATTTTTTAGGCATAACATTATTTTCTATATCTATTGGTTTTACGTGTGATCTGGAAGTAGTTATAAATTAAGCCCAATAAAAGTTATCCAACTTTTTTAACAATTCTTTTGATCTATTAAGTGAAATCCTAATGGATCTTTTACATCAAATAAACTTCGAAAACAACAAATAAGATTACGTGTGAAAATAATAAATAAAAACGATAAAAATAAATAAATAATAATAATAATACAATTAACACATACAAATACAAGAAATATAATAAATAAACAACTACAAATAAACTAATAAAATAATATATATAAAAAAAATAAATGTTAGTACACAAAAATATTAAATAAAAATTATATAACAAAAATAAAATAAATTAAAAACAAAAAAATAAAATAGAAAAAAGAGTTAAAGTTAGTAGATAATTAAACTAAAATAAAATAAAAATAAAAATTAATACACAAAAATACTAATAAATAAATAATAATAATACAATTAGGACATACAAGCAAATAAGTACAAGAAATAAAATAAATAAACAACTATAAATAAATTAATAAAATAAAATATATAAAAAATAAAAATTAATGCACAGAAATACTAAAAAAATTATATAAAAAAAAGAAAAAGAAAAATAATTAAAGTTAGTAGATAATTAAAAATAAATAAAATAAAATAAAAATTAATACACAAAAATATTAAAAAAAATTAAACTAATAAATAAATTAGTAACTAAAAACATTAAAAAAACAAAAGAAGTTAAGGTAAAAATAAAAATAAACTAAAATATTTTTTAAATTTTAAATTATTTAATTATTTAAATTTTTAAAATTTTTTATTTAAACAAGAAAGTAGAAGCCATATGTTCCATAGTTTCACAAAATTTACACTGCACATTCTTTCCATGACTTGGGCTTAGGCCCTAATGAGAGGCCCACACGAGGGCTATTAGCTCAATGATAAAGTGCATCTTTAATAATTGTGTTGTTTTTCTTGATCTGTGAGGGCTTTTAGTCATATGAATAATTCAATGTGTTCATCAATACCTGACATTGAGATGTGGATCATCCAATGCATTATAACAATGATTTATTCTATTATTTGCGTACAATATCAAGTCTCTTGATCAAATATACTCTCTTATTGCCATTAAACTATCAACAAGAATCTTTAACTTCATCATAGTCATTAATTGACATATTATCCATTTTTATTATTTGTAATTGCAATCGTAGTTCCATTACTCGAGATTGAGTTGAAGATGAAAAAACTTGTTCATATGTCTCCCACGATTCTTGTGTAGTTTTGTTGCTAGTAAGATAACTAGACTCTTTTAAGAAAATTGAGCCATAAATCTAACCTTTAATGATTCCATTTGTTGGACTCTAGATAGAAAATTTTGATGAGATGGCACTCGTTCCAACTACATACTTTGGTGGAGGTGTTCTTGATCCATCAATATATTTCTCAATGTCATGCGCTAAAGTCACATATAACAATTGCTCATTCCATATAAGGTAATTTAAACGATATAGTTTAATAATAAAACTGAAATTTATTAATGGCATAATTATAAATTACAATTGCACTAGAGAACTACACAGTGGTCTTTCTAGATGGAAATGCCTAAGTCTTGGGTTTTGATATCACACTATTATAATATTGATATATGATCTCAGTTTTTAACCATAGGATATGTCTATGGTTTCGATTTTATGAAATCGAGGTCATAGATGGTCTTGATTTTTAATAAAAATGAGATTATAAACATACCATCTGACCTTAGTTTTTTATAAAACGGAGGCCGTAGACATATTCTACGACCTCAACTTTTCAATAATTAAGGTCATATGGTATATCTATGGCCTTGGTTTTTATAAGATCGAGACCATAGGACTACCTTATGACCTATGGCCATAAATTTAAATAAAAATATAATTAATAATTATAATATTAAAAGTCAATATAAATTTTAATAAATGTATTAATTAAAATATTAAAAATTATATTATATTAAAATTAAAAATGTAATTATATTTGAGAATTTATAAAATAAAACATTACTAGCTAATTCTAATATTTATAATGATTATACAAATAGCATTATTATTACAAAATGACTTCTTACTATTATAATCATTTATAAATGTACTTTTTTAAATAAACATAATCAAATATACTTAATCTTTTATAGAAGCGTAGAGAAAAGGAAAATATCATAGGCGTTGTTAGTAGTAACTGGTGTGCTAATACTGATGCACTAGTGCTTGGTGTTGACGCACTTATGTTGATGTTGGTGTTGTGTGCTAGTGTGTTGGTCCCTAGTAAAATGTTATGTTGATCCTATTTGTCCCATATCATGATATGTGCAAACAAATACTAAAGTAAAAATAATATGTGATGAGAATAACATTAGAATTATACGTAGAAAATAACATCAATATGCTTAGCAAATTTTAAACTAAATGAAGAATATATTAAAGAAAATTTATCTATGATTATGTCAAAAATTTAAGAGGATCTAAGGTTTTCAAAAAAAATCAATAACTATATAGGCGTGGTAATACATAAAGTGAAGAAAACACAGATATCCGTAAACACCACTGTCTAATAACACTAGTTATTATATATATCACCGTAAACTCTTTTACTGAGTAGTTGTGAATTTTAAGGATTATCATAAATATAAGGTGGGACCCACTTGAAGTGCAATAAACAACACGGCTTATAATGTGTGAAACAATAGTAGGCAGTGAACTATATTATGGAATTGAATTATATGCTCCGTAACAACACCACATGCACCTAGTGCCATCCAGTATGTACTAAATATTTTAAATATTTACTAAATGATTAAAATTTTTAAAGATACATTTTTTTTACTTGATTCTATAATTTATAATAATTTTAATATTATTTTCGATGCATAAATGACTCAGTTATTTAAAATAATTTTACTTTTAATCCCATTAAAAAAATATATGCTATTTTTCGTAAAATATTAAAATATATATATTTATTTATATTATAAAAAATAAACATATTTTTATATAATTAAAAATAAATTTAATTCTTTTTACATTTTTTATCTAATTTTAAATGTAATACATTCATATATTAATATATATATATAGAAGGATATTAAATTATAATGTATTTTATATTTTTTAAATTAAAATGTATTTTATATTTATGCATACGAATATAATCATTCTGATAAAAGAAACAAATAAAAAAAAATATTTTATAACACCCAAGATACGATTTAAAAAAATGAATAGACACCAACGTCCCAAAACGAAGGAAGAGTACCTTTCAATATGAAGTGTGACAACATAAGAATGGCAGGCTTTACGTTAAAAAAATGAATAGACACCAACGTACCAAAATGAAGGAAGAGTAGATTTCAATATGAAGTGTGGCAACTTAAGAATGGCAGGCTTAACGTGGGAGTTGCATTATAATTTCTCAACATAATGATTGCAAAACACCAAATTATCCCTTCCAATATAAATAGTAAATATCTACCGTAAAATTTACGGACAATGCTTAAATTTAACCCAAAAAAACTTTACAATGTATAATTTTAAAAATATATTAAAACCTTAATTAAATATATATTTTTTAATAATAAAATGGATAAATAAAAATAAATATAAATTATAATAAATTTATTAATTAAAATATTAAAAATATAATTAAATTTGAGAGTTAATACACAAAAATATAATAAAACCTTACTAGCTAATCCTAATATTTATAATGACTGAAAAATAACATTATTATTACAAACTAACTTCTTACATCATTTATAAATGTACTTCTTCAAATCAACATAATCAAATATACTCGGTATTCAACAGAAGTGTAGAGAAAAGGAAAATATCATAGACGTTGTTAGTAGTAACTGGTGTACTGGTGTGCTAATATTGGTACACTGGTGCTTGGTGTTGATGCACTGGTGCTGGTGTTGGTGCGATGGTTCGTTGGTGTGTTGGTCCCTAGTGCACTGGTATGTGCAAACAAATACCAAAATAAAAATCATATGTGATGAGAATAACATCAGAGTTGTACGTAGAAAATAACATCAGTATGCCTAGCAAGTTTTAAACTAAATAAAGGACATACCGAAGAAAATTTATCTATGACTACGTCCAAAATCTATAATGATCTCAGGTTTTCAACAAAATCAATAACTATATAGACGTGGCAATATATAAAGTGAAGAAAACACCAAGATATCCTTAAACACCACTGTCTAATAACACTAGTTATTATATATATCACCATAAACTCCTTTGCTGAGTCGTTCCACCAGTTCTTTAGAAACATTAAAAAACTTACAAGCACCAACACCAACACCAGTACTAGGCACCTGCACCTGCACCTGCACCAGCACCAAGCACCAGGCCAAGCACTAGTACCAGCACCCAACACCAACACCAAGTAGCAGGCCAAGCACCAAGCTATAGAAATTGTTAAACTACTACTCCTATATGGATTCTAAAATATATCAAGTGTTACACATAGATAACAGAAAGAAATTTCAACCAAAAAAATAAATTTACAAAGAGATTTATCATACAACTATATTACTTACTGGATGCCTAGGAAGTAGGAACAACCCTAACATGAGAACGCTAATAAAATGGAACTTGTTAATTAAAAAGGAAAAGGAAAAACTAAAAGGAAAAGGATTTGCGACTTAAATATAAGGAATTCATGTTCTAATTACAACCTACACAGTGAAGGAAAACCACAGCAACAAACGATGAAAAAGGTTTGCGAGTGTTTTGAGAATCTAAATTAGATAAAGATTATGCTTCTAAAGATGCTGACCTCCTTCCAATACATCCAAAAGAAAAGGAAAACCATCACCATTTTTGTTGAGATCATATCCATTCTTTCTACTGAACTCTTTCAACTCGGTTTTTCAAGAAGGAACCACCTCCTGATTCTCAAAAACATTGAGGACAGTTACTAGTTTTCCCTCTAACTATGAGTGATTCGCTTGATGTGAATGACCCACTTGCGATGATAGACCTGAATAACTTTTCTGTCATGACCCATGTTTGTGCCTCGAACCACTTGAACCTCATCGTCCTTGTGAACTGACATAGACACTTTTGGTAGAGATCGGTGGAGAGGGGGGCGCTCATCAACCCTTAGACATTTTTGCTAAGCTAGGGTTGCTCTAGGATGGCTCTGAAGAGTGGAGATCAAATATAGGGTTTGATGAGTGCCAAGGAGTGAAAAAAAGGAAAAAGGAAAAAAGAGAAAGAGATGGTTGAGGGAAAAAAGAAAAAAAAGATGGAAAATGAAGAAAAAGAGGGAAAAAGAAAAAAAATGATAGCAAAATTTGGTATTTGATGTAAAAAGAGAGAAAATTGACAATGTATCTATGACCTTGAATTTTAAATAACCGAGGCCATAGAGTTTTGACCTTGATTTTTTTAAAATTGAGACTAAATTTCTGAGACCGTATAGATGCATTATAGTAATGTCATACGAGTAAACCAACTATAGAGAAAAAAGTGATGCAAGAGAATAAGGAAAATTGAAAAATAATATTTCCTCATATATTATAAAGTTAGTTACAAGGCTATTTATAGATTAATTAGTTACAAAGCTACCAAGACAATAAATACATATGTACACTCTAGTAACTTTTATAGAAACAAAGTCTATTAGTTTAAAATCCTTTTATAATTGTCATTTAATTCAAAGAGGTTCAAAAATTCTAACCATCAAGAAAAACCAATTAACCTCACATGATGGGTTAGTCAAGTTGTTGCCACAACTTGGCTATATATAAGAGCACGTAGGTTTGAGAACTGTCATGGGCATGAATTCATGTAGGTACTTGGTAATAGCGCTTAATCCTACTTCCTAGGTTAAAACTATGGTAGGTGCATCTGACTCAATTTGTCCAAATTCATATAACTTAGTCGATGAATTGGGATAGTATGAACATTGCTTACCATGGTAGGTTTTTTTAACCCAAGAAAAAAAAAAAGAGAAACCAATTAACCTGATCAAGAAAAAGGCATAAAAACACACTCGATGCTCCTCGAATTACTACGAGTTTGCTCAGAGTCTCAAATTAAAGTACTTATTGATACATTATCTTGTGAAAATGAAAACTTATCAAGATTGCAGATATTTGCAATTTTTATTTCAATGCATAAATAACCGACTTATTTAATTGGTTTTATTTTTAACCCTTTTAAGAAAAACAACATCTTACAACGTAAAACAACATATATTTTCAACAAAAAGAAGCATATATTCACATAAAAATATATGTTTTTCATAAAAAAATGTTGTTTTACGTTATAAGAAAAATATAGAAAAACTTATACAAAATTAGAGCGTTCTTAAATATGGAACTTCTTAGGTATATAATAAAGATAACTTTTCTTTTAAATCAAATTATATAATAAAAATAGTTGAAGAAACTTTTTCTCTAATAGAAAAATCCCTAGATATAAGTCTATTATTTCATAATCTTATAGATTCATATAAAGAAAGATTTAACTACTTATATGTAGGATCGGTGCAAATAGATGTAAAACCTTTTACTAGAAAAAGACTAAATAATTCAATTCTCTTATATATTAGAGCCAAACACAAACAAGGTTTTCTAACTCCTTATTAGGATGCATAGAAACCTCTTTATGTTTTGAATTAATTTATTTTAATTGCTTTCCAAACTTTTCATTACACATTAAAGATAATAATGTTTCAAGAGTCTTAAAGTTTGATATCAAGACCTATAGTTTTGATATAGAAGAAGGAACAAACAATATTGCTCTTATCTACAAAATATATTTTAAAGTAATAAATACAATCAATCCACATATTAACTTAAAGGTCATTTATAAAATAAAAGAGGGGTAAAACCACTTTACCAGAATCATGGTCTCTAAATCAGGACCAACCGTAAGCAAAAGTTTCTTAAAATATGGAATTAGAACAAATCGATTTAATAATATAATGAGTTTGATTCAATTATGAAGTGATTTGATATGATATGATACGATGTATTTTAATCTGTTTGTTAAATGAGTCAAATACAACATAATATGATAATTCAAAATTAACCCAATAAATTAATATTTTAATATTATTTTATTCATCAAACACGAATTAATCCAACTTGAATGAATTTTTTAAGTCATAGTTATTAAAAATAACATATTTTTATCAAATTATTTAAAATAATAATTTCATACAATATGATACTATCTATTTTAATTTATTTATTAAATAAGTCAAATACAACATGATACGATAATTCAAAATTAACCCAATAAATTAATATTTTAATAATATTTTATTCATTGAATTAATCCAACTCAAATGAATTTTTTGAGTCATATTTGACTACAATAACATATTTTTATAGATTTTTTTTTCGAATTAACGACACAATGACTTAACTCGAGATGACTCAAATCCAAAATAACTAACATTACTTGTTTATCAATTGAATCTATACAATTGATATGATTTAATATCTTTAATCGTTGAAAGTTGGAGTATTTTAATTTCCATACGTATCTCATATGGATCACGTTTTTTTAGTATTAATTTTTTACTATGGATAATAAATATATTTTATATAAATAATTATTTTTGCACAAACGAGTCTAAAATTTTTTTTATAATAATTTTAGAAGCCTTTTGAGTCCTGTGTCATTTTGTATGAATTAATTATAAAAATAAAAAAATAAAAAAATAAATCAATTAAGCAAAATATTTTAAATAATAGTGTCAAATGTACGGTACACTTAGCTCTATTGGTTAGCTCAACATTTAGACAGATTGCTCCTTTTGAATTTGCATGTGGTGGTGTTACCAAGCATACAACCCAATTTCCTAATATAGTTTACCGCTTACTATTGTTTCGCACGTTGTAAGCTATGTTGTTCATTTCTCCTATTACAAAATGTTTCAAAGTATATTTAGGTGAAAACTAAACGGTGCACTTTCAGCTTGTGGATGATAAGCACAATCACTAGATAAGGAATTTTATATTTTAATTTTATTTGTATCAATTATCTTATTTTTTTTTACAAATATAGTGTAAATTTTTTAGGTTTATTAGTTTTTTTTACCACATTGATTGTTTGAAGTTTTGATATTGTGTAAGTTTTATCTAATATATAAATAACATGATATATTCGATCATAAAAAAAAGATAAATATTATATTATTTATAAATGCTTATCTTTTTTATACACTTGTAATTTTCACAATGCTTCAAAATTTATATGTTCTTAATTTAATTTTTTTTTATAAATATGGAAATTATTATTAATAATAAGCTTCCATGATTGCAATATTGACTGCAATCTGGATATTGTTTTTAAATTTTTAAATTTTTGTTGATTTGACCTTGAAAAATAATTTATTTATTTTGTGAAGGTATACTATATTGATCATCGTCACATTTAATCTAAATATTTTTTATAATAAAATATATAAATATTTTAATAATAATAATTTTATGTAATGATAATATTAAAAATTTATAATTAATATTAAAAATAAAATAAATATTTATATATTATTATTATTATAATAATAAAATTTATTGTAATAATACCCTTACTTATTATTCTCATTAAATTAATTATTAAAAAAACCAACCACGGACATATATAAATCTTTTATATTATTAATTAAAGTCAATCAAATACTTCCATCTAGATTTTTTAAAGTAGTAAAAAAATTTATAAGTTTTAAAAATAGTAACTATATTTTTTATTATTATTAATTTTTTAATTTTTAAAGAAATTATTTATAATAAAATTAATGAAGTATGGAATTTAAGAAAAATATTATAGTAAAATAATAATTAAAAATATATTTATTTATTTTTCAAATTTAAAAAGTATTTTTAAAATTTTAAAAAATCTCCATAAGTTTTATGATAATTTTTTCTATTAATTATTTGAAAAGATTTTGCGTTTATTTGTATCAGACTAAATTTTTTCCGTTACAAATTTAAAATTTTAGCTCACTGGACTTGTTGAACGATAATACTTTTTGTATGTATCTAACAAATTTGAAACGAGCCTATCTACCTTTATAATAACACTCACCTGTATAAATAATTTAATTATTAATATACTTTTATTTTTAATTCTTTAAAAAATATTTTATAATATAGATTTTTTTTAAAAAATATATCATTAATTTTACGCTATAAAAAATAATATATATTTTAAATATATTAAAAATATAATTTTATATTTCATAAAAGATTATATTATAAATTTCTCTATCTTCTACTTATTGTAATTTGTATGCATCGATATATATGCACACAGGTCATTCGTAGGCGTGAATTTGAACATTGCTAAATTAATTATACTTGGTTGAGCATGCCGTATGCAAATATTATCATATAAAAGATATTCATACTGTTTTGTTAATGCTCTTATCATAAATTTTATTCAGTAAATATTATCATAAACTAGATGAAAATTGTTAATGCTATTCGTAATTTTATTCGGTAATAATAATATTAAATTATAATTGATATATTTTAAATTTATAAAAAAATTATTATTTATAAAACAATAAAAATTATTTTTCTAAAAAATTAAATATTTATGATGTAAGTACCATTCTTCATGCAACACATACATAAAAAATAAAAATAAAAAATAGCAACGATTTGTAGATTAAAAAAGAGAGAAGCGAGCATCTATAAATAATAGGTTGAAGGAAAACACTCTCACTCTATAATTTGAGCACTAAAAGCTTTCTTTTCAATACAATGGCGGAAGGAATCCTTTATAACTTTGCAGAAGGAATACTCTCTAGATTGGTCTCTGAAGTTGTCAATGAGATTGCTCTAATTTGGGGAGTGAAGGAGAAGCTTCTTGGTCTTGAAGACACCATGTCAATGATCAAAGATGTTCTTCTTGATGCACAAGAACAAAGAATCCATAGACGTCATATCAAAAACTGGATTTCCAGGCTTGAAGATGTGGTTCAGGATTTCGAAGACTTGTTGGATTACATGGAAACTGATGCTTTGCGAAGACAGGGGAGAGCCAATAAGAATCAACTTCTCAAAGAGGTACGCAATTTCTTTTCCTCTTCAAACCGAGTTGCTTTTCGATTCAAAATGGCTCATTGGGTAGAAGATATTAAGAAAAAGTTAGCCGTAATTCAAGCTGATAGAAGAGAATTTCAACTAGAGGTACGCCTTGAAGAGGCTCCTCATCTAGTTGCAAGTAACGTGAGATTTGAGCAAACTCACTCATTTGTACCTGAAGAAGAAGTTATTGGCAGAGATCTTGATAAGTCAAATATTATGAACAAACTATTAAATGTTGATCAAACAAATCAGCATGTGTCAACTATTGCTATAGTTGGTTGTGGAGGAATGGGAAAAACTTCACTTGCTCAACTTGTTTTTAATGACAAAAACATCCAAAATCATTTCCAATTAAAGATGTGGGTGTGTGTCTCTGATGTTTTTGTTGTGAAAACAATTGTTAAGCAAATCATCAAATCTGCTACTAGTGAGAGTCCAGATCGTAATTCTGAAATGGATCAATTGCAAAATCAACTCAGAAATGAGCTGAAGGATAAGAGATATCTTTTAATATTAGATGATGTATGGAATGATGATTTTTCAAAATGGGATGAGTTAAGAGTCATATTAGGTGGTGGTGCTATGGGAAGTAGAATTCTAGTAACAACCCGTAGTACGAGAGTGGCAAACATTACAGGTGACCAAGAACCATATCGTTTAGGGATACTAGATGATGGGTTTTCTTGGTCTCTGTTTAAAAAAATGGCCTTTAAGGAGGGATATGAAGGTAATAAAAGCATTGAAGATATTGGAAATGAGATTTTGAAAAAGTGTGGCGGAATTCCCATTGTCATCAAGACAATAGGAAGTATGTTGCGTTTTAAAGATGCAGAAAATGAATGGCAACAATTCCTTGATAAGGAGCTTTCCAAAGTGCCCGAATATACTGACAACATTTTACCAAGGCTAGAATTGAGCTATAATCATCTTCCATCACATTTAAAACATTGTTTTGCTTTTTGTAGCTTATTTCCCAAAGATCATGATTTCCGTGTTGAGGAGATGATTAGATATTGGATGGCACTAGGTTTTGTCAATTCACTAGACCAGAGTCAACCTCATATTGAAGATGTTGGTTTTGAATATTTTAAGGAGTTGTTGTCGAGATCATTTTTCCAACAAGTTGAAATAAATGTGTGGGGTGATATAAGGAGTTGCAAAATGCATGACTTCATTCATGATCTTGCTATAAAAGTAGCAGGAACAGAGTGCATTTCATTACATCCAAAGGGAGAAAATATTGTCAAAAGAACTCGTCATGTATCATTTCATTGTGATTTTGAGCAACCGTTTCCAACTTACATGCTTCAAGCAGAAAGGATACGAACAGTTCTTAAACAATTTGGATTAGTCCATTTGTTTGATGAGCCAACTGTTTATAAAATTACCTCAAGTCTGAAGCGCATACGATTGTTGAATTTGAATACCTCAAATATTAAAAGAGTCCCCAAATCTATTGATAAGTTGTTGCATTTGCGCTATTTGGATTTATCTTATAATAAGGTTCTTGCCACACTACCTAATTCTTTGTGTAAATTACAAAATTTACAAACGTTGATACTGAATGGTTGTCAAAATTTTCAAAAGTGGCCAAAAGACTTTGGAAAATTAGTCAATCTCAGACATCTTGAGCTTATGTTTTGTGAGATCCTAAAAGAATGGCCAAAAGACATAGATAAACTTGTCAATCTCAGACATCTTAATTTTAGATGTTGTCCTTTTGTGTTTGAGAGACGCATGCCGCGTGGATTGAGTCAGCTCACCAATCTTCAAACATTATCACCAAAAATATGTATAGATGTTAATATGGAGTTTGGGATATTGGTAGATTTAAAAAACTTAAGAGGAGGAGAGCTAGAAATTGTAAATTTGAGGCACCAAAAATATGAAATCTCAAAAGCAAATTTGAAGGAAAAGCAGTTTAACAGCGTAATACTAGAATGGGAGAACAATGGGAAAGTTGATAATGATGAGACTAAAGCTATTGCTGACGAGGAAACATTGCATGACCTGCAGCCTTCCCAGAACCTCAAAGAGTTGAAATTAGATGGCTATTGTGGTTACAAGTGCTCGAGTTGGTTTGATTCTCTTACAAATGTGTTTAGGATTGAGTTGAAGAACTGTAAAAATTTGAAATATCTACCGGGGTTGGCTCATTTGCCTGCTCTCAAAGAATTGATACTTGAGAGTTTGCCCGCCTTGGTGTGTATTTCAAGCAATAATAGCGAAGAATTGATCTGGAGATCATCATCCTCATCTTCCAAATCAACATTGTTCTTTCCATCCTTGGAGAATCTCACTTTGGAGAATATGCCTAGTCTGAATGGATGGTGGAATATTAACGATGAAGATAACAGCCTCCTCAGAATATTACCGACATTTCCTTGTCTTTCTGAGCTGACGATTCTGAAATGTCCAAGACTCAATTGTATGCCGTTTTTTCCATCCCTAGATAAACGTTTATGTTTTGATTATATAAGTTGGAAGGGTATATTGCAGAGTACATTGATGATTACCGACATTGAAGGAGCATTAACAACAACTTCTTCTTCTTCTCATTTGACCAAATTGAGGAAGATGACCTTGACGGATTCTGAAGACATAGAGTCTCTACGCTTATCATCAAAAAGCCTCACATCTTTGAATAACCTTGAGATTAAGGAGTGCCCTAGATTAAAACTCATCTTCTCAGGCATTCAACATCTCACGTCACTTCAGACACTGTCAATTGATAATTGCGAGGAGCTCGAGCTGCTTTTCGATGATGTCACCATGTCTAAGTCCCTCGTAAACCTTTCTTCTTTGTATCTGCGTCACCTTCCAAAAGTTAAGGCTTTTCCGGATTGCATAAGTAACCTTAAATCTCTTAAGGTTTTGAGTATCATAAATTTGGAGAATTTAAACAGCTCAGGATTGAAAGGGATATGTAGCCTTCCCTCTTTAGAGGAACTTTCTCTTTCGTCTTGCAACAGGCTTTCAACACTCCCTCAAGAAATATGTCGTCTTTCCAGCTCGTTAAAAGAATTGACAATCTTTAAATGTCTCCATTTTCATTCACTGCCTGGAGAAATATTTAGTCTCACCTCTCTAGAGATATTGAACTTGTCTAGACTTCCCAAATTGAAGTCTCTTCCTCAAAAACATTTGCTCGACAACATCCAAGAAATCAAGTTTTGGAATAATGAGAAAGAAAATGTATTCATCAAATCAGTCCAAAGTCAAGATAGAGATCCCCCGACCAACCTCAAACTCCAGATTGGATTCATGCCACATTTGGAAGAGCCTGTCAGGTACCATTTATAACTAGTAAATTTTTGTTCAAGTTTCGTCTCCTTTAATTACCTCACTTTTCTCTGTTATTCTGGTTTTCTTTTACCCATTACAAGTGTGGTATGATTTAGTACCATTCATGATAAGTTGATTGTTGATTTCAGCTTAGACTTGGTTTTTATTTTTTTGATAATTTTGTTTTGGGTTTTGGAGAAACCAATGGGGCGATGGGATGTAGTTTTTCAAATTGATTTCTTTTAATGTATATTTTTGGGATTCTGCAGGAATTCTGGATTTTCATTATCATATGAAAGGAATAGTGAGAGATATTTGGGATTCGGCAGGAATTCTGGATTTTCATTATCATATGAAGGGAATATTCGTACATAATTAAAGGTTAGCTACTTAATATATAGAGTCTAATTGCATCGTAAATGATATACGATCCTTATAGTTGTTTGTATTATAATGTTGTTTTTCTTTTTTCCGATTTCAGCCATTGTTTTTAGTGATTTAGGAAAGACCATAGTATTGGTTTTTTATGATTTGAAATAATTACTGGTGGTTGCCAACTCTATTAGGCTATTAATAAAAATGTAGCATGCTTTATTTATCAAAATTTAAAAAATAAAAATTTAAAAATGGATTATCAAAAATGTTTAATTTTAAATTTTAAAATAAATTAATTATCAAATAAATACTTTATAAATTGCTGTCAGACATCTTATGAATATAAAAATATTTCCTGACAACTTTCTTAAGTATAAATTGTTTTAAAGGATAATAATATTAACATAATATAAATTATTATTACGTTATTAATAGTTTTGTTCTTACAATAAGATACAATTAATTTAGAAATAAAATAAATATTTTATATAATTTTATTGTGATAATATATAAAACCCTACTTTAAAAGTTTAATATTTCAAATATAAAGAACTATTTGTTGAGACTGGAGTGACTTAGGTTTTGGTTTTATCTGTTATTGTTAGTTTTGAAACTTTGTGAGATAAATCCTAATATCCTAATATGTAAATCATTATAGAGTGAGCAAATGGATTAATCAAGGAGATTCTTGTTTATGTGGCTTCTATTCAAAAACAATTTTAAGGAAGTTAAGGCACGTTGAATTCTCTGTTCTTATATATTGAATGGACTCTATGAGAACTACAAATGTTGATGAAATCTCCAACTCTCCCGTCTCAAGATCAAAGAGAACTACAAATGTTGGATTCAAATATTTTCTTGTTATTTATCTATATTTTATTTGTATTTGATCCTTGTTGGATTCAACTATTTCCTTGTTATTTGTTATTTATCTATATTTTGTTTGTATTTGTTTTTTTTATATTTATCTATATTGTGTTTGTATTTGTTGTTTGTTGGATTCAACTATTTCCTTGATATTTTTTATTTATCTATATTGTATTTTTATTTAAATAAGTGTTATTATTTAATATCTTATGTTGAAAGATAGAATTTTGATATTAATAATACTTATAATTATAGGTTTTGTTTAAGATTTATTTTTTTATTAATTTAATAATATTTATAATTGATGAATTAGATTGAAAATAGTTTTACAAATGTGACAACTTAACGGAGATATGTTTGAATATTATTAATCTGATATATTATTTAAAGATTATTTGTATTTATTTTATTTGTTGATTTTTTATTTAAAAAATATATTTTTAATATAAGATCACGATATATTAAGCTTGTAATTAATAAATAATGTATTCTCATATATATATATATATATTTGTTTTTATCTTTTAAAAAAATTAAAAACAAATTCACATAATTTTTTAATTAAGTTTATAAAATTTAATTCTATATTACTGATAATAAGTAATGGTTACTTAATAATTATTGATAATAAGCAATGGTTACTTAATAATTATGATAGTTTTAGTTTTTTATAAATAGAGATCAAAATAATATTTATTTCAAGTACACATCCCATGATAACTTAAAATTAAAAAAAATCATGATACGTTATTGAGTATATCAAATTTTGATCGAATTTATACTATTTCTTTATTTTAAAATATCATTCTATAAGATAAAATTATTTACATGTTATATAATATCTATATCTCATTATCTAATATATATATATATATAAACTTAACCAAATAATAATGAAGTGTTTTTTGGCTAATGTATATATCCTATTCAATACTCTAACTCTCCGTTCCATTGATTCCAACAACTCCATTTTTTAATAAAAAAATATTTTTATATTTTTTTCACCTCTCTTTCCCTAATTCTCATTTACTCTATTTTCTTAAAATATAATCATTCACTCATTTTTAATAAATAATAATTTATTTTTATTATAAATAAAAAATAAAAAATAATTTATATTTATATAATAAAAGTATATACTTTTATAACCAATAACTTATCAAAATTTTATTATAAAATAATTTAAAATAATAATAATAATAAATTATAAAATTTTAAATTATTAAAAACTTTACTAAATAGTTACAATAATTTTTATGAAAAATTATTGACATTTTTAAAAAATAAATTATTTAAGATTAAAAAAATTAAAAAATAGATTACATTGTAACAAATATCTCTAATATCATTATAATTTTAATTATTAATAAGATAACAAATATTTATTAACAATAATTATATTTAAGTATTAAAATATAATTAATTCAATATAATTTATATATTTTATTATATTAATAATAAAAATAATTATAATAATATTATATTATATAATATTTTCTCACAAAATTTGTGATATATTGTTCTATATTTGTATTGTTTATTATAAAAAATTGGATATAGAGACTTCGCAATTTTTTTTAATAATTTAATTATTTTTATATCATAATTATATTTAATAATAATAATAAGAAGAATGTATTATATTATTTATGAATTATCAAAATATTTAACATATCATTTTCAATATATGTATAAATTTATATTTATTTTATTGTAAAATAAATTATTTTTTATTTTTTAAAATAAATTTTTTAATATATGATATGATAGAAAAATTTATGTATTTAAAATTAATTATAAATTTATAAGATGTTAATATTTTTTTTATATTTATAATAATTATGTTTTACAAAATGGAGCTAATATATCTTTTTTTAAAATAAAATTGATTAAAAATTTTGTTTTTAAGTTTAAGGTAAGATATTGTCTATTTTTTAAAAAAATCTCACTTATGTCAATTTTTAAACTATTGTGTGGAAGATGATTTTTATAGACAAAACCCCAATAATGAACATAGTTAATAATACATTCATATTAAATTCGTAACATCTATCTAAAAATTGGCATAATATATATCTCATGTGTTTTCTAATGTTATAAATTAGCATTTGCAGAAGTGAAGATCAAGTCTAATTTTGGTTGTACAAATATATAATAATGGGTAACATCAAAAATAATAAGCAATAAATGGCACACAATGATTCAAGTGGTTCAACTTTTTAATGTGAAAAATCTACTCCACTAATAATTAAATGGAGATACAAACACCAATTTTTAGAGAGTTTCACAAAATTATACCAAATCCAAAAATATATCCAGAAAATATCCCCCTCTAATTTACTGGTAATATATAGTAAGATAAATTAACAAACTTGCTATTAAATCAAATATTACCGTACAAACAGAATAGCCGCTTATTGCATATTTTCAACCCTCTAAACTGCCAAACAAATAGCAGCTCCGCTATTGATGGATAGTGAAAATTGAACTGCTTGACTGGACGAGAATGGAGCTAGAAGTGGCAATGTTTTGTTTGGCCTTCAATGTTTTGGGCCATTATTTAACAAATCTCTACCTTGGCTCAAAATAGAAAAAACAATTCTTCAAATGAAATTCCTCAGATTACCAAATAACCGTCATCCAAAGCCCCGAATGGTGATCACCTTCTACAAATACCAATCAAATCCAAACAATGCTTGAACTTGCTAAATGGAACTGGTTTGGTTAACATATCAATTGGATTCTCTATAGTGACTATCTTATTAACAACAATAGCACCTTGAGAGACAATGTCACGAACGAAGTGATATCTGACATCAATGTGTTTGGTTCTTTCATGATACATAGTATTCTTAGTCAAGTGTATTGCACTCTAATTATCACAAAATACAATAGAAGTATCCTGCTGTAAATCCAAATCACAGACCAAACCTCTAAGCCAAATGGCTTCTTTCACTGCTTCTGCTGCTGCCATATATTCTGCCTCTATCGTAGACAAAGTAACTGTAGACTGTATAGTAGCCTCCTAACTAATGGCACAATGAGAAAGAGTGAAGACATAACCTGTCAGAGATCTTCTTCTATCCAAATCACTAGCATAATCAGAGTCCACATAACCAATAACACTGCAACCAGTATTAGAACTTTCATCATATACCAAACCAAAATTAGATTTACCTCTCAAATACTGAAGTATTCATTTCACTGCTTGCCAATGACCCTTACCAAGTTTACCCATATATCTGCTCACAATACTAACTACATGTGAAATGTTTGGACGAGTACAAACCATAGCATACATCAAACTACCAATGGCATTAGCATATGGAACCTAAGACATGTACCGCTCTTCTTCTTCTGACTATGGTGACTAATCCAAAGAAAGCCTGAAATGTGCAGCTAACAGCGTACTCATAGGTTTAGACTCTTTCATACCAAAACGTTCAAGAACTTTTTTAACATAACTTTTCTGAGTCAAATAAAACTTGCCCACTTGTCTATCCCTGTAAATTTTTATGCCCAAATTCGCTACACCTAAATCTTTCATCTCAAACTCACCATTAAGTTGATATTTTAATTTCTGAATCTCAGACTTATTCTTAGAAGCAATAAGCATGTCATAAACATAAAGCAACAAATAAATGGATAAACCATCATGAAATCTTTTATGATAAACACAACTATCATAATCACTCCTAGAGTAATCATGATCAATCATAAAAGAATCAAACCGCTTATACCACTACCTATGAGATTGCTTAAGCCCATATAAACTTTTTCAATAAACAAACATGATCTTCCTTACCTAGAACAACAAACCCCTATGGTTGATGCATATATATTTGTTCCTCAAGCTCACCATGTAAGAAGGTTGTCTTGACATCAAGTTGTTCTAATTCCATGTCAAACAATGCAACCATAGCAAGAAATACACTAATAGAGCTATGTTTCACAATAGGTGAAAATACTTCATTAAAGTCAATACCTTTCTTCTGACAATAGCCCTTTACAACAACACGTGCCTTGAACCTAGCTGCTTCAACCTGAGGTATACCTTCTTTTTTCTTGAAGACCTATTTGTTTCTAACAATCTTCTGGCCCTTAGGTGGTTTCACCAATTCCCAAGTATGATTCTTATGAAGTGATTCAATCTCTTCATTCATAACAACCAACCACTGAACAGACTCATCACAAGTAACAACTTCATTATAACTAGAAGGTTCATGGACCTCAATAGACTCTGCCACAGATAATGCAAAAGAAACTAAGTCTGCATATGCGTACCTCTGAAGGCGACGAATCTCTCTTATTCCTTTATCCTTAGCGATACTATATGGTTTCACATGTTGCTCTTCTGCTACGTCATGAGCAAAATCATCTATCTCATCCACAAATGGCTTATCTGAAGTGCCCTATTGCACTTGACTAGGAGCTCCACTCTCAAGCTCTACCTGTTCACTAACACCATGGTCTTTATCTATAATAATAAACTTTTTTTTCTTTTGCAACATGGAAAACTCATCAAACTTAACATCTCTACTAATCAAAAATTTAGGTGACTTGGGTTCAACACACCATAATCTATAACCCTTCACCCCAGAAGGATAGCACAAAAATATGCATTTCAATGCCCTAGGCTCAAGTTTACCATCATTAACACGAGCATAAGCAGGACAACCAAAAACTTTCAAATCAGAATAATTAGCAGGAGTACCAAAGAATACCTCAAACAGAGTCTTCAACTCAATTGCAGTTGATGGAGACCGATTCACCAAATAGCAGGCATGGTTACAACCTTCACCCCAAAAGGATTTATCCAAGCCAGCTTGAAAGAGCATACAACAAGCTCTTTCTAAGAGAGTCCTATTCATATGTTCTGCTACTCCATTTTGCTGTGGTGTATGACGCACAGTGTGGTGTCTCACTATGCCATTTCTTTCACAGAACTCATTAAACCGACTATCATAAAATTCCAAACCATTATTAGTTCTCAAATGCTTGATTTTCTTGCTTGTTTGATTTTCTATACAAGCCTTGAATTTCACAAATTTTGAGAACGCATCATTCTTGATCTTCAGAAAATATACCCAAACATGATGGGAGAAGTCATCAATAAAAGTCAACATATACCGGGCACCACCCTTAGACACAACACGAGAAGGACCTCAAAGATCTGAATGAATATAATCAACAGTACCTTTCCTTTTATGGATGGTTGTACTGAACTTGACCTTGCGATGTTTTCCATAAACACAGTGCTCACAGAAATCAAGCTTCCTAGTTTTCTAACCACAAAGCAAATCCCGTTTGCTCAAAATAGACATCCTTGCCTCACTCATATGCCCAAGCCACATGTGCCATAATAGAGTAGTGTATGAATCTTGATCTAATGAGGACGAAAATGATACACTATCAATAGCAATGCTACCTTGAAGCATATAGAGACCACGCGACAATTGCCCTTTAATAACAACAAGAGCACCCTTATTAACTTTTAAAACTCCACCTTTAGCTACACACTTGTAGCCTTATGAATAAAGAGTACCCAAAGATATTAAATTATTTTTCAAATCTAGAACATGGAGAACATCTTTCAAAGTCCTAACAATACCATCATGCATCTTAATTTGGACAGTACCAATACCAATAACCTTGCAGGACATAATATTTCGCATCAAGACAACACCTCCATCAATAGACTGATAAGAAGCAAACCAATCTCTACTAGGGCACATATAGTAAGTGCAACCAGAATCAAGAATCCAAACATTTTCAAGAGAACCAATAGATAGTGATAGAACATTTTCACCATCGGAACTAGAACTATCTACAACACCAGCAACACCATTAGTACCAGAAGACGTTGTCATAGATTTTCATTTACCTTTGAGTTTCGAACAATTTACTTTCCAGTTCCCTTCTTGACGGAAATAGTTGCATTTATTTTTTTCTTTTCTAGATTTGTATATAAACTTGCCTCTATTATTGCTTATGCCTTTTTCTTGATTTCTATCTTTTACAAATAAACCACTGCTATTATCATTACTACTTGTAGACACCTTTTTCTTCAACTCTCTAGAATTCAAAGCTACTTTGACATCTTCCAAAGAAATAGTGTCTCGTCCATATAACATCGTATCAACAAAATGTTCAAATGAATGAGGTAAAGAACATAATAGAACTAAAGCATGATCCTCATCATCAATCTTAACACCACTACTTTTTAGATCACAAATAATTTTAGTAAATTCATCAAGGTGATCGTGTAAAGGTGTACCTTCTAACATTCTGAATGTATACAAACGCTGAATTGAACTGAGAGCATTTTCCATTAATGCATATTTTTCTTCATCAGTTAATTTTTCTGGCAATTTATCATTGCCTTCAAGTGTCTTAACGAGCTCTTCTTTAACTAATACGACCCGCATCTTCATACGCCAAAGACTAAAATCATTTCTACCATTGAATTTCTCAATTTTAAATTTTGCCGCCATGATAGAAAACCCAATATTAAATAAATAGAAGCACAACCCAAAAAAATATGAAATCAATCAGATAACTAGAAGCTCAAAATAAATCCAAAAGAGTAAACTTGATCAGTTTCAATAAATAGCAGAATTACCCAAAGCTCTGATACCAATTTGTTATAAATTAGCACTTGCAGAAGCGAAGATCGGGTCCAATTTTGGTTGCACAAATATATACTAATGGGTAACAACAAAAATAATAAGCAATAAATGGCACACAATGATTTAAGTGGTTCAACTTTTCAATATGAAAAGTCTACTCCACTGACGACGGCACACCGAGGAAAATCCACTAATAATCAAATAGAGATACAAACACTAATTTTCAGAAAGCTTCACAAAATTACACCAAATCCAAAAATATATCCAGAAAATATCTCCCTCTAATTTACTGGTAATATATAGGAAGATAAATTAACAAACTTGTTATTAAATCAAATATTACCGTACAAATAGAATAGTCGCTTATTGCATATTTTCAACCCTCTAAACTGCCAAACAAATAGCAATTTTGCTGTTGATGGATAGTGAAAATTGAACTGCTTGGCTGGACGAGAATAGAGCTAGAAATGGCTCTGTTTTCAGCTTCCAATTTGGCTTTTCTGTTCTTATCTACAGCAGTTGTTGCTTTCTCTTTTTTTGTAGCTACAGTTTCAATTTTTCTCTCCGGTAGTTTCTGGTCTTCACGTAGAGTAGTTCTCTCAAGCTGCTAGTTGTTTTCTTCTTTTCTTATTCTTGCAACTGAGGGTTTTGTTTGGGCATTAATGTTTTGGGCCATTAGTTAACATCCACCAAAAGACTTTTGATAATAAAATGAATATATCATCTTTTTATTTATAATATTCAAATCTCATAAGCTATACAACTAAATATAAAGAAAAACAATATTAACTGATAATGATATTAGCGTCTTATACACACCGAAGTCACAAAAAGGTCACTAAATAGTTTCTAAAGCATTAACATAAATAAAAAAAGATAATAAGTTCTTTTTACTATCAAAAGATAGGAAATTCATGTTATGTAATATCAACGAATTGATTTAAATTTACTTCGAAGATAATGCTCAAAATACTCCGTCAAAAACTATTAATACTTAAGAGGAAAAATTTTAAATGAAAAATATGATGAATAAAAATACTTAGTGAGTGGATAAATTTAAGTGAAATTTTATTTATTATACATGTTTATTAAAACCTTAATACAATTGTTGAACTAAAACATCTATTTCTATAAACATACTCTATGTTTTATTAGAAGTCTAAAGAATTACAAATAATCACAAAATATTTTTTGTAATAAAAAAACTCTTAAGCTTAAGAAAATAATTATTATTAAATATATTTATTTAACTTTAATGATTTAACCGTAAAATTAATATAAATTATAACATAAAAATATTCACAAATAATATTAATAATTTGAAAAAATATATATATTAGCAAATTATTAATGTAAGCAAAATAAATAACTTACATTTAATAAATTATAAGAATTAAAAAAATTTCACCAAACTCATATTTGAAGAAGAGGTAAACATACATGTATAGATCTTATGCATACGCAGACAGAAAAGTCTTAATTACTTGTGTTTGTCATACGCGCGCAGATAGGGGTCTAATAATTAATTATTTATTTATATTGTTATTGTTGAATTTGATGGATGGTGCTTATTTAATAGTTTAAAAATAATACATAAAAATATTATGAAATACTAGTGTAAAAAGCTACATATAAAGTTCTATGTGCTAATCCAAATATATACACTTACTACGAAACAAAACTGAGTAAAAATTTATGAATTAACATAATAATATATATAATGTTATGGAATACTTTCAAAAGTTGAATATAAATTTTTAGTTCTAATCAAAATATATATTTATGTCATAAATTTGAGTAAAAAATTATGAATACTCCTAAGAACAGTTATCCACTTTTTAAACATAAGATGCTCATTTTATAATAAAAATGTACTAAATTTATGAAAACTTAAGAAATAAAATTAAACATTATGAACACTTTTATGTAAATTTGAATGTTACCCTAAAAATACTAAAGCATGAGATGCTAACATATGACTTCTAACTTTAATAGTCTTACACTCCTAGGCTCGACTCAAGAATGCATATTCTTTAATCAATTCAAATTATAAGTAAAAAGAAAAATGGTTAAAAAAACTCACTAAAAGGTAAGGTTAGTACTTATTTCCTTGGGCATAAATTTGGATAAAACTATTTTAAATTCATTATACATTATCTTCAATCAAATAATCATAACTTTAAAAAAAAATATTCAAAAATATTTTTTAGAATCCATCACAAATTAAGAATTTCTAGCTATCACATGATCATTGAGTGTCAGTAAAAAAATTTTAAATCATCAAATTAAAAACTATTAGAACACACCGTGTACAATTTAATATACTTCCAGACCTAAATTTAGAAAATTAGGTATAACTTTCAATAGAATTATCCAAATCTATTTCTCTAAGATGATACAAAAATTAGATGTTTTAAGCTTTAAAACAAAATATAACACATCCAATTATAATCTCTATACATATCAAAAACTAATAGTCAAGCTCTGAAACAATATATAACCCACCTAAATAAAATATGTAAACCCATTTCAAAATCACAATTTACACGTTAAGTTGAAACAAAGTTTTTAGTTTCGATATGTATAAAACATGTTTTGGTAAAACTAATATAACTTTATGTACAAAACTCCAAATGATAAACCGTTAAATTACTATTAAACTAGACATCCACATATTTTTAAAATAGTATGATTTGATGCCTAAGTATTCCAGGAGAATTTCTAGTTTCCATTGCAACATCTTGAAAACAGTTTTCTAAAATATAACAACACAGTTTTTAAACTTCAAAGTTTTGGCTAAAAGAGTACCAATTCCTCAAGAAAAATCTTTAAAAACTTCAAGAATATATTCATGAACGCTTCAATTCACAATGGATGATTCTCCCACATGAATTATTCATAAAAAATAAAAAAATAAAGAGAAGAACTAAAAAGACATGAAGTAAAGATGACATTTTTATCTTAAAATCAATTTGAGGAAAATATTTGAGCTCTTATTTTATATATCTCTCTCTTGGTCTAGTTCTCATGAAGCTAGAGACATGAAACAAACGGGATGGCTAAATACCCTAAGGAAGCTTGTAGACAATACAATGATATATAGGTTGTAAAATTACTAAAATGGTCTTCCTTTAAAAAAATTTTAAACTATTAAACTAAGAACATTTGGTAATTTTTATCACTCAATTAGAATGTGCTGAGAAATCCATAGAGAAAATAAGGAATATAGATTTTTAAATTACTAAAATGTCCCTTTTTATAGAAACTTTCTAAGCTATTCAATTAAGAGTATTTTGGTAATTTTTTACTCAATTACTCAAAATTTCTAACATATGCAAGAAAACTTAAAAAAAATATTTTAAACAATTTTAAACTATCCACAAATTAAATTTTAAATACAAAATATTTATTTTTCTAATTGAAGAAAAAGACTATTTTAAAATTTATAAAATTTAAAACAAAATACAATTACTTACTAAAGATGTTTTCATGGTTCTTCCACCTAGTTTTGAAGAAGCAACTGGCCTAGTATGTAAGTTAAGGAAAGCTTTATATAGCTTGAAGCAAGCTCCTTAGGTTTTGTTTGCAAAGTTAAGTTGTGTCTTGGTAGATCTTAGCTTTGTAGCTTCCAATAGACACTTCTTTCTTTTTGTTGGATTGTGATGCTATCTATATGGTCACTCCCATAAAAAGGAAGAGATAACCTTCTATTATTTAATATCTAGTGCAATTGTGTTAAAAAAATATGTTTATATTATTATATTTATGATAAGGATAATTGTGAGAGACACTACAATAGTATTATACATACACAATGTTGCTCATAATTTCTTATATCTCACGTAGTAGTCAAAAATGATCCTTATCAATAAAGAGTTTTATGAGCAAGTTCAATAAGTATATATTTATTATATGAGTGTAAACATAATATAATTATAGTAAGATGATAGAGACCCAAAAGTTATCTTTTAATTATCGTAATAGATAATTAAAAATAAATATATACAAAAGTTAACTATATACAACATATAAGTTTTTATATCTTTATATATCTTATATCATCTTGAAATTATTAAATCAAGAATAATAGTTAAATATTTTTATTTTATATAATTATTAGAATGAGATTGAATAATATTATAATATGATTTTTTTAAAACATTTAAGCTAAATATCCTTAAAATAGTAAGTGTTAGAAAAAAATGATAAATAAATAAAGAGGATGAAAAAAATCTTTAATTTGATGATTTAAATACTACAAATGATGAAAACAAGTAAAAATTGGTGAAAAATGACATTAAAAAGCACTAATGTGTGAGTCTCTGCTTTTGTTTCTTTCAATAGCCAAATGGGCTTATTCTTCTTCAAAAGTAAAATGGTCACACGTGGCCAACATCTTTTGTTTTTTTAATAAATAAAAACTCTTAATTTTATTAAAATCTAATAAATTATCAATTTAACTATAAATTAAATAATTAATATTAACATTATTAATTATAGATGAATTATTTTTAATCTTTTAACATTAATTTAAAAATATATATCAATATTTAATATAATAGTAAGAAAATAAAAATAAAAACAATATATATATATATATATATATATAATTTATGTAATTAAATTCTATAAAATAAAAGTAGTTCTCACGATGATACGCTTAAAATAATAGTTTATTAATTTATTAGTTTAGTGAATAATAAATATATAATAATAACTCTTGTATGAGAAACATAATTTAACATGATTGATTTGATCTATATTAACCCTATTTGTATAATTTTATTTAATAAATAATTTAAATATAATATGATAAAATATGATTTTATTTAATTAGTATATTTATTATCTAAGAAGATAATCATGAATATAATTTGATTTAACTTAATAAGTATATTTATAAAAAAATTAATTTTTTATATTAGTTATCTATCATTTTTTTAATTAATGAGATATAATATGATCTAAAATTAAAAATGATTAATTCAACGTAATAATGATTTTCTCGTAATTGAAACGATCGAATCTAATTTACCTATTATATAAATAATCATAAATTATATTAGTTGTAGTTAAGAAAATTATATTATATATAATAAAAATAATAAAGTAATTATTCATAAGAAAATATATTTATTATAAGTATATGTTGTGATGAAAAAAATAAAATATTATATTTTTAATTAAATACACACTTTTTAATTATAAAATGAGTAATTTTATATGGTATTAATAAAATATAAAAATTACTTAAGAGGATATATTTGTTCATTATCTTGCTATAAAAGTAGCAGAGTGGTACATTACCTAATTCTTTGTGTAGATTCCAAAATTTACAAACATTGATACTAAATGGATGCATTGATCTTCAAATTAAAGTGACCAAAAGACTTTGAAAAATTAGTTGATCTCAAGCATCTGAGTTTTCTTCTTGTAGAAGACTCAAAGAATTGCCAAAAGATAAAAAAAACTTGTCAATCTTAGACATTTTAATTTTAAATATTATAATAATGTGTGGAGAACAACATGTCGGGTGGATTAAGAAGTGCTCGAGTTGAAACGTTATCACCAGAACCTCAAACATTTGAATTTATATGGCTATTGTGGTAACAAGTGCTCGAGTTGGTTTGAATCTCTTACAAATGTGATTAGTCTTGAGTTGATGAATTGTACAAATTTACAATATCTATCATGGTTGGCTCATTTGCCTGCACTCAAAAAATTGAGTCTTATTGATTTGCCTGCCTTGGAGTATATTTCAAGCAGTAATAGTAATGAATCGATATCATCATCCTCATCTTCCAAATCAAAATTGTTCTTTCCATCCTTGAAGGAACTCACTTTGGACAATATGCCTAGTCTTAAGGGATGATGGAATATCAACGAGTCTCTTCTCGTAACATCAAAAAGCCTCACATCTCTGGAGGGCCTGAATATTTGGAAGTGCCCTAAATTAAAGAGTATTTTCGATGATGTCAACATGTCTAAATCCCTTGTAAACCTCTCTTATTTGTTTCTGATTGACCTACTAAAAGTTGAGGCTTTTCCAGATTACATCAATAACCTTAAATCTCTTAAAATTTTGAAGATTATGAATTTGGAAAATTTAAATAGCTTAAGACTGAAAAGGATATGTAGCCTCCCTTCTTTAGAGAAAACTCCCTCGAGAAATATGTCATCTTTCCTGCTCGTTAAAAAAATTGATAATCTTTAATTGCCCTAGCTTCCATTCCATGCCTGAAGTAATATTTAGTCTCACCTCTCTAATGATATTGAACTTAACCAAACTTCCGAAATTGAAGTCTCTTCCTCGTAAACATTAGCTTGCCAAGATCCAAGTACTCAACTTTTGGTATAGGAATGAGATTGGGATAAAAGTCAAAGTGTTCAGATCAGAACCTAAAGTTTTCCAAAGTTAAGCTAGAGATCACTTGACCAACCTTCGGTACCTCACACTCAATATTAAGACCTGCCCACATTTGGAAAAGCCTATCATGTACCTTATATTATTCATCATTCATAACCAGTAAATTTTTGTTCAAGTTTTGCATTGAAAACTTACTAAAATACTCTCAATATCTTTATGAATAACTCTTTCTTTTTTTTAAGATATAAGTATGATGAGATAATGATTGTAAATCAAAATACTAAAGATGCTATCGATCACTTAAACAAAAATATGCATACTATCACTTTGACAAGTACTCTTTGTCTATCCCACTGTCCCTTTTCTTTCTTGGGAGAAAAAAAGAAGCTCTACACCACTCTCTTCCGTCTCCTTTAACTCCCTTTCCTCAATTCTTCTGGTTTTCTTTTACCTATTAGAAGTTGTACGTGGTATGATTTAGTACTATTCATTATAATTTGGTTGTCCATTTCAGCTTGGACTTGGTTTTTATTCTTTGGATGGTTTTTTGATAATTTTGTTTTGGGTTTTTGAGAATCCAATGGGGCAATGGGTTGTAGTTTTTCGGATTCTACAGGAGTTCTGGATTTTGTGTATCATTTGAAGGGGAGAGTCCATTAGATCATGATGCATTTGATTTTGTATGAGTATAGTTGATCAGGTCGAAGATTTGTACATACTGGAATGGGCTTCCTCTAGGAGAATCAAGGTTAGCTAATTAAGATATATAGTCTTAGTCTAACTACATCAATAATGATATAGATTCCTTACAATTGTTTGTATTATAATATTGTTTTAATTTTGTTTATATACTTTTGAATTATATAGGATGTAGAAATATAGTCGACTATTTAAAAATGATTTTGTATTTTCTTCTATTTTTATTTCAATCTTATACTCTATCCTACTCTTGTTCCTATCTCCTTTTCTCTTCTATTTTATTTTTTTCTTCTTTGTTCTAATATATTTTATCTCATTTTTCTACTTTCTTCTACTTTATTTCATTCTTCTACTTTCAACTTCTATTTTATTTCAATTTTCTATTTTCTTTTATTTATCTCAATATTTTACTTTCATCTCTCTTTTTTAGAGGCAGCTAATCTTTTATTTTCCTTTTCTTTTGCCCATTGATACATGTAAATTTCACCCACTTAAATTCTAATATACAAGTAAAATTTATATAATGTACAAATAATATGAATCATTAAATCTTAAGGTTAATTTCAAATGAAGTTTTTTCATACTATTTATAAATATTAATTAATATTTTTTTAATTAATATAGAATATATTTTTTATACCATAAGATAATTTAGCTATTTTGTTTTACAATTTAATACATTGTTTGAGTCGTTTAGGTAATACCATTGTATTGGTTTTTAATATTTTGAATTAATGGTGGTTGCCAACTCTTATTACTAAAATTGCAACGTGCTTTAGTTTTAGAAATATAATAGATTTGGGATTTTTTATGGATTAAAAACATATTTGATAACCACTTTCATTTTAATTTTTGATTCTTTGATTTTATAATTAGATTTTTATTTATTTTTGTCGATTGTATATTTGATAAATAATTTTAAATTTTTAAATTTTTTTAAAAAATAAAAAGTTTTTCAATTTTTACGTTCTAAATTTTATTAAACTTTAAATCATTAATCATTTTAGTAAGGTATTATGATTTCTTTGAGTAATAAAAAATAAAAAATGAAAATTTAATATCAAATTAATTTATTTTAAATTTCAAAATTTCAATGAACTCTAAAATCAAGTTTCAAAATTTATAAAATAAAATCTAAAAAAATGGATTATCAAAGATACTTAACTTTTAATTTAGAAACATAAATTTATAATTTATAATTAAATTAATGATAAAATAAATGTATATAATATAAATAGTGTCAGGGCATGTCAAGTATATAAAAAATATTATTTCACATCCTTCTTTTAATTAAATATTATTTTTAAAGAAAAATGGGTCAAAATAATATTTTTAATTAAGGTTTAAGTTTGGCTTAATTTATTTGTTTTTAATTGGTATTATTCAGTTATAATAATTATTAAAAAGTATTATTTAATCCTTTTAATTATTAAAAATGTAT
The DNA here is from genome assembly GCA_030763125.1 of Hippophae gyantsensis. Lineage (NCBI taxonomy): Eukaryota > Viridiplantae > Streptophyta > Magnoliopsida > Rosales > Elaeagnaceae > Hippophae > Hippophae gyantsensis. Next base: position 22,563,324 of record CM061031.1, read on the forward strand.
GATAAATTTAAATATTTTATTATTAAATTTAAATGTAGGTATGTGAAAAAGATATGCATTTCTTAATAGTTAAAAGTAAAAATTTAAATTTAATTAAAAGAGCAACAAAAATAAAGAGAGGTTAAGATAATTGTTTTTGGAGAGAAACATATAAAATAATTAAAATATTCCTTTAATAAATCAAAAGTTTGTTAAAATTATAAAAATGATGTTTAAGTCATGTTTATCCTTCGATGATCCCACGTAACCAAAAGAGCAAAATGACACATTTTACAAAAAAACCAATCGACACCAAAACCATTAACATAATTACTAAAATAGCACCCCATTCTATTTTAAAAGTTTAATGTTTAGTAAAAGTTAATTTTTATTTTAAAGCTTTAAATAATTCTTTTAAGCTTTATTTAATTATCAAATTCTTCTTTCTTTATTTATAATTTTTCTTTTTAATACTCACTATTTTAAAAGTATTATTTAAGTTAAACATTTCTTTTAAAATCCATATCAAGATATCATTTTTTTTATAGTTATAATTAATAAATGAATATAAATTTGACGTTCTCATCACTACATTATCATTATCTATAAAATTTTAAATTATCTAATTTTATAACCGTAAAATTAATCAAAAGTGATACTTCCACAGAACCTATTGATTTTTTCTTGAGACATGGAGCTCATTTTTGTTTAGTAAGTGGACACATTTTATTCAAATTTTATAAGTATTTTTCTATTTTGTTCATAATATTTAAGTTTATTAAGTTTTTACAAGTTTAATTTTTTCTTATTAGGAAATTAATATTTTATGTTTAGAAAATAGATAATTAACTTTTAAGTGAGTTTATAAATTTTATTCAGATTTACAACATAATACAGATTTTGATTAAAAAATAGAAGTTTATATTCAACTTTTAGCAACAATATTTCAGAATAGTATTATTATGACATTTCATAACCTTTTACTCATATTTGTATTCTAATTTAAGAAGCAATATTTTATATTATTATGTATATTAGTAAGTATTATTATTTTTAAACCATTAAACAAGTACTCTCTCCTAGATTTAATAGTAACATAATAAATAAATAAATAATGGGCACCTATCTACATTCGTATGACCAGCACATATGTGGATACGATTGCACACTACATGTGCAAAGAGCTATATACATGTATGATCATTTTTTCTCCTAATGTGCATTTGGTGAGGTTTTTTTTTTGAAAAATTATTAAATGTAAACTATTTATAGCTATTTTACATGCAAAAATACACTTCAAGTTATATTTATTTCTTCAAATTAAAGTTTTAATAAAATTTGTCTATATTTTTATGTAGTGATCTATATCTATATTTTACGATTGAGTTACTAAAAATTTCAAAAATTTGTTCTAAAATTGTTATTTTTTTTAAACTTGTCCATTTATTGATTATTTTTACTTACTCATTTTTCTTTTAATTTTTTCCTCTTAGACATAAATATTTTTTCATTAAAGACTTGAAATGATTTTATTTTGTACGATTTCTCTTTCATTTGTAATTATTAGGAGTTTATTTCGATCTCTTGGTAATATAGTTGGGTTATAAACTATTTTGTAATACTTTAATGATAGTGGAATATATAATAAGACATATCAATTATTGGTTGAATATTATCTTCATTTTATGACTGATTATATAAATGGTGGATTTTGAATGCTTTAAACAAATAGATGTCATGTTATGATTTATATAAGTTGGTTTAACCTAAAAAAAGAAGAAGAAGAGATTATGTTAAACTTTTTATAGATTTTAATATGTATTAGTATTTTTTTAAGTACGAGTAAACTTGAGGCGGATATGATAGTTTCTTTCAAAATATAATTGGATATTCCATAAAAAATGAATATTTTAGATATCTTTTGATTTTTGTTTTAATTTTTGACTTAAAAAATAATTAATACATATAATTGCCTCCTTATATTTGAATCATATATCAAAGATTAATGATTTAATGACATTTTTTTATTTAGACATTCATATTATATTAAGTACACGCTAAAATATATAGTAAGAAAAAGCTTATTAGAGAACCCACGCCTACATCTATGTGGAACAAACGTCTAAAGATAATAAGTTGTGTGTTATTGTCATTATAGAAAACTCTTTGGGTCAAAAGATCGCTTGCAGATTTTTGATTTTTTATTCTAAAAACATTCAATCAATATTGAGTATATATTTACAAGCTAAAATCGACTACTGCATATTATCAAACTAAATGAATTTTCGATTGGTGGTAATTGTAACTTTTCATGGGAACACCAATTTCTAATAATATTATTCTTATAGCTAAAGATGAGAGAGTATTTTTGAAAACTAAGAGAAACAAAAAAAAATTAATATATACTTTGTTCTTATTCCATTATAACTAATATTAATTATAGATCCTATTCTAATTTTTGTATTCTAATTAGTTGATATTTTTAACTATATTAATTCCTATTAATTTGATGGCGTTAGATGTTAATTAAATCTGAAGATCGTATGATATCCATGGCTTAAATGCCAATAAAAAGAAAGAATCATTTTTCACTCTTCAAGATTATACAACTTTATGTAGGATTTTTCTCTTTTTATTTATTTTGGTAGTTAGTATGTAATATGTAGCACTTGTATATGCATAAAACTTTATGACTTACAGACGTACGAATCAAAAATTGAGAAACTGAAAAGGTATTCACAATTCTCAATTAGCAAGAACAAAGAAATTTCAAGACAAAAAATATTGCTAAACATATATTTCTCTAAAAATGTTAGGTGATACAAAATTTTCTTAAATTAAATTAACTGCATCTAACTCACCGGAGGACACAAAGCATCTCAAGATATTTGTGTGTAGGTCCTTAATGAGTGAGATTATCAACAATGCATCAAGTTGCACGCATTTCTTTCGCTCTTATCCAACTTTGAACCTGTGACCTACACTTAAGTACTCAGATTCTATGAAGCTGGTACCCATTAGGACATGTCTCGTTGGGTACCAATTTCATAGAATCTAGGGCTTAATAGGTAGATCACGGGTTTGAGGTTAGGGAAGCATTAAGTGTAACTTGGTGCAGTGTCGACAATCCTACTCACCAGAGACTCACCCTTAAGTACTAAAGGCGCCTTTGATATTTGAATTGGACTTTTTCGATCGTAGAATATCCACGTGTGGGTGTGGGCTCTTAGTGAGTAAAATTGTCGACATTATATCAGGTTACACGTTACTTTTCTTTTATATTAATTATGATTCGATTATTACTAAATAATCATGTTTTATTAATTTTTGATTACTTCAAATAAAAATAATAATATTTTAATATTAAAATTATTAAAATAATATATTTTATTGATTTTTTTTATAAAATTAAATAATTACATGACATTATTTTAATTTTAATAATTAAGTAGATTTATGTGATTTTTTTATCTAAAATATATCAAGTATATTTCTAAAAGGCTTGTTTCTCATGTCAAATGATAAATTCCTTGAACACAAGCTGTTGAAGTTTGGGTAAAAATAGTGCAGGCGTTCCTTCCAAGCTCCAGCGTCATCAATGTTGATAAGAAAATACCGAAGAATATAGGAGAAAAAAATAACTTCAGTGATTTATTTTGCCAAGTTAGTAACCATGGGATGACATGGTCTCTCCATTTATCAGACCAGACCGGATCAATTTAAACAGAAAAATTCTAGTTCCAATTCCGATTATAAATAGTTTAGTATAAAGTTTATACATAAAATATAACAAAGGACATAATATGCCATAAATCTATCCATGGCCAAGCGAATGAGGCTCGTTCCTTTATCTTTGAACTTAGTAGTTCAAAGAGTTCCAAAAGTTCTAATCATTAAGAAAAACCAATTCACAGCAAAAAAGGCGTAAAAACGTGCTTGATGCTCCTCGGATTGCTATGAGTTTGCTCAGAGCCTCAAATACAGGTACATGTTGAGAGATTATCTTGTGAAAATGAAAACTTACCAAGAATGTAGATATTAGCATTTTTCACATAGGCCATTGTCCTCTTAAAATTAGATCTTCGATATTTGGTTTCAAAAGCGAGGTTGTAATAGATTGCAAGGATGAAAATATGTGCCATATTGTCACAATAATGTTTTTATTTTATACATCTTGACATCGAAACGTGATATTGAATCTTTTGATCAAATTTTCAAAAAATTATCGAGAATATCGTTAAAAAGTTACTTAAATATATTTTTATAACTAAAATATCTTTAGATATTGTCGCTAAGAAGTTTTTAAAATATTGAAAAATATCAAAAATATAAATTCTTAATTTATGTATTTTTTTCTTTTTTATCATTATTTTTGGACAATCATTTTAATTCAATTTTTTTCGTCACTTTTATAAAACATAATTTATTATGTTTTTTCTTGTTTGTAATATGTTTGATATCCATATGAAATGAATAAGTAAAAATATCAATTATTGTTGTTGGTTACAAATTAAATTTGCGAGACTCATATAAACTAATTGAAAGAAAGAAAGTCATGTAACTAATCATGAATCATGAAACATTACAAAATGGTCAAGACATGTATAGATTATTTAGCAACCACTCTAATACAGGTGAAGCAAATACTTATGGATAAATAAATGAAATTTATTTTCGTACCATCGAAATTTATTTATTTATAATAATTAATATAATTAGATAATTTATTTAATTATTTTAAACTTTTAATTACTTTTTTATAATATTTAACAAAATATTATTTTATTATATAATATTTTAATTAATTAATCAACTTATTGCTTAATATAAATATTTTAAGTATTTAAAAATACATGTATTGAATAAAAATTAATTTAAAATATAAGTAATTGATTTTTTGATATTTTATAAAGTTTTATTAAAACATTTCATGAAGGAACTCATGAAAATTATGCTCGTATCAAATTGTTCTTTCCATCCTTGAAGAAACTCACTTTCTACAATATGCCTAGTCTTAAGTGATGGTAGAATATCAACGAGTCTCTTCTCGCAACATCAAAAAGCCTATGTCTAAATCCCTTGTAAACCTTTCTTATTTGTTTCTGATTGACCTACTAAAAGTTGAGGCTTTTCCAGATTATATCAATAACCTTAAATCTCTTAAAATTTTGAAGATTGTGAATTTGGAAAATTTAAATAGCTTAAGACTGAAAAGGATACGTAGCCTCCCTTCTTTAGAGAAAACTCCCTCGAGAAATATGTCATCTTTCCTGCTCGTTAAAAAAACTGATAATCTTTAATTGCCCTAGCTTCCATTCCCTGCCTGAAGTAATATTTATTCTCACCTCTCTAATGATATTGAACTTAGCCAAACTTTCGAAAAAGTCTCTTTCTCTCGTAAACTGTTATAAATTAACACTTGTAGAAGCGAAAATCGGGTACAATTTTGGTTACACAAATTAATAATAATGGATAACAGCAAAATAATCAGTAGTAAGAAAATAAATGACACACAATGATTTAAGTGTTTCAACTTTTCAATGTGAAATCCACTAATAACCAAATGGAGATACAAACACCAATTTCTAGAGAACTTCACAAATTATACTAAAATCCAAAATCAATCTACAAAATATCCCCTCTAATTTACTGGTAATATATATCAAGATAAATTAACAAACTTGTTATTAAATCAAATATTATCGTACAAACGAGAGAAACTCTACCAATGAAAAACAATAATAAACGGCTTGTCTTTTAAGAGTTGATTTCCCTTATTGCAGCTGCTCAGCTCTGAAAATTCTCCTTTTTTTGGAACGCAGCTTCTGTGGTTGCTACTGAATTTCTCCTTTGCTTGGAACGCAGCTTTCTGTGGCGGCTATTGTTTTTTCTTTTCTTTTCTGCGGCTACTTCATCCTTGCAAAAGCAAACATATATATATATATATAATAAACAAAGGGACTGAGGGTTTTAATGAGCATTTTGGGCTGTACTGTTTTGGGCCAAACAAATAACATAAACATTAGCTTGCCAAGATCCAAGTACTCAACTTTTGGTATAGGAATGAGATTGGGAGAAAGGTCAAAGTGTTCAGATCAGAACCTAAAGTTTTCCAAAGTTAAGCTAGAGATCACTTGACCAACCTTCAGTACCTCACACTCAATATTAAGACCTGCCCACATTTGGAAAAGCCTATCATGTACCTTATATTATTCATCATTCATAACCAGTAAATTTTTGTTCAAGTTTTGCATCGAAAATTTACTAAAATACTCTCAATATCTTTAAGAATAACTCTTTCTTTTTTTTAAGATATAAGTGTGATGAGATCATAATGATTGTAAATCAAAATTACTAAAGATGCTATCGATCACTTAAAAAAAATATGCACACTATCACTTTGATAAGTACTCTTTGTCTATCCCACTGTCCCTTTTCTTTCTTGGGAGAAAAAAAGAAGCTCTACACCACTCTCTTCCGTCTCCTTTTAACTCCCTTTCCTCAATTCTTCTGGTTTTCTTTTACCTATTAGAAGTTGTACGTGGTATGATTTAGTACTATTCATTATAATTTGGTTGTCCATTTCAGCTTGGACTTGGTTTTTATTCTTTGGATGGTTTTTTGATAATTTTGTTTTGGGTTTTTGAGAATCCAATGGGGCAATGGGTTGTAGTTTTTCGGATTCTACAGGAGTTCTGGATTTTGTGTATCATTTGAAGGGGAGAGTCCATTAGATCATGATGCATTTGATTTTGTATGAGTATAGTTGATCAGGTCGAAGATTTGTACATACTGGAATGGGCTTCCTCTAGGAGAATCAAGGTTAGCTAATTAAGATATATAGTCTTAGTCTAACTACATCAATAATGATATAGATTCCTTACAATTGTTTGTATTATAATATTGTTTTAATTTTGTTTATATACTTTTGAATTATATAGGATGTAGAAATATAGTCGACTATTTAAAAATGATTTTGTATTTTCTTCTATTTTTATTTCAATCTTATACTCTATCCTACTCTTGTTCCTATCTCCTTTTCTCTTCTATTTTATTTTTTTCTTCTTTGTTCTAATATATTTTATCTCATTTTTCTACTTTCTTCTGCTTTATTTCATTCTTCTTCTTTCAACTTCTATTTTATTTCAATATTCTATTTTATTTTATTGTATCTTAATATTTTGCTTTCATCTCTTTTTTTAGAGACATGCTAGTCTTTTTTTTTCCTTTTCTTTTGCCCATTGATCCATGTAAATTTTAACCACTTAAGTTTTAATATACAAGTAAAATTTATATAATGTATTAAGTTTTAATATATAAGTAAAATTTATATAATGTACAAATAATATGAATCATTAAATCTTAAGGTTAACTTCAAATAAAGTTTTCTCGTATTATTTATAAATATTATTTAATATTTTTTTAATTAATATAGAATTTTTTTATACCGTAAGATAATTTAGCTATTTTTTTTACAATTTAATACATTGTTTGAGTCGTTTAGGTAATACCATTGTATTGGTTTTTAATATTTTGAATTAATGGTGGTTGCCAACTCTTATTACTAAAATTGCAACGTGCTTTAGTTTTGGAAATATAATAGATTTGGAAATTTTATGGATTAAAAAGCATATTTGATAAACAATTTTTACTTTCAATTTGAAATGTAAAAGTTGAATATCGATTGTATATTTGATAATTAATTTTTTAATTTTTAATTTTTTTAAAAAATAAAAACTTTTTTAATTTTTAAGTTCTAAAATCCATTTTAATTTTTTTCATAACTGTTTATTAAACTTTAAATCATTAATCATTTTAGTAATGTATTATGATTTCTTTGAATAATAAAAAATAAAAAAATAAAAAAATAAAAAAATAAAAAAATGAAAATTTAATATCAAATTAATTTATTTTAAATTTTAAAATTTCAATGAACTCTAAAATCAAGTTTCAAAATTTATAAAATAAAATCTAAAAAAATGGATTATCAAAGATACTTAACTTTTAATTTAGAAACATAAATTTATAATTTATAATTAAATTAATGATAAAATAAATGTATATTATATAAATAGCTATCAGGGCATGTCAAGTGCATAAAAAATATTATTTCACATCCTTCTTTTAATTAAATAATATCTTTAAAGAAAAAGGATTCAAAGTAATATTTTTAATTAAGCTTTAGGTTTAGCTTAATTTATTTGTTTTTAATTGATATTATTCAATTATAATAATTATTAAAAAGTATTATTTAATCCTTTTAATTATTAAAAATGTATGATAAATTTAAATATTTTATTATTAAATTTAAATTTAGATCAATTAGGTAAAAAAGATGTGTATTTCTTAATAATTAAAAGTAAATTTTAAATTTAATTAAAAGAATAACAAAAATAAAGAGAGGGTTAAGATAATTGTTTTTGGAGAGAAACATATAAAATAACTAAAATATCCCTCTAATAAATCCAAAAAAATTTTAAAATTATAAAAATGATGTTTAAGTCATGTTTATCTTTCGATGATCCCTTTTGCTTAACCAAAAGAGCAAAATGACATATTTTGCAAATAAAACCAATCCACACCAAAACCATAAACAAAATTACTAAAATAGCACCCCACTCTATTTTAAAAGTTTAATGTTTAGTAAAAGTTCATTTTTATTTTAAAGCTTTAAATATTTCTTTTAAGCTTTAATTTAATTAACAAATTCTTCTTTCTTTATTTATAATTTTTTTCCTTTTAATACTCACTATTTTAAAAGTATTATTTAAGTTAAACATTTCTTTTAAAATATATATCAAGATATCATTTTTATAGTTATAATTCATAAATGAATATAAATTTGATATTCTCATCACTATATTATCATTATCTATAATTTATTTTTGTATATTAATTATTTTAGAGAAAAATCTTAAATTTAAAAATCCTAAATTATTTAATGTCTTAACAAATATAAGTAATAATTAAATAATTTTTTTTAGAATTAGAGTGATTATATTAGTATTTCTTACTCTTTTTTTAATTTGATAGTTTTGGATAACTAATAAATGTGATATTAATTTAGGGAAAAAATATTGCATACAACGGAGGCACATACACATGGTGGAGGTAGAAACACATGGTGGAATTGAGTCATCTTGACTATTCATTTTTATAAAAAAAATGTTAAAAATAAAAACAAGATCAATGATTAATATTAACAGGAACATACAACAGGTTATATGTAAAAATTTCTCTAGTTAAAGGCTTATGAGGATTTATAAGGAGATTATGGAACTTTGTTTTAGAATTTAATTTTTAGTTATCTAGTTTGAAAAGTTTAGCAGTTTAAAATTTTTAAATTATCTAATTTTATAATTATAAAATTAATTGAAAGTGATACTTCGACAGAACCTATTGATTTTTTCTTAGGGCGTAGAGCTCATTTATATGAAGTAGTTATAAAAAAATGTTATTTTTATTGTTACAAAAATTTTATTGTTTTCCGTTCCAAAGATTTATTCCTCAAAATTTAAAATAATGCATCAAACTCTCAAAAAATTTATAGTTTAAGATGATAATAATTTTGAATTTTTATTAACTTTTTTGAAAGTTTCAACATAATTTCAACATACATATTAGTATTAGTTATTTTTATTGACAAAATATTTGCATGTATACTTGTTTTTTAAGTTTTCTATCAAGTATATCAAACAAAGTTGAAAAAATGTCAAAATTTTAAATAGTCGTACTATAGGTATATCTGTTATAATTATAACATATAGAATTGCACTTACGTATTTAATAACACATATTTATAATTTAGTGAGTATTGGTAATCCTATTTGTAATAAAAATTATATTCATCAATTATATAAAATATTTTTTTAATTAGTGAGTATTACTAAACCTATTTGTAATAGAAAATATACTTATCAATTACATAGGATTAAGGGTTTAATTTTTTCTATAAATAAAACTCATTACTCATTGTTTCATCAATCACAAAAGTGCATTATTCTCTTCTTCTTAATCAATCCATTGTTTTGCAAATATAAGATCATAATTTATAAGGCTTCTTTATTTAGTTAATCTATCAAATATTGGTGGTTTTGTTTGATTGATTAATAAGCCTAATTAGTTTATGATATTTTGATCATATGTCCTTATAACTTCTTTATTTTTGTTCTTGAATTGTTAGATCAAATAATTGTGTTTGTCATTTCATAATTATTTGATTTGATTATTAATCTTTAAAAAGCTATTTTTATTGAACTTGTGCTTAATCTTTTTGCTCTAAGATTTGCTAGTTGATTTGATTTAAGTGACATGTTTTGAATCATCTACTTAGGATTATTCATTATTAAATATGTTCTAGAACACACATAGACACTTGTGTTTTTTGTGCTAACCCTTTTGCAGTTGATTCGCGAACGTATCTGATTAGTGGGAAGCTTATTGGAATGTTGGTTTGAAAATCACTCACGCTAATATTAGAAACTGTGAAAATAGAGCAATGACTCATAAGTAAGGTACATTGGGGCGATATCCTAGAAAAGGTAGCATAAGATCGAGTTTGTACTTAAAGAATTATTTTCATAGTGGAAAGTTAGGTACTCCGGTGGACCATTGGTTTTCCTCTTAAGTCATGGTTGTGGCCAAGGTTATTTCCACCTAAAAATATCGTGTATTATTCTTTTATTTATACACTTTATTCTTACACACTATTTCATATCTAACTACTTTGTTTATATTATTAAATTAAAAATTGATAAAAAATTTTAAAAAAACTATTCACCCTTTTATAGCTTTATTATATTCATATTTTATAAACTTTCAATTGGTATTAGAACAAACACTAGATACACTCAGTATTGGTCCTTCAGATTTTTATTATGGATCATTTTATTGAGAAATATAGTTCAAAAGTTGAGGAACTTGAATCTTCTTTTCTCTCTAAATATAATGTTAAAAGTTCTAAAAATTTATTTTCTAAATGTCTTAGAGCTATATAAGAGAATAATAGTTTAAATACAAAAATAGAAAAATTAAATGAATAACTTGAAGCACATGAAAACCTTTCTAATAAATTAAAAGAAAAGAATAATATTTTGCAATAATAAAATAATGTTTTGAATCTGAGTATTGTAGGTTTGAAAGAAGAAAATAATAAGCTTGTTGAAAAATTGACCAAAGTCCAAGATTGTGAAAAGTCATATGGAGATAAGAGAGGTCTTGGATACATAGATGAACAATAAACATCTTTATCATCCAAAACTCAATTTATAAAATCCACTAATGCTCAGAAAGGGAAGGTAATTTCTGCACCTTATCACTATAAGAAAATTCAGTTTGTCATCATTGTGGTAGGAAATGTCATATAAGACTAAAATGTAGATTTTTGATGAATGTTCCTCAACTTAATGATTTTTCACATACTTCACATAGTAGGACCCATAACCATCATCCACATATGCATGCTACATCATATTTAAGGATGAATGAAAATTATAATAACGTGTTCAAAAATTCTACTAGGAAGCATGAAGTCTTAGGTTCAAAGAGATAAGTGAAATTCAGTACTTTTAATGGTAACACCCATTATCATCATTCTACTATGCATATTGCATCTTTATTTGGGATGAATGAGAAAAGTATAGCTAAGTTTTAGAACACGCCTATGAAATCTAAGGTAGTTGAGTCTCGACCCAATGATATAGAGAAACTAAAATACAAAAAAAAATTAGATTAGGAAAGATTGTCTTTTTCTGGTCACCTAACGTCTTTTATACTTTCATTAAGGTATTTTTGTTAGAGTGCTTAAATGACCCTAAGTGAGCAATATTTATTGTCTTTAAGCTTACAAAAAAAAGAGGGAAGTAGAATCCTTATCTGGGCAACATGATATTGGACTTATTTAATACTTACATATATATAACCTTATTTTTAGTAACTCAACTCATTTTGATATTTATTGTATAAATTATTCTATAATTTTGACTTATGCACATATATATTCTTGTACATATGATGATCGATGTTAACATAAACTTATTCACACACTCATGAACACACACATATGCTATGCTTGAAGTTTATGAATTCTCTTGAAAGACTCTAGGACTTCAACTTATCTTGAATGTAAAATTATCTTGAGTTATATTTCTTGCTTTCTAAAATTTTACCATATGGAAACACCTAGTATTGAGAGTGCTATTTATTGTGATATGCGAAGCTACTGTAGTGAGCGGAGATGGTTACTTTACAACTAGTGTGAAAGTCATCATGTTAGGTTAATTGCTCGTGCAAAAACAAATTGTGTAAAAAGCGACTGCTTATAAAACTTGTACTTGGAATGCATAAAAATAAAGGGTCAATAGAGGTTAAAGAAAAAAAAATATCATTTGCCTCATTTATAAAATAAAGAAAAAATTTAAGTCCTCATTTGTAGGTATATTTTATTTTGTGAGATTTAAGACTCAATTATAATTTTATATGATATATGATATTCTTTTCTTTTGCATCTTTTTGATTGTTTATAAATAAATTAATTGACATATTTATGGTGTTTAAATATATATATGACTTTTAAGTAAATGTCAATATGTCATTATAAGTGCAAAGTGTGCTTGTGTGACTCTTTTACTCTACTTACTTATGAAAATTTAAAAAAAATCAGATTTTTATTCATTTACACCTTCTTCTTAACTTTTTAATTAGTTTTTAAGTTAGAGAGTCATAGAACTTAGGGGGATTTAAAACCACATTATACTTATGCATTAATATGCTTTTACATTACTCTATCTTTAGAGGGAGTTTAATTCCATTCTTTATCCAATTTTTTTGTCTTTCTTGTATGTCAAAAAGAGGGAGAGAAATTAGTGTATTTTATTTTCATATTTTATTTTATTATGCATATAGGGGAGAACATATTTAGGATAAGAATTTTTTTCATTATTTTATCTTATGTTAAGCTTGATTGGTATGAATGCATACACTACATGATTATTCTTTACACTTTTCTTATTTCTATGTAAATTAAACTAATATACAATAAGGTTTTTCAGATTCTTTTAGATTTATCAAGTTTATATAAAAAATATGAATTTTGGAAGGATTTTAAAATTAGCACAATATACAGTGTCTGATAGATGTAATTTAGGGATCAAATGTTACGATTAACCTACATGAACATCATCAATATCATACCTTCACAAAATAAATAAAATGTTTTTTAAGTTTAAATCTACAAAAATTTAAAAAATTTAAAACCATATCATCAATAGGAGTTAAGAAATAATATGAAGGTGAAAAAAATATTAACTTATAACCAGATTGCACTCAATTAAGAAATGTAAATTTTGAAATTGATTTATGATTTGTATAATATGATTTCAATCTTATTAGATTTATCTTAAATTTAATCTATGCAATATTTTTTTATTTAATAAAAAGAGTAGGATTGATTACAACAATTTTTTTTAAAGAAGTAAATTTAGAGGCATTATCTATGTAAGGTGGGACCCACTAAGTAGTGAAAAGAGGAAAGTTGTTTTGAGGTCTAGTGATGGCACCTGATAAACCACATCCTGAAAATACACAAGTTTTCACTTAATAATACTTTGAAACACTGAAACAATGGTAAGCAGTAAACTATATTATGGAATTGAATTGTATGTTGAGTACCAAAAAGGTTCAAAAAGAGAATAGGTCTTATGTTTCGAGTAAACAATATGATGTTTGTTTGTGTTAATGTATATTAATGTATATATCTATTAATATATATATATATTTACTTTAATCATATTTATATCTAATTACTTTATAAATATTTACTTTATTTGTAACTCCTATATAAAGGCACCGTGTATATTTCTTTAATCACAAAATATAATACAATCATTAAGTATTTCTAATATAGTATCAAAATCACTGCTCTTATCTTTCTAGCAATCTTGTCTTTTTTGGTATTACTTCACCCTTATAACTTCTGCTATCACAACAGTTATTGTAACCACTCACCGTTGAACCTTCGACATCTTTCAACCGTTGTCCTTAAGTTTCGTGCCTATAGTCGCTGTTGTAAAGGAGTTCCGCACCACACAAACAACTACAATCACCATCGCCGCCATGCATCTTGCTTTCAAAACCTTTCTACAGATACCATAGTGATTGACTCGACCAGATCTACACAACCATGGAGGTCTCGCAACCATCGGAGTTCGTAGGCTTCATCACATGCCGTTCAAAAGAACTACACGTCTTTTCACGTGCCTCTATGCATCTTGCCCCGACAACCTTTATGCAGATACCAGTATGATCGGCTCCACCAAATCTACACAATCATGGAAGTATCGCAATCATCAGAATCCACACACGTTGCAAATAGAAACCGCGCATCAGATTCACGCGCTTCACACGCCGCACTCTGGTCTAGTGACATCATCAGTGACGCATCCCTAGGGATGACATCATCATCGCCTTCTGCTAATGTCATAGTAATCGTGCCGTTGACTTTACTAGTTGACCGTTGACTTTTGCAGTTCGGGTCCTCTATACCCAGTTTTTCGCATAGACCTCATTTTTGTAATCCATTTTTGCATATTGTGTTTCCAAATGGATAAAAATGATGTTTTTCTTCCTTTCCCTATCAATACTATATTAGAAGGGACCAAGAATTACTTATCATAGTCTCAAGCTATGCATAGTTTTCTTAAGGGTTATATGCTCTAGCATTACTGTATTGGTGCAATTATCATTCCTGTAAAAGGAGCAAGTGAAGAAGATGCTACCTTCCTTGGTCGCATGATTGAATGAGATAGTCACAACCATATGATCCTCACATAGATTTGGAATACTTCCATTCCCTCCATCTCCAATCTATTGGGCAGCTTTGATGATGCCAAATCAGCATGGGATATGTTGGCCAAAAGGTACTCCACTACTCACGAATCCATAAAATATCAGTTAATATTTGAATTGCATCAACTTAAACAGGAACTAGGGCAATCCATAAATGACTACTTTGATCAACTTCGCTTCCTTTGGGACCAAATTGACCTTTGTGATCCAATTTGGGCATGCTTAATGGATGCTCAACAATATGCTACAGTTAGGGATGAATTTCGTCTCTATAAGTTCTTGATGTCACTTCACAAGGACTTTGAGCCCATTTGATGTCAACTTCTTAATTGCAGTCCTCCTCCCACTCTTGATATTGCTGTAAACGAGTTGGTTAGAGAAGAAGCTCAACTTGTAACCCTTCAAGCCCAGAATAAGTTCAATGATTTGGCTATTACTCCTTCTGCTCCTGCCATTAAACAACCTCAACAATTGGGTGATTCCTATGGCTTTAACAATCGCCGTAGGTAGAGCAACAAAAGGTTCTACAATTATTGCAAGTGTCATGGCCACACCATTGAGACTTGTTACCGTTGCAACAAACTACTACTGTTGTTACTAATACTAAGCCTACTCCGTTGATGCCTTCTAGTTTAGCAGAGTCCCAGTCTTCTGGATCGACTATCAACCTCTCCTCTACTGAACTACAAAAGATCATAACTCAAGTTGTTCAAATGGTTGGTAATGCATCTTTTTCCACTACTCTCTCAGTTCTGCTCGGTAAATCTCAAACTTGGCTTTTTGACTCTATATGTTGTAATTACATGACACCTCACTCATCTTTATTCTCCAATCTTGAACCTGCACCACATCCTCTTAATATTCATATAGCTGATGGTTCCACCATTTATGGGAATAGTCTAGGTTTTTTTTCGACCTCTACCCACTCTGTTCTTGGGGTTTTCCATGTACCTGACTTATCCTGTAATTTATGCTTTGTGGTACAATTAGCTGAACTAGGATATCACCTTATTTTTGACTATTCTGGGTGTATTGTGCAGGATCTAAGGACAGGGTAAGAGCTTGGAATCGGTCCTAGGGTCGGGCGTATGTTTCCCGTGAACAATCTTCATCTTCCACCTATTGCTCCTACCTCTATTGCTGCTATAGCTACTGTAGTTTCTTCCTTACCTTATCTCACACTTTGGCATTCTCGTCTTGGTCATGCCTCATCCACTCGGGTACAACAGTTAGCTTCTAAAGGTCTCTTGGGTTCTGTGTCCAAAGATACTTTTGATTGTATTTCATGCCAGTTAGGAAAACATCCAACTTTACCTTTCAATTATAGTAAATCTATCTCTAATAGTATTTTTGAGTTAATTCATTCTCATGTTTGGGGACCTTCTCCTGTTACTAATATTGGTGGATCTCGATATTTTGTTTTTTTATTGGTGATTATTCTCGTTATAGTTGGATCTTTCCAATGAATTCTCATTCTGAAATCTTACCAATATACATTAACTTTGCAAAAATGGTTGAAACACAATTCTCTAAACATATCAAAACTTTTCGATTTGATAATGCTCTTGAATATACTCAAAATTCTTTTCAAGCTTTGTTACACTTCTATGGCACTGTACATCATCTAACCTGTCCAGGAACCTCTCAACAAAATGGTCGAGCCGAAAGAAAACTTCTTCATATTCTTAACATTGTTTGTGCTCTTCTTCTTTCTACAAAGGTTCTTGCCCCATTTTAGGGTGAAGCCGTTCTTCATGTTGTTTATGCCATTAATCGCTTTCCAAGCACTGTCATTCATAATCAGACTCCGTATGAACGCCTTTTTAGGTCATCTCCTGACTATCATTATCTTTGCTCATTCGGATCTAACTGTTTCATTCTTCTTCAGCCTTATGAACACAACAAACTTGAGCCTCGATCTAGACTTTGTTGTTTTCTTGGTTATGGTGAAACTCAAAAAGGGTATCGATGCTATGATCCTGTCTCGCATTGTCTTCGTGTTTCCTGTAATGTTGTCTTTTGGGAACACCCCTTATTTGTTGAACTTTCTCACTTTCGTTCTTCCCTAAATAACTCAAATGTTTTAGAAATCTTTCCAAATGAGTCTTTTATTCCTTCTAAAGATACTCATAATCCTCCTTTGGACTTCTCTTTTCAATCTTCAGATATTTTTAATGATTCTCTTAGACAAGTTATAAAAGAACAGGTTGATGACTAGCTACCCCACCTTGAGCATAGGTCCTCTGCTCCTACCCCACCTGAAGATCCTCCACAAGACATTCCACCTCACCAGTCAACCAGGGTAAGATCCATTCCTACACATTTACTAGACTATCACTGTTACACTACCCTTGCTACACTTCATGAGCCTCACACCTATCGTGAGACATCTACTAACCCTTTATGGCAGATTGCAATAAAAGAAGAAATTGATGCATTAACCAGAAACCATACTTGGGATCTGGTTACTCTCCCTTCTGGTCAGTCTATGGTTGGTTGTAAGTGGATCTATAAGATCAAGACTCGCTTTGATGGGCCTATCGAGCACTACAAGGCTCGTATTGTAGCAAAAGGTTTTACACAAGAGTATAAGATTGATTATGAAGATACTTTTGCTCTAATTGCTCGTATTTTTCTGTTTGTACCCTCTTAGCTGTTGTCATTGCTAGTAAATGGGACCTTTTTCATATGGATGTTAAAAATGCATTCTTTAATGGGATTTGCATGAATAAGTTTATATGCAACCTCCTCCTAGTCTTTCTATTAAAACAAATAAGGTTTATCACCTTCGACGTGCACTCAATGGCCTTAAACAAGCTCCATGAGCATGGTTTGCCAAGTTCAACTCCACTATCCTTCGCTTGGGTTACACTGCCAGTCCTTATGATTCTGCCTTATTTCTTCATCGCAATGATAAAGGCACCATTTTGTTTCTCCTATATATGGATGATATGATCATAACTGGTGATGACCTCAGTGGCATTCAAGAACTCAAGGATTTTCTTAGTTAGCAGTTTGAGATAAAAGACCTTGGACATCTCAACTATTTCTTGGGTCTTGAGATCACTCGTTCCATTGATGGTCTTTATATTACTCAAGCTAAGTATGCATCTGACCTCTTATCTCAAGCTAGACTCATTGACAGCAAGACTGTTGACATTCCAGTTGAACTTAATGCGCATCTGACACCCTCGGAGGGGGGGAGGGGGAACCATTATCTAATCTCTTTCTTTATAGACGATTGGTTTGAAACCTAGTTTATCTTACAATTACTCATCCAGAAATTTCTTATGTTGTTCATCAGGTGAGCCAGTATCTGTTTACTCAACGATCGACTCACTATGATGATGTTCTACGGATTCTATGATACTTGAAAGGCACTATCTTCCATAGCCTTTTCTACTCAACTCAGTCTCCTCTAGTGCTTCATGCATTCTCTGATGTTGATTGGGCAGGAGATCCCACTGATCGCAGGTCCACTATAGGTTATTGTTTTCTCCTTGGTTCTTCTTGATTTCTTGGCGAAGTAAGAAACAAGCTTTCGTGGCCCGTTCCAGTACTAAAGCAGAATATCGTGCTCTTAATGATACCACATCGAAGCTTCTTTGGCTATGATGGCTTCTTAAGGATTTGGGTGTGTCCACATCCTCTACTACTCCCATTTATTGTGACAATCAGAGTGTCATTCATATTACTCACAATGATGTCCTCCATGAACGGATTAAACACATCGAGATTGATTGTCACTTTATTCGCTCTCATCTTGTCCATGGTACTCTTAAGCTTTGTCCTGTCTCCTCCAACGATCAACTTGCAGACATCTTCACTAAGGCACTTCCTAAAGGACACACTCGTAATTTGGTTTACAACCTTAAGCTGGTCTCACATCCACCTTGAGTTTGAGGAGGGCTGTTAATGTATATCTAGTAAACAGATTATTGTATATATCTGCTAATGTATATCTATTTACTTTAAACATATCTATATCTAGTTACTTTAGACATATATAGTTTATTTGTAACTCTTATATAAATACATCATGTATATTCCTTTAATTACATAATATAATACAATCATTAAGTATTTCTAATAGTTTCTATTATTGTAATATTTTAATAAGTTTGAGTTAAAATTAGAGGTACGAAATGATTCAGATTTAACTCAATTTTATTAGGTTTAATTTATTTAAGTCAATTATAATTTAATTGAGCTTAACAAAATTTTAAGTGAGTTCAATTTAACTTACTCGTTTTTAAGTGAGTCAAACGACTCTTAAATTGACACATTTATATTTCTAAAAAGTAAAAGTATCAACAATTTTATTTAAAAAATAAAAATATTAGTATATATATTTGTTTGATTATATTTTTATAAAATAAGAAAAAAAATTTAAAAAAATATATTATATTTTAAGTAGGTTTTTTATGAGATTATAGTAATTATCTTTTGATAAAGACATTTTATTATTATTAGAATAAAATTCATAAAATGTATATTTATATTTAATATTAGTTAAATTTTAATGTTATTTTTATTAGATAAAATTATTATTAATAAATATTATTTTAAAATAATAATTTATATTATAGTAATATTACAACATAAATTTATAATTCGTAAAATATATTAAAATCTTATTTAAATACACAATATTTAATTACAAAATGGTTAATTTTATATAATATCATTGAAATATAAAAATTATTTAAGTAAATAGTTTTATTTTTATTGATTAAATTTATAACATGTGATATTAAATTAATTAATAATGGCATAAAGTGTTTTTCTGACCCAATTTGCTAGATACAAGCAAAAAGTCTTATTTTTTCAACAAATTATGTAAGCTAAAGAAAAGGTACTTTGATCAAATAATATATGCCAAAATCTTTTCAAATAACTAATAATATAGAAGGATAGATTTAATAATTTATTGGCTCCACATTTTCTTACTTATTTATTTTTATCTTATATACTATTAAAGTATAAAAAAATTATCATTCTTAATATCGTGGTTAATTTTTTGTTTTTAAATTTAAGCCCAAAAATCTTAAATGAATAGTTTTTAAAATATATTAAAACCTTAATTAAATATATATTTTTTAATAATAAAATGAGTAATTTTATATAACATAAATTGAGATATAAAAACTGTTTACGTCGATGTATTTAGTTTTATTGACTATTTTTTTATATTTTATTATGAGAAAATGGTATTAAGTGGATTACCAAATTTGTTTGATAAAATGTGTTATTTATTCAACAAATAATGTGAGCTAAAAAGATACACAAATACATTGTTAATAGTTAATATGAAAAAATAGATATTTTTTAAATTAATAATTATTTATTAAATTAATATGATAATTATTTATTAATTAAATAATAAAAATTATTTATTTATAATTTATAATTAATTGATATATTAATTATAATTTATAAATAGATTTTTATAGGTTAATAAATGACAAGACTCCAATATCAAGAAACGGAAAAGTCCCTCTCAATATTATTTGATAAAGTAAGTATGGTAAGTTTTCACACGGATTGTATTTTGCATTATTGAAATAATGATCGCAAAAGTTAAAATTATGCCATCAATATAAATCAATAAATACTTATCAAATAAAAATTTACCAATATCCAAAAAAAAAAAACTTTAAAAATAAATCAAAATTTTAGTTGATACAGACTCTTTAATTATAAAATGAATAATTTTATATAATACGAAAATTAGTTAAATAAATAAATTTATTTTCAACAAATTATATAAGCTAAAGAAAAGGTATACAAATAATACATGCCAAAATCTTTTCAAATAATTAATAATATAAACGCGTTGTCTTTGTCCATTTTTTTTAATTACTCTGACATGTAGAAGGATAGATTTAATAATTTATTGACTCCACATTTTTTTACTTATTTATTTTTATCTTATATACTATACAAGTATATAAAAAAATTATCTTCTTAATGTTGTGGTTAATTTTTTTGTTTTTAATAATTATTTAATAAAAATAATTTTTATTATTATTATAATAAAAATATAAAATATTAATTACACATCTTTATTATTAATACTTTATAAAAAATTATTAATAATTATTCTTATAGTAATAATATTTACATTAAAATAATATCACTGTCTAAATTAAATTATGAAGAAAAAATATATCTTTTAACTTATGTTATCAACTAATATAGCCTTATTAACTATATTACGTATTTTTCTTTAACAAATTTTTCATAAAATAAAATGCATTGATATTACTACAAAATAATGATAATATTATTAATTTTAAAAAAATAAATAATTTGTTTATTTTCTATGTACGCAACAGTACATATGTCTGTATGTTACTATCATATAAAAAAAATTCTTACTATTTCATTGAAACAATAAAAATATTAAATGTATATAAATTTAAAATAATCATATTACTACAAAATAATCATATTATTATAAAAATTAATAAATTTATTCAATAATAATAATATTAAATATGGTTAATATAAAAATAAAATTAAAATATTGTATATTTTTATCGTGATAATAATAAAATTTATTATATTAATATCATTATCTTAACTTAAAAATAATTTTTATAATTTAAAGTAATAAATATAATTTTTATATTAAATTAAATATTTATTTTAAAAATTAAACCTTTATTTGATAATAGTAATTTTTATTCTATTATTATTATATAATAGTAATTTTATTAATTAATTTATTAATGATAAAATATTTATTTTATTTTTAATATTAATTATATATTAATGTTATTATTATTATTATTTTATAAATATCATTATTATATACATAGAAAAACATCAACGATTTCTAGATTAAAAAAGAAAGAGGCGAGAATCTATAAATTATCAACTGAAGCAAAAAGCCATACCCACCACCAAAATCTCTCCCCCTATAACTTCTATAATTTGAGCACTAGAAGCTTTCTTTTCAATCCAATGGCAGAATGAATCATTTATAACTTATTTTCTAATTAAGAATAAAAAGAAAAATTAAAAAAATCTGAAATATTTAATTTTTTAATAATAAAATTGATAATTATAAAAAAATTAAAAAAATAAATATATATTATTAAGAAATTAAAAAAATAAAAATTCTTATAAATTATATACTTAAAAAGTTATGTTATAAATATAATTTTTAGTATAACAAAATATAATTATAATTTAATTTTATTACTTGTTTTTAAATTATATTTAATGTAAAAAATAATTGATTATATGTATTAATTATTTTTGAGTGAAAGAATTAAAGAAAAAAGCAAAATAAACCTAAAATATTCTACTTTTTAATGAAAATTTAATTTTATGTAAAAATTTAATAAAACTGATAATTACATAAAAAATAAAAAATACTTATAAATATTACAATAATTATTAATTATTATTAAATTAAAATAAAAATAAAATTTTCTTATGTTTTAAATTAATATACTTAAAAAATCTAGGTAAATATGAATGTATTTTTCATATGATATAATCTAACTATAATTAATTTAATTTTTTAAAAATATATTTAATGGAAAAATTATTGATTATATATTTTAGTTATATTTTATTTGGAGAAATTTTAAAAAAATTATAAATTTCTTAAACTAATTGATTCCACAATATTAATTTTAAATTTATAAATTCTTTCTAAGTGAAAAATTTAAAAAGCAAAAACTGAAAGATTAATGATCATTATAATATTTATATATTATTACATAATTAAATAGAAAAAAATTTCTTAAATATGTGATGAATTTTTATTATTTTCAAAATTATTTTTAATTTAATATGTAACATTTGATTTTACGTGAAAGAGTTAACAAGATTTAAAATTACAAATAAAATTAATTGACCTATATTATTATAAATTAAAAGAGAAAACAAGCTCTCTTAAATTATTTTGAAAAAAATATATTGTAAATATTAATATATTTTCTCATATAACATAATCTAATTATAATTTTTTTTATTTAATTTATTTTTAAATTATATGTAGTACAAAAAATAATTAATTATATGTAGTAATGATTTTTTAACAAAGAACTAAAAAAATAAAACTAAAAATCTTTTAAAACAATTAATTCTCCGTAAATAATTTTAAAATTTATAATTTTTTTCAAGATTTATAATTATTATAATAATAGTTTATTATCATAGAATTAAGAGAGAATTAAAATTCTTTTAAATATATGTTAAATTAATATATTTAAAAAATTATAATATATAAAATGCGATTAAAATTTTTAAAGTGATATCTTTTTTTATTTGATTTTATAATTTATATTAAGTTAAATATTATTTTAGTGCATAAATAATTCAATTATTTAAAATAATTTTACGTACAAAAATATGTTAATTTTTATAAAAATATTAAAAAATATTTATTTATTTATATTATAAAAAAACAAACATATATATTTTCATGTAATTAAAAATAAAATTAATTTTTTATATTTTTTATCTAATTTTAAATGTAATATATCCATATATTAATATATATATATATATATATAAAGATATTAAAATAATTTTTTTATGTTATAAATTAAAATATATTTTATATTTATGTATCCAAATATAATCATTTTGATAAAAGTAAAAATGATAAAAAATATATATATATTTGTAACACCCAAGATACGATTTAACCAAAATGAAGGAAGAGTACCATTGTGAAAACTCAAGAATGGCAGGCTTTACGTGTGAGTGCATTATAATTTCTCAACATAATGATTGCAAAACTCCAAATTATGCCTACAATATAAATAGTAGATATCTATCGTAAAATTTAAGTGCTTAAATTTAACCCAAAAAAAAACCCTACAACGTATAATTTTAAAAATATATTAAAACCTTAATTAAATATATATTTTTTAATAATAAAATGGGTAATAAAAACTGTTTACATGGATATATTTAGTTTTATTGACTACATTTTATTGTTAATTTTTAATTTATGATAAGAAAATGGTATTAAGTTGATTATTAAATTTGTTTGATACAAACAAAAAGTATTATTTGTTTAATAAATGACGTGAGATAAAATGATACACAAATACATCAACTTGTTAATAATTAATATTATTTAATTATTAATTTAAAAAGTTAGATGTATTAATATTTTTAATAGAATGTAACTATTATTAATATTTTTGAGTAATCTTATCATCAATTAGATAAAAGAAATGAAACCGGTACATATTGTGAGAACTTTGTGCTTTTAGATTTAGTAATTTATTGGGGGTTTGCACATCAAAATTAGAGACTTGTGATTCTGATTTTCGAACAAATCTTTAACTTTCTTATACCATTTTATTGAACTCACCGTTAAAAAAATTAGTGTATGACTTGTATAAATGTTTAACATCATTTTAATAGAAATCTTGTGATTCTGATTTTGGATTTGTATTTTAAGAACTTTCAATCAGTATTAAGTATATTTTTAATATATTTAGATTTTTTTTTGTTATCTTATATTTATAAGAATTTAATTATCTCGAATTTGCGATATTATTAACTCAAAAATTCATAAAACAAAATATTTAAAATTAAAATTAAATTAATGAGTTAAAAATAATATAAAGAAAAAATATATATAATGATTAACTTATATTAAGATATATAAAATCACAAACAATAACGATGATATTCAATGATTAAATTATAATTTGATTATGTTACATGAAAAAATATATTTATATTTATCATAGATTCTCGTCAATTAAAATATGATATGTTATTTATATGATCATTTTTATATAAAAGTATTAATTTATAATAATTATAAGATAATTAAAATTAATTAAAATTGATATAAATTTTAATTAATTAATTTTTTTAATAGTAAAAATATATAAAAATTATAATACTAAATATCCTCTTCATAATTGAGTAGTATATGGTATCATACAGTCCGGTCCGAAATTTTATTCCAATTATGGTTATAAACGGTTTAGTATAAAGTTTATGTATAAAATATATTTTTAACATATCTCATAAATTTATTCAAAAAAATCTTGAATGAAAACATTTAAATGATCCTAATTAAAGTAAATGTATGTCACCTTATGACATAAATTTTTCTCAAATAATATAAACGCTTTTTTTTTTGGTTCGGTTGTTAATCTTCATTTTATTATTTTTACTTTTTTCAATCCATTTACTAGTTTTTGTTTTCCATTTAAGTCAATCAACTTACACACTAACTTAATCCAAGCAACACGCTAAAACTTCACAAACATTCAGAGACTAGTGGCCATGGTGCAAAAAATTTCATGTAACGTTAAATGTTTTTTTAACTCCCCAATTTACAATTTATAGAAAGAAAAAAATAAATATAATATATTATATATTTTTTAATAATATTAATAATTGATTTCATTTTTATTACTAACAATTTTTTTAATAAAAATAAAAAATGATCACCTATTTATACCACCTTTGTACGTAAAAATTATTCTAAATTAATAGAAATAAGGTTTTAAAATTATAATTAATTTGGGTTAAAAAAAAGAATAATAAAAACTCATTAGCATCCTTCCTCACCGTCTTTTTTTTTTATAGACAATTTTGCTCCTTTAAATATCACATGTGATTAATAAAAGTTAAAATTGTGAGTTGATAGAATAACTTAATTAGTACAAATTAATGGGAAAAAATTAATAAAATTAACATTTAGAGATGTGTGTATGAAAAAATAAGAATGATTTTAAAAAAATTATGATTTTTAGAAGGATTTTTTTGAGTATTTGGGAGAAGAAAAAAGTAGAGTTGTGAAGAAAAAGAAGAGAAAATTGATGTGAAAAGCGTAAGGCTAGGTTTTTAGTAAAATATTTGAACGCGGATCACAGTGCAGATTATTTCATCTCGAAGTTCGAATATAAACTTCTCCATACCAAACATTTAGAAACTAGTGGGTCGTAGCACACAAAACTTCGTATAGGGACGTGAAATGTTTTTTAACTCACTAATTTTTAAATACAACTAAAAAAATTATATATAATATATTATATGTTTTTTATTAATATTAATAATTGATCTTGTTATTATTACTAACAATTTTTTATTATAAAAATAAATAATTATGATGTATTTAAAATTCACTCTAATTTAAGAGAAATAAGATTTTAAAATTATAATTACTTTGTATTTAAAAAAATTATATAAACTCAATCAGATTCTTTCTTACTGTCTTTATAAAAGCCCAAATTATGAGTTGGTTGAATTAAGTGATCAAATAATTTTATTTGAACAAATTAATTGAAAAAAAAATAATAAAATAAAAGTTTAGAGATGTGTGTGAAAAAATAAGAAAAAATTACTATTTTTGGAAGGATTTTGAGTATTTGGGAGGAAATAAAATTAGAATTGTGAGGAAGAAGAAGAGAAAATTGGTGTGAAAAACGTAGGGTTAGGTTTTTAGTAAAAACTTTGAACGCGGATCACTGTGAAAGTTATTTCATGTCGCAGTCCGAATATAAAATTTTCCATTCCAAACATTGAGAGACTAGTGGGTCGTGGCTTCGAGCTATTTGCTTTTTATCAATAAAATTTCATTTTATTATTTTTACTTTTTTCAATCTATTTACTACTTTTTGTTTTCCATTTAAGTCAATCAACTTACACAGTCACTTAATCCAAGCAACACGCTAAAACTTGACAAACATTCAGAGACTAGTTGCCGTGGCGCAAAAAAATTCATGTCACGCAAAATGTTTTTTTAACTCCCCAATTTTTAAATATAATTTAAAAAAAAAATTACATATAATATATTATATATTTTTTAATAATATTAATAATTGATCTCATTTTTATTACTAACAATTTTTTTAATAAAAATAAAAAGATGACCACATATTCGTACCACCTTATACGTAAAATTCATTCTAAATTAAGAGAAATAAGGTTTTAAAATTACAACTAATTTGTGTTCAAAAAGAATTATAAAAACTCATTAGCATCCTTCCTCCCTGTCTTTATTTATTTTTTTTTTATAGACAATTTTACTCCTTTAAATAGCACATGTGACTAATAAAAGCCAAACTGTGAGTTGGTTAAATTAAGTGATCGAATAACTTAATTAGTATAAATTAATGAAAAAATAAATAAATTAATAAAATTAACATTTAGAGATGTGTGTATGAAAAAATAAGAATGATTTAAAAAAATTATGATTTCTAGAAGGATTTTGAGTATTTGGGAGGAGAAAAAATTAAAATTGTGAAAAAAAATGAGAGAAAATGTGAGAGAAAAATTGATGTGAAAAACGTAGGGTTAGATTTTTAGTAAAATATTTGATTTTGGATCATGGTGTAAATTATTTAATGCCGCAGTTCGAATATAAACTTCTCTATACCAAACATTAAGAAACTAATGGGCCGTATCACACAAAACTTCATGTCGGGATGTGAAATGTTTTTTAACTCCTTATTTTTAAATACAATTTAAAGATTTATTTTTATATATAATATATTATATGTTTTCTATTAATATTAATAATTAATCTTGTTATTATTACTAACAATTTTTATTATAAAAATAAACAATTATGATGTATTTTACAAACATTATATGTGAAATTCATTCTAATTTAAGAGAAATAAGATTTTAAAATTACAACTACTTTGTGTTTAAAAAAATTATATAAACTCAATGAGATCCTTTCTCACTGTCTTTATAAAAGCCCAAATTGTGAGTTTGTTGAATTAAGTGATCAAATAACTTTATTAGGACAAATTAATTGAAAAAAATAAAATAAACATTTAGAGATGTGTGTGAAAAATAAGAAGGATTTAAAAAAATTATGATTTTTGGAAGGATTTTGAGTATTTGGGAAGAGAGAAAATTAGAATTGTGAAGAGTAAGAAGAGAAAATGCCAGAGAAAATTGGTGTGAAGAGCTTAGAGCGTAGGGCTAGGTTTTTAGTAAAAACTTTGGTACGAAATGTTTGTTTCTATTGCTCCCGATGCTCTAGTTTACCATGTATAGGCTTATACTCTTTCTATGCTAGTTTGATGGCCTTTAGCTGGGCCTATCTCTCCATCAAGATTGACAAATTTCCTTGCCTCCCTATAGGATTTCTACAAGGTACAATGAACTATTTTGGTTAGTTCTATAAACAAGTCAAAATTCTTTAAGAGACCCCACCTGAAGGCCTTTATAGTAATAGAGCTAAGACAATCAGAGATTTTTAACTTTTTCTCCGTGAAATTTTTCATGTACTCCTCAATGGACTTACCCTTTTCTTAAATAATAGAGAATAGTTGATGTGATTCCTTCCTCAAGGGTTTTTTGCATGCATGATTAATGATGAATAGCTTGGCAAATTGTGAGAAAAAGGTTATAGAGCAAGGTGCCAGGTTGTTCAACCACTTTTGTGTGCCTTCATAGAGGGTAGCAGCGAACAATTTACACATAATGGAATCTCTCTATCCCTAAGTGGGGCTCATGGGGGGCCATGGTTGTCTTAAAGTGTTATACATATGTACAGGGTATTTGGTTCCAAAATAATCAAGACATTTAAAAGCATGGAACTTAGATGGTGGTTCATTGTTCTCTATCTCGTAAGAAAATGGAAAGACACATAATTACTCACAGTCCATATCCACATCATAAAGGGTTTACCTTTCTCCTGCCTATCATTGGCCACATTCAAAGCTTGATCTTGTTTTTTGTTGGCCTCTTCCCATGCTTAAAATTGCGTCTCCCAAATTTTTCTTTCTTATATCCATTTTTATCACTAGGTTTAACCAAGTTAGAAGTGGATTCCCCTCAACTTCCTATTCACCCTAGTTAGGCAAGGGCAAGACACGTTCTGGTTTGTTCCTGTCAGTCGAGTTGGCATCTCGATCATTAGAGGCTCCCCCACCTAATTGTGAGCATAGAGACAAGTTTTCCTACCTAATATCCTCGAGCTCTCTTCTTAACTTGAGAAGTTGATGGGCCATCTTTTGTTGAGATTTGGTCTCTATTCTAGCCTTGTTATGGATGAGCGAGGCATTGTCTGATACTGTCGTGACCTCTTCATTTGCTATTCTTAATCGTTCTTTAGCATGTATTCCTACCATGGTGATAAGTAACATATGATGCTCAGTCTCTTGAATTTCTCCCAAAATTTGGGGAGAATCCAAGAAAGTAAGGGGTCAAAAGCTAATGCTCGATCTTAGAATCTCAGCCCCACAATGTGAGCTAAAAATGTTGGGATTGATTCAAATTTTAGGGAGAGAACTTAGAGAGAAGTCAGAGCAAATTGGTTGAATATATGAATTCTTCAAGAAGTCTATCTATTTATAAAACATTATATGTATAGGTATCAATTACATAATGTGTACACATACATGGATGTTAGAGGGGTAAAAACGATAAAACGTACCACATTTTGTGGTTTGAGGTTGACCCTATAGGTAGTAAGGTTCCCTCAGCCCGATCTATCTCTTACTGGTGTATTGTGAGTGAAGGGTTAGGTAGGTCATTTGGGACACCTTGTCTTATAGCTCGAGTTGTTGACTAGACTCGAGCAATTGATGGATCAAACTCCAGGTCGATCTATATGCCCAAATAATATCGATACACACTTTTTCCCATCATAATTACATTTTAAACACTAAATAATATAATATTATTAGATACAATTATCAAAGTACTTTGTATTTGTTCGTGAAAAATGATTCTTATAAATTTGCATCTGCACATGGGTTATAGTGAAATTTGTCATCTATTAGATTTTCATTTTAATATTTTATATCCTCAACTTTAAATTTATTACACTTACTTTTTTTAATAATATTGACATATCAAAATCTAACATTAATCATTTTTTTCAAGAACATTGTATTTGATCCTAAAAAATGATTTATATAGATTTGCATCCATCCATAGGTTATAATGAAATTTGCTCTCCATAAATATTTTTTAATATTTTATATCCTTAACTTTACATTCATTACACTTATCACATATACTTTTTTTTTGTAATAAGCTTGACATATCAATTTGAAATGCATTATAAGTCACTGCATATTATAGCATTGATATTCCATTATATATAATTTGGGTCATTTATTGTGACAAGTTATTTAGACAATAAAACTATTTAAAGGTATTGATATCGATTTTTGTCAACATCAGTGATTAGATACAACTATACTTTCTATGGACTTAAGAGTAGAGAACACAATGTTAGGAATTTGGACCACTATTGAGTGTGGTAGCATTTGGCCCTATAATACTTAAGTATGTCCAAATAGTGAGAAAATTAGGAAACTAGTGTCTCACCTTGTTATGTAGAGATATATTTAGGGAGATAATATAGATCTCAGGTGTCTGTAGTTGAGAGAAGAAGAAGTTATGTCAAGCTTTAAAGTTATGAAATTATGTTGAATAATGATGTCTATTTATAGCAAAGAATAAATCTACCAATGATCCTTACCCATATATTTCGATGTGAAATATATGGTCATTTTTATATAGCATTAAAAAACATATATTTATTTACATTAAAAACATATATTTATTTATATTTTAAGAAAAATAAACATATGTTTTTTCACATACTTAAAAATAAAATTCTATATATAAAAAAAGTTATACGATATAATTAAACATTTAATATTTTATTTATTTTATACTTTTTATATTTTTCTTTAATTTTAAATATAATACATCTATATATATTAATTATAATTAAATAAAATAATATTAATATTTTTTAAATTAAAATAGATTTTATAATTATGCATAAAAATAAAAATTATCAAAAAAAATTTATTTTATAACACCCAAAATATAAGATACGATAAAAAAAAAAGAAGACACCAACATCCCAAAACTTCATAATTGATCCCTAAATTACATCTCTCTCTATCTATGAACATTGCACATCATGTTCTTATTTAAAGCCTTCCAAGTTCATATTATTTAATATCATCGTGATAAAATTGAAAAAAATTGATTTTAAATATTATCCTAATTTATATAATCATTAAGCTGATGATTTTTATGTTTAACCTTTTAAAAAAGTTAATAGAAATTTGTAATTATTCGCATCTTAATTATAAAAATTTCAAGATTTTGATGTATGATTTTAAAATGAGGATTAGATTATATTTACAATGAAATTTGGGGACCGTCATTGGAAGTAACCTAATTTGAAATGTTACTGTGAAGTTGGTGACTAACTATGTGTATAACCCCTCTTTTAAGCCAATTTCGAAGCGAAGAACACATGAAATTAAAGTATTTTATTTTATAAAACAATTATTAAGAAAAATAACGGATATAATTAATAAAAGTATATTAATAATAAACAACACATAATAAATTTTTAATTTCTATTATTATAATATAAATTATTATTATTAAAAATATTTTATTATTAATAATAATAATATATAATTAATGTTAAAAATAAATTAAATATTTTTATATTTTTATTATCATAATAATAAAATTTATTATAATAATATCTTACTTATAATTTTCATTACTTTAATTATTATAAAAAAACTAACCACCTAAATATATACATCTTTTATATTATTAATTAGGATGAAATAATTCTTCCAAATTTTTTTAAAATAGTAAAAAAAAAGTTATAATTTTTAAAATTAATAATTATATTTTTTATTATTATTTTTTTAATTTTTTAAAGAAATTATTTATAATAAAATTAATTAGAGTTAAAAAAATTTAAGAAAAATATTATAACAAAATAATAATAAAAAATATTTTAATAATTTTTAAAAATTCTATGAAATTTAATAATAAATTTCTCGATTAGTTATTTGAAATGATTCTGCGTCTCGAGGTGGCGAACATCATTTGTGTCAGAGTAAATATTTAAAAATATTTAAAAATTCTAAAAATTAGTTATTTGAAATGATTCTGCTTCTCGAGGTTACGTATTTAAAATTTTAGCTCATATGATTCGTTGAAAAATGAGACTTTTGGATGCATATAACAAATTTGAAATGAGCCTATCTACCTTAATAATAACGCTGAGCTGTATAAATAATTTTATTTTTAAATATTTTATAATATATATTTTTATATAATTTTTTTTAAATATTTTATAAAAAAAATATTTTTTAAATAAAATTTTATATATAATAAAACATTATTATAAATTTCTCTATCTCCTACTTATTATTGTATGCATCGATATATACACACAGGTCATTGATAGGCGTGAATCTGAACATTGCTAAATTAATTATATGTATAAAGCATGTACATATGTAACTATTATCAAATAAAAAAAAATCAACAATTTGTAGATTAAAAAAGATGGGGGCAAGCATCTACAAAAATAACGCTGAACTGTATAAATAATTTTATTTTTAAATCTTTAAAAAATATTTTATAATATATATTTTTATATAATTTTTTAAAAAATATATCATTTTACGTAATAAAAAATATTTTTTTTAAATAGAATTTTATAGATAATAAAAAATTATTATAAATTTCTCTATCTCCTACTTATTATTGTATGCATCGATATATGCACACCGATCATTGGAAGGCGAGAGTCTAAATTAATTATATGTATAAAGCATGTGCATATGTAACTATTATAAAAAAAAAATCAACGATTTGTAGATTAAAAAAAAGAGGGGCAAGCATCTACAAATAATAATAGTCTAAGGCAAAACCATGAACACCACCAAAAAACACTCTATAATTTGAGCAGTAAAAGCTTTCTTTTCAATCCAATGGCAGAAGGAATCCTTTATAACTTTGCAGCAGGAATACTTCAAAGGTTGGCCTCTGAAGTTGTGAATGAGATTGGACTAATTTGGGGAGTGAAGGAGAAGCTTCTTGGCCTTGAAGACACCATGTCAATGATCAAAGATGTTCTTCTTGATGCACAAGAACAAAGAATCCATAGACATCATATCAAAAACTGGCTTTCCAGGCTTGAAGATGTGGTTCAGGATTTCGAAGACTTGTTGGATTACATGGAAACTGATGCTTTGCGAAGACAGGGGAGATCCAATAAGAATCAACTTCTCAAAGAGGTATGCAATTTCTTTTCCTCTTCGAACCGAGTTGCTTTTCGATTCAAAATGGCTAATTGGTTAGAAGATATTAAGAAAAAATTAGCTGTAGTTCAAGCCGATAGAAGAGAATTTCAACTAGAGGTACGCCTTGAGGAGGTTCCTCTAGTTGCAAGTGATGTTAGATTTGAGCAAACTCACTCATTTGTACCTGAAGAAGAAGTTATTGGCAGAGATCTTGATAAGTCAAATATTATGAACAAACTATTAAATGTTGATCAAACAAATCAACATGTGTCAACTATTGCTATAGTTGGTTGTGGAGGAATGGGAAAAACTTCACTTGCTCAACTTGTTTTTAATGACAAAAACATCCAAAATCATTTCAAATTAAAAATGTGGGTGTGTGTCTCTGATGTTTTTGTTGTGAAAACAATTGTTGAGCAAATCATCAAATCTGCTACTAATGAGAGTCCAGATCGTAATTCTGAAATGGATCAATTGCAAAATCAACTCAGAAATGAGCTGAAGGATAAGAGATATCTTTTAATATTAGATGATGTATGGAATGAAGATTTTTCAAAATGGGATGAATTAAGAGTCTTATTAGGGGTTGGTGCTATGGGAAGTAGAATTCTAGTAACAACCCGTAGTACGATGGTGGCAAACATTACAGGTGACCAAGAACCATATCATTTAGGGATACTTGATGATGGGTTTTCTTGGTCTCTGTTTAAAAAAAGGGCTTTTAAGGAGGGATATGAAGGTAATAAAAGCATTGAAGATATTGGAAATGAGATTTTGAAAAAGTGTGGCGGTATTCCCATCGTCATCCAGACAATAGGAAGTATGTTGCGTTTTAAAGATGCAGAAAATGAATGGCAACAATTCCTTGATAAGGAGCTTTCCAAAGTGCCCCAATATGCTGACAACATTTTACCAAGGCTAGAATTAAGCTATAATCATCTTCCATCACATTTAAAACATTGTTTTGCTTTTTGTAGCTTATTTCCCAAAGATCATGATTTCCGTGTTGAGGAGATGATTAGATATTGGATGGCACTAGGTTTTGTCAATTCACTAGACCAGAGTCAACCTCATATTGAAGATGTTGGTTTTGAATATTTTAAGGAGTTGTTATCAAGATCATTTTTCCAACAAGTCCAAAGAAATAAGTGGGGTGATATAATGAGTTGCAAAATGCATGACTTCATTCATGATCTTGCTATAAAAGTAGCAGGAGCAGAGTGCATTTCATTAAATTCAAAGGGAGGAAATATTGGTAAAAGTAATCGTCATTTATCATTTCATTGTGATTTTGAGCAACCGTTTCCAACTTACCTGCTTCAAGCAGAAAGGATACGGACAATTCTTAACCGCTTTAAATTATCCCATTTATTTGATGATTCAAATATTTATGAAATTATCTCAAGTATGAAGCGCATACGATTGTTGGATTTGAATAGCTCAAATATTGAAAGAGTCCCCAAGTCTATTGATAGAGTCCCCAAGTCTATTGATAAGTTGTTGCATTTGCGATACTTGGATCTATCTTTCAATAAGGTTCTTACCACACTGCCTAATTCTTTGTGTAAATTACAAAATTTACAAACGTTGATACTGAATTTTTGTGAAAAATTTCAAAAGTGGCCAAAAGACTTTGGAAAATTAGTCAATCTCAGACATCTTGAGTTTATGTGTTGTTGGAGCCTAGAAGAATGGCCAAAAGACATAGATAAACTTGTCAATCTCAGACATCTTAATTTCAAACATTGTGATAAGTTAAAAAACTTGCTGCCGCGTGAATTGAGTCAGCTCACCAATCTTCAAACATTATCACCATTATATATAGATGTTAATATGGAGTTTGGGATATTGGTAGATTTAAAAAACTTAAGAGGAGAGCTAAAAGTTGTAAATTTGAAGCACGAAAAATATGAAATCTCAAAAGCAAATTTGAAGAAAAAGCAGTTTAACAGCATAATACTAGAATGGGAGAACAATGGGGAAGTTCATAATGATGAGACTAAAGCTACTGCCGACGAGGAAACATTGCAAGACCTACAGCCTTCCCAGAACCTCAAAGAGTTGAAATTAGATTGCTATTGTGGTAAAAAGTGCTCGAGTTGGTTTGAATCTCTTACAAATGTGTTTAGGATTGAGTTGAAGAACTGTAAAAATTTGAAATATCTACCTGGGTTGGCTCATTTGCCTGCTCTCAAAAAATTGAAACTTGTGAATTTGCCCGCCTTGGTGTGTATTTCAAGCAATAATAGCGAAGAATTGATCTGCAGATCATCATCCTCATCTTCCAAATCAACATTGTGCTTTCCATCCTTGGAGGAACTCAAATTGAAGAAATGCGCCAATTTGCAATATCTACCGGGGTTGGCTCATTTGCCTGCTCTCAAAGAATTGATACTTGAGAATTTGCCCGCCTTGGTGTGTATTTCAAGTGAAGAATTGATCTGCAGATCATCATCCTCATCTTCCAAATCATCATTGTTCTTTCCATCCTTGGAGGAACTCACTTTGAAGGATATGCCTAGTCTGAAGGGATGGTGGAATATTAACGATGAAGATAACAACCTCCTCAGAATATTACCGACATTTCCTTGTCTTTCTGCGCTGACGATTCTGAAATGTCCAAGACTCAATTGTATGCCGTTTTTTCCATCCCTAGATAAATATTTATGTTTTGATTATATCAGTTGGAAGGGTATATTGCAGAGTACATTGATGATGAACGACATTGAAGGAGCATCAACAACAACTTCTTATTCTCATTTGACCAAATTGAGGGAGATGACCTTGACGGATTTTGAAGACACAGAGTCTCTACTCTTATCATCAAAAAGCCTCACATCTTTGAAGTACCTTAAGATTAAGAAATGCCCTAGATTAAAGAGTATCTTCTCAGACATTCAACATCTCACGTCACTTCAAACACTGTCAATTGATAATTGCGAGGAGCTCGAGCTGCTTTTCGATGATGTCACCATGTCTAAGTCCCTCGTAAACCTCTCTTCTTTGTATCTGATTGACCTTCCAAAAGTTGAGGCTTTTCCGGATTGCATAAGTAACCTTAAATCTCTTAAGGTTTTGAATATCAATTATTTGGTGAATTTAAACAGCTCAGGATTGAAAGGGATATGTAGCCTTCCCTCTTTAGAGGAACTTTTTCTTTCGTCTTGCAACAGGCTTTTAACACTCCCTCAAGAAATATGTCGTCTTTCCCGCTCGTTAAAAAAATTAGAAATCGATAATTGTTTCCATTTTCATTCACTGCCTGAAGAAATATTTAGTCTCACCTCTCTAGAGATATTGAACTTGTCTGGACTTTCCGAATTGAAGTCTCTTCCTCAAAAACATTTGCTCGACAACATCCAAGAAATCAAGTTTTGGAATAATGAGATAGAAAAAGTATTCATCAAATCAGTCCAAAGTCAAGATAGAGATCCCCCGACCAACCTCAAACTCCACATTGATGAAATCCCACATTTGGAAGAGCATGTCAGGTACCAATCATAACTAGTAAATTTTTGTTCAAGTTTCGTCTCCTTTAATTACCTCACTTTTCTCTGTTATTCTGGTTTTCTATTACACATTACAAGTGTGGTATGATTTAGTACCATTCATGATAAGTTGATTGTTGATTTCAGCTTAGACTTGGTTTTTATTTTTTTGATAATTTTGTTTTGGGTTTTGGAGAAACCAATGGGGCGATGGGATGTAGTTTTTCAAATTGATTTCTTTTAATGTATATTTTTGGGATTCTGCAGGAATTCTGGACTTTCATTATCATTTGAAATCCAGAGAGATGTCTGTTGTTATACAGATGATATCTGAAACAATGAAAGGTTAGTTAATTAATATATAGTCTAACTACATAATAAATGATACTCGTTCCTTATACTTGTTTGTATTATAATATTGTTTTAATTTTGTTTATGTAGTTTTGAATGATAGGATATAAAAATATTTGTTTTAGCTCCTCCCCCCGCATGGGGATTTCAGCCATTGTTTTTAGTGATTTAGGAAAGACCATAGTATTGGTTTTTTATGATTTGAAATAATTACTGGTGGTTGCCAACTCTATTAGACTATTAATAAAAATGCAGCATGCTTTATTTAACGAAATATGATAGTTTTGGGAATTTTTGTTGATTAAATGGCATATTTGTTTAAAATTTTACTTTTTAATTTTTGATTCTTAAATTTTGTAATTAGATTTTTTATTTATATCTACCATTAAAAAAATTTGAAAAGTTGTTTGATTTTCAATTTTTATTTTCATTTTGAAAATGTTGAAATTGAGAATTGATTGTTGCTGATAATCAATTTTTAATTTATAATTTTTCAAAAAAAAATTTAAAATGAATTTTTAAAATTTTAAGTTTGAAAATTCAATTAATTTTTTTCATAAATTTATCAAACTTTGAATATTTAATAACTTTGAATAAAGTTGAATATGATTATGGATTGATACTTAGGTTTGAATAAGGTTGAATATGATTATGGATTGATACTTTGGTTTGAATAATAAGAAATAAAAAATAAAAACTTACTTCCAATATTGATTACTTTTAAATTTCAAAATTTGATAGAATTTTAAAATCGAGTTTCAAAATTTAAAAAATGGATTATCAAAAATGTTTAATTTTAAATTTTAAAAAATTAATTAATTATCAAATAAATACTTCATAAATTGCTGTCGAGACATCTCATGAATATAAAAATATTTACTCACAACTTTCTTAAGTATAAATTGTTTTAAAGGATAGTAATATTAACATAATATAAATTATTATTAAGTTATTAATAATTTTGTTATAAGATACAATTAATTTAGAAATAAAATAAGTATTTTATATAATTTTATTGTGAAAATATATAAAAGTATAAAACCCTACCTTAAAAGTTTAATATTTCAAATATAAAGAACTATATGTGTTGAGTCTAGAATGACTTAGGCTTTGGTTTTATATGTTATTATTAGTTCTTAAACTTTGTAAGCTAAATACTAATATCCTAATATGTAAATCATTATAGAGTGAGCAAATGGATTAATAAGGAGATTCTTGTTTCTTTGGCTCCTATTCAAGAATAATTTTAAGGAAGTTAAGGCATGCTTAATTCTCTGTTCTTATATATTGAATAGAAATGTTGTAGGATTACAAATGTTGATGAAATCTCCAGCTCTCCAGTCTCAAGATCAAAGATTATGTTTTGCGGTCCAAATTCAACTATTTTCTTGTTATTTGTTATTTATCTATATTTTGTTTGTATTTGATCCTTGTTGGATTCAACTCTTTCCTTGTTATTTTTTATTTATCTATATTTTCTTTATATTTAAGTAAGTGTTAATATTTAATATCTTGTGTTGAAAGTTAGAGTTTTAATGTGACTAATTATAGATTTTGCTGTTTATTAATTTAATAATATTTATAATTGTTGGAATATATACAATAGAGTTACGAATATGACAACTTAATTGGGATGTCTTAATATATCCCTAAATATTACAAATTTTATACATTATTTTAAGATTATTTGTAATTATTTTATTTGTTGATTTTTTATTTCAAAAACATTGATCACAGTATATTAAATTTGTTATTAATAAATAATGTATTCTCTTTCATATATATATATATATATTATTCTTGTACCTTATTTTAAGATTATTTATATTTATTTTATTTGTTAATTTTTTATTTAAAAATAGTTTTTTATATAGCATTACAATATATTAAATTTGTAATTAATAAATAATGTATTTTCTTATATATATATATGTATATTTGTTTTATCAATCAATGTAAGAAAACATTTACCAATTTTCATACTATTTATTAGTTCTCTTTTGTAATTTATTATGATACTAGAGCAACATTCAAACTCCAACAATAGTAATTCCAATGTATAAAGAAGACCGATCACTTTCCAAACACTATAAAAAACATGGATTTCATCTTCTTACGTTGCCAATTGAACAAAAAGGTTTTCATAATCCACACTTAGTATGATTTCTAAAGATAATAACTCATTGAACGCAACACAAATTTAATGATGATAAATTGTAACAACTTGCTCATGCTTTGTCTCAAATGATACCAAATCACATTACGGATAATGACAATGCATTTGCAAATGATATAAGTATGTTTTCTTTTTTGATCTTATTAATTCCATTTTTATTAAATATTGGATAATAGATAGCAGAATAACAGATTATATTATCGTAGATTTCATTCTTTTTATTCACAGACATCATTGATATTAATTGTAAGTTTCTTATCGAATCTTCAACTTTTGTAACATGTATAAGAATTATACTATTTATCTCTAATATCACGTTACATAAAATTTTGTATATCCTATCGTTTCATTTAAATTAATAAAATCACAATTGTCTTAAATTTTTGTGCCATTCCTTTCCCACTTTTTATATCTTGCAAGAGTTGGTTACGAGAAAGATAATTGGCTTGGGTAAGTAACATGATGATCTTTATTACACATCTTCGTTGCAAAGGACACCTACCTCTCATTCAATTTCTCAACCTCCCAACTTATGTCACATGTATCTTGAACATCTGTCTTCATCCTGACTAAAACAAGTATCATTGTTACTGTCTTCCAACAATAAAATTTCCTTTGATAATAATTGTAATATTTGTCCTATGGTTAAACAAACTTGAATACTATTTCCTTCTAGTTTTATATCAACTCATGCTCCATTTGATTTATTGCATTATGATATTTGATTCTTCACAAAATTTATACACATTTAGTGACACATTTCTTTCTCAATGTTATGGACGATTTTACAAGGTGTATATAGGTATTTCTTATGCATTTTAAATTAAAAACTCAAAACTATTTTACAACCCTTCTGTACCTTTATTCATATTCAATATGCTTTTGTTAAAGTCATTCGGGTAGACAATGGCTCTGAATTTCTATCTAATCGAAATTATTTTCAATCATATGGCATAGAATATGAGCATATTTGTGTCTATACTCCACAATAAAATGGAGTAGTTGAATGAAAGTATCATCATATTCTAATTGTTACACGTGCATTACTTTTTCAATCTCAACTTCCTCTTACTTTTTAGGGTAAATGCATATTGATAGTTGTATATCTCATTAATCGACTCCCTACACCATTGCTATCCAACAAATCACTTTTTGAACTTTTACACGATCGTTCACTATACTCGATCATTTGAAAGTTTTTGGTTGTTTATGTTATGTAACTGTTGTTCATCTCATTCATAAATTTGAATCACGTGTTAGATAATGCATTTTTGTTGGGTACCCCATCTGTAAAAAAAATTACAAGTTTTATGATTTAGAGACAGATATTTTTTGTTAATCAAGATGAAATTAAAAAAAAACCACATTTCCTTTGGTTTCTACTCAACCTGATTTTGGTTTTGTTTTACCAAATTTTTTACATAATGCCACAAACAACTTGCTTTTCTCTTATGATTCTAACTTATACGTTTTATCATTTCCTCATAATCAACTATCAAGTCCACATCATGCTCATATTTTCTTAATAAAAAACAACCAAACTTTATGGATAGATTTTGAGCACTTACTATTTCAACAATCTGTATTGATTGAAATTTCACTAGAAATAACTTCTTCTTTTAATATTATAACCTTTCCTCCATGCCTCCTATAGACTCATAAGTTTCCCTTAATTCTCTTATACATCAATCCATTTATCTAAAGCAACCTCTAACGTGGCATAAATATTACATTTTGTCTACTTAAGTCAAATCATTAAACCTTGACATCCAATTCAACATCAAGTATTTGACATTCTCTTTTTAATTATCTTTCATATTCTTGTCTATGTTCTACCCAGTGTACCTTTCTAGCTAACATTATATGTCATACCAAATCTCACTTTTTGCTCAAGTTATCTTCGATTCACATTAACAAAATGTGATAAAAACTGAATTAACAACATTAGAGTATAATAACACCTGGAATATAATTTCTTTATCGACTGGTCATAAATCCATTTGTTGTAAGTGGGTCTACAAAATCAAATATCAATGTAATGGCACTATTGAGCATCATAAAGTTTGCTTTGTTGATAAGGGATACACTTAAATTGAAGGTATTGATTACGATGAAATTTTCTCTCCCACTACCAAGCTCTCACTACACTTTGTTATCTTCTTAATGTTGCTTTCGCACGTAATTAATTCATTAATCAATTATATGTACAAAATTATTTTCTTCGTGGTGTTGTACAAGAGATAATATGAAAACTCCATCTAGTCTTCATCGATAGGGGAGAATCTTGTGCATTGACTTAATAAATCCCTCTATCATCTCAAACAAGCATAAAAAAATTAGTTTTCTACT
This sequence comes from Hippophae gyantsensis, assembly GCA_030763125.1. Lineage (NCBI taxonomy): Eukaryota > Viridiplantae > Streptophyta > Magnoliopsida > Rosales > Elaeagnaceae > Hippophae > Hippophae gyantsensis. Next base: position 22,604,555 of record CM061031.1, read on the forward strand.
TTTTTTGTTGCCATTTAGAAAGTTGGTTATAAGTAGTCAAAATAGATTATTCTTTTTTCACTAAAGATAGAGGTACTTCTTTTACCGCAATTCTTAACTATACAAGAAAAATCTTGTTGACAAAATAATTTCTACGTTTTGAATTTTCTCAATCAAAAAAGAGAATTTTCATATCTCAAAGAAAATATGCAATAGACATTTTACAAGATTCAAGACTTTCTAATGCACATCCAGACAAGTTTTTGATGGAGAAAAAATTGAAACTTACTCCTATAGATGGAGTCTTATTAAATGATTCAACTGAGTACACAAGGTGGGTTGGTAGATTAATTTATCTTACTATGACAAAGCCTGACATAGAATACTATGTTCGCACATTAAGTCAATTTATGCATAAACCCAAAAAAGTCATATTGGGATGCAGCTTTACACATTCCGAGGTACATCAATGGTAATCCTTGTCAATGTTTACTATTTTCTTCTACAAACAATCTAACTCTAAGGCATTTTATTATTTAGATTAGGGAGGGTGTTTGCCATAAAAAGATTAGCTACAAGATATTGCATTTTTCTTAAATTTCTCTTATCTCGTGAAAATCCAAGAAGCAAGCCAATATTTTTAGATCATCTATAGAAAAACTACCAAATAGAAAATAAAACTTGTATAGTTTTATGTAGCAAAAAATATCATTGAATTTTTCACAAGGATTAAGATATGATATTTTAAAAAAAATTGTTTCTCGTTTCAAAGCAATTTTCTTTTCATTGTTCCAAAATCGAAGGAGCAAAACATGGTTCATTTTTAGCTTTAATTATTTTACTATTCTTTTTCTTTTTTATCGTCTCATATGAATGTCATTATATATAAAGTCGGTTTGTAATCGTTTTTCTTTTAGTTCAAAATTGACAGTGTTTTTCAAATGTATCAAAAAAAATTATAAGACATTTGATAATCTTTATAGATGTTCTTTCAAATTTTTAGGAAATAATGTTTGTACTTTTAAGAAAAATAAACAATATTTAAGTAATTTTAAACAACTTTTTTGAAACCACTTATTAGAAAAGTACGTTCAAAGGGTACATATTAAGTTCTCACTTTTCTCATCTCTTTATGTATTGTTCTTATTTTATTAATACCTTTTGCATTTATAGTTTGTTTTTGAATTTGGGTTAACTCAATTTACTGTTTCTACTCAGATCCTATACATTCCAAATCCAATTGGCTAATAGATTTTTTTATCCTTTTAATTTCATATACTCAACTTTCTGAGTTCTTTTGTCTAACACTTAGCATAAACTATAAAACATCTTCTTTTTTTCTTCTCAAAATGCCTTATTCTTGTTTGCATCCTGTTCGAAGTTCATCTGCATTTTTTATTTTACACAAGAAATCAAGAACTGGGTTTTCTTCTATCTAATACTTGAACTTTGCATCTTTGTTCAGTTAAATTTGAATATAAAAATTTGACCAAAAAACGTACAAAATAAAAATAAATTAAAGATTGGAGTTAAAAAATAAAAAATAAAAAAATACTATTAAAAAAGTGAAATTTGTTATAATTTTATTGCGTTTTAATTAAAAGATAACATAATTAATACATAAAATTTAAATTTAAAATATTTTACATTTAAAATTTAAGTTGAGAGACACTATATGTTAAATATGATCCAATTTTTACAAAAATTATAAAATTTTACTTATAAAATTATATTTTTAATTAAGTGAAGAATAACACATGTCCCCTATATATATTATATAGATTTGTCCCTGAATGTATACCTTCTTCTAATAACGTGGCATCAATTGACAAACTTTCATCGGAATTAAAGCTAAAAAAGAGGATGAATCAGAAGATGAGAATAAAATTGGCTAAAAAAATTATACTTAGGGGAACGTCAAAATCGAATAATGAGGAAAAAAGATCGATAATATTTAAGAATATAGATAAATTGTTAAGTTTATATCCAATAAATTAAAAATATTAAGAGAATTAATACTTGATATTTCTTTATGGTATCAGAACATCAAAATATTGTGGTGAAATCCTTGTAACTCTCTTTCACAATGTAGAAAAAACAACACTGGTAAGGGGCGACTAGCAATTAAATCCACGAGATTACCCAAGTGTGGGGATGGTTGTTGCAAGTTACTTAACTCATATAGATTACAATGTACCATGGACATTTGTTTTGGAAGATTGTTAAAATGTAATGACTTAAATGTGTCCATTTAATAACCACTTACACTCTTTTTTAACGCTCTACTATGAGTGTTCACAATAAGTTGTCGAGTAATCTCATCAACAATAAGGCAAAAAAGTAAAATTAGTGTATGTTATGAGGATATTATGCTGTACATAAGTAAGTTATTGGGAGCTTGCACATAGAAATTAAAGAGTCATGATTCTTATTTGTGAACAGATCTTTAGTTTTTTTTTTTATAATTTTCATAACTCACTCTCAATTGTACCTTTTCTTTTTAATATTAGTGTGGCTTTAATTTTGGTATAAGAAATTGACAAACAACTTTTTTTTTACTTCACTTTTTGTATTCACTTTAATAGTAGTAATTTGTTTATGCATCTAATTCGAGGTGCTAAGAAAACAAAATAATGTTTTTCAATTTTACCATAATTTAATCTTTTGTTCCTTAGATTCTCGTTTTTTATTATATATTATAATATTATGTTCATTTTGATTTTTTTAATAAATGAAGATAAATTTATACCATTGAATATATAAAATATATTTATCCTAAAATCTATGATTTTTGAATGAGTTGAATTTTTAAGACTTATACTTTTAAAAATTTTATTTTTTTAATAATTATAATATTTACTATAACGAGACTCCAACCTAAATTTTTATATGTCTAAATGCATTACATGTCCTGCTCAATGGCAAAAACTTATATAATACAAGTAGTGTTGAATACATTCCAATTTTTTTAAAGTACGTGGTTTTTTTACTTCATTAAAATAATTAATAGTATTAACCATATGCATCCCTCTAAATTTTAGGAAATTAAACTTATATTTACAAGTTATTTTATCACTTATTTTGTTATTAATAGACATTATCCTCCTCTTATCATGTTACATTTTATATCCTCGGCCTCATATAGCATGAGATTGTGGGGAAGAGTTGGTTAATTTGCTAAAGTCAGAAACAAATTCTAGTGATTGAGTGTTAGTTAGGAAGCATTAGACACGCATTTTTTAATTTGGCTCGATGTGTTCGATTCATTATTTAGACTTATTAATTTTAAAATAAATTTAAATTATTTTGATTCTATTTTCATGTTAAGAAATGAATGGTTTAAGGTGCAATCAACAATATAATTAAAAAAAAGTTGTTTGTTATCATTTGAAATATAATTGGAAACCAACTTTTAAGTACAAAAGAGACAAAAAAAAGTGTAAAATATTAAAATATAAGAATAAAAATTAATTTAGATATTTTTTTAATTTTAATAAATATTTATAAAAATGAATGTTAGAAAAGGACAATATTACTTATAAATTATAACATATTTTCAAATGATATAATTTAAAATTAGTGTATCAAATATATATATATAATATAAAATTAAATAATAAATTCAAGAATAAGTGGATTTTATCAAATATCAGTTCACAAATTTTAAAACCATTTTGATATAAGTTAGTTTATGCATTTATAATCCTAAACTACTTATTTGAACTTATAAAATATTAGTAATAATGCACGTGTTTTGTACATTAGAGTACTTTCTTATTTAAAAATGTTGATTTTTATTTTTATTTTATTATTAATTTTTGAATAAATAGCAAACTATAATAACATAACAATAACAAAGTTTACCCTTTTTTTAGATCAAAATATTTGCTACTCAAACCCACGAAAAGCATTTCATAACAATTTTAAGTGATGTTATATAGTTTTGTTTGTTTGTAATAAGGATGAAAGATTGTCTTCTTTTCTTTACAAAACAACGATAATGTGAATAAAATATATATTTTTTATTTAAATAACTAAATTGTGATCATAACAATGTATTCATTTTTATTCCTAAGTTTCAAAGTTTAGTGAACAAGATAAACAAAAATATAAGGATGAAAAAGTAGAACATTTGAAAGTAGTGAATATAACAACGGAGATGGATGTGAAGAAGTTTAAACCAGCTTCATTTTATTAATATAATTATGAAGAGTGTGCGCGCTTCAGTTCTCATTTATATTAAACTTGCTTGAGTTACTTTTTTATTTCCACCGTAGCAAAAATTAATTCAAATATATATGTATAGATAATTATCGGTAATAAGTTGATGTTAATTTTTTTTTAATTTTTAACTATTTTATTCTTTATTATTTTTTCACAACATTTTATATGATAAATATAATTATTTTATTTTGATTTAATTGTATAAAATAATTTTTTATATATAAATTTTTATTTTTTATCCCCTCCGTACATTTTTCTTATTATATAAACGAACATATAATCTTTAATTTTGTAAGAAAATAAACATATTTTTTTATTAAAAAGTTAAAAATGAAACTAATTAAATAACTAAATCATTTATGTATTAGATAGATTTAATCTTCTTGATTCACATTAAAATGTTAGTTTTTCATTTTAAAGACAATATACTTTTTAATTATTTCAATTTTAAAAAATTCTAGCAAATAACATGAATCAAACTGTTTATATATTATAATAACTCTATATGTTTTGATTTTTTTTTAATATGAAGTGAACTCTAAATGATATTCATTTCTAACTTTAATGATTGTTAGTACAAATTTATCACATTAGGGAGCTAAATACTTCACTTGCACTCCTAATATAAAACTCGATTTTACGTGACTTGGTGTTCAAAAAAATAAAATCAATTAAATAAATATAAATTATAAATTAATACAAATTTTCATGTTTTGCTATGATTCCACAATAGAGCTAAACATAAAAAAAGCATAGATTATAAATTAAGATGATTAAACTCTAACTACAGGCGAGTTAAAATTAAAAAAAATGTAATTTAATATTTTTAAAAATAAATAACAAAATAGTTATTACAATATTATAACCGAGTTTATTTATAACATTATTTTAAATATGGATTGATACTACAAAAAAGATGAACATTAAGCTATATTATTTATTTTTGCATTTACGAATAACACAAAGTCTTTTTGGAAAAGCCTTCGATTGCTTTTAAAGAAGTTGCTTAATTCCCATCTTATATTGTTCTTCAAGCCATGTAGAAATTGCTTAGAACTCAAAGAATGATACGTTGAAATGAATGATATTTGGGTAAATTAGCTGCTTCATTATTCTAGTACTTATAGTTATTGACAAAAAATATCTTAACCTAGTGCGACCTATATAGATTTGTGTGTAAGAGAGGAGGAAATATTAAAAAAAAAATTAGAAAAATAATATTGGATATAATTATAATTTAAATCTTAAACATTTTAGTATCTAAATAAACATCAAGTCATAAACTCATAGAAAATATTAAACATATATTAAAAGCATCAATATAACATTTTGTGATGGGTTAATTGGAAATTAAGTAAATAAATTTAACAGGGAGATTACACTTTAGTTTTCATATTTTATATTATAATGTTATAATGGTAAACTTGATTAATTTTTTCAATTTGCTTATTCTAGCTTGCAAATATTTTAATTAAATCATGTTGTAATCCGTTAATTTATTTATATAAATGTTTAAAAATTTATAAATAATTTTAAAATAAAATAAATTATTAAAAAATTAAATGAAAGGAGTTATAAATTTTGAATAAATGATACGGTTTTCTCTTGTCAAAGTGAAAATATTTTATAACAAATAAAAACATTTCTATCAAAAAATAATAATAAATATTTTTTTGTATATGAGTGTATAATATTTTATTTAAAAAACATTAAATAAAAATTAATATCAACTAAAATATTATATTATTATTAAAAATAAAAGAAAACTAATGACGGTTTTTAGGAAAACATATTGTTATTTTTATTAAGATGTATCAACTAAAATTATAAATTTAAATTAAAAGATAATTAAATACAAGGAAAAATAATTTTTTATTAAAATTCAAATTTATAAATTATATAGCTAATTGTATCTTATAAAATTTTAGATAAAATTTTCTACATATTATATAATTTGTCATTAGCTATTTAGTTATTATATAATTTATTTAAAAGTTTTATTTTTTATTAATTAAATAATAAATTATTAATATTTAAAATATTTTAAATTATCTCATATGTTTATCAATTAAATATTAAATTATCTCATATTTTTATCAATTAAATATTAAATTATTAATATTTTAAATATCGATAATTATCTCATATTTTTATCAATTAATTATTAAGTTATTAGTATTTTAAATGCTGATAATTATTTTAAAAGTTATTTAAAATATTGTTATATGGTTATTTTTTAGCTTTTGATTAAAATAAAATTTAATAATAATTATATGTTTATGATTAATATTTCAAAAAAGAAGTTATATACTTAATAATTATTATTTATGTAAAAAGGAAAGAGAGTTACAAAATATACTATAGAAATAATTTTTAATATTTGTCTGATATTATAGACTTTTATCCAAAGTTTTAAAGTGAATTAAGGATAATCTTATCCAATAGTTGAAAATAGGATTATTTTATACATTATCTTTTCAAATGTCCAATTCTCTTTTTTTACTGGAAATAAAAATAATTTTTTGTAGGAAAAAAAAAGTAAAAATAAAAAAAATAAAAAAAAAATAGTTTGGTTGGTTATAGTTTCGGTATTAAGAGCACACCAATTAATAGAGGGGGAAAAAATAAGAGAGAGAGAGAGAGAGAGAAGGAAAAAAAAAATAGAAGAAAAAAAAAAGAAAAATTAGTCTTTCCGGTCTCTGTGTCTACGATAGGTTCCACATTTCCGTTTCTCTCGTCAGCGCGAGCGAGCAAGAGGTTCTAGGGTTGCAATACGGGATCGAGCAGTTTGAGAGCTTCTGGATTCTATAAGGTAAACCAATTAATGGATTTAATCATGCCTATTTGAGATATTATTGTTGATTTGTACTCTTTATTTCACTTAAAACTTCAATTTAATCAATTTTTTTTTGCTAAAATTATGTCTTTCGGTGACACACACAGCTTTCTAAACTCTTTTTGGTCTCTGAGTATCTAGTTTCATTGTTTTTTTTTAATCGAATAAAATTTTAGTTTCTACCATCAACATGTTAGGGGTTAGAAATCATAAAACGGGACGAATAGAAGTAGCTTTAGCTTGTTATTATTTTATTTCTCTAAATTCGGGTCATGATTAATTGGAATAAAATCTGGTTAGTCCCCCCCACTATCAGACAACGAATGTAGCAAATTTGCTGGGAATGTTTTTACCCTTTTTTTTTTTTTGGGGGGGGGGGGGGGGGGGGGGGGAAGATAATACTTATTATGTTTGTATGCTTATCGATTAAGTAATTTGGATATGAAGGGTTTATGCATATCAGGTTAAATTTATTGTTAATATATGGGATGCTTTGTAGTTATATGTTCGGTTATGAGGTTTGGGTATTTTGGTAGAGATGTCATTTATGGCGGTAACTGTCCCATATTCATGTTGTTATACGCTTTAACAAATTTGCTTTGCTAACTTTTTTAGTAGTATTTTGTTTTTAGCAAGTAACAAGGACAACTTATTGTTACTTATTTTAGTATAGTATAATGTTTCTTTTAAACAAAGGCTTTAACTAATTCATTATTCCCTGAAATTTTGAGGGCTTCACATACATGTATTTAAATTTTAGGACGTATGATTTAGTTAGTATTCAAACTTTAAAACTTTATCGATAGGTCATAACTTTTAAATCATATATTTAGTCCTTCAAGTTTTAAATCTTGACAGATAAGTCTTAGTTTGACAAGTAATATACAAATTTGTGATTTAAAATTTTGAGACCAATACGTGAAGCTTTAAAAGTTTGAGAATTAAATCATACAGTTTTAAAGTTTAGGGACTTGTGTAAAGTTTTAAAAATTTGAGGATTAAATCATACATTTTAAAAGTTTAGGACCAATGTTTGAATCTAGCCAAAGATTAGGACCAATGTCTGAATCTAGTCAAAGATTAGGACCAATGATATGGCATGGCCTAAAAAATTAAAGAAATAAGTGATTATTTCTCACATAAACATTTTTTTGTCATGTCATAATTGTGTTCATAGGTTGGTAATTGCCATTTCCAATGTAATTGTTTGTAATTTATTTCTTTTGATAAATATGATTTTGGATTGGTTGCTACTTTGTCATTCCAGTGGGCTAGTAGTGATGAATCTCAGGTCAATTTCTTTAATATGTCTTGGGTTGTTTGTGATTTATCTTGGCATGCGTTAGAATGATGTATATTTTTCATAAATTGCCAGCATTGAGCATAGAATTTTTCACCTCTCATTTCTGTCACACCTCCTGGCTATAGCTGAACTAAAGATGAATGTCATGGGTAGAGTTAGTGGCTTAGCTATAATGATTTTACCTTTTAGACATCTTACAAATTTTTTAAAGTAAACACTGCAAGCCTGTAATACAAGCAGCCACTTACTGTTAAACTAATTCCTTATACAACTCAAGGCAAGCCTAGATTTATGTTAAATAAGAAAACTATCTAGTTGCTAAGATGCACACTTATAAAATATCTTTAGAGCAACAAAGACATTGGTAGTCAAAAGGATACCTACAATTTTTTTTTTGGATTCCATGAGACTATTTGACTCTCCGTTTTTTCTTCATCTTTTGTTTCTATTTTCTTAAACATACCCCTTCTGTATCTGGAGGCCATCTGTAACATTTTATGGTGCTTTTCATACATAAAAGTAGCATCTTAAATTTCAATGTCTTTTAGGTTCACATGCAAACATGAAAGGCAATACAAATTATATGGGCTTCTTTAGAACATATTGCACTAATATCTTATGGCACTGCCATAAGACTAGAATGGTAAATTTTAACCCAATATAGTTAATGTATGTTGTCCATATTGTTTACTAATATTTTTCCTATATGATCAGAAATGAGGATACAACAAATGTGATTTTGTAATGCACCAATAAATGTAGATTCAAATTGGTGCCAATGATTGTTGTGATAGAGGGAGGAAGGGAGGATTACTTGTCTCATAACATAAGAACTTTAGATTTAATTTGATTTTATACTTTGTCTGGCAAGCGTGGCATTGGAGTTATTAAAAGGCAATTCTCCATTGATGTTAAGGGCATACAAGAAACCCCTTCTTTGGGAGTTAATAAATCATTGTCATTTTGTTATGAAATGTTTGCAATTCCTTTTCATTTTTAATTATATTATCAAAATATATTTTACCTTATTTTTTTCCATTTTCAGTTTCACAATTGTTTGTTGATGAATTCTTATGGACATTAACTAACGGAATGCAGGGATGGTACATGCTTGCTTGAAGAGCAAGATGAGCACTGAGGTTTTTGATGGACAGCTATTAGCAGATAAGTTATCAAAACTTAATAATTCCCAGCAAAGCATTGAATGTATCCTTTTATGAAATTTTTCAAGTATTTCTCATTGATAAACAGGTCTGATGAATCATGATTAGTGCTTTTCAATTTCCTTTTCTTTCTTAATTTTTTGGGTGTTTGCTACAGGCCATTCAGTTATTAGTGCAAGAAAGTCCTATAAAATTTTGTAGGATATGCTGTTTTCTTTCGGGCAAATTTCTCTTGTATAAACTTATATTTTCATTTTATCTTTTTATTTTTTTAATACTCATTGTCTTTAGCATGGTTGAAGTACTACACTACTATCAAAAGCGATGTATCTTGAAAGTACAAAGTTGCGAGTATAAAACCGGAAGCATTCTCTGAATTTTTTTCCTTGAAGTATCAAAATACTTTTGTACCATAGAAGTAGTTTTCAGTTTTTTCTTTTTGCAAAATCCTTTTGCTCTAGAAATGCAATATTAGCAGGACTCTGAGAATTTTAGTTTTCTTCTAAATTACCACCATTAGTGCATTTTGATGACTATTTCTTTAAACATCTGATCAGCATTATCTCGATGGTGTATCCCTCATCGCAAGAAAGCCAAACAGATAGTTGAAACATGGGAAAAAATCTTTAGTTCTTCCTCGAGTAATCATTGTGTTTCTTTTCTGTACTTGGCTAATGACATTTTGCAAAATAGTAGGCGAAAAGGTAGTGAGTTTGTTAGTGAGTTTTGGAAAGTCCTTCCTGCTACGCTCAAGAATGTCTATGATAGTGGTGATGAACAAGGCAAGAAGGCGGTAACCAGACTGGTAAGTTGTCTTTCATATTCTGGCCAGTCTTAATTTTGATTTTCACTTGCTACACAGCAAATTATTTTTCGTATTTTATTGGATATCCCTAGTGATTATCATGTGACGAGTTTATACATTATAAATAGCCACTTTTTCCCATTGAGCTCTTGTCAATAGGAATATTGTCTTTTTATTAATGAAAAGTATATAAATTGCACAATCATGTCAAATTTTTATGAGTGATTACGTATTTGCTATTCCAATGAAAATGTGAATATAGAAAATTTTAATATCAGAGTAGAGATATTGCCAAAATTGAAATTGTTATTGTCACCATTCACATTGTTGTTGCAACAATTATTCCAAAAATAGTGCGACAAAAGTGTAATTAGTTACAGGGATAAAGTAGATAATTAATATACTATTTTTGTAACAATTTCAAAAGTTATTATGACAATATTTTTTATAAGAAACATTATAGTACATTATGTTAATATATTAATAATCACAAAAGTGCAAAGTGCACGAATAATCTGCTTTGAAAAGGGAGCATCAAGCTATACTGATAGATGATATAACAGCTATATGCCATACCTGTTACAATGCTCCAACATCTAATTAGGAGATACAAGCTCCCCAATTAATTTAAATATGAGAAATTGAGGATAATTTCTCAATTCTTTAGAAGCTAAAATTCATAAAGAAGCTAAAAAAAAAAATTCTCCCATAAAAAATTATGATAATTGTCGTCATTGAAAAAATTCTCCTATTTTTGCCATCCACAATACCCAAGGGGTTGCTCATTATCCTTTTACTCTAATATTGATCGTTTAAACTTAGTATGGATTTTAGTTCCCAATTTTTATTTTTATTTTGCAGAGTGAATGGTTTTAAAAATTTGGCCTTGAGTTGTTTGACATGTGTGTTGCCATGAGCGAGCTTTTAAAACACTCTAGGAGTGCTTGATGAAAGAGGGAAAAATGCCATCAGTGTACAGATGCAGTATAAATACAGAAATTAGAGACATTTAGCAGTTCAGCTGGAGAATAGGAGAAAAATAAACAGAATTCAAATCCTTTACCTTCAGGATATCAAGAAATTTTATTAAATTACATTGAAGACCAACAGTTCTCCCAAAAAAACGAGTTAAAGAAGACTGGAAATACGTAAAGCAGATGATCCCATCTTAGATAACACAAAGCTGTCAGGAAACCCAAATATACAGATATTGGATTAAAAGCTTCAGAATGTTCATCTTGTTAACCAAAAGCCTATTCTGCACATTGCTCTGTAAAAGAGATCATGATTTATTGTTCTAAAAGCAATAATTTATTAAGTAAGCAGTTTTCCATCCTTGTGAATATATTAATTCTGTTTGCTCAGGTTGGCATATGGGAAGAAAGAAAGGTTTTTGGTTCTCGAGGGCAGAGTCTTAAAGATGAGATGCTGGGTGAAAATCCTCCCCCTATCTCTGTAGGTATTGCCCGGAGTTTAAATCCTATCAAGATCTTGAAGAAGGATGCACAATCAATAAGAATTGTAAGGGTGTATTTAAAATCTGCTTTTACTTTGTTTTGCATTGTTCATTGCGATCTTATAATTGATATTGGGCATCTTAACCTTAGAAATTGGCTGTTGGAGCTCTTCCGGAAAAAATAATTACTGCTTTTCAATCCGTTCTTGAGGAACATTCTAATGAAGAAGCTACTTTAAACAAGTGTATCACTGTCTTGCATCACGTGGGAAAAGTTGGAGAAGATGTTGAGAATATGTTAGCTCAAGGTAAAGGTTTCCCAATTATTTTTTGTTTTGACTAGAATTGTATTGTTTTCTTTATCACCACGAGTGTGCTGCAGTACTAAAATTCAGCATGATTAAATACATGACTTTTTTATTTGTTTATTTAGAACTTGTGATCGATTATAGTTAGAAATGTAAATTTAGCCCGGCTCAATCAAAGCTCGAATAACCCATCATGTTCCGATCTAATTCGAAGCTTGATTAGGTTTGAATAAGTTTGATCTAACCTTATTTGAATAATTTTAAGATCTGAAGTGTGAGTTAAGTTTAAATTTTATGAAAGATATGTACATTTGAATATTTTATGGCATTATTTTAACCTTAACCTACCTAAACCCAAACATTTTAGGGCTGGTCTTTTGGCTTGCATTTAGTTTGAAAACCAATTCAGCCTGAGTCCGAAATTTTGGGCTTGGGCTAGCCAGGCTTGCCTGAATTTACCTCCGTAATTATAGTAGTGTTTAAGTGATGGTTGTTGCTTATTATTTTGTGCTCTAAACAGAAAAGGCCCTGGAGAAGATAACTTTTTGATCCTGATTTTTATTTACTTTTGTTTATATATTGGGTCATGATTAGTTGATGAACTTCTTACCGATATGTTCAACAAGTGTTTTGATAATATAGACAATGATTAGTTGATGAACTTCTTACTTTTTTTTTTACTTCTGAGTGTATTCATGTATTTAAATAAGGTAATTATGATGATATTTCAAATACAGGGCCAGGAAAATTTTACAGGTTTAAGCCTTTAGGGTACATTCTTGGACCTTTCTATTTGATTCACTTTACTGCTGGTCTCAATTGTTAAAGTGTATTTTAGAAACCTGAGCAAGTATGTATATAAGATAACGTCAAACCCTCATAGAAGAGTCTGGGATAATTGTCTTTTAACCTAAAGACTAAAAGGTCTAAGTAGTCCCACCAGGTTAGGTCGGGGGGACCTTTTTTTGCCCCTTTATTTAAAAAGAGGCACTCTGTTAGAACATTTTGCAAAGTAAGGGACTAATGGGGTACCAAACAAAATGCCAAAGTTCCCCTATTTTGGTGGTGCCTTATTAGCTCCCTACTTTAAAAACTCTCCTTCCAGAGTGCCTTTATCCAAACTGAAGGGACAGAATCCCTACTTCATATTTGAGGGGAACTTGCTTATTAAGACACTAAATGGGAAAAAAACAGAAAATGATAAGTTACTGAACAGCCCCTATATATTTTTTTACTGTGAAACATATATCCTCGAGTTTTCAAACAGAAGCATTGCATTAATGAATAGTGATGGATATGAAATGACAAGTCCCATTATTTGATGTATTCACACACAGACGTGGAACTGAATTGGATTAATGGTCTCTATCTTCATAACATGGAAATTGTTGCAATTATTTGGATTTTGTTTTTCATATTTGTGTCAGAAACTTGTACTCACTATGACTTGTTAAAGTTATTTGAATTTTTACCCTTATGTTCTTTATCTATCAGAAACTTGTACTGAACTAGTCTCTTTATAAATATATATATGTATTTAAAATTTTAAATTTTAAGCCATCTTTTCTTCACTGATCAAGACAAAATAAAAAGCATGCAGAAGTTGTTTAAAGATATTCAGATATCAGAGAGCTACAATTTTAACAACCCCAAAGAGATAGAGACAATAGAGTATGCAACAAGAATAGAATAAAAAAAATGAAATATATATTCGATACTCATCTTCAGTCTTTACCATTTTTGACTTAGATACTCCTCTATCTGTTTGTGTGTGTGGGTGCATGGAGTTGTGTGTTTGACTATCTTTAATAAGATGGAGATTTTTGGGAAGTTGCTAGTGAAGGGAAATAGGGAGCAATGGCCATTTTGTGAGGTGGTATGTAGTAAAGAGACCAAAATATTAAGGCTGGGCAGCGGAATTATTGTCAGGAAACTAGGCTTTGTTTGAAAAATGGCTTTGGAGGAAGTTTTTCTTTGCATAGAATAATTATAGGTTCAGATGGGTTGCATGATAACAGATGGGATGAAAAAGTGATTTTAAAACCATGTGTAGGAGTGCATGCATTATCATTCTGAAGGGTTTTTGTTTTTTGTTTAATTTGAAATATAAACTATTTGAATTGGGGGGAAGGATGAGATATTTAGATGATATGGGGTTGGACTCTTGAGTATATAGTAGATTTCTTAATTTTTATAGAGTTTGTTTGAACTGTGAGGCGTTATATTCCGGCTAGACAACTCTTTTAGTCTTCTACGTTTATTATTATTTTCTCTACACTCTGGTGACCAGTCTATTATTTCACACAATTTACTCCCCAATCTTTTGTTTAACTTAAAAAATTGGACACCCTGTTATACTTGTGTCATGTAAAACACGTGACCCATGTGAAACAAATGATCTTATAACAAGAATTTAGTTTTATGAATGGAAACAATATGATTCGTAATGTAATTGAAAAAGTTGGCTAATCATGTGAAATTCCTAAAAGTTGAAAACTAAATTATGTGAAAGAAATTAGGGGATCAAAGTGTAGACAATGATATAGGTAAGTTAAGTTATTGGGAGATAGACTAACAATTTATGTATACAATTTATCATGCTCAAGTGTCCCTCAAGAGTGGTCTCTATGCATCTAGACCCAATACTAGAAATTCAACGATTGAAGGTTCACTGGTTCAAACACAAGACAACCCACTTTGATATTATTCTAGAAGTATGTTGGTTATCAATCCTCACAAAAGCTTGAGCTATTGACAGATGAGCTACATGTATAAATTCTAACAAGCACTAACATAGTTGTTTAGCCTAATCTCACACCAGAAATACATTTTGGGTGGGTCATATATTCTCTCTTTTTTAACTTGCCTTTCCCTAAATTCATATTTTTGAATACATACAGGCAATCAGCCAGGATCTACATGTCTGGATGAGCTGCAAGAGGAAGAAAGCATGCTTAATCAATGCATTGGGCAACTTGAAAGTGCTGAGGCAACTAGGGTTTCTTTGATTTCCCAGCTCAAGGAAGCCCTTCAGGAACAGGTGTGAAACTTTTAATATTCTGTGTATTATGAAAATTTAAAATTACACATCATTAACCTTCTTTTGACTATTTCAGGAGTCAAAGCTGGACCATGTTCGCTCAAGGTTGCAAGTAAGAATACAAGATTTTATTTCTCTTTAAGCAAAGTATGTGCTTATTTAAAATTATGATTTATATATGAGGATTTGAGATATAATTTTAATATTATATTCAGCATTAAATATACAATCACAGTTAAAATTGTTATAGATAGTTACAATTTTGATTCAACTTATGAGGATTTAATTGTGAATTTTGATATTATATTTTGTATTTAAAATATCTTTAGTTAAGTCTTCAAATGGTCAAATTAAATAACTACAGAACTAGAGTGCTCATTTTGAAAAATTGTGAGACATCTGGTGCCTAACCTAATAATTAAGGGATTAAGTTGTTCATATTAAATAATTACAGGACCTCTAGTACCCAACCCCCTTTGGCATTCCTGGTACATTCATTATTACCATAGATGCCTGTGTGGAAATTTTAAATGTTCGTTTAGATTTTGTCCAAATTCCAGCAGGCTTCTCCTTTTTCTGTTTATATACTTTCTATTATGATAGAAGTTTATGATTTTAGCTTGTTACTTTCTAGCTGCTTGCTCAGGATACTTAGAGGTTGTGGCTGTTGATATTTTGGTCGTAGGACAATAGATACATTGCACATATAGGTGTTCTAGGGATTTATGTTTGAAATAGATGAAAGTTACTACATATATTGAGAACTAGTTAAGTGGGGTTATGAGCAAGATTGTTTGTGGCAAGGTATCTTCTTGCCTATAGCCCCAACTAAATAGAGAGCATGTTGCTTAAATGGGTGATGTACTAAGGACAACAATGTGATTTTGTACAAACTCAATAATCCCATGGCCTTAGGCGTGGAAGTGATTTTAAAGGCGCATGTAGTAAAATTTTCACAGATTAGCATTTAAGCATAGAGAGGGGAATTGGGATCATGAATGTACTAGGAATGGTGTAAAAGTGATGGAGATTAGAAGGTTTGAAGGGAGATAATTAGAGAACAATGTTCTCAATAATCAATATTCATGATAAAAATAACTGAAGCCTACAATTATAATCAATAAGCCTATTTATAAACATAATACACTAACCTAATGTACAAACAGGTAGAAAAAAGTTTATGTAATAAATCTCATTAATTTACTTGGATATAACTGTACACAGTCTAATAGAGGGATTACAAGAGACTAACCCCACGTTTGGTTGGAGGGAATGGAATGGAATCAGAATTGATTCCTTCCATTTTGTGTGTTTGGTTGGACGGAATGGAGGGCGGAATGTAATCTGATTACTAAAAGAGAAGGAATCACAATTCCTTCTCCCACCTTTGTTAATCATTATTCCATTCCCATCTAAACTTTTTCTTTCCAATTTTACCCTTACCTAAAATATAACCTTAAATTCAAATCCCAAATTCTCAAACCCAAAATTTCAAAACCCTAAACCCTAAACCCAAAATTCCAAAACCCTAAACCCTAAACCCAAAATTTCAAAACCCTAAACGCTAAATCCAAATCCTAAAATCCTAAAATCTTAAACCCTAAACCTCAAATCCCTAAACCCTAAACCCTAAAACCCTAAACCTTAAAACATAAATCCCAAATCCCTAAACCCTAAACCCTAAACCCTAAATCCCAAATTCCAAATCCTAAAACCCTAAATCCTAAACCCCAAATCCCCAAATCCCTAAAACCATAAACCCAAAATCCCTAAACCCTAAAACCCTAAACCTTAAAACATAAATCCCAAAACCCAAAACCCTAAAACATAAATCCCAAAACCCTAAACCCTAAACCCCAAATTCCAAATCCTAAAACCCTAAACCCCAAATCCCTAAACCTAAAACCCTAAACCCCAAATCCCCAAATCTCTAAACCCTAAACCCTAAACCTTAAAACATAAATCCCTAAACCTTAAAACATAAATCCCAAAACCCAAAACCCTAAAACATAAATCCCAAAACCCTAAACCCCAAATTCCAAATCCTAAAATCATAAACCCTAAACCTTAAACCTTAAAACCCTAAAACCCTAAACCCTAAATCCAAAATTCTAAAACCCTAATCTATTTTTAGAAAAATAATAATTTTAACCCTAAACCTTAACCTACAAATATAACCCCAAATCCTAAATCCCTAAACCCTAAATCACACATCCCAAACCTCAAAACCCTAAACCCTATTTAGAAAAATAATAATTTTAATAATATATTTCTTTTTAATTAAGTAATACTTATTTAGAAAAATAATGATTTCAATAATGTATTTTGTCTGACGAAAAAATAGTAATTAAATGACATTATTTGAACTTTACAGCATGTAGGGGTATTAAGGTCATTTACTGACCTTTTTCATTCCATTCTAGTGGCAAACCAAACACTATAATCCTGATTCTGAGCTTGATTCCAGTGGTCAAACCAAACAAAATTGTTTCCTTTCCATTCCATTCCATTCCGATTCCGATTCCGATTCCGATTCCATTCCACGAACCAAACGCCACCTAAGAAAGGAAAGAAAATTAAAGAGAATAAATACACACTGATTTTTAGGAAGCAATTAACTCTATATTTACACCAAAATATACACCTAAATTAATAAGGAAAAATCTGTCCAAATCAAATTGATTTAGTCAAAGGTTCGAGAACCTTTCAACACACCCCCTCAAGCTAGTCTGAAAATATCTTTCACGGTCAGCTTGCAAATCAATTTCTCAAAATGTTTCTTAGGTAGTTCATTGGTGAGTATATCACCAACTTGCTCATCTGTAGGGCATGCAGACCGAACCACTATCCAGTTTTTCTTTTATAAAGTGTTTGTCCACTTGAACATGTTTAATTTGGTCGTAGAGTACTGGATTATATGCTATTGCAATAGTAGCTTTGTTGACACAATATACTTTCATAGGAAGGGAATTACTTGCCTCAAGTTCTTCAAGAATTTTTTGATTCAAAGAATCTCACAAATTCCTAGAGCTATTGTTCTATGTTCTGCCTCTGCACTACTTCTTGCTGCGCCAAGTGACCAAATTTCCTCCAATAAAGGTGCGGTAATCAGAAGTGGATCTTCTATCGGTTATATGACCAGTCCAGTTAGCATTTGTGTAGACTTCCTCCAACAAAGGTGCATCCTAAATTTTATTTTTCCTGAACAACAGACCCTTACCCAAAGATCCTTTTAAGTATCTAAGGATTCTATGTACTGCTTCAAAGTGTTCTTGTCTTGGAGTATGCATAAACTAGCTGACTAAGCTCAATGCAAAAGCTATGTTTGGGCATGTAAGCAAAAGGTAGATTAATCTACTTATAAGGCGTTGGAACTGATTTATGTTGGTCACATCTTCAATATTAGCTGGGTGTAGTTTAAAATTAGGATCTATAGGTGTCTCGGTTGCTTTACATCTGAGTAGACCTGTCTCTTCAAGCAAATCCAGAACATATGTGTGCTTTGAGACACAACAATCCCATCTTTTGATATAGCAAACTCCATACCCAAAAACTTTAGGATGCTTAAGTTTTTGATTTCAAAGTTATGTACCAGCACTTTCTTTAATCTGCAAATCTCAACTAAATCATCACCAATCAAAATTATATCTACACATACAATCAACATGGCTCATTTGCCTTCACTAGAATATATATAGAACATTGTATGATCTGCCTGACTTTGAGAGTACCCATGTCCTTTTATAGCATTATCAAAGTGTTCAAACCATGCTCTAAGAGACCGTTTAAGTCCATATAAAGACTTTTATAGCTTACACACTTCTCTGCTATCATGATTTCCCTCAAAACCTGGTGGTAAGTCCTTAAAGATTTCTTTTTCTAACTCCCCGTTAAGAAATGCGTTTTTAACATCTAACTGGTATAGATTCCGGTCAGAATGTACAGCTAATGAGAGAAGGACCTGGATAGAATTTATCTTTGCAATTGGGACAAAAGTTTCTTGATAGTCAATTTCATAGATTTGCGTGAACCTGAGGCTTGTCTTATACCTCTCAACACTTCCATCAACATTATATTTAACCATGAACACCCACTTACAACCCAAGGTTTTCCTTTCTTTTGGTAGATCAACAACTCCCATGTACCTTTATTCTTTAATGCATTCATTCTCTCTAAAGCTGCTAACTTCCAATCTGGGTGATCTAGGGCTTCTTTTTTGGTTTTAGGAATTGGTATTTGAGAGAATTTTGTGGTAAAGGCTCTATATTTAGTGGACAATTTTTGATAGGATATATATCTAGCAATAGGATGCTTAGTACAGGTTCGGGTTCCTTTCCTAAGTGCTATGGGTAAGTCAAGGTCTGGAAACAGAGTGCTAGAACGTAGAGGAGAAGAAATGTTGCCTGAAATTTCTGAGGAATCAATGCTTATAAGCGATAATTGAGATTGTACCGAATTTATGGGAGGGTCTTTACTATTGTGATGCCTTTGCCGAGTATAAACACGAAGCTCTGGTGGTGGAATTTTATCATTTAGTATTTCTCCTTCTGTCTCAGGTACATTAACATTTGGTTCCAGTAGTTCAAGGTTTCCTAAGTTTTCATTATTTTATTAGTTTTTTGAGTTTGAGTTTAAGTACCAAGATTAGGGAAAAACAGATTAGGCATAGGTGTAGAAATATGCCAAAAGTAAATTCGGTACCATTATCTATATGAAGTAGACTTTTGTTTGAAATTGATTTTCAACTATGTTATAAAAACTTTGAATAACCCTTCAACTTCAGATTTTTCTCTCATCAAGTAAACCCAACAAAGTCTTGTATGATCATCTATGAACGTTACAAACCATTTTTTTCCAGTCAATATAGTGATTTTTGAGGGTCCTTAAACATCACTATGAACTGAATAAAAAGGTTTTGAGGCACGGTAAGTAAGTGATTTATATGAAATTTGATGATTTTTTGATAAATAATAACTTTCACACTGAAAAGTAGTACAATCAACATTTTTAAATAAACCTGGAAACAAATATTTCAAATAAGGAAAGTTAGGATGTCCTAGTCTGAGGTGCCAAAGCATTATTTGATCCCTAGCAGAGTTTGAACTAATACTACTACTCAAACCTTGAACTTGTTTATTTCTGGAAAAGTAGTCATCAAAAAAGTGAAGACCTTCACACAAATTAGCACTGTCAATCATCGTCCTCAAGTTCCTGTCCTGGAATTCACAATGGGAATAAAAAAAGACAGCACAACAATTAGATTCCTTGGTTAATTTACTAACAGATAACAGATTACAAGAAAGTTTGGGGACATGTAGCACATTTTTAAGCTCAATGGTTTTAGAGAGTTTTATTGATCCTTTTCCAGCTATGAAAGATAAGCTTCCATCAGAGATTCTTACTTTTTTGTTACCAGGGCAAGGACAATAGAAGTTAATCAAAGTAGAAATGCTAGTTACATGATCAGTGTCACCTGAATCAATAATCCAAGCTGCAGTAGTTGAGTGACTAAAAAAAGTACTAATGATACACCTGTTTGGGCTAGTGAGCTGCTAGGAATACGCTGTGGAGGATTAGCAGTCCACAGCTTTATGAGGTGATCAATTTGCTCCTTGCTGAGATTTTCTCCAAATTCTCCACTTCATTGGCAAAGGGCAGTGCAAGGCTATTTTTGTCACCATTTTTGTTGCTTTTTTACCGTGGAGTTTCCAGCAAGTCTCCCGGGTATGGTGTGGAAGAGGCAGCATTAGCATCTGCTGTAACAAGGGCAGATTTATCCAGAGACAATGGAGCTCTTTTTCCCTAGCATAACACCCCGACGACTTTCTTCTCTCCTTGCTTCAGAGAAAACTTCTCAATAGTAGGAAGTGGCTTTCTCCGAATAATTCTTCCTCTCACCTCATCAAATTCAACATTGAGCACAGCCAGGAACTTAAAGATACGCTCATTATGGACAGTTTGTTTGTGGTGTTTAAAATCTTCCGTGCTCTTCCACTCATAATCATTGAATAAATCCAGTTCTTGCTACAATCTCTTAAGAGCATTGAAGTATTTTGCTACTGTCATCTCCTTGACGGATACCTCCAAGAGCTAGCTGCAACTCATAGATCTGGGACTGATTTCCATAGTCAGAGTACATCAGACCCACGTTGTCCCTGAGTTCTTTTAGAGTAGAATAGCACGTATAATTTGCACTAATGTCTTCATCCATGGAGTTGACTAACCACGCCATAATCATGGAGTTTTCGGCATCCCAATCACCATAAGAAGAATCTGTTTTTTCAGGAGCCTTGACATCTCCGGCAAAACAACCAATCTTCCCTCTTCCCCTAATATACATTCTAAGTGGTTGAGACCATCTTTGAAATTCCCTTCATTCAAGGGGATAGTTGTAATCTGGACAGAATGAGATTTAGAATGGGAAATTTTTTGTTCTGGATTTTTTGAGGTGACTGTGGTTTCAGAAGATTGGTCAGACATAATGGATTGTATAGGAGGGAAAAAAACAGAGAAGATGTTAGAAGGAAAGAGTAGTTGGCTCTGATATCATGTACAAACAGATATAAGATGTTTTATGGAATATATCTCATTAATTTACTTGGATGTAACTGTACACAGTCTAATATATGTGTAGGAAATCAACCTAGGAGTATGGTTAGTTTCCTGATTTCCAAGGTGTAACCAACCCTTGATTTTAGGAGGACAGTTTCCTGATTTTCAGGGTGGAACCAACCCCTGTTTTTAGGATGTTAGTTTCCTGGTTTTCAGGATGATTTACAGCTGTATACTAATAACTTCCAGCAGTGGACTAGACATAACAAATGTATATATAAAGGGATTTGATATTAAGAAATCAATGAAGTAATTTTTCTGTAAAATAAAAACAACATCATGGTATCAGAGCCTTAGGCTCATAAACTGTTGCTCTTAGCCTCTTGCTCAACTAGTTCTGTAAGTTCACCTAGTATGATGTCAAATACTCAGGCAAGGAATGCACCTTTTCAATTTCCAACTCAAGTTTCAGCTTTTGGGCATGAGAATTATGAAAAAACTGAAAGTTTAAATGTTCTTAGTACAATGGAAGATGACATGGATGAAGAGGTTCCAGAGACAAGTAATAGAACTGAATTCAATATGGAAAATTCAGGCAGCTTTGGGCTTGGATCCATTCTTGATCCTGCTCCTAAACATAATCCTTTTGGTGGTCTATTTAACAGTGCAACTATTAATGTTTTTGCTTCTCCTTTTAACAGTACCAGTCCTCAAGGAGAGCTATTTCGGCTTGCATCTTTACAGTTCCAGGCTCTCCAACCATCAGTACAAACTCAGCCTCCAAACTCAAGTGCATTTTCTGGTAAGCCTATCCCATTCACTAAGGAACAGTTAGAACTTCTCCAACAACTTATACAAAAGGCAAATATCAACACCACATTTAGTAGCAGCAGGAATAACTCCACACATATTTTCAGTAATTCAACAAGCATGCTGGAAAATTTCCCTCCTCATCTTGGATAGTAGACTCAGGTGCCTCCAATCACATGACAAGTGATCAATCACTTTTCACAACCTATTCACCTTGCAACAGACTTCAAACAGTGTGTGTCACCAATGGTACTCGCACCACAGTAGTCAGAACAGGGACCATTTGCCTCTCAAACAACCTCATTCTCAAATCTGTGTTATTTGTGCCTGGATTTTGCTACAATCTCATATCAGTTAGTAGATTAAATCATGATCTTATCTGTGAAACTAAATTCTTGGCTAAATCTTGTGTTTTTCAGGACTTGAGCTCGGGGAAAATGATTGGCGGTGCTGATTTGCGTGCGGGCCTCTATGTTCTTGATATCAACACTCCTTCAAACCACTCTGTTAGTCATCAATGTCAATTGAGTCATAATCTTAACTCTCATAGTCATACTAATAAGGAAAGTGAAATCATGATATGGCATTTTCGTCTAGGTCATCCAAATTTTTCGTATTTGAAACGTTTGTTTCCATCCTTATTCATCAATCAGAATCCCAATTTATTTCATTGTGAAGTTTGTCAGTTGGCAAAACATACTCGAAACACTTTTTCACCACGCACGCACAAGCCAAGTCACCCATTTTCCCTCATTCATGGTGACATTTAGGAACCATGTCGCGTTCCCAGTATTACTGGTGCTCGATGGTTCTTACTGTTAGTTGATGATCATACTCGATTATGTTGGACATTTCTTATGAAAGACAAATCTGAAACCAAGCACATATTTTCACTTTTTCATGCCATGATTCAAACTCAGCTCAATGCCAATATTCAAATCCTAAAAACTGATAATGTTAGGGATTTCTTTAATTTCGATCTTAGTGGATATCTCAAATCACATGGTATTGTCCAACAAAGCTCCTGCGTTGACACACCACAACAAAACGGTGTAGTCGAACGCAAAAATCGTCATATACTTGAGGTTGCCCGAACTTTACTTTTTCAAACCAATGTTCCTAAAAAATTTTGGGGTGAAGCCATTCTTATTGCAATACACTTGATCAATCGAATGCCTTCTCGAGTTCTCAACTTTCATTCACCTTTACAAGTGCTTCAGAGTCAATATTCTACTTCACAACTTGTGTCACCAATTCCTTTCAAGGTTTTTGGTTGCACTGCTTTTGTCCATATTCATTCACAATATCGTGGCAAACTTGATGCCCGTGCCATTAAATGCATCTTCGTTGGTTACTCAGCCAATCAAAAAGGCTACAAATGTTTTTCTCCCATCACTCGTAAGTTTTACCATTCCATGGATGTTACTTTCTTCGAAGAAACTCCATTCTATTCTAATTCTGCAATTCAGGGGAGAATCACACTAATGAATTGCAGAATTAGGATTGGTCATCACTCATTGAACCGAATTTATCATCTCATTTACCCTCCACAACCTTGTCCTCTTCCAACCTGATACCCATTCCAGATTCTCCTTCAAAAACCAAACCTGATCAATCTCCCATTGTCTATCCTAGACATCTTCTACTTCCTAATGATGCCATAAAAGTTTATGAAAGAAAAAGAAATCCTGACTTGCCCACACGAAATCAGCAAAGCCAAGAAACTCTCCTGAGCCAGACTGAATCTGAAAGATTACAAGATGAAGCAGAATCTAATCCAAAACTTGGTTCTGACCCTGAGTTAGATCTTCCTATTGCACAAAGAAAAGACGTTCGATCATGCACTCAACATCCTCTTCAAAGTTACATTTCTTACGCAAATGTGTCCCCAAAATTTCAGGCATTTGTGACATCCCTAGACAACACCAAGATTCCTAATTCTGTCACCGAGGCTCTAAAAGTTCCTGAATGGTGCAAGGCAACCTTAGAAGAATACACTGCACTTGAAAAGAATGGTACATGGATGTTAACAAAGCTACCACATGGAAAGAGGACAGTGGGTTGTAAATGGATATTCTCAGTTAAACAGAAGGCAGATGGAAATATCGACAGATATAAAGCTCGACTAGTGGCTAAAGGGTTCACCCAATCATATGGAATTGATTATCAAGAGACTTTTGCTCCTGTAGCAAAACTTAACACAGTTCGTGTCTTGCTGTCTATTACAGTTAATGAGAATTGGCCACTGCTTCAACTTGATGTCAAGAACGCATTCTTAAATGGAGATTTGATTGAAGAAGTTTACATGGATGTGCCTCCTGGCTTAGAGACTAAAGATACACAAGGGAAGGTATGCAAGTTGAGAAAGGCACTATATGGACTTAAACAGTCACCTAGAGCATGGTTCGAAAAATTCACCAAGGTCCTCAAACAGGATGGATACTCTCAGACACATGCAGACCACACTTTATTTATCAAACACTTCGCAGATGGGAGAATTACAACTTTGATTGTATATGTTGATGATATAGTTCTTACAGGACATCATGTAGGAGAAATGAAGAGACTTAAGAAGCTATTATCCAAGGAATTCGAGATTAAAGACGGGATATTTGAAATATTTCTTAGGGATGGAGGTGGCACGTAGTATTAAAGGAATCTCAGTTTCTCAACGCAAATATGTTCTAGATCTCTTGTGTGAGACTGGCATGAGTGGGTGTAAGCTTGTTGAAACACCTATGGATCCTAACACCAAACTAATGCCTCGAACTGATGAATTGGCAACTGACAAGGGCCAATATCAACGTTTGGTAGGTAAGTTAATTTATTTGACCCATACACGTCCAGATATAAGTTTTTCAGTCAGTGTTGTTAGTCAGTGGATTACTTGGAGGCAATAAATCGTATTCTAAGATACTTGAAGAAGGATCCTGGAAAGGGGCTCATGTTCAAGAAAACAATTAATAGGAAATTTGAAATTTATACTGACGCTGATTGGGCGGGATCTACTAGTGACCGAAAATCCACATCTGGATATTGCTCATTTATTTGGGGAAATTTGGTAACATGGCGTAGCAAAAAGCAAGCAGTGGTAGCACGTAGTAGTGTCAAGGTTGAGTTCCGTGCATTGGCTTTGGGCATCTGTGAAAGAATTTGGCTAAAACGACTGCTATACGAACTCAAGGTTGAACATTCAGAATCTATTAGAATCATGTGTGACAACCAGTCAACAATTGCAATTGCCAAAAATCCAGTCCACCATGATCGAACTAAACATGTGGAAATTGACACTTCATCAGTGAGAAAATTGAAGACAAGATGATCTCCCTCAACTATGTTCCATCTAGGTAACAAATAGCAGATATCTTAACCAAAGCTTTGTTTCGACCTAATTTCACAGAGTTAAATGTAGCACTTGGTTTGGAAAATATATATTGCCTAGCTTGAGGGGGAGTGTAGGAAATCAACCTAGGAGTATGGTTAGTTTCTTGATTTCCAAGGTGTAACCAACCCCTGATTTTAAGAGGACAGTTTCCTGATTTTCAGGGTGGAACCAACCCCTGTTTTTAGGATGTTAGTTTCCTGGTTTTCAGGATGATTTACAGTTATATACTAATAACTTCCAGCAGTGGATTAGGCATAACAAATGTATATATAAAGGGATTTGATATTAAGAAATCAATGAAGTAATTTTTCTGTAAAATAAAAACAGCTTCAATATGGATTACAAGAGACTAAGGAAAGAAAATTAAAGAGAATAAAAACACTGATTTTTAGGTAGCAATTAACTCTACATTTACACCACCTAAATAAATAAGGAAAAATCTGTCCAAATCAAATTGACTGAGTCAAAGGTTTGAGAACCTTTCAACCCCTAATTCTATATGGATTCTAATAAATCTAATAACTCTTTCTTATCTTAGTCCAATTAAATAATATAGTTCATAATATCCTCAAATTCTAATAAAACATTAATTTTATCCTGCATGAGACTCGAATTTGACTTAAGCTTGATGAATTTATAATGACAATGTGCACTTCTTTTGTATCTCTAGTTCTTGTTGAAAATTGTACCAATAATGTGTTCATGTAAAAATCTTTTCAAGCTTGATAGTCACGAACGCGTTATTGTGGAAACAAATCTTTATCTGGATTGAAAACAAAATTCTCTTCTTGTCTGCCTGACATTTTCTATGTAAAACAAACCTAATCTGATGATGTCTAAAGAGAATCATTTAAGACAGTTGCCAAGCATTTCTCTATATTATTTTGGCTTTTTGATTAGGAACGGGAAATAAAACACAGTTATAAATGAGCTAGCTTTGATTTTTTATTTTTGAATGTTGTAGGACAAATAATGTTTTTTTTCCTTGGCAAAGTCTGTCCTCATTTTAATTTTAATTTTAATTTTTAACTTTTGTTTCCTTTGGTTTGCTTCATTACCACTTGTTTTCCTATTATAAAGATGAATTTCATATTCAGTTTATAGATTTTAGTCCTTGTTTTAAGAATAGTAGAAGGGTTGAAGGAGAACAAAAATATGATTCTGAAATTCTACAATTGAGCTTGATACTGACATTTTATTCCTGGAAAATGAATCTTGAATGGGAACGGTACCAAATTAGCTCCATTTTTATAATCACCAGAGATGAATAAAACAATAATAACTATTGCACACGGATCATTAATGAACGAGGTTATGTCTTTTTTATTCAAGCCTCAGAAACCAAAAACAAGTTCAACTACAGGAATTCATATATAAATATGATTGTCACAACTGGGCTTCAGATGAAACGTTTGCAATTTTCCTTGTAGTGCCTTTGCCTAATTTATCTGCCATCTATCCATGTTGTCTTCTGTGTTTTTCAATTTTTGTTTTGCATCTGTCTTGATTTCATGTTGATGTTAACTTTGCCCTCGAAGTATGGTTAATGACTACATTGCTGGAAATAATGGTTATAACTTTTGGCTGTAGGTTGCTCGGTGCCAGATTGAACAGGCAGGCAATATTAGAAAGAGGTTGACAATGTCTTCTGTTCCCTCCAATCCAAGTAATGCTGCTAATTCAGCATCAGAAGCTATGAGGGATTTAGAGCAGATTATACATCCGGTTCATCCAATCAGTTCTCAACTCCAATCTCTCACCCAACCTGTGATTTCTTTTGCTCCTCTGAAAACTACTGATGAAGACAACAAGAAAGCAGCAGCCGCAGCAGTTGCTGCCAAGCTTGCTGCCTCATCGTCATCTGCACAGATGTTAACATCTGTTCTCTCGTCTCTTGTTGCCGAAGAAGCTGCCTCAATGAATGGTAATTCGAAATCGTGGATACCCATGTTCTCTCCTGGAAAAAGGCAGAAGCTTGAGAAACTAATGCCAACATCCGAAGTTACCAATTCTGATGCAGGCAAAGCAACTTATTTCAGTTTGCAGCAGCAACCCATTACCAGTGTTCCAATCACTCCATCGGCCAGCATGCAGCCCATGTCTCAGAGCAATCAGCTGCAATCTCCTTTTGCTTCACTGCCACCACCTCCACTGCCTTCTCAATCCCCCATGACACCACCATCAAATCGTTATATTCAATCAACTGGACTAATGGTAGGGGCAATTCCTTACGGATATGGATCGAATACCTTACCACCACCACCACCACCTCTGCCACCTCATGTTGCAATGGGTTTGACAAGACCTACTCAGCCACAACAGCAGCAGCAACAGCCATTGATGCAGCCTGCCACTGGAGGATTTTACAGGCATCCTGGTATTGGGTTCTATGGGCAAAACCATCAACAAACCCCTCCACCTGTCCCTCGGCAATAAAGTATTTCTGAATACTGCAGGTAAAAGGATTCTTCTTTGAGCATTTGACAGTTTGTATAATGCGCAAGTAACCATCCAAGCCAAGCCTCCCACAAGCTTGGTGGTTTGTTTAATGGAAACTAATGAAGTGGGAATCTTTTTAAGACCATGTTACTTTGTAAATTAGTAGGAATTAGTGTTCCAATCTTATCCCAATCAGTAAAGTTTTTCAATATTTATATTTTTAAAGTTAACGTGTTCAAGTGCCTAACATATACATGCAAGGCCTATGTGACTTTTTTTCTGCTACTATTGTGCCCCGGGTAAGTTTAGTATAATAGTGTAGGGTCTGTGGAACAATGCCGAGTTCAATAGAGCTATTATGTAAAGTTAGATGTAACAATTAGGGCAAAATACTTGTAACTATATGCTGCAGTTTCCAGCCTTTACCTATTTGTGAATTATTCCAAGATTATTTCTTTTTCACAGATTTTGCATTTTCATTTATTTTTCTAGGAAGATTTTGCATTATTCATATGTTTTGTGAATTGGTGGTAAGAGGTCCTTTGTTTATTACATTTGGAAAATTCTTATGAGTAGGTGGTAAGTAAAAATTTCATGTTTGCGGTTGGTGCATTTAGGTGGCAATTTGAATTTTAACACATGAATTAATTATATGAAGTTTTCTCATTATTATAAATAAATAACTTTATTAAACTTTATTTATTTATTCAAAATGTAAAGAAAATGTGAATTTGACGCGATTAACATGACAAACCAGCAATCATCTAATAAAGTTTTGGTACCACCTCTGAGGATGCCATAACTGTACCCATCATGGGGAAAAATACGACATAAACATGATTAGCATATAGCATGATGAATATACGCCCTTGTTGCAGCAGCAGACACCCTTATTTTATTGGAATATTGCACTCACTAGCATTATTTTAAACTACTCTTGATCGAATATCTGCAGTCGAGTATGATAGTCGGCATGGATATGGTCGGACGTATAATTAATTTTTTTTATACGTCCTATTATCTGTTAGAGTTATGGTTATAATGTTTGAATTTATTTTAATTGTTTCAAATAACTTTTTAATAATTTTATTGTCATAAGTGACATTTAGGTAACTTTTTATACAAAAATGGGACAATTTATAAAAATGGTAACGTAACACAAAATCACTAAACTTGTGTTTTTGTATTATAAAATATTTGTTCTTACTTTGTTTTATATTATAAGATATGATTTTTTGTTCTCAGTTTTACATTTCATTGTAATAATTTTTATCTCAAATCGGATAATCTTAATAGAGATTTGTTCCTTCATGAAAAATTAATAACCTTACTTGTTGTCTAGGTGTTATAAATCTCTATTCTCTCCATCATAGATTAAGTTAGAATTTTTTTCTATAATATTTTATTTATTTAATAAAAAAAACTTTAATATTTATTTTTTTAAAATAAATTATCCAGCTTCAATTATCGTATGATTTAAAAGAGGGAATGATGATATATAGTTTAATTAATACTTGTATTTACCTTAAGTTATACTATTTCCCCTCATGGCTGTTATTATAAATAAATAAATAAATAATTATATACTCAATTGATTCTTAACTTGTGTCTAAAATCGAAACCTTGGTCCTTAACGACCTATTAATTTATATATACAATTTAATCCATAATCTTTCTATAATTTACAAATTAATTCATTTTAATTTTTCTTCAAATTGATTTATCACGGTAACACCTAAGTAGCACGTTGATTATAGATTAGAGATGATGAGTGAATTGAGTCATAAGCTAGCCACCAAATAAAATGAAAATCCAAATCAGATAAGTATGCGTAACAGAGGCAAAACAAATTTAATGGAAATTAAAAATCATTTGCCTGATTTAAAAAAAGAATTTATGGAGTAAATTATGTAAATTAAAAAGTTAAAGATTAAAATGCAATATTGAATATAGGTTAGGTCCCAACCGAATAATAAATATATTTAAGGCTATAAAATTTATTTATAATCCCTTGCATTATTTTGTGCTTTGAAACAAACTTAAATATGCATTTTTTTTAGAGAATTAACAGTACTGAAATATGCATTGTGTTAGAAAATTTGGATCAAATAATATAATCACAAATTCTGCCTCCCAAGATATTTCTTAACAGAATATCAAATAACAGAGAAATAGATAATACACAACACAAGAATTATAGTGAAAACTCCAAATTAGAGAAAAATCACTTTCATTGTCAAAAGACAACCAGAAAAAGATTCACTATGTGAAAAATTGTTACAACCACATTCTCAATGATTTTCTCACACACCTAAAAGACAAGAGTAATTACAAGTCCATAATTAAAAGATTCACTATGGGAAAATTCTCTCATTCAAAAACTTCTCATATAAGTTTTTCTCTATTTTTGGGATGATTAACAATGAAGAAATGAAGTCATATTTATAGGCTTCAAGTTCCTATTTCATATACCAAATATTTCTTCATTCAACAAAATTAAGTTACCTAATTTTTCTATTCTTTATTCAAATAAGTTTAAGCACCTTCATTTTTGATAATATGATAAACCATCTTTTATGAATTTTTTTCTAAATTAGACTACTCTTATTTTAACTAACAAATTTAATATTATTTTTAATTAATCATAACAAACTTAAATTATGGAAGTTAAAAAGTTAAAAGATTAAAATGCAATATTGAATATAGGTTAGGTCCCAACCGAATAATAAATATATTTAAGGCTATAAAATTTATTTATAATCCCTTGCATTATTTTGTGCTTTGAAACAAACTTAAATATGCAGTTTTTGAGAGAATTAGCTAGAAGTACTGACATATGCATTGAAGCCATTCACAGAATCCACCTGTAGCCCCCTCCTTTGTTTTGCATGCTTTGACCAGAGCTTGCTTCCCTATAAGATATATTACTAATTTAACTAATTAATTATTTATTTTTATTAGAACACTTATATCTATTAATTATTTTACTAATAGTTTAATAAAAAAATGAAACCACAAAAATACATGATCATTTTTATGCAATTTTTTTATTTTTTTTATTTTTAAAATTTTGTTCAATATTTATTACACTTAAAAAAAGAAAAAAAAAAGAGAGGACTAAACTACTTACAAAAACAACTCGTTCATCTAAATGATCTAGTTATAATAGTATTATACATTTATATTCACACACTTCAATATAAAATATTTTTACTACATAACCAGAGTTCGTACCATATTGCTAATTATGTTAAGTGACTTGTACTCAATTTCACCCATGTTGTTAAAAGCGATTTAATTTAGTACCACAGTTCACAAAATGGTTTCTATACTGCTCAATTGAAATAGTAAATCCGTTTAATTCGTGGATTTTTTATATATACATTGAACATGAAGAAAAAAAAATGTATAATTTTGTCATTTTATTTATTTTTTCTTCTTTTTTCTCAATTTCTCAAAATTGAATTTTCATCGTAAGATATCTTAATCATACACTAAGCAGATATGTAAGTTTTTTTCTTTAATGAAAAAATAGTAATATAATTTTGTACATGATAAATGGTACGTTAGAGATGTATCATTCTCAGTTCTTTCCTATTAAGAAAAGGTTATCTCAATGCTCTTAATGCCCACACCGAAATATCTCATGATATTCTGAATCTAACTAATGTAATACTTTAACGGGTATATATATATATATATATGCATATATTATATATTATATAAATGGATTATCATAAATACACACTAAATTGTTTAGTAACCAAAAGTTGATGAAAGAAGTTAAAAAAAATCATATAATCCATGGTTATATAAGGGAGATTTTTCTTTAAAAAAAAAAAACTAACCTTTTTCTCTTTCTTCCCAAGGGTTTACTAGTTTGGAGTTCTTAGGATTTATTTCACGTAAAGAGGTTTGTCTTCCTGCTGCAAATATAATTAATTTTTTATTGAAAAAATATAATTAATTAAATACAAAAAACAGCAAAGTGTACGTAACATTGAACTACTAATTAATTTATTTATTGAAATCGTAAGATCTATAACCATGAATTGAAGAATAACAATGAGATGATGATGACGATGGTGAATGTAAAAGCTAAAACATGCAAAGTATGGTGATTATGAGTTAATTGTTTAAAAACTTGGCCATAGTTGTGTTTTTTGTTCTGTTCAATAAAAATTGAGAATGAGATCAAAAGTGCTTTATATATATATATATATATATATATATAGAATAGTTGTCTTGTCAACAAAAACTAATGGATTAATTAAAATGATCTATATGCAAACTAGACAATCAATATAATTAATAATAGAAAAAATTTGAAGTTAAGTATTTCGTAGTCTTAGTTTTTATAGGATGGGAAAATTATCAGATTTATGTAGTATTATTTAATTGGTATAAGTTGATTTTAAAAAGTTAAAATGATATAATCAATGTAATATTAGTTATATCTTTTATTATTTAAATTTAAAATAAATATTAATAATAAAATTTATATTTATTAAAATTCGTTAATATTATAAATAATTATATATTAATCAATATAATATTTAAATATTATAAATTTAAATGTTAATTAATCGATATTAATTATTTATGATTATATCATTAATCAAAGTTGATAAAATATTTTCTAATAAATAAAAAGATATGCATAAGCACACTTGAGATTGTCACTCATTTTATCTTAAACTTCATCTAATTTTAGTTTTTTTTATAAATTTACTAAATTATCAGAGCATATATAACACTCGTAGGTGTTGTTACTTCTAACATGATTTTTTAATTATTTATAAATCTACTTGTCTAAAATATGCCGACTAACATAAATTGATTTTAATAAATTTTAAGTTATATATTTAATAACAATTTTAATTTACAATTATTTTTTAATGAATTTTTAATTAAATATGTTTAATAATAATTTTTTATTTTTATTTTAACATTTTGTAAGAATCACTAACAAAATAATATACGGTGGTGAATCAATCTTTAAAAAAAAGATTTTTTTTAAATCAAATTTTTGATTTTTTTTTATTTCTAAGAAATATTTTTAAAGAATAAATCAAATATTGTATGCATAAAGTATTTGAAAAAACATGATTACCTAATAATGACTAACTTTTTTAAAGTTTTAGATTTTTAAATTTTTGGAGAGAAATAATTATAAAGCTATATTGAACAAAGTAGATGTGATTTTTATCGTTGAAAATCATGATTAAATGAAAAAAGGGTAATCGACCATAGCTATTATTATTTTTACACTAGAATTAAAATAATAAATTAATTATTTAATTATAAATAACAAATCTTAAACCAAAATCGTGAACCCCTTTTTTAGGTTTAGTTAATTTGTAGACTAGAATTTGATTATTATTTTTCCAAACTGTGATTGACAACCGACTTATTCCCTTAAAATGGAATGTCTAGCATTTTTAGTATTTAAATTATAGATTATTGATTTTTTTGCTTTTGGACATCGTAAAGTTTTTTGAACAGATAATACTTTATTAATGGTCCACATCCATTAATATTTTAAGATAATGTATTTTTTAAGAAGATAAAAAAATTTCATAAATAAATAAATAATTTATATTTTTGTTGGAATGATAGAATGCATGTGTTTTTTTGAGCTCTAAAAATACTTTCAACAAATATTTATGTATGTTTTAAAATCGTTCTTCATCATAATTTTGTTTTTTTTTTTTTTTGCATATTTAGAGTCTCAAGACATACATAATCTTAATTTTTACCTCTCTATTTAAAATTAAAAATCACTAAGTGATTTTTTTTATTAATTTAAGTTGGTAAGTATGTGATTATATAGTTATTGCAACAAGATCAAAATCTAGATTTATAAATTGTGATGTATTAATTCATTGACATTATGATCATGGTAAAAAGTATAGAGCATATATTTCAATAGTATATACTTTTTTATATATATATTTTTCATAAGTCTATGTTTTTTTTTTTTGTCAAGAAGACTTTTTATTCTTTTTAACATGTTACCTTCATCTTATTATAAAGTTTTTTTGTCCTATTTAAACTACTAGACCACAAACATATGAAATCTATGTGATTTTAGAAAGAAAAAAAATATAGTGCGCCTTAAAACTAAGTGATTAGTGACGTTAGAAAGTTCTCTTCACCATGTAATTTGCAATAATGTCCAAAGTTCTTTAAAAAAATTCAAGTGGGAGTTTAAAAGAAAAACAAATTTGCAATGAAATACATTTTTTTTTGTTACACCATGTAGTTAAGTGGAAAGAAAGAAAGTTAACTATGTATAACGTATGGTGGAACAAGGCTACTTGGGTATGTTTTTTTAGAAAGAAAAAATTATATTAACTTATTGAAATGATATTATATTGTATAATTCAATTATAAGATAACCATGAATAAAAATTGACAAACATATTGAAATAAAAAAATATAAGTTGACTCGTGGCCACAGTCAATCAACCACTTTATTGCCCCACTTGGTTACAAGCCTGCGTTACTAGGCTTGGCTAGCACTAACTTGATTTGGTTATACAAATTTGGTACTATATTGGTCAATGAAATATGTTATTATTACATCTTGTTTTATGATAAAAGAGAAAACAAAATTAGCTTTAAGAAATACTCGATGACATTTATATTATTTATTTAAAAAAATATAAGTTTTTGTTCTCTTAAATTTGCTATTTTTCCTCTATTAAACTTATGAATGTGTAAATTAAAATGTTGAATTATTTTTTGAATCAGTGCAAAACTTATGCAAATATATAATATTATTAAATTTAAGTGAAAATAATGCTTACGCCTAAAATATGATAGCTAAAAAAAGTACTAAATAATATAAGTGTTTATGACCAATTCTTAGTGTTTGTTATTTTGGTAGAAATTAAGAAGAAAACTTAAGTTACAAAATTACTAATTACAATTAAATTGATCATAATAATTAATTTTACTATAAATTTATTCAACAATGTGACAAATGTGGTAATTTTGAATCAAATTTACAAATAAATTTAAATTTTCATATAAAATTTACTTAAATAAAATGTACTAGAGAAAAGTAATAGAAAAATATTTTTTTTATTACAACTTGAT
The DNA here is from genome assembly GCA_030763125.1 of Hippophae gyantsensis. Lineage (NCBI taxonomy): Eukaryota > Viridiplantae > Streptophyta > Magnoliopsida > Rosales > Elaeagnaceae > Hippophae > Hippophae gyantsensis. The sequence goes on from CM061031.1 coordinate 22,639,959, forward strand.
ATATATATATATAAATTTATATATCACAATATAATCCATTCTATCTTAATAAATAATCTACTAATCTCTTAAACATCACATGCACAATTTAAGATCTATTCAAACACATTTCATTTTATATATACAAAAATTTTGAAAATGAAATTAAAGTGTTAAATTTATTATTTATTATGAGAAGAAGTTAGCCCATCTTACAAAAAATTGTGGATCCACCTGACGAAAGAGGAAAAAGAGAAAATAAAACATACATTAATCTTTTAACCACATATTAGAAATTAATAGTAAGATCATGTTTGGTTAGGGTAATAAAAATAAGCATAGAATGGTTTCACGTATTCTCATAATTAATTATGTTATTGACACATAATGGAATGAAAAAAGTTACTAATAGATAAGAAAACATCTTTCAATTATCTCCTCTTAGGAAAATAGATACCATTCCACTTATGAATGATTTTTTTGATATTTTTTCTCCATTTAGTGGTATCCTCACTTGTATTGTACCTTTTTTACCCCTCTTATCTCTGAATAGTTATTATAACTTTTTTTATAGCTTTTAATTTTTTCGTATTAACATTGATTTTGTTATTATTAAATATTCATATTTTAATCGTGTTTAGTCAATTAATAAAAAAATATTTTAATTAAAATAATATAATTTATCATTAATTATCTCATTTAAAAAATTAATGAATTAAATGATAATATTTTTTAATTTAAGAGAATAAATAACTCAAATTATATAATATAAAGATCTCTTGTAATATTGTTCTCTTAAAAATATTGATGTTAATTATAAAAAATTAAAAAAAATTATAATAAAGGATGGAGAAGTCCGATGGTGGAGGGGACATGCAGTTCGAAAAACAATTTTCTTTTTCCTTTTATTATTTTTTATTTTGTAATTTATATTTATCTTTTGAATTTTTGATGATGTGAAAATATTTAACACTTTTTTGAAAATTGTATTGTCCAACTTGTCATATTACGAATCTACCATTGTACTATTAAACTTGCCAAATTATTAATAAACTATACTAGTACTATAAAAGCCATTCTACACGACTTATTAGTACTATAAAAAAAATTCAGAAACTAAGAGCGAAGGGATGTAGATCAATGGTGGAGCCGTGTAGGGGATAGTTTGGAGAAAGAAAAACAATTTTCTTTTTCCTTCTATTATTTTTTATTTTTATTTTTGATTTTTTCATAATATGAAAATATTTAAATCTCTTTAAAGAATGCTTTTTTTGAAAATTGTACTGTTCAACTTGTCATATTACGAAACTGCCATTGTCCCGTTATGCTTGTTAAATTATTAATAAAGTCTAGTCGTATAATTATACAATTAATTGTAAAGTTGTACGATTGTATAAAAAATTAATATAAAAAAAACAAGTATTAATTTGAGCTAAAAATTAATATAATTACTTAATTGACAACTTTTACAATAACACAAATAGTATTATAAGAACAAACAATACATGTAATAAATAAGAGGTAATAAATAACAAACACTTTAGTTATGATCGATGAAAAGCGGTACGATTTTTTTATAGTATTATCGTGAATTTAAATTCAAATCTTATCTTATAATATTTTATTTATTTAATAAAAAATATATATTTTTAAAAAATATAGGTTAATTTTCCTTTAGCTTACTCGGTAAAGCATGAATGGTAATAAATCAAACAATCCTTATTATTTCCTCAAATTTTCAAAATTCAAATTATTATTTCAAATTAACATTTTTTTTAAAGTGCAAAATTTATAAAAAAAATAAAATAAAAATTATAATAATTGACAATTATTAGTCATCATTTTATTTTTTTAAAACTAATGTAATAAATTATTGACAAAAATATAATTAATACACTCAAATATTTTAACTTAATACAAAATTGCTTTTAAAGCACACTCAATAAGGAACTTGAAATGGTAATTAACAGTAGTTACATCTACATTTAAACCCATAACAGAGTCCATATTTAGCACCCTCAGTTCTGCATTTATCGGCACATTTTAAATCATCTATTGAATAAAAGCAAGCCCCTGAATATGTTGAACTTGGCCTTTTGCAGTTATCATTGCTTTCTTTCACCACAGTTTGCTTCACTGCAAAGAGTATTAGTTTAAGGCATAAATGAATGTTTCACAAATAAGAAGTTACGTTATATTTTTATTTATATAAATAAAAATGTAAATTCTTTGGGTACATGTACTTATCATGAATGAGTTTATAAGTATATTTAGAATACAAGGAATATTAAATACACGTAAATTTATACTCGTATTAATAATGATGTCACATGTGATAAAATTTTCTTAAAATTAAATAATTTATCAATTTTTAATAATTATTTTATCATGTATCACGTAATAATTTGTATGATTTTATGCTATTAAAAAATGCTTTTAAAATTTATTTCATAGGAGTGTTTTTTTAGTATGTCATTACATAATCATAGATACATGTATACACGAATATATCTAGCAAAGCAATGGTCATTTAACACCAAACTACACCTCCTTGACACAAAAAAATAAAATAAAAAATAAATGACAATCACATATAGTCTTGTCATTATTTCATAAGCTTTCAAATGGGAAGTATTTAAAAAAAATCAACAAAATCAAACAATTTTACAAAAATATTATAATAAGACGATAATTTGTTGTAATTTTATTGATAAATTTATTCTTTCTTAATCAATTCGGTCACCTCTTAAAGATAATTAATAATATTTTTATATATATATCACGTGTAGATGTATAGCATATTTTATAAATTTATAGGGTGATATTTTTGTATTTTTTTTTTAATGTCAACAGCCTTACAATTATTAGATGAAATTAACTAACACCTTACCTGGGTATTTACGTGGAGAAAAAAAAAATGAAAACTAACATTTTTCTTCTTCTGTTAGATGATTTAATGGTGTAGAAGCACGTTGTATATCAGAGGAATGGCCATTGAGTTTTGGAGTGTAATCTCCCCGCAAAAAGGGCCAATTCAAAGAAGGACTCCAGTTTTTTTTTAATATATATAACCGAATATAATATATATGTATATTTATATTTTTTAAATAACTTTACTATTCATACATCTTAAATAACTATACTGTGACTAAAATTTCATATCTTTTAAGTATCTAAATAGATTACATGTCTTTGAATTAAATTCATTGGTAAAATAAACTTTAGTATTATGTGTCGTTACAAAAATCAAAAATCAAAAATGAAATGATATGACAGCAATTAATTTGATTATTATTGTGAAAATATGAAACGTAGAGATTAAGATTTATATACCAACATGAGATGATGATAGATGGAAGAGCAAAAACATGCATAGGAATATAGTGTATGTGGTATTGTAGCTTAAAGACTTGGCCATAATTATGTGGGGTTTTTTTTTTTTTGGTTATATAAATAAAAACTGAGAAGAAGATAATTGCCTTTATAAGATTACAAAGCATTGGTATCGACGATTGAAAGTACTAATGGATAGTTGATCATAACGCTACCAATCTAGCCGATCAATAATAATAATATTCCAATTCCATGCTTTTTCCTACTGACCAGATACTGATTTTTGGTATCTCATGTAGACACAAACGGCTAAATCACTCCGGCTTATAAATATTTTTTTTGTATTTTTATGATATACGCCACAGATTCTCGTACGAAACCTCATTTTCACTTTTGTCAGCTACAACTTAAGAATCTGACACCACATGGATATGCAGGTGCTGCAATTTCTGATACGATTAAATAAGTAACATAAGATCAATTTAGATACAAAATAACTTAATATTACAAAATAACTTAATATTACGTGTTATGATTTATTTTAACTTATTTATAAAATAGATTAAATAATACAAAAATTAACACATTAAATAGATATTTTAATATTATTTTATTCATTAAATCAGATAATTCAATTCAAATAAATTTATTAAATTATATTTAATTAAAATAATATATTTTTATTGATTTTTTTTAGTTGTTGATGATACAATAATCCGACTTAAGACGACTCAAATTCAAAATAATCTAATACAATAAAAATATTTTTATTAATAAATTGATTTGATACGATCTATTTATTAAATAGATCAATACAATTGATATAATTTATCACCCATGTCATTATCTTTTGTTTTGTGTGATTGGGGCATAAAATATAGAGAGAAAAAAGGCAGCATCTATTTTCATGATACATTTTAAAATTTGTTTCTCAACAATACAATGCAAGTATCTTAGGTTTAGAACCTTTTCTGATATTTCACGAGAAAGCACTAATAATAAGAAACAAAATAAAAATAAAAATGGATTTTTTCATGCACTATTGGGTATTTAAGTCAATATCTAAAGTCGATTTTTAGAAAAAATTGACTTATAATGAATTTAAAGTCGGTACGGTGTAGAATCGACGCTACGAATTACGTGGATAGTGTCGATTGACACATAGAACCGACGTTACACACGTAGATATTTTCTTTTCTTTATTCCCAAGACAGAAACTATTTCAAGCGCTACATAACTCTCAAAAACCCAAAACCTCTTCCACTCTTTCACATTTTTCGGCCACCTACGATCATCAATTTCAACACCGGTTAATGGGTTTCTTCCTCTCTAACTTATCTTTTAGATCCTCTATTTTTTTGAACAAAATACTCAAAAACTTTATATCCATTTTTCACTTACAAAATATCATTTTTTCTTCATTTTCTTCATTTTGTCACTTCATTTACTATTGTAAGTATTTCTATTAACCATACGCACTTATTATTCATTTTTTTTTTGCTATTATGTGTTATTATTTATGTGTATAATTTTTATATTATATATGTATATTTTGTATTATAACATCAGAAGAAGAATATGATGATCTTGAATAACATAAGACAACATCATGATAATTTTTCTACTATTAATTAATATTTTATTTTTTAATTATTTGTATTATTTAAACTATTTTTAAATAAATTTTGGTTTTTTTTCCTGCTATTATGTAGTGATCGAATACAGGTTTTAATTTGAGTATAATAAAAAATAGGTAAATTTTATAATAAAAAAAATTTAAAATCAATTCAAAAGGTAAAACGAATTTATATTTTTAAATCATCGTATTTAAAGTTGATTATTAATCAACTTTAAAATTCTGTTTTATAACAGTGCCGGAAATAAAAAGGAATTAATCATAAAAGCATAGTCAACTAAACGCTTTAGCACAGGAGCCACGGCCTAAAGTTCCAATCCTTTGTTATAACTTTCTTGTTAAAGGGTACCAGGGTTATATAAATAGAACGTATAACTCTAATTTTTTAGGAAGGCACGTGCATCTTATATTGATTTCATAAAATTAATACTAATATTTTATTTAGGATATTGACTAAAAAATTATAACATATTATATCATATGTTAATCATGTAATTAAATTTGTAATATTACTTCTAATAATTTATAATCACCCTAATAACTTTAATAAAATTAATTTTTAAAATATCTTCACAAATTTGAAAATATGATTAACAAATTACAGAATATTATCTAATTTCTCATTTAAGAGTCAAAATAGAATTTTAATACTAATTTTATGAAAACAATAAGACTTATATGATCAGTAAACTAAAAAGTTATGGAATATATGCGCTCTATTTATGTGAGGTACATAACCCTTAGTGCCTTTCAACCAAATAGTTATAAAGAAGATGTTTTTTTCATGTCAAAACAACGAAGTATATAATTAACGCAAAAAAACACAAAAATATTATTGTAAAGTCTTTGAAGATTTTCTAAATTGTAAAATAATTCTTCAATGCTATTTCGATAAAGAATATTTTAGTAAGTTCTAAGAAAAAACTAACGTATAATGAATTATAAGTTTGTACGCTTATAAGCCAACTTAAAATTTAATATATCGACTTAAAATTTAAAGTATGTTCAAATTAAAAATTGACTTTAAAAGAACTTCAAATTAAAAAATACTAAAAATATTAAAAAAAAAATAACATCAATTGATGTGTACAATTGATGCTACACGTGATAATTTGCATTAGTTGTTCACGTCAACTTTCACTAATATAGCGTTGACTCTACGTGTGAACCGACGCTATGCATGGCATTGCAGCAATTGATGCATAGAATTGACGAGACAACGATAACATTGATTGACACATAGGATCGATGTGTTACGTGTAAAGTCGGTTCTATGTGTCACTCATAGCATCAGTTTTACGTGTCAACTAATATTATACGTGGCACGTAGCATTGATTGAGATATAAAATCGACGCTAGCTGTCTTTTTTTCTCCTTTTCTTCCTTTTTCCCTCCCCCCAACAATTCTTGTTGCTATTCCTATTTTCTCTCTCACTATCTCACATAGCGTGCAATATTTTTGACCTTTTTCGTCCATTTTGTCCACCATTTTCGACGTCATCAGTTGGGTTTTATTCCTCTCTAATTACTCATCTAGATCCACCTCTTTTTTGAGCTTAACACTCAATATTTTCTTACCTATTTTCCTATACTTTCTCACTTATCAAACATATTTTTTTCTTCATTTTCTCACTTATTGATTATTGTAAGTATTTCTATGAATTATTTTGCACTTATTATTAATGTTTTATATTTTTATTAATTTTTGTAAAATTATTTTTTAGTTTTATGTATATTATGTGTTATTAATTATTTGTATATATTTTTATGTTTTGTAGGTTGTTCATTTTTGTTCAAGTTTAAAGAAAACAAAGTATTTTTTATTTATTTACTTTAACTAATTTCATGTTCATAAAAATCAATCCCTAACTCTTGTAAATATCTGAAGGAAACCATCATGCTCTTATAATTGTCAAGTAACCCTGAACCAAGCAGTTTCACATGAAAACTCCACTTACACCCAATAGCCTTTCGGTTGGAAGGCAAGGAGGCCAATTCCCAAGTGCCATTAATGGTTAGGGCATTGTACTCTTTTTGCATGGATGCTTCCCATTCAAGAATTTTAGATAGAGGGAGAAATTGATAGTAAGATAGGCCTAGAAGGATTAGGTGAAGAAGAGGTAGAAGATTGAGTATGCTTAGAAGAGAGCAATATAGGTCTAGGAGGATCGGGAGAAGAAGTATGCGATTGAGTGTTCTAAAAAAAAGTAGGAGATCGAGCATGCCCAGGAGAAGAAGAGGAAACCAATGGTGTGACAAACAAATGATGAGGAAGAAGAAATTGAGATGGAGATTTTGGTGCACAATATGAAGAAGAGACAACTAAAGCTTAAGAAAAAGGAAAATTATGCTTATTGAATACAATGTGTTTACTAACATAAATTCTACAAGTAGGCATATCAAAACAAAGGTAACCATAATGTTAAGCAACATAGCCAATAAACACATCAGCTATAGACCTAGGAAACAACTTGTTTTTACAATAGGCACGAAGACAAGGAAAGCACTAAGTGCCAAATGTCTTAAGAGCGTTATATGCAAGCTTTTTGTGATAAATAATCTCAAAAGGAGATAGTCCATTTAACACACGACAAAGCAACCTATTCACAAGGTACACAACTGTGCTCATGGCATAGGGCCAATATGAGACAGATATGGATGGTTGGTGAAGCATAGCGAGTCTTTTTTCAACAATGCGATGATGTCTACTCTCTACCAAGCCATTTTTCTCAAAAGTGTGTGGACAAGAAAACTTATGCAAAATGCCTGATTTGGCAAGAAAGGATTTGAAGGCAATAAATTCACCTCCTAAGTCAGTTTGGATGCTTTTGACAATTAGATTAAATTGGTTTTGAACCGTATGCAAGAAGGATTGAAAGAATGACAAGGTTTGATCCTTTGTTTTTAACATGAACAACCATATAAAGAGACTAAAATCATCAACAATGTTAAAAACATATTGATCACTATTACATAAATTGCAAGTGAACACCACAAATCCAAAGACAAAAGCTATAACATATTTGCACTTTTCTCAATGTAAGGGGAGAATGATAATTTATGTGATTTATAAGTTTGAAAATGCTTACAAAATAAAGGAACTTATGAAGAAGAAGAAACATATGAAGTGTTCTTATTTACAAGTGAAGAAACAGTTGTAAATGAAGGATGATTGATAATGAGCCACAAGATCGACATTATAAATACTGATCTTGCGGAATACTCTTTAGTTTTATTATTTGTAAAACTCTCGCAAGTGTACAAATCATTTCATAGAAAATGATAAGTATACTCTCCTAAGGTCGATGTAAAGAAGGAATATATGTGGTTTTTAATTTATTATTCAAACTTTTAACAACGAAATTAAATCCTAAACATCCTGTCACTATATTTTGGTTTTGTTTTCTAATCTAATAATATAAAAAATAATAAACATAAATATAGATTTAATAAACAATAATGCAAATATTTATCATTTATAACAGTGGAGTATTTAGGGATATAATAATTAAGTTAATTATGTTTGCTCATATTATTTAGATTATTAAATATATAAATTGATATTTATTGATTTTTTTTTTAATATAAATACCACTTTTGATGGGGTTAGATATTCTTTGTTAATTAAACAAATCAATTAACATCTATGGGGGGTTGATAATTAATTTGGTTAATTAAATTAAATCTTTTTTTCTAAGAGATTGAAAATGAATCATTTAAATGTCACATTTGGTGGGGTTAGACATTTTAAATTTTATTCAAGGTATCCAAATTAAACCTAAGAATTTAATTATTCGAGTACTAACTTTCAAGTTTTAAAATCATTACTCAAAATATGTCATCAATACATTTTCGAATAATAATTCTTATAAAAGCTTTTGAAATAGAGCATTACTCTAAATTAGACCGGATAATTAAATCTTAAAATCTAATTTTCAGATTTAAGTTTGTAATGAAAAATAATATATTTCTCACTAACATCCTTAATATAAAATCTTGAATAAAAACAAAATCAATTCATTTTATAGAGATTTTTATCTATTTAATATTTCGTAAGCATAACAACGTTATTATTATATCATATTTATAAACATCCAGTCATGTTAAATTCAATCACAGATAAATTAAATATAACATATAAGAATAAAGCATAAAAAGATAACTCTAAAGAATTCATTTTAGAATTATACCTTAAAGGAATCCTTACAACACTTTGATGCCAATTTTGTTGTTAGAAAATCTTCAAACGGATTTACATCTCCATTTATTGAATCAAAAACTAAAAATCTAATAAAACATAGCTAGTTCTTCCCAAAAAGAGAAGAACTCTAAAATTAAAAACTAAAAACTAAAAAAAACTAAGAAATAGAGAGAAAGAAAGAGTTAAGAAGATGTTTTTGAGATGTATTTTGTATAATGGGAAAGAGGGTCCTTTTATAAGTTAAGAAAAGACCAAAAATGGGGGGGGGGAATATTTCAAAATTTGAATTTGGACGTGTTTGGACAAGTTGGCACGCGTATCAGATGCAAAAAGCTCAACAAACGGGTGGTTGGCACGACAGACATGTGTTGGACGCGGGACATGGCGTGGCATACGCTGGTTGCGTGTACTGGATGGGTGTGTGTTGGGCGTCTGCCAAAGTGTTCTGGGCGTGCACCGGTGTGTGCTGGGCATATGCGTGAGACTCGGCGCGGATAGGCGGCTGCGCTCGGGCATTCGACATTTTTTACTATTTTGACCCATTTTGTCCAATTTTTCCATATTTTTGACTTTTTCTCATTTATTTTCTTAATATATTTGTGATGTATTACATTTAGTATTTTTTTCTTTAAGTCTTTAAATTATTTTTGAATAAAAATACTTGTGATTCTAAAAGGATAAATTTATACAAAAATATGATAAAATCATACAAATATAAATATATTTAATCAATTAAAGTAAATTAAATCAGGATAATTTTAGTGTTTTTTAAGCACTCATCAATGAACAAGCCTCAAATGGCATAGATTGATAGTATCAACTTAAGCAGAAGGACCAAAAGAAGAATCCAAAGCACATACATAACCAATGAGATGGTGATGAGCAAAACCGACATCACTGATCCTACCAATACTTTTGTTTTATATTTATAAAACTCTTACAAGTGTACGAATCATTTCGTAGAAAATGATAAGTATACTCACAAGGTCGATCTAAGGAAGGAATATATGTGGTTTTTAATTTATTATTCAAACTTTTAAAAACGAAATTAAATCCTAAACATTCTGTCATGATATTAGGGTTTTTGTGTTTCTAATCTAAGAACATAAAAATAAACATAGATATGGATTCAATAAACATTTATGCAAATTTTATCATTTATATTAGTGGAGTATTTATGGATATAATAACTAAGTTAATTATGTTTGTTCATATTATTTAGGTTATTAGAGATATAAATTGATATTTATTGATTCTTTCTTTTTTATATGAATACCACCTTTGGTGGAATTAGATATTCTTTGTTAACTAAACAAATCAATTAACACCTATGGATGAGGTTGATAACTAATTTGGTTAATTAAATTAATTCTTTTTTTCTAAGAGATTGAAAATAAACCATTTAAATGCCACCTTTGGTGGGGTTAGATAGTTTAAACTTATTTAAGGTGTCTAAATTAAACCTAAGAATTTAATTATCCGAGTACTAACTTTCAAGTTTTAAAATCACTACTGAAAATATGTTGTCAATACATTTTCAGATAATAAATTTTATAAAAACTTTTGAAATAAAGCTTCACTCTAACTACCGGGCGATTGTACCAACAAATAAAAGAGCACTACTCTAAATCAGATCGGATAACTAAACCTTAAAATCTAATTTTCAGATTTAAGTTTTTAATGAAAAATAATATATTTATCTCTAACATTCTTAATATAAAATCTTGAATAAAAATAAAATCAATTCATTTTAGAGATTTTTACATATTTAATATTTTGCAAGCATAACAATGTTATTATTATATCATGTTTACAAACAGTCATCAAAGTTAAATTTAATCACACACAAATTAAATATAACATGTAAGAATAAAGCATAAAAAATAACTATAAAGAAAATAAAATCCTAACAGTACTTTGATGTTATTCCTATTGCTGGAAAACCTCCAAACGAAATTTGCATTTTCATTTATTGAATCAAAAAGCAAATAAATTACAAAAACATAATTAGTTCTTCTCAAAAAGAGAAGAACTCTAAAACTAAGAAGAACTAACTAAGAAAATACTAAAAATTAAGAAAAACTAAGAAATGAGAGAAAGAAAGAGAAGAAAAGATGTGTTTTTAGATGTGATTTGAAGTGAAGAGAATGAGGGTATTTATAGGTGAGGAGATGAAGGAAAAGTGGGTGAAAAATGATTAAAATTTGAGAAAGCGCGGAGTGGTGAATGATGACATCATGGTGATGTGGGGCGAGTTGGCGTGCACAGATGGGGCAGCGGGCGCAATGGCGCGTGTAGACTGGGCGCAAATGGGTAGCAGCATGCACAGATTGGAGTAAGGGCGCGTGCGGGACCGGGCACTGATGGGCACGGGCGCACTAAGAATGGGCGTGTTGCGCGCGGCTGCTCGGCACGACTAGGTGCGTTGGCCGGCCCAACTGGGCAGCTGTGTGTGCGATTTCCTCCTTTTTGACCCATTTTGTCCAATTTTTCCATATTTGGTGACTTTTTCTCATTTATTTATGAATATATTTATGATGTATTGCCTCCAGTATTCCTCTTTGAGTCTTTAAGTTACGTTTTTAAGCGAAAATGCCTAAAAAATAATAAAAATACCCGTGATTCTGAAAAGACAGATTTATATAAATATATGATAAAATTATATAAATATATATATTTTTAATCAATTAATGTACATTAAATCATGATTATTTTAGTGCTTTTTAAGCACTCGTCAGATGGTAAAGGCCTCATCTAACCTATCCTAGCATTAGAATCCTCCTTGTGGAAATGTCCTTAAAAAAGAAAAGGTTAGAATAGAATTCAACCAAAACCTTATTATCTACTCATAGTTGATGCACAGATAACAGATTAGAGGTAACATGAGGTGTGTGTAAGATATGTTTGAGAGCAAGAAAACCTTTGGACTGAGCAATTGATAATAAACCAAGCCAACACAATAAATGGGAAGAGAATTTCCATTACCAAGGGTAACATCTTTATGACCATTGTAAAGTTGAGATTGAGGAACATTAGCTACATTAGTGGCCAAATGATGGCTAGAACTTATATCAAGAAGCGACGTATTATTAGAGGCAATACCACTAGCATTGGCATAGCTGTGTAAGCTGATGAAACTGGTGAATTTATCTCTTATCACCTTTATAGGTTTTGTTGAGTAGTTCACACAAAACAAAATATTGAAAAGCTTAATGGTCAATCTTTTCACATATCTGACAAACATGCCTCTCACTAGTACCTTATTTATTCTGATTATTGCCAAAATTGTTGTACCTATTTGAAAGAAACTTGGAAGGTGAGGATGAGTTGTGATTGTTCTTAGATTTCTAAGAGAGAAAAGATTTATGTCTAAAGGCTATATGAGCATGAAACACATGATCTTTGTCAATACCAAACTGTTTAAGGATCATTCTTTGATATGTCTCAAGCTGACTATAAAAGGCATTTAAATTAAGCTTCACAATCATCATATTAATTGATGTGACAAATGGATTATAGCATGAATTGTAGCTAAGTCTAGCAAGAGCATGCATGATAAGATCTCCCTCAAAAATTAGCTCATCTATAGTAGCCAAATAATGAGAGATGGTACGAAATTTCGATATATAATTTGTAACAGTAAATCCTTCCTTCTTCAATTTCTATAACTAAATTCACAAGTTAATAATTCTTGATCGTGTGCTTGAAGAAAAGGTTTCTTCTAAAGATTTCCATTGAACATATGCTTTATGCTTACAACAAACCATGGACTTCATATCACTTGATACAAATACATATATCTAGCTTTTTACTATGTTATTTCATCAATTCCAATTAGTGAACCTAAGATTTGATATAGTGTTACCTAAATTAAGAAATCTAGGCGATGTATTCATTGATCCATCAATTAAAGCTTCAAGAATATACACATTGATTAAGCTCTCAATTTGTTCTTTTCAAATCAAGTAGTTGCTATGATCAAGTTTAATAGACAAACTCGCATTTATTGGTGGATTCAAATTAAAAGTTTGAGCTAATAAATCAACATATTGTAAGGAATTGTTCGTAGCAATTGAACCTAGGAGTTGATTCTAAACTTGATTCTGATTATTTGATCATGGTGTATTAATTACATCTCTGAATGAGACTTGATGTTTTCCTACCATTATTAACTATAGAAACTCGTGGAAAGAGAAGAAGATCTTATAATATTTAGTGCTTTGATATCATTATTGATTATATAATTTTATAATGATATGATAAGTATAGAGTTTCTTATATAAAATATATGTTTAAGTTTTAGTATTATCATTATACATATTACATTTAAAAATTCAATTTTTTAAATTTATAGTATAAATTTAAAAGTGTTAATATTATCGTGTTTTTAAAAAAATATTATTATTATATACAAATAGTGCTTAAAAAAATCTAATTTTCTATATTTATTAACTTAAAAAAAGGATCACGATAAAAACAAACCATTATATTTAAAAATCCTATTTTTTAAATTCATAGTATAAATTTAAGAGTTTTCGTATTATCATTGTGTACAAATAGTGCTTTAAAAATATAATTTTTAAAATTTATATAATAAATTTAACTTAAAAAATATCACAATAACGACAAAAAAATACTTATTTAAGTGTAAAGTACCACCATCAAAAATATAAGTTTAAATCTTTGTATTATTACATTATATAATTTTAATATTATTATTATGTATAGTTTTTATTAGAAAGTGATGATTTAAATTTAATAATGAGTGTAAAATATCCTATAAAACTTTAACATAGAAAAAAAACTTAATTATAATTTGAGTTAAGTTGTAAGTGTAAAGTACCACCATCAAAAATATAAGTTTAAATCTTTGTATTATTACATTATATAATTTTAATATTATTATTATGTGTAGTTTTTATTAGAAAGTGATGATTTAAATTTAGTAATGAGTGTAAAATATCCTATACAAAAAGTAAAAAAATCAAATATATATTAGTTTTATTACAATACATAATTTTGATATTATTATTATTTATATTTATGCTTTAAAAATTCACTTTTTTACATTATAGTACAAATTTGACATTATAATTAAAGATTAATGATTTAAATTCACTAATGAGTATAAAATATCCCATACAAAAAAGCAAAAATTTAAATATTAATATTATTATAATATATAATTTTGATATTATTATTTTGTATATGTGTGTTTTAAAAATTTACTTTTTAATATTATTATAAAATTTAAAATTATAATATAAAGAAAAAAATCCTTGTGGAAAAATAAAAGTGGTTATTTAAATTTATTGGTGAGTGTAAAGTATTCATTAAAAAAATTAAAAAATTTAGTATTAAGTTATTATAATATATAATTTTGATATTATTATTATTATGTGTATTTTTTATTAAAAAATGATACTTTATGAAAAATTATTGATAATTATAAAAAAAAAGCTGAATTTTAAATCATGATAAAACTAATATAAAAATTTAAATGTTATCATAAAAATACCATTATCGTTAAATTTGTAAAAAAAAAATAACGGTATAAATTTGAATGATGTTGGTACTTATGTCACTTTTTTAGTTAATTTTTGACAGTATTTAAGTAACCACAGCTAAAGTTTCGTGATAATTTTATAACAATTTAAAGTTTTATAATATTTTTATAACAATTACCATAATTTTGGTATAAAAAAAATCTATTTATCCTGTGATATAAGTTTTCTTCTATTAGACTGCAAAAAAAAAAAAAAAAACATAACCAAGTTTCAAAGTGTTCATACAAGTATCCAGATTGAATACAAGCCAATCCTTTCATGAAAAAGAAACTTGTGATGCATAAGGAGGCCAATAAAGGTGAAACTCAATCTTGTAAACGACTGTCAAGCCTTTGAGACTAACAGGAGAAGAAGTAACAAAGCCTTGTACAAAAGTGAAATCCCCAGTACCACCAACTACAGGGTGATCAGAAGCCTTAATATTATGTGTACCTCCCACTATAGAAACTGAACCTTTGTGTTTCTTCAAATTCAATGTGATTTTGGCAATCGAAATACTTTGAAGACCGTCTAAACTGGAAGTTATAGATGTTCCTTCTGCAATTCCAAGTACTTTTGAGGACTTGTTGGGTTTGATAGTCATAAGATCTTGAAAAACAAATAGAGTTCCAAAAGGTGTTGTTGTTTGAGTTACGTTTTGTCCTGCCACACCATTCACTATAATGTATCCAGTTTTGTTTACAGTTTCGTGTTGGTAGAGTGCGAAATGGATCGATCTGACTCGGTCTCTGTGGTGGTGGTGGTGGTGAGTGGCCTCTGTTAAGAAAAGGACAAAGAACAGAATTGGAAGAACTTTGGTCGACAATAGTGAGCCAGCCATTGTAGTTTTTTGTTTTGTTTTTAAGAAGTTAAATAATATGCTAGAATGAACATGGAATCATGTTTTCGACTCTTCTTTATAAAGGGTAAAGACTCAAACTTTATTTTTGATTAAACTTGCACCACAAACCTTTTTATTCGGATGAATTATAAATACATCCCTCCATGTTTCATCTAATAAAAATTAACCATCATATTCATTTTTGTCACTATTATAAATTTTTGCAATGGGAATATTTGCAAAAAGATCAATAAAAATTTAAAAATTTGAGAAATTTTTTGTTTTTAAGATAATAATTGATGGAATATAATTGCTTACTTTTTAAAATTGATGAATGTTTTTACTAATATTGAAAAACTTGAGGAGTTTTTCTAATAAAAAAATAATAATTCAATTTGATAATTAAATTCACGATTAATTCGGCTTACTATTTTCACATGATTTCAAGGTAGTAAATCGAATAAAAATAATTAAAGTAATAAATTTAATTTTTTTTTAAAAATAGAGCGGTAAATTATATTAAAAGTTTGAATAATTAATGAAATCTTTACTCGAAAAAAAAATTATAAATTGTAGATATTTGATGATATTTTTCTAGAAGAATGACTTCTTTTAGTCTTTGACACAATCAACACATAACTTTTAATGTTTCAATACAGAAAAATCAGAAACAAATTAGTGGGTTTTAAACAGAAAGAACATTGGATTGGCCAATAGTGAGCGTGAAACATTGACTTCGACGACTAAGCAATGTGCTAGACTGAACGTGAAACATTGACTTCGACGACTATATAAAAGGCTAAAAGCTAAAGCTCAAACTTTTATTTTTTTTACAATCCTTTATAAGGTAGTTAAATTTGAAAAGTACTTGGTTTGAAATTTGAAATCATGTATCTTAATATCGATTTTACAAATGATATTTTTTCTATTAAATTAAGATAAATATATTCATATAATCGATAAATTTGAATACATAATTGAATTAATAAATAGTTATTAATATTGAATTAAACTGTTAAATTTAAGTATCAAATTAATTATAAAAAATTGAAATTTTTTACTCGGAAAATAATTTATAGATAGTAGATGGTTGTTGATATTTTGTCTAAAGTTTGAAGAATGACTTCTCAGTCCTGCCTCAATCAACACGTGACTACAGAAAACGTAACAATGTGGGCATTAATCAAAACCATTAAAAGGGGGAGTAGTTAAAATTGACGATAAAGGTATGAGTCTTCATTTAATACCATCCATTATATCCAAATCAATTATTAAATAAATTAGATTAATTTTTAATATCAAAAATCTAATAAAAATCATCCATCCTATTATTAATATTATTTTATTAATTTTTAATAATTATAATATAATTTATTAAATAAAAATTATGAAAAAATTAAATTATGTATTTTTTTAATATTATTATTTTATTTTAATTACTGAATGATTAATTAAATTAGACTTAAAAATAACATGTATGTATTTATTTATTTAATTAAATAAATATTTTTTAAATTAAGTATTTCTTCGTCCATATGTTTAATTAATATAAAATTAAATAATAAATTTTATTTTAATTTATGTGTTATTTGGAATTGTAATACATGAATTTTTTTTATTCCGAAAAAATCAAAATACTTTTATATCATAAACTAAATTAATATTTAAAATAAAATTTAATTAAATAGGTTTTTTATTAATAAAAATTAGAATGACAATACAACTTGATAATAAAAAAGAAATATAAAAATCAATCTAGATAATTCAATTCAAGTTAATCCAAACAGTTTAATTTAAATTAATTTTATATAATTTTTAAAAAACAATTTTATTGAATCGATTTCAATTTTAACACAAAATCAAACCAACTCATGTTATCCACACATTAGGTAAAGCAGTCCCCCATTTTCTTTGTTTTAATCCGTGTGGGAACCATATGGAAAAAGTTGATTTGGTTTGTATTTATTTGTCAATAAAGAAATTAGCCGCCATTTACTGTGCATTAAAATAGTAAGTCTATGAATGTCTTAGTATATATTTATAATATCTTTAAAATTTATAATAATAAAAAATAATATATTTAATTTAATTCAAAGTAAATATAAGTTAATGTTAGATAATAGTATCTTTATTGTCACGAGGAGGAAAGTATTAGGAAATTTTTTTTCTGGTGTTAAATCAAAGAATTGCTAAGAGCTGCCGAAAATTATCAAATCATAACATTCCATTTAAGATTTGAGATAATTTAACTTGAAAAACGTGGCATTATTTTGGTTTTGAAAAAAATCATGAATTTCTTAAATATATTCATTTATATTATTACTTAGGAATGTAAATTTTGGTTGGTTGGGTTGGTCCCAAACTTTAGGTTCAGGTCGTACTTGTGTAGGTATTATCGGAACATGTATATATCTATGCCAGTTCTGATTAGATTTTTGAAATTAAATAAAATATATAAGTAAATTTCTCTCATTTTTTTTATTTGAATTGATTTAGGTTAGTTACTAATTTTAAGTTATCTAAATATTTATAAATAATGATATACAATATTTATAAATATATATATTATATAAGATATAAACTCAATTTACATTTTAGGGTAAGTTTTAGTTGGATTGTAGTATAAATATTTAACCTTAAATTTCACTTTAAAAATATTATGATAGTTTTAAATCAGATTTGTTTGCATTTAATCAGATTTCGAACCTCCTTGAACTTGTTTGATTCTAACCAGACTTCGAACCTCTTTGAACAAACCTTGATTTAAATTTTGATTAAATTAAATTAAATTTAAACAATTATCCTTTAAATTGAAAAAAATTATCAAAATTTTTAAATTCAAAAACCTTATAATATCATGTTAGCTTATATATAATTGATTTGTTACTTAAAATTTTAAGAAGAATGCACATATTTAGTTTATATATTATATGGATAAATTATATATAATTAATATATTATTTTATAAATAATTTAATTATATATATATATATGATGTATATATTATTTAAGTCATAACTTTTTGAAGTATATAGTATTATTTTTGAAAATAAATACCTATGTTCTAGATCCAAAAATAGCTAAACACAATTTTCTTGTGCTTTACTGTTGATTCAATACTAAGTTTTGTTACTTTTTTTATTTTAAATCCATAAAAAAAAATCTTCTACCTTTCATCCTTATCTAGCAATCATCAAGTAAAAAATATATATATAAAATAATAATTCATGTGTCTACTCACACTAGTCATTAAAATAAAATGAAAGCGTTAGCTTTCAAGTGACAAAGTCAAGCTTTCAAGTAATTTGCAAACATCTTTAATCCTTACATATTGTATGTAGTGAATTCAAATCTCGAATGTTAGAAATTAAAGAAATATCCAAATCTACAAGCTAGAATAGTTAAATGCCAAATGAATGTAGTAAATAATAAAAGGTTGCAATTTGTGGGTCGGGCCTATGTCCCTTACTACTTACTAGTTACTAGCAGCAGCAAACAAGCCAACAAGATCCAAATATGGCTGTTCAAATTATGTTGGTATTAGAGCCTTAGCTCCAGCTATAGCTTCATCACTTTCATCTGTTCACTCCTTAGTTTCTACAAATCCTGTAGTTTCTAAGAATGATTTTGATCATCAATCATCATATCAAAACAACAATGAATGTTCATCACCTGCACAACTTCACCTCAGTTATCTATGTACCCAGTCAATTCTAATTTTTCTATTAAATTGGATGAATTTATACAGAGGGAACAAAAATTCAAGGACTCCGGTCTTTGATTGATGGATCAACAAAAATTCCTACTCGTTTTTGGAAGATATAATTTTCAACATTTAATGTCATATTTCATCAAATATTTTTATAATATAACAATTAATCTACTATTAAAATATACATGTAAATTTAGCTATATAATTTTACTCCAAATTTTATTTTAATGCATTTAATAAACTTATGTTACAAATTATCTAATCTTATTTATATATCATCCCATCACATCTTATCTCATTCTATTTGTATCATATATTTAGTGTGTTTAACTTTATACATATTATTTCTTCATTTTTCTTATTAAATTTTGACCTTATAAATAATTAAAAAAATTATTACCATCCCATTAAATAAAAAAAATTATTTCCATCCCATTGTTTGAAATATTAGGTTGAACAAAATAAAATAATATAAAAATTAATAAATTATGCTATAAATTATTAGAGATCTCATCTCAATTTATAAAGCTAATTGAAAGCTTCAAGATGTATTATTTATTTGTGAAATTTATGTTTCAAGGCTCATAATTAGGGGTGTCTATCAGTTCGATTTTAGGAAAAAAAATCGATTTAATTGTTATAAATCGGACCAGAACGTTTGATTTATAAAACCATTTGATCTGGTCCGATCTAATCGATTTAAAAATTAATACAAACCGGACCGAACTGTTTGAAAAATGGTTTTAATAAATATAAACCGGACCGTACCGTTTGATTTATAAAATCGTTCGATATGATTTGGTTCGTTCCAGTTTTCCAATTTGATCCGGTCCGGATCGATTCATGGACACCCCTACTCAGAATTGCTTCTTTAAGGAACTTTACTCTTCCAAAGGTTAGACATATATATTCTATTGAATCTATATAAAGAAAAAAAAACTAGAGTAAAATTTATTTAATATTTAAATAATATTAAATATAATTTAATTTTATGTAATTTAATTTAAATAATTTTTTTAATAATAAAAATATATGATTTAAATATAAAAAATATTATATTTTTATAATTATAAATTTTAAAGATATGATATTTTATTATATTTTAACAATAAATAAACACAAATATTTTTGTTAAAGGTGAAGATGATTGTATCCTATCTAACTTTTTAATCATTATAATAACTGTTTTCTTTGTAAAATCAAACCGTAACTTATTGGTTTATTCCGAAAAATCCCGGTTGATTTTAATTTTAATTGTTAGTATAAGTTTACTGAGTATATAGAATAAATGGTACAAAAGAATGTATATATTACCAATAATCCAATGGAGGATGTTATTGCTCTTATCTCTCACTCAAAAGGTTCGAAGCTTGCGTTTTTAAAATTTTTTATTTTATTAACCTTAAAATCAACAATAAAAATGTAATTTGCATGCATAGAATTTGAGAATTTGACTATAAATAATAAAAAAAAATTATTGAGCTATTGATTAGATGAGTGTTAAAATATACAATTAAATACAAATTATTTTTAATTAAAACAAAATCTTTTATACTGATAATAATTTTGTCACCATTATAAATAAATAATATTGTCACCTCTTGTTGCAAGTGGGAATAATGTTATGAGTAGGTTTTTTTTTTCTGCCCCAAACCAAAATAAACAAAGATTAAAAAAAATAATTCCACATTAAATCATACAAGATATTCAAAACCTTCTCCAGCAAGAGGACTTATGTGTATCATCCCAGATAGCAACCTATTACTTGATAAACATCAGCTTTCAAGACGACTTATTGCATAGCTCATCCTCAAAGAAATGTTAAGAGTATATGAAAAACTACAACTCTTTCTAGCTAAAATTAGTTTCAAATGACTTAAAAGTACTTTTTGACAACAATTTTGAGATTAAAGCACTTTTATGTTACATTTTAAGAAAAGTAAATAACCTTTACCAATAATTATTAAAGTGTCACTTTAAACAACTTTTAACAATTTTACACCAAATGCATTAGTACTTCTTTAAATTATTTTTAAAGAAACAATTTCATTTCAAAGCACAACGAAACAGGTACTAAATCTCCAAGGTCACAAAGACCACAAAAGTTGTGAAGGAGATAAGAGTTAAATTCCAAGACAAATTAGTCACAATACATATAATAGACAGAAAACACTATCCAAACAGTACTTCTAAGAACGTCCTTACAAAAACCATCTGATAAATTTCGAAAAAAGGAAACAAGGATGTCCATTATTATAAGAGTCAACCTTGTTTACCATTAATCTACTATAAATTTTTAACCATTATCCTCATTTTTGTTGGGTGGTGGGCGTCTCATTTAGCCATCATCACCTTAACAAACTCCTCATAATTTATCTGACCATCGCCATCAACATCAGCCTCACGAATCATCTCATCGACTTCTTCATCCGTTAGCTTCTCGCCAAGGTTGGTCATCACATGACGAAGCTCAGCAGCAGATATGAACCCGTTTTGATCTTTGTCAAAAACTCTGAATGCTTCTTTGAGCTCTTCCTCAGAGTCGGTATCTTTCATTTTCCTAGCCATGAGATTTAGAAACTCTGGGAAGTCAATGGTGCCATTACCATCAGCATCCACCTCATTTATCATGTCCTGAAGCTCAGCCTCAGTTGGATTCTGACCAAGAGACCTCATCACAGTCCCAAGCTCCTTGGTTGTGATACAACCTGGATGATAACACAATCAAAAGAACAATTATCAGTTCATTTTGTTATTCGCACAAGTCTGTTAAATAAAGCCGGCATCTAAATTTTACTTGAATGAACAAGAAACTCACGATACAGACTCAAGCTCGAGAATACAAATGTTACTCAATATAATAACTTGAGTTATGCATATTTCAGGGTGTTCGTGTAACCGAGTTACATGTGTTAAGTAACATAGTTTAAAAAGACAGCATAATTTGAAGCTTGGGTTACTCTGGCATCTAACTCTGAATGTTAGAAAAATTGTTCACTTCTAATTACTTATTAGCTTCACAAAGTTACACAAACCTATACAACTGAGCACTTCAAGGTTAAAAGATGCCCAAATATACAAAACCAAAAACATGGCCCCCATGCTTACCCACCTGAAAACACACACATGAAAAACGAAGATATTATTCATTATTCTTAAAATATATTCCCTATCAATTGTATTGATTCCTCCCTTTACCGAGCATTAGATGATTGCGTTTTTTGAAAAAATAGTTACACTAATTTTGCATTTCATTAACTTAAAAGTATCACATTATCACTTACTCCAAAAACAATAATAAATATACCTAAAATATCACATTATCATTGACCTAAAGTATCACATTATCTTGCATTTCATTGACCTATACAGTATGAACCAATATGATTGGAACTTAGACATAGGAGATTATGAACATAAAATAGGTACACATCTTAGTTCTTAAAATAGATTGGTACATACATATACCATGAATTATTGAATGGTCTTTATGATACCCCAAATATATTATTAGAAGCAAATAACTTGGAAAGGCTTGTAAGACATTTATGCTATGTTTGTTTGGATGGAATGAAATAAAATCAAAATTGATTCCTTTCATATTTGTGTTTAGTTGGGTTTAAAAATGACTTAAGAAATCATGATTACATTCTTATCTCAATTTTTTTTCAATTTTACCCCAACTCTAAATATAACCCTAAACCCAAATCCCAAAACCCTAAACCTTAATCCACAAATATAACACTAAATCCCAAAACCCTAAATCATATTTAGAAAAATAATAATTTTAATCATAAATCTTAACCCACAAATATAACACTAAACCCTAAACCTTAAATCCTAAAACCTTATTTAAAAAAATAAAAATTAACCCTAAATTTTAACCCACAAATATAAAACACTAAATCCTATTTAGAAAAATAATAATTTTAACTCTAAATTTTAATCCACAAATATAACCCTAAACTCAAAACTCTAAATTCCAAATCCTAAACCCTAAACCTTATTTAGAAAAATAATAATTTTAATCCTAAACCTTAACTCACAAATATAACCTTAAACCCCAAATCGCAAATCCCTAAATTCCGAACCTCAAAACCCTATTTAAAAAAATAATAATTTTAATAATATATTTTTTTTAAATAATAATTATTTAGAAAAATAATGATTTTAATAATGTATTTTATCTAACGAAAAAATAATAATTAAATAATATTATTTAAATTTTATTGAATATAAAGGTATTAAGATAATATATAATGTTTTTCATTTCATTACGTTCGTAAACCAAACACAAATTAATGTTGATTTTTTTTTTAATTACAGTGATCAAACCAAAACCGTTTTCATTATCATTCTTATTCTTATTTCCGTGAAACGACCTTACAGTACAAGAAACACTTCGAAATTGCGAGAGCCATCAAACTAATGAAAAATACAAAAACCACCACACCAGTTACCCAAGTACCATACTTTCACGAAATAGGAAAGGAAAACCAGACTAGGATCATATGGTAGCTAACAAATAAATTTTGAATTACCAAAAAAAAATCTGAAGTTGAAAAAAAATTAAACTTGATAAACAATATATTAGTTTAGAAATAAAGGAAATAAAAACCAAATAGTTTTGTTCGTTTACGGTATCTTGATACTAAAAGATTACCATCCAATAAAGGGAAAATTTAGAAGCTTTTGTTAAGTACCAAAAGATAATTGGAGAATGAATCTAAGATCAAAGCTACTTCAAAAAAATTCAACAAAATAACCCATTGAAATTCAAAAATCAATCTAGAAGAAAATGAATTAAAGAAAAAAAATGTCACCAACCAAGAACCACATCGAAATTGACCTCATAAATTTTTGCATTCACAATCGATTTCCTTTACAGGTAACCTCATTCAAATGGCATCGCCACAATTTCTACAGATATAAAAACCATAACAACAATAAAGCATTATCTTCAAAAATTAAAAACATACACTAATTGTACCATAGCAAAATAAAATAGAAAATGCATAGAACAACTAATTTCCAAACACAACATAAACAGATCAGATTTTAAAAAAATACAACATACTTACAATATAAACAAAAGATAAATGGAAGTAAAATAAGAAGAATAAAATCAAACCATCGCCATCCTTATCGAAGAGGCTGAAAGCTTCCTTGAACTCAGAGATCTGATCATCACTTAGTTGATCCGCCATTTTCACCTCTTCCTATCTTGTCCTTCCTCCCTCAGACAGCCAAGGAACACAAAGCGTTTTTCTCTAAGAGCTTGGTCTTCATGGTCATTTATTAATATGAAATCTAATTCTATTTTTAATTTATTTTTAAGAAATTAAAAGGTATCTGAGCCAAAAATAAAAAAATTCCAAACGCGCTTACACGGTTCATACGCGGTATAAGCTTATCGATCACTCAATGATTGCCACGTCAGAAGCAAACTAACATCTCTCTCGCTCTATTTCTAGTCGTTTTTTACGAATCCCTATTCTTTTTCAGCCGTTGATTTTATTTCTTATATGATAAAGCCTCTTACTAATAAAATATTTATTAAAATGTCACCAAATTATTTATAAAAAAAACAAAACTAATGTGTAAAAATCTTATTCAATATAATTCTAAGCGTTCAATTATAATTTTTGACGTTCCATTGGTAAAATTACGGGGTTTTTTAATTTTCAATATACATATCTCACGCTCAAAATAAATATAATACGATATATTTAAGTTATCTTTCAAGAAAATTTTAAGATTCAATTTAATTATCACTCTGTATATATAAAATAAATTATTATCATTTAAATTAAAAATATATAATAATAATAATAATAATAAATAATTATTTATCATTTTTACTAAAAAAATTATAATATTCTATACAAATCATATTATTTAAAATAAAAAAATACTTATACGATCTTTTATTTACTATAAAAATAATATTTAAATTTTACATTTATTTATTATAATATTTTCATCATAAAAGACTAACTCGTACAAGGTGGAGATATATAATTATATAGAAAACATTATTATTATTAACAAAATTTTAGAAAAAATTATAAAAAAGTTTAAAAATATGAACTATTTTTATAAAATTTTATAAAATATTAAAAAAATTAATTATTTATATTTTTAACTTAATTGTTATTTAATATATCTATTTTTATATGGGTAACTAATCAATAAATTGATAAATTAATTAAAATTTTGTATAATAAATTATATATTAAAATATTATAAAATAAATAATTAGATTATTTAATTATATTAACTATTATAAATTATAAATCTCAACGATACGAAAAAAATTCATTGATATTTTTAATATTTATTAATTTATATTAATATTTTAATAATATTTTAGTAACAATATCTATAATATTAAAAATATTTAAACGATGATTTAAAGATAACAATATTTAAGTGATAATTTATTGACATTTTTAATAATTTAATCAAAAGATATAAATATCATAATTTAATATTAAATTGTATAAAATAAAGATATTATCGTGATAATATTAATAATATTACCGACATTTTTATACATATTCTTACAAAAATATCTTCTAACAAAAATGAAATAATTGAGTATATCAGAGGGGTGAAAATTCCAATCGTGGCCTAAAATATGAAATCAAATAGAATTTTATAGTTATAATTAATTATGTTTTATTTACTTTAAAAGGTATTAAAATTTTCATCTTCATAAATAAATAAATTATTTAAAAATAATTTTATTTTTTATAATATTAAAAAATATATGAAATTAAATCACACTAATAAATATGATACAAACACGCAATATTTATATAAATTATTACTCTTATTTACGAGAAATTGAATATTACAACATTTTCTAAGTTGAAAATTGTTGACAAATTTTTTTAAAACAGCATTACAAAACTAACGATTGAATCCCTAAACTTACAGTCATAGTCTCACAATTTATTTATTTTTAATGCTATTTAACTACAATTACTTGTGCTGATAACTGTTGATGAGTTAATCAGTACGTAATTAATAGTAACATAATATAAAACTACAGAAATATAAATTTGTTCATTAATATATTATTTACCATTGCTTTAATTCTCCTATGTATTTAATTGACAATTTAAAAAAATATAATATTTTTATGTAATTTAAACCTATAAATTAAAACGATAAAGAGATAAATCTTATTACTAAATCACTATGCAGATTATATTTTATAAAAACTAACTATGACAAATCCATGATCCATGAAATATTAACTCTATCTTATGCAACAATAATGTTAACAGTACTAAAACCAATATTAATTGATCCAGTTACAAATGAACACAGGTACTGCTTACACATTAATTATAAGCTTCTTATTGATGAAACAATTTAAACAAATTGAATTATGCAAATTATCAATCATTATATAATCCAAAATTCTCAAATTTATTAACGTTAATAACATTATTTATAATTAATCACACACAAAGTCAAACTGATTGAACTGTTAAATTTTGTAACAGACGTAATAAACTTTTGAGAATTTAGTCTTAAATTTGCCAAATAAGAAGGTAAAGGATCAAAGTAACTATAACCCATGACTTAGGCAAGTAAAATTACCAAATTAACCTTTCACTCTTTATTTATTCAATTAAACTTCATATATATATATATAGTGATTCAATTACTTGGTCATGCCATATATAAGAAAGGTGCATCAACATTCTCATTTTTGCAATAAAGACAAGGGTGTTGTTCAAACCCTTGTTTCTTCAAAATATTCCTAGCCAAAATCACAACTTCTTTATTGCTTAATGGGTTTGAATTTTCCTTGAAAACTATTTCAACGGAATTGCTAAATGCTCCATAAGCCTTTCCTTGATTCATATTTGGGCTCATATCAGCTGAAGTCTCATTTGCTTGACACCCACTTAGTAAAATCCCACCATCTTGTTTCATTGACTCAATAAAGTCTAATTCATTTTTTGGTAAACGAAATTTAAGACTAGCATTTGACCCAAATGATTCTAAAAAATGAGTGGCAATATCACAAGTTTTAATGTTTGTTAATGAGGTTAAGTGTTGTAGTATGAAATCAAATGGAATTGTTTTAGGCTTAATTAGGGAAAGATTGTTTGATGTGGTGTTTGTTAATATTTCATGAGTAGTGTTATTGAGAGTAGTTGGTCCAATTTGCTCTTTCTCTTTGTCAATTAGGCCTCCACTATGACATGAATCTGAAAATATTGTAAAGCTTGCTTTTTTTGGTAAACGGTTCACCAAATGTCTGAAGTCTACATCTGCATGTGTAGAAATAAATTACAAGGAAAATATTTAGTTATAATGGAAAAATAATCAAACATCTCTTGATTTAGTTTGATGATAAAAACCGTTCAATAATTTTATATTTTTTTCACCAACGAGTTTGTGACTCAATGTTATTTAATCCACTTGGGTTATTTCTTGATTTTTCAATCGGTTGTGTTTAATTTCTACTTAGTTATTTTCAAAAAAAAAATCAAATTCACCTACAATTTGTTTGGTAATGTTTTTCATTTTTTTACTTTTTTCAAAAAATTAAAAATTATTTTTTTTTTGCTATTATTTATAAATTTTAAATTTTTAATCGTTTTTTTCGAATATTTATATAAACAAAAGTCAAAAGACTTGATTTATTTTCTATAAAAAATGTTTAATGAAAATAAAAAAAAATCAAAAAAAAATCTTCTTTTTAAATATTTATCAATCACCTCGTATTTTGATAATAAATTCTTAAAATGTAAAAATCAAAATTTGAAATCATTATCAAACATATAAAAATCAATTAAAAAAACCAAAAATCAAAATTAAAATTGTCACTAAACAATCATGAATAGTTAAATTTTGTGTATATATGGTTTTCCTTTTTATTTACAAAAAGTATTATT
Organism: Hippophae gyantsensis; assembly: GCA_030763125.1. NCBI lineage: Eukaryota > Viridiplantae > Streptophyta > Magnoliopsida > Rosales > Elaeagnaceae > Hippophae > Hippophae gyantsensis. The sequence continues at coordinate 22,668,128 of CM061031.1, forward strand.
AGAAAATTTTGAATGGAAAAAAGTTCAATTTTTTAAAGGAGGTAAAGAAAAATCTTTGGCAACGTATATGTTGTTACAGTACGACAAACTAACAAGTAACAAGTACTGAATTTTTGAAGAAGAAAAAAAATACATATAAGCGACAAACTAACAAGTAACAAGTACTGAATTTTTGAAGAAGAAAAAAAATACATATAAGCGCGCCCGAACTCATTATTATTATCACTTTAGTTTACACTATATTTTAATTGATATAAACTTTTTCTTTCAAAATATAATAAATATAAACTAATTGAAAAAAATTATTTGCCAGTATTTTTATTAAAAAAAATTGTATTTCAAGAAGTGGTGCTAGTATTAATACTCTAAAAGAGGGGGAAAATGGTGTTGACATGGTAATACTAATTTTCTCCCTTAAGAAAAAAAATTAAAATGTTAAAAATGATTAACACTAAATATTCAAGTTGATTAATGTTCATAACCCTAAAATGATGTGCCCTTCAACCAGTCATAAGAGCGTTGGTTCGTCCCGTCAATCGACGTTATCCATGCAATTTAAAATTGAATTATTTTTATCAATTATTATTTTATTTGAACTCTTTAAAATTTAATTTGAATATATATATTTATATATATAGTATAAAAAAGAAAAAATAATAATTTTAAAATAATATCCAAACAAATACACAAAATTAATTAAAGATATATTGTACGTACGTAAATAAATTTAAATATCTAAAAAAATACACAAAATTATATAATTTTAAAAACCAATTATCTCAAAAGAAAAAAAATTATACTATATATATCTAACTTAAATTTTAAATAATCAAATAAAATAATAATTGACCTAAAAAAAACATTGTACCTAAAAAAAATTCAATTGTAAACTGTATTTTTAATAAAAAAAAATACATGTAGGATGTAACGTCGGCTCTACACCGAATCGACTTTAAATTCATCGATTTTAAAAAAAATCGACTTTAATGAAAAAAACCGACTTATAATAAATTTAAAGTCGATTTTTTCCTAAAATTGACTTTACATATCGACTTAAATACTTCTTTTTGTAGTATTGAGAAGAAGAAAGATAGAAGAGATTAGATACAAACCAGTGATGAGATTGAAGTCACAAGGGACAATGGCCTCATCATGCCTAAAGGGATTGGAGGTGACTGAAGGAATTATTGTGCCATGTCCACTATAATGAAAGAAAAGCACATCTCCATCTTCAGCTTTATCAATCATAGCCTCAAGGGCTTTTTTGATATTTTCACCTGTAGGCTTCACTGAAGAGGCAGAGCTAGAATCTTCTGTATCATGTTTTTCAGCATCAGTAAGGAGCTCAATGTTTTTGGGATCATAACCAAATCTATTCACTAGTGTTTTTTGCATGACAAGAACATCATTTATGCAACCATGAAGCTCATATTTTGTCTTTGGATAATTGCATCCAACCAATAAGGCTAGTCTCTTCTTGCCATCTTCCATTTTTATTTGTTGTTGATCAATTCTTCTAAATTGAAGTACTTGAAGAGCAAGTTTCTCCTGAAGAATAATTCACAAAGCAATTGCTATTTGGTGTTTGTGATGCCTTGGCTTTATATATATATAGGACTAGCATATAGATATATGAATATATATAATATCATAGGTGACCTCACTTGCAATTTCATTCAAGTAAACTTGTTTTGTTTGTTTCTTAAAAAATTGCTTTTAAGCATAGGAAGCGTGATTGTTAGAGAGGCAGCTGATTTTTAACTATTATTATTATCATTTTTATGCTTTAAGATACAAGTAGGGATGAGAAGTGTTAATTATGTAAACTTATTTTATAATACATCAAGTTCTTATTGTGTAAGGTCATTTTAGTTTCTGATTATTTCAGGTTGATTCATCATGTAATCAAATTAAAAAGAAACAATTTAACAAAAATATTTAATTTTGATTGAAATGATTTATTAAGTTTATTCAGTTCGTATTCGTATCGATTTTAATAAATAAAAATTATATTTAAATATTAAATTATTTATATTTAACCTATTTAATTAATGGATTAAATAAATCGGATCACTTCGAGATTGAGTTATTGTATAGTATTATAAACAAATTGTCATATTTATTTAAGAACCTTTGTTACTTAAATAAATTTATTCTTGGATCACCTATTATCCTCTCGTTTTGAAAAAGTTATCGTCCTTAATTGCTATTAAATTTTCTTCCAAGAAAAAAATTAAGTAGTCCTTACTAAATTAAGCAGACATGGATTTCTGGATTTTCTTGAAATAGTTATATGTGTACAGACAAAGCAAGAACGTCCAACTAGGAAACTAAAAAAAAAAAAAAAAAAAGTTGGAATCTCAGAGAAGAGATCTCTGAAACTAGAGATAGCTCAGAGTTGGCGAAAACTATAAGACAATCAAGCAAGCAAAAACTTAGAAGAAAGAAACAATAACGAACTAGAGAGAAGATAAATTGTTAAATTAAATAAAAAAAAAATATGTAATATACAAATAAAGCTTCATTTACTTCTTTTGTCCAAAGAGGGAAGAGTAGGAAAATACATTAATTCAAATAATATATTAAAATTTATAATAAAATAATACCAATAAAATTGAAGGGAGTTTAATGGATGAAAATAAACATTCAATTAATTTAATTATCTAAATTTAAATTAAATAATATTTAAATAGTTTAAATTTAACGTAGAATATTTAGATTAAATTTTTTAAAATATAAAAATCGGACATAAAATTCAGTATTTTTATGACTATAAGTTTTAAGAAATATCATTATTTTTCCTACTTAGGTTTACCAAAAATATTTATATAGATATATTATTTTTGTTTTTGAGATATACTAAAAAAACATTATAATTAGTCAATATTTTTTAATCTATTATATTATTAAAATCAAACATTTATATTTTAATAGAAAAATTATATTATATTATTTAATGTTTATAAACAATAAAATTAAAATGTATAACCTAAAAATTAAGATAGTAAAGTATTCATTTATAATATGAGATTACTTTTTTTTTTCCTTAATTTAACCGGATCATATATTAAATGGAGTCATGAATTGAACGTAGCGTCTGTGAGAGTTGGAATTAATTGGCCACGTTGACCCACGTATGTCCATTTAACAACACCACACAAAATACAAACCGCCAAGATTAGGGTAAGTAATTCCAAGTTTGTTTTAAAGCATATATGTTTATTTTTATAATTTTTTAAAAAAGTAAATTTGATTTAAATTATTATTAAAAATAAAAAACACACTTTTTTCTTCGTTCATAAATAAAAATAATCTCTTTCATTTAAGTATATCTTAATCTCTCTTTTCTTAATTAAAAATATTATTTTTTATCTCTTATAATCTATAAGTTCAAAAATTTCAAATATAAAAATAAAATTTATAATATTAATATAAATAAATTAAAAATATACAAATAGAATAATATAGAAAAAAATGATAAAAAGAAGTCTACGAAGAGACTAAAAGTAAGATAAAAGAGAAAAATTAATATCTTTGAAAAATGTTATATAGTTTTTTATTTTTTAGTAAAATTTAATTTTATCATTGAAAAAATATAATTTTAAAAAATTTAAATTAGATTAATTTTTTTTAAATTATAGTACTAAAATAATCAATTTTAAAATAAATAAGACTAAAATACCCTTATTAAAAAGTTACAGGACTGTTTGGACCGTAATTCTATAAACTTGGATTAAGAATAATACTATATAAGCAACATCACTGTACATGTATATAAATTTAAGTATTAATTAACATTTAAAAAATTTTACAAAATCATTAGATAATTGACTCATATTTAAAACTAAATAGTTAAATATTATTATTAAACATCTTCCTTAGATTAAATATTACTTAACCAAAAAAAATTTTATAACATTATTATACTATTCAATACCATCATATATGTCATAAATACGATGTATATAAATTTTAATAAAATTTAATTAATAATTATTAATTTATCCATATAAATAATTTTAGTTTGTTGCATAATTTAATATTTAATTACTCTATTAATCTTAATAAATTCATACCTAAGTATATAAATTTTATAATTTAATATTGAAACTTTTAAAATTTATATATATATTTTAACTTAAAAATTAAATTACATATTTATAAATCAATTTTTTTAAAAATTTGAATATTAAATTACGTCATATAAAAATTTAAGAATTTATAAAAAAAAAATTATAAGTTATCAAATCAAATCATAAGTTTTAAAAATTAAAAATATAATTAAAATTTAACGAATAATTTAATTTATCTAATACCAATTCTTTGAAAAACAAAGGAACCAACTAAGTTCAGTAACATTACTAACTCCTTTGTAAACCTTGTACATTTTGATTCATGATAAAAGGGTAATAAACATTCACGATCGATAAAAATATATTTTAATTAATTAATTATTAAATAACATAATATGAATTTATTATTTCTTTTAAAAGAATCATTAAAATTTATATGAAATATTTATTTCAAATTTTTAAAAATAAAATATTTTTTTGTAAAAATGAAATAATTTTAATTATATTACAATTTTTCAGAAATAAAATGAGCATCGTATAATATAAATTTGTTTTCTATCCACCAGCCTCTTTTATAAGCATCATATACAGTTTCTGAAGTATACTTAATCAAATTGCTTCCTCTTTTCACACTCTATGCTAGACGAGAAGAAGAGGAAGAAGGTGAAGAGTGGGTAGAAGAGTGTTGAAAATCTCGGAGAAAGCCATGTGAGCATGAGGAACACAAAGAGAAGAAAAGTGAAGGCGTGGGGTTTCTTAAAGAAAGGAATGAGATGGATATGAGGATGAAAGTCTCTGGATTTGGTTTGGATTCCACCATTTAAATGCAATGAGCTCTCTCTGTAAGCGCTAGTCGCTTGAATATGATGTTCTCTTAGGGTTTTCCATTTCAGAAATTCATCAATTTACTTAATTAGGAATTTTGGGTTTTGAAGTTTTGCGTTTGATCGATCTTATTCCTCCTTTTTCTCTTCCAGACTAGCACTTGAGTCCTCCAACTTCTCCTCATCTCTCTCTCTGATTTTTGTCATCTTGTGTCTGAGACTTGAAGTATTTCCACTGATATGATTTTATTTTTCTTTTTTTATTTTGACAATGAGTTTTTTTTTTCATTTTTACAAATTAAAAAGGGATTTTAACAAACATACAACTATCAACAAAGTATTATATTGTTTTTAAGAAAACAATGTATTATTATATTAAAAAACACCTGCCTATCGACTTGGCCAGCAAATATCCGACCAATGAAGCCGCCTCAAGTCTCAATGGATGTAATTCGAACACCTAAAATATTTAAATAAAAAAAAAAGACTTCGCATAATTAAATTAAAAAGTGAAAAATATTTTAAATAAATTGATAATCCCAATTAATTTTAAGTACGCCATAGAATTATACAATTTGACATAAAACAGATTGCTTCCTTTTTGCATCTATCCGTCTCTTTTGTAGGCGCACAACTCCAACAGAAGAACAACAATGAAGGTTTAAGTCCGTAGGAAAACATTCATGGTATGAAAGATTCATACAAGCTAGCTTGTAGACAGAACGTTTGTAGACATATAAGGTGATACACACCCCTGAACCTGAAAGGAGTCAGTTCATATCATAAGTAATAGCTCAAAGGAAATCATGAGCCATAAGATCCCCGACATTGTGAACAAGATCAAATATTATTCTACTACCGCATTTAGTCCAGACATTAAATGTACAAGTTATACATAATCGAACTGGATCTACAATAACATGTCAATTATACATGTACATACTATACATGTACATACTATACATAATTTACACTCATTTATATACAAAGTGTACAACTACATATGTACATTTATACTTTGTTAGCTATTTTGGGCCAATTCAATTATGTACAATATATAGATACTATTTTGAGACTACAATTCCTATCGCATCTCCCTTCATGCCAAGCTCAGTAAGTTTAAGGAAATCACGGCTTGATCTATCGATTTATTACAGGACAGAAATGGGACATAAAAGCACATAAAATTATGGATAGATGGCAAGTTCCAGGTAAATCAACTGATGGAGATTAAAGCTCCAATTTAATGTTTATATTTGCATATATACTTCTTAAACAGAAATCCACAAGCTAGACGACTAGAATTTGACAAAATGATAATAAACTGCATGTCTGACTTTCTTTATTACCTAGTACCCAATATGGAGTAGAAATTTAGGATGTTAAGAGGAGGAAGAAAAAAATTTATCAACACTCCTACAAGGAAATACTCCTAACCAGCATGCTTTTCGAATAAGCATCCGTCACCCATTTATGCATACGTTTTATTTTATTTGCTCTCTATTATTTGATGAGCATCTTTGAACATTTTTGGAAGTGGGATGTTGTTAATTTACCTGCAACAAACGAGTAGGAATTTGAATAAAACCCTGCAGAAGAAGATTAACCCTTTCTAGAGTTCTTGGCGGAACTGGTGTGATGACATAGAGCAAACCTTTGGAAGTGTCAATACCTCTGACTATCCCTGTTTTAAAAAGGATTGAGAAAAAGGAATATTATCAGTATACTGTTTATAACAAATACTTAGCAGGAGCAAACAGATAATTACCGTAATGAGTGTATTATGATCCACATATATGCCTTTTAAAAGAATTATCCGAGGGAGAAAACATAAAATTTTACAAGTAAAAGCGATTTAAGAACCTTCTTAAAAATCAAGGAAAAAAATGTTCAAACCTCAATAATTTGATTTTCCAATAACTTCCCAGAGTCACTTTGAAGACAAATTTTTATTTAATCCTGAGCGTGAAATTTTACAAGATATTCTGATTTCCAAAAAATGTGTCCAAATTTGGTGACAAACTACTAAACTAGTTGGTCTAAATGCCCAAAAAAATGCCCTCTATATTCGAAGAAAAGTACACCTACCAAGACCAACACACCAAGGTAAATTGTCGGACTGTTCAGAGCTAACTGCCAAGCCAACAATGGTCGCATTCAAACTGTAGAATGCCTCGGTGCTCGGGACCTATAAAAGCATAAAGAGAATTTCTCAAATTCGTATTAATTGATGTGAAGGAAAAACAGACAAGAAGATCCTGTAACAAACAGTAACGAAAATGCTGCATAAACTCATTCAAAATTTTGAATAACCTGGCAATAAAGATGTCTAATTTTCAAGCTTGATATTGGAACTTCGTATGGATGGTAAGAGGCCAGTGCATGTGCAAGTTCTTTGCTTGTAGTTATTTTCATGCTGATTGGGAAGCATTGCTTGAAATAATCCATTATTCGTAAATCACGCAATCGGTGTGCATCCTTATGAACTAGAACCCTGGGGCACGATGACAAAAAATATCATGATGTAAGAAGGAAACGCTAACAATCCCCCACAAAGTTCAAGCCTGCAAGCAACATTTTCAATAGAAGTAATTTCTGTTTGACTCCTTAAGGGACATTTAATATCCAGACTGAATGCTTTTCCATTCTCCCGATACTACAAAAAATGATGATTACATAGACCATAATGTAAATTGAACTAATGATTCAATAAAAAACAAGGAAAGATTAATAGTTCAAGTTTACCCAATGGAGACATCTATTCCTCCCAAATGGCCAAACCTCATTGACCCATCCATATTCAGGCCAGGTTCAGCCATCCAATAGCATTAGGCCACTTGTGGCCTGAGTACCCCAATCAGGCTATGAGATTGCTTTTTACGTGTAGTTATAAATATTACAATGCTGCAAAGAGTGAGCTTCTTCAGGTTAATGGTTCCTATTAATAAATAAGTATCAACTTACGATCTATCAAAGGAATCCTGACGAGCTGAATTGATCTCAATCAGATTAACCATCCCATGATCGTCCCCTGCCAACCAGAATGCCCCACTAGGTAGATTCTTATTCTCAGCAGATATGTTTATTTTCACAACATGCGTGGGATCAATGTACTTCAAGAAATCCACCAATATGTCATAACCAATACCTTTAAACAAGATACAAGGAAAACAGAATTATGATAACAACTAATTATAATAAGTCCACACGCATATCAATTAAATACAATAGTCATTTTGACCCTAGCTCAGGTAACAAAAAGATAAGAGTGGAACCAAAACAGTCATAGTTAAAAGTCTCAGCAATATGCATAATGAAATGGTAACGCAGACTGTAGGAAGATTTTCGGACTAAATGAAATACAAAGCTGCTGTATTCTGGTTAAATATTGCAACAGGAAGCGCTAGGAATTAAGTTTTTGAAGAACAGTACCTTTAACCCAGCCTGGCGTATTCACAATAAGAGGCAATTTGCACTTTGTAAAGTTCTTGATGTTGTTGAACGTGCAGTATTCCTTTCGATAGTAATCATATAGGGCAATTATATAAGTCAAGTATGTTGTAGGATCCCTTTTTGAGGAAATATCACCAAAGAAGAAACATCTAAAAAGATGAAAAAAAATTAATCATCAGATTCCAATTTACATTTTCAACAAAAATTGATAGTCAGAGAAAGAGAGAGATTTCTTAAAATTTATCATAAGTTCAATGCAATTTCCAAAACCAGAGATATGAGATGATATGCATACATAGAACTCGTGTTATACCCCATGTAATGTTAATCATACTGGTTGAGCATCTGTATATCATTAAATTTGGTTTAATGAAGCTTCGTGATTCATAGGTATTTTTAATTTTTTAACCAAACTCCTTTGCAAACAATTCGTTAGGTGTATCAAAACAAGAAGATACTTGACTGAATTTAACCTAAAGTTCTCGATGGTTTGCTCCTAAAATATCCTGAAAGATAAAAGAATCTTCAAATGCTTCCACATTATAAAAGACTTGCGTGTTTATCACATGCTAAGAAATTTAGGCTCAAACTTTTACCAAAAGACCAGCAAGATTAGCAAGAACAAAAGCATAATTCTTATTATGAAAGACAAATATATATATATAGAGAGAGAGAGAGGGGTATATGACATCATCTAGGAACTAAAGGAAGAAAATGGACTTTGGACTTTGTAAATCTCAAAGTGACTGCATTTTGTTTGCAATCAAATGTGACCTCCCCATATTCGTAAACTTTGTGAACAAACAGGTGCAAATTTAAATGTAAGTCAGTTCACTGCTTAAAATTGGTGGCATTTGGAACAACTTCTTTGGACAATAAAAAACGAGAAACAAACAAGGAAAGGAACACCTCATTTGACTAGCACCAGAGCCTGCTCAATACATATTCCAGACTGTTCAGTAAGTTATATGATCCAATAATATTTAAGATACACAATAATCATTTAACAGATCATGTAAGATGCATCATGATCAGTATTGTGAAGAACAATATTGTCATTACTCAGCATGCAAACAAAAAGATGAACAATCTATACCTCTCCGGAGTCTTCAGACATGGCACAGTCAGATCTATAACAAATAACAGCAACAAAAACACCCTTGATTAGAAGTGTGACAAAAAATATTTCCATGAGTAAGACAATATTTAAAGCTCCCATTAAATTAAAATTAAAGTGTACATGCAAAATTGTTAATAAAGCACAGACCCAAAGCAATTAACCACCTGGGATTACTTTATCAAGGACAGTAACAGAAACAAAACCAGGCGGTGTAAACTCAGGCTGACCAACATCAGTATCCAGGTAAGCTACTTTTTTATACCTGCACAAAAAAGAGGGGGTGAGACAAATTAGATGGAAATACTATTAACAAATATAACATATATAACAATGACAACTATAACGTTAATAACTAAAAAAATTGATAACTACATGGTAGCAGTAACCAAATACTACTTTTATACATTCTATTATAGATATCAAATACAAGCAAAATAGCAAGAACCAAGCTCAGCTTTTTGTTTATGGAATGCTTCATACTCGCAGATGCACAACTCGAACTAGGATAAACAAAAAAATTCAAACAACATCCACCGGAAAACTAAGCAATACGATAAGCAAAGACAAACCCTAATTCAATTTGAAACAAATTTTCCTTACCTGAGCAACCCGATTGAGCAAAAATATAGATAAAATTTTCTCTTCCCATCAAAATTTTGGGCCAAATATGAGCATAGTATGATTCAAATAGACGGTTTGAAAACTAAGGGAGTGTCTGAGCATATTACCTTTGGAGTAGGATATTAAGAAGGTGACGGGAAAAGGTAGACTTTCCACAGTTTTTGGGGCCGCAAATCAAAACCACAGAAGCTGAAGAAGCCACTGAATCAAATACCATGGAGTTTGTAGCTTCGGACCATTCTTGAGATATGTAAATCTTCGGTGATGGGTCTTCGGGTTCTGATAGCGAAGCCATTGCAGAGAAAAGGGAATTGATACTCACTAGTTGTTGTACTCGAAGACAACAAAAATTACAATCTGATTGTATCAAAACCAGAACAGATACAACCCAATTCAGCAAAGTCCTAATTAACTCACCAAAGAACACTGAAGATGGTGGCTCGGGCTTTGCTGATTATGCTTAGTGCCGCTCTTTGGCTCTCTCCTACTTTCCGTGTTTCGGTGTTTGTTCCAACTTCAACCAAACTGGGGTTTATGCACCCAAGCTTTGGGTTGGGGTTTTACAAAAGGCCAGTTAAAAGTGTTTTTTTATTTTATTTTTTTAACAAATTTAAATAAAATAAAATAAAACAAATGGTTATAAAATATAAATTATAAAGAAATCAGTCAACCTCTTCATATTAAGTTATGAAATGTTTTTAATTCAAAAAAATATTTTTAGTCCTCGGTTTGATAAAATTAATAAAATAAAAATAAAAATTATTTTTTTATTAAAATATTATTCTTTTTATAAACTAATCAAATTTTAATAAAAAAAAGTTTTTTAATAAAAATAAAATGACAACAGTATAAAAAAATCGAATTTTTTTTCTTTAATATTTCTTTTTTATCATTTTTTTATTTTAATATTTTATTAATTTTTTTTGGAATACTATTATTATTAATTTTTAGATTAAATAATTTTATATTAAATTTTATTTTTAATCATATTTTATTATATTTTAATAATTTAATATAAAAAACCCTAAAATGATTTTTTTTTTCTTTTATCTACGCATTTTTTACTCCTATGACGAAGCAAATAACACGAACTTTGTACTCAGAATAACTTCTTGGGCTCTTTTCCTAAATCATAATTGAGAAACAATAAATAACGATTTTAACCACAAAATAGTATAAGATATAATTAATTTATGTATTTTTATTATAAAAATAAATACGATATATCATTATATATTAAACATTATTAAATTAAATTAAAAAACTTTAAACTTATTAAATATTAAGTATTATTTAATTAGATATCTTATAAGATTAATTTTTATTATTATAAATTTTAAAAATCTTATTTTTTATAATTTTAAAAATAATAATATTAAAATTGTGTATTCTTCGAATATGAATATATTCTAACCCATTTAACATGTTTTTGTCGACGGAGAACGAAATCTAAACAGCTCGAGGGTGCATCTTATTCACTCATCCATCACTCCATATCATTTACTTAATCTTTTAATTTTAATAAAATTATTCAATAATAATTTATAATGGTAAATTTAAAATTTATATATCAAAAAAATATTATATTCATAATAAAAAATAGTATTATATTTATCTATTAATATGTTTAAATTATTGAATTTATATTAAAATATTAAGTATTAAAAGATTAAAATTAAAATTAAAATTTAAACGAGACATAATATTATTTCATATATATATCTTGTTATAATTTTATAAAAATTATATCTAAAATTTTGATTTTCAATAATTGAATTGAGATATCTCTCTGTTATCATCTCACCCCTAAGGCATATATATCTAAATAATTTATTGTTATAATTGTATATTATAAAATTACTCGTAACATACCATACAGATAATAAATAATCAAAAAAATGATTCGATTTTTCTCTTATTTTTACTTTTTAACGTTATTATACAATTTTTTAAAAATAAAATAAAAAGAAAGAGTATTTTGATGGATAATTATACTATCATAAAAAAGTTTAATAATAATAATATAATTAAAATATAATTAATATTAAAAATAAAATATATGTTTTATTTTATTTTATTATTATAATAATAAAAGCTATTGAAGAAACAACATTACCTATTCTATATATTTAAGGGGCAATGTTCTAACTAACATGGCATGTTTTCATTGGCTTTGAATGATATGTAAAACGTTGGATGGTACACCTTACCATACAGACAAATGAATGATCAACACATTCGTTGTGTTTTCTTCGCAACTTATAATAATGGACTTTTCGATTATAATTTTGATAGCAGAAAAGAAAGAAGTATATGTAGTGTTTTTTTTTTTTTTTTTAAATAACACATTTTATTGGTAATAAAATGTTAAAAGATTTAATCAGAACTTTCTTTCTTTCTTTATTATTTTTTTTAAATTCATTTTTATCTTTAAAATTCCATAAAAAAAAAGGATTTTGTACGTATTCCATTCAATACTTAAAAAAAAGTATATTAAGCTTTAATTTAAAAATAGGTAAATCATTACCCATTAAACAATTTTTAGTAATATATTTTTTTTTTCTTTTCTAACTATCTCACTCATTTTGTCAACCCAATAACCCAATTTTCTTAAAAAATAAATATTTTCGTCTTTTTCTTTTCTCTCTTTACCTAATTCCTAATACCCTATTTTTTTTAAATATATTTGACTTTTAATAAATAATAATGTATTTTTATTATAAATAATAAAATAATTTATATTTATATAATAAAAAATATATACTTTTTTATAACAAATCAATTATTAAAATTTTATTATAAAATAATAATAATAATAAATTTTAAAATTATAAATTATCAAAAACTTTACTAAATAGATATAATATTTTTTATGAAAAATTATTGATATTTTAAAAAATAAATTATTTTAAATTAAAAAAATTAAAAAATAAATTAGATTGTAACAAATATCTCTAATATTATAATAATTTTAATTATTGTTAAGATAACAAATATTTATTAACAATAATTATATTTAAGTATTAAAATATAATTAATTCAATATAATTTATATATTTTATTATATTAATAATAAAAATAATTATAATAATATTATATTATATAATATTTTCCCATAAAATTTGTGATATAATGTTCAATATTTGTATTGTATCATGTAAAAAATTGGATATAGAGGCTTCACAATTTTTTTTAATAATTTAATTATTTTTATGAATATTATTTTTTATATCATAATTATAATTAATATTATAATTATTTATTAAATATAATTATAATTATATTTAATAATAATGTATTATATTATTTATGAATTATCAAAATATTTAGCATATCATTTTCAATTATTGTATAAATTTATATTTATTTTATTATAAAATAAATAATTTTTTATTTTTTAAAATAAAATTTTTAATATATGATATGATAAAAAATATTTATGTATTTAAAATTAATTATAAATTTATCAGATGTTAATATTTTTTTATATTTATAATAATTATGTTTTGCAAAATGGAGCTAATATATCTTTTTTTAAATAAAATTGATTAAAAATTTTGCTTTCAAGTTTAAGATAAGATTTTGCATATTTTTTTAAAAAATCTCACTTATGCTCATTTTTAAACTATTGTGTGGGAGATGACTCTTATAAACAAAACCCCTTAAAAAAAGATACTAATGAAGATAAATTAATTTAAGTTAACATTTAAAATGATATTTTCTTTATGAAAAATGCATATAAATTGGCTAAATATTTAGATGAAAATAGATTAGAATGGATCATAATACTAAATCAAGTTGTGTAAGTGATAGTTATTAATGGCATTGGGCATGGTTTTTTTTTCTAAATAAAATCAAAGTGTTCCCATAACGTCCTTATAAGGACATTTTGTCTACATGATGCAACTTATTTAAAAGAGAGTTATGCATAACTTATAGTGTCGAATTTGTGATAAGTGTATTGAAAATCTATCACATGATTTGTAGAGATATAACGTTGTCAATGAAGTGTGAAAACATTCTATATTTGTCGAATGAGATTATGAATGAAAGATTATAAAGGTGACGAAGATACATTTTTTTTAGCTAATATGTTGTTGAAAGATTTTTATAAGTGTGATAATAAGGATTTTGGATAGACTAATCGTGTTTGAAGACATGTTGATAATGTTGGTGGTCGAAAAAAGCTTCCATATGAGATAATCAAGATTAAAATTGATGTAATATTAGTAAAAAATGAAGAATTAGTTTTAGATCGATGGTTAGTGATCATTTTAAACAAACTTGTCATAAGGTTTGTAGCTCGTCCTACGCTAGGTTTCGTGTCCACTTTATATACTAAATAGCAAGTTCTAGTTTAGGTACGTAGATTTTTCAAATAAAAAAGGTGTATTTTATAATTTTGAATTTGATTCAACACAAGCTATTTTCTTATTGAAGAAGCATGATGATAGTTTGGCTTCTCAAGATGTACTAGTGAAGGAAATTTAGGGTTTAATTAAAGATATAAATGATGTTTTTCAATATGAATCAAGGGAAAACAATCAGGTAGCCTATAGGATTGTTAAATTTGGTCTTAGTTTATAGATGTTTATGTTGAAACAAGTTTGTAATAACAGTGTAGGAACAATATTACCGATAACTTGAAAGTAACTGTCTGGGTTGAGTCACAGACTAGGTCGCTCTCTTTAAGATGTTTTGCGGCTCTGCCCAAATTTGTGCAAGCAAACACAGCCCCGTCGTCCCCAGGATAAAACAACCCAGAATTTTTTTTCTCTGTCTCGGAACTTCACTGCACTGATGAAGATCGGAATGCTACACTTTAAAAAATTTGTTGCTTGGAAAATTGAAAAATAACTTAGAGTTGTAGAGAGAATTGTTTGTAGTGAGATTAGTTTGCAAAGATTGTTGTCTTGAAACTTAGAGCTGAGGCCCTCTTTTTATAGGTTTTAGAAACCGTGTGGCAATTATGATAATAACGGTAATGTCTGAGAATTAAGAGCGTAACGGTCATTCTAAGTAATGAAGAGTAACAACTATTTTTAGATTAAAGACAAGTAACAGACATTTTTGTGAGTAAATACGAGCAACGACTCTTTTCTAAATAAAGAAGACGAACGGTCATAACGGTCATATTATAAAAGAAAATAACAATTGTTTTTCTGAGAAAGAGAAAAAATATATATATATATATAACAACCATTTTTCTAAGTGAAAAAGTTTTCCTTAAAAAGAAAAAATATTTTTCCAAAAAATAAAATATCACCTCACCTCACACACGTACTCGGACTCGGCTCGGCACGGCACGAACGGCGGCGGCGGCACGCGCGTGTGTGGTATCACATTTGCCTAGGTCCTTTCCCCTTCCACAAAAGTAGGTGCCCCTTGGGGCCCAATTCCAATAGCCAACTTTTCACTATTTATACATCTTATAAATATTGTAAAAAAGCAATGTGAGACAAGGCAAGACTTTAATTTTTTTTTAATAAAACTTCATCTTTTCCAACAATCCCCTACTTGAATTTTATATAAAAATAATTTTCATCGAGCAACCGATCAATTAAAATTATAAGATTGTGCATAAGCGAAAAGGTGTCTATCGACTTGAACATTTGCATAGTGTTGATGCTTTAGAATATACTAGAATAACTCGTAGTTTTGAACTCTATCTCTAACAATCATCACACACACAACCTTTCCAAGGTGTAGTTCGAAAAGCCAGTGCTTTACAGCCATGCACGTGTATCCCAGTATAGTGAACGCTCTAGTAAATTTTTGCCCCAAAAAATTTTCATAGGAAGCGACCACACTTCCACATTCACATTGGTGAGTCTATCAAGAGTACTCATGTAGCTATGTACTCCACTCCACATAGAGTATAGAACTCATTAAGAGTTTAACGATTAACTCATCCTTTTCTATCGCTTCAAGACTGCATGCTTCTAACAATATAGACTGGGATTTGAAAAATAGCATGATAAATCTCATATCACTTCATGACTTGTTATTACCCTTTGAACTTATTTCTTGGGATCTCCAGTCTATAAGTTGGGTCACCATCACAAGTGACTTTTCATTCTAAGGGCATTAATCCAATTCCTTTTGAGGTTTTGAAAACTTTTTCTCTCGGTAATCCTTTCGTCAAAGGATATGCCAAATTTTCATCAGAACGTGCATGATCCACTCTTACAGCTCCTATAGAGAGAAATTCTCTAACAGTACTATGCTTACGACGTATCTATCGTCTCTTGCCGTTGTAGTAACGGTTCTGAATCTTTGCAATAGCCACGATACTATAGTTGAGGATCAAGACAGCTGGTATCGGTCTTTCCCATAAAAGGATCTCAGCTAACAGACTTCTTAACCAGTCTGCTTCTTCACTAGCAGTGGCTAGTGCTATCATTTCAGACTCCATTGTAGATTGAGCCAATATTGTTTGTTTCTTAGACTTCTAGGAAACAGCTCCACCAGCTATGTTAAAAATATAGCCACTAGTTGCTTTGGAGTCTTCTGATAAAGTGTTTCAACCTGCATCGTTATATCCTTCTAGAACAGCGAGAAACTTTTTATAATGTAATCCAAGGTTCATAGTTCTCTTAAGGTATCTCATAACCCTTTCAATAGCATTTCAATGCTTTACACTAGGTCTACTGGTAAACCTACATAGTAGTCCCACAACATAAGCTATGTCTGGTCTAGTGCAATCAGTAGCATAACGTAAGCTACCAATGATGCTCGCATACTCAGTTTGTCTAACACCATCTTCGGTGTTCTTGAACAACTTTACACTAGGATCATAAGGAGTACATGCAGGTTTGCAGTTAAAGTAATTATATTTCTTTAAGGTGGCGTTTGGTTCGTGGAATGGAATCAGAATCGGAATCGAAATCGAAATGGAATGGAATGGAAAGGAAACAATTTTGTTTGGTTTGACCACTAGAATCAAGCTCGGAATCTGGATTACAGTGTTTGGTTTGCCACTGGAATGGAATGAAAAAAGTTGTAAATGACCTTAATACCCCTACATGATATAAAGTTCAAATAATGTTATTTAATTATTATTTTTTCGTCAGACAAAATACATTATTGAAATAATTATTTTTCTAAATAATTATTACTTAATTAAAAACAAATATATTATTAAAATTATTATTTTTCTAAATAGGGTTTAAGGTTTTGAGGTTTGAGATGTGAGATTTAGGATTTGGAGTTTAGGGATTTAGGATTTGGGGTTATATTTGTAGGTTAAGGTTTAGGGTTAAAATTATTATTTTTCTAAAAATGGTTTAGGGTTTTAAAATTTTGGATTTGGGGTTTAGGGTTTTAGGATTAGGAATTTGGGGTTTAAGGTTTTGGGATTTATGTTTTAGGGTTTTAGGTTTTGAGATTTATGTTTTAAGGTTTAGGGTTTAGGATTTAGGGATTTGGGGATTTAGGGTTTTAGGATTTGGAATTTGGGGTTTAGGGTTTAGGGTTTTGGGATTTATGTTTTAAGGTTTAGGGTTTAAGAATTTTGGGTTTAGAGATTTGGGGTTTAGGGTTTTAAAATTTTGGATTTGGGGTTTAGGGTTTTAGGATTTGGAATTTGGGGTTTAGGGATTTGGGATTTATGTTTTAGGGTTTTGGATTTTGGGATTTATGTTTTAAGGTTTAGGGTTTTAGGGTTTAGGGTTTAGGGTTTAGGGATTTGGGGTTTAGGGATTTAGGGTTTAGTGTTTAGGGTTTAGAGTTTTAGGATTTGGATTTAGGGTTTAGGGTTTTGAAATTTTGGGTTTTGGGTTTTGGGTTTTGGAATTTTGGGTTTGAGAATTTGGGATTTGAGTTTGAGGTTATATTTTAAGTGAGGGTAAAATTGAAAAAAAAAAGTTTAGATGGGAATGGAATTATGATTACCAAGAAGGAGATAAGGAATTGTGATTCCTTCTCTTTTAGTAATCTGATTCCATTCCGCCCTCCATTTCGTCCAACCAAACACACAAAATGGAAGGAATCAATTCTGATTTCATTCCATTCCCTCCAACCAAACATGGGGTAAGATTTTTTCAACGTAGTGAGACTGATCTAGAGAAATTCCCTTTTCAGACCTAGTTATCTTTATACCAAGGATTACACTCGCTTTTCCGAGATCTTTCATATCAAAATTAACACTTAACAAAGTTTTCACATTGTTCACAACATGAATATTTGACCCAAAAATAAGCATGTCATCCACATATAAATATATAATAATGCAAATGTTATCTTCTAATTTATAATATATGCATTTGTCACTTTCATTTATTTTGAATCCATGTGAGTTAACTAGATTATCAATTTTTTCATGTCATTGCTTAGGTGCTTGTTTTAGACCATAAAGGGATTTATCAAGTTTACAAACTTTATTTTCTTGACCTGGGATAACAAAACCTTCAAGTTGATCCATATAAATTTCTTCTTCTAAATCACCATTTAAGAAAGTAGTTTTAACATCTATTTGGTGTACTACTAAATCATGGATAGCAGCAAGAGAAAAAAGTACACGTATGGAAGTTATTCGTATGACTGGTGAAAAGGTATCAAAGAAATCTACATTTTCCCTTTGCCTATATCCTTTAACTATAAGACGAGCTTTGTACTTTTCAATAGTACCATCGGGTTTTAATTTCTTCTTCAATATCCATTTACAACCAATGGTTTTGCAACCAGGAGGTAAGTCAACTAAATGCCAAGTCTTATTATACTCAAGAGAGTCCATTTCATCATTTATGGCTTCTTCCCATAAGTTGGCATCTAAAGAAGATAATGCTTCTTTAATAGTTTGAGGATCTTCCTCTAAGGTATAAGCATAAAAATCAGACCCAAAATCCTTAAGGGTTCAAACTCGTTTACTTCTTCTAATTTCAGTGTTTAATTTTTCATTTTGTTCACTAGTTCTAGTTATGGGTAAACTACTAGAAGACGAGCCCCCACTATTTTTAAATTTAAATGGGAACCTATGTTCATAGAAGTCAGCATCATTTGATTCTATAATTACATGATCATTTAAGTCATAGAATTTATAAATTTACTATTCACAGTGTATCCTATGAATACACACTCATATGCTCTACTAGCAAGTTTATTTTTTTAGGATCAGGGATCCTAACATAGGCTAAACAATCCCAGGTTTTAAAATAAGTTAAATTAGGTTTCTTATTTTTCAAAATTTCATATGGTGAAATTTTATTTGTAGATTTAGGCATTCTATTTAACACATAGCAAACAGTTAATAAAATTTATCCCCACCAATGGGAAGTAGTACCAGAGTTTAATAAAATTGCAACAATTGATTCAGTAAAAATTCTATTTTTTCTTTCAACTTTGCCATTCATTTTAGGAGAATAAGGTGCAGTTTTTTCATAAATGATTCCATGAGTTTTATAAAAATCATTGAAGATATTGGAATCATATTCGGTGCCTCTATCACTTCGAAACCTTTTTATTTTCTGTTAAGTTGATTCTCAATCTCAATCATAAATATTTTAAACATGTTAAATGCTTCACTTTTATTTTTCATTAGATATACATAAGTGTAATCTGAACAGTCATCTATAAAAGTTATAAAATAGTGTTTTTCATTTCTTGTTAAATTTCCATCAAGTTCACATATATCAGAATGAATTAATTCTAAAGGTTCAGATTCTTTAACTACTGATTTATGTGAAGTTTTGGTTATTTTAGCTTGACTACAAAAATCACATTTTTCAAAATCATTTAAAGATAGTTTAGGAATTAGTTCTAAGTAACTCATGTTCTTGATTATGCGTTTATTAACATGATAAAATCTAGCATGCCAAATATTAAAAGAACTCAACAAGTAAGCAGAAGAAGAGGTTTTATTGATTTCAACATTTAATTTAAACATGCCATCAGTGGCGTACCCTTTCCCAACAAATATATTATTTTTAGTTATAGTATATAAGTCAGCCCCTATAGTTTGAGTAAACCTAGTTTTGTTAAGAAGATAGCCTGAAACAAAGTTCTTTCTCATCTCTAGAGTATGTAGGACATCCTTCAAGATGACAGTCTTTCCAGAGGTAAACTTCAATACCACCTCACCAGTACCAGCAACTTTAGTGGAGTGGGAGTCGCCCAGCAACACTTTCTTATCCTCAGAATTAGAATAGGACTTGAACATGTCTCGATCATAGTAGACATGGCAAGAAGTACCGGTGTCCACCCATCACCCCTCGGATCCACCAACAAAATTGACTTCAGATATCATAGCAATAAGTTGATCTTCGGTAAGGTTCGCCTATGGGGTAGGACGATTTTTGTTTCGGCAATTCCTAGCCAAGTGGCCAGGTCTATTACAACTATAACACATGAATGTGTTATTCCTTAAGGGGGTTGAGGTCCATTGTGGGGAGGATAGTTTCTATTTCTATTTTGGTGGTTGCGGTTTTGATTATTACTACGATTATGAGTTTTCATATTTCTACCTTTAGGTTTCAGAATTGTAGAGGAAGGTTTCTTATTGGTACTGTTATTTGAGACTACGAGTACTTCATCTCTTTGGTCTTGCTTTCGAGCTTCTTCTTCTATTCTTAAACGGGTTATAAGACTTTCTAAAGAAAATTCCTTAGTTTTATGCCTAAGTGTATTCTTAAAATCATTCCAAGCAGGGGATAATTTATCTATTATAACAGCTACTTGAAATTGTTCATCTAAAGTCATACCTTCAGAAGTTATTTCGTGTGCTATCTTTTGCAGTTCATGTGATTGAGCTTCCACTGATTTGCCGTCAATCATTTGAAACTTCATGTATCTACTGACATCATACTTCTTAGTTCCAGCTTCCTCAGTGTCGTACTTCTTTTGTAATGCTTCCCAAATTTCCTTAGCAGACTTATCAGAGTTATAATAATCATACAAATCATCAGCTAAACCATTAAGAATATAATTTTTGCACATGAAATCATTTTGCATTCACATGTCTAAATCCTTAGTTGCATCTTAGTAGGAGGAGTAGACTGTATTGGTTTTTCAATAGTAAGAGCAGAAACGACTTTTTTCATGGTTAAGAAAAATAACATTTTTTGTTTCCATCTTTTAAAGTGTAATCCCTCAAAACGGAATGGTTTGTTTAGATCAGCAGTTATCATTTCAGTAGACATGGCAGATTGAATACATCTTAAAATTGTTGAAACAAGTTTGTAATAACAGTGTAGGAACAATATTACCGATAACTTGAAAGTAACTGCTTGGGTTGAGTTGCGGACTAGGTCGCTCTCTTTAAGACATTTCGCGGCTCTGCCCAAATTTGTGCAAGCAAACACAGCCCCGTCGTCTTCAGGATAAAACAACCCAAAATATTTTTTCTTTGTCTCGGAATTTCACTGTACTGATGAAGACCGGAATGCTACACCTGAAAAAATTTGTTACTTAGAAAATTGAAAAATAACTTAGAGTTGTAGAGAGAATTGTTTGTAGTGAGATGAGTTTGCAAAAATTGTTGTTTTGAAACTGAGAATTGAGGCCCTCTTTTTATAGGTTTTAGAAATCGTGTGGCAATTATGATAATAACGATAATGTTTGGGAATTAAGAGCGTAACGATCATTTTGAGTAATGAAGAATAACGGCCATTTTCAGATTAAAGACGAGTAACAGACATTTTTGTAAGTAAATACGAGCAATGACTCTTTTTCTGAATAAAGAAGACTAACGGCCATAACGATCATATTATAAAAGAAAATAACGGTTGTTACTCGTTAAAAGAAAAAATGGAAAAGTTTCTAAGTGGAAAAGTTTTCCTTAAAATAAAATAACGGTTGTTACTCGTTAAAAGAATATAACAACCATTTTTCTAAGTGGAAAAGT
This sequence comes from Hippophae gyantsensis, assembly GCA_030763125.1. Taxonomy (NCBI): domain Eukaryota; kingdom Viridiplantae; phylum Streptophyta; class Magnoliopsida; order Rosales; family Elaeagnaceae; genus Hippophae; species Hippophae gyantsensis. Next base: position 22,690,058 of record CM061031.1, read on the forward strand.
TTTCCTTAAAAAGAAAAAATGTTTTTCCAAAAAATAAAATATCATCTCACCTCAACACGCGCATGCGGCTCGGTCGGTCGGTCAGACAGCGACAACGCGGGTGTGGTATCACATTTGCCTAGGTCCTGTCTCCTTCCACAAAAGTGGATGCCCTTTGGGGCCCAATCCCAATAACCAACTTTTTATTATTTATACATTTTATAAATATTGTAAAAAAACAATGTGGGACAAGACAAGACAAGACTTTAATTTTTTTTTAATAAAACTTCATCTTTTCCAATAGTTTCCTTGTTCGATACTAATGTATCTTTGATTCGTAGAAAGCTTGTTTTTTAGAAAATCTTAGCTTTAGATGTATCAAGGTGAAATGAGTACCGGAAGGTTAATAATTAATAAAAAGGTTATTTATAAAAAAATTATTCATAATTTTTTTTCAAATATTAAAAATTGTTATATAAAAACAAGATATTAATTAAAGTTGATTAATTGTGATTAGAGACCCTACATTAACAATGAAATAAAATATTTAACACATAAATTAGCCAAAAAAATTATATTTTATGTAATTTATTTCAACGTATAAACGATTAATATATAAATATGAGAGAATATATTCATTTTCCAATAAATTTATTAATAATAAAAATATTAAATTTTCTTCTAAAAATTAACTTCTTTCATTTGTTTATTCTTCATCACCTATTTGATGTTTTTTTATTGAATATTTTTGCTTTATTCACGTTAGTTGTTTCAATAAATAAATAAAGTATTATTTAATTATTTTTTACTTAAATATGATCGTTATTTATTATAATTATCGTACATTTTTTTAAACTATAAATAAAAAATCTTAGCTCTCATATTAAACAGATTATTTTGAAAATATCTCTTACAGATCAAAAAAGAAGATATTAAATTATTTTTTGATTTTTTCGAGTAACATAAACTTTAGAAATGTATCATTCTGAATTTCATCAATGTAATGAAACTCCGAGATAGAAAAAAGATTATTGACTGTTTTATCTTGAGACGATAAAATTTGCGTTTGTTTATATAAGTTTGAATAAAGCTATAAAATATTTTAAATAGAACGATCTAGTTCGCGATTCAACCCAAAGAATATATTTCAATATATCGATAATATTATTCTTGTATTATTTTTTACGTAATTATTCCAACAATTTCATTTTACATCACTACAAAACATGAACTCAATGACTACTAAAAAATTAATAAAATATTAAAATATATATTTTTATTAAATAAAATAAAATAAAATTTTAAATATTAATAAATTACAGTTTATAATTAAATAATATATAAACAAAATAGAATTGTTGTAACCATAAGTTTTCTATCTATCACAATCAAAATCTTTATTTGTTTAGATAACAAAATTTTTCTTTATCTAATTCTCTCAAAACAAAGCTCAAAAATTTAACTCAAGTAACATTAATTAAAAATACTGATTTCAAAATGAATTATTCCTCTTCAAAACCTTTATATATTATTTTTTAATTTATTATTATGATTTGATAAAAAAATAATTCATTATTTTTAAATATATTAAGAATACAAGATTATTTTGTAATCTTATTTCGCTTATATTTCTGGTTAAGAATATCAAACTTGGAACACCTTTTCTTTACAAAATATTTATATATTTTTAAATATTAACGTTTGAAAAAAGAAGTTATTCAATAAAATACCTTGCGACTGAAATCTTACATTTTTCGCGTAAAGATTTATTTCTTTATGTATTATAATTAATGTTATAGTTAAATTATATATATATATATATATAAAATAGTAAAAATATATATCTTTTCAAAATGGTTGTCTTAATTTTTTTTAGCTAAATAACGTATACAATGTAATGCTAAATATAAAAATTAACGCAATAGATGAAGGTGTTATAATTTTTATAAAAACAAGTATATTTATAATAAGATGTTATACAATGACATAAAATTATAGATTAAAAAAAGATTAATATATAACTATTATATTTATTGTTATTTTACGATAATTTTATTTTATTTTTATAAATTTTATTATAATATTATATCTAAAGTGTGAGTTTCTATCTCTTTTATAAACCATCATTTTGTATTTTACTTAATTTTGTTATATTTGTAAATATTTTTTTCTTTTACAGTGCATATTTAAATTTTTATTGGTGATGGAGGCTAAGTTCGCTAGACTAGCTAGAGTTACAAAACAATGTCAAAACTTACAAAAATTAGGAGTTGTTTAATTTTAAAAATTAACTTAATTAATAGTCACTATAATTTTTATACATAAATGTGAATTATAATGGATAGAGTCCAAATTTTTGAAATTCGAAAAATTTGAGACTTTACTCCAGAAAATATTATATTTCAGTCTTAAATATGGTTTATAGTTTTTTTAAAATAATACTGATTTTTTTATTACAATTTTAAAGTTATATATACATTGTTATTAATTATAATATAAAGTTTTATGTTCATAAAAAAAATAATATAAAGTTTTATAAATTATAATCTTACGTTAGCGAAGAATTTTACTACGGGTTCTCTCTCCTTTTTTGCAAGCCAGTAACCCCAGCCGGCTTAGGTCGTCAACGGCCATCGGAGCCCATACCGTCGAATCCATCCTCCCATCCTCCGAATCTTCAACTCTCTTTCTCGGTCGATTGCTCTACCTTTCTTTTCCGAAAAACGGTACCCCACTTTTAGTCTTTTACTCATATTTTCCTTTTTCTTGTTATTTTTCTGCTTCGAAATTTTTATTTATCTTTTTTATATTTTCCAATTTTATGCTTATGAATTTTTATTTTTATGTTAGGTTTCTTAATGCAGAATGTGTTGACAATGATTGTTGTGATGAGTTCGTTGGCCTCAAATTTTATAGTTTATTGATAAAAAGTTTAAATTACTACCTATTTGGCTCTGCATATCTTAGGTCATTAGAAAAAATTTACAATACATATTTGTTACCATGTATGGATAGTGAGAATTTCTTTGACCATTTTTTTTTTAAAAAAACTTTGAAAAGCTGAGTGGATCTAATGGTGACAAAGACATAGATTTAGCATACATTATATGTAAGGTTGAATGATTGTAATGTCTGTTTGTTTGTTTTCCTTTCCATTTTTACCATTTTTCATCCCTCATGTTTGAAGATGTTGGACATTTCTTTCAACTTAGTGCAGATGGTTAAATTATTTTGAAGGAATGGTTCTGGCCAAGAAGCCCCTTGTGAGCGCTGAACACAACTCAGTATCTAAATCGCTTCAAATGAGTCGAATATCAAACAGAGAGGTTGAGATAAGTCTTCACAAACAAAATGATAAAATCTCACATCAGGGCTTTAATGATAAATGTGGAAACTTAGAGTTCGATGGAACAAGTGCTAGTGATGATGAAAATTATGGAAAACATTATGTGGACAGCAATGCAATAGAAAATTCTAGTCCAAATGAACATCCTGATGCCACGTGTGTAAGTTGATCACATTTAAGTTATGGGATTGTTTCAATGCTTCTTTTTTTATTGCTTAAATTTATAGACTATACTTTTTTTTCGTAGAAGGCACGACAGGCAGGGGATATGACTTTGGAAGAGATGTACAATGACCAAAACCTATGTGACGAAGAAGATGACAGTGATTGGGATCCCTTGCAGAAACATGTAGAAATTGTTAAGTTATATGGTTTTGTTCAATGCTTCTTTTTCAAGTGCTTAAATTTACAGATTATATTTTGTTTCTTTCTTCAGCAGAAGGTAGGACAGGCAAAGGAAATGACTTTGGAAGATATGTACAATGACCAAAACCTATGTGATGATGACGATGACAGTGATTGGGAACCATTGCTGAAGCATGTAGAAATTTTGAAGTGGTTCTGTACCAACTGTACAATGGTCAATTCCGATGATGTACTTCACTGTGATGTACGGTTTATGATCTATGCTTCATTCTGCATATGTATATGTGTGTACACGCTTGATATTATCTATCTGGCTCTGTGATTTCCAACAATTGTCTGATGATGATAATAAATGGTGGTATTCTTCCCATGTAGATATGCGGGGAACACAGAAGATCTGGAATTTTGAAACGTGGGTTTTTGGCTTCTCCCTTGTTAGATGAAGATGAAGATGTTATTTGTTTTGAGCAAGTGATCAGAGAAAATAGAGTTAAAGGTGGGTATGTATGATAGGCTACTTTGTTTTACTTAGTATGACAATTTTGATATACTTGGGTTTCATCTCTACTATTATTTTCATGGTATAGTTGATGATGGATGTTAGTAGTTTACCTTCCAAATTTTATTAAGGGTTTTTTGCATCAAAATTATCTTCAGCTGTGGTTGGATTCTCTCTCTCTCTTTCTCTCACCCCAAAAAAATATGATACACTTGTTGGGCAATATGGATTGTTCTCATTGTTTGTCACTGTGTCATGTGTCAGTGCTGATTAATATTGATTTTCATAGGAAGTATTTCAGAAGCCAACATAGATACATATCCCAAAATGTTTTGAAATGTAAAGGGTACAAGGTACTTATTGGAACTACCTATGCTTCTGTTGTTTCCGTGAACTCAGTGGTTACAGTGCCTTACCTTTGTTGTTGATAAGAGTTATCGTCTATATGGAAATCAAAGATGTTTGTTTGACAATTGACATATCTAATCTGTAGGTATTGGTTGTTTCTTTCCCTGGAAATTGCCTTTATAGGATTGAGATTTCCAATATTTTAAAATGTAGGTTTGTGTTTTGATATGTCATTTTAGACTTTGGTAGATAGTAATTGAGTTACACAGGTGTGTAACTAGGTGTAATTTAGTTTAAAAAGACATATTGTGCAGTAGTCATAACTTAAACTAGATGGTGAAGTACATTACAGTTGGAGCTTAGATTGTGAATTTTCCTTTCTTTTATGGGAACTGCAGGTATTGATTGTTATTACAAGTGAAGGGCTTTTTCTACATTGTTGACTATTAAGGTTCAAATTTAATTAAAAATTGAGATAATTGATAACCAGGAATACCAGGTTCTAATGTTGACTATTTCTTATTGGTTATGAAAGTTGTATTATGCATACTCATTTGTGCAAACACGTTAATTTTTCAAAATTATGTTCTCTTTTCTCTCTTTTTTTTCAATAGGAACCAAAAACATTCATTTCAACATAAAAGAGAATGTGTACAAATGTGGACCAAGGATCCATCCAGCAAAGCTGGTAGATAAGAAATAAAAGGGAAAAACAAAAGGACCAGTAGTTTAGGACAAATAGATACCCAGAAACCCTCAACAAGTTTTTGAAAATTTGAAGAATGCGAAATTTTTAAACTCCTTAAAAACATCTTACTTTCCTGCTCTTTCTTGGAAACTTGTATGTATTGGTTACTTTATATTATTTATTGAAATATATTAGTAGGCCACGACTTTACAGAAACTATAATTATTTTGTTTTTGTCCTTGTAGACACAGTCATGCAAAGTTTGGCTTCAAGTAGTTCCACAGCGATAGGTTTTGATGAGAGAATGCTGCTACATTCTGAAGTATGAAACTTTTTTTCCTGCATATACCCAATTAAATATTGAATTGATTTTCTCATTTACATTTTACTCCTGTTACGTCGTAGTGCGATATTTTTGCATTTCCTCTTCTCTTGCTCGTTTAGATACTTGCAAAATGTGATTGGTTATGATACATCTATTTAGAACACTTGAACAGAAATATCTTGGTTTTACAAGTGCTTTGTTGCTTTTGCATGTGATTGCTTATGTTATGACATAATCTAATATGTAAGTATGTTTCTATAAATTTTGTTGAGAGAGCCTAGTTGTCATGACTTTTACTGTTTTGTTTCTGAGGACCATCACCAGAGCTGACATTAGCATCAACTGATTATGCAATAAGGGATTATTAGGATATAATTAACCTGGCATTCCTATACTGGTCACCAACTTCTTTGAGTTCTCTCTCTCTTTCTGGAGATTCTACTGCAAGTTCTTGTTAAATGACCAGCACCTTCAGCCTGTTTCGGTGGAAAATTTGTAGAAAGCCGCCTGCTCCATTTGTTAGATTAGCACTTTGTTTTCTCTTACTCATGGTGATCAAAACGTCTTACCCATGTTTTATGTCATTTATTTTTTGTAATTTCCATGCTAAGTAGGTTCAGATGAAGTCACATCCACATCCTGAAAGACCAGAACGCCTTCGAGCTATTGCTGCTAGCCTTGCTGTGGCTGGTAAGGACATCTCTTTTGCTTGTATTCAGGAATAGACAATTTGTTATTTGCTAATACGTATTAAATCGTTATGCCAGTAATTTATGATTGATGTTTGTTGAGCCTTCTAACATCAATTTGATGATCAATTGACAAAGTTCAGACCCTCTGCAGGTATATTTCCTGGAAAATGCTATCCAATGACTGCTAGAGAAATCACAAAAGAAGAGCTTAAGATGGTAAATGAACAGCCCTTATCTTGGAGGCACAGTGGAGCTTACTTATGATATGAAATTGTTTCTGATTAGAATTTTGTGGAAGGCACTAAAGTGATAACATAAATTTTTTTTTTTCGGAGTCACTGTATGTGTAGTTTTTCTTGACCACACTCTGTAGTTAACTAATTAAATCATGAAGTAGCCCCTCCTGACTTTTAGCTTTAAATTTGGAATTGAAGGTCCATTCCTTGGAGCATATTGAAGTGGTTGAACTTTCTAGCCGCATGCTTTCGAGGTTTTTTCTTCATGATTCAATTCTCTTCTCCTCTCTTTTCCATTTCTGTTAATGCATTTTGTCTTTCCTCATTTCATTTTTGGAGGGAAGTCAATGTTATGTAAAGTTTATGGGTCTTCCACTGGGGGGAAGTCAAAAGAGAAGGAATATAATTCTTGCCATGGGTGGGGAGAACTTTTTTGGAAAAATAACCTTTGTAACACCTGTGAAAACTTACAACTATAAAACTAACACCACTTATGCTTAGTTCATATATTTTTATTACCAAAAAAAAAAATTCTAGTCCAAATTTTTTCATTGAACACAATCCAGTTAGACACCGTTCAAGTTGATCTTCGACTAATTAGACTTATTCAATCTTGATTCGATATAATTGGATACTGTTCAATGTTATTTGGGTATTATTTTTTCTATTGGTTTTAGGGGTGTTATTTTATGTATTTTTTTTTAGATTAGAAAGATTGAAATCTGCATAATTGGTTTTATCTAGCAAACCTAGTTATCTATGGCTGTGAGTGAGTGATTTCCTATGGGAAAGAGGGGATGGAGAATGAAATGGCACTTGGTTAATTGGGATATTAGCAAAGAGACAAGACAAACGAAAGATTGGGGATTGAAAATATTAGGAAGATAAATGTTGATGCTTTAGGGAAATGGCTATGGAGGTTGTTCTTGAAAAGGGGTTCTTTTGTCAAAAAGTGATTAAAAAGTAAATGCTGTAGCAAGAATATGACTTGGATTTTGAATTCAAGAATAGGAGCTCTTTCAAAAGCTTATGTAATTTGATTTTGGAAGAGCTCAATGTGTTTTGTCATAGTGGTGTAATTTAAAATTTCAAGTTGGCAATGGAGGAAGGATAAATGTTTGGGAGCTCAATATATTTTTTTTTTGCAGTTATTTCACTCCTGACACTTATGCCAACGAGCATTCAGCATGTGCTGCTAGGCTTGCAGCAGGTTTATGTGCTGATCTTGCTTCCGCTATTGTTTCTGGCAAAGTAAAAAATGGTTTTGCATTGGTATGAATAATATATTTCCTCGTCTTTTTGTGGTAATAGTGATACATATGAACTCATGAAAAATTAGATCCTTAGGTCTATTTATGTTTCTTGAATATGCCAGGTACGGCCTCCTGGTCATCATGCTGGTGTGAGGCAGGCCATGGGTTTTTGCCTCCATAATAATGCAGCAATTGCTGCATTAGCTGCTCAGGTTGCAGGCGCCAGGAAGGTGCTAATTGTTGATTGGGTAGGGTCGATGTTCTTTATATTTTTTTATGTGGTAATTTCCCATATTTTTTATTTGATTTATTTGAACTTTATTTGATTTGTTGATTTTCTTTATTTTCTAACAGAGCTTGTCCATGATTTTTGCAGGATGTGCATCATGGGAATGGGACGCAGGAAATATTTGAGCAGAATAAATCGGTGAGCTCCATCTTTTAACTCACTTCATTTCCACGAGAAGGAGAAGGTGGTATGGGAATGGCTGTGCCACTTAACTATTTGGGAATAAGAGTAAGCTATTCCCAAGTAGTCGGTAGTAGATGATAATTTTTATGTTAATTTGTGAAATTTAGTTGTGATGTATGTGTTCTGTCTCTTGGTGGTCTGGTAAAAGTTTCTTTCAATATTTAAAAGTGCTCTTAATAATGTAACTGTTTATAAATTTTTTTATTGTGATGTTGATGCAAATTGCAAAGTGAATCATAATGGGGTTATAGACTTAAAGTTTTCTCCAAACACCGTTAGAGCCAAGAATTCTGTAGGGAAATCTGGTCAAATCTTGGATTAAACTCTTAGAAAGTGGACAAACTTCTATTGATAATTCACTGCCTTACAAGTACAACAGGAGTGTCTCCTCTATTTAATATTTGCTTTAAAATACCCAACTTTGTATCACCTAAGACTTAATGATTCTAGTAATCCCTAATAAAAAAAAACATTATCGATCATCATTTTCTTCACCAGAATTACTTAATTAAAACTATCTATAAGGAATCAAGGGTGACTAGATGGCTCTTAGAATTATTTGAACTGAAATTGAACCCAACTATTGCACTTAATTTACTGCCTTGAACTGCATCTGTATTTTTTTCCTGAAGTATGTAACTTTTCACAGTTATGGTTGAGTTGATGGTTGGTCTTGTTTTATAGGTCCTGTATATATCACTTCATAGACACGAGGGAGGAAAGTTCTACCCTGGTACTGGTGCTGCTGGTGAGGTAATTAAGTCCTAATTGGTTACTCATTATTTTTCCTATTTAATTTTCAGGCTCTCTCTCTCTCTGTGGGTCAAGTTAACTGCTTATCTCCGTGCTCAGTAAGGTGGATTTTAAAATTCTCTTACATTTAGTTGAAAGGAGATGCTTGGATATGGATGTTAAGTTTTCTGATTGGACCATAAACATATCTTTATAGCACTGGATAAGTTTCTTTTTTGTATTCTTTAGAAGATTTCATCAATTATCCAATTAAAGTTTAGGTCATTGTCTTGTTAATTTGTATGAAATCTAAAATCTGCAAGTGGAAATAAAAAATGGAAGCAACATTTATGAATAGATTTATTCATTTTGAGGTAAAATCCAACATGTTTGATTGCTTTTGGATGTTTACTGTTCAAAGGTGTGAGATAAATGGTTGGTTTACATCTATGATGCCCGTTTCTGTAATAGTATTTTCTGCTTCAATGTTGTGGAAGTACGAAGATTTTGCTTTTTAGGGAACATTAACGCCAAAGCACCATCCTTCACTAAACCCACTGTTCAGCAAATTGAAACACACGCTTTCACGTGCACACTATGTCAATTATCTTTTGAGGTGCAATATTGTAACTGAACTCATAATCAAGACATAATGTGCTCAAACAGGGGGTGGGGTTGGTGGTGGAAGAGATGAGGATCAAGTAAACTGATCGAAGGGATGATATCTGCAAATTACAAGATAGCACTGCTATTGTGGACCCCATATTCCAATCAGAAAATAAATGGCCTATTTTTGATAATCAATATGGAGTGGTTGAATGGGAAATGTGTGTATTCATTTGTTTACTTCGTGAAGAAGAGTGAAAGTTGTAAAGTTCCCTACTAAATTGTTGTTTATATGATACATTATCATTGTAGAGGCACCCTTAGGATTTCTTATTTATTTCCTTTCTGATTTATCTCAGACACACATGCAAAAATGCCTTGTTGGGTCATACAAATTTGTATCCAATTTTACTCGTTAGACTTCTTGCTATGAAAGTTTTTGAATGATATATTTATTGGGCATGTTAAAATTAGAAAAAATTTAACGAGCACCTGAACCTGTGCATCTTGTATGCTTTGTGAAGTCTCTCTTTTATATCATATAAGCTACAGCTGCTTTTTGGTTAGGTTCTGTGTTTTCACATAGGAGCATGCAATTTGGAGCCATGTTGTTTGGATGATTAGGAGATTGCAAAGATAAGAGTTAGAAGCTTTGCCCAATGTCTTTTACTGGTCTATATTTTTGTGCACAGGTTGCCATTTTACTGTGTAATTTTTTTGTAAATCTTTGATGAGCGTAGTGATAATTAATCCTGAAGTGTTTGTTTCTACCAATTTCCCCTGTTGCAGGCATAATTGTGTATTTGTTCTTTTTGGTCTTTTTTTTCAAGGGCCTGAACAATGGTCCTGCTAGGAGGATGCTGTTATCCATCTTTCTGTCCGGATGCTCATTTCGTCTTAGCTTCTGATTTTTCCTTTTCGCTGAATTTGCATCATTTTTTTGACCTTTACTCTTAGCGCACACGTAGAACCTGTTCGTCAAATTTATGCTTTTAATTTCTTTTCACCTAATTGTAATTTACCATTTGTAGTTTCTTGTAGTTTATTCATTAAGCCATATAATACGTATCTTGAACGAAATTTGTGACCGATTGTCTCGCATTTCAGGTCGGCACTATGGGAGCAGAAGGATATTGTGTAAATGTTCCATGGAGTCGCAGGGGAGTTGGTGACAACGATTATATCTTTGCATTTCAGCATGTTGTGCTTCCTATAGGTTATTATCTCTGATTTATTTTATATCTGTAATTTGGGATTAATGCCATTGCACTTTCTTATTGGTTTCTTGGTTTGTGAGGTTGAAACTGTTGACATTCTATTTACAAGTTTTGAATCATCTCAAGCAAAAAGAGAAATAGAGGCTGAGATTAAGGAGAAGGGGAAAGAAGTTATTGCCCCTAACAATGTTGGTTATGCATTAATATTACGTAGCACTGATTTTTTATTGTCTTTGAATGGGGTCTTTAATAGTCTTGTGTTTTGATAGGATTCTTTTATGGTCTTGTGCATTTTAAGTTTATTTCAGTGGAAATAATTCATATATCAATTTGTTTTCCCCCTACTTGCCAATTTTTATGTTTAGGTAAATGCTTATATAGATTTATTGTTTCTGTAATTTCTCATTGGCCTTATCATGACTGGCCCTTACCAGATTTGGCTTCACATTGTATCAAACTTGGTTTGCTCCGTTGTCTAATGATAATAACTATATATCATTTATTATGTTATTATGTTTATCTTGTAGGGTTCTTTCTTGCGTTATTTTTGGGTTTACCCTGCTGAAATGTGTGAATGTAATCAGATTTGGCTTCACTTTGTTATGTGTGGTTCACTCATATGTATTATAGGTTAAGTTTCTTGGAATTGACACTTGGCCGAAATTCATCTGATGGGTTCTGAACTAATTTCTTTCAGCTTCTGAGTTTGCTCCTGATATCACCATTATATCAGCAGGATTTGATGCTGCAAGGGGCGATCCTCTAGGATGCTGTGATGTAAGGCCCTGCCTAAATCTTTTGTGTTTTCTTTTGACTTTGTTTGGATAAGTTTATTGCAATAGCACCTGTTTGAGTATGTAATGCCAAACAACCTATTTTCTTCCTGATGTCCGTGGGTGTGGAATCATATTAGAATGATAGAATTTTTGAGTTAGCTACGTTGTTGAAAGAAAATTGTTGATTTGCCATCTGTTTTAATGGTTGAAAGTAGAATGGAAAACCTGTCTGCTCTCTAAGTTTAAACTGTTTTCAGCATCGTTAAATTTGCAAGATGCATACCATCTGCTTTTTGTGGCTTCAATTTAAGTAATCTTGTTTCTGCAGATCACTCCTACTGGCTATGCGCAGATGACACAGATGTTAAATGTTGTTTCTGGTGGAAAGTTGCTTGTTATTCTCGAGGGGGGGTTGGTGCTCATGTTTATTTTCTTTTCTGTGATTTTTTTGCTCTTTTTTTCAGTTTGAATTCATGTGGGTGAAAATTCTTTTTTTGCCAGATACAATCTACGTTCAATATCATCGTCAGCCACTGCAGTGATTAAGGTAAACCTGAAATTTTTTCTAAGACTCTGGTGGCCCATGTTATTTTATCATGCACAATTGGCTGTCACTTCTTTTTTGGTCCGAGTGATGATAGGATGGGAAAGAAAAACAGTGATAGATAAGACAGTGGGAATTAGACTTTGAGATGAAGAATAATAGTTATTCCTTCTCATAAAGGATTACAATTTTAATACATTTTTACCCCAAAAAACCTCATAAATTACTAATAAGAATTACCCTTTTGTCTATAAATAATATAGTTATTTAACTAGTTTCACTTTTAATCCTTATCAGTAAATATATATATATATTCATTTTCTTACATTAAAAACATATGTTCATTTATGTTATAAGAAAAATGAACATTTTCTTTCTTGAGGGCAGTTACAAATGAAACTACATATATGAATGGTAGATTATGTCATACAATTAAACCATAAAACATATCCTTGTTTATGGAGACAGGAGGGTATTATAGGAAAACTTAAAAAAAATTAATTCATTTTCCTTGTTACATATAACTACGGAATAAAGGAATAGGAATTACAATTCTTATTCCTAGTTTTCTATTGTCATGAATTGATATTCCTAATCAATTAATAATTCAAATTCTATGATCCGGACTTGCCCCAAGTGTTTAAAACTTTAGCCTTTAAGCATGGAGCATGATAGCTACCCTATTTAATTAGAACTCCTGATTGGAAAGAAAGAAAAAAAAAGGTGTGGTAGAGCCTAGAAGTATGGAAATCGAAAAAACATTTTTCATCCGTAAGTATCCAAACAGAACAATTAGATAGAATGCATTTTTGAGTTTTACTAAGGATTGTCGGGCCACATTTGCAATATGAAATTGAAGGATGCTTATTCTATTGATAATTGCAATGTTTTGAACTATTCTTTCATTTAAAAAGGTACTGCTCGGTGAAAGTCCAGAAGCTGAAAGTGATACCGTTCTACCCTCTCATGCTGGCCTGCAAACCATTATGGAGGTCCTCAAGATTCAGATGAATTTCTGGCCAATACTTGCCTCCACCTTTACAAAATTGCAGTCACAATGGGGAATGTATCTTTCTGAAGGCAAAAGTGAGAATCAATCTCTCTCTCTCTCTCTCTTCTCGTCCATTGCTTTGACTTTCTCCCATTCATTTGGATGCATGACTCATTGATGACCTTTTGTCATGGTGTCGATCCTTGCCCTATTTTTCACTGGGAAAACATGATAAAAAAGAGAAAAAAGCAGATGACTTTTGAGAGTTGGAATTTTTCTGGCACCATAGCCAGAATTTTTATGCTTTTCGAACGACCATGTCAAAATTTACATTATCTTTTTTATTACACTTACCCGCAGAAAAACGGACAAGAAAGAGACGACGAGTTGTAGCTCCAATTTGGTGGAAGTGGGGACGTAAATGTCTGCTTTATTATGTTCTATGTGGGCATTTTCGTGGCAAAAGAAGGGTAGATTGATTTTGTGGTTCAAAATTGGACACAGAGATGCCATTTGTATATTTTTTTGCCATCTAGTTTCAGGCTATCGTTATGTTATTCAGCATAGTTCTCCTTGCACATTCAATCTGTACTTGCAACTTTAACTGACTCATTTTGCGTAGTAATGTTCTAGTGGTTAGTTTGACATGGCTCCAATATTTCTTGCTTGTTCTTCTTTTCCTACTTGCAATGCCCATTGGGGAGTGTGATCCTAGATCTTGTTTCTAAGGTTGCACATCTTAATTTTAACACTAGAGCTCTAGGTCTCACTTCCTAATCAGATGTAATCAATAGCTCGTTACTAGCAGAAAAAAGTGAGAAGGGCTAACAATTGTGTGATAAATGTTGATAGAAGCGATCGAAACTTGTCAATGGATAGAATTTAAAGCCCCAAAATAGTACGTAGATAATATACATATTATATACATAATCGAATTTACTCTTACTCAAATAGTACGTTAGTGTGTATATATATATATATATATATATATATATATATAATTTAAGGTTAATTTAATTCAATTTATATATGCTATTTAAGGTTTGAATTCAATGAATATTAATGTTTATTACCACATTCATTCTAGTAGAGCTGGCTAGGTCACGTATGAGTTAATTTCTAGGTTTCTCCCTTCTTAAGTTACAAGGTTGAATTACATTAAGTATGTTTTATTTATATATATATATATAAAAGAAGTCTTAGTCCGAGTCTTGTTCTTTGGTGAATTGTGTAGCCTTTAATCGCCTTCTCTAGAACCCTTTGAAGTAGGATGATTACAAGAGTGGGCCACAACTGCTGTATTGTTTGGAAATTAATTGAAACATTCAAATGATGTGGTGCTATTGCAACGTGTTAGACAGTTAAAGCCGCATATTATTATTATTTTTAATATTATTATTATTATTATTTTTAATATTATTATTATTATTATTTTGTTAAATAACTGACATACACCACATAATTTGGTACATGATTGAAATACCGAAATTAATTAAAATGCGTCTTGGGATTGGTACATTTTAATACTAATATTTTTAACGTGATACCTTTTATGTATCATTCTAATACCTCAATTTATATATTTCATACAATTTAGTATGATAATTCAAGAAATAGCTTCAATTTAATTTAAATTCAAAATTTAATTTGGGGATTTAGTCAGTTACCATATATGATTAAAAATGACAATATGTATATTTTTAATTCTCTTTCTCTCGTCCCTTTCTATTTATCTTTCTCGACAATTTTAAGAGAAATAATGAGAGGGAAGAGGAGAGATAAAAAGGAGAAGAAAATAAATAAAAATTAATATTAATTTTGATCACATTTAATATTGTCAATTTTTTCATTTGACGGAGAAAATGCTTACACTCTCATTTTCGTAAAATCCTCAAATCTAAATTTCTTACTAATTTATATAAATTTTTTTATATTTTATTTATAAAAACACAACATTATAATCAATTAAAAATATATTTTATTTTGTTTATTTAATTACCATAAAAATAAAAATTTAATTATATTTAATATTTTTTTAGATATAATTTTCAATTAATTTTATTTTTAACCTAAAGTTTACCAATTTATAACATAAAATGTATAACTAAATATAAATTATTTATTAGTAGGAAATAATCAATCTTTATAAATTCTTTAATGAAAATCTACATTTTATCCCTACAAACATTAAATATAGGGATGTGAATATCAAATCCGCTATTCCTCTACCTCATTGACATCGATAACACATTCTATTAATATGTTTTGTTGGTAGAAATGAGAGTGAAAATATAATTGATTATATCTTCGTTATGTTTTAGGAATCTATTTCTAAAAAAGAAGGAATATCAATTCTATCACCCATTTAGTAATTCTTATTCCAGTTTCATACCCATTTTTATTCTAATTTTACCTTTATTAAAAATAATACAAATAAATCCTAATCCAGCCTCCTCTAACACCATTCATCGCCTACCATCTTCAATCTCCTCTAACCTTATTTGCGTGTTTCACCCAATTATTCTAGCTCTCTTAACCAATTCCACTCTCAAATGTCGTCTGGTCCTCCAACCTTACTTGTATGTCTCACCCAATTGTTCAAACTCTCTCAACCAGTTCCATTCTCAGTCGTCGCTTGGTCCTCTAGCCTCATTCTCGGGTCTTACCCAACTACTCTAACTCTCTCAACTAGCTTCATTCTCAGTCGTCACCTGGTCTCTCACAATTGGTGGTTTCACCAATCTTTGAGGTGAGTTTCCGTCTTCCAGCCCATGTCTTCTCTCTCGTATGTCTTGCGACCACTACAACCAATTCGTAATGTCTTTTTTTATGGTTCTTATGTCTGAATCCATTTCTTTGTTATCAAAATATCTATCTTATTCACACAAAATGTCTCTTTCTTGATATTGTTCTCTAATATTGTTTAGATTGTTATTCTCTGTTTCTTATTTGCTAGTATTCTCTAGCTCTTATTCTTGTTCTTCGGTATTATTTGGATTGTTATTTTCTATTTCTTATTCTTATATATTTGACTCGTATTCTCTAGTTCTTGTTCTATGATATTGTTATGCATTCCATTATGAGAACTCCACTATACCCAAGAATTAAAGAACATTGTTCTTGTTCTTTAGAGAACTCTACTTTCTCCAAAAAACAACAAGTGTTTCCATGAATTTTGTATTATTTAGGTCAAATTTTAATGTTAATTGAACCCACTAAATCAATGGATCCATCTTATATATTCGTTCAATATATTCTTCTTATATATTATTTTTGTTAAATTTTTCTATTTATTATCACTCATTTGTTTTCTCATGGATTACACACGAGTTAGTCTTATATATTATTTTTGTTAAAATTATCTATTTATTATATATTTTTTTTGTTTACAACTTAAGATAAAATGGATAAACTTAACTTGAATGTCAAATAACTGAATGCTACTATTGTGTACATGATACATATAATATCTATTGTAAAATTCTTTTTTTGAGATGATGGTGGATAAAAAGATAATAATATATTTAAGAAAACAATTGCATGAGCTTGATTTTTTTTCTAAATAGGAAAATTGTGTATAGGTTGTGCTATAAGACATCAAAAAATAATGATTTTAATAATATATTTTTTTTGACGAAAAAATAATAATTAAATAAAATTATTTAAATTTTATTGAATATAAAAGTATTAAGGTAATATATAATATTTTTTATTCTGTTACAATTGTAAACCAAATACTATAATACGTATTTATTTTTTGATTTTAATGATCAAACCAAATAATATAATAGTAATATTATTAATATTACATTCAATTTTATTACCATTTTCATTCTCATTCTATGAATTAAACATCATCTAAATTAATATATTGAATTTTCAATACGTATAAAAATAGTCATTTTTTAAAATTGATATTAAATTAGAAAAAATCAATACAAAGGAGATAAAATAGTTACAATATTTATTATTCTTGAGAGGCAAATTTAAAAAAAAAATTGAGAAAATGATGAAAAAGAGTTTAAGTAAAAAATAAATAAGAAAATTATGATAAATAATAGTAGTAAAATTTATAATAATAAAAATAATATTAAATATTATTTAATTAAATTTTGTTTAATATTGAATAGATTTAAATAACTATATTTCAGTTTAAACGAAATTAATGATGTATGAGAATTTTTTTAATAATAAAAAATTATGATATTATATATATATATAGTTATTTTGATATTTTTTTCCAAATAAATTTTTAAGGTTGAAAATTAAGATTCATTTTATTATCAACATAATAAGATGTATAAATGACTTACTTATTTAACTAGTTTTATTTTTAAATCTTAATAAAAAATATAAATGTTTATTTTCTTAAAACTTTTAAAATATATATTTATTTATATAATAAGAAAAATAAATATATATTTTTTCTTAAAAAATATAATTAAACTATATTAATTTAATTATTGTACGGTGAGTTTCTGTAGCAGTGGGGGGAGAGAGAGAATCGGTTTATCTGGTAAAATCGAAGAAGCGGTTCAAAAGGATAAGTAAGAGAGCCCCTCATAAACCCTTACGAAGCTAATACTATTTTCAGAGAAACCCACATACGCTATCTTCTATTTTCCAAATCCCAAATTCGGTACGTCTTACTAGGGTTATTGGTCTTCTTTTCGACCAATTCTCATTTCTCTCCTCTCTTTCCTAATTTAATTTCATTTTTTTATCATTTGTTTATTTCTAGGTTTCGCTTTTTCAATTGAAATTTTGTTTCTATTTTGCCTTAATCTTAGTAGGTCTAGACAGATATTGAAAAATGGCGTCCAATTTAGTCCGAGAATGGGCTGGACTCAATGGTTTTCCACCAGCGACTCAGGCCAAGCTTTTCGAGTTGTTGAGAAAACTCAAGGAAGAGGTTTTGTCTTTTCATTTCTCAGTTTGTTTTTGAATTTTGTCTTTTCATTTCTCAGTTTGTTTTTGAATTTTGTCCCAGAGTTCTTATTGATAATATGAACTTTTGTAATTTATTTGCGTAATCAATTGTATTCTTGTAAGTTAGGTATCTTATTTGAGTTTGTTTGTGTATGCAAATGATGTAGAACGTCAAAACTCTGACGGTACTTGTTATGGGGAAAGGTGGGGTTGGAAAATCGTCCACTGTGAACTCAATAGTAGGAGAGAGAGCTGTTACTATCAGTCCTTTTCAGGTTATCAATAATTCTCTTGGCTTTTGTTTTTGGGTTGTATATATTTTCTTGTTTTCTATTTCGTATGACCATTGTAGTGTATTGATGACTTTATATGTTTATCTTGCTTAGTCTGAAGGAACTAGACCTGTGATGGTATCTCGTACAAGGTCTGGATTTACACTGAATGTTATTGACACTCCAGGCCTCATTGAAGCCGGTTATGTCAACGACATAGCACTTGAAAACATCAAGCGGTTTATTCTTGTTCCTGACTCGTGATTTCATATTTCGTTGCAACCAATGTTGAAATTGTTTTTTAATTTTAGTTTTTTTTTTGGGGGGGGGGGTGTTTGTGGTTTGTTTTCTTAACGTGTTTAAGATTTATCTTTCTTTGGGCAGATATCTTTTAAACAAGACCATAGATGTTCTCCTTTATGTGGATCGCTTGGATGCCTATAGGGTGGATAACTTGGACAGGGAAGTTGTCAAAGCTATAAGTAGTAGTTTTGGCAAAGGTATATGGAATAAGGCTTTAGTTGTCCTCACACATGCCCAACTCTCGCCACCAGATTGTTTGCCTTATGAAGAGTTCTTCTCCAAAAGATCAGAGGCTCTTCTAAAAATTCTTCGTCTTGGTGCAGGGTTAAAAAAACAGGATATGCAGGTGCTCCCTCTCTCCCACTGTGTGTGTAGATTTAAAATCTCATTCAATTTTTGTCATCTCCGTTAGGATTTGGTAAAAGCCTCGGTTTATAATATTTCACTTAGGTTAGTGTTTTGTATATTATCCATCTAAAGGGATATGGAGCTTTAATGTAGCCTATGTGAAAGAATATGAATTTGTTTGAGTATACTTGTGTTTAATCCTTAACAAGGAACTGAAGCATATCCATTTTTTGTGTTTGGGCCTTCTGGTGTTTTCAACTGTGTAGTCATGATACATCAAGCGTGTATTAGGAAACATGTTTTACTTTGACAATCAAAGTGTGTATTAGTAAACATACTTTTTGAGACTCCAGATTTCATATTCTTCAAATAAATTCAGAGGTTTTTTGGGTTGTTGGTATTTCTGTTAGTCCTATCTCTTGTATTCATGGTTTGCTTACTAACAATTGTGTACTCCTACTGGTTGGACCCCAGATCCACATCTCTACCTATTCTTTCCCTATTGAAATGAATTAATGTTTGTTTTCTATTAAAAAAAGTAATGGAACAGAGTATTTTGGTTGTAGAGCATTTCTTACTGAGTTACTTGTTAGTGTTTCATTAGTAGTCCCACAGTGTTTTGTTTGTGTATTAATTATTTAAGGGTACTCCTATTGTCAGAGCAATTTTTACTAATGTCAGAGCAATATTTCTATTTTTTGAAACACTATAGAATTAAATTGTTAGGTAAAATATTAAATTATTCTGGCATTAGTTTTTGGAAATATCAATTTCCTTGTTTAATTGCATATTTGCCTGTATCTCTTCAGGCGGCCAGAATCAGTCCATGCTTTCTTTTGCTTCTTTTATATTGGAAATCTTTTGGAAGGAATTGTTGTGTTCATGCATAGCATTTTGTTTTATTTCACAAGATCTCCCTGTTTTCTTTCAGGATTCTGCCATTCCTGTTGTTTTGGTTGAGAACAGTGGAAGATGTAATAAGAATGAAGATGAGGAGAAGGTCAGTCAACTTCTTGATGTTTCGCTTCCTGGCTAACATGTTGATGCTTCTTTTTAAGATCTTTCATTTCAGATCATTGACTGGGTTGCTGTTATTTGGTGACAGGTTCTTCCAGATGGAACTGCTTGGATTCCTTCCTTAGTCGAAACAATCACGAAAGTTGCTTTGAATGGAAGGAAGTCTATTGTTGTTGATAAGAAGTTGATTGAAGGGTCAAACCCTAATGACCGATGGAAAGTCTTCATTCCTGTAATCTTTGCTGCCCAAGTAAGCACTTATTTTTCCCCGCGTTTATACTTCAATCGTCCTTTCTTGATTCTGGGACAACACTACTATATTTTACAAATTTTTGATAATCATAACTGACATGTTATATTATTTGTGATGAATAAACTTTTCCATTCTGGGATCATTGTTCAGTTTTGACTTGTCCTTTTTGCAGTATTTACTTGGCTTTAAGATAATAGAAAGAAGAATCAAGAGTGATATTAGGGCAGAGAGTAGGCCATCATGGGAGTTGCGCGATACAAGCACAGCTACTCGCAAATTCTGATGTGGCTCTGAACCATTCTGTGTAGTGAAATTACTTTGAAGCCATTTCCCCTATGTCACTTTCATTCTTGTTCCCTTATGTCATTTATTCGTTGTAGCAGAGTTACCGTGGGAGTGGATTACTTAATGCATTTGGAGTTTTGGGTTTTGGTAGTCCGTTTTCTTATGTATTGATGTTTTTGTTTTAATATTGAATGCTTGCATCTGAGAGTTGTTTGGAACTAAAGGGTGACTCCATTATACTATCCTGAGTTTGTAGTGTGCACAAATGGTGCATAGTCTAGTAGATGAGGTTTCTGTATAATGTAAGATGAATTGTTGGTGGCATATTTCCTAAAGCTCTATATGTTGTCATTAGATGGGTCGCAACGGTATGTAGTTCCTTTTATGGGATATCATATACAGCTGTGGAGCTTTGAATTAATTTTCAAACATGGAAGAGGTGATAGAGGCATGTGTTTTGGGGCTTGAGTTTTGATTTTGATCTCCTTGGTTTTGAGAAAGAATAAACTCAACTTCCTCAGAAGTTTTCAACAGTCAAAATTTGTTTGTCAGTGAATGTCTGATTTAAATTTTCGTAAGTTTCGAAATTTTGAAAGTGATTCTTGGGAAAACCATTATTTATTAAAAGGAGAACAGATAAACTGATATAGGATGTATGCGTAACTCAACTTGAGGCACCCTTTTAATTTGAACCAAATCTTGCAGAATATTTTGTTTCCAATTTAGCTTAGCTTATCGACCAAATGTATGCATTTCAGGACTGTGGCTGTCCAATTACTTTGTGCACTTGTGAATCAACGAAAGATCTCCGTTTTTGCTTTTACCTTTTCTCGAGCTCGAAACATGATGTGTGTGGATCGAAACCAAAAGCATACAAAATACCAATTATTATTATTATTTTTTGCTTGTGAACTTTAAGGCGTATTGTATTTTTGAAATGAAATATTTAGGTTTATTAATTTTTTTGTGATAGTTTTTATTTTAAAAAAAAATTTATTTCCTATATTTTTTAAAAATTATTTTTAAAAACTGTTTCAACAATGTTGATGTAAAACCTTCATTTTTAAATACAGCTAAAAAAATAAAGTAAATAAAATTTAAAAATCATAAAAAGTGAGTTAGTGGATTGGTGTTATCATTTTTAAAAAAATGATGGATTAATATATCACAATAAAAAAAATAAAGGACTTGAGTGTTTTAATTACAATATTTAGTAGATTCTTATTACATTTGTTCCTTATTTTCTTTTAGGCAAACCACACCTAATACCTTTTAATCTAAAAACACAATATAAGTAGCACAAAATCCCATCACCCCAATAGGAATATGGGGTAAGCGTGATGTCTCATATCTTTTTGGATATGTGATTGATTCCCATTTTGTAGGTTATAGTAATTAGTGAGTGCGTATTTGAAATTGGTTGTATAGATTTAATAAAAAAATTTACTAATTTTATTTGCTTACAATTTTTTATTATTATTATGAATAAACAATTTGATAAAAATAATTTAAATTTTAGTTGAGAAATAGTAACAAACAAAATATGATTCACACGTTCATGTGAATTGTAATGATTTAACAAAAAATTAACTACTAATTTTATTTGTTTACAAAAATATTAATTTTTTATTATAATAAATAAATAATTTAAATTTAATTTAAGAAATACTACCAAATACAATACTTTGACACACTCAGGTGAATTGTAACGATTTAGTAAAATGTTAATTACTAATTTTATTTTATTTTAGAAAGATATTGATTTTTTTAATTATTTATATATAATTTGATAAAAATAATTTAATTTTAAGTTAAAAAACACGAATACGATTAACATGCCACTTGAAAAATAGGGAATACGTGGCTAAAATTTGTTAAGATAAAAAAGAAAATATTCCACCACCAAGCTTTTAATCATCTATGGCTATCTCGACTATTCCTCTTTTCAGATTTTTTTCCCTTCCAACTCATTTCCCTTATCATCCACATATCAACAACTCAACTTCTTTTTCTTCCATTAAAAATTTTCCTCACAAAAGACCTCACTACCATTCAGAAAAATTGCACTATAATTTCAAGCTTCAAAGTCTACTCTCATATCGATTCTCTTTTGATGATGATGAAGAAGAAAAAGAAGCTGAGAATTATAGCTTTGAAGAGGCCGTACAAGTTTTCAACAAAAGGGAATACTACAAGTGTCATGATTATCTTGAATCACTTTGGAATAGAGCTGAAGAACCCACCAGAACTCTCTTCCATGGTCTTCTACAATGTGCTGTGGGTTTTCATCATCTCTTTAATCAGGTACATGTAGAACAATAACCCAATATATCACAAAATTTGTACAATGTTTTATTTATAAAAAAATAAAATTACAATTTAGCAGTTAAAGCTTCAGGTTTAAAAAAAAAATAGGGAAAAAGCTCCCATGTTTAGTTTTAAAGTGTATGTTAGGCTTTAAAATAGAATTTTTTTTATATATATTGTTGTAATTACAAAAGGGTTAAAAAAGAAAAAAAAATCAAAATCTAATTACATTTAAAATAAAATAATATTATTTGATATACCTATGAAAATATTATTTTTCGAGTGATGATAAAAGTAGATTAAAATTAAAAACGAATAAGATAAAGAGCAAAAGATACATTATTTTTCTACCGGGATTGTTGTTGAAGGGTAGAAGAGTCATTAAAATAGTAATTATAGTCATTATTAATGAAATTATTAATTTTATCATTTCTTCACCTTTTAAGAAAAGTAGCAGCAATATTTAAAAAAAAATACAAGATTAAACTGCTCTAATACTCTAACATAAATAATTATAGTGGCTATTCGCCCTTAAAAATAATACATATATATTTTTTTTAAATAGCATTACACAATTCATAATTACTTATCAAATATTTAGTTTGGATTTGGTTTTGGTTTTGGTTTTGATTGGTATGCTACAACAACGCATACAATATTGACATGATATGTTGATTTATCATTGATTGAGATTGACTGTTCTTGTTAGAATTGACCCATTGTTTATTGAAATTTTATATAACAATTAATGGGTTTGAGATGATTTTAATTTTAAATTGATAGAACCACAAAGGAGCTATGATGGAATTGGGTGAGGGAGTTTGCAAATTGAGAAAGATGAGGTTCAAGAATGAATCACCCTTTCATCAGTTTGAGCAAGAGATCTCTTCAGTTCTGAATTTTATTTACACTACTCAGATAGAATTGGCTGCCTGTGAGTAACTTGTGTTCATATTTTTTCTTTTGCTCACTGAGACTCAAACTCAAACTTTTTAGGTATCTAACTAAACTTCATGTCCTTAATTCACAATCTCGTTTACAACTTATATTCTTAATTATTATTCCCTTCATTATCAGTGTAGGTCTATCTCTTAGTATTTGATTGAACCACCAGAATCATTGCCCACTACACGTATTTATTAGGCTAAATTGTTTCTTTGTCCTCAAACTTTACACTTACTTCTTAACACTAATGTTTCCAAACGTAAAAACCTAACACTTTCAGTCTCCAAATATTAAAAGTTAACACATAAGTCTTCATTTTTATTTTTTGTTTGATACGTCAGGCAATTCAAGTCAAGTTAAGTGCTCACATGACACGCATATTAACCATACTTTATTTAAAGCTCATATCTTTAAGTTAAATTAAGGCATGCATATTTTTCTGGTCATGATCTTCACGTTTCTGACTTCCTTTTATATGCTGATAGCAAATTAAGCATATTATAAATGAAATTACTCCGAGTTTTTGAAGAAAACAGTGTTATACAAATCTTTTAAATTAATTTATTTGTGTCATTTAACCTTTAGATTATCATTTAATTTTTTTAACTTAAAAAAATGGACTAATTAAGAAAAAATTACATTATTTTTATATTTTTATATTAAAAATAATATAATAAAAATAATATATTAAAATAATATATTTTGAATTTAATTGAAACTTTTTTTGTAACAACTTCTAAGAGAACTAGACGGTATCTAAATTATCAGCTATTTTTCACAGGCTCTGATGATATTTGTATTGCAATGGAGCAAACAGAAAGATCATACCAACTTCTTGGTGGTTATGCAGCAGGACAACGTGTATATAGTCTACAAAATGAGAACGGAACAATGTACATATTGTTTTCTCCACAGAGGTCTTATTTTGGAAACATGGAGCTACCAAAGGTAAAGCTTCCAACTCTTAACGCAACTGAACAACTCTTAAGGGATTTGGACTACGTGTGATTAATTTCCAAACTCCTTTGTTATACTATAATTGCAAATTGAACTGTTAAGACTCTGTATAATTAGGGATGCCAAGTCGCTCTGTAGGAATCGAAATATGTGGAAAACTCCAATTTTAAAACCGGTGGGTAATGTCTGTCCGCACCACCTGTTCCTCGATCCCATTTTCTTAAAATTTCTTTTAAAATATATTATGTATTTGTAAAATTGTAGTGTTAAAATTAAATGAATTTTGATAAAAAAGCAATATTTCCATTAATAAATCAGTATTTTAATTATAAAATTCAATATTATGATCAAAAGTAAATATACTTTAGATTTTACGAATAATTATCTTAATTTACTTATTAGTGGAGAATCCCAAATCTCATTAAAAAAATCCAAACCTCCAATGGAAAATTCTTGTCCTGTCCCCGCAATGCTTAAATGGGGATGGAGATGGCCTTTCCGTCGCCGTCCCTATCCAGTGGTTAATTAGTTATTTAACTCACCTCCTAATAGCTCTTACAATGAACATTTTTGCAAACACAATTTCTAGTCATCTCTAACTAAACATCTGTACTTTATTGATTGGAAGTTTATGAAAGCAGTAAAAGATGGACATGTACTGGCAAATTTAAAATGTCGCTAATGATTTCAAGAAACAAACTTGAGTCTGAATAATTCTGCAAAAGAAACTATCTTTATGTCTGGTAAAGTATGCATAAACTCAACTGTAAGCTTAGAGATACAAAGAAATGAATTGAGATACCAAAAATGGTTGTCCAGATTGCTTGACAAGCGACAGCCATTAAGGCTCATTTGGTTGGAGACGAATGTATGAAAAAAATCAATCAGGTGAAGCACGACGAACAAAAAATCCTTCAACGTTGTTTAAGTTGGCTTCACTATAGAGAGCGTAGTAATCCGTCATTTGAGCTGGAGCACCAAGTTGATCAATTTAATTAGGTCAATATATACTTGAAAAGATCCAGTGGAAGTAACAAGTGTTGTCCAAACTTTAATGTGATTTTAGTATGTGCGACACGTCTCAGGTTCAAACAAGAAAAGAAGTTCAATACCATTTCAGTTAAGTGACATCAATTGACAACACATAATATAATGTGCCACCTTCACTAAAGCCATAGATAATGCAAATGGTCATCCAAGTGGTAACAGTAATGACAGGTTAGAGTAAAATGTTTACCAGAGATCCAGAGGAATGTAATAGCTAGGTGCATAAATCAGATGTAATATGCGGATAGAAAGAAAGGGGTCTGTGTGTGTGAGTGTGTGTGTGTGAGAGAGAGAGAGAGAGAGAACCTTTGAGGCAAAATTGATTCGGCTATCTAAGCTGCATCAGAATGTCCACTTTTGTTGTCTGCAGCTTGGCGTTTCCGGTAACGGTAATAAATGAATTGAGCCAGTATCTAAAAGATGTCCAGGTCTCGTAACTTTAGAAAGTCATGTGAGTGAATACGCCATAAATGGGTTTGGTTTCTATATATTTACTAAAACTGAAAATGCATAGTTTCTTCTTCCTTCCAAGATGTAAGGGTAAACTTTTTTTTACAATCAAACGGTAGTTATAAAAATATCAATAAACTTCAAATTATTATGAACCATTAAACTTCAATTATTGATACATAGGTATCATTATCATTAAATTTATCAACAAATTTGAAGAGATGTATTTATGTGATTATTTAGTTATTTTTGATAAATTTTAACGCTAATGATATTTAGGTAATAAAAGCTAAAATTTGAAAGTAATTTTATATTAGTTTAAAATTTAGGGATATTTTTGTAAAAATCACCGTGATTAGGTGGTAAAATAAAATCTATTTATTCAAGATGTAATTTAGTAAAGAAGCTATTTATCATAATGATACTTACAAAGCAATCAAGGATCACACATCCTCCTGCATCCACCAGCCATGGTAGATTTGGTCTGATTCTTGACCAATCCATACTGTTCACGAGTATACTATGGAAACAAGGAAGCATTCTTTGTCAGAGGAGCTAAAAAGTAGCTGCCAATTAAGTCAAGAGACTGGACCAAATTAGAGAGACAGAAAGGAAGATAGTTTGTTTACCTTGCTACATAAGTGGAATTTCCAAGCAAAGCAAAGACAAACATAAAAGGGTTGAGACCCTACAACCATTAGCAAGAATATTAACTCTTACACCATGACACAGAGACATGTACATTACAACAATATACGTATACGTAGAGGATTAGAACTTCATAGGTGAAACAGCTTACCTCAACATTGCCCTTTCTCATCTGCAAGAAGTTTTTCATGAACCATAAGTCAGCAGCTTTCTCATAATTATGATGAAAAAAATAGAAACAATCAGGTTACTTAAATTTGGAGAAGACTTAAAACATTGTATTATGGTTCATATTGTTTCAAGTTAGGGTTCGCAATTCATGCTTATTGTGCATATTTTTGTCATGTTTGTGTTTTTTAGTCCAAATTTTCATATTTTTAATGTTATGAAAAAATTAAATTATTTTTAATTAATTAATTTATTTATAATGGTAAGAAAATTTAATATCATTCTAAACACAAAAGAAGTAATAGATAGTTCAAACTGAACATAATTTATATAGTATTGTATTCGGTTTGTATTCTAGGTTGTGACTCGAATTGCAGTCCAATTTCAAGCAGCTCATACATGATATGAGCGAACATAAGACATGTATTTTACTACCTTATGTAGTTACAAAGACTCAAAAAGACTCGACAAAGTAGAACGAAAAGTGGTCTCACAATTAAGAAGATTTGCGGAAGTCGTCCACCTAGGTAAATAGATGCCATTCCCCAACCAAGAAAACTTCCAATTCTGCTGCTTTCTCCAATTCCATTTTCTCGTGACAGTCCATTACCAAACTGGAAATTACAATAGCACTTTTGTGAGAATGGTCACTGTTTAAAATTTTAAATTGAGCCAAGAGCTTTCATTTTCAACTTTAAGCTCATGCAAGCATTCATACAAACTACCTAATATCATGTACCATTCATTTAACAGCTAAAATGAGCAATTTATGAAAAACCCAATAGGAAATAAAATACAATTGCATATATTTAAGTTCAAAGTTCACGGAACAAGGACTAAACTGCAACCAGCTATTTTTGTATGTGCTAATAGTTAATATTAATATAAAGATAGAGCCCACCACCTGCAATAGCTTTCTTCCTACTCGTAATACGACCCCATGTTTTGCATTTTCTAAAATAAAGTGAGATGCTGAAGAGTACAGATTCAGAGTTCCAAGGAAGGTCACTATGGAGACCTGAAGTATAGAAAAGTTTCAGAAGTTTGTCCCATAAACTGATTCAAACAATTAAATTTTAAAACAAAAACGCCAGCATGAAACTCACCACAGAGAGCATGGTCTTGATATTAGAAGTAGGTGCAGAATGTGTTAATACAGCAGGAAAAAGCAAAGGCTCTTCCATTGAATTTGAAATCTGAACAGGTGTTGAAGTCATTCTTTGTGCTAAACTGGATCCAACAGTGGGAGTATGACTCCTTGATAGAGACCTTGCAGATCTGAAGAATTTACCCGAATGAAAAGGTAATCACACGGTCGTGAATCGTGTCCAACGGTAACATCATCAATAGCTAAAATATGCAAGTATAGATGCAATAATAAGATAGTAAGCTTATGACAATGCAATTTCCTACGTCCTGACTCAGGCATTGAAACTTATCCAGTGTCACAGACTGAGTGACAGCTGGATGTACACGCGTTCTAATAAAAATGTATGATACTTTGATCTCACCATAATTCTATAACAAATCTTAACTGTGAATCCATTCACAGATTAGTAATTTTCATGCTTAGCAGTTAATAATCCATTAATATGTAAGTCAATGGTGTATTGTAGTATAAGAATAATAAACTTCAGGCACTAACATGGACCTAGAGAATATATATATATTAGAACAAGAGAGGAATTAGCAAAAAAATTAAAGAAGACAAATAGAACCTACACCTAAATGGCAACTTGTTAAGAGCACAACCAAATTAACAGTAACTTGAAACCTTGGTTAGGTATATAGGGTAGCAAAACTGCAGAAATAGCTGAAACTTGAAACAACGGATTTTTAAAGAAGAAGCCTAGTTTGACAATATACTTTTAACAGATAGCAAGTCTTTATAGTACATCTATAACCAATTAGTAGAAAGCCACTTACACATAATAAAATTCTTTTCCACGAGTCACAGTTGGAGTAAGAAATGGAATAGGTGAGCTCAAAGCATTTACTCTGCCTGTACTATCAATCACTCCAGCCTGGTCAGCATTCTGCCTAACTTTATCAGCAACCTCAATTTGGTTAGATTTGGTAACCTGCATTTCCCGTACAAGTGTTGAGTACATTTATATGTGCTTGTGAAAGAAGATACATGGGCAGCAAAAGAACTGAATATAGAATGTGTTTGAAGTGTTCTATCAATTGAATATATAGTGTTTTTTTTAAGTCAAGTATTAAACCACCACAAAGCCTTAGCACAATCATTTGAACATCTCATAATACTAGTGCCCACATATAGAACCTAATTCAAACAAATTTGTTGCATCCCTGTAAACAGTACATATGCTAGAGCAGCTACAATATCATTCCTTTACCATGACGGTTTGTGTTCAAATACTGCGTAGAATAAGGATGTGATAGAACTGCTTGAATTGAGACTATTTGATGGCAGTTAATATCACGTCAGCAATAAGAACAGCCTTTAAAAGATCCCTCAAACTTTTTCTTGCTATCCTGTGTCGTTCCTATTTAGATTTCCATTATTTCATAAGAAAAATGCATTTTCTCCTGAAGTGAATATGAGTAATATGATAAGTTTAGAAAATAAGGAAGTTCTGGCATTATATTTCTATTTTCTGCTGCAAATAAATATTGCCTTGTACAAGTTATATGTAATATTTGTGATAGATTTGTTCTCCCTAAAATTTCCTCTTCTAATCGTAACAGTGTGAATGAGGTTAAATGAAATTCACTTGAAGGACTTATCATGTATTTACGTGTATATTAACTGTAACTATTGATTGTCTACGAAGGCATGTAATCCTTATTGGAAGATGCAGGAGCATAGTTATTGATCCATCATTCATTATTCAATGTGGACACTATATTCTATCCATGTCTGCAAGAATTTTATCTAAGTTGCACTTTCAAAACTTAGAAGCACTGTTTCTCTCACATTACAATCATGATTCTACAAACACAATGTTATGTTTAAGCACGCCAATAGAAAAATTAAAAAGAGAAAAAGATAATTAGTATAATTCTAACCTTTTGCTGTTGTCTACTTCGTTTCAATCTGTTATAGATGTGACCATAGTAGAAGGTCTGTGCAGTAAGAATTGAGGTAGTAATAGTATACAACTGCATCAAGAAAATAACAAAGTATTGAACTAATTATGAAAGTTCCTCGTGAATTTAATCTGAAAAAAACTTGTATTTTGTCCAGAAGAATTAACATTTCTTACCACTGCCATATAGTATTGAGTAGGCAGCTGCATAAGCAAGAAGGGAAGTTAAAGTTAATAATCTGTGCATGTTTTTCAGTGAATAAAAGAAATTAATTGAAAATGTGATGGTATACTTATCATTCAGAGTTTTCCACTGCATGTAACTATTGGATTTTTTGTATTTAAATTAAATGGTTTAAATAGAATTAGTTATGAAAGAATCTTTACCAAGTAAAACACATGAGTTTTCTACGGCATTTGAGGAAGCCCATTAGAATTAACTAGCTTAACTCATAAAACTTTAGAATAGGAAACAAGTGCAAAAATTGTCAAAGAAGCTCAACGTAAAAGAGTCACTAACCGTAGCTGGTTCCAGCAAGCAGCCAGCAAGGTTAAAAATGTCTCTGCAAACGAAGTGGATGCAAAACACATTACATGGCTATTATCCAGTCAAACTCACAGTACTATAGCAGAGGCAAAACTAGCATGAAAAGAAAAATCAAACACACTTATATGATTGCAAAAGTTACTGAATGAATTAGGATATATTCAAATCAAAACAACAAGGAGCTCTTTACAGATCCTATTTCGATGGTATGTAAATCAGCTTTTCATTGTAAGGCCTATAAATGCTTATTGTACTTTTTTTAAAACGCATTTCATTTATTGGTTGATTATCTAATGATCCTAACCATCATAACGGCAAGAATCCTGATCTACACAATTCCATATTAACTGTCAAAAATCTGATATAACAAAGCAATCCTGCTCTGAACAGCCTTCAAAAGTTGTATCCAAGCTATTGACATCTATAAAGGAAAATTGTAACTATTATGAACGAAATATTTGGAGCAAAAAATGTCAAACTTGCATTTTTTGGCCCATAACAATTACAAAATGAAATTTCTTTACATTTCATATGCTTTCCTTCCTATTAATTTCTTTTTCTTTCTGTGTTTTTCACTTTCATGTTTGCATTTTCAACAACCAAAATAACATGAGAAATCATGGCCTAACTTGTTTAGCTTATGACCCAAAAGTTTATTTAGCAAAGACCTTCCAGATAAAATATATAATAAATGCAAAAGTGCTGACTAATGGTCAGACCACACTACAAGTTCCATATCAATTTGGTATAACGAAATATTTTATAGCATAAGTTAAAAAGAAGTGAAAACACTACCCGATTATCCAAGTCATCAAAAAGGCAATAGAGAGACCTTCTGTTGACTTTTCCCGGTAATTTGTCATTATTTGAGGTATCTCAGCAACAGCCCAACTGGCAACACTAATTATACCCAAACTCAAGGAAAGTTCATCTTTCATACTACAAAGACAATACTGGAAGTACTTCTTTGCCCACTCCGAACAATGTTGATTTGCAGGGCAATCTGGCATTGAAGTCTTGAAGTGCCCCATTGTTTTAACTTGTAACCACAAAAGCTTAAGCTCACTCTGTTTCTCTGTGTGTTTAAAGATGCATAGGAGGATCAGAAAAGATAAATGAAATGAGCAAATATTAAAACTTGAATGAAATTTTGGAAGGAAAGAACAGAGAAATGGGTTCGAATTGTTCAAATTTGAAAGCAATGTCCAATTAAAACATATTTTCACTGAAAATTATAGTTTGAGATTTGAGAACATGGCTGTGTATTAAAATATTCAAAACATGACAAAACCTTATTTGAATCTGATAACTAAAATAATATATCACTGAACACTAAGAGACAAGGAGTTGTATAGATATTAAAAGAAATATCACGTTGAATTCCCATTTGATATTACAGATAACAGATCCCAATTTCTTTCTCAATTATCCTTATTATTTTATTAAGAAATATATTGTTTTGTACCCAAAAAGGCATAAGGAAGAAGACATAGGCGTGAACATTGGAAGCAGAGTAGCAGCAAAAGCTAAAAGCCTAAAAGTAGCTTTAAACGAAAAGTTAAATTTTGAAACAAGGAGAAAAACAACTCAGTTCATCGAAAACAACAATGCCACAGAACAAAATAATCAAACCCAATAAAGATGATGAATGCGTATCATATTATATTCCGCAAATCGAATATTGTGAAAACAATAAATTAAGTACTAAAATAATGTATGTATCCGACAAAACATAAGAAAATAAACACATAATTGTGTTCCGGCGACAACACAAATCTCAAATTAAATAGCTGGATTCAGAATTTGATAAAAGCCGAGTTCAAATCAAATATTAATCCTATTACTCAATCATGCAATAAAACTTAGAAACTGAAAGAAAACAATCTGAAGAACATTGATAATTTGATACAACTTAGATGCCGTAAGAAAAAAACTAAAGAGTTACCTCTTTTGGTCTCTTTAATTTAATTAGAATGCTTAGAGCTGAGATTTGGGTAGAAGAAGAAGAAGAATAATGTGGAACAGGTGAAGAGAGGGTTTCCTTTTGGCATTGAAATTTAAGCAGCCGAAATTTCGACGTGAAAAGTGTACTACTACAAGCAATTCCTTGAGGCCAAAGATTATAAATCTATTTTTATGAGGATTTGGATACTTTATTTCTAAAATATTAAAGAAAATTAATATAATATATTATAGATATTGAGTGAAAGTTTTATAAAATTTATAAATTATAAATTAAAACATTATGGTAGAGCTTATTATGTGTTTAAATATTTTACCGATTTTATTATAAAATTGATAATATATATAATTTTTATAATACCTTTCATAACCGTAAAATATATAGAAAAATGTCAATTAAATCTTTCAAGATAATGCTTCGATATATTTTATGTTCCTTTCCATATGAGAAAATGTGTTAATTAAAAAAAATAATATTAATTTAATCATATTTTATCAAAATGTATGTAATGTTTTTCAAAATTTTACAAGAATAAATTTAAAATTTCATATATAATATAAATATAGATAAAACATTAATATATAATTATTCATTTAATAGTAATTTATATAACAGTACGAACGTTGAGTTGTAACTAATATTATTATTTTTAAATAATTATATTATTTATATATTTATAATTAAGATTTAAATTTTAAATACTTTACCTTCTTAAATAAGTTATATGCCATTAATATTATTTAAATTTAACCATTAATATTATATATAATTATATTGACTTATATATTGACATATTTTGTTTCATATGTACAAATCACAACATATATTGATATTTTAGTAAATTTAAAAAAATATTCTAATAATAATGAATGATATTTAATTAAACGGTTTTAAATATTTCATAAGTTAAAATAATTATAATTCAATTTGAATGACATTTAATTAGACGAAATTTAACATAAAATGATATGAATTTTTTTAAATATTTAATATACATGAATTGAATGATTATAAGTTTTAAAGATATTAGCATATATCTTTTAACTTTTCTTCCATTTATGCTTTAATCTCTTAACTATTTTTTTTAATAATAATTGGTCCTCTAATTTTTTAAATTTTTAATCAATTTTTTTTTAAATTTTAAATTTTAATCAAAATCATTAATTATTAATTAAATGTAATGTCTTATGATAAAAACTCACTTAAATAATACACATGTTCTCTTAACTTTTACTCGTTTTACGCTTTGGTCTCCCAATTATATTTTTCATAAGATTTGATTTCTTAATTTTTTAAATTTGATAATTCTAATCAAAATTATTAATTCTTAATCAAATGTAACAACTGATATTAAAAACTCAGCCGTGTTATACATATTGACCATTTTAATTATATTATTTTTATAGATACGTAAAATTTAATCCAAATATAATCACAAAAATAATATAGCTTATAAGTAGTTCAAAATTTTGAATAAACAACTAGAGAAATTTCATAATTCCCTAAATTTTTTACATTTTATACTTTAGTCTCTTTATTATTCTTCTTATGATTTATTCACATTATATACTTTAGTCTTATTATTATTATTATTTTTTATGATTTATTCACTTTATTTTTTTTAAATTACACTTTGGTCCCTTATTTTTTTATTTCATAATTTAATTATTTTACTTATTGATTTTTACACATTTATTTTAAATTTAAGACCAATTTAAAATTTAACTTTAAAAGTACAAAAAATAAAGACACTAAAGTTTAAAAATTAAAAATTAAAGGGATTAAATTGTTAAAAAAAATAGGGAGATCAAAGTATATAAAAAAACAAATGAACTAAAATCATTGAAAAAAATTTACCAAAATATTGAATATAGAAAAATTTAAGCATAATTTGTATAATTCAACCTTTAACAATACATTAATAAATAAATAAATCTATAATTTATTATTAATAATTCACATACAATTTATTAGTCTTGTATTTGTAATACAAAAAATTATCTTTTACTTTGTTTCATATATATATATATATATACTCCACGAAAGTAATACAATTTGCATATATATAAAAATAGAGGTGAGTAGTGAATTGAAACTTTTAATTTTTTATCGATCTGAATCTAATTTAATCTAAATAGATTTGAAAATTTTCAATCTGAATTCGATATGATGATATAATTAATCTGAACATAATAGATTTTTAAAAATTAGATAAGTTAATATTAATATTGAACTTTATGTAAAAATTATTGTCATATATAAAACATAATATTTATAAATTAAAATTTTAAATTGATATTTTTTAATAAATATTACTATTTATATTTAAAATTAAAAAAATAAAAAATATATCAATACATTTATTAAATTATTATAAATATTTATATTTATTTTTAAGTTAAAATAATAATATAATATAATTACAATATATGTATTTGTTGCTACGTTCCTTTAAATATAGGAAACAAGATCTTTTATCTTTTCAACCATAGTTCAGACGTGGGAGTCTCACAGTACAAATAGTGATTATTATTAAGCTTTACTGAACCAACCTTGTAAACGAAGGTGAAGGTGTTACTGAATGTTCATTTATATATATTTTAGTGGGTCCAATATGCGTTTAATTTTTTTCTTTCCTTTCTTTTTACCTACCAAATTTGTTAAAAAAAAAAATCTATAAGCTTTTGTGAAAGCAGCCTTTCGGTTAGAATTTCTTAGCGGGCTTTTACTCTGCTATTAGTAGATTGCCATGTCGTCAAATAAAAAGTAAAAGAGAGGAAAGAGAAGAAGAGATGTGGTTTTAGGTAAAGGAATGTGTGTCCAGCCTGTAATAGTTGAAGGCTTATGGAGACTGAAGTAGCTTATTGTCCCTTGCAAATGCGGTTGGGTTGTACCTATTACCTACTTCAGCCTCGAACATATTCACAATGGATTATGGTGGCTTTGAGAAAAGGAAAAATATTGTAGAGATGTCTGGTCATTGCCCTGTTATGGCCAGTTTGGTTAAAGAGGAATAGAAGCATCTATAATGAGAAAGAAGAGCAAGAGGTGATTTGGAAGAGGACAATGTGTTTGACTATTTTGTGGGGTTATACTTGTGTAATTTTTGAGGCAGTTTAGAGATTTCACATTTCTCAAAAGTTCTAAAATCTTGTAGTGTTCAGGGTTTTTTTATATCTGCTTGTCTGGTGTATTTGTTTTTTTGTCCTTTTTAAGTGTTATGTACTATCTTCTCTTGGTACACATATGACATATCTATCTCTTTTCTTTTATATTAAAACAAATATTTTTGTTTCCCATATTAAAACAAATTGATAGATTTTAACGTTTACTTTCGTTTGCTAAATGAAATAAACTCAACTCATTATGGAAATCGATGATTTTAATAAAATAAAATCATTAATTAATATATATTTTTGTTTAATATTTACTCGTTTTATTGAATAAATAATACTTTTAATGTTAAAAATATAAAAATATAATTTTTTTTAGTGAAAATGATGAAAATATATTTTTTAAAGAATTTTTTAAAATTTTAATAAATTTTTAATGTATGACCAATCAAGAATAACCATGTAAAAAGAAGACTTGAGTAAACATCGTCATGTGGATGTCACGCAAGCGAGGAGGGCCAATTGAAGCATGTTGCGTGTATTGGGTGATGTAGGTCTTGTTACGTGTTGGCACTACGTTCGTTTTGAGTTTCATTGTTTGGTTAACGGGTGCCACACGTTGTCACATGATTCGTCTACTCTTTTCACCGGAACGAAGCACAATGTGCGTTGACCACGATTATCAAGCATTACACGTTGATTGGTCTCGTCTTTCTCCTTTGTCACATGTTGTATTTTTATTGGTCAGCATTATTAATTTTTTCTTTTTCATCTTACCTCTTGATCTAAAGTAGATCTGATGGTCCAGATACTATCTGAGCTAATTTAACCCCTAATAGCCCCCGAAATTCTAATAAGTCAAAAATTATTAATTTTTATCAATTTTTGGAGTTAAAAAAAGGAGAAAAATATAGAAAAATTCAAAAAGAAATACAATTTTGATAAAAATTTAAAAGAAAATTTGTGCTACAATTCAAGAAATTGATTTTATTTATTCTTCATCTCTTTTTTTTTATCAATTTTTATATCTTTTTTTTTATAAAAAATATAAGTTTTATAAATAAAATTATGTCTAGTTAATTTATTAGATATTATGAATCTAATTTTTAATGATATAATATTTTATCCTAATTATAATTTAAAAATAAATTCATATTTAATCTATTCTTCAAAATTTAAAACTAAACTAACATAATTAGTCTTTAAAATCCATAAAATTAAAATGGATTGAGTTAATAAATTCAAATAACTTTTACACACTGCTACGCATAATATGAATGTTTGGTTTGAAACTGGACTTTAAAATAATTGTGGTAAAGCCGAGCCGAACTTTTTTGGACGTGATCGGGTTTCGGGGTAGATCATGTCCGATCAAGTGATCAATTGAAATACTTAAATAAAGTTGCTCATATGACGAAGTTTGCTTCATCGTACGAATTTCGAAAAACTATGAATGGCAAGTATATCTCATCTCAAGACATTAAAGTCAATGCTATATATAACTTTTGACTAGATGAAGTTATTTTGAGCTATATAAACTTTGTCCATCTAGTTTGGTTATTTTGATTTAAAAAAATGTGATTTTATAACACATGTATGTTATTTTGTAAATATAAAAATAGGGGTTATTTTGAATAATGATTTCTTATTTAAATGGTCATTAACACCCTTAATTCTACTTAGTCGATTGGTTTGCACATGTATTTTATTTAACGTATTCTAATGAATTGAAATTTGTTAGAGTTGTACATGGAGATTGAAACCAAAATTTTATATATGATAATAATATGTAAATATATTATATATTGTACATATGTTCACATATTTTAACATTAAGAATTTTATTTATGTTGGTCCAACTAATTTGGGTCACCAATAAAGAAAAAAAAAGGATAGGAAACATTCAAAGGTGTTGGCGCCCAAAGAAAAAAGAAAAAAGAAAGAAAAAGATCAAAAGTTTCTACCATTTATTTACATATATTCATGCGTGAAGAATGAAGTTTTTGGCTTTACAAAGCCTTTGCTTCAATCTCAAAATTTACATAACAGAAGTGGAGGAAAAGAAAACAGAAAGAGTTTTATGAGAGAGTTTTTGAGATGAAAAATTAAGAGAGCTAATTTGTGAAGTTTTACCCACAAATTGAAGATACATATTTTTGTATTTTTGTGAGAGATCTACCTAAAGGTGAAGTGTGTAATCTTATCTTATTATAGTAGAAGTTTAAGTGACCTACAAGTCCCGTGGTTGTTACTTTCATTTTGAAAGGTATTTCCACACTAAAATCTTGGTATTATTTTTGTTCTATTTTAATTTGAGAAATTATCCTGGGTGTGTGAAATTTATTTCTTTATAACCATCTATTTTTTCCAACAAAGTGGTATCAAAGCCAAGTTATTTTTGGTAAAAGACTGTGAACATATACAGTACTATTCATATATAAGATATTGTACTATTCACGGGTACTATTCGGAAGGTACTATTCATAGATACTATTTATCATTAGAAAAGTATCAAGTTCGACGAAACTTGTTGACTAACGATTCAAATGGAGGAGAGCACAAACAATATGATAAAGTTGACCGCATTTAATTATGCAATTTGGAAGCCGAAGATGAAGGATCTTTTATACATTAAAGATCTATGAAACCAATTATAATGCCGAAGGAGAAAGAAGTAACCGGTGTAGACATTGAATGGGCCGTTCTGAACCGAAAGTGTGCTACTCAAATTAGACAATGGATCGACAAGAGCATTTTTCAAAATTTTGCTAATGAACACGATGCTTACGTTCTTTGGCAAAAGTTGGAAAAAATGTATGCGAGGACAACCGCACAGAATAAAGCTAATCTGATGCGACAATTAGTCAATTTGAAGTATAAAGACGGAAGTAGCGTATTAGAACATATGAGTGAGTTCCAAGGTATTGTAGATCAATTCAACTCTATGAAGATGATTGTAGATGATGAGCTACAAGCGTTGTTGATGTTGAGTTCTCTACCAAAAAGTTGGGATACTCTAGTTGTATCAGTTAGCAACTCAGCTCCTGATGGCAAGCTTACCATGGATATGGTAAAAGATAGAATGTTAAATGAAGAGTCTCGACGAAAAGATGAAGGATATACTTCTGACACTGAAGCGTTTGTCATGCAGAAACAAAGCAAGCAAGAATGGCACGGGAGAAGTAAAAGTAGAAATCCTCGTAACCAAAGTCAACAAAGAGGACGGTCGAAGTCTAGATCAAGGTATGACAAGAAGTGTCATCATTGCAGCAAGCCTGGACACTTCATTCAAGAATGTAGAAGGTTAAAGGCGGAACAATCCAGAAATCAAGAAGCAAAAATCCGAACAAATGACACCACAACTGTCACTGAAGAAGTTGTCATTATTCAAGATGCTGATTATGTCAATCTTGCATGTCAAGACACTACTTGGGTAGTTGACTCAGGCGCTTCCTATCATGTCATATCACGACGGAAATTATTCTCAACCTACACTCAAGGTGATTTTGGACGTGTCAGGATGGAAAATGATGATGCATCAAAAATTGTCGGCATTGGCAATATTTATCTAGATACTAATCTTGGATGCAGATTACTTCTGAAAGATGTGAGGCATGTTCCTGATATCCGCCTCAATTTTATCTCTACCGACATGCTTGATGATGATGGATACAATAATTATTTTGGTGAAGAAAAGTGGAAGCTCACCAAAGGCAATTTGGTAATAGCTAAAGGCAAGAAAGATACATCACTTTACATCACAGAAGCCAGGCTGTGTAGAGGAGAAGTAAATACCACTATGAAAGAAGTTCCTACCGACCACATGAGTGAAAAAGGTCTTAGAATTCTTTCTAAAAAGGAACTCTTGTCAGGAATGAAAGGTACACCCTTGCAAACTTATGTTGACTGTATTATGGGAAAACAACATAGAGTTGCATTTCATAGTCTCGCACCATCTAGAAAGGAAAATATTCTAGATTTAATACACACAGATGTCTGTACAATGAGTTGTAAGTCATTAGGAGGTGCTCACTATTTTGTCACCTTTATTAATGACCATTCTAGAAAAGTATGAACTTTTGCTTTGAAAACTAAAGATCAAGTGCATGAAGTTTTCAAGTAGTTTCATGTAAAAGTGGAGAGAGAAACTAGTAGATGTTTCAAGTGTGTACGTGTAGATAATGGTGGCGAGTATCGTGGACCATTCGAGGAGTACTGTAGAAATATTGGCATCATGCTGAAAAAATCAGTACCAAAGACACCTCAACACAACGGTGTCGTAGAGAGAATGAACAGAACCATCTGTGAAAGAGTCAGATGTATGCTCTCAAATGAAAAACTACCAAACTCTTTTTGGGGGGAGGCAATGAGGACAACAGTCGATTTAATCAACCTTTCTCCATCAGTTCCACTAAACTACGACGTATTGGAAAGAGTTTGGATGGGGAAAGACGTTTCTTACAAACAATTGAAAGTATTCGGCTGCAGAGCATTTGTTCACATCCTAAGAGATAAGCGGTCCAAGTTGGACGGAAAAGCAAAGTAGTGTATCTTTATGGGATATTCCCATGAAGAATTTGGTTACAGACTTTGGGATTCTATTAGCAAAAGGATTGTCAGAAGCAGAGACGTGGTGTTTCTTGAAGACCAAACAATCGAGGATTTTTAGAAATCTAAGAAACCACAGTCAGATGAAATTTCAATTAATCTAGACCTAGTCTCTCCACCAATAAATCCTGATGACGGGGGAGTTACATCAGATACTGATAATGTTAATCCACTAGCTGGCAGTTCAAAACCAGAACAGGTTTCTGAACAAGTCCAACCAGAAGTACAGACAAGGAGATCTACCCGAGTACGACAACCAAGTTGTATATATTCTCCTAATGAGTATGTGATGCTCACTGAAGGGAGAGAACCAGAGAGTTACGACGAAGCTATCACTAATCAGCATAAGACTGAGTGGTTTAAAGCCATGTAAGAAGAAATGAAATCTCTACATGAGAACCACACATTTGACATGATGAAACTACCACAGGGAAGAAAAGCTTTCAAGAATAAGTGGGTGTACAGAATCAAAAGTGAAGAAGGCAGCTTGCAACCACGCTACAAAGCAAGATTGGTTGTGAAAGGATTCGAGCAGAAAAAAGGCATTGACTTCGATGAAATATTCTCACCACTAGTTAGAATGTTTTCAATCCGAGTTGTTTTTGGTTTGGCAGCTAGTCTTAATCTGGAGGTTGAATAACTTGACGTATAGACTGCATTCTTACATGGTGATCTTGATGAGGAAATCTATATGGAGTAACCTGAAGGTTTCCAAGTCAAAAGCAAAGAGAAGTTGGTATGTAGACTAAAGAAGAGCTTGTATGGTCTGAAGCAAAAACCAAGGCAGTGGTACAAAAAGTTCGACTCATTCATGGAGAAAAATGAATACAATAGAATGCCGACTGATCACTGCATCTTCATCAAGAAATTCTCTGATGATGATTTTATTATTCTTTTACTTTATGTTAATGATATGTTAATTGTGGGTCAAAATATTGACAAGATTAACAAGTTAAAGAAGGAGTTGAGCAAGTCCTTTACAATGTAGGACTTAGGACCTGCCAAGCAGATTCTTGGCATGACGATTACCCGTAGCAGGCAAAAGCAAAAGATCTGGCTTTCCCAAAAACGGTATGTTGAAAAAGTTCTTGAAAGATTCAACATGAGCAAAGCTAAACCTGTTAGTTGTCCACTTGCAAGCCATTTCAAACTTAATGTGAGTCAATGTCCCTCAAGTGAGGAGGAGAAATCAGAGATGAGCAAAGTGCCTTATGCATCGGTAGTTGGCCGTCTAATGTACGCTATGGTATGCACCAGACCAGACATTACACATGTTGTTGGCGTTGTGAGCCGATTCTTATCAAATCCTGGAAAGGAACATTGGGCAGCTGTCAAATGGATACTCAGGTATCTCAGAGGAACCTCCAGTCATTGTTTATGCTTTGGTAATAATAAATTTGTATTAGAAGGATATATAGATTCAGATATGGTTGGCGACTTAGATACGAGAAAATCTATATCCGGGAACCTAATAACATTTGGAGAGGGAGTTGTTTCATGAAAATCACGATTACAAAAGTGTATTGCCTTAAGTACCACAGAAGCAGAGTATATTGCAATCACTGAAGGTTGTAAGGAGATCTTGTAGATAAAAAAGTTTCTACAAGAACTACATCAGAACCAAGAAAACTATGTTCTTTATTGCGACTGTCAGAGTGTAATTCACCTTAGCAAGAACCCAACCTTCCACTCAAGATCTAAACACATCAACGTAAGGTATCATTGGATTCGTGATGTGTTGGAACATAAACTATTGCAAGTTGAGAAGTTTCACACCAATAATAACGGGGCATATATGATGACAAAGACCGTGACTAGAGAAAAACTTGCTATCTGTAGAAAGATTGCAGGTGTGGAAGAGTCATGTCCCACATAAGGTAGAAGGGGAGATTTGTTGGTCCAACTAATGTGGGCCAGCAGCAAAGAAAAAAAAGGATAGGAAACATTCAAAGGTGGTGGCGACGAAAGAAGAAAGAAGAAAGAAAGAAAAAGGTCAAAAGTTTTTGCCATTTGTCTCCATATATTCATGCGTGAAGAATGGAGTTTTTGGCTTTATAAAGTCTTTGCTTCAATCTCAAAATTTACAGAACATAAGTGGAAGAAAAGAAAATAGAGAGAGTTTTATGAGAGAGTTTTTGAGAGAAAAAATTAAGAGAATCAATTTGTGAAGTTTTACCTACAAATTGAATATATATATTTGTTGTATTTTTGTGAGAGATCCACCTAAAGGTGAAGTGTGTAATCCTATCTTATTATAATGAAAGTTTAAGTGATCTACGGGTCCCGTGTTTGTTACTTTCATTTTGAAAGGTTTTTCCACGCTAAAATTTTGATATTATTTTTGTTCTATTTTAATTTAAAAAATTATCCTGAGTATGAAATTTATTTCTTTATAACCATCTATTTTTTTCAACAATTTATAATATCAAACTTAACACAACAGTTATCTACGGATTAAGAAAAAAAAGAGTCGAAAATATCTTAATTAATAATTACATGCTATATCAATTTTGGTATTACTAAGTTATTGTAAATATAATTTCTCTTTTTACATGTAGTACTCTTTCATGGTTTATTAGTGCAGTCAAAGTTAAGAATCTTGACAGCTCCATTATTATTGACGTAATTGCCACCACTCTTATATTATCAGTGCTACGTACTAATGTTTGTTTGGCCAATGTTGATGCCAAAATTGCCATTTGGTGAATAAGAATATGACCTTAATTAGTTTGTGAGCTAAGGGCTTATTATTAAGGTCAGGTTCTCTCAAGATATGGTTATCGGTGAGTCAATTGAGAATACTTCGAACTGTTTCATGCATGAATGGCACCATCTAGAGGTGCTAAAAGGAAATGTCACCACACTGGCAAACCTATGCACTTTATCAAATCCTCTTTCTACTTTTATCTCTAACCCTATTCTTCACTTGGGTTAGGTAGCTATATATATTTTTAGCTATATATATTTTAAAAAATTTGAGTCCAGTTGTTAAAAATGTGGTAGTATATATGAATATACTGTACTTTGTATTACCATATTTCAACTTAGCTTTTATGGGAAGACATGAAGCTAATTAATTAAAAGAATTAAAAACTCTAGAAATTGCATGTGATCTATATATATATGCATTGTATGTGGACTTTATAATATTCACATTTTGATTGTAAACAGTATATAGGATCAGATGCTAGCCCAGTAGGTAATAAAATTTATAAAGAGGGATCGTAACCAAATCTTTTACCTTAATATTTGATGATAAAAAAATTACCTTATTTGTTTGAAATTGTTGAACTCAACTATATCATCTAAAATTCTAAATAATCATTTTATTAAACATTATTTTAAATCACCAAATTTTCATTTAATTGCATTAAATAACTTTTTTTATAAACAAACTTTTATTTTTAACACCCACTATTACAAAAATGGATATTTAAGTCGATACGTAAAGTCGGTTTTTAGAAAAAATCGACTTTAAATTGGTTTAAAGTCGGTTCGGTGTAGAACCGACGCTATCCACGTAGGATGTAGAGTCGGTTGACATGTCGAACCGACGCTATCCACGTAGCGTAGCGTCGGTTGACGTGGTGAACCGACGCTATCCACGTAACATAGCGTCGGTTGACACGTGGAACCGACGCTATCCACGTAACATAGCGTCGGTTGACACGTGGAACCGACGCTATCCACGTGGATAAATTCTTTTCTCTTCTTTCTTCTCAGACAAAAACTATTTTCAGCTTTGCAGAACTCTAAAAAACCGAAAATCTCCTCCACTTCTCCTCCACTCTTTCTCATTTTTCGGCCACCTACGACTACCATTTCTAGCACCGGTTAGTGAGTTTTCTTCCTCTTTAACTAATCATTTAGATCCCCTATTATTCATATTTTTTTCTGTTATTATGTGTATAAATTTTTGTATTATATATGTAGGTTTGTATTATAACATAAGGAGAAGAATATGATGATCTTGAATAAAATAGAACAAAACCATGGTAATTTTTCTGGTATTAATTAATATTTTATTTTTCAAATATTTATATTATTTGAACTATTTGCTAAACTGATTTTGTTTTTTTTCTGCTCGAATACAGGTTTTTATTTGAGTAAAATAGAAAATGAATAAATTAAAAAAAAAATAATATTACAACGTAAAGTCGGTTTACGCCTTGAACCGACTTTAAACTTTAAGTCGTTTAATTTAAAGTCGGTTTTTAACCTACTTTAATGCCCTTTTTTGTAATAGTAACATTTTA
Source organism: Hippophae gyantsensis (assembly GCA_030763125.1). Classification (NCBI taxonomy): domain Eukaryota; kingdom Viridiplantae; phylum Streptophyta; class Magnoliopsida; order Rosales; family Elaeagnaceae; genus Hippophae; species Hippophae gyantsensis. The sequence goes on from CM061031.1 coordinate 22,734,597, forward strand.
TGCAATATATATATATATATTCCATCAACATAAAAATATATATGATTTATGTGTATTTAAAATGCGATTTTTTTCTTCATAAATTAAAAAAATATATGTTTTTTGGAAAATTAAAAGTTAAAGTAGTTAAGTAACTGAAATCATATAAAAATCCAAAGACACATTTTTTTCAAAGAATTTTTTTTTATTATTTAATAGAGTATAATTCTTTTATTTTATTTTTATTGATTTTATTAATATGCGATAAATATATAAATATAAATATTAAAAAATGAATATTTATCGTAAAAAAGTAGACATTGTGTATACATATTAAATTAATACACCTGAATTACTTCTTATTTAATATTATGTTCCCAACTTTATAATTGAATGGATGAGTTTGGAAAATAACAAGAAACATGCTAGTGAGCAAGGAATCTTCTTCTAAGAGGTGTCAATTTATGGGACGACATCCTAGTACAATCTGTATACGATGCGAGTATTAAGTCCTTTGCATATGATATTGGAATATTGCTACGATTTTCACAACACGTTTAATAAATAAATTAAACAAATAGGTTTGGTAATCCACAAATACCAAACTTAAAAAAAACCTTAATTTATGTTTTATTAAATAAATAAAATATTATATAAATAAAATCCAAACTTAAATTTACGATAATATAATAATAAATTATAATACAAATAAATGTAAAAAAAAACCACACAAATACAAAACTTTCGAAAAAGTAGAATTAAATTCATTTGCTTTTTTAAAAGTACATTTAACCTCAATTAATTTGTTGTAGCTAGCCAACCGAACAAATTGAAATTTTTATTACGCATACAAATCACGTGTGATTTAAATTAAATGGTCAGACCGGTCCAATGTTTTTGGTGTTAATATAAATATCAAACCGTATGGATCATTATGTAATAGAAACTGTACGAACTGGTTCAGTTTGCTCCCTTGGACACCTTTAACTATTAATCCATTAATTTGTGCGATCGATTATCAAAGTATTTAATATTTAAATCGTATTCATGAGATTATGAAGCTCCGTAGGAAAATAAAGGAGAAGAGACAATAACACAGATTGCCAGTTAAAGAAAAAGGAATAATTCTTCTCTTTTGGATGCTTCTTGTGCGACTTAACATAGAAAATATATCTCATCTTTGTTTAACATGCATGTTATTTTACAGATACACTCTGAGACCTTTTATGTTCTTACTTTGATAGTCGGTCGCGTACAGCCTTTTTCATTTTTGATCTATACGCAGATAATTGATTTTGGATCATAATTCTACGATTTATAAAAAAGAAAGATTATTTTTGTCATTTGAGTGATATAAATAACTAAAAATGGTTATCAACTCGATTTTGAGTTTTGTATTTATTACAATTTGATAATTTTTTTGTAAAACGAGTTTATTATAATATCAATTTATGTAAAATATAGTGAAAAAATTTAATTGTTTAAACGGTTGATTATATAGGATGTCTCATTATTGAAGTTATTTAGATGTATTAATTTCAGAATGAATAAAGGTTAATATAAAAGATATTTTTTTTAGATCGTTAGGTCTACTTGGTTTGCAATCTTCTATTTATTAAAATGTTAATAGTAAACATAGGTTTTGCTAAGACTTCTTTGTATCAATCTATTTTTTTTATATATATATTTAGGAACTAGATAAAGAAAATGTTAATGAGGAACTAAATTATCTTGTTACACTTATTAGCTATAACTTTCGTTGAAAAGGTATTGAAAGAAAATGTTTTAATTGGTGTTGAACTTTTTAAAATTTAGTAATTCTTAACATAATTCTATTTCTGTACACATATTTTTGACAACGTAGACATATTAACTCTCTTTTTAGTACATCAATTTTTTTCCTTGTTATAGCATCTTTGAGAATTTTTTAAAAATCAAACCTATAGAAGATTTAAACTCATTCCTTTTACATAATAGAGTCGACGATATGCATATAACCGATTTGATTAAAAAAAAATTGACCTATTTATAATTACTTAAACATGTTATTTTTATTTTAAACATGCTTAACCTTACACATTAAGTTACAAGTAGTTAATACATAATACATTCCATTACAACATGCATAGTAGTAATTCATATTATTTATATATAGACGACCATAGTTGCCAATTTTGATAGCCCCATTTTGGTCACCCTGATTGTCTCCGGTCTAATTCTTGATATCATGTATGTTTTGTTGACCTGGCTTGTTATTAGGTTTAGGGTCACTCGATGGATGGTTATCAGTGAGCCAGTTGAGAATACCTCGAGCAGTTCCATGAATAGCACCATCTAGAGGTGCTAAAGGAAAGGTCACAATATCAGCAAATCTGTGCAATTTATCAAACCCTCTTTCTACTTTATCTCTAACCTTATTTTTCACTTGAGTGCTCGTCATTTTCTCACTTGAAATTAGAAAAGCTAGCCTTATAAACTATAAAGCAACACTTCTGCTTGCACAATTTTGTTGTTTTTCTATGTTTGGGTTAATTTTTATCAACTTAGAACCTTATATATATAGCCTGGTAGATAGGATAGCTGGACAATACATGATGATATATGCATATGTATTACAATTATATTTATATATCGTAATCTTTAATATTATTTAATTTAAAATAATTATATTATTTAAATTCAACTACTTGTTATCAATAAATGGATTTATTATTTAAATTTTCATATCATTTCTACAAAAAAAATTATCTGATTAAATTTAAATAAAAATATTATATGTATTCAAATTTCAATTATAATATTTAATTAATATGTTATATTCAATTAAATTTCAACACATTATATGTAATAGATAAAAAAGAATTTTTTTTAAATAAGAAAAAATATTGTTAAAATTATTTATTTATTATAAAAATAACACTTAAATCCATATTTTTTTAATAATTTAATCTTATTGTTACTAAAATATAACTACAAAATTATAAAATTAATGTTTTTTTTACTTGAATAATTATTGTTGAAATAATTAAAAAAAAATTAATTAAAAATAAATAAAATTTATAAGATATTAATGTACATCATTTTTTAATAATAATATAATTAAATTATTATAAAAATAAATATAAGATTAAAATATTATGTTTGAAAATAAATATAATGGCTGTATAATCACTCTCCCTCTAAAACAGAGGCTCCACCAAATTATTCTTCTGATTTAATTTCCTTTCATATATAGATTTTCCATAATCCTTGGTCCAAATTATTCTTGGGAATAAAGAAATCGGACGGAGAAAGTAAAATTTAAATTATCGGATTAAGATTCTTATCTCCTAAATTAAAATTTTAGTCATGACATTTGGTGAATATATGCTTTATCTAGATGTATTACCTTTCATGTTTATGATCAAATCTAAAAACACCATTGGTTAGACAATGAATATCCAATGAGAAATATTACTTATTTTTTTTTATAAATTATATAAAATAATACCATAAAACTTATAACAATAAACATAAACTAATAATATTAAAATATATTTAATATATAATGATATTTAATATAAACATAAATTAATAATAATTTTTGAACTTCGTGTTTCTTATAATATTTTCGTTCAAATTTATTAAACAAATAAATTATTTATTAAATAATTTAAACATGATATGATATAATAATATCAATAATCTCACTTAAATTAATGTTGTTTTATTATTATTTTATTAAATTTTAAGATATATATTTATAATTTAAAACATATAACGTGCATATATATTACAATATGTTCATATATATCAACTTATTATACTCTATTATCTCATTGTTGAGATTAAAGAATAATATTCTCTCTCCGAATTTTAAGATATGTATTTATAATTGAAACATATAACACACATATATAAAAATATGTTCAATTATAACAATTTATTATACTCTCGTATCTAAATTGTTGAGATTAAAAAATGAGATTCTCTCTCCAAATTTCTTATAAATTTCAAAGTGTAATAAATTATCATTATTATTTAAAATCAAATGATGCTTGATGAAAGTGTTTTTAACTTGAATACGAGGTTAAGAGCTCTTATGATATCATTATATGACATCATTATAATCACATCATCTAACATATCACAAAAATATTAAGATATTAATCTTTATATTTATTTTAAAATTTCTATTTATAATAATTTATTGTAATGTTATAATTAATATAACTATTATCTATTAATTAAAAATAAATTTAAATATATTAATTAATAAATAATTGATACATCATTTGTTATTTTACAATAAATTAAGGCAAATAAAAGTGGTTTCTTTGTTTGCTCACCATAATTTTTTTCAATAAAACCTCCCCCAAGTACCCCAAAATCATAGGTAATTATTTGTCAAGATCAATCATTTGCTTGTAGTAATGGCCGTGCTCACCACAATAACTAGAAAAATTTAATATATATTCCAAGCTTATCCACTAGGTACAAAGTTGAGAACATATAAAAAGTTAGGCCTCAGAGCTTTTCTTTGTTGCTTTTAATCGATGCTCAGGTTGATGTTATTTTTGAGTGAAAAATCCTTGGTTCAAGAAATAAAACAAAAAATCTTTAATTCAAGTAATAAAATAAAAAATCTTTAATATAAAGAGTAAATCAAAGAATGTTTAATTCGAAGAGTAATTTAAAGAATAAATCTCCTTATATATAATTATAAAATTGTAATGAAAATATATGAAAGAAATAATATAATTTTAAGAAAGCTTGTTTTATTTAGAAAGATTTTTAGGTCTTGGCCTTGGTATTTTTCAACACCAATTTTCAACATGATATCAGAATAAGTCGATCTTCATGAAATTTTTTTTATTCCTCTAACGAAATATCATATGCTTGTAGCTCTTGTAATTTTATCTCTGCTTTCAACAGTAGAGTCTGTGATGTCTTAAAGTGCATTTGGCACTCTATTGGAGCGATTTCTTGTTCAATTTTTTCTTTTCCAAATCAAATTTCTTGGCGATGATAGATTAAATCTCTTCTGTAACTTCTACCTACCTGATGTGGAGGAGAAGTATTGTGATAAAAGGAAAGGTCTCATATTAAAACCAAGCTCTTGGTCATGATGAATTAAATTTTTCTTGTATCTTCTACCTACTTGATGTAGAGGAGGAGTATTATGGTAAAAGGAAATGTCTCACATTGAAAACAAGCTCTTAGCGATGATGGATTAAATCTCTCCTACAACTTCTACCTACCTAATGTGGAGGAGGAGTATTGTGGTAAAAGAAAAGGTCCCACATTGAAATCAAGTTCTTGGCGACGATGAATTAAATCTCTCATGCAGCTTTTACCTATCCGATATGGAGGTCAAGTATTGTGGTAAAAGGAAAGGTCTCACATCGACAACAATATTTTTTTTTTGCTATCATAATTAGCATTTTTGTTAGTTTTACCTTTGTTGCCTTAGCTTCTCATCAGTTTCAATAACTTCTGTGCAAGCTTAGATCCATAAACCTTATGGATCCAGCTTGAGGGGGAGTATTGAAGATAAAATTAAAGAGTAAATTAAGAAGTGTCAACTCCTTAATTCAAGGAGTAAATCAAGAAGCTTAATTCAATGAGTAAATTAAGGAGTAAATCAAGGAGTTGTTATCCTTAATTTAAAGAGTAATTCAAGAAGAAAAACAAGAAATCCTTAATTCAAAGAGTAAAACAAGGAATCCTTAATTTAAAAAGTAAATCAAGGAATGTTTAATTCAAAAAGTAATTCAAGGATTAAATCTCCTTATATATAGCTATAGAATTGTAATGAAAATATATGAAAGAAATAATACAACTTTGAGAAAACTTGTTTTATTTGGCAAGGCCTTAAGGCCTTGGCGTTTTCAACACCAATTTTCAACATGGTATCAGAGCAAGTCGATCTTTGTGAAAAAAATTGTTATTCCTCTATCGAAACATCATATGCTTATAGCTCTTGTAATTTTATCTATGCTTTCAACAGCAGAGTCTGTGATGTCTTAAAGTGCATTTGACACTCTATTAGAGCAATTTCTTGTTCAATTTTTTATTTTTCAAACCAAATTTCTTGGCGATGATGGATTAAATCTCTCCTACAACTTCTACCTGATGAGTGCTCAAAAAGCACTAAAATTATCATGATTTTATGCACATTAATTGATTAAAAATATATATATTTATATGTTTTATCATATATTTATATAAATTTGTCTTTTTCAGAATCACGGGTGTTTTTATTATTTTTCAGGTATTTTCACTTAAAAACGTAACTTAAAGACTCAAATAGGAATACTGGAAGTAATACATCACAAATATATTAATAAATAAATGGGAAAAGATCAACAAATATGGAAAAATTCGACAAAATGGGTCAAAAAGGAGAAAATCGCGCCGCCACGCCGCCCAGCCACACCGAGAACCGCGCGCGCCAGCGCCCAGCTGCGCGCAACACGCCCCACGTCCGCGCGCATCAGCGCGTGCCCAGTCCCAGTTCCGCATGCGCCCGCGCGCGTCTCTCCTGCTCCCGCATGCGCCCGCGCGCGTCTCTCCTGCTCCCGCGCGCGCCGTTACCCATTTCGCCCCATTTTCGCACGCAGCCGCCCCCATGATGTCATGCGAACGTCGTCAATGACCTCAACAATTGCACTCCGTGTTTTCACAATTTTTTAACATTTTTTCCCCTACTTTTTCTCTCCATCTTCACCTATAAATACCCTCCTTCTCTTCACTTCTAAACACACCTCAAAACACATTCTCTTCTCTCTTTCTTTCTTTCTTTTCTTAGATTTTTTAGTTTTTCTTAGTTTTAGAGTTCTTCTCTTTTTGAGAAGAACTAGTTATGTTTTTGTAATTTATTAGCTTTTTGATTCAATAAATGGGAGTGCAAATTTCGCTTGCAGGTTTTCCAGCAACGAGAATAACATCGAAGTTCTGTAAGGATTCTATTTTTTTTACAGTTATTTTTGATGCTTTATTCTTACATGTTATATTTAATTTGTCTGTGATTAAATTTAACTCTGCTGACTGTTTATAAACATGATGTAATAATAACGTTGTTATGCTTGCAAAATATTAAATAGGTAAAAATCTCTAAAATGAATTGATTTTATTTTTATTCAAGATTTTATATTAAGAATGTTAGAGAGAAATATATTATTTTTCATTACAAACTTAAATCTAAAAATTAGATTTTAAGGTTTAGTTATCTGATCTAATTTAGAGTAGTGCTCTTTTATTTGTTGGTACAATCGCCCGATAGTTAGAGTGAAGCTCTATTTCAAAAGTTTTTATAAGAATTATTATCTGAAAATGTATTGACAACATGTTTTCAATAGTGGTTTTAAAACTTAAAAGTTAGTACTCAGATAACTAAATTCTTAGGTTTAATGTGGACACCTTGAATAAAGTTTAAACTGTCTAACCCCACCAAAGGTGGCATTTAAATGGTTCATTTTCAATCTCTTAGAAAAAGGAATTAATTTAATTAATCAAATTAGTTATCAACCCCACCCATAGGTGTTAATTGATTTGTTTAGTTAATAAAGAATATCTAACCCCACCAAAGGTGGTATTCATACAAAAAAGAGAGAATCAATAAATATCAATTCATATCTTTAATAACCTAAATAATATGAGCAAGCATAATTAACTTAATTATTATATCCATAAATACTCTATGATTATAAATGATAAAATTTGCATAAATGTTTATTGAATCTATGTTTATTTTTATGTCAGTAGATAAAAAACATAAAACCCAAAATATCGTGACAGGATGTTTAGGATTTAATTTCGTTTTTAAAAGTTTGAATAATAAATTAAAAACCACATACATTCCTTCCTTAGATCGACCTTGGGAGTATACTTATCATTTTCTACGAAATAATTCGTGCACTTGCGAGAGTTTTATAAATAAATAAAACCAAAGTATCGGCAGGATCGGCGATGTCGGTTCTGCCTTATCACTACCTACCTAATGTGGAAGAGGAGTATTGTGGTCAAAGGAAAGGTCTCACATTGAAACCAAACTCTTGGCGATGATGAATTAAATCTCTCCTACAGCTTCTACCTACCTGATGTGGAGGAAGGGTATTATGGTAAAAGGAAAGGTCTCACATTGAATCCAAGCTATTGGCGATGATGGATTAAATCTCTCATGCAGCTCCTACCTGCCCGATGTGGAGGGGAAGTATTGTGGTAAAAGGAAATGTTTCACATTGAAACCAAGCTCTTGGCAATGATGAATTAAATCTCTCTTACAGCTTCTACCTACCTGATGTGGAGGGAAAGTATTGTGGTAAAAGGAAAGGTCCTATATTAACAACAACATTTTTTTTTGCTATCGCAATCAGCATTTTTGTTAGTTTTACCTTTGTTGCCTTGACTTCTTATCAATTTCAATGACTTTTGTGCAAGCTTAGATCCATAAACCTTATGGATCCAACTTGAAGGGGAGTATTGGAGATAAAATTAAGGAGTAAATTAAGGAGTGTCAACTCCTTAATTCAAAGAATAAATCAATAACCTTAATTCAAGGAGTAAATTAAGTAGTTTCCATCCTAACGAGTAATTCAAGGAGAGAGAAAAGAATCATTAATTCAATTAGTAAAACAAGGAATTCTTAATTCAAGGAGTAAAATAAGGAATCCTTAATTCAAGGAGTAAAATAAGGAATCCTTAATTAAAGGAGTAAAATAAGGAATCCTTAATTCAAAGAGTAAATCAAGGAATGTTTAATTCAAATAGTAATTCAAGGAGTAAATCTCCTTATATATAGTTATAAAATTGTAATGAACACATGAAAAGAAATAATACAACTTTGAAAGAGCTTATTTTATTTGGGTTCATAATATTATTCTTAGAATACAAAGACATTTGCGATATAGATTAGGTTAATTTGTCGAACCATGTAAAATTTTCATATGCATATTTTCTTGTTTATTTTTGCACTTTCGTTATTCTTGGAGCTAATAGTTAGAATATCCTTATTTAAGGACGATATGTAAACAAGAAAATTTGAGACTCGAAATGACAAAATTAAATATATATGGGTGCAAAAATGGCTTTTTAAGGTGTACTTAAATTAAAAATAGATGAAAATGGTGATGTTAAAAGTCATTTTAATAGGTTCAGATGATATGTTTCTAAATGACAACGGGTTAATGTGAAGATACAAGATGATGATTAGGCAATAATTTTATTATCTTCACTATTTGCTTCATATGATGTATTGGTGTCTTTACTACTTAAACAAAAGACTGCATTGATGATGATATGATAATAATTCTCTTAAAACTGATAATAGAAAACAACTAGCTAGTTCCTTGAGTTATGGACATTGCCTTGCTACAGGTGATGATTAAAGAGCAAGCTTAAATAATGAAATAAAAAAATGATATCTAAGTAAAGATAGCAATTAATTCAAGCCTATCAAAGATGTGATATTAAGTGTTTTTACTATCACAAGAAATAATACTTCAAAAGGTATTATAAAGAAAGATTGAATAATAAAAGTGACGAGAACGTGTGATACTAAGAATGATATAATTTGTATGGCAACTAGAGATAGTTCTTAGAATGACTAGACTTTGGATTCTACTTGTTCATTTCATATATGTGCGAATAAAGAATTGTTTGATAGATACAAATCTTATGATATGTGTGATATTGTGATGACTAATGATTCAATAAGTAAGATCATTGAATAAATATTATTAAAAATAAAGATGGTTGATGGAGTTGTTCGAACATTAGGTGATATAAAACATGTATTCAACTTAAGGAAATTTTTGATTTCTTTGAATAAGTTGTATACTTTAGGATATGATTTTTCGACAAGAAACAAACCTATAAAGGTTGGTAAATGTTCCTTGGATATTATAAAAGAAAAAGAAACAATAACTTATGTAAGTTGATTGAAATCTTATTAGAGGTGAAACTACAGTAATTTTTAAGCATAAATGTTGGTAAAAAGTTAAACATATATTGTAAAAATAATGGAAATACGAGGTAAGAGAAACATGTCATATTCAATAAAGAGATTATAGTGTTTGGTGATAAAAATATGGTATTAAAGGTTTACTTTCAATATCAAACAAAAATAAATAAAATAATTTTTGGTTAAAAATGAAGTGATAAGTCAACCTTATTTTCAAATAAAATATTATAAAAACGTGTGTGAATATGTCATGGTTTTGGTGTTAATAGCTTGTAAGTTAAGACGAAGATTATTGAAAAAAGAAAACTCGATAAGGTGTTGAAGACATGAAGCCGTAGGCTTTACACATCCTTACATTATATGAAGTTAGGGATGGACAAAAAAATCGCGGGTTTGGTTTTTAACCGATAAATTTCTAAGATGGGGACGATTTCGGGTAAAAACCGAATATGAAACAACAGTTACCGTTCGGTTACAGTTATACTAAAAACCGTACCTGTCCGTACCCAAAATTAATTATATTTAATAAATTAAATTATATATATATTTTGGTTTTTTTCGGGGGTTTTTTCATAACCGTCCCGAATCGTTACCCGCGGATAAAAAATTATCCACGAATCGTAACGGTTTTCGGACGATTTTAGTTATAGATTTTATAATTCAGTTCGGGGACGGTTATATCAAAAACCATCCCCAACCGTCCTTCGGCCATTCCAATATGAAGCAAGGGTTTAATATTAATTAGTCAAAGTAAATGGTTTGGTATAGCGTAATACAGTGGCCTTATTGCTCACCTGCTTATATGTGTTAGTTAATATTGAAAGTTGTTTTTTTAAGAGAAACACCCATGACAAAAGAAGGAAAAATTAATTTACTCTTTTTTGATTTTGTATGATATGATTTGCAATAAAAAGTAAAAAAATATAATTAATATTTTAATTTCTTTATTTTAGATATGTATGTGTGAGATTTGAATGTAAATATAATTTTGTATTTGAGTAATATTTTGGATTCATAATATTATTTTTGAGATATTAGATATTAAATATTGAATTAAAAATATTGTATAATATTAATAGTGATATTAGTAAATTTATTTATGATTTTTGGTATTTATTAAGTTAATTTATCAAATCATACAAAATTCTTGTATGCTTTTCTTTATTTATTTTTACTATTTTATTATGCGTCTATGTCCAACATAAACAACTTATAAGATATAAACGTGGTGTCGAATTGGAATCAATATAAGTTTATTAAATTAAAAATAATATAATGTTTGTTGAAATTTTAGCATATAAATTTAAAAATATTTTTTAATAGATAATAAAAGAAAAAATAGAAAGAAACAAGAACATAGATATATATATAATTATTTTATTAAAAATATACAATATGATTAAGGCAAAAAAAAAAAAAACTTACGTAAAAGCCCATAAAACTACACATCTCCCCATGTTTATTTCGCAGCTTTAAGGGTTGTACCAGGACTATAAAGACAGTTTCTTCTACAATTTGTCAATAGGATGGGTGGAGTCGATACCCTTTGCTTATATTTTTTTTTTCATTTTTTTCCCCTCGATTTAAAATTTCTCTTATTTAATTTAATTTTGGGAGGATACACGGAGGATCCTCAAATAAAACATAAAAATTAAAGTGATATTTTGAATATTTTTTTATCTTTTTAATGATTTTTTATTTTTATTATAAAAAATTAAACCAATAATAAACTTTTTATAATAAAAAAAGAAAATTTTAAACTAATAAATAAAAAATATAATTTTTATGTGAAATGAATAAGTATAAAATATATATAACAATAACTATATAATATTTTATATTAAATAATCTTACTATAAATTAATTTGAAATAATATCAATAAGCTATAAAACAAATTGGATTTTAGAATTTAAATAAATAGTTTAAATAGTTTTTATAAAATAAAAATTATTAATGATTTAATAGAATAAAAAATAACTTAAAAATAAAAAATAAAATATTTAATAAATTACTTGTAATTTATTTGTGTTCGTTAAATTTACTTAAAAATTAAAAATATATATTTATTAAAATATGGTATATAATTTTAGGAAACAATGAATACAATCTTCATTATCACCTCATTTATATTATAAAATATAATATTCACTTATTTTATCCAACTTAACAAACATATGTTCATGCAAAAAAAATAAAGGTATCAATTCGTGATTTTTGGATTAATTTAGATTAATTTAATTTATTCCAAGTAAAATTGATACAACTATAACCAAAATCAGATTTAATTATAATATTACCAATTTTAACACAAATTAACAAAACTTATAACAGCTCAAATTTGTCAAATTGATCCAAATTTTTATTTATATGTATTAATTGATTTTTTTTACCTTATTTAACTTGTGTTAATTTAAAATATGTATATTTTCTTTTAATTTTTAATCTAATTAAAATAATAAAAGCTTTAAACCAAATACATTCTAATATCAAATATACAAATAAAAATTTTGTTATAAGTTTTTACAAAACTATAGAGTAAAAAGTTTTAAAGTCATAATAAATATATTATAAAATAACTCAAAGAATTACTGCTTAAAATTAAAAAAAATGAATAAATTATTTAAACTTCATGTAATTGTGATCAGTGATAACATAATATATTTACAAAAGTAATTAAAAATGAAAAAATTATAATCCAATTTAATATACTCACAAATAAACCAATAAAATCACACTTTATATGAAATAATTTATAAATTCAAAAGAAATTATAATAAATCTTATTTTTAAATAAAATTACGAATTCTTACATAACTACCTAAGTTCGTTAACAGTTAATGATAAAATATTATATAATTCTTATTAATAAGTGAATAATCAATATATGAAGAAAGAAAAAATTATAATAAAAATAATAAAAAAAATATAGTAAATTTTTTATGATATAAACTAAACTCACCATAAAAAATATAATAATATCAATAGTATATAACAATAATTATAATTACTTTTATTTTCATGTTATTGATTTGGTTCTAATCCAATCCTAATATTTTCATCTTATTTAGATTGGTTTAAATTAGATTTAAATTTAATTTGATTTATATTTAGTTTGTATTTCTTTAATTTATGTTCGTTTCGAAGATCACTATAACATAAATTGTCAAAGGAGAAAAGTAATGTTTGGGTTGAAGAATGAATATTTTAATTTATGCTTCTAGAGGATGCCCTATCTGTCAACAAGTATATGACTCACTCAAGCTTTCTCAAACAAGTAAACCAAAATAGAAAGTAAATTACAAAGCATCACATGTATCAAGTATCCACTACTGAGACCACTATGACATTTGGGCTAATATTTGGCGCACTCCACAAACTAACCCTCCTCAGCCACCCATATGTCCTAGTCTTACTGCTGATGGATATTCTCAATCTGCTAGTACTAATTATAGTCCTATTACAAACAATCCAAGGCCAGGATACAATAGCTGTCTGCACAACATTCATGATATCGCCAATAAAACTGGCAACAATCAAGGCAATCGTAACGGTGTTATCAGCATCGGCAACGTTCCTGCTGACGAGGCATGAAAAATATTTTCAAAGTAATGTTATTTGTCACAAATTTATGTCATTTCAAATGAGGTGGTAGAATTTTATTGATCACTGATGTAAGGAGTCTACTTACGTCATCTCAATGAGATGGTTATAAATTTAAGACAATCAATATTTTTCAGTATATTAATAATATCTATCAATTCTATTAATATTGCTTAACTTTGTTTAAAATAAGAGTTGAAACATTATTGTACTCTGAGATTACTTCCAAGCCCTCTCATCCAGTTATAATATATATGTAAAATATGAATTATATATTCTTTGGATTCTCCCCCAACATAATTTCAAATTTTATAGTTGATTTTCCATCTAAGCTATACAATTATTTAATTTGCCAAAAATAAACTATAAAATCATTTAAACCATAAGCACTTTAACATATATTATGAAGTACATTTTGACCATTAAGGCATTAAAAAACAGCTTTAAAAATATGAGAATGGTGCCAAAATGAGTTCCCTTATATAGCCTTGGTTGCGATGGAAAATTTCAATTTTGGAGTTTTGACTTTGGATAACGTGATTTATATCTTCTATATCAGGTAAAATAAGGCCCTTCCAAAACTTTTCATTCTAATTTTGTTACAAAACTTCTAAACACCGCATTTTTGAACATTAAAAAAAACACATAAATGAGAATTTTTAAATGATATGCTTTCCATGCTTCATATAAAAGATATTGTGCAAATAAGTAAACAGATCTCTAAATCCATATTAAAAAGGTTTTTAAGCACATTATTTGAAATTAAAATTCCACATTCTAAATTTTTTTATCAAAACGAAGGCTAACATGAATTTTGAAGTAATGTTTTCATAGCTTCATATGAAAGAGTTTAGGATAATAAATAAATGGATCATCCAATCCATATTACATAGACAAATATGGGAGAGAGTTAGTACATTTGCTCAATCACTTACCCCAAGTTAACCACACACTACTACTACCCCCAAAATCGTTCAACCATTATGGCATTACAATCTCTTTAAGCTTTTCTTTCTTGCATCTATTTTCTTCTTGTCAGCCTGTCCTTTTGTAAATCCATTCTCTCTCTTTTGTGTAATGGCTGCTGGTGGTGGTGGTGGTGCATTAGACCCACTAACCATTGTTTCTGTTGCGACTAAAACAGATGGGTGTTCGGGGAAATTTCCCCGGGAAGCTGCAACTGCAATAGGAGCAAATGGTGCTGCAGCATTTGTTGTTGAGCTTTTTTGGTCTGCATTAACTGGAGAATTAGACTGGTCAATGTTCAATGCGGTAGTGGACTCAGAAATGGCCCCGGTTTTAAACTTGGGTTTTGGCTTGGCATGGATCCCAGTGTAAAGCCTGCAGGAGGATTGACAGCACTAGTTTTCATAAAAATGAGCAATTTTATATCTAAAAGTAATATTTTACTGTATTATTATCCACAACTCTCTGTTTTTCCCCATAATATCAGGGCACACAGTCATTTTTCCTTCGTTTAAAAATTAACCCCCTTTGATAACTGGTTTCATTTTGGCGCAAAAATTAAACACCTTATAATCTTCATTTAGTACCTTAATAGAAACTTTACAGTCCCTCCCGGATATATCTAACATTTTCATTCTAAACACCTAAATGCTTATCTTAAAATCACTTTTAAACAAACCACTTCATTTTAAACCACTTCTATTGAAACTGCTTTAAAGAGAAACACCCAAACAGGCCAATAATTTTATGATAGGAGACTCTACAACACAAAACATGGCTTTCTGAGCCCAAAACCACTCAAGGGTGGGATACAGTTTTTATGAACAAACTTCACACCAAGCAACACGTCACATGTCAATTGCTTAAACCTATGTACCTAAATATGATGCAGAACACTTACCGGGCATGTCTTGCATACTCTTCATAGTTTTCAAGCAGCATCTTACCAGCCTGCTCATTCAAGGCAGATTCTGGAAATGGTTCAATCAACAAACACCTAACAACCTGTTAACATAAAGCTCAAAGTCAGACTAACCAATATTACTTTATAAGACAGCTTTCCTCTGATAGAGATTTCAACCATATAAAGAACTTACAATAAGAATGTGTCTCAATCCAAGACTTGGATTCCAATCCTTCTTCAACGTGTTAACACAGATTTCCCCTTTAGATGCAACATTTGGATGAAAAATCTTGGTGAGAAAGTAACCTGAAACAATTGTGTAAAGGATACAATAAGCTATAGAAAAGAGCAAAAAAAAACAATGAAAATCAAAAGAATAATCTTGGGGTCTCTGTTTATATATATATATATATATTTTCATACAAGCTTAGAAAAAATAATTCTAGCCTATCTTAAACCACCAAAAATTAACCACAGCAAACATTATGACTTCACTGAATGTTCATAGACAAACCTTTGGGAGGAGAATGTGGGAAATCATGTGACAGTAATAACTTCATGCGGAAAACACCATTCTCATATGGAGTTTCAACTGCAAGATCAAAGATCTTAAATTAATGAACTCCTAACAATTATCAGAATTCATGAGCTAGAGCACAACAGAAGCTACAAGATAACACATGCCTGGACCCTCTATATCAGCATATATGGTTGAAAAGTCATCATCGTTTACCACAACTTTAATGCCCTCGGGAGGGGAATCATCAAGATTTTTCAATTCCTTAGCAAGTTGCTTAATAACATTTGGTGGAAGATTTTCATTGGTTGCCTGAGATCATGGCAAAATTCAAAGAAAAATCAGAATAATAAATAACTGTAAATGGAAAAATTGAATAAAAAAATGTTGTTTGATGAAGTGAGACAGAAGTACCATAGTCACAAATATGGAAATGGCAGAATGCCGATAGTAAGAAGAATTTACTTATTCACCAAATACTGAGAACCAACCCTTCAACCTTGCAGAGAAGAAAGCAAGGAGAATGACTAAGCTGTAGGGAAAGAGGCCTGCAAATCATAAATAAACATTTTGCACCAAAATAGACCATGACAACTTCAGAAAAAGTTTCAGCATTTCAAGTAATGAAGGAGCCAGAGATAAAGAAAGGTAGCAACCATATATTACAGCATTTCAAGTACATAAATATCAGTTTCTCAATAATCAAACGCTCAATGATTCCACAAAGCTATAACAAGAGGAACATAGTGACTCACTTTACATTTCACAAGGAGCTAAGTGAAAGTCAATACGTATATAACCATTTTCTTTTTTCTGTGGAAAAGGAAGACATGATGAAGATAAGTAAAAGCTCTAACCTTTCAAGATACCCATTTCAGATCAAGCTAAAAGAAAACCCTAATTTCCCATAAATCACAAATTCCATTACCACAAAGAAAGGAATACAGATTTTCTGCGCACGTATACGAATGAAATTAACCAAAGAAAACAGAAATCGAACTGTCCATATAACTAGAAGATAGAAATGCACAACTTAAAAAAGCCAAAGAAAGATCTTGCACATTCATTACTAAAATCCTCCTACAAACCGAGAAGGCAAAACAATCAATCAATTTCATTACCGTTCAACAGATTATACATTAATCAACCTCAATCGCAACAAAAAAGAGGGTACAAATTAAAGAATAAAAGCAGAATCCATACGAGAAAGCACCTTATCGTTCACACGGAAAAGAGTTCAAGCTTTGAGGTGTACAATTCATAGAGAGAGAGAGAGAGAGAGAGTACTGTGTGAGAGAGAGAGACTTGAAAATGAAATGATTGAATTGTTTGATAATGAGGAAAGAGAAAACTAGGCGCTTAACATTCTTTATATTTAAATTGATTGTAAGAAGAAAAACAAAATTAAAATTGAGGAGCAGATATAATTTAAAAAATAAAGAATTATGAATTAATTAACCTATTCAACATATTACTTTTAATATTCTTGATAAAAAAAATATATTTATTTTTTTAAATATTAAAAATATATATATATTTGTATTATAAGATAAATAAACACATATTTTTTATTGAATAAATTAAAAATAAAATATAAAAAAATTATATTATATTATTAAACGATTAGTTAATTAAAATAATTTCTCTAAACAATGTGCCACGTTGAGGGTTTAATAGTCGTTGGATTTTCTCAGAGGTGGTAAAGAAATGCACGCGCTCAAGTAGTTCGTGATTAGTATTTTTCAATCATCTACAATTTTTTTAATTAAATTTGAAAGGAGGTATTTATATTTTATTTTAATATTTATTAATAAAAATTTTATTCTATGATAACACCATTTAATATAATTAATTATACAATTTAATAAATAATTTATGCATATTTATCATGTTGTTACAATAAAATTATTATCAATATGTCATTAATTTTTACAATTATGTCTTTCATATCATTTGAACACAAATTTACTTATTTTAAGCAAAAATTAATAATCATTTTTATTTTAATAAAATCTAATTATAAAATTATATACACCTAACTGTTTTTGAAGCTCTACTATTTTTTTTTGTCAAAAAAAAATAAATCTCATGAGAAGAATAATATGTTATATTTATTCGATAATTTAAAAAATTACTATTTATTCGTTTAACACAAAATATTTCATAATTTTAAGAAATAATAATGCATTCAATTTAATACAATACAGTCGGTTTTGAAGGTACACTTTGCTATATATGGAATTAATCCTCCCCTTAGTATTAGAGGCTTTAATTAGTGCGTGTATTATAGATTCCGAGTGGATAACGAAAAAGGGTTGGTGTTAGAAAAAAATAATAAGGAAAATTATAAAGAATAAAAAATTGAAAAAGAAATATGATTTGAAATGTGACAACGAATTGAGTAAGGCCTTCGGAGGTTGGGTGGTCGTCAATCGCAATTAGCCGTTAGTGCCTAGTGGTGCCAGCTCTTTTTTCTTTTTCTTTTTCTTTTTAAAACAAATTAAGGTACAACAACTTGTGTCTGTTTGTTAGGGGTGGTCGAAGGGTTGGATGCCGAAGCCGTAGTTTAATTCAATAATATATATGTATATCAATATATGAATTTATATTTTCATAATATTATATTAATATCTAATATGTTTAATTTTAAATATATCAACGATATAAAATTAAATTTTTTAACACAATTCCAAACAAAAAGTAAAGAATAAACTTTTTTAAAAAATTTGTTTTCTACCATAAAAGCAATTATCATTCTTCAATTCGCTATTTTCTAAAAGTAATAAAACTATTACAAATTCTATTAATATTGATTAGATATATGTCTTTTTTTTTTAAAAAACCATCATTTTTCTTTTGTTTTTCTCTAAAACTATCACCTTAAACATAATTTAATTTCTTTAATTTTTTTTATTCTCTCTCAAATTTTATCGTATCAATTTATTTTTGAGTTTAATTAAAAATTAAATATATGAAGTTAATAATCTTAAAAAAATTAGTTATTTAAGGAAGTGTCAAGATAATACGATGACAATTTTTAATTTTTTGTGCATGAAAATATTTTAGTGGTGGAATCATAAAAACAAAAACTTTCCTTTACTTAGTAACTCTTGTTTAAAGGTTTTTTAAACTCTATTTATGAAAGTTCAAATAAAAGATTCAAAAAATAACAAAAATGATAAAGATACATATGATGAAAATGATGCTTCTATTTAAGTGAAATTGTTGTCTTTTTTTCTAATCCTTAGATTCTAACAACTTTAGTACCGATCGTATTACACATAGTGAAAAAATAGTTTTTATCATTAGATGAGAAAGAATTATAGTTTTGTTATCCTAAAAAGTATAAAAAATACATGTTTATTGTATGTTTTATAAAATATCATGGTGCGAATTGATTTAACATATTTTTTTCTAAAATATTATAGAATAAATTGATTTAACCATACTTTATGGTGAAGAATAATATAGAGCAAATATAAAAGGCTCAAGAATAATCTCTTGCATATATTGTAGTATAATCACTGATTAATTTTTATTTTTATTTTAAAACTAGTAATAAGTGGTGAAACAATACTACTGACATGCATCTAAATAGGATCATTGATTAGATTCTAAAAAATTAAACATAACTGTTAGATATATGACACATAAGTTGTATTAAGTAGTCAAATGGTTTCCTCCAACATTTTCCTGTTTAAAACTTGGTTGTATTTAGAAAAAATTAGCTTGGATCTTTTTGGTATTTCAAGTCTATAATTTTTAAATGAAATATTTATAACTTATTATAAAATAAAATTAAAAAACAACTATTTATTTAATTAAATCTTAATTTTAGACCATTAATTTATCTAAAATTAAATATAAAAACTACTAATATATTACGATGAAAATATAGATTAATACATATATATTTAATTGAATAATGATATTATTAAAGTATCAAATCTGATGGTCAAAAGCTAAGGATTGCGATTCAATCTACAATCTTCAATACAAATACAAATCGACCTCATACAAACTATTTTTTAAGTTAAAATTAATTATTAACTTTTTATGTCGTTAATATATTGAGTTTCTTACCATAATAAATAAAAAAATTAGTTAAAATAATTTAATTTATTATAATATTAAAAAATATATAAATTTTGATAATAATAAAAATATAAATAACATAATGCGAAGATGCACAATTCACACTTCAACAAATCAATAACTAATTTGAGAGAGAAAGAAATTAAATAATACTTTTAATATTATTTTGCTAAACTAATTACAACAAAAACTACATTCATCCTTTGACTTTTATAGCTATTTATTACACAATGTATTATACATGTGTATGATGATGATGATGATGTTTACGCTACTTGTAACATAATTATAACAAAATCTAACAACTCTAACACTAATAGGATACCCGCTTGATTCAACATCTCAATACAAACTCATAATTTTGGTAAAACCTTGAGTTTGGGCTTAAAAAACAAAAAAAAAAGGAGAATGTAAAGGTTTAGTAAGACAATCAACTATCTGATCATTTGTAGAGAATGCTCAAAAACAAGAGAACCATGCATAACCTGATCCCTTAGAAAATGGTGATCCACGTCAATATGTTTAATCCTTGCATAGAAGACAAGATTGTGACATAGTGCTTTTGCACTAATGCTATTAGTAAAGAACTGGTGTTTGTGAATGAGATGCATAAGCTCAATCAAGAGAGATTTCGTCCAAATTATTTGAACTAATACAAGAGTCATAGCCCTATATTCATTCTGTGTTGCTTCGAGATACAACCTTTTATTTTGAATTATGTCATGAAACTAAATTTACACCAAACTAGATACAATATGTAGTAGTGTTTCTTCTACCATCAGGACAGCTAGCATAATTAACATCACAAATACCCAATTAATTCCAACAACTCAGACTTATACAAAGTAGGACCAAACTTCAAGGTTCCGTTGATATATCTCAAAATCGTTTTGAAAACAAGCATATGTAAATCAGTGGATAAGACCATTAATTGACAAAGCTTATTTGCCCCAAAAGCAATCAAGCCTTATAAGGGTGAGATATTATAAAAAGCCTACTAGTTATCTATACTCAAAAGGATCATACAATGTATGCCCATCAATGTTACAAAGCAACTTACCTAAAGTCATAGATGTAGAGACATGCTTAGCATCACCAAGACCAACCACTTCCAATATTTACTTTCATGAAAATTTGATGAGATCAATATACTCTTGAAACATTATAGGTGACTTCAACACCTAAGAAATAATGATGGCAAAATGAAAATGCAAATATGATATAATATAATCAATAAGAGATGTTCTTATCTCTATAACCAAAATATCATCAACATATTGTATTTATCACTTGAAGAAATAAGAAAGTATCAACTCTTGAATTATGAAATCCCATGCCAAGCAAACAATTGCACAACTTTTGATACCAAACTCATAGAGCTTGCTTTAACTCATACAATATTTTTTTTAGTTTGCACACCATATAAGTACCACCCATTTCAAACCCAAGGAATGATGCATATAGACATCTTCAAGTAGTCACCATAAAGACAAGTATTATTGACATCAACTTATCTAACTTTCTTACTCTTAGATAGTGCAAATGTTAATACAATTTGTATAGTGAAAGTTTTTACCACTAGATTAAAAGTTTCTTAGTAGTCAACACCAAACTTTTGCAAAAAAAAATATAATTATAAGTCTAGCCTTATATGTGTCCAAAGCTCCATAAACTAATAATTTAGCTCTGAATACCCATTTACAGGTAATAAGAGAAACTCCCTTTCACAATGGCACTAACACTCAAGTATTATTAGCATTAATTGCATTTATTTCAAATTGCATAGCCTTTTCACTCTTTAATTTTTAAAGCTTGTTTATAGCTCCTTAGTTTATGAAGAATTGAAAATGAAATAGTTGAAAAAAACATTGGGTTTTACAATACCTCACTTGGACTTGGTGACCAGGTAATGGGAATTAGAGATTTTAGAAGAAGAAACGGGCTCAATTGACATATGCACAAATAGTTGTAAGTCATTTGATGGTAATGGTTCAATATCAATATAAGGCTATTTAGGGTCAGACAAAACCAACATCTTATTTTCAAGGGCAAAGAAAGCTCTTCAAGACTATTAGAATTGTCATAAGGAATGGTAGAAGGAGAATTAGACAGGTTGCCTAAAATAGGACTACCATTTTGAACAACATAGATAGAAGTGTTGAAAGGTGAAGATAAGATTGATATAAGAACTAAAAGAGGGACTATTTTTTTGATTAATAGAAATAGGTAAGCTATAAATATAAGAAAAGAAAGACAGAATGTGACTTCTCAATAGGTGAAAGACATGTAATTGGAAAAGTAACTGGAACAAAAATTATCACAGAAGGTTCACAAGATTTAGAAGAATTAGATGACAACTCAATAAAAGGAAAACAACTCTCGTTAAAAACAACATGTCTATTCATAATGACTTTACCCAAGGACTTGTCCAAACACAAATAACCCTTTTGATGCATAACCTAGCCAATAAAGACATACTTTATAGACCAAGAGTTGAACTTGTCATGGTTATAATTCCTCATGCATGAAAAGCATTGACAACCAAATATCTTTAAGGCATCATAAGTTGGTGCTTTGCCATACAACATATCAAAAGGAGACATGTCATATAGTACTTTTGTAGCCCAAGATTGATCAAAAAAGTTTCAGTTTAAGTTGCATAGAGCCAATAAGCAATATGCATATGAGCAATAAGAAGCAAAGTCATACCTCGTTCAATAATGCCCTTGTAATGACACTTCATAATCCTATTTTGTTAGAAAGTATGTGGACAAATGAATCTGTGTAAGATACCTTCTTGTCGAAGTTGAGTCATACGTGGCTTAAACTCACCACCTCTATTAGTTTGAATGGCCTTGTATCTTAGCATCAAATTGCATCCTTACCATACTTTTGAAAAGAAGAACAACAGATATGGTTTGATCCTTAGATTTTAAAATAAAAATATCTATAATAGACACAAAATACTTTTGAGATGAACATGCACTCTTGGAAGCTATCTACAAATATATGTATAACAAATCAACAGGTTGTCTCACTATATTGTGAGAAAAGACAAAAGGTAAACAATGAGCTTTAACTAATTGACAGTATTTATAAAACAAAGAACCATCGTTTTTGACTACTACTAGTAATGCTAGAGATATTTTATTGATGTTGAGCAATTTTAATAATTGAAAAGAAAGGATGTCCCAACCTATTATGTTATTTTTCCAACCAAGTAAGAAATAATATAATATCATTATCACTTGAACCAGATGATGAAAACCCACCCTGCATCTTATACAGACCATGCTGACTATAACCTCTAGCCTTGATTTTCTTGGAGTGAAGATCCTTAACAGAAAACCATAAGGATCAAATTACACTAAATTTTTATTTTTCTTGCATAATTTATTTATAGGAATTAAATTTATAGTAGCTTCATAAGTATGTAAAATACTCTATAAAGAAATATCACAATCACCATAAATTTTAACAACACCTCTACCAATACAAAAGATAGAGATAAGAGTCATTATTACCTAATGTAATGCTCTCAAAGCCAAAGTATGGAATAGAATCAAAAATAGCAATTGCATCAGAGGTGACATTGTGGCTTGTACTTGTGTTAAGCATCATATGAAGAATCTTGAGATGAACCAGAGTTATTATCTCCATATTGTGCAACCATATCCTGAGGAGAAATAGAATTTCCAATAAGAATATCTCATGAAACAAAGCAAGATTGAGCATTGTGGTCAACCTTAACACATAATTGATACATAAGCTTCTCAGACCCCTTTTTTTAGAATTTTTGGGAGAACTAGCTGAGACATTCTTAACACCTTGGGGTTGAAATGAATCTTGAAAAAATTGTTTAAAAGTTTGTGTAGAGGTATGCTTACCACCTTTGTTATTAAAGAACCTAAAATGTGCACCTCTTTCTTGAACCTTGGCCACATTTGCATGAAATGTATCATGATCAATACTAGACTATTTCTACAACATCTTTTCCTAACCTTCAAGATAGCTATGAACTGCATTGATTGACGATAAAATTTCTCTCATTTGTATGCTTAAAAAAATTATTGTATCTAGATCCGAGACCTCTTAATCCCATGGTAAAAGAATTACCAACAATGGTTTTGGTTTTAAGCATGTACTATGCAATAGTTAGCCCACCTTTAGTTGAGGTTTAAGCCATTCTCTCAACTCCATAGCCTTCAATTGAATAAGATTCTTCAACTGTAACCCATTGTTTCCTAGCTATCATACCACTATTAAGATACCCCAATATAACCACTGAAACATAACCATATATCCAACCCTTCATAATTGAATTCAATATGCTACAATTCAAGAAAGTGGGATATGGTGTGAAAAAATTATGATGAAACCTTGAAGGTATAACCAATGAACTATCAATGGCATCTTCAAGCCTATAGGCAATGTCATAGGTTAATACCTAGTTTCTTTATATTATGTAATTAAGTTAATCTAACTTTATCAAAAGACGCACATTGATAGGAGGAAAAGAAAAAAATACTTTTAGCCATTACATCAGTAAGACTCTACAAGTTCACCTTCTGAGGAAGAACATTTGCGAAAGCATTCAAACAAAGTGAGCTAACATCATCTTTATGGGGTTGATTCACAGGATTTTTGGTCATCATTGTTCAATTTACAAACTCAAAGCTTTGATAATATTCAAAAAATCAAGAACTAATTTGAGAGAGAAAGAAACCGAATAATACTTTGTATATTGTTTTAAGATTCTCCAATTGTAGCCCATTGTTTCCTAGCTATCATACCACTATTAAGATACCCCAACATAACCACTAAAACATAATCATATATCCAACCCTTCATAATTGAATTCAATATGCTCCACTTCAAGAAAGAGAGATGTGGTGTGAAAAAATCATTACAAAACCTTGAAGGTACAACCAATAAACCATCAATGACACCTTCAAGCCTATAGGTAGTGTCATAGGTTAACACCTAGTTTCTTCATATCATGTAATTGGGTTCATCTAACTTTATCAAAAGACACACATTGATAAGAGGAAAAGAAAAAAGACGTTTAGCCATTACATCAATAGGAGTTTGCAAGTTCACCTTCTAAGGAAAAACATTTGCAAAAGCATTCAAATCAAGTTAGCTAACATCATTCTTATGGATTTGATTCACATGAATTTTGGTCACCATTGTTCAGTTTACAAACTCAAAGCTTTGATATCATTCAATATATTAAGAACTGATTTGAGAGAGAAAGAAACTGAATAATACTTTGTTTATTGTTTTGCTAAACTGATTACAACAAAAACTATACTCATCCTTTTCCTTTTATAACTGCATACTACACAATGCACTACACAACACACGTGTATGATAGTGGCTTATAACAAAATTGTAACAAACTCTAACATCTCTAACACTCTCATGATAAACACTTGATTCAACACATGAATTACCATTTTATCCATACCCAACCCAATTGATTCAACTCGTACAAATCCAATCAAACTTGTTAGAAACACTAATAAAATTGTGTCATTGTATTGAGACATACATGTTACAATAGAGTGACAATTCATGATATTAATATTTGTTTAAATATAAAACTACTGTTATGTCAATACATTTTAATTATTTATAATTTGTGTTTAGTTTGTATTTCACAGACCATATTTATATGTATAATCGAATCATAAACTTATAAAAATCAATAAATATTTAATATTTAACAGTAATATATTATCATACAAATATAATATGTATGGAAAATATTCATATATCATAATAAAAATACTAATTAAATATGTTGTTTTGTTTTAGATCATATTTTTGTGTTCCACATTTTATCATTCAATTATAATAATAAATTAGATTATTTGATTTATTTTATATCATGTCTTATATTTCTTATTTTATTTCTGATTTTGAGTTTAGACACAAATTTAAACGATTTTGACATCAAGATCATATTTATATGAATACAACACAAAATATATTTCAACATAAAGACTATTATTTTTCTTTTTTGAGTAAAACAAACTTCTTTACACCATTAAAAACTTTCCAATTTTATCAAGAAAATCAAAAACTTCACATTCATCACTTTGATTATGAAAATACAACCAAAATTATGCAGCGAAAAGGATACGGAAGATCAATAAAAGAAAAAAGAGTGATGGAGTAAAAGATTACGAGAATATCGCAAGAAAAGTAAGGTTGAAACTTGAAAAGATAAGTGAAAGCCTATATTAAATTAAGGGTAAATTATACAAATAGTATTTATATTTTTATATATTTTATGCTTTAATTCTTTTATTATTTTTTCTTATGTTTTGTTTCCTTCTTCTTAATTTTCATTTTTTTTGGTCCCTTGCTTTTTAATTTTAACTCTCGGGAATCTTTATTTTTTTCTTATAATTCAATCTATTTATTTTTTAAATTTTTATACTTTGGTCCCTTATTTTAACAAAGTTGAGGAGATAAAGTGTAGAATTTAACAAAATTTAAACATTAATAGTACTTTAGTCTTTAAATTTTAATTTTAAATTAATTTTAGACTAAATGGGTTAAAAATAACACTACTAAAATATGAAAAATAAAAATAAAATTATCAAATCAAAATAAAATAAAAAATAATAAGAGGATCAAATAAAAAAATGTATAGACCATTTGTGCACTTCATCCTAAAAAATAAAAAATAATACAACCAAAGTGTAAAAATTAAAAAAATGAAGGGGCAAATTATAAGGAAAAAAATTAAAGATATCAAAGAGTAAAAATTAAAAGTTAAATGGCTAAATCATAATAAAAATAATAAAGGATTAAAGTATAAAATATATGTATTGTTTGTGTAATCTACTCATAATTTAATAGTGTAAAAAAGCGAGGACTAAAATGCAATCTTGCTATTTATTCAACCAACCCTAACATATTTCAGAACATGCACGTGGAAACTTACCAAACCAAACAATGCAAAGGGGTAGCTGGGGACTTAAATTTTGTGGTAGTTAAATAGGTAGCTACAAATTTGGGGTTTAAGAAGAGCAGACACTACGTCATCTCTTTTCTTGTGAGAGCTGAGACTAGAGAGGAGAGAGAGAGAGAGAGAGATTGAGCTGAGCACTATAGAGAGTGAAAGTGAGACATGGAGGACCAAAAAGCAAAGAAAATGAAGGTTCTATGCCTCCATGGTTTTAGAACCAGTGGGAGTTTTCTTCAAAAGCAAATTAGCAAATGGGATGCTTCAATTTTTGATCACTTTGACATGGTATGCATACAAATTCTTTGTTAGTTCAAACTTTTTTTTTTTTACTTTCTATGTTTGTTTGTAATGTTGTTAAAAATATCTTTAAATAGAAATAATTTAAGAAAGAAAGTGTTTTAGTCATAAACACTAAACGTGAAGCCTTGAAAGTACTTCTATTAAGTAGGATGTATATTTTAACTATGAATAATTAAAACTTAAAATTGTAATTATTCATAAAAATTCAATCATTTTTTTTAAATAATTTTAATCAATAAGGTGTTGGATATAGGTGGTTATTGTAATGTCGAAACTATGGTTATATATTTTTATTTTATTTAAAAACACGTTTTAAATAATTAAAAATGAAAATTAATGTAAATATTTAAAATAATATAATAAATTAATAATTATATTAATATTTAGTTTTTATTAATTAAATATATTTTTAAATAAATAAAAAAATAAAAAATATAATTAAACAATAAAAATATTATTATCAACTCATAATCATAATTATCAGTGAAATATATCTAAAATTATGATTATTAGCTTAACAATCTTTTCTACTTTCATAACTTTTTTGGTTGATTATAAAGCACTCTTTTACTCGTTTTTATGGGGCCACTAAAGGAAAAACAAACAAACACTAAGTCTGTTTCCTTATTTATATTGAATATGATTTATATTAATAGTAATTTTAATAGAAACATAGAAACAGAAGCTTAAAATGTATATTTTTTGGTTAGGATTATTACCCCACCATTTTTATTGTTTCCGCGAAGGTTAATTTCTTAAATTGATAAAATTACAATTTTGTATTTATTATATTTTTTTTCTATCAATTAAAATATTCTAATAGTGTTTTTGTCTGTTATTAAAATTTACTTGAAATTAACAAAAAAATATACAACAATAACCCACTTTTTAAAAATAATATTTACAATATCCATTAAAATTTATAATTATAGAAATAAAAAAAATACGACAGTAACCCACCTTTTTTAAAAAAAGAACATTTATAACACCCATTAAAACTTGTAATAATAATAAAAGATATTCTTATAACGAAAAAAATCATCAAGATTTAATTTTACATTAAATTCAATTAATTAAATGAGTTCAATATTAAATTAGATCAATGTTATTAGAGTTTTTTTTTATTATAAATTTTAGGTGTATTATTTTGAATAATTGTTTTTTCTTTTTTTAGCCATAACAGCGCTTATTACAAATTTGTTCGTTTGCCTTAAAAAAAAAAGCAATTTTATAATGTGAAAAATTTATTATTTTTTATCAACGTCCAGCAAGAAAAACCGTAGAATTTTCGAACATTTATTTAATCCATTTAGTGTCTTATTAGTTATTAGTGTTAATACACTTTGGATTTTGGACCTCCTTTTTGTGTGCATCAAAAATAGGATTTTCTAGATGGTATATTTCCAGCACAAGGGAAATCTGATATAGAAAGTATCTTCCCACCACCTTATTTCGAGTGGTTCCAGTTCAATAAGGTAATTGATTTTATCTTTTTATTTTTTATTATTTTTTTGCTAATAATTTTTAAGTGTTTATCCTAAAATAATTAATATTTATGGAATTATGGTACATAATCATGTCATTAATCTGCAGGAGTTCACTGAGTATAAAAACTTGGAAGAATGCATCAACTATTTATGTGATTACATTACAAGCAAAGGACCTTATGATGGTTTGCTTGGTTTTTCTCAGGTATATGCTCCCAATTCAATTGTCTTTTTTATATTCAATTCCCAAAAAAAAAAAAGCAAACTAACAAAACAAAAAATAAATTAATCTTTCATTTATTTATTAATGCCCAACAAGAATTAAATTAAATACTTAAATTCAAAGACTAAAAAAAACCTATTTATATGTAAAAGTGATACCATGATTTTGAATTAGACCCGTTCTCAAATTCAATTTGTTTGTCATTTAAACATTTTGGTTATTTAACTTTAATAAGGAACACATAAACCATTCAGTCTTCAAAACTAGAATGAGTTAATCACAACTCTGGCTAAAAAGTGAGACTAATTATAATAAAAAAAAATAAAAAAAAAACCCTTTAACCACACTGAAGTAAAAAAAATGTTATAAAAGTGTCAATTTTAACGATAGAATAGTTTATACCATTTGTATAACCTAAGTAACCAAAACGACCAAATAACATAATAAACACCAATCACTATGAATCGTGCTGAACAAATGTTAATGAAAACATAGTTCAAATATTTTTTTTCTTTTTTTCCTACCGATTAAAGCTCAATTGACTATAATCTAACTAATACTACAAACTGAGATTTGAAGCTACAAACTCGTGGGCATGGATTCTCACTGAAGGGTAATCAGTTGTTCTTGACTTGGTTCGCCTTAATTGTTATTTGATTAAATAAAAATTATCTCTCAGACCAAACTTTTACCTGTTCAATTTGAACAATTGGATCAAGAACAACAAATCTCTTTACCATGCAAATATTATACTGAAAGTGTTCTCCGTTACAATAGCTCAACAAGGTAATATATTTGTTTTTCCTTTTGCAGGGTGCAACTCTATCAGCACTTCTACTAGGATACCAAGCACAAGTGAGTCATTTCATTATGTCCCTCTTACTATCTCATTAAACAAAATTAATTGTCTTGCAAATAAAAATAAATTGTGCATATTGAAATAGACAATGTGGAAATACAGGGAAAGGTGTTAAAGGAGCACCCACCATTCAAACTGTATGTATCAATATCAGGATCGAAGTTCAGAGATCCAAGCATATGTGAAGTTGCTTACAAAGATATCATCAAGGTCAAATCTGTACACTTCATAGGAGCTAAGGATTGGTTGAAACTTCCTTCTGAGGACCTTGCCACTGCCTTTGACAACCCTCTTATTATAAGGCACCCACAAGGCCATACTGTCCCAAGACTAGGTAGGCTTCTCTCTCTCTCTCAATTAGGGGTGTCATTCATATCATGTTGTGTCTTTGTGTTCATGATAGTCGTGCTACATTCGCATATATTTTTTTTTAAATCCAGAATATTTGCAAACTCCAAAAAACCTAGCAATCAATTCTAAGCAAAATCAAATTTGTGTTGTGAGACAAATGATCAGCCCTACTCTCAATCAGTCTCTCTCTCTAACTAATTTGCATATTGGGTTATCATATAAGCAGATGAAGAATCAACTAAGCAGTTAAAAGAGTGGACTTCTGGAGTCCTCCAAGGCAATGTTGCTAGTAGTAAGCATGAAGTAGAAAATGGAGAAACAAAAGTGAAGGATGAAGAAACAAGTCATGAGATCCAAATCCCAGAGAAGAATGCAATAATGAAGAATATAATCAAGAATGAAATAAAGGTGGTGGAGACAGCAATATCAAATTAAAGAGTGGCTACGAGAACGAGGATTGATGCCAGCTCCCCCAATTCATTTAAATAGATATGACTATATGACTTGCTTTGGTGAATGAAAATGTGGAGGGTCTAATGCCTTTTCTACACTACTTGTATTCCTTTACAATAAGTTAATCAGGAAATGGTAATTAAGTTGCTTAAGTGACGTTATTTTTAGTTTTACTTCTCTCATGTCAACATGATGAACAACTTTGACTGTCAAGATCTCTTTCACCAAATAACTCAGCAAACATAAATTTGTGTTGACGTTGGTGAATGAAAAGGGTTCTCGAATCAAAAGTACAGATCAATCTCACAAATTTAATCAGGAATTCAACAAACTGACAAATCAACTTCTGGTAAAGGAAAACCACCTTCCACTATTTCATTTATAAAGCCTAACATAATTAAGAGCACCCAAAAAAAAAGAACATAAGTTTGCATAAGTGGACTAGGACCAATATATAGGATATACAATCATTGTCAAGAATAGGAATTCCTTGTCTTCTCTTGAACATTATTTGGATGAATGAGCTTACCTCCGGATGTCAAACGAGGCAGGCAATTGTTGTCAACGATATTTTCAATAACATTGTTCGCCCGTGATCCCATCATCCACAAAGCAGACCTCTTTGAACTGCCTTTACTGAGGAGGGCTAAATCATTTTACTCCAAGAACATAAGAATAAATTAGGCTAATGTCATGTCATGTTTCATCTTCATTGTCTATAAGTAAGCAATCTTGTATTTGCTCTCTGAGAAAAAAATAAAAATTATTATGATTATAATTGCCTAGCAAATAATAATAATAGTAATAACAATAACATTACGTTAGTCACAGAAAAAAACTTAAAAATGAAATGAATTTATATTATATCTTTCTATTAAATGGAAACCTCTTACATTGTTAGAACAGTTTCAACCAAATATTCACGTTGGAAAAACTAGACTTTCCTTTGTCTGCCAATTTAAATACAAGCTCCAAGCTCAAATGCCACATTTTAAACTTTTTAAAGACCATTTCCAAGCTTATGCCAGGAAAGAACTATACGAATAACAGTAGTTGAGGCATGTTACTTACCTTAGCATATCATGATTGTCACAGCTATCATACTTTGCTCGGGCAACTAATGGCTGGGGTAAAAGTGTATAAAAATCTTCAATTGATAAGGAATCATTAGGAAGTATTTGAAACCTACAACTTGAACAGCACTCAACACTAAATGGAACAGAGTTTGCACTGCACCTAGCAGCATCATTCAAACTTGGCAAATCAGATTTGCTGAGTGGGCTATTGCACATAGGACAGAATGACTGTGAGGAAATGGATTCATTGGGCTTAAGATTATATCTCTTCTGACGCCTCCGGGTTGCCAAAGGAACATTACAGTCATTAATTTCAGGAATCCTGTTGAAATGAAATGGTGTCAGCTTTCCGGCTGTTCTCACAATAGTGCACTGTCTAGAAGGATTTTCTTCCTGAAAAGGGAAGAAAAAAAAAAAAGAGGAACAGCCATAAAATCACAATTCCTGAAATACTGTAGCCTAGCAAAGTGCACAAAGACGCCAAGCAAGAAATTTATTCTTCAAAATTTGAAAGTGTTCTAAATCCACTAGAGAAATATTGTGGTACACCCATAAAAACATCAATATAGAAGGTCTCCGTTTGGTACCTGCAGTAGTGTCACAAATGATGAGACCAAGCCATTAATGCTGCTGTAAGAACTTTTGTTAAACTCCAGAGTCTGTAGGCTGCCTTGCCAATATGAGACATCTTGCCAATTATTCAATAAGGAATTAAGGATCAGAAAAATAAATGTAGTAAAAGGGGGCATGAATTACAAACCCATCAAGGCGACAAAGTATGTTGAGTTCTTGTGATAGACAATCACGAAGTGGATGCACTACTGGGGTATCCCACCTTGCATCAACATATTGTATATCTGCTGGTAGGGAATATCCTTTTCCCTGCAATGGTAAAACAAATATGAAAAATCAAATTCCATTCCAAGATTAACCCATAAATTAGCATTATCGTGGATACAAATGATTGTCACTCAACAATTGAGCAAAAATAGTGGAAGCTATTTATAATAAGAATACCAAAAGAAATTAAAATACAAGATGATATGGCCTTCCATAATGTGACAAATTTTACATAAAGGAAAAGCATCAAAACTACATGAATTTTGGTTCATATAACTTACTTTGATGGGGATAAAACTTTTACTCTTTTTCTTGGTAAAGTTAATCCATCAAGATGATCCTAAGTATTTTCTTTTAAAACAAATGTATGGAAAGACAATAAAGTGAATAACAATCAAGGATTCAACTTTGAAAGGATTATATAAAGGGGATAGTGGACAACAAAAACAACAGTCATCTATATCTACGTGTGAGGATAAGAATCCCCAAATACACAATTTCCCAGGAAGAATTATTTGAAATAGCCAATAATCTATTTCAAGTTTCAGCTACTAAGGCCAAGTACTTTATTTTCTCTACTACCCAACTGTCATAACCATTAATGGCAAACAATGCTCAACTCTTGAAAAGAAAACTACAAATTTGGTGTGTGAAAGCATTGCCAACATTTAATAGTCCACATATGCTTTATTTTATAAATGTCAAAGATAATATTAAAATACAATGCTTCCATCCAAAGAAATCTACATACTGACAGAGAAGATCAAAGGTTATATCAGGGTGGAAAGAGATGAACATAAACTGAAATGAATTTAGAAAACAACCTTCACTACGGCAGAAATGACATGAGAAGCAATCCTCGATGTGCACAATCCAAGTATAAGTCTGTTGTATCCATATTCTGCCGCAATCTGCAATAGAAACAATATGTTATGAACAACAGGTTCTCTAAGCCTTTGTTGTGTACTTCTATATAAACATTGCTTCTATGGGCAAACCTTTTGCAAGCAAAGCATCCGTAGATGTACCAAAAGATCTTCTTTACCAGTGGCATCACTAACAGCATCTAGTAACTTTCTCAATCTTTCCTCTCCATCACTGGAATTGGAAGAAAATATACCTTCAATAGGAACAATGTACAAATCTTTTGTTGGTGGGCTCAGATTTGACACGATCATTTTGATGTCCTGGTCAACTTCATGAGAAGGCACACCAACAGAATTTTCATCTATAAATGCAACTCCAACACCAAAAACTGGTAATGATTTATCCCTACTCGCATCAAAGTTCCTTTGTGCTTTCTGTTGCATCTCGTGTACAAACTGCAAAGCAACCCTGCAATGAACATACATTCAGAGCCTCTTATGGTATAAACTCGAACAATAAAATAGTAACCCATCTCAAAATTGTAACAAATCCAATAAGCAAGCTCTCTGATAAGAAAGAAGTAACTATCCCCCCCCCCCCCCTCCCCTCTCTTTTCCCTTTCAATAAGAAACATCCATAATCGCTTAAAAAAACAATTTTGGTCGCCAATGTTATCAATAGGGCAATAATATTAACAATACGAACAAACTTCTCAAATGATTCAAATAAATAACGAAAATTTAAACACTAAAACCAGCTACTTTTCTTCAATATCTACCATAACTAAGTACACATCATACAGTCTAACAGACATATCCAATTCAAAGCTCATGACAAGTCCTAATAAAATTATTGTTTAGCTTCCGGTTAACAAACAAGCTTAGACGTAAGAAAAACATAAAATAATTGCCAAAATTCAGTCTTTTTCTCTCATTCATATCAACCCAGCACATACTCGAACAATTTACCCACAAAATCAAATCAAAAAGAGCCACAGAGAGAGAGAAGAACCTGGAACAAGGACCACCAGAAAAAGCAACAAGGACTTTATCAGTCGGAGTTAGCATCGCGTGCGAGGTAACTGCAAACCTGAACTTCCCGAACAGATTGCTCCGAAAGCAATCTCTACAAAACTGAGCATCATTACCGATACCATTATCACCTGAAGACATGGGCAGTTGAGATTTGCACTTAAGGCATAGATTGAGATTGTGGTTGCCATTGCTAGTAGTTGAGCTTCCTGGTTTGGTCTTTGAGGTTGGATTTATTGCTTCGACTTGTTCTTCGTCTACTTCATCTTTGTAGCAATTTGATTGGCACCCTGAAGAATTGCACGTCATTGTAATGCTCCTTACAAGTGAAAACCCTTTTCTCCTAGTTTTCAAATAGGATGTCAGTTATGGAGTGAGAACTGAGAATTGGGGCTTAGGGTTTTAACTCATATTTTCGAGAGTATCTGCCTATCTAACTTCCTTTGTAACAAATTGTAATGATGTACTTCCTAACTTGGTTTTTAAATTTTACATTAAAAAAACACACTTTTTAAATTTTTGTGAAAATTGAAAAATTGGAGAACTATAAATGTTTAATGAATTATGGTGTAAAATAGCAAAAATCAAAGGATTAATAATATATTTTTTTCCTTTTCAGTTTACTCTTACTCTAACAATCTATTCTAAGGTAAATAAGAGAGAGTTTTTAAATTTTTTTTTTAATGACAAATTACAAATTATATCTTCCAACGTAAAGCATTTTCATTAATAACTTAATAAATATTTGAGCAACTAAGAATATAGATCAATCACAAAGAAATAGAAGTTCTTAGTGAATATATTTATATATTTTTAGAAATATTTAAAGGGGAGATAGGTGGTAAAGAGAAAAAAATAATTCTCTTTAAAATTTGGTAATTATAATCCTTACAAATTATTTAAGCAAATATATTTAATAAATTATCTTCTATGATCGATAAAATTTATATCAAATTTACGTTTCTTATTTTAATTAATCTTTCATTAATTTTAAATTTTAAATAATAATATAATTTAAATTATTGATTTTATTTAAGAGAAAAAGGTAACGTTAGTTTTTTTTATAAAAGATGTCATTTATTCTTTCAAATTTAAGAAAATGACATCTAATTTATTTATTTATAAAAATAATGTCAAAAAAATATTTAATAATTTAAATTTATTTAAAAATAAATAAAAAATATCAAAGATATACCAATTATAAAATGGAATTAAAATATGATAATATCCTTGTTAATTATGTTTATAATTTTTTTAATTTAATATAACGAAAATAAATAATAAAAATACCCTCATTAGTATTCATTTAAACAAATTATTTATGATTCTTTTTTTATTAGTAAAATAACTAATAAATATTTTTTATAAATATAATAACTAATAAACATCTTTAAAATTTGACAACTAAAAAACATTTTTATACAAAAAAAAAATATAAGGGATCATAATAACATGTTTTCTTTTAACTTATTGTGTGGTTATAGTGATATATTAAACTCATCTGTCATCGTAGGCAGATATACGTAGCGTTTACGAGGAAAATTATCACATTTTAATTTTAAATATAATATTTATAAAATTATAGATAAATTATGTACATATAACCGATCTATATTAAACTTTTTACGTTGAATATCTCAAAAAAATATAATAATTTAAATATATTTTATTAAAATAAGATATATATAATCATGATATTTTTTTTAATTAAAGATAAATAATAATTAAAAAATGATTAATATTATTTTTATTATATATATATATATATATATATATATAAAGTTGAAGTAAACATAAATTAATGACTAATTGTTATGAATTTTTTTTTCATTCTAATATTATTTTAAAATTATCAAATTATGATATTACTGACTTATACCCACTTATCTCAATTATATAGTCTTGAACTGGTTTATATTTGTATAAAGGTGCAAAAAATGAACATATAAAAAATTGTATCATCAGCTAGGATTTTTTGAAACTCTTAATATTTTTTTAATTTTCTTATCAAGTATTATTAGTTTAAATTTGTAAATTGAAGTGAAGAACTAGAGAGACTCTCATCCTGTCTATTATCACAAAGTGAGCTATATTTGCTAATTTGCCAATATTAATTATTTATAGAACATTTTTTCAATACTTTTGGACGTGAGGAATGGATGAAAGATGTATGCGAATCAAATATAAAATTTTAATTATTTTTATAATATATAATTTAAATTTTATCACATATTAATATTATCTAAAAAAATTAAAATATTTTTTTAATTTTTAAAATAACTATAACATGTGTTATAATATAAATATATATAAAAATATGTGTAAAATTAAATGATATTAATATTTTTAATAAATAAAATTAGTTTGATCGATCTTATCCATCCATTAACCTTACAATCTAGTTTGATGGTTTAAATGGTATGGAAGGAAGTCACTTGTGAGATTGTATGATTTGTATTTTGAAATTTTACTTGATATATCAAAATATAAAGAGCATAATAAGTTTCATCTTATCATCTAAAATGGAATATATGATACATAAATTTTACATTTATTTTTACGTGTATATTATTTAAATTTTTTAATGTGTTAATATTATCTAAAAAATATAAATCATTTCATTCATATTCAAAACATATATAACATACAGAATTATATATATATAATTGATATTAACATTTATGTTAATCCTTTTATCTTTCTATTACAAGTTACAGCCCATGATTTGAAGTGTTTAAGGTTTTTATCCACCATTATTACACACGCATTTAATTACAAAGTAATCATAAAGTTTTTTCATCCGAAGAGTTTAAGTGAACCTTGCTTTACATAGCCTACGTTGTTGTTTTTTTCGCATGAGGTAGAAATTGTGATATGATTTTTGAAAATTTTATTTTAACCAATTGTTTTTCTGCTTTTCTTTCACAAATTTATATTTGTTTGCTCATATTTTGTTACATTAGGAAGCTCTCATGATGAAGTCAAACTTAATTAAGGTTGAAATAGGGGATTCAAAAAGAAAAAGGTCATAGGTAAAATTTAAATTATATGATAAGATGTTAGTAATTAGTAACTAAAATTAAACATATATAATAATATTTATTAAAAATTATTATATTAATTATAATTATAATATATTTATAATAAGTAACGATAATGATGCAAATGCAGATGATGAATATGATACTTGGGTGAAGTTCAGGAGATATTTGTGGGAGCTTTAAATTCCAATGAATACGATAATACCGAATAAATCTTTAGTTATTATTTAAAAAATGGTAATGATATTGTTAATTATTAGAGTTAAAAGAATTTTTATTAATGATAATTTTATTAAAAAATAATAATATTTTATATATTTTTATTATAATAATAATAAGAATTTTGATGATAATTATTTGAAAAATTATGAAGTAAATTGTTGTTTTGGTAAAAAGAAAGTAATATTTTAATTGATTTTTTTTTTTCGATAAGATAAAGAATATATCAACTTCATGTTGCTGACCGAAGAAAGAAAAAAAGAAAAAAACGTACTTTTTGGAGTCTTCAATTGTGTGTGACACAGAGAAAGAGAAATTTGATCCCAAAATATAAATATGGACAGAGAAAGTTAGAGAGAGACTGAGAGAGATCAGTGTGGATCTGCTAGGTTCTTGGGGTCAATGAGTAATCTTGGATTCCGAAAATCACGTACCTCTAATCCTAACCGCAATGGAAGGTTAGCCCCCTTTATCTTTCTTTGACAACTGACCTAATATTAATCGTTCGTCCCCCTTTTTTTTTTGGCAATAATTTTTTCAATTCATGTAATCATATTATTTCTGGTTTTGAGCATCTTCAAGTGAGTTTAAGTGGTAGCAGAACAAAGAGTTGCGTGCTTAAATTTAGCTTGGCAGTCTCGTCTTAATGAGATATGTGTATTAATACCTTTAGTTTGTATTTTGAAAATTTATGTAATTTAAATTTGTTATGAATTTAAAATAATGTGATACAGTAAAGTCGGATTCAATGAAAAAGTGTCATCTCTATACTCCTCTTCGTACAATGCTCATAAATGATCTTCAACTAACACTATGATGACTATCTACAATGGAGGAATCACTTAAGTCTCATTTATTTGGCCAAACTGTTTCAGGAGGCAAAATTTCATTTTGGGTCCCCCCCTTCCTTCTCTCTTCTCTCTAGTAGTGAGGAGGGAAACGGAGAGAGTAGAAAGAAAGTGTCGTGAAAAAGCTGGAGTTCAGTAGGGAGGTAGCAGTAGTTATTGAACTTTATTTTCTTGGGAAATTATATAAAATAAGACCTTTAAAACTTAAAAAAAAATAACATCTTATAGGGTTCAATTTTATTGGGTGAGAATTTTGTCAAATCTATTATCATTCATATGGATGGCTTGAAAATTTCATGTGATCCTCTGGTATGTACTTTCAGATATTTGTTCATGACCTGAAATATAAAGGGTGAGAAATTGTTAACTTCACGTTATAATTTGTAACCAAAGTTTCTTATAAACAACTTTCATTATACTTAAATCTTTAACCGTCTTTTTCAAGAGGGGGCCTTGAAGTCGTTAATTTGCATCTCAGACATGTTAGTAATTGATCATGAGGTTTCAACACATCTTTTCAGTTTAGGCTTCCATTACATTTTGCAACCACTGTGTGCCACTATGGGTTATTTCTTGCTGACTGGATTACCAGCTTGTAGGTAGCCATATATTAACGCTTTCATAAATAATTACATAATTGTGTATTGCATGTACTTGTGTATCTTGAGAATTACAGAACAGAAGTAATTTGCCAGCAAAATTTATTTCAGAGATCAATCGGTTTAACTATACTAGATACTATATTTGACAGGTAGATCCTCAGACAAAGAATCAGTAGGATCTGGGACAAAGAGATCCAGTTTGTCATCTGTCAATAGGCCTCAGAATAGAAAGGAGTTTCTGAAAAGATTTGTGGATAGTGAACAACTTACTATAAAACTTAAAGAATGGTTTGAATTAACATGCAACAAATCAACACGTGAAAAACCTGCTTTTGGTGTTCCTTTTGAGTTAATAGACCTTCAAAAATTTGACTATGCATTGGAAGGGATTCCATTTCAGCAGCTTATTAGAATGCCTAATGCTGTCTATGCCTCAACATCTGATGCTGCAGAAGCAACTACATATCTTGCGATAGAAGATTTCTTACATGCCAGTGTTAAGGGCTTGTGGGAAGCTTTTTGGAGTCACAATGAGCCAATGCCTTTCTCTGTTGCTTGTTTGTACAAAGAAAACTTGAAATTCTACCAGGCTGAGAAGGCAATTGCTAATAGCAAGCTTGAAGGCCTTTGTGCTACAGGTATATTACTGAAGAACCCTAGACATCCTCATGGAAAGTGGGATCATATTCTTGAATTAGCTCTTCTAAGACATGATGTTGGGAGTTTTGCTTTAGATAATGTCAGAGATCCCTCACTATCTGTTTTAGGCGAGGCTCTTTTCTATGCTATTCGCCTATTGTTATCAAGAAGCTTGAGCAGATTGAAATTATCTCTATGTTCAAATTCTGTTTTTATTATTCTTGTTGATTCTGAATATGGTGGGGTTATCAGGGTTGAGGGAGATGTAAACAAGTTGGAGTTCGATTTAAATAATGTTTATGAATGTGCTGCTGAATGGATTAAAAAGCATTCTAGGATTGCTGTCTCCCCAGTTGATAGAATCTGGAATAAGCTTGGAAATGCCAATTGGATGGATATTGGCGCTTTACAGATACTTTTTGCCACCTTCCATTCCATTATGCAATTTGCTGGACTACCCAAGCACTCAGTTGAGGATCTAGCCGCTGACCATGGTACTTGTCTTCAAACAAGAAGAATAGAGAGGCAGCTGGGTGACACTGGGATGAATGGAAATGGTTTATTTAGGTTTCAGCATCGGAGTTTTTTTCCTGAAATTGTTGAAATTCAGGATGATTCCAACAAAATGGAATCAGAAGAGATAATGAAGTTAGAAGTGGGATCTGTGCTATGGGTGGAGGACTCAAACTGGCAAAAGGGTTATCATATTAATGAAGTTCTAAATACCGATGATCATCTGTACTATGTTGCATCTCCTGTGGAAGATCCAGGAAGTAGCCTCTTTTTGTATATTGGTTCTCACCCTTCTCAGCTGGAGCCAGCATGGGAAGGTATGAACTTATGGTATCAAGTTCAGCGGCAGACTAAAATATTGACTATTATGAAACAGAAAGGTATATCTAGCAAGTATCTTCCTGAGTTGAGTGCATCTGGCAGGATAATTCACCCGGGTCAGAGCCAAAGATCCAGCTCAGGTGGAAATACTGACCACCCTTGGTGTGGCACCCCCATTCTTGTGACCAGCCCAGTTGGTCAAAGAGTAGCTGATATGATTAGTAGAAGTCGGTTTGGTACCGAGGAAGCAATCAGGTGCTGTCACGATTGCTTATCTGCACTGTCTACTGCTGCTTCTGCAGGAATTCGTCATGGAGACATCAGGCCAGAGAATGTAATTCATGTAACATCTGGGATCACGCATCCTTATTTTGTCCTTATTGGTTGGGGACGCGCTATTATAGAAGAGAGGGACCGTCCTGCTATGAACCTTCATTTCTCATCGACTTTTGCTCTTCAGCAGGGAAAGTTATGCTCAGCTTCAGATGCCGAGAGCCTTGTTTACATGTTGTACTTTTCCTGTGGTGGGGTTTTACCTGATCTAGATTCAGTTGAGGGGGTGTTGCAGTGGAGAGAGACATCTTGGTCCCGTAGACTAATTCAGTTGAAGTTAGGTGATGTCTCAACTCTGTTGAAAGCATTTGCAGATTATGTTGACAGTCTATGTGGAACACCGTATCCAATGGACTGTGAAATATGGCTTAGAAGGTTGAGAAGAAGTATTTGCGAGGAAGATACAGGAAAGGGGATCGACAAAACTGGATAAATGTTGACCATGGGACATGGCTTTACATCTGCCTCCTCTAGATCTTCTCGATCATTAACATGCCCCGATTTTCATATTGTGAACTTCGGCAGAAGTCTTTCGGAATTGTCATTCATTTTGACCATTCGATGATCTGGAGTCTATTCTTTGGGACCATATGTTGGCAGGATCAGTTGGTTAAATTATAATTACATCTTGAGTAACTAAAATTATCTTATCAACACAAGAAGAAAAGAGACCATTCGTAATTACAGATGACAAAAAGATCTTTGTTACATAACTTCCCATCATCACAAAAGATCTAAAAAACAAATAAAAGAGTCGGAAAATATTTTAGAAGACCTAACCAAAAGA
The DNA here is from genome assembly GCA_030763125.1 of Hippophae gyantsensis. Classification (NCBI taxonomy): domain Eukaryota; kingdom Viridiplantae; phylum Streptophyta; class Magnoliopsida; order Rosales; family Elaeagnaceae; genus Hippophae; species Hippophae gyantsensis. The sequence goes on from CM061031.1 coordinate 22,776,374, forward strand.
ATTAATTTAGATATATTATGTGAATTATCACTATATATTAAGACATGAAAGTCACATATCAAGACGGAAGCATAATCGATCTCATATTATAGTAATTAAGTTATCATTAAAGAAGATAAAGATAAAGTCGTTAAAGAAAATAAGAATGAATTATTTGTCAAAATAAGATAAGGATAAAGTCATTTACAAGCTAGAAAAATCCAACAAATCTTACTCTATAAATAAGAGTCTCTAATTACACATTAGAGACATGAATTGTAGAGAAAACTTAAAAGAGCATAACAATTCCTTTGTAGTAAAAAACTTTACATAACAGTTTTCCTTTGTAAAGTAATTCTCTTATAATATCAAACTCAAGTCATCATAATAATTACAAGACAATTGTTATACAAAGGAAAAATTTTATGTAAATCTTTTTACTACTAAAGATTTTTTATGGTCTTTTAAGTTTTCTCTACAACTCATTTCTCTAATGTGTTACTAGAGGCTCTTATTTATAGAGTAGGATTTGTTGGATTTTTCTAACTTGAAAATGATTTCATCCTTATCTTGTTTTAATAAAGACTTTATCTTTATCTTCTTTGATGATGACTTAATTACTATAATGTGGGGTTTATTATGTTTTAATAATATTTATTATATTATGCAGCTATTCGTCAATGATACTGAGTGAATTTTTAGTGCCTTTGACAGGTGATTTCTATGTCTTCAACATATAATGATAATCACATGGTACATTTAGATTAGTTCTTTTGGTTATTTTAAAATATTTTTAGACTTTTTTATTTGTTTTTAAGAGCTTTCGTAATGAATAAGAGTTCTGTAACAAAGACCCTTCTATAATTATGAATGATCTCTTTTCTTCTCGTATTGATAAGATATTTTTAACTACTTGAGATATATAGATGAAATTTTGCATTCAATGTTCTTCTGTACTCATAGTTTGTATTAACTCTTTAGAGTCATTTAGATGTTCTTGTTCGAATTCTTTTTCTTTGGTTGTTGTTAATCACCATATTTGATAAGATTTGAAGAATTTTTCTCTTTCTTGCCATCCAATTGTGTTAGCAATCCAAAATGTTAAATATCTAGTTTATTTATAATTTTTTGCATAATGGTAGACCATGAATTTGATCATTATTGAAAATTGTATTAATTTCATTATATTAAGGCTTTGAAAAATTATTTGATTAACAATTCCCCAATCAAATATCCTCTATAAAGTTAATTTAGAAAATCCATCAATTAGATTAATTGATAAATTATTTTTTTGAAGAATTTGTTTTATTTTATCTTTATGATCTAACTCTATTTTTGATATTCTCGTATATTTTTTTATATCCAAAACGTAATAATACTTTAATTTTTTTAAAAGAGAGATCATTTTGATTTTTTCAAAAATTTGATCAAGAAATTTATTTTTAATTATATCAGATAATTGAAGAAAATTTTTTATTTTATCAAAATCAATATCATCATCTCAATTATTAGATGATAATATTGATTTTGATAAAATAAAATTTTTTCTTCAATTATCAGATATAATTAAAAAAGAATTTCCTAATCCAATTTTTAAAAAAATCAAAAGTATCTGTCTCTTTGAAAAAGCTAAAGCATTATTACTTTTAGATATAAAAAAAATACCAAAATATCAAAAATAGAGTTGAAGATCATAAAGATAAAATAAAAGACATTCTTCAAATAAACAATTTATCAATTAATTTAATTGATGGATTTACTAAATTAACTTTACTTGTTAATCATAATTTATGACACACGGAGGATATCTGATTGGAGAATTAGGAGAATTACTAATCAAGTAATTTTTCAAAACCTTAATATAATAGAATTTATATAATTTTTAATAATGATAAAATTCATGGTTTATCATTTATGTAAAAAATTATGAATGGATAAGATATTTAACATTTTGGATTGTTAATACAATTGGATGACGAGAAAGAAAAATTCTTCCAATCTTATCAAATATGGTGATTAACAACAACCAAAGAAAAGAGAATTTGAACAAAAACATCTAAATGACTCTAAAGAGTTAATACAAACTATGAGTACAGATGAATATTGGATGCAAAATTTCATCTATATATCTCAAGTAGTTAAAAATATCTTATCAATACAAGAAAATAGATTATTCATAATTACATAAGGATCTTTGTTACAGAACTTCTCATTCATTATAAAAGATCTGAAAAACAAATTAAAGAGTCTAAAAATATTTTAGAAGACCTAGCCAAAAGAACTAATATAGATGTATCATGTAATTATCACTATATATTGAAGACATAAATGACACCTGTCAAGACGCTCAGAGTCCACTCGATATCATTGACGAATAACTTCATAATATAATAAATATTATGAAAGCATAGTAGACATCACATTATAATAATCAAGTCATCATCAAAGAAGATAAAGATGAAGACATGATAGAAGATAAAGATGAAGTCTTTATCAAGGATGAAGTCTTTATCAAGGATGAAGTCATTTTCAAGCTAAAAAAATTCAACAAATCCTACTCTATAAATAAGAGCCTCTAGTAATACATTAGAGACATGAGTTGTAGAGAAAACTTAAAAGAACATAGAAAGTCTTTTGTAATAAAAAGCTTCACATAAGAATTTTTCTTTGTAAAATAATTCTCTTGTAATATAGATATAACTTATTTATAAGATGATAGTCTGCAATGGTTAAAACAATTAGAAAAGTTTTCAAGTGGTAGAGAACAAAAAAATTCTCCATTGTCAAATTTTCTTAAAGATGATGATATATTAAAAGAATTCATTAAAATAATTATAGAAAATTTGATTGAAGATGCATGATATTTCAGGTGTTGTTTGTTTTGGAAATTGATTGGACTCGATTCATACTTCGTGTTTGATGATGCCCTGCGTTTTTTCGGAGTATGCAAAACACTCCGTTAATCATGTGCTCATGCACCCCGTGAGTTACGAAGTTATTTCCAAGAGGGTGAAAATATCATTGCTTTCTGCACAGATAATGAGTTTGTTATGGCCGGTCCTTATGGATGTATACTGTATTTAATGTTACTTCTATATAAAGATAGGAGTTGGGTGATTCATGTGGACCCATTTGTAATATTTAGGTATTTGATTAGGTTAGCAGTCCTTTCGTTTAGATGTAAGAACATAGAGTTTTCATAGGATTTTCGATAGTTCCTTTGCCATCTTTAATTTATTGATTTTTTTTTTTCAAAAGCTTGCTACTTCAAATGCCAAGAAGATGTAAATAAAACTGAAATATTCTAGAATAGAGTTCATAGTGAAGGAAACTTAGCACGGTTAAAATAGGTGAATTTTAAGTTGTAAATTATTTTTATAACCTACGACTTATAGTTGATGGAAAAGCGAAAGTAAAAAATTTAGGCAGTTGTATCAAAATTTTATATGCATGTAAAAATTAGGGATAAATGTTAACAGTTTCTTTAATTTGAGTAAAATATACTCGTTGGCCTGTAAAAAAATATATTCATTAATACTTTCACTTATAAAATAATAAGTCAGAAATTTTTTTATTATTAAAAACATTTAAATATATACTTATGAAAGTTTTTTTCATTATTATCCAACTCTATCAAACTAAAAAAAGTTACAAACAAAATCGTTGATAATATCACCGTCTTTTACCTCCATCCTATTATAACCGTCTTTTACCTCCATCCTGGAATACTCATAATAATTTTTATTTATTTCAAATAAATTCAAAATTGTTGAAAAAAATTTATATCATTTATATTAATAGATTAAATATCATTTTTTTAAAATTAAACGATTAAATAATACTTTTTATATAAGTAAAATGACCGATGCAACTTTCTACCTTATAAATTATACACGTTTGTAACTTGTTATAAGTGTATAAACTTTACACGAGTATGCATTGATGTTAAGTTTGGGGTAAAAATAAAAACAAATCATGAATAATGATGAATAGTGACCATTGACAAAAAAACATTTTGTAAAATAAAACTAACTCAAAATACATAGTAGATATTAGCATATTTCCATCATATTTTTCATAATATAGCTGATAGTTATATATTTTGCATAATATAGCTGATAATTCTCCATTTTGCCAAGGCCACGTAAATGTTTGACATTTCTTGCGGAAGTTTTCAATTTGATTCTCTTGTTCCTAAGTAATCATCAAAGCACTGGCTTTTGTACATAAGAGCTTCACTCTTGCCACATTGCATGAGGTAGTAGATCGCATGATTTGACAAAAATTATAATGATATGCATTTTCTCCTACGAAAAGGTCAGGGATTTAGAGAATGACTAAAAAAATATGAGAAGAAATCAGAAGAGCTAGTAAGCAGATGCGAACTTTTTTTTCCATCAAAGTCAAGCCTCTAATACACAAGGGGAGCCAGACAAATAACATGATTTCGCCTCAGTAGAAGTTGAGAACAGTTGCTTGATAAAGAAACCATCAAATGGATTATCATTCTACCACAAAAATATGAGTTTACAACTTGTCGCCTCTACACGAATGCTGGAACACAATGCGACTCTACACGTATGGAAAAATCAGCAGATAACAATCGGAATTTCAACTCTCTACGACTTTTCGTGTAAAAAAACAGTGAGAAAGCTGAGGGATGCAGTTGTACAACAAACTACATACAATTGTGTTACTCTGAATTGGCAAGAGCTGAATGTAATACATCTTCTAGATACTTTTCGGCAGCATCATACTGCCTTTTCTTGTCCTCAATTGCTAAAGCAGCCAAAGCCTTGTCCTGCATATACATCAGCTAATATTTAATGATTGTTCTAGGACCCAACACAAATTGGGCAGCATCTTTCGATCAACCGCAATTGATAAATTACCGGAGGCAGGTCCTGATAACTTCTCAGAGTATCAAGGATAGGCTTTGTTTTCTTCTCTAACTCCTTCCTATGCTCAGCCATTTCGACTAAGACCCCATGACTAATCTCCGGGGCATAGCCCACGCGATTAAGCATAGCCTGAACATAAAGTTCTAAGTCATCAATGGAATTAAGCACAAACTTGGGCTAAAATTTTGGCAGTATGTGTGGCAGGGTATAAATAAATCTAGAATTTCACTGGTAAATGCATTTCTGTAACTTCAATACTGACATATGATGCTGGCAGAGTTTATATCTTTAAAATACTATAGTTATTAAAAGAGCCAAAATCATACAAAAGCATATTCGCATGGGAGTCAGAGTAAAAAACTAATAAAAACTAAATAATCATGTAACAATGACAGAATTAGACAACAATGATAATATCAATAACATAGTTAACGCAATTTCATTAGTCCTTTTTTAAAAATGATGCTTCTTAACTGTATGAGTCTAAGCTCTTCTGTATGGGGTATATGTTGTTTTCTAGACCGGCATAGCAAGTGATTTTTTCACTGTTGAAGAAAGCGCAAAAGCGCAAACTCTGGAGTTGAAGATTGAACTTCAAATCTTTTATGGAGATATCCATTTTTCTGTAGAGATAGATAAGATATTCTGACACAGTGGCATCTTGATACCGCCGGAAACGGTAAACAAAACATTTAAGGAATCGCAAAAATTGAAAAATTCTTCTTTTGTAAAGTTTTGCACTAAGATTCAGGGGGGAATACGTCTCATCAGCTTTCTCTCAGTTTATAGCCACTCATGAAATTGATCATCAGTTCTTCCGCCCCCCCACTCAGCGCAATATAGAGGTACTTATGGCAGAACGGGCCAATCTGGCCTTTCATAATAAAGTAATAGATGGAACTGCCATTAAACAATTTCTTTTCGGATTCCGAGGATGAGCCGGCCGATCCTAACATCATTTATGAGGAGTCGAACAACGCCTCAGATAAATATGTCTCCGACATGGCAAGAACTACTTTCTCTATTGTGATTTTTTTGGCAGGTTCGGTCAGGAGGGACAAAGGAGAGATGCTTTCTATCAATCAAAAGCAGATACCGCCCCCTATGCTCCCACGGTCCACTCCCCGAGGAATAGAAAGGGAGGCCAGTCCGGCTGAATTGGGTCTTTGCATTAACTCAAAAGGAGAAAAAGCGCATCAGGTATAGGAAGGACTTCTTACAGGAACACAGGAGAACCGCCTGGTGGCTTGGGCTATGGTCCTCCCAAGTACATCATCCGAACGAACTAGATTCTATTGATTTGTAGGACACTCGATTCGTTTCACATAGTTACAGTCCAAATAACAGCAACAAATAAAAGTGAGCTCTGTAACTTTTTAAATAATATACCGTACTGCACCACAAAAGTCTGAAAGACAAAGCCTTTTGTCCCAAAAAAATAAAAATAAAAATAAACTGATGTGTCCAGTGTTTATATCCTTGTTAAATGATACTCCGAATTATATTCTTGTTCAAGGAACCAAGCATTTAGAATATAATCTTGCCATAATTTCTAGTTGTTCTGTTAAAAATTTTTAGCTTTGCATGTTAGATGTTTGGAATTCATCTTTTCTTTGAAGAATATGAAAACTAGACAGCAAAGACGCAACCTAGACCCATTTGCAAATGCTTCGTCTCATATTTTCAGATTCATTAGCAATACCTATCTTTATTTAACACTGGTCAGATATTAGAACTTATGATAAATTAATCTAACTTGTTATCCACTTTTTTCAGCTTTAATCTGGCTTCACCCTGATATACATGACTACTATGCAACTCTAGAGAGTAGAGACCTTCATTGGGAATTTTATTTCTCCAATCCAAGCACATTATCTTTTTTTTTTACTATACTGTTTCACAATCCACGTAAATACTAAAAGTGACATAGTTATTAACTAAACTACAATAGAAAATAGTTTCATACAGCAGTCGGCAAAAATGAAAAAGAGTAAAAGGTGTAGACAAACTACTAAGTAAATTTAGCCACGATTCTATGCAGCTTAATCATGAATATATGAACAGGTAGACCTTCTAACTCATACATTATTTCATATAGTATTAACCAAGTCATCAGGCAAATATATTTGAGGAAAAGAAGCAACGTTACCCGGTGACTAGGCTGAGTTTCAACAAGTTTGGTAATACATGTGTGAGCATGTTTCAACTGTTTCCTCCTTTCATTTATTATCAGATAACACATTACAAAAGTCAGATATTTTACCTAGAAACTACATATACTCAGGACGGTGACTACTCATGAAGAAAGCAATAGTTTACCTTATAGTTGGCACACTGCTGCAGGTATTGTCTTTCCTTTGCAGCCATAACTGCCAAGTTTGTCTTCCAATTCTCCATTTGTGCCTCACTTGGGGCCACATCATCCTCTAGTTGTGCAAGCATCCTAGCAGTTTGATTTCAAAAAATAACAACGAAAAATTAGCATCTCCTTCAAATATAATGACAGACATTCTCCAAATTTCCATAGCATAACCAAAAAAGTTCCAAAAACATTAACATCTTTTACCTCTTCAAATAGGTCAATCGTGCTATAGCCTTCCTAGTATAATCAAGTAAAATCTTCGATTCCTTTTGCACTTTGGCCCTTTTCTCCTCCACATCAGTTTTTCTCAATGAAATATCCCCCGTAGCTACAAGAAAACTAAATCCCAATTCTCCAATTCAAACACTCAAAATAAACCAAAAACCCAACAATTTTTTTTAAAAAGAAATTCCATAAACAAATACTAAACAATAGTCTTACCTGCTAAGCTCAGTATCTCTCATATTCAACAAATTAGCCACATTTGCAATAACCTGAACCGACCCAACAACATTTGAAGCCAGACCGTCCATTGCCAGCCCCACATTTTCCAATATCTCTCTAATCCTCGCTGCTGTATACAAAAACCAAATTACCAATATATATATATATATATTTACCATAGTCATCGATCTCGAAGAATTGAAATGTATAAAATAAAATATTAATGATAACCTTGGGAGCGATACTCAAAAGCTTTGAGGTGGAAATCGGAGGCGAGAATCTTAGAGGCCTGAGTCTTGGCTTGAGAAATAGAGGCAATGTTGTGCAAATAAGCCACGGAACGTGGTGTGTATTCGAATTCTGGAACTTCCTTACCGGCCTCACCAAATTCATTCTCCAACCACTGCTTTACTTCTCCGATCCGCGCTGCCTCTGAAGAATCGCCCATTGTTCTTCACTCGGTGAACTTTGGGGTTTGTAGCTGTAGTTTGGGAGTTAGGACTATCAATCAAATTTTGTTGATGGAGAGGTCTATAATTTTCTATTCAGAAGAGAGACTGATTTTGATGCGATGGATCAACCTTGATCAACTGCAAATCATCATGTTAAAATTGAAGTATGAAAATGAACATTCAACTATATATATACATTCTATAATTTCATTTTTTAAAAATATATGTACATATATTAAGAATCAATGAAATTATCCATTAGTTCCTCGTATATTTTTACCTTCAAACAAGTGGGATCGATAAGTACCAATATTTTAAATACATTTTGCGATATACTTGTTCTAATATGTTTTTTTGTTTAATTTTTTAAAATATTTTTTCACATATTTAATAAATATATATTTTATTTTAATTAAATTATAAATAAATACATATTTTATTTTATATTATGTTTTATTTAAATATTATATATATAATATTTATATTATATTATTATTTTAACTTAAAAATAAATATTAATATTAATAATAATTATACAGACATATTTTTTATTCTTTTGATTCTTTTGGAGTTTTACTTTTATTAAAAATAATAATATTTGTTATAAAAATATAAATTTAAAATTATATATATCGTATTTTATATATAATTATAATTTATAAATAAATTTTAATCAATATAACTAATAACATACAAAAAAAAAAAAAAAATCCAAATTTGGAATTCTAATGATGTTTGGAAGATGAGTTTTTTACATAGAATTTTTTGTGATATGATATATTTTTTTTAACGAGATAATTTATTTAAGTTGGGATGTTTGAGGAATAGTTTATCATTTTATTTATATTTAAATTGCTTTTGAAATATTTTAAAGTAAATAATGAAATTTCTCCGAAATTACTTTAAGATTAATTTAACCAAATTTAAAAAATACTTTACACTATTCTAGCTATCTATAAACAAAATTTTAAATTCAAAATATTTATTTTAATAATAGAATAAAATGATTATTTTATAACTTTATAAAATTTAAAACAAATTAAAATAAGGTATAAAATTAAATTATTTTAAAAAATATATAAAATGGGATTGGTTTCTCACATTAATATTTAACATTAGGAGAAAAAATTATGCAAAGTTAAAATTTTTAAAATATTAAATGTATTAGAAATTAAAGAAGCAAATAAAAAAATTGTAGTTTTTTATAAACTTTTTAATTATATTTTTAGGTTGTAATTTTTTAATTATAATAATATAATACATATTTAGAATACTTTTTATTTTTAATTTTCATTTTACAATATTAAATAATTATTATAATTATCATAAATATTTTGATTTTTCCTTTTTAAAATTTTACTACAAAAATTTATTACTTTTACCAATTCCATATAATAAATGATAATTATAAATACATTAATTATTTAACAAATAGTTGATTATATTAGGAGTTTTTTTTTCATTTCTATTTTAGCTTCTCCATTGAAATATAAAATTAATTATTTTTTTTACAATAAATATAACTTTAAAAAATAATGAAAATTCAATACATATTTATAGACTTTTTAAAATAAATATACTCCTTACACATTTTAATAATAAAAATTCAATACATATTTATACTTAGATAGATTAATTACGTACATTTGAGCCATAAACTCGTTCATAATACAAATTTAATAATTTTTTGATTTTTTTTAATTTTATAAAAATAAAAAATTATTATAATATTCATAAGTTTTTGGGTTTATCTTTTTTAAAATTTTACTAAGAACTTATAAATTATAAAAAATCTCACATAAAATCTATTATTTTAAAATTTATTTTGTTTTTCCTTTTAATTTATCTACTAAAAAATAATACTACATAATCAATTATTTTTTTACCCTAAATATAATTTAAAAAATAAATTAAAATATTTAAAAAAAAATTCTTTTAATTCTATAATAATAGAGAACTATTATGAAATTTTATCTTTTAAAATTATTAATAAGATAATTTATAAATTTTAAATCTATTCATCTATAACCAATTATTTAAAAAAAAATTATTTTTATTTTTCTTAGTAAAAATTAACTAATATAAAATCAATTATTTTTATATACTATATATAATTTAAAAGATAAATTAAAATTTAACACATATTTTAAAAAATTAATTATTTTCTTTTAATTCTATAATAATATGCATTTATTGTAATGTTCACAAATATTTTGATTTTATCTTTTAAAATTTTTAATAAGAATAAATTTTTGAATTTTAAATATGTTAATATTAATTATTATTTTATGAATTTTTTTTATTTTTTAATTCTTCAATTTAATGATAATTAATACATATAATCATTTATTTTTTACATCAAATATAATTTACAAAATAAAATATTAAAATTATTTACTATTAAATTATATTATATATGCAATATATAGATAATTAAATTATATTTTAATTAATATTTGAAATGTCATATATAATAATTTTCATATTAAAATAAAAGTTAATTTTTTATAATATTTATAAGATAATAAAATTATTATTATTATGTTCCAAGAATATACGCAAACATGAATGAAAAAAGAAAAATATTAATATCATATGATTTTATACATTTTTTTTTACTTACAATTTTTATATCTTATAATGTATTATTATTATTTTAAAAATTAAAAAATTATCTAATTTTTATGTAATATGGTAAAATTTAAATAATATAAATAAAAAAATAATTACAAATTTTTATAATACTAACATTCTCTCACGAAACAATTGAAAATCCTTAAACCCACGTTCCACCTCTGCGAAGGGTTTTCCAAGCTCCAAAGAAACCAATCCACTTTCTTCCCCAACACACGATGAGCCTAATAGCAGGATCGTACGAGAGATTCATATGGGGCTTCAAACTCAAACCTTTCAAACAACTCTCCTCTGAATCTCACCAAACCCTATCACTAACCCCACTATTCTCCTATCCATCCCACCTTTCCTCCATCACCGCCGCTGCTGCTGCCGGAACGGCAGCTGCCTCGGGTGGTTCTGACGACACCATCCAACTCTACGACGTCGCTTCAGCTTCCTCCCTCGGTTCCCTCCACGATCACTCCGCTACAGTCACCTCACTTTCCTTCTTCACCCCTCCAAATCTCTCCTTCCCACGTAATCTCATCTCCGCTTCTGCTGATGGATCTGTCTGTATCTACGATTCCGACCCTTTTGTTCTCCTCAAAACCCTGAAGCCACACAAGAAGGGCATCAATGATTTGACCGTGCACCCTTCTGGGAAGTTGGCTCTAACTGTGGGTCGCGATGAGTGTTTGTCCATGATCAATTTGGTGAGAGGTAGGAGAAGCTTCTTTTGTAGGTTGGGAAAAGAAGCCAGCTTGGTGAAGTTTGATTCTGGTTCTGGGGATAAGTTCTATATGGTTATGGATGATAAGGTTTCTGTGCACGAAGCTGAGGATGCGAAGATTGTTTGTGAATTTCAGAATCGGAAGAAGATTCTTTGTGCAGCCCCTGGAGAGGTTAGTTTCTGAATGATTCTGGGTCTTATTTGTTTTTGTATATATCAGAACTATTTTAATTTATTTTTTCTTGTTCTGGCTTGTTTTTCTTATGATATGTTCATGATATTGTAAAAACTATCTTCATGATATGTTCTATTCTATGAAGTTTGAGGCTTTCAGGTGTCTTTTCCGAAGATGTATGAGTTTTATAAATGTTGATTGGATCATTCTAATTTCAACAAGTATAATTGGGTTATATTGCATTTTAGTCTTATGATATGTTGATTGAACTTTAGAACCATTTTAATTTACTTCTCCTAGTTTATTTCCTTTGTTGTCTTTGTGGTTTTGACATTAAACTTGAGGAGTTGTGTGCTTGTTTCTATGACAAATTTTTTCTTTGAATTTTTGGAACAATGTTGTTCATATTTCCTTACAAATGGTACTTAGTATTATAAATGTTGACTGTACCGTTCTTAATATAACAAGTTTTATTGGTAAGTGGGCGCTTTTGCATTCATGTTAACAAAAGATTCAATCTTCTCCAAACTAAAGGTCTGTTTATTTATGTTTGTGACCCAAAAGTGCTTCTTAAGCAAATAGAAAAATATGGGTCTGTTTGGATATGCTTCTCCTAGAAGTGGTTTGATTGAAAATGGTTTTAGGAGAAGTATTCGGATGTTTGGGATGAAAATGTTAGAAGTGGTTTTGAGTGACACTATGATATTTACTTTGGGATGAGAGCATGCATTCAAAACTATTTCTCACAAAAGTAAATATTACTTCTCTTAAAAGCACAAATAATGCTTCTTATCTTTTGAAAGTACTTCTCATCAAGATTGCCAAAGACCCTTGAAAGTGCTTTAATTTATTTGAAAGCACTTTCAACTTATATTACTAAGATTTTTTAGGATACCGAGAGTTTAAATTTTTTAATATATATTCAAGTGTTGGATACATTAATTTTTTTGTTGTTGTTGTTGTTGTAAATTTACACCCAATTAGTGTGTCCAAGTATTAACACATGTCTATTTTCACGTTCTTGTCCGTTTGATACGGATATTTTACGAAATATAAAGAATTTAAGTAACATTGCTTTCGACTAAAAGGAGAAGCGGTTTCAAACGGATCCTATTTATCATAAATGCTTTCAGACTAAAAAACATTTTTTTCCCATTTGGAAATCACTTTAATGGAAGCACAATCAAACGTACCCTAAGTTACACAAAGAAAGGGGAGTTCTTTGGTAATATTTATTCAGTCATGTATAACCGTATAAGACATGCATAGTTCTTCCGTTTGCATTCTGCTTATGTTCTCTTGGTTTTTTGGTTTTCTGTTTGTAACTATGATATATTAACTTCTGGCAGAATGGGCTTCTATTTACTGGCGGCGAGGACCGGAATATTACAGCATGGGATACTAACAGTGGGAAGGCTGCATATTGCATTGAGGGTGCACATCCTGCCCGTTTGAAAGGAATTGTTGTGCTCACTAAAAATGCCGGTTCTGTTGCTGACGAGGATCAATATCTAATAGCTTCTGCATCATCAGATGGTATCATAAGAGTGTGGGATGTTCGAATGGCTATGAAGGAGGAGAAGCCTAATCCACTAGCCGAGGCTAATACAAAATCAAGACTAACTTGTCTTGCTGGATCCTCATTTAAATGTAAGTTATAGGTTGATATGATTTTCCTTTACTTCTCCATTTGCTTCATCTTTTGGAGGACTTTCTTTACCCTTTTGAAGCTTAGGGATTTTGGCATAGTATTTCATTTTCTTTCTTTCATTAGCTTGCGATGGCTTGATCTTCTAGAAAAAAAAATAGTCGAATGTTGTAGACTTAGTAACGTATTTGCTCGTAGAAATGACCATTTATAGGATTTCTTTACATATCTTTCGACAATCTTCAATTCGTTGCATGAAAAGTATCTCATAACCTTGTTATCATATTGCATTTTGCTACGTATTTTTTATTGTTTCATTAGTTGCCTATGAGAATGTGACTTAGATTTTGGCCTCACCTTTTGAGTAAAGTGAACTTCTTTCAAGACGTAACAAGTTCCTTATCAGTAGGGAAGTAAATTTAAATCCAGTCTATCAAATCCCGGATTACTTGGCCTAATCTGACCGGGCCCAAATCTCATTTAGGTTCGGTCGGATTTAAGGTAAAATATTTATAATACAAGTCCAGTTTAAGCTGGTTTGAATTGGGAGTTAAATATAAATTATATGTAAATTTAAATATTATATGTCATTATTTTATAATTTTTTTGGTATTATTTAAATTTGATACTCTTTCAAGTGAATTTAAAGTTAAAAAAAATCAAGTTTCGACCAACTCAAATGTTTTAGGGTTAGGGTTTGTAATTGCATTTGATTTAAAAAATTTGATCTGAATTAGGCTCGAAAACATAAATGACTTGCAATACATACGAGTTAGTTTGTGCGGGTTGTGCTTATATGTGTTGTATTTGTTCAATTTTTTTTTCTTCGAACTTCCATATTTTTAATATTATAAAAAATTAAATTATTTTAATTAATTAATTAATTTATAATGATAAAAAAATTTAAAAACTTTATAAGCAGAAAATAATTCATTTCATATATTGCGACTAGAATTGCCACTCGACTAGGCTATGACATAGGAATAGGAATTTTGGTGTATTATTTATCTTTAAATTTTAATTAAATTCACGTATAAATTTTTAAATTTTTAAAATATATGATTTGATTATTAAATTTTTAAATCTTCACGCATAGTTTCTTATATTTTAAATCATATTTTTAAAATTTTACACATAGATTCTCAATTTTTTTTATTCATAAATATGTATTTTAGTAATAAAATTAAGATTTATGTATAAAATTTTAAAAGCTTGGGATTGAATAGTAGAATCTAAAAATTTAAGAATCTATACATGAAAATTTTTATAAATTGAATACAAAATTATAAATTTTAAAATTTGAGAAATTGCAAAGTAAGATTAAACAGCCCATTAGTTGTCATTTAGTATAATGGTAATCGATTGGTATTTTTTTTTCAAAACTCATTTCGTTTCCTTGTTCCAATCATTATTTAGTATTAAAAGAGAGAAAAAAAACAATTCATCCCAAGTTTCAAGTTCAAAATGGCTATCAAATGAGGTAATTTTAACCAAATTGTTTCTTAAACTCTTTAATTTGATCAATCTGACCCATCACTAACCTAGTCCAAAATATTTTCATTCAATCGATCATTACTAAATAGTTATAGCCAAAAACAAATTTGTACTAAATAGTCATTCAATCAATTTAGTGCATGATGTTTTAATAACTTGAAATAATACGGGGAAACTACGAGAATAATAATAATAATAATACCTTATAATTATAACAATAAAAATAGAATCTTAATAATATTAAATAAATTTTAATTAAACAACGCTTAATATTGAACGAGTTTAAATAATTGTAGTTTAATTTGAACAAATTTAATTGAATGACGTTTAATATTGAACGAGTTTAAATAATTATAGTTTAATTTGAACAAATCTAATTGAACGACGTTTAAAGTAAAATAATATGTTAGATTTTTTTTAATAATAAAAATGTATGAGATGAAAGATAATGTTATTTGTGTGATTAAGTTTTAAGGGTGAAAGATAAAAAATTCGTTATATGACCTAAGAAAAAAAAGAAGAAAGAAACTCACTATTTTTTTAAACTTTAGATAGAAATTCATATTCATATATGAAAAATATGTAAGTTTACAACTGTTAATTAATTTGTTGACAATATAAGATAATAAGAAATGAAAGAAAAAAATACAAGAAGGAGAAACAATACATTCTTTGGTATAAACTGAATTTGGGAGCTCTCAAATTCCTCTTCAAGAATGGTTTCTAACTTAGGAGAGGTTGAACATCTTCTATGTGATATGATATTGGCAGGTTTTATTGCACCCAATTTTCTCAAATTCCTCGTTATCTTCTTTTCCATTTTTGCCCCCTCTATAAGTTTTTTGAAGGTTTGGAAGAAAAATTGATACCCAAACAATTTAATTTGTATTTTACATGTTTATGAATGTTACAAAAGTTACAATGTCTTATATATAGACAACAAGGAAGATAATTATAAGAAGAAACTAAAAATAACCTATCTAAATTGGAGAAAATGCCCATGTAATGATTCTTTTGATTCTAATTTTGGAGTAGTCAATAACAAATAGATTTTATTAGGAGAAGGTTAACAACTAGATATTTAATTTTATATTTATAGATGGGAGTTAATACTTATAAGTTGTGACATACATACATAGAGAACAATTAAATTTTAAAAAATTAAAATACATACATCAAATAATTGTAGGTGTAATCCAAGAGTATATTTCTAAAGATATTCCTTAACTCTTTGATTTCTCCATCTAAATTGGTTCTTTTATTAATTCACAATATAATAATCTTCAATAAAATTTGATTTGAGATGGGTTGATATATTTAATATTTGAATTATAATAAAACAATTAATAATATCATATTTAGATTTAGACATAAGAAAAAAAAAATTTAATATTGCTAAAACATGCATAAATTCACCTTAAATTTAATTTAGGTGACAAAATTATTTTAGTAGATATATTATATCTAAATTTATGTGAATTTAAATATGTCAGATATAACTATGCGATTTTTAGTGAAGGAAATGAAAAACAACAATCTACCCAAGATAAAGCTCTTGTATGTAGAGAGCCCTTGTTCTTTTATTTCATTTCCTCGAAATTCATCTTTTAAAAAGTGGCTAAAATATATACAGTTGTATTTTTCAAACGTGTGGGGAGTTTTGCAATTTCAACATATTTAAAGGAATGTATTTCCAATATATCTATATTTAAAGAATAATTTATTATTAGACAAAAAGAGAACAATATAGGGAAATTACAAAAAACAAAATAAGGATAAATTTTATAATAATAAAAATAACAACATAATAACATTGAACATGAGTTAATTAAATGATATTTAATATTAAACTAATCAAAATAACAATTATTTAAATTAAATAACGTTTAAATTGATGACGTTTAATATAAAATAGTCTATTATATATTTTCATATTAGTAAAAATGTATGAGATATAAAAATGTATTTTCTTTATTAAAAATTTTAAAGATGATATTTTTATTATTTTTCTTAATATATTATATTACTTAATTGTTAAGGATGGACTAAAAGTGACAATTAAATAATTTTATTATACATGTTAAGAATGTATAAAAAGAAATATGATAACCTATTAGTTACAAATTTAACCTAATATTATTTAGGGTTTGGAATTTGGTGACTTGTGTTATCAAAATAAATCAAATCAAATAAGGTAAGGTTTTATTCGATAGAAAGGTACCCTTAAATATGTCTTCGTTTTTCTTTCAAAATTTTTACAAATTTTTGTTGAAAATTATAGTCATGGAAGATAAACGTATCAATAGAAGGAAAAAGATTGAAACAAAAAAAGATAGAGAATGAAAGGAAAAACTTTGAAATAAGAAGATAATAGAATGAAGATGATTGCCATATAACGTTTTTCCACAAGCCCATGAGAGAACATCTTTATGGGATGCTTTAGGTAAAAGAAAGCATATTTGGAGGGGAAAAAGGATAGTGGAGGATCCCAATTGAAGAACTTCAACAAATAAATTCTTAATTTGAAGAGCTTTATGACATTTTGGACAACCATTTTAATGGTGTAATTTTTATGCATTTAATTTTCATCTTGTACTTAATAGTTTGGTGTATTATAAAATCTTTACTCTCTCTGTATATATAAATTTTATTTTTCTACTTGCATTCAATACGAAATTACTTTATTATGACATGTGTAAAAATACATAAAATCAATGTGGTTCAAAATCACAAATTTTTGGTTAAATTAATCCCATATTATCATCTTATTAATGAACCAAATTTTCGCATGAAATTTGGTTCATTAATGTTTAAAAATATTATATTAGATCTAAATCTTGATGAACTAAAGTAAAACTCATATAATTATATTTAGTTAAGAAAATGGACAAACAATTAATGGGAGATAAAGCTGCTTTATGCATAACACCTATTTAGTATATGAAAATGAAATAGAAAGACCAGAAAGAAAGGCACATAGATTTTTTTTTCTTTATAAATCTATTACTTGGCTTTAAAATATTACTATGTTGTATAATATTGAGTTAACATTATTTTAAAGTATAATAGGAAAGTACTCATAAAAAAAGTACGTGTATTGAATTAAAATTTAATATGTCTTTAATAATCTAAGTGTATTAAAAAATATAGATTTTTAATAATTATTTTTTTGAAACTCACCATTTTTAAGAACTTTGATAAAGTTTTGAGTTAAAAATACATATGATAAAATATTGATAATTTATTGTATTTTTCATAAAAATCACGATCAATTATTTTTTCAAATCTTACGACAGCTACACGAGCCCTTCCAGCGTGTCATAAATAACCTACGCTTCACTTCAAACTTGAGTTTTAAGCCTTTGAGAGAGAGCTAAATCCTTTTCGTAGAAAGAACTAGTCCTAACCCTTCCAAAAGAATCGAATAATCATTCTATGATGGATGAAAATAGAATGAATAAACGTCTTTTGGACATGTTTCATTTGCTCTGCTCTTTTTCTTCGGACACATTTGGCCATTCTCTATTCGGCCTGCCTCAAATAAAATGATAAAAAAGAAAAAGCCTATTGATTCAAAGTCACTACAAAAGGGAGAGGAATAGGATGCAGCCTTTTCTTTGCTAACAACCTATTAGGGATTCAAGTATAGTAAGAGACACGAGAAGGCGAAAGAAGGGCTGACTAATTTGATTTTGTTCATTTTAGATTAGATAAAACATAATCAAAAATGAAACCTACATCCCGATGTTTTATTCTTACTAATATTGGTTGCGGTTTTCGTACTTCGAGTCCATGCGAAGAAAGTAACAAGCGAGAAAAGTCCTTTTCTAATAACATAGAAAGGGGACACTTTTTCTGAATGAAATGCAAATTGGATTCATATAACAAGAAAAATGTTTTATATTTCCAATTGCATGTGTTAAGCATAGTGACATTTTTCGATTCAATGTGAACTTTTTTATTAAAATACGAAAGAATCAAAATTCGAAAGATCTTTTTGGTGATTCTAATGCCAAAATATCAAGTCGACTCATTCGTAGTATTTAAAAATCTATTAAAATCCTAATTAAATATTAGATTTTTTTTTGTTACTCATACAATCACCACCCATATTCTAATATTTATACAATAAATCTTCTAATATTTGTCCCAAAAAAAAAAATCTTAGCCCATCAACCCAGTCACTTGGTGGTAAAGATGGTAATGCCTCGTAATTTTGGATGTGTGTTTGAGTCCCCTCCCATTATTTAGAATTGCTAGTAGGAGAGTGTGTATCCCAAAATAAATTATATTAATTAAAAAACTATAATATTTATATAAAAATATTAATTGAATTTTTTCAAAAAATTAAAAACCTTCATTTATTGAAATGGAAAATACAAATAGAATCTAATTACATAATTAATTACAATTGACATATATACTACAAAAACAAGCACCATTTTAGATGGTGTAAGTTGTTTTGCATGAATTGCCTTGAGAAGTAACTTAATGCCTTCGATTAATCTTATTGATTTCACAAACTTAGACTCTGAAGTACCACCATCTCTAACAAATAAAAATGGTGCTTGTTTAACAAATAAAATAATATATATTTATATTTAAGATAATATCTAAATAAAAAAACTTTGATAAACAATAACGAAACCACCTTGAAAAATCATACTAGACGAAATTTATATGAAATAATGCCATTCTAGATTTTAAAAATACCACAAATAGTGATTAGTTTAAGAAAAAAATATTAGGTAGATACTTTTATTTTTGTTAAAGGTTGTATTAATCCTTTAGTTTAGAAAATTTCTTTTTAAGTTTATTTGCTTATAAAAAGTTATTTTTAAGTGTTTTTACTCATGAAAAAGGTGTCAATCAATAATAAAATTAATTTTTTATTTATTCTTATTTAGTATATTTTTAACAAACGAATAGATTTTAAAACAATTTTTTCATAAAAAACATTTTTTCTTAAGCTATAGAAACGAATAACATTTTTTATCCAGACAAAATGACCAAATTAACCCTCTGCTATTTATTTAACTATAATAAAGATATAAAAACATTTATCCGATGAGAGTTAACTTCAATATAAAGATAGAAAGAAAAATCTAAAGTAGGAAGACAAACAGAAAAGAGAACGTTTTGTGGGAAATTTTGTTGATATTATTCAATTAACCGCCCCAATTATCATTACGTAGCCAAACAAAAATTTCTCTTAAAATTTTCATGCTCTAGACATCACTTAATTAGTACTTACCATTAAGGCACACCTAAATTAAGCCTATGATTTTGTAGTTTTATGTTCATCAATGTTTACAAATTTTATATGATTTATTTTATTATTCCCAAAATTCATAATTTTTTTCTTCTTTTTTGTAAGTACATCTTTCAAAAATGTTGCTAAATTTTTTGTAATTTCAACAAATTTAAAGAAATACATTTGCAATATTTCTATATTTAAAGAATAATTTATTATTTGAAAAATAAAAATAATTATTATATTACTTAATGGTTAAGGATGAACGTAAAGTGATAATTAAATAATTTTGTTACTAGTACGTTAAGAATATATAAATGAAAACATGACATCCTAAGAACTACCAATTTATCCCAATATAATTTAGGGTTTGTGGTGGGACGACTTTTGACCTCTGTATATTTCTTCTATATAAACAACTCAAAGAAAATCAAATTAGATATTACATTTTTCAATAAAAAGCCAACCTTAAATATGTCTTGATTTTGCTTTGAACATTTTTTTTATAAAAAGTACTAAAGTTTTTTGATGAGATTCGAATTTAATTCATATTGATAGAGTATAAAGTTATACGATTTAAACAATAAATTAATTTTTTAAAAATTTAAACAATTTTTGATTTATATATCTCAATTTTACACATGAATCATACTAATCTTTTTTATATCGTTTTAATTTTATAAGTTGGTTGTTCTTGAAGGGAAAAAAGTCAAATGGAGAGTTTGGTTTTTTATTTTGCTTTCAACATTTTCTTACAAATATTTGTTGAAAACTTCGTTGATGGAAGGAAAACATATCATCCAAAGGGAAATTAATGTAAAAGAAAGAGAACAAGGGGAGGAAAAAAAAATCAAAATGAGAGAGTGAAGTAGATTGCCACGTCACGTTTTTCAACTAGCCCATTGGGTAGAGTAATATCCAATTATTTAATACTATTTATATATCATATATAATTTTTTAAAATTTAATTAATATGATATGTGTATCTATGTAGTAGTGTTACCTTTTTATTTATGCTATATAACATTACTCCGAATAGCACATTTGGAGGGGGAAGTGAATTAGAAGATCTTCAAAAAATAAAATTCTTTCTTTTTAAGAGCTTTGTGATAAGTGAGACCATTATATTAAGGGTGTAATTTTTTCACATTTAGTTTTAAGGGATTTTGTACTTTTAGTTTATTAGAAAATCTTTACTCTTTATTATAAAAAATTTATATTCAAAATCTACCTATATTCGAGATCTCGTTTTTACTATATACATATGTATAAATAAAAAAATTGTAATAATTTAATAATATTATTTAATTAATTAAAATTTTTAAATATATTATATTCAATTAAGTAATGACTTAAAAATATCATGTTAAATTTAAATGTACATGAATTAAAGTTGATCATATAGGACTACATTATTCTTTTAGTGAAGTAAACGAAAAATAAAATCTATTGGTAATAAAGATAGTATATGGAGCCCCTCTTTGATATATGAAAATAAAATAGAAAGACGAGGAAGGAGCAATTAAAATTTTTAAAATAGGGAGATATAAGATTTTTATAGACTTTATAAAAATTTATGTGTTTTTTTTTGTTGTTGCTGCTATTGGAGTTTTTGTGCAGTCAACTAAAAATTTATATAAGTACTTAAAAATCCAAGAATATTAAAAAGAATCATATGTTATCTAAAAAATTTAAAACTCATACTTTTTTATGAAATTTGATAAAGTTTTGAATTAAAAAATAAACATAATAAATATTTATAATTTATTTTGTTATCCATAAGTTTTTTTATAAATTTTTAATAATTTTCTTTTTCTTTTTCTCTAGTCTACATCGTTCTCCAATCATAAATTTCATAAAGTACTATGAAATTAAATACATTAAGATCACGTAACCTTTTCAAGTCTTTAAAAAAAAAATTTATATTAATCATACAATCATAGATTAAATGCAACCAATCATTCATAAATTATCCATATATTATCATTTTTCTTCTATTTTATCCTTATATAAATATTATATTAATTTTAATCCTAACTTATCTAATTATTTTTACTTAAACAAATATTACATCAATTTTAGTCCATATACTAAGGGTGAACACGAATACTAGAATATACAAATTATATTAATGTGTTCAATCAGTTTCATTAGTATCATAAATTTGGACTTTAAAGTATCATAATTTTTAAATAATTGTAGATTTATATTTAAGATTAGATCTTAAAAAATACGCATAAATAAAAACAAAAATATGTAAAAAAATTAAAATAGATGACATGTATGCGAGAAAAAAAACGCTAATATAGATTTAAATCTAGATGAGAAAAAACTTAAAATTATGGTTTGTTTTATTTAATTAAAAAAAAAGTGAAAAAATCTTACCCAAATACAGAGCCAAATTCGATAGAAATTAACTCTTCTTAAGGTAGGTAAAATCTAAAAGATGAAGATAAATGGAAAAGAATGAAGAGACAACGAATATTACTAATCTTAATTCAATTGCTCACCTCAATTATCATGAAGTACCAAAAAAAAAAAAAAATTAGTCCCAATACTTTCATACTGCAGACAACTTAACAGAGCCTGGGCGCTAAACATCATATATATATATATAATGTATATTAAATTGGTCTCAAAATATGATTTCGTAGTTTTATGTTTATCAATGCTTACCAATTTTATATTATTTTTTTTCTTTTATTTAATTATCCTCAAAACTCATAATTTCTTCCTTTTTTTTTTTGCAAATACATCTTTTAAAAAAGTTGCTAAAATATATACAATTATATTTTTCAATCATGTGGAAATTTTTTAAAGAAATGTATTTAAAATATTTTTATATTTAAAGAATAATATATTAAATGACAAAAATATAATATAATATATTACTTAATGGCTAAGGATGAACTTAAAGTTGCAATTAAATAATTTTGTTACTTATATGTTAAGAATGTATGAATAGAAATATAACAAACTAAGAATTACGAATTTAATCTAATATTATTTAGGGTTTGGGTTTGGCAACCTTTGTGCTTTGTGTATTTCTTCTACATAAACAACTCAAAGCAAAGCAAATTACATCAAACAAGATATGGCTCTTTTTAATAGAAATCCGACCTTAAATATGTCTGCATTTTCCTTTCAACATCATTGTTACAAATATTTGTTGAAAACTTTAACCATACTAATGAAAGAAAAAACATTAAAATTAAAAAAAGATAAAATAAAGATGATCATCATACATATTTTTTCACGAGTCCATAAGTTAATTAGAATTTTTTCTATATTCATGGATTATATATTTTCTTAGAAATCAATGTTAAGAAAAAAAAGAAGATAAAAAATAAGATATTATTCGTATTAATAATAGATAAATGAATTTAAAGTTATGAGTTTATATATATTTCTCAAAAATACACAATTATTAGTTATTTAGAAAAAAAACTTTTCACATATGTGATGCTTTAGGTCATGTATGGCATATTTTCAGGAAATATTAATAGTGGGAGATCAAATTTGGAAACGTGACTTGGAAGAATTTCAACAAATAACCATTTTAAGGGTGTAACTTCGTTACGTCTGGACTTCTGCACTTAATAATTTAGTCCATTACGTAATCTTTACTCTTTGACATAAAATTTTTATTTGAGATTCAATCATGTTAAGTATCTTTGTCCCACATCGACTAGGAACAAAGCAGCAAAGCTGCTTATAAGCTTGGGCAACCCTTAACTTAATGAGATCTTATTGGATTAAGTTAAGCGCAGTTTAACGTGGTATCGGTGGCTCAATCTACAATTATGTCTTGGACCTACTCTGATCTGTAGTGGTGCTTAATATCCACTTTGTCTGTGGAGGAGAGCATTAAGTATCCTTGTCCCACATCGACTAGAACATAGCATTTCTGCTATAAAACAGACAACCCTTAACTTAATGAGATCTTATTGGGTTAAGTTAGGCCTGAGTTTCTAACAAATTACTTTACAATATAGATATCTAGGGGGGTAACAGGTATAAATAATTTGTTTTATCATAAATTTAAATATGATATGATATAATTTAAATTTGAAGATTTTTTTATCTAAATTTAATTTCGAATCTAATTAGTGTCAAATTTTTTTAGACATTTATTAAATTATTGTAGAGATTAAATATTAATATTTATTTTTTAAAATAAGATAATAATTTAATATAATTGTGATATGTATAATATTTAAATATGATATATTATAAAATAAAATATGTATTTATTTATAATTTTAATAGTAACATGATCTAAATTGAATTGCAACAGATAATAAAATATTTTAATTCGATTTTTATAAAAATCTAAATAAATTGTATATATTTTAATTTAAATTCAATTTGATTATAAAATCTATAGATCTAATCATTTAATTAAATTTCTTAATTTAAATTTTAAGATGAAATTATTTTATCACTCGTATACATCAATAAGGAAGTTCGTCTAGTGGTTCAAAATCGCAAATTTTAAGTTAAATTAATATGATATTTATTAGGGTGGTGAATTGTAATAACCCATTAACATACAAAGGTATAATAATATAAATAAAATTAATGTTTTATACATATTGTTACAACAATAGAAAAATAATTATAACAATATTAACAATATCATTATTGTATTATAAAATAAGATTTGAAAATTTTAAAATGCAACAAATCCAATTCAATGATAATTTGGATTGGTTCACGAAATTCAATCAAAATAATATGTCAAATCTATTTTTATCTTTTCATTATTTTATTTATGATCTTTTATTTATTATAAAAATAATATTTAAATTATGTATTTATTTTTATAACATTTTAGTTATATTATTACGAAGAAATGACCACACGTACACATAAAAGAAAATTTTGTATATTTTATTTTTAAAATTTTTTCAATAACATTATACAAATACTTATAACTTAAATAAAAATAGAAAAAATATTTAAGAAAAATAAATAAAAACATAAAAAATAATTATCGTCTTAATACAATCATATTTTTATAAAAATAAAACTAAATTATTACGAAAAATAATTATAAAACCTAAATATCACTTTTAAAAACCTTTACAGTCAACTTTAATCAACTTTCCTTTATTTATTTGATCTACAATAAAGTTATTTATGATTTTAGTTTACTCAATACATGAGACAGGCAATAGGTAATATCTTGGATTTGATCCGTCTTCCCTTGAATTTTTTTTTGTGAAATCTGTTAGGATTAAGATCGAACGTACACTTGGGAAACCGCTTGTGCCTGGAGTTGGGATTCCTCTCTATGATAATGGTGCTAATTCTAGGATCGTTTGGAAATATATTTTTTAAAATATATTGTTTTAAAAAAATAATGGCCAAACACAATATTATTTTATAAGCAAATTTTTACTTTATAGAAAATAACTTTTAAACCATTCAGCCAAAAGAAAAACCCTTAAGTGGCGTTTGGTTCGTGGAATGGAATGGAATGGAAAGGAAACAATTTTGTTTGGTTTGACCACTGGAATCAAGCTCAAAATCAGGATTATAGTGTTTGGTTTGCCACTGGAATGGAATGAAAAAAAACTGTAAATGACCTTAATACCCCTACATGCTGTAAAGTTCAAATAATGTCATTTAATTACTATTTTTTCGTCACACAAAATACATTATTGAAATCATTATTTTTTTAAATAAGTATTACTTAATTAAAAAGAAATATATTATTAAAATTATTATTTTTCTAAATAGGGTTTAGGGTTTTGAGGTTTGAGATGTGTGATTTAGGGTTTAGGGATTTAGGATTTGGGGTTATATTTGTAGGTTAAGGTTTAGGGTTAAAATTATTATTTTTCTAAAAATGGTTTAGGGTTTTAGAAATTTGGATTTAGGGTTTAGGATTTTAGGGTTCTAAGGTTTAGGGTTTATGATTTTAGGATTTGGAATTTAGGGTTTAGGGTTTTGGGTTTTGGCATTTATTTTTTAAGGTTTTGGCTTTAGAGATTTGGTGTTTAGGGTTTTAGGGTTTAGGGATTTGGGATTTAGGGTTTTAGGATTTGGAATTTGGGGTTTAGGGTTTAGGGTTTTGGCATTTATGTTTTAGGGTTTTGGGATTTATGTTTTAGGGTTTTGGGATTTATGTTTTAGGGTTTTGGGTTTTGGGATTTATGTTTTAAGGTTTAGGGTTTTAGGGTTTAAGGTTTAGGGATTTAGGATTTGGGGTTTATAGTTTAGGGATTTAGGGATTTGGGGTTTAGGATTTAGGGTTTTAGGATTTGGAATTTGGGATTTAGGGTTTAGGATTTAGGGATTTGGGATTTATGTTTTAGGGTTTTGGGATTTATGTTTTAAGTTTTAGGGTTTTGCGATTTGAGGTTTACGGCTTAGGATTTGGATTTAGCGTTTAAGGTTTTGAAATTTTGGATTTAGGGTTTAGGATTTTGAAATTTTGGGTTTAGGGTTTAGGGTTTTGGAATTTAGGGTTTGAGAATTTGAGATTTGAATTTAAGGTTATATTTTAAGTGAGGGTAAAATTGGAAAAAAAAGTTTAGATGGGAATGGAATAATGATTACCAAAGGTGGGAGAAGGAATTGTGATTCCTTCTCTTTTAGTAATCGGATTCCATTCCGCCCTTCATTCCGTCCAACCAAACACACAAAATGGAAAGAATCAATTCTGATTCCATTCCATTCCCTCCAACCAAAAATAGGGTTAGTTTTCCTATTGCAAATTTTCTTTTGAAATGATTAGTAATACACACTCAGAGGTACCCTTGAAAATTTTGGAAAAAAAGGAGCAAAAGGATGTTTCTTATTTTTATAATCGAACTAGGGTTTTCTGGGATAGTATGGAGTCTATCACTCTATTAAACAACCGTTGGTGTCATCTTAACCAAGTTTTGAGAATCCTGCTAGTGAAACTGTTAATTATAACATCGGGAATCCACAGCTTATATATGATTTGGATCAAACAATCTAAATGAAAAAAAAATTACACAGCGCGGGTACGTCATTCAATCACGAAAATAAACCATCTTATCGTTTTAGCACTTTGGTTCTAGGGTTCTGTTACAGTTTCACAGCAATGAAGAGGACAAGTTCTCATAACAGTTCTCTAATCAGCATCCATTTCTTCTAGGGCTGCTTTAGCTGCTGCCTTAGCTTCCTCTAAGAGGTCTTGGGGAACCTGAGAATAATTTTGGCAAAATCATGAAGAGTAGTCAACAATTTAACTCAATATTCTCCATCTTAAAGCCAAATTAGTTACCTTCTGATGTAGCCGGTTCGATTCCTCACAGACCCAACTCATTTCCAATTCAAACTCCTTGTCCTTAGCCTCATCATGTATTCCGTAAATGCTGCACATCATTAATTATATATGTCAAATCTATTCAACAACTCAAATTAAGCATCATATGAATATCATATAAATATGCTTGTTATATAGTAAACCAGAATTGCTAGCCTGAAAATTTCATTCGTTTTACGATCTGAAAAGGGTATAACATGAAACCCCTTAAGGCTGCTGTTTATAAAAAATTTATAATTTTTTCTTTAGTAAGTGATGTATATCCTTTTCAATTACTCAAAAGTTCCTAACAAATCTTTCCACTTATCATTTCTTGATATTTCTCATACTTCCTAATCTGAAAATAAAATTGTCACAACAAAGCTTGTCCTGCAGCCACATTTTCCTAATTATTTCCAGCTAATCAACAAATCGTCCATTGATCCACGTCTAATCGCCTATGTTCTACGTAGTTGAGTTTCTAGTCCTAATGATCCTTATAAAAAAGGTACATTCAGAGACAAACAATAATCACCAAGATCAAAATTCCTAATTTTCTGACAAGCTGTGCTACAGCTGAACAATGTCACCATAATTCAGAAATCAATATACGAATAAAAGATATCACTCACATCTTAGCTACTTCAATAACTCCTTGACGACAAGTCATTTCTGAGAGCTTCAATTTTTCGACCTCTCTGTCAATACGTAAGAACGGTGTATTAGTACTTTAGTTCAAATACGCTAACATGAAGAGGAACTCTCGAAAATATGTAAAC
The DNA here is from genome assembly GCA_030763125.1 of Hippophae gyantsensis. Lineage (NCBI taxonomy): Eukaryota > Viridiplantae > Streptophyta > Magnoliopsida > Rosales > Elaeagnaceae > Hippophae > Hippophae gyantsensis. Next base: position 22,804,490 of record CM061031.1, read on the forward strand.
ATAATAAAAACACCCAAAACTACAAGCAAATAACAACATGATAAATTAAACCATCAGTTCAGTAAGATGTCCCCATCTTGTAATAGACGACAAGCAACCATGACATTGAAAAATAATCAATGAATTTCATATGTTCAAGAATATATGGTGTTTCCAATGCGTTAGTTCTTATTTAGTGACCGGGACATGTTGAATATAAAAGTTTTATGGTTTCAACACATAACAGCAAGTAAACAAGTATTCATGATCCTAATGTCTTAACACTTATTTAGCTTTGTTTGAGACAACCTCTTTTGAGAAGGACCCAAGGGATTGTTATGAAAATGATAACTGAGCAAAAGTTTAGCAATAAAATCTACAGAAATACTTTCGAAAATAAATGAACTATGCATCCAAATAATTGTCCACCATAGGTGGAAATACATGATTCCTTACTATATGGACATGGAAAATCTTACAATTAAAAAGTGCACCACAGATCAGTGGCATTTCTCTCAAAAGCACTTCAACAAATAAATCAACTGCAGCTGGTAGTTTAGAATTTCAAAATCTAATTCAGAAAAGCATCCATTCAAGTGCTTAAGGAAGCAACATCATCCTTGCTGAATTCAGGTGTTGACTTTTAAAGGCTTGCTCATCTGTTTGATCAAACATCAAACATTGTGCTCGGAACGAGCACCTGACTGGGTGCTTATTCGTGATATATAAGCTCTTTAATTCTTATATCGCTGATTGCTCTGAAAAGTTCTTTTATCAGTTTGCTAAACACTTATAATGGTGCTATGCATTTTTAGACATCAATCTTTTGGCAGTGCTAATGAAAATAAACCCTTGCTAATTCATGCTAGAGTTATTTTTTAAAATTATTTTTATTTTTATTTTTATTTTTTTTGGTCTAGGTAACGTATTCTTGTAGTACATACACTTTGCATAAATGGACATTATAGTAAAAAAAATCCAATTTTTGATATCCCCGAATTTTAGACTCTTGTGCTTCACCCTTTCCCTTGAACTTCCATTTTTCTGTCCCTCCACTTCCCCTCTGTGTCACTCACTGATATGACTATTAAGAAATAAAATTACAGAAATATTATTATGCCTACTGCGCCTAGAAACTTACATACCCATTTAAGATATGCACCTAAAAGATTTATATAGTAGAAAGAAAACCAAAACCTTGGAAACTATAGTAATCAAAGATATTTAGACTTTTCAATTCTGCTATATTTGTGCAATAATAATTCCACACAAGCATACACAAGTCGTATGGCCACATTTGTGCAGCCTATTCTAGGTTAGCTTTTAAGACATGAGTGAAGGCAGTTGGAAAGCTTGCCTGTGCACGTGCCACTATAATGAGGTAAGCAAGCATTGGCACATAAAGATATACATAGGGGTCAATTAGGGTTAGAATGCTGCCAAGTAAATTAGTAGTTTTACTCAAGCCCACCTCAACAACATTAGAAATTCAGGCATGAAATTATTAAAAATACTTAAAAATGCCAAAATATTTTGTGATCGAATTTTAAGCAGAAAAGACATTTACTTACGTTTTAGCTGCCTGTTTGCCCTTCCCAATTGCAGCACCAAAGTACCTCTAGAACAGATCCCAAAACCCATATCAGTAAAGTAAATCAACTGATTAGGTTATGAAGCAACGAATCACGACTTAGGATAAATGACACATTTTAAAACCAACAGCGTAAAGAAAGTAAGCTACTTACATAAGAAATGCCCGAAGGTTCAACCATGTACAATTGTGGCCCATCTCTGTCATAACCTCCAAGGATTACTCCGCAGCCAAAAGGTCTGCAGCATTATTAAAAATTATCTGAATGAAAAAGTGGTGCACGAAACGTAAACAGTTAAACAATATTTTATAAGTTCCCATCATACCTGAGCCACCAATATAATGTACATAAGTGCACATAACTAGCAACACGTTCAGCAAGTTCCTTAACAGGAATTGGTTCTCCGTACACACTGCAAAATTTGTAGAAAATCAAGTAAACATAAAACAATGTGCTAAGGAAAAAAACGGCAATGAAAGATCAGGTAAAAAATGCATATGTGCATGACACAGCCATATTAGATATCCAGAGAACAAATAACCTCTCATAATTAGTAGCTTCAGACTTTGTCCGAGCAACGATTTGCCTCCCGTCAGCAGCCAAGCCAGCCACAGCCTACAATTGAAAAAACAAGAACTAATTAACAAATTCAATGGGGAAAAAATTTAAAGACAAGGTCTATGAGGTTATGTTGGAGAAAGTTGATTCAAGCATAACATAATGCTTATGGCATCATTCTTCATGTCCTAACAAAAACAATAAGATGTTTTACCTTGATAGGAAATTGAAGAAGAAACTCATGAAACCATCGACTAAATTCAAGAAAATGTCTATATCCCATATTGATCGAGATCAGTAAACATTCATTGAAATAAACCTAAAAAACAACATGCTTCTTTTTCTCCAAGATAGATATTCTTACAAATCCTTGTTTCTCACATAGGAAATTGAAGAAGAAACTCATATGAAACCATCGACTAATTTCAAGAAAATGTCTATATCCCATATTGATTGAGATCAGTAAACATTCATGGAAATAAACCTAAAAAACAACATGCTTCTTTTTCTCCAAGATGGATATTCTTACAAATCCTTGTTTCTCACAGCAATAGTTGTCAAGTATGCTCATTAAAATAACCAGAGTAGGAGAAAAACAATGGTGTAATGATCGGCAATCAATGGGGAGATATGATAACACATTGCTAGTACAATTGTCTCCAGCTATCTTTTTCCTTTTTCCCAGGAATATCTCAGGTATTAACTAATTCTACTATCAAGCCCCTTGTCATAAGGAGGGGAAGTCTTATAGGGCCTGTTTATATGTGCTTATGTTAGATGTGGTTTCAATGGGAGTGGTCAAAGAGGCTTCAACATAAGTGGTTCAAAATGAAGCGGTTTAGCTAAAAGTGCTACCAATAGAAGCACTTAGAACTTTTGTATTAAAATTGTTAGAACTAGTATTGAGTTAAAATATAGTTATTATTTTAAGACGAAAGCATTCAAAACTGCCTGTCTTAAAAGTAAAAGCACAATTTTTTTATGCAAATAGTACTTCTAAAAGCACTTCTCTTGATGATATCTAAACATCCCTTTGAACCATTTGAACCAAATGGAGCCCATAGACACAAAGTTAGTCTAGTCTAACATGAAATTCCATTGGGTTTCCAGAACAAGTAATTTTGATCAGAATGCAAAAGAACAACAACTCAACATACACATGCTTGGATAAAAAAGGGAAAAAAATAATGGAAGAATAAAATTTGAAATTAAAAGGAAAATACCATTCCAGAGTGGCGATGAACAGAATGAATTCTGCGATTTGAACCGGGCAACATCATCTTGGACGCTATAAGTTTCTCCACACCCTAAATTCAAAATCAACGATTACCCAAAATCCAAAAAAAGAAAAAGAAAGAGAAAACTACAAATAAAAATAGAAAAACAAAGGAATGACCAAAGAGAAAGCGAGGGACTTTACCATAACTACACCATCCTTGCATTTGATTCCAATAACAGTCCTGCACAAAACGATTTACTACAATAACTTCCTTCTCTTTTTTCTCAAAATTCGTAAACCATAATAGGAGTTTTATTTTTACTGAAAACCCAGATCGGAAAATTGAAAGTTTAAAGGATTCAGATAATGTTCTACAAAATTTCTATTTTTGTAATTCTTCGGAGTAAAAAAAAAAAGAGAGGTTTGAAGGAAGACAAAGAACCCGCTGTTGTCGACAGCTTTGGCGGCGTATTCGATCTGGAAGACACGGCCATCAGGAGAGAATGTGGTGACTGAGAGATCGTAGCCAGTACCTATGCTGCTCATCTTTCTCTTTGTTTTTCTTCTATTGTCTCTGTTAAGCTTCTTCTCAAGCAAGGGAGAGCTACAAGCTTAGTGAATGGAAGAATGTAGAGAGAAATACCTCTCTTTCTTTTTCCTCACGACAGTGAATAAAATGGGGAAAATTAGAATTGTAAAATGATCTTGCTCAGCTAACTTAACTTTAGCTGGGTGATTAGCGGATAAAAATTATATTTTTTTATGGATTTGAATTTGATTGTATCTAGAATAAATTTGATGATTTTTATAATAGTAAAATTATTATTTAGATATTTTAATATAAAAAATACATAAATAATTATATTTTTAAAATTTATATCATAAATTTAAAAATAAAATAACTTATATATTTATTTCAAAAATTATGTGAGTATTCTAATATACAAATAAAATAATTTAAACAATTCATATTTTTTTATAAATATTACGAAGCAATTTAAATTAGAATAGTTCCAGTTTATCTGATCGAATAATAGCATATAAAAATTCATTTATTTTTAAATTATTATAATATTTAAAATATAATAATATTATATTTAAATTTTTAATTGATATATTTTTATCAAAATTTCTTCCTTTATAAACATAATTAAAGTGATAAAGAATAAAAAGTATAAATACTTATTAAATTATTATAAAAATCAATATTTATATTATTTTTTAATTTTTATAACAATTTAATCCGAATAAAATGATATATTTTTCAATATAAATTTAATTTAACAATAAAATTTATCAATTTAATTTAATTTAAATACGAGAGTTAGGATTTGATTTTTAAATCTAAATGAATTAATTAAATTATTTATTCACTTTTTAATCATAGATTTAATTTTTTTTTAAATAAATTATATTTTTTACACTTTATTTTTCATTTTATTAATGGCCTTAATATTTTAATATTATATTTAATAATTAATTTTTTAACAAAATATAATATATTAATAGGAGAAAAATTTAAAATTAGTTAAATATTATAAATATTTTTACTACTCATCTAAAATAATAACATAAAAAATATTTAATCTTTTCTTTCTACACTACACATATTTAATCTTTTAAAGTATGAAAGATAGTAATGGTTACTTTTATTTTTATTTATTTAAAAAATAATAATTATATTTTTTTATTAAATAAAAAATATTATATAAATAAGATTAAATTTAAATATATTGGATTGAAATGGGGAGTAATAACATTTAAAATACAAATCAATCTAAAAAGTTAATTTTTTAAAAATTACTAAAAGTTATGAAAAGTTTAATTTTAGATGAAATAATTTAAGTCCATTAATTATTAAAAGTGGACTAAAAATTCAAGAATTCAAAAAATATTAAAAAGAGAGCACCTAAAAATATGTTTTTTAAATAAATTATAACTCAACAAAATATAAAATTAAATAGATTTAAATATATAATAATTAATTTAATAACTATTATTAACTTAAAAAGATATATAAATATATCTTCACTCACTTCATTTCTAATTTTCTTTTTTTCTTAGATTTAGATTTTTCAAACTACTTTCTAATAATTAGGGGCGTATAATGTCTTACCCTGTACACAATCCTTCATACTAGGTTAAAAATGTGGCTAATTTAGTTTTTTTTTACGATTAATGTTCTATTTTGAAGGAGGTCGCAAGGTTGCAGTAGCTTGATAGTTCAATCCGTACACTGTTACGCATAATGCTCACTACTCGTTAGTTTATTTCTGAGAAAGCTAACGTTAGAGCAATGTACCTCTCAAAAACAAAAGCTTTCTTCATCATCCTTTCTCAATTCTCTACAACCACAACCACCAAAAAGCTTCAAAAATTTCCAAGCCTCTCTAACATTCACACCAAGTATAAGCCCCAAGCAATCCAACAAGCTCAAAAAGCACTCACCGATTACCTCTACACGACCAGATCTTTGCCTTTCACCTATGCCGATCATATTAGCAAAAACTCTCTCTTCTCTCTCTCCAATCTCATCCGCAAGGTTGATTTTTCTGTCCCAACTTTCTTCAAGAACTTCCAGAAGCTTCTCAGGTACAACCCCATTAATGAATTTGAATTTTTCTTTGAAAGCATAGGTATAGATTACAAAGATGTTCCTTCATTTTTGCCTCCAAATAAGTTCTTCTTTTATGAAGATAATACCCTTTTAAGCTCTGCTTGTGCGCTTTCTGGTTTTGGATTTCCTTGGAATAAATTGGGGTTTTTGTATAAGGAAGAGGGTTCGATTTTTGGGCAGAGTAGTAAGGAATTAATGGTTAGGCTTAATGGGTTTAAAGATTATGGGTTTAGTAATCTATCTGTGGTTGGTATTTGTTTGGCTTTTCCTTACTTGTTAAGTGGAAAGTGTGAAATGGGTAGTGATATTGATGGGTTTTTTGATGATTTGAAGATGGTTTATTTGGAATTTGATATGGGTAGTTTATTTGAAGGAAATGTAGATGCTTGGTATGAGATTTGTAGGAAGATTAGGGTGTTTTATGATTTAGGTTGTGAGAAGGGGAAGGTAGGTGAAGCAATGTGTTGGAGAAAAGATGTTTTTCTTGAGTGCCCGGAAGAGAATATTGTACAAAAAGCTAAGTACTTTTCTAAGTTTGGTGTTCAGAAGGTTGAAGTGGGTTTGTTACTTCTCCAAAGCCCAAATATTTTGAATCTTGATTTGGAAAATCAAGTGATCTCAGCGTTGGGATTGTTGACACATTTTGGATTGAATGGGATAGAATTGAAATCAGCTTGTCAAAAGTACCCTTATATTTTGGGTAGAAACAAAATGGCTAATTTACCTCATTTGATGAGGGCAATGGATTTACATGAATGGTTTTTCAGTAAGATAAATAATTCATATGAATTGTTGGCCACTTACACAATTAATGATACCAACGATGTAATGGATACAGAGTTTGTTGATGGATTGAAGAAGATTCAGTTAACTAGAACACCCACCCACACAATGAATAAACTAAACTTCTTGCATAGAATTGGATTTGGAGAGAATGCTCTAACTTTAAAGGTCTTATCTCATTTACATGGGACTGATAGTGAGCTACAGCTACGATTTGATTGCCTTCTTAATATGGGTGTCAAATTCTCAAACCTTTGTGCAATAGTAAGAATAGCACCCAAGATTTTAAGTCAAAAACCAGAATTTCTTGAGCAAAAGGTGAACTTTCTATGCCAGGAGATGAAATCGTCTTTGCAATACCTGGACACTTTTCCATCGTTTTTGTGCTTTGACTTGGAGAAACGGATTAAACCTAGATACAGAATGTATGTGTGGCTTATAAAGAGTGGTTTATGCACCAAAAACTACTCCATTGCTAGCTTGGTTGCCACCAGTGAAAAGAGCTTCATAGCACGCCTTTATGGAATCCACCCAGCTGCTCCAAAACAATGGCTGGAGTGTTTTTTACTGAAAAGATCCGTTGATAGTTGCCTTGAGCTTGAGAATGAGATGCATCCTATAGTCCCTACCTAAATCTGTACTACTTTATTTAGGATGCCATTGGGAATTTGTCTGTGAACTTATTTATTGATCTCATTGCAAAAGATCTATGGACTTTGTGCGTTTTATCCGAGGTATGAGAACAATATTTATCTAACAAAAGTATTCTCCCTTTATGGCATTAATTATTAGTTCGTTTTTAGAATACTACAGATATTTCATTATTTACAACTCTTGTTTCTTAAATGCTATCAAATCCATTTTGTGTGAGATTTATATTTGCAGCTTACTTGCCTGGGCTATGTTTTAAAAAAATAATAGTGAGTTTTCACACAAAAGCCATAGTTAAACTCTTCTAACATTGGTTAAACTTCAAGAGATTGTTGATTATTTTTCCCTTGATATTTCCCTTTTTTGGCTTTTTCTCTTAAAGCCCTTGTCCTTTGCATTTGATAATTATATTTTTTTGCTGAAAGGGTATATGGTTAGAATGTGGTGGGAATCTCAGGTTCTCAAAGTTAATCTCGTCTTGTATGAGGGCTAGTGTTATGTTCAGTTTGGTTTTTGCTTGTTAATTTGTCTATCTGTGTTTGACCTATGGACATTGCTCTGAGAACGAGAACTACCCAAATGAAATTGCAAGTTTCAGTCTGTTATTTCAGTTAAAAGAATGTGACAAACACAGTAGCAAAATTCGTTACATTTATGTTTCTGTTTTAATTATTCATCTATTTTTAAACATTAATTTTAAGATTACCTTGTACCATTTTAGTAGGGTGGAAAACAAAAGGTTTAAAAAAAAATATGTTGATTTTTGGCCGAGTAGATGCTTGGAGTGGTTGTTATTGTTAGATGATTTTGTGTTTGCCTTAGCAATTTAAATTACTTTTCATCAGAAAGAATGTATTTTTCGGTCTGCTAGACTTTATATATATATGTGTGTGTGTGTGTGTATTTTATTTATTTATTTATAGATGGTGTGTGGTTCAAACCTGTGTCACATGCTTTAGGGTTTTCATCTTACTTGTACGGCTCAGTGTCTCTCCCCTGGCTCTCTTGCTTCTGCTTGGACTTGTGCTTGTCATTACTCATTAGACTCATTACTAGTTCTTAGTTCTTAATGTGATAATGGGTATGGCTGTCCAGGAAACTGAGAAATATTGATTTTGCAAAGAGATCAAAGGAGAGACGAAGATGTATCTGAAGGACCTGTAAATGAAAAGTATCTCGAAGCAGAACAAACGAGATTGCGACATTATGCCCCATTTTTTCTGTGCTAAGAATTAAGCATTTCAACTCAGTTTTCAGATGGGCAAAACGATACGTTTAGCTCCTCCACAATCAAACGAAAGTCTGAACTCTGTGGTCTTCTTGTTGGGTAAGTATCACAAACTGTTCTTGATTCTTTTCTTTATTGAATATTAGTGTAATGTAATGATATTTCTGCTGTATATTTAAGTTCAATTAATGTGAAATAGTTCCTTTGACCAAATTTTTTTTTTTAAAAACAATGTATATTAAATAGTCGTTGTCTTTTTTCTCTTCTTTTTTCAATAGCTAGATAGTGGCCTTCTAATGCCCTAAAGTAGTAGTACAAAGCTTGGATTGATTGATTTGAATAAATGTTATATATACTCTTTCATTTTTTTTTTAAGTATTCATATGTCCAAGTGACGAGACATAAGCATGGGTGTGAGTATTCGATATTTTAATTCGGTAAAAGCTTAAAAAAAGTGAGAAAAATGGGTGTGTCCGATATCCAAATACATATCTAAATATTTTTAACACATAAACTGGACCTTTTTACAACCCGAATGCACTCATTTAAAAGTCTTGAGATGTGGGTTGTAATGCATTTTTTAACATTAATGGGTCATTCATTGTAGACAAACAAAGAACTATGTTTCATGGATTTCAAATTTTAGGTTTTTTAACACCCAAAAGCTTCTAATAAACTCAATAATTTGAGTATATTTATACTAAAATTGATATAAAAGTAACATCTTTTTTTAATTAGAAACAATTAATATTTTTTTACTGTTTATATGGCAGTTATCTTAAGTTCGAACACTTTGAACCCTAGATTCGTTAGTGACCAATGGTATACTTCATTTTCATATTGCACTTTTATTTTCCGTCTGAATTTATGAAGTGGAACTCATCTTATAAGTCTGTGAAGTGTTCAAATGACAAAATTCATTCATAAGACTTCATTATTTACATTTACGGACATGCTTCTTTTTAGAAAATGTAATTTTTTTATATCAATTTGTGTTAATAAAAAAAATTCAATGAAGTTGGAGAGTCTGATGAGTCTTTGAACAATTTTTGTGCCACTCCTTAAGTTTTTATTGTTTAAAATTTGGTATCCTTGTTCGTATCCACAACATTTTCTCTATTCTTTTCATTTTTAAAATTTAACTTAATCCTCTTAATAATATCTTCCCTCGGTATCTCAGAAGTCAGAAACGATGAACAAAAACTTTCTACTGTATAAAAGTATAAAGCAATCAGCTAAAAAAATTGTATAAAAAGGTTAATATTATCATATTGTAAACATTTAGAGATAATTTAGATCAAAATTTTAGTGTGCATTATTAGTTTTAAAAAAGTATCGGTTTAGTTTAAATCGTTAAATTTTAGGTTTTTTTAAAAGATGCATTTTAAAAAAAAAATTCAATTGTATTTGAAAAATTAAAAAAATCACAAAAATTGATCATTCAACATGTGTTGTTATTTTTTTCAAAGATGATAATGGAATTATCCTGTCACCCATATCAACTATATATATATATATTCTTTAGTTATCAAATTTGAACCAAGGTTCAATTCCAATAATGAAGCCTTTATTTTCCTTTAACCATGAAGATCTTTGGCATGTGAATTTTTTAGTTCAAAAAGAATATCAATTTATATTAAAAATAGTAACAATTCAAACATACGGAGTGTCATGTCCTATTGTAATACGTTCCTATAATAATTGTTGCAACTCTTGGATACTTTGAAACTTTGCTAAAAGGATATAAGACATAATACTTTGGTGTCCGCTAAAGCCGACCAAATGTAGGATCATGTCTAACGGAGTATCTCTACTTCTTGTTGCAAAAGCGTAGTTAAACTTTCGATGAAGGGTAAGGTAAGATGCTCCACTAACTATAAATCAGATATACAAAAATTTATTAATTTTTAAATGATATATTATAAGTTTATTAATTATTAAAAATTTAACCATAAATTTAAAATTTGAAGAAAAAAAATAGAAATAAAACATATGAATACATATATATGTTTTTTTGAATCGTTATATTTTTTAAAATTAATTATTATGTGTTTTAACTATTAATCAATTGTAATTTACGGTGGAAACAAGCCACTTAGGCTGCCTATATTGGAGCCTATATAAAGCTATTTTCTTTAGTTAAATAACATTAAGAGGAAAAAATTCTAGTTGCTGGAGCTTCTAGTGAGAAACTTTTTAAGGGGATAAAATTAAGATTAATTTTTTTTTAAGTATAAATTAAGTTATGGGTAGTAAACACTTTTAATATTTTATTTTTTATTGAAAGATTTATAACTGTATAAATTGAGTGTTTTAATTTATTTCTCCTTCTCATAAATCTAATCATCAAGAATTTGATATTTTTCTCTGCATTTTCAAGTTTATATTGTTTTTAGTTACGATTGATTTAAGAAATATATCATAATTAAAAAAACACACGTGTGCTCATGTGTTCAATTTTTATTATTTTTTAAATTTTTTGAATTTTTAATCCATTTTTTAATAATTAATAAACTACCATATTCAAATATTAATAAATATTAATATATTATAATTAATACGTCATTGTCATCCTTCGTCCATTAAAATTTAGTATTTTTAAGGTTTTTTTTGTGTAATTTCAATAAAACTTAACTAGTAAACATATTACATTTACACTTTGAATTCAAAGACTTAAACCACTAAATTATTACTCTGTGTAAAAATAGTAATTAATATTGTATATATATATTTTTTCTAGTGGATTAATTAATTAATATTTTTAACAGGTCTCGAATTGAAGACTTTACTTATGAAATTAGGTTATAATACAATTGATATTAATATTGTATATTTAAGTTATATTCGAATTATATAAAATATTATTTTATTATAAAAAAAATTAATTTAAATAGTAATTAAATTTTTTATTTCATATAAAAAAAGATTTATTTTATTTCCTTAAATCAAATATTTTGATTACCTATTTACAAAATACAAATAACCCCGTTTGACATATAGTAGAATCGAATACAGCTCTTATTAGGCTATCTACTTATTTTAAAGGCACATTACTACTAAAAAAAATACTATAAGAATCTTTTTATCACAGTATACATGTTTAAGTTTTGTATTTATTTTTAATAGTTTAGTATATTATTATTAAAAAAATATTACACAAAAATAAAATTAACCTTTTTAATTATTTTAATTTAAATAAATTATAATTAAAAAAATTATATATTTTTATATAATTATTTTTTAATAATATAATTAAACTATAACAAAAAATAAATATAAAAATATTACAAAAATAAAGGGAATAATATTACTTATAAGTTATGTAAAACTACTAACTTTCCATTCTTATCAGATTAAAACTACTTTTGCATTCTTAGATAGTATATGATATTTATCAAATTTAAGAAGAAAAAAAATATAAGAAGGCAAATTAGTGAGCAAAAAGATTAGAAAGGAAGAATAAAGAAGAACAAATAACTAAAAACAGAACGCGCACAGAACTACTCAACGAGATTGTGTGTGTGACGGCACGTTTTGATAGATTGGTGAACTATCTCACGATCTCAGAACCAAATGGGTAATCGAGAAAAGTATAAAATAACTATAAACATAAAAAAAAAGTGTTTTTTTAGTTGTTACTTCAGCTAAACATTATAAGCATTGAGAAAATGACAAAAATAATACAAATAAAATAATAAAAAGAAAGAGAAATGTTCATTATAAGCGGAAAAGCCGCGAGAAAATTGCAACATCTGCCCAAAGAACTAATACTCACATCATTGCCAGCATTTCAGAGAGAGAAACATTCTTCAAGGAGAAAGAAAGGAGAGAGAGAGAGAAAGAGAGAACAAAGAAAGAGAATATTGTTGCTTTGGTATAATCGGTTGCTTTGGAGACCCACATAGATAAAGGAATTGGTGAGCGACAGAGAGGCAGCTTACATCACCAAAAACCCTCTCTCCCCTCTCTCTATATCTCTCTGTCTGGCTTTATCTGTCTTTCTCTGTCTGCCCCGAGCTCAATTTCACATGTAAAAGTTATAGAATTGAAATCCCAATTTGAAAGTTGGAATTTTGAGATTGTTTTGTTGTGGGTTTTAATTTTTATTTGTGGTTTCAGAACTTTTATTTGTGGGTTCTGAACGTCGTTGAAGGTTTTTGGTGTTATGGATTTTGTGGAAGAGGAAGAAGTGAAATTCTGAAAAGTAGGGAAAAGGGCAAAATCTGGGTTCTTCCTTTTCTTGAAGGTGATGGCCCAGAGTAAGCCTCATAGACTCTACAAAGTTTGGAAGGGAAACAATGTGAGTTTTCTTCTTTTCTCTATCTCAATTGGATTTGCTCCAGATGTTATGGAACTGTTGGATCATGTGTTATATTGGGTGTTATGGGTTGAATTTAATTGAACTGCCAAGTCATGTTAATTTAACTCCTTGTTTAGATCATTATGAGTTTCGCTTTCCTTTGTTTTATGTTGTGATCTGACAAATTGTTAGTGGTCCTGTTATTGTTTGTCTATGTTTAGATTTTTTTTGCAGAGGCTAAAATGCTAGAAATTATGATTCACTTGGAAGAGTAGATACTAACATTTCTTTACTATTTTGTTTGATGTATATGGAATTGGGGTTTTCCAGGAGTTTCAGTTTTCTGATTATACGTTATATTTTTATCAGCAAGAATTTTGTAGGATGTTGATCTGATTTTGGGACCACTTATGAGCAGGGGCCAATTACATTTGGATATGTGGATTGATGCATGTCACAACTCGAGACAATAATCATTTTTCATTCAGCTTAGCTACTCATTAGAGTTCCTGATGCATTTCTATTTTCTTTCTTCTTGTCATGTTGTAATTGACTGCCATGGTTATGCTTGTTGTTTGTATATTCGATGAAGTACCGTATATGTTTGTTTGTTAGAATGGGCTATTCTTTTGTATATTGAATTATCTGCATCTCACTGTGGCTGATTTATCAAGAATCACAAATCAGTAGTCAATGACAATATGTTTATTTTGACATGTGGCCAGAGGAATTAGAAATAACAAATTAGCAGTTCCCATGGTTTACACTAGATAAATAATTTAGGGAAGTCAAGATTCACATGGCAGATAAACTTCTTGTTAGTTGAAACATAGTATATTGAGTTGAAGAGATCAAAAGGTGACATCTAACATCGCGTTAATGAGAAATTGTGTAGCATTATACTTGAGAGCCAGGTAGCATTAATTCCTTGGAGACTAACATGTTATGTCCTTTACAAATTTCTTACTTTAGGTCCTTTATGAGGAAGGACTCTTCAATGACCTATGATACTTTGTGAATGTTTTTGTTAGCTTTGCTCTGTAGCACTGAGCTCTATTTCTTTTTTCTTTCTCCATCACCTTTTGCATTTGAAGCTATTAATTATTATATTTTTAAATTAGGGAGCTCATCCTTTGTGTGCTGATTGGCTAGAATTAACGTAGGTTCTTGTTAATGACTATATGCAATAATATGAATTTTTATTGGTTTTGTCAGAAATTCCTCTGTGGTGGGAGACTTGTCTTTGGTCCTGACGCTGCATCACTTTTTCTATCCACATTACTTATTGCTGCCCCTGCTGTTGCCTTTTGTATAAACCTTTATATAAGGAACAAAAATTTCCAGAATGAAAGTACTTGCTACCTCGAATTATTTGTGGGCGTGCTTCTTACTATCTTGGTAAGTGCTTCTTACTATCTTGGTAAGTGCTTCCGTCTTTTTACATTTTCTACAGTTATAGATAAATCTATTGTCTTGTATTTGAATTATCAACACTAGTTACTACTACATTGTTTGATATCTGGTTTTAACAAACATTTACATTGTGTGTACAGCCCTAGTAGATCACATCATTACAAATGAGAGACACTCTAATTGGGTGGACTCTTTGAAAGGATAGGGACTGTTTGTTATGAAGCAGTTATCTATATTTACTGTATTCAAAACTCTCTCTGGGGTTTAGGGAAATAGAATGGTCTCTCTTTTACCTGTGCTATAATGCTATTTTCCGTGCAATATGTTCAAAGACTATGTCTTTGGCATCTTAATCATTTTTCCAAATATCAAATGGTAATTTGATGTGAATCGAACCAGTGGCATCTTAATCCTTAATTAGACATATTAATGTGAAATGGGTACAAACTTGTTATCATGACAAATTGGTTTTGCTGTTCTTGTGTTCTTTATGTCTAGTAAGTTAAAATATATCATGAGAACCTAGTATAATTTCCTTACAAAAGAAAAGGGATTGTAATTTACCTACTAATTTGAAATTCAAGGTTATTTATTTAACTTAACATGAAATTTCACAAGAAGGCATAATTTTTCATGTTGTAATGTGTGTTAATACATCCTATTGAAGCACTAGAATATGAAAGAGATTTCAAATTAGTAAGGTTATTACATACCTATTGCTAAAATATTTTTGAGAAATTACATAAAAAAAATAATACCCATAAAACTTATAACAAGAAAAATAACACCCCAATAACATTGAACGAGGTCTAATTGAGCGACGTTTAATATTGAACGGATCTAAATAACTGTAGTTCAATTTAATAACTTCCAATTGGACGATGTTCAATATGAAATGATGTGTTATATTTTTTTATAATAGTGAAAAAGTATGAGATAGATATAGAGGTGATATTTTTTGTTATTACAAGTTTTAAGGGTGTTATTTTTGTTATTTTTCCATTATTATTCATTACATTTACATGGGGTTTCATATAAGATACACTCTGTGAACCCATGTGAAATGTTTTGCAATGGCTAATTCTTCTTCTGCCAAAAAGTATACTTTTTTAAAAAGAAAAATGTAAAGTTGATGATTCTGTAAACTTCAATGCAGGATTTAGTATTTCTTTTCTTGACTTCCGTTAGAGACCCTGGTATTATTCCTAGAAACTCAAGACCTCCAGAGCACGATGAAGCATTTGATGGACCTACACCCTCAATGGAATGGATTCACGGTGCAACCCCTCATTTGAAACTACCTCGAACTAAAGATGTTATTGTGAATGGGCATACAGTAAAAGTGAAGTACTGTGACACATGTTTGCTTTATCGCCCTCCTCGTGTTTCTCATTGTTCCATTTGCAACAATTGTGTTCAGAGATTTGATCATCATTGTCCGTGGGTTGGTCAGTGCATTGGAGTTGTAAGTTAAAAACCAATTTAGATGATGTTACTTAAGAGTCTCACTCAATATCTCAATGTCTTATTTAAATATTATTCAAAAAAATATTAATATAAAAGAAATTTAAGCATCATCTCCATTTAAGAATAAGCAAAATGGATGGTTGACTTTCATTTTCTCTTGACACTAACATTGCCTAACCTATTGGCTTGTTTGCAGCGAAACTATCGATTCTTCTTCATGTTCATAACAACATCAACCATCTTGTGCATATTTGTGCTTGTGTTTTCTATAATCAACCTTCTTAAGCTACATAAAAGCTTCCGGAAAGCTGTCTCAAGTGACATCGTATCAGATTTTCTTGTAGTTTACTGCTCTATTGTTGTCTGGTTCGTTGGTGGCCTCACTGCTTTCCATTTCTACTTGATATGCACAAACCAGGTGACTCTCTTCCTCAAAATGTTCAGAAGCAGACTTAATTTGCTTATTGTTTTACTGAGTTGATTGAATATTACTTGCATTTCTATAATATAAAAGTCATCTTCCTGACTAAATTATCAAGTGACATTATATAACATTGATCAGCTAATGAATATGTGGCTCAGTGGCATATAATCTACTTGGGTATGTAGAAGATCTGAGATTTGAATCTCAGTTACAAGTGTGTAAGTAGTGTAGTTATTTCCAAAAAAATTGACTATTACAACTTTAATGGAATTCTTTTCTTTTCTAATATGTGATTTTGGGACATTTTTTGGCCCAAATGCCAAAAATGTGCATTTTAGGGGTTGAATTGCATTTTGTTTCCCATCTGTCCCTTTATATTTCGAGTGCTAGCATGACAAGGAAAGTGAAAGGCCCCTATAGCGGTGCCCAATTTTTTGCCTATGTGCTGATTCTGGATTCTAGTGGTTTATGAGTTAAATGAATGTGGAAAGGTCACTATTTATGCAATACTAAGTTTGTGTGTGTCCACTTCTCTCATATCTTGCAAACTCTTACGGTTTGGTTTTATATTTCCGTTCTGATCCTTTTTCTATGTAGACTACTTATGAGAATTTCAGGTACCGATATGATAAGAAGGAGAACCCATATAACAAGGGAGCTTTAAGGAACTTAAAAGAAATGTTTTTATCTAAAATCCCTTATTCAATGAATAAATTCCATTCATTTGTTGAGGACGAAAATATTACGATTGGTCTTGCAACTCCAAATCCTGCAGAAGGTATTATGAGTTCAAAGGAGAAAATTGATATCGAAATGGGAACTGGTGTTCCTGAGGACAGTAATTTCCCACTTCCAGTTATTTTGCGAAACCTGGATTATGAATACGACAATATAGAAACCAATTTCAAGCATATGGATGATGAACAAAGACACGGTTTAGACCCATTCCTTTCTGTTGAATCTGGAGAAAAGGAATCTATGCAAAGCTTGACAATTGGGTGCATAGAACCTGAACAAAGCTTGACTATTGATAGTGGAGTGAGAGAGACAGTTTATTCATCTTCGAGAAATGGAGAGAGACAATCTATTCAGTACAATATTTGTGTGGACAAATCTGTTGGAAGAACTGATGGTGGAAGAGAGACTTGTCAAAACATAGAAAATGTTACTCAGGCATAGAGGTATCATCAATCCTTCATATTACTTTCACACTGCTATAAATGCATACAAAGACCCTTTTTTAGTTGCAATTCTCATACTTTTTTATATGGCTTAATTTGCTTATAGTAGATAAAAGAATGTGTATGACAATAAAAAAAATGTACCACTAAAGTTCCTCTTGGTTAAAAAAAAATACCGGTCAATTTGAAGGTGACATATTTTTCAAACTTGATGAACCTTTGACGTCTTATTTTTAAAACTTAACTGACTTCTAATTTAATAATTTATGGTACCCCAGAAGTTCATTAAGTTTAAAGGTAACCCATTTTTCAAACTTTATGCATTCTTATTTTCATAACTTAACTAACTTCTAGTGTAATAATTCCTAGTATACCAAAGGTGTTCCGTTTTTCAAATTTGATGGATGTTTGACATCTTATTTTCAAAACTTAACTGACTTATAGTGTAATAATTCTTGGTACCTCAAAAATCCATTAAGTTTGAAGGTAATCTATTTTTCAAACTTGATGGACTTTTGAGCCTTATTTTCAAAACTTGACAGACTTCTGTATAATAATTCCTTGTAAACCAAAAGTATATTAAGTTTGAAGGTGTTATTTTTCTAAACTGATGGACCTTTTCAACTGAAATTGCCCTTTTGGCCAAACCTAATGGACCATGTCGGCACCGCACCCTACTTTTATTAACTGATATAGCAGTGTATGTTTTATATTGAAGATACATTTTCTTTTAAAATTCTAACTTGTGTTCAGTAAAATCATATTAAATATTAATATAGTTTTTGTTTTTGTTTTCAAGGCAGACTTTAAATCAATATCTTTAAGATGCTATTTGTCTTCATTAATTTAGTAATGTACTAGGATTCAAGAAATACATCTCCAGGATACAATGAAGGATCTTGTTGTATGCTGTGCATTCATGAAGATAACTCAAAAACACCTTTGGTCTTGAAAAACACTCAAAATAATTAGTGTTCTAAATATCCCTTCTTTTATCGTTTGGTCAATCAATGGTGTCTTCTTTCTTGTTATATTTGTTGAGCGGCTCAGTGCCATTCCTCACCTATTTATCTTTTATTTTTCTTCAAAAAAACAGGTTTTGGATACAGCTTATTGTACTCTGTACATCATCATGAAGGAGATATTCAGTGTGATTTGCTTTTGTAGTTATATGTACTTATAGTTGTTGGCTCAAAAACAACCGTTAGATTTTTTAACTTACGGTTTAGCCTTAGGCTTTTAATGTTGTTTAAGGCGAGAAATCTGCGGAGATTGGTCATTTTCTGGTATGGTTCTTTTTCAAAGCTTGGGCAACTCATTTGCAACGACACAAAGACATTCCTCATTTGTGTTCAATTTCTTTCCTTTTTTTTATGTTATAAATGTAACATAACAAGGTTTCGCCTCAGCAAATTGTCAGATAGTTATTAACAATTTAGAATGTTCTTAATTTGTCTAAAAAGAATAGGGTAAAATGTTTTAATACTCTAATAGTTATTGCAGTACTTAGGTTTAATACTTTTTTATGATAATTTAATTTACTAGTGTTAAAAAAGTAATACTATAAGGTCAAATAATTAATTTTATGTTTTTTTAATTGCATTTGAAAATATAGTTTTAACGATTGTTGAAATATTTTTTTAAAAATAGAAAAATAAAAATATATAAAAAAATAACCATTTGTTCTTGTAAAGTATTTTTTTAATTAATAAATTAAACTATCACAAAAATTATTTACTCAATATAGAATCCATTTTGCTAAACCAGTCATTATTTCGTAAGTCGAGCAACTTCGCATTTTTGTCGACCTCTCGGTTTTCTCTATTAATATTACTCTTAATTGAATTTAATGCAATAACCGGCCAGAGTTTTGTGTTATTATTTATTGTTTTTAGAGTATAATTTTTAATAATTAAATTGTTTTATTAAATATTTATTTTTTCAAAATTTTTGTACTAATTTTAAATTTTATTTATCTTAAATAATATGTCATTACATAATCCATTAACGATAAATAATAAATAATTTATGGTGTTTAAAAGTATGCTGTGTTTTGACCAAAAAAAAAAAGAAGAATATAATTACAAAACAATTAATAAGCATAATTATGAATTGTAAAAAAAAATCTTGCGTTTAGTTATTCGTAGTAATTTAAACCGACGGTCTAATTTTTACTCGATAAATTTTAGAGATTGATACAATTTTGGGTATAAATTGAACATGAAATCACGAATATGATTCAGTTATGATTATATTCAAAATCGTACCGATTCGAACTTAAAATTAATAAATTAATTTATATATTTTTTAATAACCATCTTGAACGTTATTCACGTGTAAAAAATTGTCTCAAAATCGTAATTATTTTTAGGTAATTTTGAGTACAAATTTTATAATTCAATTCGATTACGATTATATCAAAAAACGTTAACCATTCCTAAACATAACTAATGTGTATTAATTTTTGTGTTCTAATTACTATAAAACTCGTTAGGAGTGATTAGAAATTAAAAAATATGTATTAATCTTTTGTATCTAATTTATTACATTAAATATATTTTTATAATTAATATATTATATTTATTTATTTTAATTTTTATCTTTATATTATATGCATAACATATTATATTTATTTTTATCTTTTTATATAATATTTAAATTTTAGTGATAATTTGATGTTATATTATTAAAATTATGAAATAAGTAAGTTTTGATTTATTTGTTAAATAAATTTATTTAAAATTAAGAATTTTTACTATTTATAAAATATACGTTATTTAAAAATAAAAAATAAAAGATACTTTACTTAAATATTCTATTTCGAAAAACTACGTAGATATTTATGCTCGGCCATCCCAAGAAAAGCAATTTACAATGCAATAGCTCTCAATTTAGTGGTGTACATGGTGATTTCAATTCATGCCATTTTATTAATATAAAAAATTGCAAGAAATGAAGGGACCAATCTACTATTTTACACACCAGTATACCCAATTGCATAACTATATATTAGTTATAAAACTATACAGTTAAATATAACGTAGGCATAGTTTTTTTTTTTTTTAAAGAACATACATGTAAACTTTGTTAACAAATAACAAAGTAGGCATATAAATAAAAACAAAAAAAATAATTTTTGATATACTAGTTTGCGTAGTATAAATGCACAATTATAACAGGGATTAAATTGAAACAACCCTCGTATCATAAGGCAATTCGAGAAAATGAATCTTAAGCAACGTGATTCCCCATTTATAAAATGGTAATACTTTTTTACTCAAGATGGAGTCATTAGATTTTTGGGTTTTTTTTTGTTTCAAATGGAATCATAAAATTTGATTAGGTTATAAATATTAGTTATTCATTATAATTTAACTAAAAGAGAATATTTACTTAATATAAAAAATTTTGTTTTAATAAAATTTATCTACCTATTAAAATTTTATCTCAAAATTTATAACTTTATATTTATAAATATCAAAATATTTATATAAAATAATTCAATAAAATTAAATTTCAAAATAATTCTCACAATTATCGTCGAAATTTCGACAAATAATTTGACATAATATACTATATTTATTTGTATATTTATATGCAATATGATTAATATATTTTTAGATTCATTTCTAAATTTTTAATTAATTTATTTATAGTTGAAAAACTAACTCTTTTAAAAATTTAAGTTATTAAGAGAATAATCAATATTGTTTTTATACATCTACCACTCCTCAATTATCGATTCCATACATAATGCATGCCAAATATTTTAAAATCAAATAATTGGATTTATTAGGGGTTTGAATACATGACTTCTAATTTTTGTATTATGTTAAAATAACTCTTTCAAAAGATTAAATTGGTAGAATAAGAGTCAATATTATATTTATATATCTATCATTTACATCAAATTAGAGTGTTTAATTATCTACACACATTTTTATGTCATGTCGCTCGGACACGGTACTTCCAAAATGATAAGTAAAGGTACATATGAGTAACACTGTCAATTAATCTGTTGCAGGTTTCTGAACAAGGTTTGTCTGATTTCAATTTGGCACTGGCTTGGGATTTCTGACAAAGGCTAGAAAATACACATTTTTTAAGCCAAAGATCATATTTTATGCTACATGCTTGTCTGAGAAGATTGGGTACTGGAGATACATAACCATGTACAGCCACCTCAAAGAAAATCCTGAGTACCAATGTTATCCCATTTTCAAGTACTTCGAGAACTGGTGCCAAGATGAGAACAGGCATGGTGATTTCTTCTCTGCCCTCATGAAGGCACAGCCTCAATTTCTCAATGACTGGAAGGCAAAGTTGTGGGCTCGGTTCTTCTGCTTATCGGTAACTTGTTCATATTTTTGCTTGCTTAATTTCTTTAATGGAAATTTGGTTCATTTTCTGCCACATCTAATGCTATGAAAATGACAAAGAAGAATGTCTTTGAAGTAGGCAGAATAACATGATACGAACACGATTAACACAACATGACTTACACTAATATTTCGGATATCTTAATGGGTTGCTCCCTTCCCCTAAATTTTATATGTCCTTACAACTTCACTTAATCTTGCAACTGGTATATGTGAATGTATCTGAATGATTGTCAAAGAACAGACTTATATGAAAGCACTGGGCTTGACACAAAAGAGTTTGACACGCATGTTATCATTGAGGTGAGAAAGACAAATATATGTGCATAAGCCAGTTTGGCCTTAAATTGCTCATTTTTGGACATTGGTCTGGAAATGTCTCAAAATTGCTATATATGAATAAGGGTGGGGACTAAAGTATCTCAAAGACGTAAATTTATGGAACACAGGAGTACTTTGTCCTATGAATATGAATAGTCTCCCCACAGGAAGCCTTAGATAACTTACAACCTTACATGACTCACATTGCAATTTTGGGTTAATGTTTGGAAATATATGTACATAATCTTGTTCGGCCTTAAATTGCTTGTTTTGGGACACTGGTATGAAAATGTCTAAGAATTGCTATACATGAGTAACGTGCAGCCTGTGATTCACCTAATAGTTTGATGGTAAGACTCACTCTCTCATTCACCTAATAGTTTGATGGTAAGACTCACTCTCTCTTTCACTTAAGTTAGGTTCGAACCACGATAAGTATCATTTGTTAAAAAAAAGAGTAATATGTAGCCTTGGATTACTTATAACCTTACATGACTCTTGTACAACCTCTAGTACCCAAAAACCCTGCAATTTTAGGTGAACTTTTGCTCAAATTCAAAAAACACTCTATTTTGGAGTCTCGTATCAAACATAAGCAGTGATGTATATATATGTTGATTTTTTGTTTTGTTTATGCAGACAAATAGAACAGCAGCTAGGATTTTCCCAGCAGTTTTGGACGTTGAGAACCCAGAATTCAAGAGAAAACTAAACAGAATGGTAGAGATTAATGAGAAGCTGCTTGCTGTTGGACAGACTGATGACATTCCTTTGGTGAAAAACTTAAAAGAGGATCCCACTTGTTGCTGCATTGGCCTCTGAACTGTTGGCTGCATACCTAATGCCACCTATTGAATCAGGGACTGTTGATTTGGCAGAGATTGTGCCACAACTAGTTTATTGATTTTCTTTTTTCCTTGAAGTTTCTTGGTGGCTCTTTCCTGCTCCAATTCAAGTGTTATGTATGATACTGTGAGGAAATGTCATGAAGAGAAAACCTTGTATTTTTTTGTCAAGATAGGACATATTATTGCACTTAGTAATATTTTTGTATCATGAGAATATGTGCTCGTTTCAACATGCTTCTCTAGTGGTTTCGAGGGAAGTGCTTTAAAATGAAGTAACTTGATTAAAACTGATTTCACAAGAAGTATTTAGATGTTTTACATAAAATTATTAAAATTAATTTTGAGTCTTATTTTAGTAAATATTATTGGTAGAACACCTGCATCATAAATTACTCAATATTTCTTATTTTTCTTAAAAAGATTAATAATATTTCCCAAAATTTTAAAAGAAATTCACTTATAAACTTAGCACCATTAAAAATTTAATTCATTTATTTGAAACCATTTTCAATCTAAATGAGAGCATATTCAAACAAATCTATTACGCTTTCAAGTAATTTTTTTTTTTTTTTTGGGTTGGGGGTGGGGGAGGGGTGTTAAAGTGATATTTCATGCTTATACTTTGCTCACTGTGTGCAATACATTCCTAAACTAAACAAAAACTTGGTCATAGTTTTTCTAGAATTTTTTTTATACACCAGGAATATTTACTCTCTTAGAGAGAGAGAGGAAGAAAGTAAAACAATAAGTGTGGGAAGAAAGTGAGTTGACAATACAAGGATAGGTCTGGAGTTATGAGTATATTTCTCCTCAAGATTACCCACTTTTCGGTATTCTAGGAGTATTTAACAAAAATATACTGTTGATATGGTAGAAATAGATTTTAGTTAATCTTAGTCTAAATGATTAATAAATTTCCCCATTTTCTTAGGTCAAACTATTTAACTTAAGCTTGTTCTATTAGGTCACTATCCATAATGAAACCTTCACTGTAGATGGTTTGATAATTCATGAAAACACCCACAACGTACAAGCTAGTCATACCAAGGAAGTGAAATTTTTATTGCATGTCTGCAGCGAAACACCGTGGTTGAGACAATATTGACTAATTTTTTTGTTCATGTACTATTACAGAAATTAGACCATCCTTGTACATACATGACAAAATGAAAGGCTCAGATGAATTAATTCCACCACATGTTAATTCACGTTGCTGTAAGGGAAAATAAAAAAACACCTAGCTACTTGATTTCATGTACACATTTGAACTGCATCAAAACTGTGTGCCAATATCATCCGCATTGCAGTCAGGTCCATCTTTTCCAATGCTCAGATAATGCATAAGACTCAAGGGGATGCACAATGGTGGAACTTCTTTGATCTGACTTGGTCTTTGTGTTTACTTTTTGCTCTCTCTGTGCTGGAAAGATTAACCTAAATGTCCACACAGCAAGTAAAGTTGCTTCTATTGGAGCAAGCCAGTAAATCAATATATGCTCCTTCCTTATATGATTGTCACGAGCATAAGCCCATCCCATCACCTAAAATTAATTAGGTTTAACTCATGAAGGTTCTAATATAAGCATAAATTTCCTAAACAAAGGTCAATGGAGAAGGCTCATTTTTCAGTTCAAATCACAAGTTCGAATTACACTAATATCGTTTGAACCAAAAACATTACATTAAAGCACTTACAGAGGCTGGATTCATGCAACCACCATAGAGATCAGAGCCAAGTATATGAATCGTCAACTTGAAGACACCTGAGATCCAAGTCTTAATGAAGAAACTTGTTGGGGTTTTCCTACGAAGCCCGAGAGAAATTATAACAATTACAAAAGTTAGAATCCCTTCTGTTAATGCACCTTGATGGATGTCAATATTCAAACGTGGCCCTAGATCTACTTCAGGAAAGGCCTCTAGTATGTTCCTTACTGCAACAATAGATCCAATTACCTGGGAAGAAAAAGGGAGAGAAGATAAAAGACACATTGGGAAAAAAAATAGTGGACTTCATGAGAAATTTGGAACTGTATAGAATTAACAAATAAAAATTTCAAACTATTTGTAACCAGCAATATACCTTTTGAGTACTATATGCTAACAACATGTTATGAAAGTTAGAGTGCACATATAATTTAGCAAAGCTATTCATATGCTTCAAATGATAGTCCATAAAACTTTTTGATAAAAGATCGATCCGAATTCACAAATAATAATATTCTCCAAAAAATAAGATTCCTCATTTGAAAATATTCCATATGGGGTTACAATGATTGGGGTTTCAACCTAGAAAAGAGTTTACTACGGTAACTTTTTAGAAGCGCATATCTTGATGCGAGGTAACCTCCCACGTCTAAGCATGATCTGTACGTGAAATTTTAAAAATTTGACTACTAAATTATACAATTAAAACATTTAAGAAATTATATATGAAGTTCCAAAAGTTTATGAATTTTTATGAAGTCTAATGAAGTAATTAAGCCTGATTAAAACAATAGTATAGACTCAAGAACTTGTTAACAAAAAGCTTACTAAAAAACTTCAGCTTCCCAAACGGATATGATTTGGTCAAAAGTAATTCAAAGAAAAGTCTTTAGGTGTTGGTTTGAAGCATGCATCCAAAACTATCCCAACTACACCAAAAAAAAAAAAAATTTACTGCAATGTTGAAAGCACTTCACTTAATAATTGTAAAACATACCCTAGTTTTCTAAAACCAGTTAACCTTATAAGATTGAGCAAACAAAAAAGGGATCCCCAGTCATTTAGATTTCCGAGACTTTCTAGTTAACCAAATCACTAAGAAAAGCAAACCCAATTTAGATCAAATGAAATAAAACAAACCCATTAAAGAGGATTTATACCTGAGCAGGAATTCTGGCACCAACAGTAAAGAGAAAGT
The DNA here is from genome assembly GCA_030763125.1 of Hippophae gyantsensis. Taxonomy (NCBI): domain Eukaryota; kingdom Viridiplantae; phylum Streptophyta; class Magnoliopsida; order Rosales; family Elaeagnaceae; genus Hippophae; species Hippophae gyantsensis. Next base: position 22,830,355 of record CM061031.1, read on the forward strand.
GGCTGAAATTCCCAGAAATTGCAGAGGACAGAACAATGAGTGGATTATAAGCTCCACCTTTAGTAACCTTAGCCAAAAAGCTAAAGAAGAACATTTTGATAATGGCGAGAGCACATTTGATTACCTTACCAAAGGGTTCACGACCAAATCCAAGAATATTTTGCACAAAGATCTGAATTAGAATCCCTGACCAAACCCACATGAAAGATACTAAGAAATCCGATACAAGCCAACCAATCCCAGCCATTTATTAATGTAGATATTGTATTGATGCTTGCTCTGTTTCTTTCTAGTGTGTCAATTTTAGATGTGGAAGGTAAAAATGGAAAATCTGATTGAAATTGTAAATGTTTGATTGAGACTTTTGGTAGGAAGGGAATGAATCTGACTCACTCATGTGGAAGGAATAGTAGAAGAAAATATTCATATGTACGATTGTCGAGGAAGAGTAAATGAGTAAATGATAAAAGGAAAAAAGTCAGATTTACTTTCATAATTGTTTCAAAATTGTTATTTTTATTGTGTAATTAATAAATTAATTGAATTAATTATTTATAATTTTAAAAAATAAATTAATTGAATTAACGTAATATTATTAAAATTAAAAAATATATATAATATAAAATATATTTATTAAACGCATATCTAAATAATTAAAACTAAGTTAATAATTTCAAGTTAAATGTACCAAAAAGTACCGAAAATCTCTTTTTCTCGTAATACATGAAAAATAATTGTAATTTAAAAATGATAAAATTTAAAGATATTATTATTTGAGAAAACAAATTACTGAGTTTCTTAAAAATATATATATACATCTAGTAAAAAAATAACAAATAATCCAAATAAAAATAAATTTTAATAAAATAGGTTTAAAATGTAAAAATATTAGACCAAATAACACATTTTGAGGAAGAATGTTATAAAAAATGAAAGTTAGGTCGATAAAAAGGCAATACTCTTATATAATTTATAAGAAACAATATTATGCATTAATCTTTTAGAATTAATAAATTAGTGTTTTTTATAAACTTTGACTATGTAGCTTCTTTTGATGTCAAAATAATTATATCCACTTAATACAAGTTAAAAAAAAAAAGATCACATATTTTTGTATGTATTTTTTTATTTTATTTAAATAAAAAAATCACAATTTAAATTTATTTAACTCTTTCTTGAAAAATTCAGAAACAATTGATATAAATAAAAGTAACAAACTTAATACTAATTTTTAAAAATAATGAAACAAATTCAAACAAATATTAAAACTTAATTAGTTTATAAGAAAAATGTTATTAACTAGTTTATCAAAAAAAAATGTTAAAACTTAATTATTTTAGGGGTTTTTTTTCTAGTAAATTTTTAGCATTCGCATTTTCAAGTCTCAAATTCGAGACTTTCACTTCATACTACGATGACATATGATATTAAACTACAAGACCATTGGCTAACTACTTCAGGGTTTATAGTAACATAATATAGACATTTGTGTTAAAGAAAAAACAGTTTCAAAGTTTTTTAAAAATAATTTACATAATGGGTTTGGTTATTTTACAATATTCACGTTTCATTAAAAGTTTTATAAATTAATTATATTCTAAAATAACTTTCAGTTTAATATTCGTAATATGAGAAAAAATTTCATTTAATACACATAATATTTAAAAGGTTTTGAGTTAATTATTTTAAATAGTAACAGGAAAAAAGAAAAACCATTTTCAACATTTGGGCATGAATAATTCTTGTTTTATTCTCAAATTTTTTATTCTTCTGTTACCTATTTACAAGAATATTTCAACATGACATTTACTCTCAGCCATAAACAGATGAATTTGGCATCCTCAATGCAATCGCATGAATATATTCCTTTTGAGACTTCAAAAACAACAACAAGAGCCTACATCCACTAAAATAAAAGGGAAACTAAGTTACAAACGTTTGCAAACATCAAAATAGAATAAGACTTTGAAAAGGTTTTTGGATAGATAAAGCTTCCAAAATCCAAGTTCAACAAGAGATTTTGTTGATTAGATTTCGTTTGTTTATGGTGGGGAGCTAATTGGGTTTTTTTCTATAATCATCATATTCTATTCAAAAGTTAAAAAAAAAAACTTATTGTAAATTTAGTTTAAAAATAATTAAGTTGTAAACTTTCACATAAATAATAGGTAATTTTTTTTTCTCTTTTCTTTCAATTATCAACTCTATTTTTTTAATTTTTTTTCTCTCTCTTCTTTCAATTCCTAACCCACTGTTTTTCTTTCCTTGTTTTAAAAAACAAGACAAAAGAAATATTTCAACTTAACTTTAAAGTGTCAAATAAAAAAATTATAAATTTTTAATAAATAATAAATAAAATTTTGAATGAATAAAAAATAATAAAAATAATTTATATTTATATAATAAAAAAATATGTTTAATAATAAATATATAATTTGTTATAACAAATTAATTATCAAAATTTTATTATAAATTAACTTAAAATAATTACAAAATTATTAATAATTATTATTATAAAATAAATTATAAAAATTATGCTAACAATTATAATAATATTATGTTAGATAATATTTTCACACAAATTTTATAATATAATATTCTATATTTGTATTGTATATTGTAAGATAGAGAGGCTTCACAATTTTTTTTAATACTTTAATTATTTTTATGAATATTATTTTTTATATCATAATTATAATTATTTATTAAATATAATTATAATTATATTTAATAATAATAATAATGTATTATATTATTTATGAATTATCAAAATACTTAGCATATTATTTTAAATATAGGAATAAATTTATATTTATTTTATTATAAAATAAATTATTTTTTATTTTTTAAAATAAAAATTTTAATATATGATATGATAAAAAAGATTTATGTATTTAAAATTAATTATAAATTTATAGGATGTTGATGTTTTTTTATGTTTATAATAATTATATTTTGTAAAATGGAGCTAATTTATTCTTTTTTTTAAATAAAATTTATTAAAATATTTGTTTTTAAGTTTAAGGTAAGATTTTGTCTATTTTTAAACTAATTCACACTTAAGCTCATTTTTAAACTATTACGTAAGAGATGATTCTAATAGACAAAATCTCGAACTAATTTGATGTGAATGAAAATTTGGTGTGAGATGAAAAAACAAAAAAGAAAGAAAATTTGAAGATAAAATAAGAATTATCTTTATTTAAACAGTTCAAAATAAATTTTTTTATTTGTTATTATTCAAACAAAAAATTGTAACTTTTTAAATATTATAGATATTAAATGATAATTTTTTTCATATCACGAATATTTAACAAAAAATTCTTTTAAAATATATTCAATTTATAGAATTTTTGATGCAACAGATTTACTACAAATATCAAGCCCGATTAGAAATCGGATATTTTCAAAATTAATTGTTAAAATGTTGATAGAATCAAAAATTTAAAAATAAATTAAATTAGTTCTCTTGATATTTTGGTAATAGGTTATTATAATTTAAAAATAATATATATATATATATATATATATATATATTAATTGTACTTTTAAAAAAGAATGTGTGAGGTTGAAGAAAATTATATACTTTCTCCTCAAGTGGAGTGAATAAAATAAAAAATAAATATGGGTCCATGTGAATCTTTGATGTTCTTGCCTTGTTACGTGTTGTCGAGTTCATTCGGCTATTTTTTTCTTACTAACCCGTCAAAAATAATGTATCTGAATGATTTAGCTGGGAAAAGAAAGTTATAATTGATTTAAAATATTGTATTTTTGTAGGAAGAAGGATTGTATAAATTCAATAAATTTTAATTAAAATGCAAAAATAATTTATAATTATTAAATAGTTTATAAAAATTTTATGGATTTTAAAAAATGGATGTTATATTAAATTGATAATTAATTATTTTTTAAAAAAGTATTTATATGTAAAACACATTATAACATTTTATGTTATATTTTTTGCTATTTTTTTTCTTAATAAAACTCAAAGGTTAATAATCAATTTAAGATATATTATTTTAAAAGTTATAAATTTTTATATATCATTTAATAACTATATCTTTTTATACACTTTTATTAAAAATTATAATATTTTCACTATCTTTATTTTTTTTAACCAATAATACTCGCTAGAATTCAAATTTACGTTATATTATATAATACTATAAATTACTCATGCGCATAAATCCACAATTTGAGAATTTTTTTTTCGGGCCCAATTTCTAAAAACATAATAATATTTCAAGCTTTCGATAGATTTAAATATACCTTAATATTTAAACACTTATCTATCATCCAACACATATTTTATAAGTAAGTAGAGAATTTTTATGCCAATAATTTTGTAACCTAACGACGTACGATAATATAAGATAAAAATCGTAAGTTTAAGACTTAAAAATATAAATATTAAAAATCAACTAAAAGAAATAAAAAAATTTATCCCGTTATTAGTTAGGAGTCTTTTAGGGGGAAAAGAAGTATAGAACAAATTGAGAATTTTCATCCCATTATATATTTATATTATTTTCTTATACTTTGATGTCAATTAAGATATTTAATCTAACTTAATTTATTTAAAATTAGTTTAATTAATTCATGATTTAAAAAAACTTAACTTATTTAACATATCAATTTAAATGTCCAACTCATTAACTTATTTAATGATTATTTTAGTTTGATAAATTTTTTTTATGAATATAGTTTTTTTAACAGAATATTTTTTTTGTTGAACATTTTTTTTTTTGACAAAAACAACCAATTTATCTTTTTATTAAACAATTAACTTTTTTTAGTTGAATAATAAACTTAAATAACCAATCATAATATAATAATCATATTACTATCTAATATTAAAAAATTAATATTATTAACATGTCTTGGTATCTATAAACTTACCAAAACGACAATAGAGAGGATGGCATGGAGCAAGGAGCGTGAGTTTTTAGGGCTTTAGGGATAGAGTGAAATTTTGATTTATTTTCTTTTTTATTTGTAATAATTAATTAAATAATTTACATAAATTTATATAGCTCAACTTATTTAAAAATTAGATGAACAAAATTGATTTATAATTTATTTAAAATCAATCGAGTTTAACTGAATTGGACCGATCCAACTCACTTGATACATTTTCTCATATTATTATATCTAAACTTATAAATAAATTAAATAATTTATTAATTACAATAAATTCTAAATGATTTAATAGTAATATCAATTAATTTATATTTTTATCTACTTGGTATTGGGTTTTCAATTGGCTTGGGCAACATTTATATTAACATCTTAGCTTTTAAGAATTAGGATGTGATAAGCCAAAGATAAAAGAAGTTGTTACAGATCTCACGTGATAGGGCTTACTCGCGTTACATTTGTATGCTGACTTCTTTCTAGAAAACTGCGTTGGTTCTGTTGTAGCAGTTTCTTTCTAGAAGCTCTTGTTAGATGTATAAAACTCTCTTTCACTCGGGTTTCTCTTAGCGAGAGCGAGTTTTGCATTCTCAAATTCTAACTTGGTATCAAAGCCTCTGATCGAATCCATTCACGGCTTCCGCTTCCACTCAATCTTCTTCTTCCTACGGTTCGATTGGATCTGGACAAAAGCACTACAATGCGTCTCATCCTTCTTATCGGTCTTAATCATACTTTACCTGTGAAACTCGATCGGACTAATTACATTCGTGGAAATCTCGGATTGATAATGTTGTTTTGCCAATGGATTTGAAGATTTCATGACGGATCTTCCATCTGTCCAGATAAAGAACTCAGTTCAGGATTAATCAATCCGGACTTTGTTGTTTGGAGAAGACAAGATCGAACGATCCTCAGCTGGCTCTACTCTTCTCTCACACCAACGATCATGGCACAAATCATTGGTCATAACTCTTCTTACTCTACTTGGAAGGCATTGGAGAAAACCTTATCATCTTCTTCTAGAGCCAGAATTATGCAGTTAAGACTCGAGTTACAGTCAACCAAGAAAGGTTCTCTGTCTATGATCGATTATATCATGAAAGTTAAAAGAGCTGCAGATAATCTAGCAACAATTGGAGAACCTGTCTCAGAAAAAGATCAGGTTATGAATCTTCTCAGCGGACTTGGATCCGACTATAATGCAGTTGTAACTGCTATTAATATTAGAGATGACAAGATCTCTATTGAAGCTGTTCACAGAATGCTTCTTGCATTTGAACATCGCCTTGAGCAACAAAGCTCGATTGAACAATTCTTTTTTATGTCAACCAACTATGCCTCTTCATCTAATAGCAAAGGTGGTGGAAGGAGGTATAATGGTGGTCGAGGACAGAATCATATCTCAAACACCAGTAACTATACCTACAGAGGTCGTAGTCGAGGAGGTCGATATGGTCAAAATGGAAGGCACATGATTCCTACGAGAAGCCCTGATACCGGTTTATTGGTGGGCAAGTTTGGTCATATCGCTCAGATTTGTTATCATAGATTTGACATCTCCTATCAAAGCTCTCAGAGTAGTAATACTTCTCCCTCAAATACTGGTAATCCAAACTCTATACCTGCTATGATTGCCTCCTCTAATAATCTTGCAGATGACACTTGGTATCTTGACTCTGGAGGCCGATCATCATCTAACTTTCCGAGTGTGGACAATCGACCAGATTCTTCACGCATTACACGGGCACGGATAAGGTGACAATTGGTAATGGTAAGCACCTATCCATTTCAACACCGGATTCTCATCATTTACTATCGATGTACACTTTCATTTCATCTCAGGTGTTTCGTGTCCCTTTATATCGAAACTTGATAAGTGTTTCTAAATTCTGCTCGGACAATAATGCCTTAATTGAGTTTCGGTCTAATAATTTCTTTGTGAAGGATCTGAATACGAAGAAGGTGCTTACTCGAGCGAAGCTTGAGAATGGACTTTATCGATTCCCAGTTTTGAGCAATGAGAAAGTAGCCTTTGTTGGTGCTACTAATTCTTCTACTTTTTACTCTCATAACTCCAATATCTTTGATAATAAAGTGAAGTTATGGCATCACAGACTAGGCCATGCTTCTATTGACATTGTAACACAAATTATGCAAAGTTGTAATGTTTCTTTTGAAAAGAATAAAAATATTGTTTGTTCTACTATTTGCTCTTCTTGTCAGCTTGCTAAAAGTCACAGATTACCTACTCATCTTTCACTTTCTTGTGCTTCCAAACCTTTGGAACTTGTTCACACTGATCTTTGGGGACCTGCCTCAGTTAAGTCTACCTCTGGTGCTAGATATTTTATCATATTTCTAGATGACTACTCACGGTACACTTGGTTCTATCCTCTTCAAACAAAAGACCAAGCCCTTCTTGTTTTTAAGAAGTTCAAACTCCAAGTAGAAAATCAATTTGATGTTAAAATCAAATGCCTACAGTTTGATAATGGTGGTGAATTCAGATCCTTCAAGACGTTTCTTCAGCAAACAGGCATTTTTCATTGGTTTTCTTGCCCATATAACTCAGCTCAGAATGGGAGAGTTGAGCGAAAGCATAGGCATGTTGTTGAAACCGGGTTGGCCTTGTTGGCTCATGCCTCCTTACCAATGGAATTACAGCGGTATGCTTTCCAGGCACTACATTTCTCATCAATAGAATGCCAAGTAAGGTACTCCAAAAATAACTCCACTTATTTCAAACTTTTTCGAGAAAGTTACGGATTACAAGTTACTTAGAGTTTTTGGCTACTTGTATTTACCCATTCATCCTTGCATACAAGAGTCACAAACTTCAATATCGTTACATTTCAAAGTCTATTTCTTGGTTATAGTCTTCATAACAAAGGATTTTTGTGTCTTGATTTTCTAACTGGACGAGTTTACATCACTCCTCATGTTGTTTTTGATGAGGGACAATTTCCTCTAGCTAAAACTCACCCTCTCTCCTCAACAAAAGACACTTCAATAGACACTTTAACTCCAGCCATTATAACTTCCTTTCCTTCTTCAACTTTCTGTTCTATTGGCAGCCACACGTCTTCACTTTCTTCCTCTCCTTCCACGAGTGAAGCTTCTGATTCTGTGAATAGTCCTATTGTTACTCTTGCCTCTAGTACTTTACCCAAAGCTATACATGAGGGTCAACCTCCTTCTCCTTCCCCTGCTCCATGCATGATAACAAGGCTAATGTGAGGTATAACCAAGAAGAAGACCATTCTTAATCTCTCTGCTGTAAAGATTTCAGAACCGTATACACTCAAACAAGCTCTCAAGGATCCAAATTGGATTCAAGCTATGGATTTAGAAATTACTGCTCTTCATCGGAATCAAACTTGGGATCTTGTTGAACAGCCTTCTGAAGTTAATCTAATAGGCTGTAAGTGGGTATACAAGTTGAAACACAAGCCAGATGGGAGCATAGAGAGATATAAAGCCCGACTTGTGGCTAAGGGGTATAACCAAACTCATGGTCTTGATTATTTCGAGACTTTTAGTCCGGTGGTTAAGGTTGCAACCATTCGAATCATACTAACTGTGGCTCTCAGTTATCAATGGGAAATTAGGCAGCTTGATGTTCACAATGCTTTTCTAAATGGTGATTTAGAAGAGCAAGTCTACATGTCTCAACCTCCTGGCTACTTGGATACTACATTCCCAACCAAAGTGTGTCGATTGAAGAAGGCTCTATATGGTTTGAAACAAGCACCACGAGCCTGGTTTTAATGACTCAGTTCTGCCCTTATACAGTGGGGATTTAGCAACTCTAAAACTGATAGTTCTATGTTTCTACACTTTGGTGAGTCTACTACTTTGATTGTTCTTGTCTATGTTGATGATATAATCATCACTGGCAGCTCCTCAACACAGATTTCCTCACTCATTGCTAAGCTTGATTCTATTTTTGCTTTAAGAGATTTAGGACAGCTATCATACTTCCTCGGTATAGAAGTCTCTTACCATGAAGGCTCTGTGAATTTAAGCCAAACCAAATATGTTTCTGATCTGCTTCGTCGAACTGAAATGTTTGATACCAAACCAGCAAAAACACCCGGAGCTGTTGGGAAGAATTTGTCCAAGTTTGATGGTGAGCCTATCGAAGAAGTCAACTCAATATCGGGTGTGGTAGGGCAACATATCTAACAATAACAAGGCCTGATATAGCTTTTGCAGTTAATAAGGCATGTCAATTCATGCAATAGCCTACCTCAGCTCATTGGCTTTCAGTCAAAAGAATCCTTCGTTATCTTAAAGGAACAATGCAAGATGGGTTATTGCTGAGTCCTTCAACCAATTTAACTATCGAAGGCTTTTCAGATGCAGGCCCGGGGTGCTTTCGATGATCAGGCGTAACCGACACGCCGTCGATCACGCCCGATTACTTTGGTTTTATCTATTTATAAAACTCTCAAGAGTACCACGAATCATTTCGTAGAAAATGATAAGTATACTCCCAAGGTCGATCTAAGGAAGGAATGTATGTGGTTTTTAATTTATTATTCAAACTTTTAAAAACGAAATTAAATCCTAAACATCTTGTCACGATATTTTGGGGTTTTGTGTTTTTAATCTACTTACATAAAAATAAACATAGATTCAATAAACATTTATGCAAATTTTATCATTTATAATGGTGGAGTATTTATGGATATAATAATTAAGTTAATTATGCTTGCTCATATTAATTAGGTTATTAAAGATATGATTTGATATTTATTGATTCTCTCTTTTATATGAATACCACCTTTGGTGGGGTTAGATATTCTTTGTTAACTAAACAAATCAATTAACACCTATGGGTGGGGTTGATAACTAATTTGGTTAATTAAATTAATTCCTTTTTTTCTAAGAGATTGAAAATGAACCATTTAAAATGCCACCTTTGGTGGGGTTAGGCGATTTAAACTTTATTCAAGGTGTCCAAATTAAACCTAAGAATTTAGTTATCCAAGTACTAACTTTCGAGTTTTAAAACCACTACCGAAACATGTTGTCAATACATTTTGAGATAATAATTCTTATAAAAACTTTTGAAATAGAGCTTCACTCTAACTACCTAGGGCGATTGTACCATCAAATAAAAGAAACCTTTGTTCTAAATCGAATAGGATAACTAAACCTTAAAATCTAATTTTCGGGTTTAAGTTTGTAATGAAAAATAATATATTTCTCTAACATTCTTAATATAAAATCTTGAATAAAAACAAAATCAATTCATTTTAGAGATTTTTACCTATTTAATATTGTAAGCATAACAACGTTATTATTACATCATGTTTACTAAGCAATGACACAGTTAAATTTAATCAGAGACAAATTAAATATAACATGTAAGAATAAAGCATAAAAAATAACAGTAAAGAAAATAAAATCCTTACGAACTTCGATGCTATTAATTCTTGGAAAAACCTTCCGGAATTTGCACTCCCATTTATTGAATCAAAAAGCTAATAAATTACAAAAACATAACTAGTTCTTCCCAAGGGAAGAACTCTAAAACTAAGAAAATTAACTAAAAACTAAAAAAACTAAAAAAAACTAAAAATCTAAAAAAAGAAAAAAAGAAAGAAGAGAAAAGTGTGTTTTGAAGTTGTGTTTAGAAGTGAAGAGAAGGGCGATATTTATAGGTGAAGATGGAGAGAAAAAGTGGGGGAGAAAATGTTAAAAAAATGTGAAAACGCGGAGTGGTAATTGTTGGCCAAGATGACATGACATGTCTGACTAAAATGAAATGAAAATAAGCGGCCAGTCTTGTATGAGGAGAGCGGTAGAAGCGCCTGTAGTCACGTGGGCGGCCTGTAGCACGCGGGAGCTAGGAATAAATGTGGTGATCTTGTGCCAACGTGGGGCGATCTTCTTGGTGACCAGTGTGCTTGTAGCGCGGGGCTTAAGCGCGATGAAGGCTGGGCGAGACGCGAATGTGATTTCTCCTTTTGACATTTTTGACCTGTTGACCCATTTTTGTCCAATTTTTCCATATTTGTTGACCTTTCCCCATTTATTTATTAATATATTTGTGATGTATTGCTTCGGTATTCTCTTTGAGTCTTTAAGTTACGTTTTTAAGTGAAAATACCTGAAAAACAATAAAAACACCCGTAATTCCGAAAAAGACAAATTTATATAAATATATGATAAAACATATAAATATATATATTTTTAATCAATTAATGTGCATAAAATCATGGTAATTTTAGTACTTTTTGAGCACTCATCACTCAACCTGATGATATGAGAAGTTCCAGTGGCTATTTGGTGTATCTGGGAGGTAACTTAGTCTCTTGGTCCTCTACCAAACAAAAGGTGGTGTCTCGCAGCAGTGCTGAGTCTGAATATCGTGGTCTTGCCTTAGCTACTGCAGAAATTATTTGGATGCAAGCCTTGTTGCAAGAGTTATGTATTCCTATACCTGCGATTCCCCTGCTCTGGTATGATAATATCAGTGCTTTTCATATGGCAAAGAACCCTGTGTTTCATGCTAGAACGAAGCACATTGAAATAGATCTTCACTTCATCCGAGATCAAGTCATACGAGGCAAGATACAACTGCATTTTGTTCCTACTGAAGATCAGCTGGCTGATCTTTTGACTAAGCATCTTACAAGTTCTAGGTTCTTGTCTCTCAAGTCACAGCTTTGCATAGCTCCAAGACCCTTTCACTAGAGGGGGGATGATAAGCCAAAGATAAAGGAAGTTGTTACAGATCTCACGTGATAGGGCTTACTCACATTCTGTTGTAACAGCTTCTTTCTAAAAGTTGCGTTAATTCTGTTGTAACAGCTTCTTTCTAGAAGCTCTTGTTAGATGTATAAAACCCTCTTTCACTCGGGTTTCTCTTAAGCGAAAACTGAGTTTTTGCATTCTTAAATTCTAACTGGATGGAACACCGACATTGGGAATATATATATTCTCTAAATTTTTTGCAAATGAATAAGAAAAAAAGGATTGGCATCCCCAAAAAAAAATAATAATAATTACACCATTGTCCTCCATTTCCCCCCTCTTTTTTCAAGAAAATAACAATACAAGCTCTTGAAACCATCAACTACTTTTGACATGCCCCAAAAAACCAGCATGAATGACAATAATAATTAATAAGTGGAGAGATCACCAATTTTTACAAGTAGTTGATAGTTATTGTTCTCGGTCAATTCTTTAAGTTCCGAAAATGATCCAGCAAAAACAAAGAAAAATTGCCTCTTAGCTCTTAGGCATGCCCATGTTCTGCATGTTAATTAGCTAAGATCAACTCATATGCTTAAACTATATTAATTATCATTTGTCTTTTGTTATTAAAAAAGGGTTAAAGTCATTTGCAAGTCCTGTAATTTTTTAAAAAATATATTTTAATAATTTATCTTTTAGCATATACACTTAATATTCTATAATTTATCAAAATATACTTTAATCATCTACCATTTAAGACATATATTTAATATCCTATAATTCATTATAATATACTTTAATCCTCCATCTTTTAAAATACACATTTTAGATTTTTTAATTCTTTAAAAATTTTAACCAAATTTAAATAGTATTTTTTTTTTCAATGGTAACTTTAAAAAATAAAATCTAAAATAAAATAAAAGGTAATATATAATTGAAAAACAATTTATATCTTTTTTTTTATTTTCTTTAATTTTTTTTAGGGTGCATTTTCTTTTTTTTCAAATTTTTTTTAACTTCTGCATTTAAAAAAAAGATTAGAAATTTTTTCTACTTAAAATTTAAGTTAGTTTTTTTTTTGTATTTTAAAAATTTCAAATTTATTCTTAAAAAAAGATTATTGAAATTAATCAAAATTTAAAAGAATTCTAAACGTATATCTTAAAAGATAGAATATTAAAATATATTTTTTGAAAAATTATTGGATCCTAATGTATATCTTAAAATATGGATTATTAAAATATACATTTTTAAGAATTATAAGACACTAACCTTTAAAAAACGAAAAAAAGAGGAAGAAAATAATACACTAACAATCTCGTAACTTTGAGCAAATAAATGTTTTCATCCTATAATTTTCAACTGTAGTGTTTTCATCCCATAACTTTCAATTAAGACATTTTAGTTTCATAATTTTAAAAATGTGTAATTTTATTCAATACTATTTGTATAAAAGGTACATTTTTGTTCTATATTTTGAGTTTTTTATGATTAGAGTAAACTTATTTTTAAATTTATAGACTAAAATGCTCTAGTTTAAAAACTATTCTACCTTGATTGTGTAAACCAGAGGCCTCATCTAAGGTTTGCTACGCCATCCTCTTGTCTCGGTCATCACCAGCTATGGAACCTGGTTTTGAAAATTTTTGTTCTTGACCAATAGGATACAAGAATGGATTAAATGGAACATTTTTATCTCCATCCTTGCTCTTCAAATTATTATCAAAACCATTGTAATCTACACTCTTCTTTCTCTTCATATTATCATCAATCCCATTATAATCCAAATTCTGTAAAATATTTGGAAGTTTCACAGCACCGTCTTTGGAACCACTCTCACTTGTGGATTTATTAGATCTCGTAGTAGTAGTACTATCATTCTCTATTGACACCTTTTCTCTAAAGTTGATCATTGAAGGCGGAATTCTTGTGGAAAAAACATCTTTCAAATTCCCAAAAACTCCCTTACTATATGGGTTTTCCTTCTTATCATAACGGTATCGAAAATTCTCATAAGTTGTCTGTGCAAAAATGTAATAATAAGATCAATTAAGAAGGGTTATAGTATTTTGAACTATAACGTACTAAGAAAAATATTAAAATATAAGGGTCGGTTTGGAGGTGCTTTTTTTACGATGGTTTTATAAAAAGTGGTTTTATAAAAAGTATTAAAACGTTTTGATAAAATTGTTAGAAATAATTTAGAATGATATTTTAGAAATTAATTTATAAGATGAGTATGCATTTTAGATTACTTCTTTAAAGTAAGTATTACTTATTTTTCTAAAAAACGTAAATAATACTTCTCAAAATTTTGAAACAATTTTTTCTAGAAATTATCAAACATCCTTGAAAGTGTTTTAAGCCATATAAAATTACTTTCAACCAAAAACATAAGTGGTTCTGAATGAATCCTCAAATTGGTAATAAAAGGGAAAAAAATCCCATAAATAGCAACAATTAATTTAACAAAATATAATAATTTGAGTTGTTTAATGTTATTTTTGGATTGACTCAAGCCTAAGTGGTACCAAAATTTTTATGTAAGAAATACATGATCTTCTTCATGATATGGGTATCGGATGAATTTTATTTATTTTGTATCAAATTAAATTAATATCCTTAAAAGCTTCTATTTTTAAAATCAAAGTCCCCTACCCCTCTTTTTGAAAAGAGATTTTTTAATTTTTTTAATTGTTATAACTTAAAATTATTAAGTTAACTTTAGTTAATTAGAAATTATTAAGTTAACTTTAGTTAATTAGACATGTTTATAACAAATGTATTTGTTTCGTTATATATAATACTTAATTTTGATGACTTTATGTTAATTAAACAATTTTATTATTTTTATTAAATTACAAGACTTTATTAATTTAATCTGGATTAAAATATCTATTTTATAATAATTATGAAATTAATTAAAGATTTTCGCAAAAAAAAATAACGAAGAAAAGAAGAGAAGAGTAAAGATTTTACCTGGTTGGTGCAAGTTAGATAAAAATGCATCACTGTAAGTCCACCAACAAACCAAACAACAATGAAGCAATAAATAATGAGACTAACTGATAAGATCTCACGTGCCATGACCCTCCTTAAGTTGCCCCCTTCTCGAAGTATGTTGATCCATGAAAAAGCAAAAACATATATACACAAGATGGTTGATGACGATATAAACAATATGAAGTATGGATAATTACGCTGCAATCACAACATGGGAAGGTTCAGTTTCATGTATGAAAAAGGTACTCAAAGAAAATAGAATTCTTATGGTTAAGATATAACTAGAACCAGTTTGTAAGTTGTGTTTCAAGTTCATGAAATTGAATAACAAGTAAACTTAGGAGCTTATATTTTAGGTTTAGTTTGAGTTGCACTACATTCTTTAGATTATATTATTTATATCGTTTAGTCTCTTAGATTAGTTATAAAAAAATGTATTAATTAATGATAATTTATATTATTTTAATGATTTTTTTATTAAAATATTAAAAAAAATGAAACGTAAATTTCTTAGATTAGGTCATTAGTATCGTTTAGTATCTTAGATTAAATTCAATGTTATTTAGTCTATTAACTTTAAAAAATAAGTTGTCGTTAAATATTAGTATTTTAATCACATTTAATCAATTTACAAAAAAATAATAATATATTAATAAAAAATTATTAAAATAATATATTTTGTTATTAATTAATCCATTTTTTCGTAACTAAATAATACTACTATTAAGTGATACAAATGATTTAATTTAAGAGAATTTTAGGTCATTTTTCTCAATATTTTATCAAGATCTTATGCTCCAAGGAAACAAGTAGTGATTTATCTGAAACCAATATGCAGATCACTATATATACATGTTGCCATAGAAAATCTCAGACTTTCACGAACCATCATTATGATATAAGAGATAAGACATTAAACACACATGATTGTTAAGGATGCAAAAAACTTACTACGAAGCTATAATTTAAAATTAACTTACTTGCCCAATACACTGACCTACCCATGGACAGTGGTGATCAAACTTTTGGACGCAATTATTGCAGATTGAACAATGAGATGCCCTTGGTGGACGATATAACAAACAAGTGTCACAAAACTTAACTTTAACTGTGTTCCCATTTATCGTTATGTCCTTGGTTCGAGGTAATTTCAAAGTGACTTTACTGTTGATCCATTCTGTTGACATACTAGAATCAAGTCCATCAGATTCAGAAGAATGTGAGTTCCTTGGAATTATACCTGGATCTCTACCACATGTCAAGAACAAAAAACAAAAATCCTGCATAAACCATCATCAAGTTAGAGTTGAAATTTATTGTTTTAAACTTCAAGGGAGAAAGAAGGGGAAGGGGGAAGAATAAAGGTGATCAAAACTGGAATTCCAGTGAGCTATGCTAGGCACCAAGTCTAGAGGTGGAAATGGAGGGCAGGGTAGAGGCAAAAGAGCTGGAATGCTTGCCTCAGCTATAAGAGCTACAAGATGGTGCTGGTGTGGATGGTGATGGTAGGGTGCTGAAGGAGGTGTTGTAACTTGTGCATGGCGCTGCTATTGGTATTTTTGGCTGTTTTGGCTTTTCTTTTTTTGTGACACAATGCTCTATTTGTTTTGCAGTTTTTGGTTTTGGTGTTTGTGTGGCCTTACTATGTGTTATTATGTTTTTCGGTTAAATTTTTTTTTACTGGTTTTGTATGCTGGTTTGTTTGGATTGTTGTTGTTTACTTTGTTGATTTTTTTGGTTGTATTGTGGTGTGTTAGGCTGATACGGTATGGGTCCTAGCTAGAGTAACTAGTGTATCCTGTATACTAGTTGTACAGCCTAGGCCATGTTATTGTCTAAGTTTGTGATGTACTGTCTTGGCCGGGTGTTGGGTATCCAAGGCTTGTAAATTGTGTCCTTTTAGGGCTTGGCATTGCTCAACTGAGCACTTAATTAATACTTTCATTGTTGAACCAAAAAAATAAAAAATTCCCTTCATATTAGAAAAAGCTTCATTTATTACCAACCAAAACAGTGAGAACAAAGCCCCCGGTCAGTACAGGATAGACAAAATGTGGGTTATCTCCATTAACCATCAAAAGCATTCTTACGCAGAATGTAATTGCAGGACCTCCAATTAGAAAAGCAGTAAGAAACAATGACGTAGCATCAGGACCAAATACTAGTCTTCCACCGCACAAAAATTTCTGTCATAAAAATAGATGTTAGTATTCATTCATGTGTATTATACAAAGAGGAGTGTTATCTTAACTAATTATCTTAACCATAGAATAATTTAAATCAATAATAAAAATTTTATCACAACTTTAAATGTGAAATTAACTAATAACTTTTAAAACTAAAGTAAAGTAAAAAACAAATAACGCAAAAATATAATCCTCGTTAAATAGAAATAAATTAACATTTAAATATAATTAATTAATTTTATTAGTTAAAATCATCTATATCTTGATCCTAACACTTTATAATATGTTAGATACATGTTAGCAATTTGTCATTTAAGTTATTAAAGTACATAACACTAGATCAAATGATAGCCATGTGCATTTTGGTCAAGAAAGTCATGTATTGTTGCTTAGTTTGATCAGGAATATTTTCTACTAATATTTATCTTTCTTACAAGAAAACAAGGAAAATGATAAACCACGTGAATCACTAACAAAATCTAATCAATCATATTTAATCTTTGATATACTCCCATTTGATAATAAATATGTTATTATGTGTTACTTTATTTTTACCTTAATTTTAAATTTTAAATTTGATAAAATATGGACCATTAATTTCAAATTTGTTAAGATATTTGATCTACAAAACATTCTCCTATCATAAAAATATTAATTTATAGATAGGTATTAACTGACATGAACAATAAATTCGTATGCAAAATAGAAAGATTTTAAGGAGAGAATAGTAGAAAAAAGGTTTGTTAGTTCAGCTAGTATAACTTCAATAATTTATTTGTATGCAAATTGTATATATTTTAGATAGGGTACTAAACAATATTCTATCGAGATTAGAGTACCTCTATATATCACATATTTACTGCAATCATAATTAAGTAATTTACGTAACAAAGTCTCATTGCATAAAATTTGTAACCTAATTATATTATCTAATTATTATGTGACATTATTTGAAATACTGTTGATTATAATTTTAATATTTAAGTTTTCTCATTAGTTGCTCAAGGAGAGATTGAAGAAGAAGAATGGTAACGAACTTTTTAGCATAAATTAAATATATCAATCATTTTATTTTAAATTGATATACTTTAGTTAATTTACTGTTATATTTATGAATATTTTATTTATTTTAGATTAATTTTGATAATTTTAATTAATGTTTTAATATATTTTTCATTTTAAATATCTACTATTACGTGATTTATTAGTAAGTTTTAATTCAATTTAACTTAAAATTTTATAATAAAAGATAAAAATGTACCTTTAAAGTATCTAAAAAATCAACCAATTTTAAGATTCAATTCTACTTAAATCTTCTACCAATTCTAGAAAACAAGCAAAGCATCATAAGATTCAATTCTACTTAAATCTTCTACCATACATATAACATAATTGCAACCTAACGTTGTTTACATTGTTCTTTTACTCGAACCCTTTAAATTCTCTGTGTTATTTTTGCCACCAAGAAAGCCTATACAAAAAGAATGACATTTCATATATGTGTTTAGACATGCATATTACACAACAAGAAAAACAGCCCACATATAATCACAAATGCTAAACATAAGTAAATCCATGAAAAACACTATAATTGGAATATTTTTTAATTGTTTATCTATCAAACCCACTTCTTGTTTCCAATTCTAATTAACTTATTAAAATCATAACGAAGCATGAGAAAAGGAGGGATACACTTACATTATTACCCTTCCAAACTTGGTAAAGTCTTTTTGTAGTTCCCTTGGGAAGAGACATAGCTGTGTCTGTGCTTCCATTAGAGGGACAATTCCAAACTTGACTCTTGTGTTTACTCATCAAATTTTTTCTTTATAATATCCTTCTATATATAATTTTCTCCTTTATTCACAAATACCCAAATGAAATCTGATAAAAAATATCGATTAGAATTTCACGAACCCTTCGGAGTTTAGATCAATGGGGTTTTTTTTCTGGGTATTGCAAAATAATGAGATTTGATTTTTGAGGGACGACTTTTTTCAAAGTCGAACCCCATAGATGTATCTAACAATCTCTCTCTCTCGCTAACAAATTTGCTATAATGATTTCCAACTTAAGCGTTTTTTTCGCGGGCTAAAACCAACTATGAGGAGGGTCTTCTTCCATTATTCTCAATTTGACTAAGCACTTGGCTTTCTCTCGTTTTAATACCTTGTATGTTTATTATGAAAACTTATATAAGAGTTGAAAAAGAAGTTGTTAAACTTGATCTAATTAAAAAACAGATTTATCAAATATTTATTGATTTATAAAAATTTTAATCCAATTAAATTAAATCGGACGATTATATATAAATTACATATTACAAGTCAATCAAAACAACATGATATGGTTGGCAAGCCCATAATATTTATGTTAAAGGCTCAAGTTCGAAGCACTATAGTAATTATTTATTTAGTTTTTCATTTCAAAATTTGATAAAAAATTAATAAAAATGTATAAACTAAGATTTAAATCCACGGACACAGACAAATGAACAATATTATTCTTCACTAAGCTAACAAATAACTTATATACTCCCTTGCCGTTACGAACATTAAACTTTGTGTAAATTTATAATGAGCAATTAAAATTAAAAATGAACCGGATTTTTCGGTCTAATTAGTTCAATCTAATCTGATTTTATAAAAAATATTAATTTATTTCAATTTATTAAAAATTTTAAAAATTTAGGTTGAATCAAGACGTGTCTCGTGTTCAATCATCTAATCTTCATTTAAAAATAAATAAAATTTTGTATCAATAATCAAGAATCCTATTTTATTTAAAAGTATACTTTGTTTATAACAACTAATAAAATTAGATATATGGGTGGAAATATAACCCCGCTATATATATAAAATTACTTGTTTATTATATATGAAATTTTTCCTTTTTTTTTAATTTTGTAGCCTCTAGTCACTATTGCTTTTAAAAAAAATATTAGTTTGAAATAAAGTGAATAGAATAAAATGGATTTAAAGGAAAGTTAATTTTAAATAGTGATTTTAAATGAGTTTTTAATAACTATTTTAAGAGAAATATATTTTTAAAATAATTTTTCTGATAAATATTATTAATATTTTTATAAATATAAATAATATTTGTCAAAATTAATTTCTGAAGAGATTTCTAAAACCCACTACAAATATTATAGTGTATTTGAAAACACTTACCTACAACCATTTTAAATATATTTATAATAATTTTTTAAATATTTTATTAAAATGATTAATATTAAAATATTATGTAATTTTATTACATATTAAAATAATTTTACTATAAATATTTATTTATATTATTCTTACACGTTTATCTAATTCGATTTGAATTCATACCCATAATTCTATAAATTATACAATTTGAATTGCAATTATGTTTGCTCCCTATGTGTCGAAAACGGTTATTTGGAAAAAATATGTTAGCAAGTATGTTTCCTTCGTATTTCTTTTAATAATAGCATCTTTATATAAGTAATAAAAAAATTCTTTTTTTTCCTAATCAAAACATTGGTATTTTAAAGAAACTAAATTCTAGAAAAAAGTTCACTTATGATCTCATTTATGATTTTTTTTCCAATAATTCTCAATTAATTTTAACCGACTAACATCACCTACATTTGATGTAAGACCAATAAAATAAAATGTGATCAAAATGTTAAAAATAGGAAGGAAAAAAATAAAGTAATGGTTTATATAAAAGTCATATTTTGATGACGGGTTTTTGTAGGTAACATATATCCTGTTGGAGGTTCTTTTTTAATAATTAAAAAAATAAATCACCTATAGGATCTCAACTGACGTTTTCGATCATTTTTGGTCCCATATAGACAAATTTAAGTCTGAAGGTCCATGGCTATTCCCCGGATCAAGCTTACTCCACTGTGGACGACAGTACTATATCTCTTCAGTGATGATAACTCACGCTTATTGCTACATTAGATCGAAACCACTGATTTTATTGTCATTCGATCCGATCCAACCATCCGCTTGGATTGAAACATCCTAATTCGCATCCGATCACCTCTTACATCCGCTCAATCCGATCCGTAAACTATTCGGATGACATCCGATCAATCCGACCAATAAATTTAATTAACTCTATTTTTTTATATTTTTAAATAATTTTTTTAAATTTTTACATAAATCATAACATAAAATTATTTGACTTAAAAAAACATTAAAAAATTAAATAAATATATATTAATTATATATATATTTAATTTAATAAATATATATTAATTATATATATATAATTAATTTCGATCGGATCGGATGAATCGCAGTGAAATCCGCCATCCGATCCGCACTTAACGGATGGAAAAAATCTCCATCCGATCCGATCATCGGATTGGATCGGATCGGATGAAAAATCAACGGATCAGATCAGATTGATCGGATGATCGGATTTTTTTCACACCCCTACTTATTGCACATTCATGTGCATCACTAGATAATGTTCAAAAGCCAACATCAAATTTGCAACATGACCACTACATACTTGAAAGAGGGCCGTCAAGAGTCAGATATGTTTGGAACCCAACATAATGAAATATCCGATCATCTGACATTGTTTTCGGTTATGGTAGAACAGCTAGTCAATCTGCTTATGTTTTTGGTTCTCTTTATTCTACCTTTTGCCGATGATGAACATGAGGAACACTTCTATCTGCCATATACAAATGGTCACAACTTACATGGAAAATTGTTGCAGTCCAACTACAACATTCACTGGGTCATTCAAGAACAATCACTAATTTGTGATGAAGACACCTATCCTTCGCCGCAATTGGGTTCAAAGCTCGTACCATTTCAGTAGTACGAAGTGTGTTCGTCCCAACAATGAAGGATGACTTCCAGTAAATGTCAAGAAACTAAATACAAGTACAAACATACAATAATATACAGGAGGAAGCTAAACTGAATATAAACACAAACTAGCGCCTACAGTTCCTAAAACAAGTTCAGAGTATCAGTTCATAGTCAAAAGGAGAAAAAGACAAGAACTTGCTCATAACACTAGGAACTAGAAGTCACAAACCATCCTCCTAAAGCCAAAAGGTCAAGCACTACCATAGTCAGCATGAGCACGTCATCCCTGTTAAAAAGAACAAGTTAGAGAGACAGTTATTAACATAACAACACCTATAAAGACAACTTTGTTTTCGAAAACTTAAAACATTTTAAACAATTATTTGTTGGTAATTGGTACAGCTATAGCCAGTTTAATTCTAAATTGTTTTCACAATCCTCATCAACAATGATTATTTTCTTAGAAAATGCTTTAATCAGTGTTCCTTCTCATGAGATTAAAGCATTAAACTTCAATCAACAAATTTAACCATAATTAGCAAACCATGCAAGCATAATGGAAGAGAAAATATGTATACAATAGAGCTAAACTCTTTAAATACTATAGACAACGATATAATATCCTTTCTTCAGATTTTACTTCACTACTTAGTTGAATAATTCAAAGTCCACTTACTTTTAGGAGCCCTTTTATCACTGACGGGAAAACAAGGGATAAAGAGAAAAAAATCAAGGTAGGAATAAGTGGTATCAAATAAGCAACTCAGTTCGGTTCAATTCATTTAAGGTTAATCCAATGAACAGATGAGTTGAAAAAGTCCCAACCTACCTAACTCATATGCTTAAATGAACTAATTTGCCTAATTCATAAACAACTTGTGAGCTCATTTGAAAAAAATGTATTTATTATGATAGCATTTTCATAATTACAATACAACTAATATGGAAAAATCACAATTAAAATATACTACCTTATTTTTTTCCTTGTTTTACAAAAATATAATTAAAAGGTAATATTTATACTCGCATTTTTGTTTTTAAACAAAATTATAAATATTTGTTATTTATTTGTTTCATTTTTTAGAAGGATAAATGAATAAACTTATGAGTTGAATTTTACTCACATAAAATTTAGATGAGTTAAACTGAACTATAAATCACCTAAGGTGAGCTGAATCTAAGCAAGCTGGACCAGCTTAACTCAATACACACATCTAGGTAAACGATAAATTAGAAAACTAGATGCCTCTAACCTTTTCTACGAGCAATGCCTAATCAGTTTTTCTTCTCATGAGTACAGCAGAGACAAATTAGATATGAAAAAAAAACTCTTCAGATAATATAGACACCAATATAATAGCTTTCCCTAATACTTTGCTTCACTACTTAGTTGAATAATTCAAAGACCAGTTACTTTTAGGAGCCTTTTATCATTGACAGGGAAAACAAGGGATAAAGGGCAACAAAAAGTATCAAGGTAAGCAATAAATTAGAAAACTCTTCTAACCTTTTCTACAAGCATATGTAAGCAAGGTTCATCTTCCTCTTAATGCAATTAGAAAACCATTAACAGATGTACCCTCTACACCTCGATGACCCACAAAGACATTTCTGCTTCCTCTGATCCTCTTTTTCAGGGGAGACCATCCCATAATCATATGTCAACTCTGTCAATGGAGGAATGTGTCCAACAGCATAGAAAGAAATATGGAGATCGCACTCGTTTTGATTTTCACATAAAACTAGCTGCCATAATACATTTGGAGAACAGCTATGATTCATGAAACGGGCAACATTGCCAACGTATTTTGCACTTATTTTAAGAGGAAAAGGAATCTTTGTATCCTCAATGGAATCGCCAGGCAGAACTCCAAGTGGCTGACAGCTATGAGTAATGTCAAAAATAAAATCATCACCATCTGCTGCAGCATTATCAATAACTTCCCCTGCATATTCACATATGAAAGCACCCGCTCGAATAGGGTCCAAGGACCTCAGACCCCAACCTCTGTCTTTAGTTTTGAAGACCTCCAGATGTAATTTCAAGCCACCTTGGGACGTTCGGTTACGACAATTTGATGGGCATTTACAGGAAACACCACACTCTAATAGTAAAGACTTTTGCTTCACAAGAAGACCATTTGGAGTATATGGGAGTATGCCTCCGTTTTTCTGAATGCAAGGACAGTTAGAATGACCAGGGAGACATCCACCAGTGCAAATGCATCCTGTAGCAGGTTCTATTGAGTTGACTGGTTTTGAATACTTGAAACTAGAAATGTATGTGAAGTGTGCAGGACCTTTTTCTCCATCGACGTCATTTATCAGAGTAACAGGTATATTTTCAGAACCTGAAGTAAGATCTGGCAGTATAACTCCAACCCTTGAAGCAACTCCTCCTCTCCATTGATCAATTGATTTCCATATTCTGAATGCTTCTGTCTGGCCAGGCAATCTAATCAATTTATACTTGAAAACAGAACAAGCACTCTTCCCTTTTTCCACCCATGATTCCTGGACTTTGTAAAGACCATCATAAACATATATCTTACCAGTTGCATTTGCTACATCCCTGACACCCCGAATAACTCTTATTTCATTACCTCGGCGAGAACTGTTGTTCAAAGCAAGATTACCCCTTTCGAGCTTCTGATCCTTCATTACATTATCTTTCCTGTTAATGCCACCTTGGCCACTATAAATCAGCACGTCTGCATCATCTGCATCATCATCATATCCACCAGATGAAACAATGCTCACTGCTAAAGACTCTTCCTCTGTATTGTTCTTGCCACCCAAGTAATCAATCCCAGCCATGCTTGGATAATGCAATCCAACCAAGCATAACTCCATTCGCATAAAGAAAATATACCCAATTCCAACACCAGGCACAGTTCCAATCCTCTTTGTCAAATTTGTCCTGATTCCCTTATTCAGAAAGAGTGTAGCAGCCCTTAGATCAGGGCGTCTTATACCTCGTGAAGATGCTATTTTTGCTTCTTCAATTTGGGAAATCCTTCTGCGAAACAAGTTGTACGCAACAAGTATATATCCAACTGTTTCAATGTCACCATCAGCTCGTCGTTGTGTATCATTAAAAGACACAAGAATTTTATCGCATAACAACTCTATTTCAGCATCAGACGAGACAGCATTGATGTCCTGGTACCCCCTAGCCCTCCTCCCAGATCTTCCGCTACGCTTTCCCCTGCTAGTTGAATCTTCACCCTCATTAACATAACTCTGATTTAGACTTTCACTAGACTCATCTTCTTCTGCAACTCCACTTTGAGGGAATGATTTGGCACGACTTTTAATGGCCCGTCTTTTAGATGGCCCAGTATCTCCATTTGAAGTATGCGGAGAGGTCCTAAATGAATTCAGAGGAACTGCATCTGATATTGGATTGCTGTAGTGAGAAGCAGAAGCATTCCAATGAGGCTGTCCTTGAGATTCCGATGACATAAAAAGGGAGTAAAACGGAGCAACCCCATTGGGAAAAGGGCCAGATGGTGGAACACAGACAAAAGGAGGAGCACCTTGGGGAGCTGAGGATAAATTGTGTGATGATGTGAACACCGGAACAAGAGACCTTAAAGGCTTCACATTCAAAACCGTAGACTTGTCAATTGACCCAGAAGGAGGAACTGAGTCTTGGCCTATACTTTGTTCCATTAAATACTTTCAGGCAATACAAACAGCTTTCCACGACACTAGTAGCTTTCTCTTTTACTTTTCTAAAGTAACAGCTGCAACATTATGCTACAAACAGAAGATAAAAAAAACTATTACACAACATACCCCATAAAGAACCGCAAAGAAGCTCTGATAAATACAAAGTAAAGGGTGTGAGTGGAAAATCATTGATAAGAAAGTCAAGCCACAAAACCAAACACTGCAGCAAAAGAATAACCATTTGAGTACGAGCCGATGTAGAAAACAAGCTGAGAATGATTATTCACACAGAAATTTAGTAGCTAGAAAACATTTATTAAAAAATTAATAATAAAACCCCCTTCAAATGAGCTAGGACCTATTAAATGTGATACTACAACACATTCAAACCCAAAAAAAAAATGAACTTTAATTTATGTCCACAAACTTTCTCCATACCAAAACAAGGGTTCAAAGAATCAAACACGAAAATATAAATTTTTAACCTTGGCACGAGATACAAAGACAAAAGTATGAGATCAGAGAATAACCATGTAATAAATGAAGGAAAATGAGCTAGGACCTAAGTTAATAAATGTGACACCACGACTCATTCAAAACCCAAAAGAAAAACACATTAAACTTCCATTTTATGTTCGCAAACTTTGTCAGCACCCAAACAAGGGTACAAAGAATTAAACACAAGAAGAGAAATTATTTACCTTAGCACTACAACTCATTTATTAAAAAAAAAAACTTTGATCGTATATTCGCAAATTGTCTCATAACCCAAACAACGGTTCAAAGAATTACACACAACGATATGTTTTTTTTTTACCCTCACCCTCAGCACAATGTACAAAACCAAAAAAAAAAAAGGTTCAGAGAAGAACCCATGTAAGAAATGACGATTAATAATTTGCGTGGATCAGAGAAAACAAAATTGCTTGCAAATAGAAGCTGCTATAACATGCATAAATGAACAAAGATAGTCCCAAATGCGATGGGAACGAAGATATAAAGGGTATGAAATTTTGCAAACAACTGTACCTGATGCGAAAATCTAAAGCAGATTTGAGACTCTGAACTGAACAATCTTTCTTTGTACTAATCAGTAATCACAAGTTACTTCTTTATTTTATTTTTTTACATTTGCTTTTGCTTTTGTTTTTGTTTTTTGTTTTTTGTTTTTTGTTTTTTGTTTTTTGGAATAAGAAAAATAAATGTGAAAATCACCTTTCACGTGCGTTTGGCAAGAGAGAGAAGATCTTGTGGTACGCAAACCAGAAAACGTAGGTACATACCAAAACACGTGCAAATGAATGAACAAGGGAACTGTCGAGAAAGATTATTAACAATAATCGTCCTGCACTAATTTCAAGTAGATTCAGATAATAACCTTCTAGAATGATCGGATGGTAGTTTAACTTTAAACATATTCAGAAAAATAACCCTCTATAATGATGGGGTGGTGGGTTTTGTACGGTTTCAATTTCATGAAACTTTTTATTTTTTTAACATTTTATAAAAAATGAAAAATACTATAATCATATAAATTTATATTTACATTATTTATATTATTTTAAGAGATAAATTATCTAAAAAATAAATAAAATCTTCACTTTTCCAAATAATCTAATCAAATTTCACCGTATAAGTTATATAAGTACAAAAATATAGATTCTCAAAGAATCTCATCAAAAATATATTTAATTTAAAAATTAAAATATTAACTTAATACATTCTATACTACATTATTTAAAATACTTACATTAATTTTATTTCTTATATATATAAACAAAATATAATCTAATTATTTAAAGTTTTAGATTTTAAAATATTATTTATTTTAATATTAAAAATATTTTTTATGTATATAAAAATATAATATTAATATATATATTTAATTTTAATTAATCATAATTTTAATTATTCTAAAAGAAAGATTGTTAAATTTTTATGGATAAAGTATAATTTTAACTATCCAAAATTCTCTTATGATTGAAGTAAATTCACTAATGTTCTTTTATTTTAGAACATTATCATATTACTTAAATCCTAATAAATTTGTGATAAAAATTCATATAATTATATCATAAATATATTACAATTAATCTAGTATTTTTTTATAAGATATAATTATATAGATTTTCTACATTATTTAATATGAATATAAAATTTGAGATATAAATATTTTTAATTATTTATAACTAATACATTTGTAATGTGTTTTATACACTGCATAGAATATCAAATTAACTTATATTATAATTATTATATATAATATATAATCAGATAAATTTAATAATAAATATTTTAATAAAATAAATTATATGTAATTTTCTTACATTTTAAAATAATTTTATTATAAAAAATTATTTAAATTCATGTTTGCTTTATATTTATATTTTTTTATATTTTAAAAATAAAAAAAATCTTATTTTTAATTAAAAAATGAAGGAAAAAAACCAGTAACTTAATTTAAAATTAAAAATTCAAATATCCTGCTTTAGTCCTAACCCCCTTGGCTCGAACAACTGTAACACCTTTTATCATGTAAAATACGATCTAATATTATAACTAAATAAATAACTATATAAAAATTATACAGTTGTAATCTTTAAGATTATGAAACAAACATGATGACTTAAGAATTGCTTCTTAATTGTGTTTACTATTTTAAATAGGAATCATGTTTGCCCCCTATATTTCAGAAACAATTATTTGGAAATAATATGTTGGCAATGCTTCTTATTTTTTTTCAAGCAATGCTTCGTATTTTTTTTTCAAGCAATGCTTCATGTGTTATAAACACGTGACTGAAAAATTTGTCTGAACGAAATATGAATTCTATGGATACAGGAGTTGATAGCTTAGCAATAAACATGGATAAGCAAAAAGAAACTGTGACTGGATATTTCTAACAAAGGAAAATCCTAAAGATTGTGAGAACTAGAATGAAGGCAGTGTTTACGCCATTTTCATATGAAAGTGAATGTCTTTCTTATGCATATCAATACTTGGATGAATGCAATACCTCATCCTATAACTACTACATGCATGATTCCAATGAGAGCGTCCATGGCTATTTGTCCAATCAAGCTTACTCCACCGTGGACGATAACAACGTCCATCTCTTCCGTGATGATAATGTTCATGCTTATTGTATCATCATGTGAATCACTTCATAACATTACAAAAACAATGCATCAAATTTTGAACATGGCTAATACATATTTAAATAGGGCCCACAAAGTTCTCAAAGTCATATATGTTAGGAACCCAACACAACGTACTAGGGTAAATTTAACTTTTTAAAATTAAATTTACGCCCATGTTACAAAAATATTACCGAATTTAAACTATTTGTGTTACAAAAATACTAAGATCGTAGCTCCACTGTGGAGGCTAGCAAAAAATAGTCAGATGACACTCATATGACAAATTTGAACACCCATAAATGCCCTGGTCACAGGTACGTGACTATTTTCTATTAACTTCCATGAAGGAGTTCATGGAAACAGTCCACCTGTGGGCTGTGTGCATGGGAGAAACAAATAGATTATGGGCATATTATTCTCTTTCATGCCTTCTATTCACTTAGGC
Organism: Hippophae gyantsensis; assembly: GCA_030763125.1. Classification (NCBI taxonomy): domain Eukaryota; kingdom Viridiplantae; phylum Streptophyta; class Magnoliopsida; order Rosales; family Elaeagnaceae; genus Hippophae; species Hippophae gyantsensis. The sequence goes on from CM061031.1 coordinate 22,859,240, forward strand.
AAATATGAAAAAGGAATTGAAAAGAATAACAATGATATGTAACACCAATGCACCATTTATGCGATCCAAGGATCAATCAAATTATGCCACGTTCTTCCGAGTTCCAACTTTGGCATGGAGAATCATATTCTATTGAAGCAATTAGAGCCAGCCGCTCGAATCAGAATGGAAATGAAATATGCAAATGCTAAATGCTAATACGAATTTAGGAACATGAATCTCCAATATCAACTTCTTGTGCTTATTATCAACTACATTTTTTTTCCTTTCATTTAGATTTTTGATTCATAAATATCTATTTTCTTTTTCCTAACCAGAACAAGCAGCATATGTAGTTTCCTATAAAAGCTGTTTACTCAAAGTTTCAAATGCCATCATGTAACCATCTCACAGAGTTTTAAATATGGAATAAAGAATTATACTTGAGTTTTGATGCAGTTCTCTCTCCTTTCCTTTTTTATTTAACTTTTGGGTATGCCTCCTATTTTGTTTATCCTTATTTAAGGAATTTGGTACATCTAGTTAGGACTTGGGAGTTGGATGCGTAACCAGTGTACTTCCCGTCTTCTCAGGAAGAATATATCTCAATGACTTCATCCGACAGACCTATACTCCCTCTCAGAGGCAGATTTGTATAAAGATGAGGAGGGTAGTGCCCCCTCTCATTTTTAGACAAAAAATTTAGGTGTTATATTTATAAAATTATAGACAAATTCATGAATAAAAAAGGATTACCCCTGGATTTTAAATATTGCGTTTTTAACACTCAAAAATTCATTTTTTTAACATATTTATACTTAAATAAGATATATATATATAATTTTTATTTAACTAAAAAGCAAACGATAACTAAGCAACATTTTTTACTATTTTGTAGTGCTCCTCCTGACCTCTAATTCTAGATCTGCCACTGCTCCCTCTAAACTTATCCAAAATAAATATGCTGGTCAATTTAAAATCTATAGAATTTTGTTCTGAAATTTCAACCTGACAATTATGCTTTCCATTGTGACATTGTCTTTCGTGCATAAAGGATTAATCACTAATGTTTACTAGTAAGTTTAATTTGGATACAAAATTACGCACAATTTGAGAGAAGCTGAAGTCTACATACATGCATGATGAAGTCCTTTTCAGAACCAATGCAACAAAATATATATATATATACATATATAAATATATTCCTTCTTAAAATGTATTTAAGTATACAGTTTAAACTTAAAACAAATACATTAAATATGGTAAACAATTAATTATTCGAAAAAAACAATGTATAAACGAATCAGGGAAACATACAATGAAAGCACTACATACAGAAAAGTTATAAAATAATTATTATAGAAACATTTCTCATTTAATATGTATTACACTTCTATGTGACTGAGACTCGTGCATTTATCAATCTGTACATTTATTATACGGTTACCTGCCTACATGAGCTGAACTTTAAAGTTGGAGATATCACATACGGGGAAATCAATGAACGCCCTCTTACGTCCTATCTTTTTGTCCTTTTGCTTTCTCAATAGACTCCATGGCTTCTCTGAATGATTTCTGATTGGTATATGTTATAATGTGAAACTTCTCAGTAAGAGAATAGTGATATTAGGCATGATTAAGAACTTAATATTAGACTACGGACTGCAACATCAACAGTGGTCAAAGACTAATGATTAACTTCTCTATAACTGCTTTGCCCTAATGGAAGAAAGATTTGAATAAACCTAAAACAATGTGAAATCCAAGCTGTATAAGAAAATACAGACATACCCCAGAATTCTGTTTTCTCCATAAGGTCTCACCACTTGTATCAATTATAACCATCCCACTTAATAAAACACTGCATGTAGCCACAAAATTTCTCAATGAGCAAATCCTTTTCAAACTTAAAAAGTACTCATATAGCTCGGAAGAATGAATGAGCCACAAAAGGTTCACAAAACACAGGAATCGATTACAAGATATGAATACCATTAATGTATGTATTCAAATTGATGAACTAAATATATCAAACAGGAAGCTTGCATGATCAGTTTACCATTTCTTTTCCTAATTAGATTCTTCGTTTTTAGGAAATTAATTCCTAGAAGCCTAGTACCATTTACAAAAGAAGAGTAGTTAAAGAAAATGGTGGAATTTGTAGATCTTTACAGGTAAATGATTAACTGAATAACAAGTCTTTGCACAAATTTATGCTAACTGAATTTGTAGTCCCCTAACTTTTACAGATTCTACACTTTATTCTCCTAACTTTTGTAGATTTTACGCTTTAATCCTCTAGCTTTTTTCCTTAAAATTTGATCCCTAATTTTTTTAGTTTTGACAAATCCAGTTCACATTAAGAAAACTCAGTTTAATATAAGTTTTTCTGTTAAAATGAATCAAGTGTTAATCACATTCTCTTTAAATTAGTGGTTAAATGTGGATTTCTTTAAAGAGGACGTGATTAACACTTATTCATTTTAACAGCAAACCTTATATTAAACTGAGTTTTCTTAAAGTGGCTTGTCTTCGTCAAAAATTAAAAAATTAGGAACCAAATCTTAAGAAAAAGAAAGGTAAATGACTATGCTTATAATCTATAAAAGTTAGAACCAAATATTAAGAAGAAAAAAAGTCATGGGACTAAAGTATAAAATCTGTGAAAATCTGTGAAAGTTAGATGACGTTGTGTTGTTCATCCAATTAAAAATATGTCAACCATATCAAACAGGAAGCTCCCATTATCAGTTTTCCATTTTTCCCACTTAGATCCTATGTTTCCAGGAAATTAATGTCTTGTACCATTACATGAACGCCAAAAAACAAACACATTACACAAATTCCAGAACAGAATAGTTTAATTAAGGAAATTAGCTAAAACTAAGCCAAAAAAATACCTAGCAAAAGCGGCATTGAGAAGGAAAGCTCGAGTGGTAAGAAAACGAAGTGTGTTCTCGAACCTAGAAACAAAGCCATTGAAAGCAGAGGTAGAGCGAGAGTTATATGAATATCCACCCCTACCATAACCAGTGTTGTGAAAGCCATAACCGTAATTGGAGTACTGATGATGATGATGATGACGATTAGGGTTTGAATAACTGTTGTTACTGGATCGAGATCGAAAATTATAATCGGCCCGCTTGCGGTCATCGATTAGAACCCGATAAGCCTCGGAGACTTGCTTGAATCGGAGGGTTGCGGAGTCCCTCACGGATTTGGGGGAGTGAGAATGCTTGTCGGGATGAAACTTCACTGCTGATTTCCTGAAAGCTTCTTTGATTTCTTCTTTAGTTGCGTTATTGCCCAATCCCAATACTGCGTAGTGATCCATATCTCTCTCTTTCATCGCTTCGTTTTTCTATAATTCGATCGCAAATGGTAGTTGGTGTGTTCTCCGGGAAATTATCTCACTTGCCGGCTAAAATATTAATAATTTTAAATATAATATATGATCGTCGTGTATTATAAATTTATGTATAAATATTATATATTATCATAAAAATAAATAAATTTTTTTATTAATAAAAATAATTAAAATTTGTTTATTTTTAACTAAAATTAAATATTTATATTTGATAAATTTATTTATTATAAATAGTATTATATAATTTGAATATTTTTAAATAAAAATAAAAATAAATTTATAGTCACATTTGAATTAAATAAATAATTTTAAATATATTTTTTCAAAAAAAATTAGAATTAAAATATACATTTTTAAAAACTAAATTACATCTTGTGCTCTATAACCTCTTCTATTATCGTTAGAGAATATTATGTGAGATTAACTCTTGAGAGCCTCGTAGTTTTAAACTCTTTTTTTTTTCTTTTTTTATGTATTTAAAAATACATATTCTCCAATAAAATTCATTTACAAACGAATTCAACAAGAATATTATGTTATGTCTCAAAAATTAAGCATGAAATTATGATCATTATTTTTATATGTGTTTAAATAAAATTTATTTTTACATATATTCAAATTTAAATATTCTTTCATTTGAAGTCAAAAATGAAAAATATAAAAAAAAATCATAAACAAAATGAGAAAAGTTTATTGAAATCTCATAGACTCAAAAAATATGTAGATGTGATTTAATTAAAATAAATTTAATATCATGATGTATTTTATTATTTAAGTTTATGTGTATGAAAGTTGTCTTAATTAATATTGATCACACATCATGTAATAATGGAGCTTTAAGGAATAGTTAAATTGATTTGATAAAATTTTTGAATAGATAACTTAAGATGTAGTTTAAGTATAATTAGGATAAATATATTTGAATATTTTCATCGAAATATATATTATTGATTTTATAAATTATCACATTTAGTTTTAATATCAAATATGTTTCCATATATAAAAAAATAATGATAATGACTTGAAGACAAAAAAAAAAGTAAAAAAAAAATCTCAATTTTTAGTCAACTATTTCTTTTTTTTTTATTAAACCAACCAAATCAAAATGGTGAGTAGAATAGTTATTATATTATTGTAAATAAAATTAATGCATTATTATGCATAAAAATTAGTTTATTTCACATAATCAACCCTTAATATATTTCTAATGAAATAGATAATAAAATATTTGAGAAAATATAAAATAATAAATATTTTAAAAACATAAAATTATCATTTCATAAATTAGTTTTTTAAAAAATTGAACCATTAATTTATTTTTCATTAAATATGAGGACTATTAGTATACTAATTTGAAAATATGTGCCTAATTATGTACCTTTTGTTTATAAAGATATCACTAAAGTATCAAATAAAAGATAAATTAATAAATATATCATCAAATTTTATCGAACGATAAAAATAACACTTAAATATTATTAATAGTATAAATCTATTATTGTCGAACCAAATCTACCATAAAACTCATTATTAGTGATACAAATCTATTATCAAAATTTTTCTTAATTGTATATATTTATCACCAAACTCTTTTATTAGTCAAATATGTCACCAAAAATATATATCGTAATTATCATAAAAATAATATAATGAAGTATTTATATCATTAATTATAATTAAATATTAATATATGTCAAATTCACATCATAAATCAACAACATGAACTTAAAACAAAATTTTGAATTGTCTATATAAACAAAATGAACCACTTTTATTTTTTGGAGATGAGGTATACGAAGAACAGTTTTTTTATTCCTTTCGTCCGGTGGTTAGGATATCGTCTTTTCATGCCAATAAAATTAAATGATATTTTTAACATTTTTTTTAGTTTACTCGTGTTTATAAAAAGAAAATTTTCGAAAAAATCTTAATTTTTATTATGAGACATCCCGATAAATATAAAATAATTAAAAATCAATTTTATTATATAGAAAAGATAAATATATCGATGCTTAAAATATAACAAAGCATCACACATCCCATATATCACATTCATTCGTTCTTTTTCGTCTATACATCCAACTTATTCTTCTTAAGTTTTACATCCCACTGTTTCTTCATCCTTCCATTCATATAAACCATACCCAAATCCTAACATTTCGATACTCAAGATATTAAAAATGAAAGATATATACATCAAAAATATGAAAAATGAAGAAAACTCGATAAAAATGGAGTCATAGAATAATTAAAACAAGTATTTGTACATTTTTTCTATAAATTGTGTGTGGTTCGGTAATGGCCTAACGAACATTTATGAAAGATTCGATAGTGTCTACCGAACATATCATGGATGTTTTGTAGTCCTTTACTAAACCCAATTAAAAAAATTTAAAAATTGTTTTGGTAGAACTTACTAAACATTTAAGATGTGTTTGATATATTCTTACTGGACTTCTGAATTTTTGAAATATAATTAATTTTTAATTTTTCTTACAAGATGATAGATCATACGAGTTATAAGATGGACAAAACATTGACTGTATTAATTTATTCGAGATAGATAAAATGAGATATTTTATACATATATAATAAACAATACATATAGTTATTTATTTTACACATTGCTATAATGTATTAATTTATGTTATTTTAATATAGGTGTTTATTTCAAAATAAGATTTGATAACATAGGCGATGTCTAATAGAACCAATAATGGATGGTGATTGTGATGAAAAAGCTTGATAGGGGTTCGAATGGTAGGAGACATAGGATTGATTTTGTATGTGAAAGAAAAAAGGTTTATCGTTCTAAAGTAAAACCAAAACACCACAAGGCTAAAAAAATAAGATGAGAAGGAGAAATGATTTGGAACAAGAAAATGTAATTGTCCATTATCTTTAAAATGAAGAATAATATAAAATAGTTTTCATTGGAAGTTAATGTTGAGTTATGGTATACATAATCACCGATTAGCATGATATCGTGAAGATCATCTATATATAGAAAAACTCACTAATGGAGAGATGAATTTGTTAGTTGATATGATAAAATACAACGTTAGACTAGAATGAGGCAACATAATAAGCAAAATTATAGTACAATAAAACATATTTACAATACTCGTCAAAAGTATAGATTCAAATAATAAGATGGAATGCCAATTTCTCAACAATTGATGTTCACAATTATATAGAGTGACATGATACTAATGAGGTTATTACGAACCTATTTTTTGCTTATCCACTATCCATTAATTTGTTAAGAGCTTTTTCTTATGATTATCATGGATTATACCTACAAGGCTAATAAATAAATATTATCGCTTCTTGAGATTGTTAGATTTATTTCTACAAACATGACATTTTATATTGCATGTGCATATATACAATTTAAAAATAAGGATAATTATCATTAGGTACTCTGGAGATATAAATCTTTGATGAATAAAGATATTACATATAGTGTCGTCATAACAAATTGAGAAAAAATTATTATGAATGCAGTCATATAAGTATTTCCCATATCTGTTCACCATCTTTGTAGATGTCATATTTTCAATAATGTATTAGCAAATATGAAGAAATTATTCAAAGACAAGAAACGATAGGAAACTTTTAACAATGTATGGTGTAATGTTGTATTATCCTAAGTCTATTGAAGAATATAATTTGATTATTTTAGAGTAATTTTTTTGATTGTCAAGAAGGAATTGATTATGTAAAAAATGTATGGGTGAATTCATACGAATAAAATTTGTTTCAATATGGATATATTTACATATGCTTTTAGGATATATAACAATAAATAGGATAAAAAGAGCATAAGCGATGTTGAAACGATAATTGAAAACATCACAAGGCAACTTGATACATAATTAGGATAACATTAACTAGTTATTAAAGCTCCAACATACATAGACTAAAGCTTTATTTTATATGAGTTTGTCTACTATCCAACTTCATTTTAAGCACGAGTGGTTAATTAAGAAGTTAAGATGATTTGTTTCACAAACTACATTATAGCTTATTTTGAAAGGATATGATAAGGTAGATCAAGTATCATTTGACTTTACCAAGTATGGTTGTGCAAAGATTTGAGCTTATAGACCATCATGTGAACATGTCATTGATCAATACAAACAATTAAGTCATCTTATTTAGGTGTCTTCATTTCATGCCCATTGGAGGAAACTCAATTATACACCTATATTACAATAGGGATCTAAATTTGTATTGCACCTATTTAGTTGAGAAGTTCTTCAAACATTTTCATAATAGGGATAAGCATATGAAATCGATACATATAGGGCCTTAAGTATCTTTCCAGATCCAAGTACAACTTTTTTGAATGAGCCAATTGTGTAACAAAGAAATCAAGGTTGTCTTTCTAAAGTTAATTTTTCAACAATATGTGATCCTTTTGGTTTTGAGTATATATTAGCTGAGAAGGCACCTGATACATTTTTATCTAATTCTAAACTAATTATTATTCAATTGGGGAAAAATGAAAGTTACTAGTGAAAAGCGCTCAACCAAAATTATCAACTGAATCTTTAAATATATACAGGTTAAATGTTCATTGGATTCAAACCATATGTAAGACGTTTTAATGATGTATTGGGTGATGGTAATTATGAGTTTAGAGATGTGGTTGTTGGACTTAGATTAGGGAAAAATATGACCACAAGTTAGGGCTGACATGCTCAATGAGTTACAAAATCATCATAAAGATTACACTTTCATATGATATTTTTGAAATAACGATGGAACTTGTTTATAAATTTTCTCATTTTAAGGATAATAGTGATCCTAAAAAATATATGATATTATTGGATATGGGACATAGCATTGCTTTTATATACAAAGTCGTGGTTGTAACATTTAGTTTATACAGATCATGGGATTTTCTCCCTCTTTGATTTGAGGTTCCTACCAAACATAAGTTATATACAAAGTTGTGGTTGTAACATTTAGTTTAATGATAATAGTGATCCTAAAAAATATATGACATTATTGGATATGTGACATAGCATTGCTTTTATATACAAAGTTATAGTTGTAACATTTAGTTTATATAGATTATGGGCTTTTCTCCCTCTTTGATTTGTGGTTCTTACCAAACTAAGTTATATGCTATCTATTTTGTCGATAAAAAATCATTTTGTGCATTTAAGATTCTAATGACATTATTTATTTTTGAATTGTATAATTATTGTTAATATATTGATTTATTAATTACATGCAATGAAAATGCAAGTAAATTTGCAATAAGGGGCACCAATACCACCTATATATTCAACTTGGTATGTGTTTCATAAACCATGTGCTAACGGTTGAAATATACCTTACGCAAATCAAATTATAGTTTACAAATCATTACAAACATCTTTAAGTAATACAATGACATATTCAATAATTATATTTGATTTAGATTGTGATGATTAACTATGTTTTTTCTGTGTTAATCTTGTTAGTTATGTTAAGTATCTTCAAATTGTGTTGGTGTGTTAAGTCCACGTTCCTAATTCCAGGAAAGATTGTTTATAAAAGTTTAAATAGTATTTTCAATCTTGATTAACTAAACATATAATCAACCAGTTAATATTAGTTAATTTTTGACTTTTATTTATTAAAGAAATTATCAACTATTTTAAATATCACAGTTATTCTTCATTTGATATAAATTAATAGGATTGACGTTAGAAGTTAAATAGAACAAGATACAAAGTACATAGTGCACAAACGAAAGACAAACACACAAATCAATATAAATACCATTAAAAATTGAAAATAATTAACTAATTGTCCTACATATTCATCTAATTAGAAGATGATTGATGAGCATTTGTGACTAATGAACTAACACATCCTTGTAAGATATTTCAAACCTTTTTGAATTTCTTAAACCATTTCTTAGATTGTTGCTTTTTTCCTCTTGATAATGCATACTCAATAATATCCAATGCTTTTTTCACACTCTGACAGATACAAACAACAAAAAGTTAATACACATTGCAGAATCATGTAAAGTTACAAGTAACTATATGATGGTAATGAATACTAACCGCCACATCTCTTTTTATATGTTGGTATGCACGATATGTTTGAGACATCATCATTATCATCATCGAACTACTCCGTGTTAATCTATGTATTTGGTTTTGTACTCTTACATGTGATATATTTTGGTATCATTGTAATCGGAAGAACAATCAAATGGGAGGTAACAGTTGCACTTCTTAACTGTCGAGATAAGACATGATTATCCCTACTTGTCAAATACTAATATGTGTAATGTAATTCCACCTTATACCTCTTTAGGTTGGACTTTCTCTTAGCCTTAGAAGGCTTAATTGGATTTGGTGGAATAATTTAAATATGCTTAAATTGACGTAATATCCTATGACTATGATAAAGTTCAATGACTTTTAAAAAACGAAGACATTTGTGAAAAAATTGTATCTTTAGAATATCAATACAATATGGATCCCAAATAACTTGATAAATGGAAATAAAAACATAAATAAATTAAGATAAATCACAAATTTAAATAAACAACATAACTTAAAATACATAAAAAAGTAACATATGTCATATGGTGTCAGATCATCTAGTATCCCTCTCAACTCCTTTTAACAACTTATTGTCGTCCCCCAACGTTGTACACATGGAAGTTGGCCATTGTAGTTTGGGTTCAATGAGAGAGCGCATATAGGAAAATGCTTATACTTGTAGCGATGTCATATGTCCAGATACTTACTTGGCATTAAATCACCTAGTTGTCTTCAATTGTCAATACAAATGAGCCAATGTAGCTGCACCCCAAGCATATTGATTTATATCATCTAAATCTTTCAACAATGTCAAGTAAAAAAAGGGACATTGTTTCTATTCTTATCAATAAGTAGTGTACAACCTAACAAATGTAACAAAAATATCTTAATAACTTGGTCTTCATATCTGTCTCCAAAAATAGTAAATAGACTCCTCAACTAACTTAATTTGACTTACAGTTTTTTTTACTCAGTTGGTCCTTTGCTACATCTATATTAACTCTTAATGCCTCCACAAGAAGTGGAATATCATCACTCATACTTAATTATTTCAGTGCAAGGTTTTTTAGTAATCTAGAGACCTAATAATTATTGTACACCATAAAAGATGATAGTCATCTCACCAAATGACATGTGAAATGTGTTGGTCTCTGGATGTCATCTCTCAACAAATGTTGATACTAATACCTTATCATCATGTTTGTACCTGGCTTGGCATAAAGAAGTAAGTCTTGGATGATGTATGTGTTATGCAATATGTTGATTATGAGATTGATCGAGATTCTAGTCATTCTATCTTCCAGAATAATCAACGAGTCTTAACAATTCATGATGACATTAAAAATATACGACACAACTACAAACAATTAAATTAAAGTTAATATTATAAGTCCAATTATACCGTTTTATTTTTACCATACTTACAACTTTGTTCCAAATTTTACATGCTAAGTATGTTTTAAGACTCTTCAATACGAACATATTAAATTTACGATTTGGGGATGAGTCACTCGTGTCTCCATGTTGATGAACCTCTTTCTCAACTAGCATATTATAATTAGAATCAATTGATTTATTTGAAGAAAGATCCACTATAAACTTTATAAAAAGTTGATCCATTATAATCTTCAAAATAGATGAAGGTCCTATTGTTGATATATTTTCTTGTTTTTCTTCTTTTATATACAAGACCTTACACTTCATATAATTCTTTACTTCTTCTTATATGATAAGTAGTATGATTTATACTTAAAATAAAAAATAAATAAATTATTTTTTAATTGCACAAACATATTAAAAAAAAGCTGCTGGTTTGGTAAGAGAATACATGAATATATCAGTAAGGCTTAGCAAACACATTAGTATGATTCCGTAAGGCCTACCAAATAAACAAATACATTCAGTAATGGCCAACCAAACCAAACATACATGTTCGGTAACAACCTACCGAACAAAACATACATGTTCGATAATGACCTATTGAACCAAACCTACCTATTCGATAATGGCATATCGAACCTGTCATCTTTTACCTTCATACTCCTAACATCCCCATTGTTATTTTCTCAACTAGATTTTATTTTTTCACATTTATTTTGGTCCTAAAATACTTAAGAATATAAAATGTGAGATTGTTGAAAAAAATATAGATACTTTGTTATGTGCATCCAGTTTGCATAATTATTTTTAATTTTCTTTCATATTTAGTCAATTATGGATCATGTTCTTTAGATAATGGCCATGATAGAGTAATGGCATTGTGGAAAGAATAGTGGATTTATGGACAAGTCACTATCTCTATAATTTTAGTTTTAGTTTGCATTTTTTTAGGAAGTAATGGGTTGTTCAGTTATTTCTTTAAATTATCAAAAATATGTATAAAAAGGGAAAAGTGAATGAGAATAAACATGAACTTTTTCTACCAAAATTAAACTATCTTATAGTTATGAATTTTACCTCCTTGAGAGCTTTTTTACGACCGGGATCATACCGTGTCAAGGCAAAGGCCGAGCAAGAGCTCGACAATACCAGACACGTAACAATATGGTATCAAAGTAGGGATCCGATAACGGGGTCAACCATCCCAGCCCAACCAAGCAACCAATGGAGGAATCCCTACAGGCAACCCAACAACAAATGCTCCAAATGCAACGAGAGATGCATGAGATGTTCATTCAACTACAAACTCAAATGGATGAATTAAGTGCAAGAAGAACAGGAATCAAGACATCACAACAACAACCAAATTCTCAGCAAATACAAGGAACAATTATACCTTGAGTGGTTCGTTTGGATTTTCCACGCTATGATGGCGCTGATGATCCTATCACTTGGATTGATCGAGCAGAGCAGTTCTTTTCCTTCCACCAAACCCCTGCCACTGAAAAGGTGTCGTTAACAGCCTACCACCTAGAAGGAGGAGTGCACCTCTGGTTCCAATCTTTCAGGAAAACTCGAGTTTGGGTTACCTGGGAAGAATTCAAACAGGCGATGAATGAGCGCTATGGTCCAACACTCCTAGAAGATTATTATAGAGAACTCACCAAGCTCACGCAGACTGGTTCGGTTCGAGAGTATCACACACAATTCGATCGGTTGATCGCAAGGGCCGGTTCATTAACTGAACAACAACAGATCAGTTGTTTGGTCAGCGGGCTTCGAGAAAACATTCGAGCTGATGTACGAGCCGCAAACCCACAGACCCTCCCACATGCTGCTGGCCTTGCACGACTCTATGAAAAAAAATCAACTTCAAAAAAACAAATATACTACAACCAACAGTAATCCAATCATCCAAAACTTCCAGAAACCAAAACAAAATTCCATTCAGTCACGACCAACCACAAACCCACCTGTCAAACGCCTCACTGTTGATGAAATCCAAGAGCGTCGGCGACGCAACTTGTGTTACAATTGCGATGAAACCTACACACCGGGCCATCGCTGCAAAAGATTGTTCCTCATTGATTGCAAACCCGTAGACGAAGAAGAAGAAGAAGTTGAACATGAACCTGAAGTGGCTAAAATTTCACTTCACGCCATTACAGGAACTACGACACCTCAAATCATGCGGGTTCCAGTCAAAATCAAAGGACGATCACTAGTAGCTTTACTGGATACCGGAAGTTCTCACAACTTCCTCAATCGGGCATGGGTCTCGCAGATCGGGTTAAAGACTAAAAATGGGTCTCAACTGAACGTGATGGTGGCCAACGGCGAGAAGCTACCGTGTATGGGTCACTTCCCAGAAACTCCAATCGAGATCCAGGGAAACCCATTTCAGGTGGATTTTTTTGTGATCGGGTTGGAGGGTTGCGATGCCGTCCTTGGAGCGCAGTGGCTGACAACCCTTGGGCCGATTCTGTGGGACTTCGCGCGCCTAACGATGATGTTTCAGTGGCAAGGACGGACGGTAAATCTTATAAGTGTGCAACCACCGGCAGCCCAAGTCGTGGATCAGCGCCGAATGGAGAGAGAGCTTTGGGCAAATGGAGGAAGAGGAACCCTAATGTGCGTGATTGCCGAATGTGCTGAAATTAACCTTAAAAATGATTTGCCTCCCAAATTGGCCCAACACACAAAAAAGGCCCATCATGTAGATTCGGCCCAACTCACAAATTTGATCCAACAAGCAGATTTCGTCCAACATGCAGATCTAACCCAAATTTTTAAAAATTATGCCCACTTATTTCAAAAACCTACCGGAATCCCACCTGATCGGTCCCACAGCCACAAAATCAACTTAAAACCGGAGAGTGGCCTTGTGACAGTAAGACCCTATCGTTATCCATACTACCAAAAGAAGGAAATAGAAAAATTGGTGGAAGAAATGTTCGAAAGTGGAATCATTTGGCCCAGTACTAGTCCATACTCATCCCCGGTACTACTTGTTAAAAAAAGGATGGATCCTGGCGATTTTGTGTGGACTACAGAGCTCTTAATATAGCCATTATTAAAGACAAGTATCCCATACCGGTAATAGATGAGCTACTAGATGAGTTGCATGGGGCCAAATATTTTTCAAAACTGGATCTACGTGCTGGATATCATCAAATACCGATGCATCCGACAGATGTGGAGAAAATGGCTTTCCGTACACATGATGGACACTACGAATTTTTGGTAATGCCTTTTGGACTTACTAATGCACCTTCTACATTTCAAGCATTAATGAACGATATTTTTCGGCCATATTTGCGAAAATTTATCCTGGTATTTTTTGATGACATCATGATATATAGTCCTACTTGGGAATTACATTTGCAACACTTGCAAATCGTGCTCTCTATATTATCCGACCATCAACTATATGTCAAGAAGGAGAAATGTTGTTTTGGAACCACATAAATTCAATATTTGGGGCATATTATCAGGGAAGGAGAAGTAAGGATGGAACCCAGTAAAATTGTGGCAATAGAAGATTGGCCCAAGCCAAAATCGGTAACTGCTCTACGCGGTTTCCTGGGGCTGACTGGTTACTATCGGAAATTTATCAAAGATTATGGAAGAATAGCTGCCCCTTTGACAGAAATGTTGAAAAAGAACAACTTCAAATGGAACCCCAAAGCCGAAGATGCATTTCAGGAGCTCAAACAAGTGATGACACAAGGATCAATATTGGAATTTCCTGATTTCAAAAAAACTTTCATTATTGAATGTGATGCCTCAAATTCTGGAATTGGTGCAGTACTCACACAAGGACGAAGACCCATAGCTTTCTATAGTCAAGCTCTGAAAGGGAGGAATGTAGCTTTATCCACCTATGACAAGGAGATGTTGGCATTGGTATTAACAGTTCAGAAATGGCGGCCCTATGTGTTGGGTAGATCATTTGTGGTTCGCACTAATCACAAGAGCCTCAAATATTTATGGAGTCAGAAAATCACTACCATAGCTCAACAAAGATGGCTTAGCAAATTGATAGGATATGACTTCACCATAGAATACAAGCAAGGGAAAGAAAATTTAGCAGCAGATGCCCTATCCAGACGTGATGAGCCAGCACAAATAATGGCAATATCAGAGTTAGTTCCAACTTGGATAGAGACAATTCAGGATGAAAACAAAAACCATGTGGAGATGCAAAAATTGCATAAATTGTACAAATAAAGGGAACTACTAGGGCCATGGACATGCAAGGAAGGATTACTCTTCTACAAAAACAGAATTTATCTGCTACCCTCTTCCCCACTAACGACAGAAGTCATTAAAGGCTTCCATTTTGCCACCCATGAAGGGCTCCATAAAACTCTCCAACGAATATGGTCTTAATTCTACTGGCAGGGAATGAAGCGGCAGGTATTAGAGACCATTAAAGCCTGTGACATTTGCCAAAGAAATAAAAGAGAACAAGGTGCACCCTCTAGGTTCCTCCAACCCCTACCTACACCTACTACTGTATGGACTGAGGTCTCCATGGATTTCATTACCGGCCTTCCAAACTCCAAAGGTAGGACGACCATTATGGTGGGAGTGGATCGGTTATCCAAAATGGCACACTTCATTGCAATGACATCTCCAATCAATATGCCTAACGCGGCCCAAGCTTATTATGAAAATGTCCTCAAATTATATGGGGTACCACAGTCC
Organism: Hippophae gyantsensis; assembly: GCA_030763125.1. Classification (NCBI taxonomy): domain Eukaryota; kingdom Viridiplantae; phylum Streptophyta; class Magnoliopsida; order Rosales; family Elaeagnaceae; genus Hippophae; species Hippophae gyantsensis. The sequence goes on from CM061031.1 coordinate 22,874,732, forward strand.
ATAGTAAGCGATAGAGACCCTTTGTTCACTAGTTCATTTTGGAAAGAGCTATTCCGACTACAAGGAACTGAGTTTCGTTTTTCGTCATCCTATCACCCGCAGACATATGGGCAGACGGAGGTAACTAATCGCACTCTAGAAATGTACTTGCGCTGTTTTACAGGAGAACATCCAAAACAATGGACCCACTGGCTACCATGGACAGAGTTTTGCTACAATACTAGCTGGCACTCTTCTACTGGATTCACACCATTTGAGGTGGTATATGGGCACCGACCACCGGTCCTAACATACTATGAGCCAGGATCTGCCCGAGAGGACGAAGTGGATCAGGAGCTACAATTACGAGATCAAATTCTATGCCAACTACAACAACAACTCTCCAAAACCAAAGAAAGAATGAAGACGACATATGACAAAGGAAGGGCGGATCGACAATGTGAAGTAGGCGATTGGGTCTACCTTAAATTACAACCTTATCGACAACACTCATTGACAAATGATCGAAGGCACGAGCTATCTGCTAAATACTATGGACCTTACCAAATTATTAAGCGCATTGGACCGGTAGCATACAAACTGCTCTTACCTGAAGGAAGCAAAATTCACCCTGTGGTGCATATCTCGCTAATCAAGAAACAACTCAAAGAAAACTCCATAGTGGCAGAAACTATACCAGAAGAATTGACTGACGTCGACACTACTCCCTAACAGCCTTGTGGACAAGGCTACTTTCAAGGAGGATGGAATGTTATGTGCATCCAGTTTGCATAATTATTTTTAATTTTCTTTCATATTAGTTAATTATGGATCATGTCCTTTAGATAATGGCCATGATAGAGTAATGGCCTTGTGGAAAGAATAATGGACTTATGGACAAGTCACTATCTCCATAATTTTAGTTTTAGTTTGCATTTTTTTAGGAAGTAATAGATTGTTCAGTTATTTCTTTAAATTATCAAAAATATGCATAAAAAGGGAAAAGTGAATGAGAATAAACATGAACTTTTTCTACCAAAATTAAACTATCTTATAGTTACGAATTTTACCTCCTTGAGAGCTTCTTTACGACCGGGATCATACCGCGTCGAGACAGAGGCCGAGCGAGAGCTCGACAATACCAGGCACGTAACATTCTTGAACATCAATTTAAAAAAAATACCTAAGAAAAGAGAGATAGTGGTTGATGAACTAAGGGAGATGCGTAGGTGGTGGTTGGTTTTTGGGGGAGAAAAATGTGCAGAGAAAGAGAGGGTTGCAAAGAGATGGATGTGCTAGGGAGATAGCATGATGAGATTTGGTGAGAGATGATTGTGGCTTTTATTTTTTGTGTAAATTTAGTGAGAGATAATTGTGGATGTAGGGATGTTCAAAAACCGGATTGAATCGAATTAAACCTGAAAATCAGGCCGAATTGGACCAGTCTGAACAATTTTATAAATCAAACGGTTCAATCTGATTATATCAGTTTTTAAACTGATCGGATCGAACCAGATGAATTTTAATTAAACCGACATATTATATATATATAATATATAACAAAACGTAAATAGCAGCCTACCTCGATACAGAGATAGAGATGACAAACTGACTAACTTTCAACAGTTTGCATTGAGATTGAAGAAACTAGTGGATGGAAAAGAACACCACCTTTAGCAACAAGAATACGAGACATCCCGTATGAAGTTATACACAATGAGTAAAAAGTAAGATGATAAATAATTCCATATAACAAAAAGCCGTTGATACATTCAAGAGGTCAAAACATGAGTAATCATTGAAACATTATTGCTCAGTAAGATATTGAAAAAGGGTTTAGTAGTAGCATCTAAGTGCCATAAAGTAGACTCGAGAATTAGTAAATTGTAGTACCAAAAAAGCAGGTAAATACCAGTAAGTACCAACAAAATTGATGAATAAACCAAGCAACGTAACGTGCTTTAGCAGCATATGCAAAATAGGCTATAACAACTATTGTCACAACTGATGACGCCAAAGTCCATAAGTTCTTCTTCTTCTGTGCTTCACATGTTGAATGTTGCAGAAGCTTAACTTGTTCATTCATTTCAGTTCCATATTCTTCTTCTGTTAATCATTGTATGAGTTTCTCAATGTGAACATCATGTTCCTTAATTCATTCACTTCATTATCTAGCTCAACAATTTGTATTTCTTGACTAACTTTTGCCTCCTTGATTTCATTTTTTCTTTTGAATTAACTTTTCAATCCTTAACTGCTTATCATATTTTTCCCAAGTAATCATTTCTAAAAGTTTTTTTCTTTCATCCCTTTCATCCCTTTCCACCTATAACATCTTAATACTTAGTTCGTTCTCTTTTCTCTCCCATAAGTGACTCAATCTCTATCTCTATATCTTTGGTGCTCTGAAAAATATACTCATCCAACTTCAAGTTCTTATCTTGTAATGTTTTGGTTCCTGTTTCTAGCTCCATAACAATCTTATTCAGTTGCTCCATATCTTTGTCAGACTTTTTAGCCTTTACTTATAGAGCATTTTTCTCCATCTCAATCTCATTTTTCTCTTTTAAAACCCCTTCAAACTACCAACCATTTTCTCCAAATCCACAATTTTGATCTGGTCAAAGTCCTTTTCCCTGATAATAGCCTTAAATGTTTTGCATTGAATTCTTTAGAAGAAAAAATCAATGAAAGAGATAGAGATGACAAATAACAATACACTAACCTAAGTAGTTCCTAAAGCACATTTTAAGTTTCTTTGAAGGTAAAAAAATGTTATGATTTAGGAATCTAATAATCAAGAAGGTTGTGTGTTTTCTTTTTTCATAAATTATAGGTTATCTACATTTTTAAATAATTTAGATCTTAGAATTCGAACCAATAATTATTAAAGAATTCGAATAAGGAAAGGCGAGGATGCAAATGGAGCGAGAGAGATCCACATACATATTTTGTACATAGATGATAGAACTAGAGGCAAGACGAGGACGATTAGTTGGTGCTAAAAATGATGCGAGAATGACCAGTTGTGCTGGAGGCGACGACAATGACACAAATAAGGTATTAGGGTTCAAAGTAGTGAGAGAGAGAGTGTGTGATCAATTGTTTTTTACGTTTTGTTATATATATATATATATAACACGTCGGTTTAATTATAATTATTAATATATTATTAAAATTGATCCAGTTCGGTCTAATCAGTTTAAAAATTGATATAATCGGATTAAATCGTTTTTTCAAACGATTTTAGATAATATAAATCAGAATGAATTGTTTGATTTATAAAACAGATCGAATCGGTCCGATTCGGTCCTGTTTTTAGACACCGTAACTGGATGCATGGATATTTGAGGACATTTTGACATTAAATTAGTTGTTAATTTTTTTAAAAAATAATTGATTTAAAGTGGTGTGCGGTAATAAAAAATGGTTTTTCTATTAAAAGTAAAAGAAACAAATAGCGAAGCCCCGGTCAGTCGGTCAGTCGCAGAAGATCCAAAACCCTAAAGCCTTGCTCCAGTACTTCCAACTTTCCTGGCAACGGAGGAGACAAGAGGGACAACAATCCTGGACTGAGTTGGGCCAACATCCCATTTTTTCAATTCGTGTATTCTTCAATTGTATTTGATTTTGACCCAAATGGCATCTGCTCAGGACCGTACTGAACCAGAATCAAAGGTTATACACTCTTCTTAAAAAAAAAACCTCTCCCTCCTCTTTTTCAATATTTTCTTTCTATTTGATTATGAATTAATGCTTAGGATAAGACATTGGATGATAACTCGGATGACAAATACAATGTTGAAGCTGCTGAAATTCGAGCAAACGAGGCCCTGGTACGTGTTCTTCTTCAATTTATTTAATTTTCATTACATTAATTTTCTTCAATTTGTTGTAGAAGACTTTAATTTAGCTTATTTTATTTATTTATTTTGTTTCCGCTTCTCTTTAGCGTTTGCCCATCACGGAGGCAGCACCGATTTACGAGAAGCTTTTGGCAACATTTCCGACAGCTGTAAGCCCTTTTAATTCGCTTTTAATGTTCACATTGTGAATTCACATTTATATATATATATATATGTGTGTGTGTGTGTGTGTGTGTGTGTGTGTGTGAGAGCATTTATTTAACCAAATGATATTTACGGGGCAAGGGAATCAATCGGGGAATTCTATGAGGTCTTAGGGAAATGTAATGTAGACCTCCAACATTCTATTATAGCTATTAGAGGGCCGGTGGCATGTGAATTAGAAGAAAATCGCTTTCAAGTTCAACGATTGTAATATGAAGTTTTCTAAGTGTCTGGTATAGGTTACTTATTATTGGTTGTTGGTTTCGCAAAATAAAAGTGTAATTATCTTTTCCAGCATAATGTTTGCATATATGAGAAATTATTTATTGGCCCAGGACCAATGGTCCAGGCTAAAATAGCATGCCATAAATCACGAAGGGGAGAGAATAAGAAGAGTTAAAAATTCCCTCACTTTTTCTTTCTTTGACCCATTTAAATTTGTAATTTAAATTGTCATTGGTCTAGATTGGTCCTAACAAATGTATAACTTTTTTGAATATACAATACATCTCATTGGCCTGAACCACCACATTAGTAGGTATAGTTTTATTTTTGTATGTCGTTTGATTCCGAGATTTGACACAAGATACTTGTTTGTTTTATACTTGAGATGGGAGTATCTCTATTCGGTATTAGAATTATGGAGGAACTTATATTTCGTGGTAGATTTTTGAAATCATTAGTGTTCAATTTTCCATGAGCCAAAGCATGTATTAAAATTTTAGAATGCATTTGGTTTGTTTGTTATCCCTAAAGCAGTTCTTGCATAATAAAAAATGATCTCTTTTGAAACAATATTGTAAGGTAGGAGCAGGTGCATGGAGAATTGAAAGTCCCAGGTCATCTGTATTTTGTATGAAAGGTAGGAACAAGGGACTAAAGATTCCAGCAGAAGCAGAGAATTCTTCCACTTCTCTGTTATCAAGGTTTCAAAGAAAGAAACTTGGTACTGCTATACCATCCCCCCTTAATAATGCAACCAGTTTCATAAGATATGTAAATTTTATTTAAAATTTCTTGGACTATGCCACAGAAAATTCATTATTAAACCAATTGCCAAAATCATATTCCTGAGGGAAGAAGCGTATCTTGCATTGTGAAACCTGATTCAATCCAAATAGATTTCTTCATTTTGGTTGGTGCTATAGGGCCCTTACTGTAATTTTTTAATGGCCGGTCCAATTTTTTTTAGATCTAAATATATTATCTAACAATCTAATAGGTGCTTATGTATGATCGTCAACCCGAGGCTTGAAGGGGATGTTTTGAGTAACATAAAGGAAAAAGCAGGATTAAACAAACTAAAATTGTTTGCTTGGGTTTTTACCATTGTGCCAATTTGACTTTCACCTTGGTAGGATGTAAATAGTCTGGTGATGTAAAAGCATTTTTATCTGTATCAGGCAAAATACTGGAAGCAATATGTGGAGGCGCATATGGCTGTAAATAATGATGATGCCACAAAGCAGATATTTAGTCGATGTTTATTGAATTGTCTTCAAGTTCCACTTTGGTATGTTGTTTTCTAGTTATGTATGTGGATGGGTGAATGGACACTAATTGCTCTGATATTGGATCAGGTTGAATTTATTTTTGAATTTCCATTGTAAAGAAAACGCTAATTGGTATATATTAAAATTACATGTTAATTGGCTTATTCATATTTACACGAATTTATAGCCTTTTCTTCATCAAGAATTTAACAATTAATTTTTTCTGTAGTATTTTTGTCTTATATTGTGAATGCCTTCACATTATCCTGAACCAAGATAAGAGCCGGTGAGTGTTACAGGCATAGCTCTTCATGAGACAAGGGTTGCCAAATTCTTTTGATATTTTTTTTAAACGGTCGGCATTGGGCAGCTCATAGTGTTTATCATGTGGTGTAGATGTACTTGTTTTTTCCTTCTTGTTAAAGCTTAAATAATTTTTAAAAGTTGGTACCGGAAAGTAATGGAACAAAACTAATGCACTTGGCTGAGTTTAGAGGTCATAATTATATAAAATATGTAAACCATATCATAAATTCCAGGTGTGTGATGTGATGTATATCATTCTTCAGTAAAATTTATAATGTAGAGATTACTCCAGTTTCCTCTGAAGATTTATCGGTTAGCATTATTTTGTTTCTTTTGCTATTAATGAAAAATATCTTCCTCTTCCAAATCCTTCTTTACGATCCTTTAGTTGGTTTGATATATTTTGTTTTTCTTTGAATTGGCTTTGCAGGCATTGTTATATTCGGTTCATCAGAAAGGTGAATGACAAGAAGGGTGTAGAGGGTCAAGAAGAAACCAGAAAAGCTTTCGATTTTATGCTCAGCTACGTTGGTGTGTCCTATCACTTAAGCTTCAGGATTCCATTCATGTTAATTTTTTTCTTGTATTTTGTTGTTGTTTTTTTTGGGGGTCTTGACTTGTTCTTTCTCCAATTCAAATTGAATCAATTAGCTTACTAATTTTCACTATATATTTGATATAAAAATGTCTGTTAGTAAAGGAATACAGTTAGTAGAGTGCCTTGTGTTATGATCTTAATTTTTGAAAAATGTTGATCAAAGACTTTTTTTATGAATTCCACACTAGTGCTTTTTGATTTATATTTTGACAAATATACCGGTGAGGATGCATAGAAGAATTTGTGATCAAGGTTGCTATCAGCAACCTTTCAAGACCTATAAAGGGGGGTGTGCCAAAGCTAACATCTATTAGCAACCTTTCACGACCTATAAAGGCTACATCTATTCCGTGATTATGGATAAGGAATTTTATTTTTCTAGACCCTCATTATTTGTGATTGTTAATTTCAAAATCCTTTTTCTCTCTCTCTCTTTATGTCAGCAGGCTGTTGGCTTTACTTAATTTATATATCTTTTAGCTTTTTGGCCTACTTTGTATTGCTCAATAATATACTCCTAGCTTTGTTGTAGGAGGGAAAGAAACTAATTTTCATTTAGAAGAAGCATTGATACTGTGAATCTGGAAATGAAATTAAAAAAAGAAAAGAAAATAAATGGCTTTATATTAATAAAGCGCACCCGCACCCTGACATTGTCGCTAAGAAAAAGAAAGCATTAGATAACTTGATGCTTAAATGCTTTAACAGTTTGAATAGACAAAAACTGGCTTTTTGACGTGAATATAATTATATGTATTAGATATTATTAATTAATATTTGTATATAATATAAATTTCTAATAATTTTGAACCAAAGAATAATAACACTAATAATTTGTTGGTGGGTGGTTGTCATGACAATTTTGGTATTAAGTACTGATTGTAGCAAGGTGACTACGGTACCAACAAGCATGGCTCTTAGAACAGTTGCAATTCTGAATATTGGCAGGCTAGTTGTCTTGTTAAAGGGTCACGGATGATAGCAACAGTTGGTGGGGTGGTTGGTAGTGATGTTCAGTGTACTATCAATTTAAATAAAGAAAGCTATTAAGGGCAATAGAGTCCTTTGAAATTTATTTTAAGTGAACCATTTAAATACTTGGGAATCTGATTTCAAAGGCAGACAAAGTACTCTTTTTTTTGGGTCAGAAATAGAGCTGAGGTACTTCTTTGAGGAGCATATTATGGAACAATTAAATTTCTGAAGTTCTTCAAGCATCACTTTTAGGAGCTTGAAAAGCAATGCGAAATGCTGCATGTCTACTTTGTAATTTCCAGTTCAGCATTTCAACCTCCACCAAAATGAAAGGAAAAAAAAAAGCTTAGCATTTGGCAAAGAGGGTGTTCTAGATCATAATGCTTGATAAAATCATCAATTTTCTTTATGTTTCTAGTAGTTCCTCCTACTGTTTCATTTCGGAAAGGATTTTAACTGCATCAAGATCTCTCTCTCATTTTTTCGTAGTTGGAATTTATGACATGTTTTATTTTGTACATGGTGAGCTTTTGACCAAAATTTGTCAAACCTCCCTGATGGTGTTTGTTTCTATTGAACTTATAACCAGGATCAGATATAGCATCTGGGCCTGTGTGGATGGAGTATATTGCTTTTCTGAAGTCATTGCCGGTTTGTTCTGTTTTCCTTTGTCTTCTGATTTTTTTTATGCCACAGAAAATGTTGCTTTCTTGTAAACAAAAAGGAGCTTTATGGTTTTAGTGGAACGAAGCCCTAATTGCTTTCACCAAGCTTTTTTTTTTAAAATTTTCTGAGGTAATGTTGCAGGCATTCAATACACAGGAAGAGTCACAAAGGATGACTGCTGTGCGCAAAGCATATCAAAAGGCCATCATTACTCCTATGCATCACATTGAGCAACTATGGAAAGACTATGAAAATTTTGAAAATTCTGTCAGCCGTCAACTGGTAACTTTTGGTTTGTATTGCATTTGTGATATGGAAAGTCTATAGTTGTCATGATATATTATTTTTTCAATCACTGTGTTTCTTATTATTTTTGGATGAAAAGTCTGATTCTATTGCATTAATGAGCACAGGCAAAAGGGTTGATATCTGAGTATCAACCGAAATTTAATACTGCCAGGGCTGTCTACAGGGAGCGGAAGAAGTATGTTGATGAAATTGACTGGAATATGCTGACTGTACCACCAACTGGCTCCTTCAAGGCAAGTTTGTGCCTTTTTACTGTATTACTTTCCAGTCTGCATATGTTGGTATTTCTGTTATGAAATATGCATTCGTTTGCTTTTGGAAATTGATGAACCTAATTCTGGCAAGTAAACAAGTTGGCAGCATTAGATTTTCTTTTCTTTACATGCTAGGCAGTCGACAAAGGTAACTACAAGTGCTCTAATAATAAGTCTGAAAAATATGTGGAGACTCTATCTGGTGTACATACAAGTCTACACCCTTACAAAATACCAGGGCTTTAGATTCATAACATTATTTTTTTGGTAGGCAATATGTAATAAAAGATGTCCGAATGAGATGCATCTTTTACCACTTTGCTATTTGCTATTCTGATTTTTTTTATCATAATTTTTATTTTTTTGAAAAGTTGAAGGTGGAGTGAAAAGAACTGGTGATTTGCATTATATTCATTATACTACTGAGAGAATGAATAGCTTATTTGTGGATTCAAGACTTCCGAATCTAATAGGACAATACAAGGAAACTCATGTTGGCAATCAAACTTGCAATCTAGAAATACAAAATTACTTGTGGAAATGATTTTAGCCTAATTTTATTTCCAATATCGTTGTTATTGCAGGAAGAAATGCAATGGATGGCATGGAAAAAGTTGTTAGCTTTTGAAAAGTAAGAACATTTGCCATTCTGAACATGTTTCCAACATGATTGACTGTTTATGTATGAGTGGGATATACTTACATATTTAAAGCCTTAATTTAATTTTGTGATAATCAAAGGTTCACCATGTATTGTTTACTTAATTGATGGAATCTTAAAACGTCTTTAATGCCAATGTTATCATCTAATCATTGTTGCCTTTGTCCATAAGAAATTGGAGATCTTTGTTCTTGCAATAATAACAATGTAACGTATTATCTTGTAATGGTATGTTCAAAGACATGTATTATTCTTAAAAACCAAATGGCCTAAAAAGTACATTGGTAAAAGTCAATCTTACCATTCTCATAATGGTTTTGCCAAATGGTAGGATTCAACTCACTTGATTGTGCATAGGTCTTCTGATGCGATTGAAGTGACTTCAACTATTACGGTCGTTGGACTTTAACATGTTGGTTGGGAGATTCAAATTTTGCATATCATATCATTCCCCATTAATGTTAAATTATATTGTTTTTCTTTTTTTTGTTTTTGCTAAAAGCCCATACTTGAACAAAGTAGGCCATATATTATGGTTATATTTATGTTACATATATTCTAATACCTGGTTACATTGTGGAGTGTACTTGATTATGAAGGTCTATCATGTTATTTGTAAATATTTTAAGGATGAAAGGTAGAAGAAGTACTATAACTATGATAAAAGTATACAAAAGTCCAGTACCTTTTTGATTGGGCACTACAAGTTCACCAACTATTAAAAAGTATATTAGAAGTCCAAAACTTCAAAAATTATCAGAAATGGAGCATGTGAACACATTGCGTTTTTTTTGAGTTGCTATACGTTCCTAAATCAATTACTATATGTTCAAACCTGCCAAAATTCATAATTTTTGAGTTACAATAGATTTAGGGAACATATAGCATCTCAAAAAAATACGCACATGTGTGTTTACGTGCTCAATTTCTATTTTTTTAAGAGTTTTGGACTTTTGGTATACTTTTCAATAGTTAGTGGACTTGTAATGCCCCACCGATAAATTAAGACTTTTGTATGCTTTTGTCATACTTAGTGTACTTATACTACCCATCATCCATATTTTAATATGGGGAGAAAAATGAGTTTTTGGGATTTGAAGATCTTTCCCTCTGAATCTCTGATATATTCCAAGTATGATGCTTACTGCTACCACTTTTCCTAACTCAAACTTGCAGGAGATGGGCCAATTATAAATTTTATGTTGACACTTTGCACGATAACAATTTATATATTAATTTTTTGCTTATGTATTGTAGGGGGAACCCACAAAGGATAGACAATGCATCATCTAATAAGAGAATTATATTCACGTACGAGCAGGTAGAAGCAACTATAGAGTACATTTCTTCTTTTTAGTCTAAATTTTTATTTTCTGTTCTACACAGTTTGGTTTTCACTTATATATATTATGTTTGTATTATATGGATTCTTTCAAATGATTTGGTGGGCAGTATAAGCTAAGTATTGGACTGTATATCTTCATGATGCATGTCTGAAGTGTCTGGACTTTGATATTTTTGGAATTTTACTAACTTGCCAAAATAGAAATATATAAGTTGTCATCCTAAATTTACGAAAGCCTCCGAGAGTAGATCTTTGATCATGCTAACCAGGCAGTCCAAGTTGCTTGATTTCATCCTTTTATGAAAAGATGTTCATAGGATCCGCACAACACTTGTTATTGTTCCAGAAAGAGCAAATTTGCATTATTATTCTAATATACTTCTTTTCTTTTTGGATCAATTATTGCACTTTTTGCTGATGGTCATCAAATTTTGCCTGACTCATTTCATTCTATTGGTGTCCAGTGTCTAATGTACCTATACCACTATCCTGATATATGGTATGAGTACGCTACATGGCATGCCAAAAGTGGCTCCATAGATGCTGCAATTAAAGTATTTCAAAGGGCTTTGAAAGCACTTCCTGGTATTTATTTGTACTAACTCAGTACTTTGTGATAATATTGTTTCTTGATCAATGAAATTCTCAAGTGACAGTTTTTACTTGAGTCTTTTTATCTTGCCACACTTTGGCATGATGAAAACTGCTGCTCTGTGGTTGTGCTTTTGCCATAGAAGATTGATATCTTTTGTCTATTGCATGGCTTAACGCATCTCTTGTTTTTCCCTCTTTTCTTTTGTGAAATTCTTATATTTATTTCACTCTGGAATCTTCCCTCTTCTCTCAATGTCATTATTTATCATCAGACTCAGAGATGCTCAGATATGCTTTTGCGGAACTAGAGGAATCCCGTGGTGCAATTCAGGTAACGAAGTTTGACCTCCTAGTCTCTACTTATTGACCTTTTAGTTCAAAAGTTTTAGTTAAGTCTCAATGCAGCTAAATTATTTGGTTTCTTGGCCTATGATTGTATTTTCTGCTGCTTCTTTTTTGGCAGTCTGCTAAGAAAATATACGAGAGCCTTCTTGAGGATGGTGTTAACACAACAGCACTTGCACAGATACAAGTAAATATTTTTTTTAATTGATTACTGGTCAAGTTCTATCTGTTTACTTTCCACAGGCACAGATAACTGGGGTCTTCAGATGAACAAGACAAGCATGCTTTTTAGTTTACAATTTGCTGAAAAATATTTGGTAGCATATAATACAACTCTGTGCTGTTCTTAAGAAAGATTAAAGAACATAACTTTGGTCTTTTATGCTGCAGTTTATTCGCTTTCTTAGGAGAAATGAAGGAGTTGAAGCATCACGGAAGTACTTTCTAGATGCACGGAAGTCCCCGAGCTGTACATACCATGTTTATGTTGCTTATGCAATGATGGCCTTTTGCCTTGACAAGGATCCAAAGGTTCTTGTTTCTTTAAATAAAATTTGGATTTTTGTGATTTATGCATTATGCATAGAATGCATTCCTATCTACAACCTTTTCTCTTACACTTTAAAAGACTAGTCAAAAGTTAATTCCTTAATTTTATTAAAATAATTATTTTGTTGATAGTAATATAGCATCGAACCCGCAAGAAAGTTGGTAACTGGAAAACTCATAATTCACTCTTATATTTTCATTCAAAGACACTACTTATTTATATACAAAGTTAGGGATAATCTTAGGTGACATACACCTAATACACAACTAAGGCACCTAATACACAACTAATATATTCACCTAGTGATAGACACCTAATACACAACTAATCATCTTTAACACTCCCCCTCAAGTTGGAGCATAGATATTAATCATGCCCAACTTGTTACAAAGATAATCAACCCGAACCCCACTTAAAGCTTTCGTGAAGATATTTCCTAGTTCTCCAGTCTTCATATATCCTGTAAAAATCAAACCTTGTTGAATTTTCTCGCGAACAAAATGACAATCAATTTCAATGTGTTTAGTTCGCTCATGAAACACAGGATTAGAAGCAATATGAAAAGCAGCTTGGTTATCACACCACAATTTCGCTGGTACTGAAGTTTTAAGACCTATTTCATCCAAGAGCTGATATATCCATATTATCTCAGACGCAGATTGTGCCATAACCCTATATTCTTACTCTGCACTCGATCGTGACACAACATTCTGCTTCTATTTTTCCATGAGACCAAATTTCCTCCAATGAAAATACAATAGCCTGATATGGATCTTCTATCCACTTTGGAACTTGCTCAATCTGCATCTGAAAAACATTCAATATGAGTGTGTCCATGATTTGCATACAAGATACCACGTCTAGGTGTTCCTTTCAAGTAACACAAAATTTGCTCTAACGTTGCCCAATGGTGAACTGTTGGAGATGACATAAATTGGCTAACAACACTGACCAAATATGCAATATCTGGACGAGTCACGGTAAGGTAATTTAGTTTTTCAACCACCCTTCGATATCTCTCAGAATCTTTAAAGAGTTCTCCATCTCCTGTAAGGTGGATGTTCGGAGTCATTGGAGCACTACAAGGTTTTGCTCCTAATTTTCCCGTTTCAGTTAATAAGTCCAGGACATATTTTCTTTGAGATAGAAAGATACCTTTTTTATTCCTTGTGACTTCAACACCCAAGAAATACTTTAACATCCCCAAATCCTTCGTGTGAAACTGAGTATGTAGGAAAGACTTAAAGAGATGAAATTCCCGTAGTATCACTTCCAGTAATAATAATGTCATCTACATACACAACTAAAAGAATGATACCAACTTCTGATTGTTTGTAGAACACAGAATGATCATACTTGTTTTTCATCATACCAAACGTTTCTATAGCTTGACTAAATTTTCCAAACCAAGCACGAGGACTCTGTTTCAAACCATACAAAGATTTGCGGAGACGACAAACTTGCCTAGACTCCCCCTGAGCAACAAAACCAGGAGGTTGTTCCATAAACACCTCCTCTTGAAGATCACCATGAAGAAAAGCATTCTTGATAACTAGTTGATGCAAAGGCCAATGGTGAGTAGCTGCCATAGAAATAAACAATCGAACAAATGTTAATTTAGCAACAGGAGAGAAAGTGTCAGAATAGTCCACTCCATAGGTTTGAGCATATCCCTTAGCAACAAGACGGGCCTTTAATCGAGCAACTGACCCATCTGGATTAACCTTAACTGTGAACACCCATTTGCATCCGCTAGCTCGTTTTCCCGAAGGTAAATCAACCAAGTCCCAAGTACCATTGTCATCCAACGCATTCATTTCCTTGATCATTGCATGATGTCAACCATGATGAGATATGACTTTGTGAACAGTTTTAGGGATAGAAATAGAATCAAGAGAGGCAATAAAAGAGCAAGAGGAAGACGACAAGCAATTATACGGAACAAAAGAAGAAATAGGATAAGTACATTGACGTTTACCTTTGCGTAATGCAATAGGAAGATCATCGTTCAGGATTGGATCTGATGACGAAGGAGCAGGTGCAAGACATGAATCAGAAGGTCTATGTCTGGAGTAGACTTGAGTTATAGGAGGCCTAACAGGAACTGGATCAGAGACAGGTTCAGATGATGTGATAAAATAGACTAACAAATTGTCATCCTCCCCCTGACATGTAGGAGGAGGAGAAGACGAAAAATAGGGTGTCTTCCATGAAGGTAACATCAATTGAGACAAGATATTTGTTAAGACTAGGACAATAACATCTATAACTTTTTTGGAGACGAGAATAACGAAGGAAGATACACTTCAAAGACTTGGGGTCTAATTTAGTAACATGCGGACGAACATCCCGAACAAAACAAGTGCTACCAAATATCCTAGGGTTAACCGGAAATAGTGACTTATCAGGAAACAAAATTTTGTAAGGAATCTCACCATAAAGAACAGATGAGGGCATGCGATTAATAAGAAAACATGCTATGGAAACTGCATCGGCCCAAAAAGGTTTAGAAACATTCATTTGAAATAATAAGGCACGTGCAGTTTCGAGAAGATGTCTGTTCTTACGTTTGGCCAATCTATTTTGAGATGGAGTATCAACACACGAAGTTTCATGAAGCATGCCATTTTGAACCATATAAGATTGAAACAAAGCTAATGTATATTCTTTGGCATTATCACTTCGCAAAGTACGAATTGAAACATTAAATTGAGTTTTAATTTCAACATAAAATGCGCAAAAATTAGAAAACAATTCAAAACGACTCTTCATTAAGTATAACCAAGTTACACGAGAATAATCATCCACAAAAGTAAGAAAATACTTAAATCCAGGTTTAGACAAAATAGGACAAGAACCCTAAACATCAGAATGAACTAAATCAAAAGGAACACTAGCACGTTTATTAACTCTTGGATTTGAACTAAGACGATGATGTTTTGCAAATTGACAAGACTCACAATCTAATGAAGACACCTTACTAAACTGAGGACAAAGTTTCTTCAGTAAAGAAAGAGATGGATGACCCAGTCTACAATGTGCCTCGAAGGGAGAGGTTACACTAGAGCAAGCGACAGATTTTGGTATTGGTGTGTCAAGAATATAGAGGCCTCCAGACTCATGTCCTTTACCAATAGTCTTCTTCGTCATAAGATCCTGAAATAAGCAACGATCAGGAAAAAATGAGATGCAATAGTTAAGATTGCGAGTAAGCTGACTTACAGAGATCAAATTAAAGGATAAGCTAGGTAAATGTAAGACAGACGACAAAGGAAGCAAAGGAGTGGGAGTAATTGTGCCAGACCCAAGAACACGAGATGGTGACCCATCGGCTAAGGTAACAGTAGAGGTAGAAGTGTGTGACTGAAGAGTAGAAAAGAGACTAGAATTACCTATCATATGATCTGTGGCACCAGAATCAATAACCCATTTGGAAGATGAGGAAATGAGACACGTATTTGATTTACCTGAATCAGCAATAGCAGTGACAGAAGGTGATGAAGACCTTAGTGATTCTTGATACTGTGAGAATTTGGTAAATTCATCTGCAGAGATAAGAACCGATTTTTCAAAAGTATCAAAAGTGGATGCAATATGAGCCGAGTGACCTTTCTGATGCTTGTACTGAAGCTCTCTACAGTCATGTTTCGTATGTCCTGGTTTGTGACAATAGTGACAGACAATAGTGACATACAATACCTCCTAGGTCCTGTGCTCACCTCTTGTAAAGAGGAGATCTCAGAACCAGAAAGAACCTGGGACTTAGCAGTCTCAAAAGTAGAGGAAAGATCGGCAAGAAAACTCATGACCGTCATTTGTTCCCGTTGGCTTTGTTGAACCTTTACATCAAGGTTAAAAGGCATCAAACTATTGAGCTCCTCATAAGTCATTTTAAATTCCATAAAATAATTTGTGAGTGACTGATCTTGTTTGTCTGCACGGTAAAATGCTTTGCATACCTCATATATGCGAGAAAGATTTCTTTTACCAGAATATAAGAAATCCAAATAATCCATCAATTCCTTTACGAATTCACAATGATTGATCAAGTCAATTACATTGCTTTCAATAGAATTCCAAATCTGCAGAAATAAGCGAGCATCTTCTCTAAGCCATGTCTGCTTTGAATCATCTTTAGGAGGATCATTAGTCAAATGAGTATCTTTGTCGATACTTCTCAAATAAATTCGAATGGTCTTGCTCCAAGCCAAATAATTCGAGCCATTGAGCTTATGGTCCGTGATTTTAGACATCATAGGCACCATATTCGTTACAATATTATATTTCTTTTTAGAAAACGAACAAACAAAATCCAACAACAGTAGCGACCAAACACGCAGTGAACAAGAACACAAAATTGGAAGAACCCAAACCTGAACAATCACAAGCGATGAGTGCCAAACCACCACAGATGACGTAGGGGAACGACGGAGGGCGACATGAAGTCGACCGGAGAAAAATTCTGCACGGACGCGTTGGCGCGTGGAAAGATGACAGAAAGTTGCGGTGGCACGTGTGGCTCACTTGCGGCTCGTCTGGTGACCAGACTTTGGGGTTTGGTCGATCGGCGGCTGGTCTTCCTCCCTGTGCCGGCAGTGAGACGCGTGGAAAGTTGACAGAAAGTCGCGGTGGCGCGTGTGGCGCACTCGTGGCTCGTCTGGTGACCGGACTTCGGGGTTTGGCTGGTCGGCGGCTGGTTTTCCTCCCTGTGTCGGCGGTGAGAAAAAATGTGCACTTTAAAAAGGTGTTCCGAGTTGGAACTCAAAAATGCACCAAATCCTAATTTGTGTTTACCCAAAATCAGCCCCTAATTTGAACGAAAAAAAAAATTTCCCAAATTTTGTAACCTAAATGCTCTAATACCATATAAAACTCAGAATTCACTCTTATATTTACATTCAAAGACACTACCTATTTATATACAAAGTTAGGGACAATCTTAGGTGACATATACCTAATACACAACTAATATATTCACCTAGTGATAGACACCTAATATATAACTAATCATCTTTAACAGTAACAATTTTACTCCCAATTATTAAATTGTTAGTAAGTTAATTATAGTTAGCACTTAGCAATGTGGGGTTTTGGGTTGATCGTGAAAAAGACAAAATAACAAAAATTATAAAAATAGAAATAACATGGTTTTTGGGAGCACATAATGAGAGATATGTGATCATTAGACTATTCTCACCACTAGTCTACAATTCAATAATCATGTCATGAAACAAAATTAGTTTCTAAGTTTTAAATCAAATTCATAATCTATAATCTTTCTTGAATTCCTAACTTTAGCTTTAGAAATCCTATATCGCTTAGAATTTCTTACTTTTTTTTCAATACAATTGATTAACTATTCAATCATTAACCAACCTAAATTCTGAACAACCTAGAATTATGATTACTAGATTTAATTCATTCAATGTATTATGATCTACGAAGATAATAACTAAACTATGTAAGATTAAATCTATTTATAATCTTTAACTTAAGTATTTAATCCTAATTGTAATAGAAATCATAATTTGCCACTTTAATTGTAAGAACTAGCAATTTCATACCAAACTCTTGATTTAACAATAAATACATATATGCAATAAACTAGTTGATCACCTTAATTCATAACATACAATATTGTAACATTCAAATATAGGATTGAACATATCAAGAATTCAAGAATTGAAACTAAAATAATTCATGATATTAAATTATAGTCTATGGTTTGGAAATTGCTCTTGGCTAGACATAGAATTCATCAAATCCATAAAAACAACTAAATAATTGATAATAAATAAGAGAAGGAAAAAACAATAATTTGATTTTGTTAATGAATAAGTGGAGCCAAAGGAAATAATTACAATATCTTCAATGTTGTTCTTAAATTGTCTTCAAAAATCGTTTAAGAATGATCCAAATCTTAATTTTTTCTCAATTTTTGTGACTTTTGGCTATTGATTTGATTTAATAGGGTGGTGTTTGGGTATTTAGATGGGAAAATTAAGTTTTTATTGTTAGATTAAATCGGGATTGTTAGATGAGAGAAAATAGATACAGATCTACATGTCCATGTATCACAGAGAGAGAAAAGGTGGTTAATGAGGTCAAAATGCGGTCAGGACACGAAAACCACACGCGTCGGGGGGTGCATGACACATGCGTGACATGGCGCACTATGGGCGAGTGGTGAGGCACGCACGGTTGAGGGCGAGACGCAAAGGAGAGTTAGTGATGGGGTGCCACATGTCATAGTAGTCTTCTTGACATGTGGCACACAGTGGTAGATGCAGACTGGGATAGGTTGTCTAAGTTCATCCATGGGCTTTCTAAGTTAATATACATGATCCAAAAAAATTCGATAAAAGTCCACAAAAATTTCAGAAAATTTCCTAAAATATCGAGAAATTTATATTTTCTCAAAAATTATAAAATAAACAATTATAGTACACAAGAACACTACAATAAGTGTAAATGTAAAGGAATGTACACCTAAAATGTGTATAAAATATCACTTACTCCTAGATTTAAAATAAAAGGCTACTTTATCCTCACCCATTGTAGTATCAAGTCATATCTGAATTTTGTTTGAAATGGTTCTAGTATGCACTTATAGAGGATAGGATAAAATTGTTTCAACTAGCAATTAGTTTGTTCACTCCATCCCTTTCCTTAACTATTACATCTAGTTCCATTGCTTATGTTCCTAAAGAACATGTTTTTATCTAGGGAATTATGATCAGCCACGGTTGAGTTGTATAACTTCTGGGACGTATATCAAAGTCACCATTGCTAATTTTTATGTATACTCGTGCAGATGGCACACAATATTTTTGAAGCTGGATTAAAGCGGTTTATGCAGCCTGCCTATATTCTTGAGTGGGTTTCATCAACTCTTATGAGAATTATAAGTATTATTTTTAGTGCATTCAAAATTTTCTTAAATGCAGATCCCTTTGCTTGTTATTTTGGACTTCTCTTCATTTCATGTTCACTCAGTTGAGTATATGTTTAACTAAGGACTTTTATCTTTGGAACATTCTCTCCTCCTTAAACATTGGATTTATTAAATTTTTGGGCCAAGATTAATTTATTCAGATCATGCTTATGGCAAATTTTAATCCATCTTTTAGAATCAGGTCATATTCTAAAGTTTAAAAACATGTTACCAATTATGATTCTAAAGTACGGCGAGCTAATTTTGCTGCAAGGTTATTGATAGAGTGGTGATATTAATTCAAAACCTATGGCCTCTCGGCTTAGATAGATTTTTACGTACCATGGAGGATTGATACGTGGTGGAACAGATCTCAGCCTTCCGTTTTTATAAAAAAAGAATAAAGTGTAAGAAGTGGAGACTGAATCAATAACTAATATTAATAGACTGCATGCAACTAGTTGTACATAAGATGTTCTCAGCCTGTCTAATGTGTGGCCTAGAAACCTGATACCATAGTGTCATCTGTCTTCACTGTAAACATAGAAACTTTACTTTTAGTGGAGGAAAAAAAGAAACAATTAAAACAGAGGAACTTTACATCTGGTGCTCAGATAAGAAAGTATGAATATGAATGTACTGTAGCTCTCTGCTGGAGAGAGAGAAAGAGGGGGGAGACCCTTCTTGTAGCATCTGCTATATCTTGTCGTTGACAGTTTTTGTGTTACGATTTTGCAGATATGCCGATTTCTTGACCCGTTTAAATGATGATAGAAATATCCGTGCTTTATTTGAGAGGGCCCTGAGCTTACTTCCACCAGAGGAATCTGCTGAGGTAGACACCAAAGCTAGATATAAGTGAGGTTAAGTGTGGACAATCTCCATGATTTGATATAATATTAATTGGATTTTAAAGTTATGAAAAATATGCATCTGAACACCTATTGGGGTTTCATTGATTGTTACTGCTGGTCCTAAAGTTTAAGCCATTAGGTGATGAACTAACAAATCTTCTTATTTTTCTCTAACTCTCCCCTTGCATACATTTAAACGTTTGATGCTATGATTCTTATTTGATGGTAGATCTATATGTTTGTGAATACTTCCATTGTCTTCCATAAAATAAAATATTTTCAAGGTCCATTCTCCTTTCATTTCTTGCATTGGATAATTAACATGCAACTGAAATACTTTCTTTGCAGATCTGGAAACGATTCACCCATTTTGAACAAACTTATGGAGATCTAGCGAGTATGCTGAAGGTTTGTGAATAAGTTTCTTGATCTCCCCTCCCCAGTCTTTCTCTTGCAGGGACTAAAATCCTATTGTGATTGAATGAAGTAATACACCAATACTAACCTGCTCCTCTATTCATAATAGTGCTGTATTCTAGAAATGCATACAGAACTGTCTGTGGTTAAACGCTGCAGGTTCCTTGATCAGTTCGGTGACTGCATAAAATGAGCATGGGATGCATATGGTGGTATAAGAGTCCATTCCAGCTGACACTCCTACTTTTACAATTTATAAAGATGTATGTTTGATGGAGCAACCCATCCCTACCCAGACCTGTTAACCAGAGTCCTATCCCTTGAGTGCCTCCGTCTGTATACAACTTGACACTTCTTCCTACTAGTAGAAACTACATAGATGCCATGAGAACATAATATGCACTTCCAATTGTGATATTTTGGTTGGAAACAATACTTACAATATGTACCGGATGTCCATTTGACAATGCTTCAAAATAAGAAAACAAGCTAAACAAAAAGGATACTACAACCGAGAACATTTAATCAAATCAGGAAGGCTCACTCATGCAGTTTATGCATATCTATTTCTTTTCCTATTATTTATTGTTAAATTTTTGTTCTCTCATGTCTTTTTTCTTTACTTAAAGCAAAGTTTATAATATGATCTGAGCCTTGATGTTATTGGCTCTATTTAGGTTGAACAAAGGAGGAAAGAAGCACTTTCTGGAACAGGCGAAGAGGGTTCATCAACTTTAGGGAGTTCTTTGCAAGATGTTGTCTCACGTTACAGTTTCATGGATCTCTGGCCATGCTCTAAAAACGATATGGATTATTTAGCACGACAAGAGGTAATCTTATCCTCTCTTTTTTTTTCCTTTTCCTTTTCCTTTTCCAAAGAAGTAAATGGTAATGCAATGAAATGAAGAAACACTCTTGACTTAAAGCAGTAGAGCACAATCCTTCTATACACATAAAAAAGAACTGAGTTAAACAATAAAAGTATAAACTGTTTCTTTTTCAATAATCAGAATTAAATTCCATAGACTCAATTAGATTAACGGTCATAATCGATTTGGGAATTTTGGACCAAAAATATTAAATTTAAAGATAGGAGACCAAGTTGACTAGGACCCAAAAGGTAAGGACTAAATTGACCTTTTACTAAAAAGATGAAGATTTGGAGTTATGTATATTGAACCCATCATGACACTCAGAATCATATTGTCAGTTCTAGGGGAGGTTATCTACAATGAATGACGGATCTCTTGGGCTATTCCTCCATTTTATGGAACAGAGTGTAATTTTTTGCTTGGAATAACAAGGTTAAAAATAATGCTAAAGGATTTAGGATTTCAGCAGAGCATATTTGTCAGTTTTGTACTGAAAGAGTTTGCATTAAAGACTGGGATTTTTAAAGTGCTTACGTATCTGACTTGCAATAATCAAGAAAAAGATGTCATTAGGTTTAATTGTTGCTTTGTGTACTTTGACATTCATATTTTGTGAATTCAATGTCGACCAATACTAGAAAATTTGTCATCAGAATTTGATGGTAGTAGTTACTGACTAGATTTTGTTGAAGTGCTGAACTCTCTTTTCACTTCTGCAGTGGCTTGCTAAAAATATTGATAAGAAAGTTGAGAGGCCAGCTATGCCAAATGGATCTTGTTTTATAGGTCCTCGTATAATGCTTATTCTTGTATCTCTGATCTCGGATACTCATAGTTTTTTCTTTTCTTTAAAAGGCCCGTTCTTCTATGCAGATAAGAGTAATATGGGATCAGTAAGTAGTGGAATTACAACTGCAAAGTTTATTTATCCTGATATTACTCAAATGGTGGTTTATGATCCAAGGCAAAATCCAGGTGAACAATCCTCCCGCTCTCCCCCCAAACCACCCCCCCCTCCCTGTTTTTACTGTAGCTTCTTGGGCGTTGCAGAACTCTGAATTGGGTTATTTTGATGTTATAACAACAATATGCAAGTGCCATGTACACGATTATGCGTTATCCTACCATATATACTTTTGTATTTCATATTTTAAAGCAAAACTTACCAAGTAATTAAAAAGAATCAGTATGTGGTGATGATTCTAAATAATCATTATAAGCATGACCATCTTGTGAAGAAGTAAAAGAATTACATGAAGTAAGGATCGTTTATTGCATCGTGTTGCTCGTAAGATGGGTTTAAGGAACAATTAATACCATATACAATATCTTGCAACATATGATTGAAAACTAACGTAACATAGTAATGGTTATCTATTTGGAAAAGCTGCATGTGCATAGAGCTCTGATTATCAAAATTGTATATTATATTTTTAAACATCCATTTATTATTAACAATGGTCCTGGTTTTTTTGGCTCCATATGAGCAACCAACTAAGTTTAACTGATTGAGGAAATGCTATTAATCCCTCATATACTTAACTCCCTGGATATATATGTTATTAAATTTTGTTGCTTATACTCAATGGACTACATATGGTTGCAGGAACTGGAACTTTCCCAAGCACAACATTACCTAGCTTTTCCAACGTATCTGGCACCGTGTCAAATTCCACCATTGCAGCAGTGAGTGGTCGAACAACAAATGCGTTAGATGAAATACTGAAAGTCACACCACATGCTTTGGTAGCCCTTTTATCAAATTTACCTGCTGTTGATGGTAATTTTCAAATTTATCTTTCACATGATTCCTTTTGTAGTCTGTCAAGTTCTGATCATTTTATTTCCTTTTACTCACTAATTTAGTCATCAGCTAGAGTAAGCTAATTATAATCTGGAGGAGGACGTATTTTTAAATATCTATGGGATGGAATTTTTTTAGTATGTATAGCAGGAATTCTACGACTTCATTTTCTAAATTTTGTATCCTCTTCCAACGTTGAATAATATCGATACAAGAACCTCTGGATGTTACTTTCTTTTCCTCAATTAAATGATATAGGCATCAGTTATATGAAAATTTGTTTTTGGACTTTGCAGGTCCAGTTCCAGATGTGGATGTTGTGTTATCAATTTGCTTGCAAAGTGACATACCAATAATGCAGAAACCTGGAACAGCCACAACCCATCGTCCATCTGGTTCGGCTCCTTCTACGAGTGAAGTCTCTGGTTCAAGCAAGACCCATCCTGCCCCAAGCGGTTCATCTTTCAAGTCAATGAGGGGAAAAAGGAAAGATCTAGAGAGTATGTGTTTCCTTCCATTTTGATAATTTCTGACATTTTCAAATCATCTTATATAAGTCTAAATCAAGCATTAGCTGATGAAACTTGTTACATCTGTTAATATACATGTCATCATTGAAAAAACTAATCATGAAATAGTCGGCGTAATTGAATTCCATTTTGAAAATTCACTAAATACAATTTAACAAGGATTGTCTTTCTAGTGTTGGGTCACAGTTAGATGGTGCTAGTCAACAATACTTCTAAAACCGCAAGTTATTGGAGATGTACCAACTTTACATTTATACATTTTAACACCCTTCAAGGATTGTTGGAGTTTGACCAAATGCTTTGATATCATGTTAGATTGTGTTAGTTAACAATCCTCCCAAAAAGCTCAAGTGTCTGTTTGCTTGTGCTTATATTAAAAGTGGTTTTCGATAGAAATGGTTTTTGAAATAGACAATTTCAGAAGCACAATATATGCTTTCTGAGCCCTTAAAACACTTCTGACAATTTTTTCCTGAAGTACCTCTTAGCTGTCACAAGCACTTTTATATAGCACCCTAAGTTATTTGAAGATGTACTAATAGTACATTCATGCATACTACTAGTCATACGTACGTGCGTTGCACGTGAAAATTTAAACTTGTTAATTAAATAGAGAATTATTTTTATTTATGATAATACATTTGTATTACGATATTTAAAATATATTGTGAAATAATTATTAATTTTATAAATATATAATATATATTTTGTTTAAGTAATGATATTTTATTACTTTATATGAATAATATTTGAAAGTAAAGTTATAAAATGTCAATCATAATAAGCAAATAAAATATTTTTTTTTATCAGTGATTCATAAATACTCAGAAAATATATAACATAGATATTAAAAAAATTAAGTATTCTTAAATTCTAAAAGTACTAAAATTTATAGATTAAATCATTACAAAAGTTATTATAAATACTGTGAAATAAGTAAAAATTTAACCATGATTAATTTAATAAATTTATTACTTTTTATAGCATTAAAAGTGAAACATTTTAAGGCAAATGAAAAAAATAATATAACAAAAAAAAATCAAATAACTTCACAACAAATTTGAGAAAAGAAAGAATTATGGTCATATTATCTAGTAAGTTAGATACATAATAATTTTTGGTGTTAGGAGCATCAAAGATGCATCAAAATAATTGTATGTGATCCCGAACTATTTTAATTTTATAAAGAAATTGATAAAATAATCAAAAATGAAGATTTTTTGTAATTCTATTTTTTCATTTTAAACTAAGTGATTATATATGTTATTTATTATTCTACAAATATTTCATTTTAATCAAGAGCATTAAAGTTTAGTCGAATTTTGATCGAAATAATTATATGTAATATGAAATAATTTTAGTTTTGTATAAAGAAAGTTGTAAAATCCTGATTAAATAATCCAAATTGAACTCATTTGGAATTTTAGTTTTTAATGAATGTTATTTATATTCCACAAAAAATTGATTTTAATTAAAAACATTAAAATTTTGAAAAAGTATGAGCAAAATGATTATATGCAATATATAACTTTTTAAACTTTATAAAAAGAAAATTAAAAAAGGGTGATAAAATAAAATTAAGTCTTGAAATTCTAATTTTTAATTCCCAATTTACTCATTATATGCATTATTTATTATCTCAAAGAATTAATTTTAATTAAAAATAATAAATAATAGATATATGAACGGTGGTTACATAATCTATATTTAAACCTTTTAGAATTTTAGTTTTTAGTTTTTAACTAAGTCATATCGTCTATTATTTATTATTTTAAAAAGAATTAATTTTAATTAAAAATAATAAAATTTTGAAGAAATATAACTAAAATAATTGTTTGTAATCTATAATATAAAATTAAAAAAGAGTGATTAAATAATTTTATAATTGAAGTCTTTTAGAATTTTTGTTTTTAATTTATAATAATTGAGGTATTATGTTTGTTATTTATTATTTTAAAAATAATTAATTTCAATTAAAAATATTAAAATTATGAAAAATATTGAAATGTATGATATATTTAATACATAGATTATTGGATTAAGTCATATGCGAAATGTATTGGTAGATCTTACCAATCAAAGTGTGATGTGTCATTTTTAGGATTATGATATCGTTTTCATATAAAGTAGAAGTTAGTTCCAATGTGCGCTGCACATGAAAACTTTTTAATTTAAAATTGCAGAGTTTAATATATATCATTTCATTTTTTTGTTGTTTTAAATTTATGAGATTTTGTTTCTCTTAATTTTTTGACTTTATCAACTCAAAAACTTAAAAATATACGATGACAAAATAATTTTTTACAATTTTAAAATTTGTTAATTAAATGAAGCTTAAATTTCATATATATTAAAACAACTATCTACTTAAATGCATGACTCCGTACGTTTAAAACTAAAACATAAAATAATTATTTTGATATCATTTTGCTTGTTTTGTAATACATATATTAATACCTTAACACATTACAGAAAAATTAGGAAAAACAAATGTGAAAAGTACTAAAATTATAAAAATATTGAACGTAATAAATTATAAAATAATAAAAAGAGCTTTTATAATTTTTTTATTTACATTTTTCGGATTGTGATTTTTTTAAGTATACTAATGTGACAAATATTTTAAAGACTTTTAATTCTCATTTAATTTTATCTATTATGATGTTCATGATTTTTTTTATTTTCTTTATAATTATCAATTTTATTAATTCTTTCATATATAATAAAATATTCCATTAGAAGTCTTTTGGTTTTTTCTTTTAGTTTTTCTAATAAAAGATACTTATTAATACATAATTAATTATTTTTAATGTAAATATAATTTAGAAAATAAATTAAAATTTAATACATTTAGGAGACTTTTAATTTTCTCTTTTAATGTTGTAATAATAGATAATAATAATAATGATTGTGAGTCTTGATTTTTCTTTTTAAAATTTTCACTAATGTAGAATTTATAAATTTTAAATTTATTCGCATAAAATTTATAATGTTATGAGTTTTTTGTTTTTCTTTTAACTTATCAATTAAAAGATAATTAATGCATATAATTAATTATTTTTTACGTTAAATATAATTTAGATAATAAAATAACTAAATTGATTTATAGTTAAATTATGTTATACGAGGAATTATATTGATACTTATAGTAAATTTTATCGCTCAAAATATAATATGTTATTTATAATGATCATTTCTATATAAAATTATAAACTCTATCATTTATAATAGTTAGATTATATTAGAATGGAAGTTACCTATGGAAGAGAAGTTAGCTTTTGGCTTAATTTATTACGAATATTCTCACTTATGGCATAAGTAGCTTTTGGCTTAATGTATTATGAATATTCTCACTTATGGCATACAGGTGGAACAGATTTTGAGTCGTAGGGCTATTAGCTAACATGACCTTCCTTTTTTAAAGTAAATCATCAATTGATGTTTGATTTTGTTTGAATTTATTGTCAATTCTCCCAAAAGTTTAAACTAAGGAGAGAATGATCAATAATACTTTTATATATTTATTACTAATTTATAAATGTTGGTTTTATTCTTCTACATATCAAACACTTATAATTCAATTATTTAGATTATTGGACCTTAAACACAAGACTTTTGTTCCTGATATTATTTTAAAAGTAATTAGTAAATCAATTCTCTTCAAAGCTTAAGTTAGTTAGAAAATAATCAACAATATTTTTATATATTTATCAGATTTGTACACGATATCACAGATTTTTATACCTCCCTGTTTGATTGTTACGTATTACAACATATCACAGATTTTATACCTCCCTGTTTGATTGTTACGTATTACAGAAGTCAAAATATTCCTCTCATATATATATTGAATTTTTGTACATAAATAAGTAGAGCTTGTATGATTAACAGGGCAAGAAGATGACGAAACTACGACTGTTCAGAGTCAACCACTACCAAGGGATGCTTTCAGGATACGACAATTTCAGAAAGCTCGAGCTACTGCTTCACAAACAGGATCAGCCTCCTATGGAAGTGCCCTCTCTGGAGGGACTAGTATGTTATCTGGAGATGTCTCTGGTAGTACAAGTTGATGTACATTTTCTTGTGTTATTTCCATTTACTATGAGAGTATTATGCCAGGCATCTCAAAAACTTTTCCGTTTTCGACTTCCATGAATATCACAATGAGCAATGCCTATTGTTAAGTAACCGTCTCGACTACGGATTCTTGCATAACGAGACTGACAGATTCATTTCTAATACCTAGTGGAATGGTTCATTTAACCTTTTCCTTTTTCTATTACGTGCATAAATATTATAGTTATTCAACTCGTTTCATTTAATTTTTTAGTAAAAAATTATATCATTTTTTCAGAACGTAAAATAAATTTATTTTTGTTGTAAGAAAAATAAATATTTTTTTAGAAGTTAAAAATGAATATGAAAGGGGTTATATCATATAATTTATTTTTTTATTTTTGTGAATAAGGGAAAAAAATAGAAATATGGTCAAAATTAACCTCTAATCAATGACTGAATTAAAGGAATGGATATAGACCGAGTAATGATTCAGACTTTTTTCTTTTTTGGTAAATGTTTCTACAACTAGGATTTCTTTTTGGTAAATAAGATGCTGACAATAATGGGATGACTTTGTTTCTTTTCTTTTTATGAGAGCAATTTAAAAAAAAAAAAAACTCACAGAATAAATTATACAAATATTTTTATAAACTAGTTTGAATTAGTTTTATTTTACAACATATTTCGATTATATTCATTTTACTCTTCAATTTTTATATCTATATATTTGGTAAATATGTGTGCAAATTCCACACTTATTATATGTAATAATTTTACTCTAATTTCCTTTTCACATGGGTATTTTTGGTCAACTCACACTTATCTCCTTCGTAAAATATGCTAAAATTGGACTCCAGTGATTTTCGAAATTTTTAATAGTAGAAAAAATACAGAAACTGAAGTGAATTTAAGAAACAATTAGCAAGAACCTGGCCATAAGAATAAGAAAATTAACTAAAAGAAGTCTATAGGTTGTCAACAAGCCAACAACAAGACAACTGATATAGTGATTGAATGAAAATGTAACTGACATTTTACTGTGTGATGATCATTTCCACAAATTCTATTGATCCAAACGCAGATTAAATGTAATATTCCATTAAAATGCAAAATAAGCCATCCTTAACAAGCCATAAGATCTCTCTAATTACTAAAATATAGTAAGCAATAGCTAGCAACAATCTTTGCTAACTTGCAGCACGCAAAATATGCTATTAAGTTCCTTATCTAACTACTAGAATTGACAAAACTACAGTATCGATTCAACACTGTAGTTTTGCATCTAAACCATTGTTGCTAGCTCCTGTTGATGAGAAAGGGATCAAGTCTGGAACAAAACTCTTTTCAAGTCAACGAAAATTGCAAACACTCTGTAAACCACAATAAGAATGGCAGGAAAACATTCATGAACGACCTTCATTCATTCATCTTAGCATCTCCATCTTCATCCTCACTTAAACCAAGATCAGCAAGCAGCTCTTCCAATGGAATAGATGGTAACTCATCCCCATCAGTCATGTATGACTTTTCTGAAGGCTGATATTCCCTATTGCGGTACAGTGATACATTGAACCTCAATTCAGGGTCTTCCTCCAGATCTCTCAAGAACTGTTCATATTCCGAGTTCTTCTTTTCTTCATCAATTTTCGTCCTTTCATCTATTTCCATGTCAAGAGATTTAAGCTTCCATGAACGAGGCTTCCCACGCTTTTTCTGTCGCTTTTCTTCATAGCTTTTCTTTATTAGAACTACATCAGGAAGAACAAGACCCTTGTACTTCTCTAGCTCAACATCATTATGGTTAGCCCCGTACACGTCATAACCAAGAGCATAGTCCCCAGGGCTTAAAAGATGACCAAGGTGTGTTTTAATAGAGAAAATTGTATCATTCTTGCCAAAATCTGACACACGTGCAACCTGTGCATCAGCTAAGACATACCTTGTGCCAGCAACATTAACTTCAGGTGAAAGAGTCTCCACATCTAGGACAATGTATTCAACTAGTTGCCTGCTAGTAAGTAGAGACTTAAAAGTCAATCTCCAATATTGATCGGCATCCAAGTAACATTGTCTCAGGGTAAATGGATCAAGTAAAGCAATGTTGTTGGTCACTTTAGTGCAAATCACCAAAGGACCAAGATTTCCTAGATTTAGAGCAACCTTAGGAGGTAGACAGAGCAAATCTTCACGGCATATAGGGCATATTTCCACAGAGAAGGTATACTTGTAATTGTAGTTATTGCTCTTTATATCATGGGATACAAGCTGTTTGTCATGACGACTCTTAACAGGAGTAACTTTACCAACAAATTCTACAAATTTCACAGCATGACTCCGATTAGCGAAGAAAAAGTCAATGCCTTGATCCATCTGCTTGATTTTTATGGCATTGGCTGCAGCACCATGCTTCAAAATTGCCTGCTCCAAATAGAAAAATGTGCGTCTGTGAGTAACATGTTGGCGAAGTTGCACAGCTGCAACCCACTGATCAGGGTTGGCCTGAACCCTTGTACAAGATTCACACATTTGTTCTTGCTGAACGTACTCTACTTCGTAAGATTGCTCAAGAATTGCTCCATTAAGAACTTCTTTCTGAACTTTCAACTTGACCTTGATCCTTTTGGAATGGGGTTCAGTCCAAATAAAGTTAGCATCGACCAACCTAACTTTATTTAAGTTCTTCAGTCTCTTGACACAAAAGGTTAAGAGCTCCTTTGATTCCAACTGAGCTTTAACCCAAGTTCTTGGTGGCTGTAAGTAGGTATCGCATTCAGGGCAGTGGACGATTGTAACATGCTTTTGCAACCCTTCTGTGATATCAACTTCAGAGCGTAAACACTTTACACACATGTTGGCAGCATTTGGTGCCATGGGAACTCCACATTTGCAGCACAAAACGCTACCAACTGTTGAATGAACCATGAACATACCTGCTTCTCCGGCCATGGCTGATAACTGTAAAAAGAAAAGACATATATATATATATATATGTCAATCCTATCATACATAGTTATGCAAATATAACATATATAATTTATGTACGAGTTAATAATTACAATTTTCACAGCATAGACAGAAAATACAAAGATTAGTAATATTTAACCTTTGAAGAATCTTAATCTAGCAATCATGAAAAGTAAATTAGTGGTGTCATAAGTCCCCAAAAAAAAATCATGGTTTAGTGATCTCCCCATCTCATTTTCTTTGGCTTTATCTCATATTATTATATTGAACAAAAAACAGCAAGAAGCTAGAAAGACATGATGCTTAGCTCAATTAATAACTAAAGAAGTGTAATATAAGATTGTTTTTAGTGTTTACTTTGATTCTGAATCCCGATATAGCATAAAAAAAATCCATTCAAATCTTTTGGTGATCATGCATACATGTGTCATACGCTTCAAATTTGAAATGAACCCTTTTTATTGCTAATTATGATTACTGTATTTGAACTTTGAACATCAAGTTTTTTTGAAACAATTTTTTCAACAAAAAAAGGGAATTTGAGGTGAGAAACTACAAGTTTTCAAGTTCAATACCCCCAAAAAAAAGTATTGAAAAATTCGTAATAATAATTTTGAATGATTCAAAGGTACATAAAGCGTCATCGTTTCAGATCACTAACCTAACTAATATCACACTATTACAAGGTCGGAAAATCTGACTATAAAGAATACAGCTGAAACCATTATATTAAGAAAGAAAAAAATCTTTCATTATATGACAGAATCCAGTTACATAGATTAACTATTTCTAAAAGCCAACCAAACAAAATATCAAAAACCATATAAATGAAACTGATAGAAGTTTTATTTGATTTGCAGGAACCATGAAACCTTACAAAGAAGAAATCGAAGGGATTGGGGTTCTAAGCTTGGTCCCTTTCAGGAGCCGTTCAAGAGTTTATGAGACCCTTGAAATGTATTGAAAAGTTAAGAATAAATCATTTGAATCATTGAAAAGGTCATAAATCATCATATCAGATCATTAAACTAGCTAATGTCGCAGTACCATATATACAAGGTCGGCAATTCTAAGCATAAACAATAAAACTGAAACCAATAAATCAAGATAAGGCAGAGAGATTACCTTTTACAAACTAAAACCCAACCAAGAAGAATACTTCACGCTATTGGCAGGCGGTAATAGATTTGGAGGATACTTGACGGATAGCGTCGGTGTGGAAGAGGGATAGAAGGAAATTAGGGTAGGCGGGATCGAATATATGCACCGGGGCTTTTTCGGTTTTGTTTTCCCCCATTTTTATTCTAAACTAACCCTATATTTATTAAAAAAAAATACAAGTAACTTTTTCATGTTATAATAAGATTACTGAAAATATATTCACGTTCGAATTCAAGTATGTTATTATCGTGACATATATATTTTCGAATCAAATAGATTTTTTAGATTGAATATAAATTTAAAACCCGATCTTAAAACATTGATTAAGTTTGTAATTAATTTTTTTGAATTTTAAATTAAATTAATTTAATACTTAAGTTTAAATAATATAAAATTATAAATTAATAATATATATATAATAATAATAATATATATTTTATAAATTTTAAATTTAATTCTTACTTCGAATTAATCTCACTTTATAAATACTTAACTAAAAATTTGTAATTAAAATTATTCTAATATGTTTAACTCATATTAAGTTTAATAGTTATTTTATCATAATTAATCTAATTATGTCATTTGAGTTTGCTCTTTTATCATGATTAATCTAATTATGTCATTTGGGTTTGATTTAATTAAGGTAAATTACATCCATGATTTTTAATAATTGATATTTATATTTTACAAAAAGATATATACATATATTCATTTTGTTTGTTAAAATATATCTACCTAACATTAAAATATGTTTTTTTAACAAATATTATTGAACATATTTTTTTATATATATGATAATTGCATCATAATGAATATATGTTGTTTTAAAATCAAAATACAACGTGATTCTATAGTTATTACAAAAATTATATTTAAATCTTATACTTATTATTGATAATATTTTAATCTTATTGTTTTAAAAAAATAAACATAGAATAATAAAATTATATTTATATACAATTTAAAGTTACCTAACACACATAATTAATTTCAAGGAACATATGGTATCATTTTATTTATCTATTTGAAAAAAAATAGAAAATTATTCCTATCATTATTAGCTATTAAAAAATTAGCCTTTTTTCTATTTTATTCATTTTTTATGTATATTTTATTTTTTTTATGTTATCATTCTGTTGAAGATATTTAATTTAATTATATTTTTATATTGCAATAACAGTTGTAAAAATTTAAAAATATATATAAAAAAAGTTAAAATATAATAAATATTAAAAAAAATGAATAAGATTGATGGGGTTAAAGCTTTTAACATACAAAAATGACCAAATAATTTCATGTTTTTAACGAGAGAATGAGTTGGTAAATGACATCATGAGTTCCTTAAAATTAATTATGCCCATATTATTTGATCTTAAATGGTGTATAAATATGATTTTATTATTGTATGATCATTTTTTTTAAATTATAGAAATAAAATATTAATAAAAATAAATATAAAATCTAAACATTATTTTATAAATAAGTATAGGAGTAATAAATTTGTTCTCCCTTGTTTTCATTACAAGTTTACGGTAGAGTTGGGGGATTGATTATTGAATAAATAGATTGTTTAAAAAATAGAAAGTAACAATTAAATTTTTTTTATAACTATTTAATCTTTTATGTATATCAATCAATTTTTTTAAGAATTGATATTGTTATAATGATAAATATTAAAGTTATTGTAATTAAGAATTTAGCCTCTTATATATATAACACATTATTTTTATAAACTCTAAACCTCAAATCATAAAATCTTAAACCTTAAACTCTATTTAAAAAAACAATAATTTTAACCCACAAATATAATCATAACCCTAAATTTTAACTCACAAATATAATCATAACCCTTAAACTATAAATCCTAAATCCTAAAACCATAAACTCTATTTAGAAAAAAAAATAATTTTAACTCCAAACCTTAACCCATAAATATAACCTTAAATCTAAATCTCAAAACCCAAAACTTTAAATCTTAAACCTTAAATTCCAAATTCCTAAATCTCAAATCCCAAAACCATAAACTCTAAACCTTAAATCGTAAATCCTAAAATCCTAAACCCTATTAAGAAAAACAATATTTTAACCATAAACCTTAATCCACGGATATAATCTTAAACTTTAAATCCTAAATCCCAAATCTTAAAATCATAAACCTTATTTAGAAAAATAATAATTTTAACCTTAAACTTTAACCCACAAATATAACCCTAAACTTTAAACCTCAAATCCTTAAACCTTAAATCCCAAACCCTATTTAGAAAAATAATAATTTTAATAATGTTTTTTTAAGTAATAATGATTTCAATAATGTATTTTGTCTGACGAAATAATAATAATTAAATAATATTATTTAAACTTTACAAGGTAATATATAATATTTTTTATTATATTCTAATTGTAAACCAAACATTGTAATACTTTTTTTTATTTCAATGATCAAACCAAATAAAATTATTTTTTTATTCTAATTTCAATTCTAATTTTGATTCTGATTCTATTATGTGAAACAAACGTCACCTATGTTTCTACTTAGTTATCATCTTAGTTATTCATTATTCTCATTTCTTTTTCTCTCGATAAAAAAGAATAATAAAAAATAAATAAAAACACTTAAACAGTCGTATAATATCAGATCATTTATAAAATTATGCTGATATTATAACAAAACTTCGCGGTTAACGAAGAGGTAGAATAGTAGAATTTTTTAGAGTTTTTTTTATCAAAATTCGAACGTATATATTAGTTAAATTACGATGCTAGCTAACCCAAGTAACTTATGATAAATAAATATTCTTATTTTTTAAATAGTATTTATATTTATAAAAAAATATTATATTAATCTTTAATTTTATTAACTTAAAAATATTATATCATATATTTTATAAATAATAAATAATTTATCTCATAAATATTGAGAATCCATGGAAAAATAGAAGTAAAAAATATTGCTATGTATATGGTTAAATTATTAATTGAAAGTAAATTTTATAAAATAGGTTAATAGAATAAAGATAATAATATTAACATAATAAATTTTTTGAATTATTTATTATATTTTAATACTATTATTAATAGAATAAGTGATATTTCAAATCTATTAGTTAGGATAAATTTGATTTTTTTGTTATGATTTAGTTATTTGATTTTGAAAAAATGATGATAGAATATCGGAATATTATTTTTATATATATTTTTTATCAGTAAATAATAATGATTATAAAATTGATAAAAAAGTTAAATAAAAATAAAATTTAATTATTTATTTTTATATTATTATTTTTTTATAATAAAAAGATTAAATAATTATAAAAATAATAAATAGATTAAATTGTTTTAAATGGGATAACTAAATGCATGATATATTTGTCTATTTTTATCGTAAACAAATATTTACTGATGAAAAAAATTATCGTCAGAATAATAAAATTAATTATAATAATATTATCGTACAAAAATAATCATAAAACCTCCTATTAAAATACCAAATGCATGCAGGTACTCAAACTCAAACCTTCCATATACTAAAATTAGCAACATGTCATTTAAGCAAAGCTGTTAGAAAATTCCAAAACATTTTTGATACACAAAATACAGAGCTCAGGCCTCGGCGTAGCTGGAAGGTACAGGGACCGAAGATAAATGACAGATCAAATCAAGTTGAGAAGTATTAACGTGAGATATATTTAGTTCTTTTTTTTTTCTTCCCCTTTATATAATTATACTTTTCGTCGAAGCCTCAAAATCCAAAACTATGCTGTCAATCTTCCATCTCGCTGTTGTTTGTATCAATTTGTAAACCTCACAAGATGATGAACTAATCTGTGTAACAACTCTTTGGTTGAATAGCAGATGTGTTCAGATCGAAACTGGCTAGGGATGGACGCTCTATAATCGCTTGATCGCGTAATGGGCTTTTAAGCTATAAGAGATAGGTAATCTTTCTTCTCTACTGCTCGATTTTCTCTCGTTTGTCGTGATTACGTTTGTGTTAATGGATTTCTTGTTTTTTTTTTTCCTTTTGCTTTTGGAGTTTTAGATGGTTCAATTAGAGTTCATTAGGGTATCTGAAATACTGGATTTTTTGAGTGTTGGATGTGTGATCTTGATCTGAGCTTCTAGTTTCGTGTGAATTATAAACGGAATGATTTTCTTCACTATTCCTCCCTAAATTATTGGCTAAATTAAACAATGGGTTGTCTGAGAGTTTTGAATTTTGCTTTCAGACTATGAATTCATGATAGGTTTTGTCTTTACCCGAAATGGATTCAAAATTTGATGGGATTTGATAGTTATGCTTTATTCTATCTTTGATAGAGCACTACTTTGTTTTTGTTATAACAATACTAATTGATACACTGAAGGATCTAGGATTCAAAAGAGGTACCATATAGGCAATTAAAAAAAAAATGTAATACTTGCTTCTAATCGAAAAAAAGATGTTATATGTATCTCATTTTGTATAAATATGTTCAATATTTTTAATTTACAGTAGTTTATTGGGTGTTAAAAGGTTAAAATTTAAAATCCTAGGAACACAGTTTTACTTTATGGATGTAATTTGTTTATATTGTCATAAATATTAGTTAAAATTTTATTTGTCGAGAAGTGAGAGGGGGTCGATGTCCCTCGTAAGCTCTATATACACCTGCCTCTGGATTGATATAACTGCTTTGTTCTTTCTATCTTGTTGCATGATTTATTTCTCATTGCTTTTCTAGATTAAAGATTGATTTTCATATCTTTAGTACATCTAATATGTCATTGACTTTATTGCATTGGTTAATTTTTCTTATGTTGATTGAAAGTTTCTCGATCTGGGTTTCAGCTCTTGGGAATTTTCTGTCTTGCATCTATGAAAAATGAAAAGTTGGTTTTCTGGAAATGAAATTAGTTTTTAAGAGTATTCTCTTTTATACCTTTTTTTTTCTTTTATAATTTTTCCCGACATGTTCTTCTTTTTCCTGGGCTGAGCTCTTCAAGCAGGAAAAAATTGTATATTACCTATCCTTCAGTTGATCTTAATTCTAGTTTTCCGTTGTTCCTTTAATTGATTTAATCTTAATAAGTTGTTACTATTTTCTTAGAGAGTTTCATGAGTTTCATATCATGGTTGATGAATCTATTTGGTGCATGTTTTGTTTCTTTACTAATTCATATTATATTAAACAGGTAGCACTCTGAAGAAACATCTGTATATAGATATGGGATCAGTATTAGAAATGGGAATTAAAGTGAGGAAATTGACTATTGTTTCGATAAGGATGTGTTATAAATCAATTTACAATCATCCATTTCTTTTGGGTATGGTGCTTCTGATGATATTTCTGTATAGATCATTTCCTTTTCTGTTTTCTCTTCTGGTCTCTGCTTCACCTGTTTTGATAAGTACTGCACTCCTGCTTGGGACCCTTTTGAGCTTTGGGCAACTCAACATTCCTGAAATAGAACTGGAGGATAAACTTACCAGTGATGCTGCTTCACTGAAATCTGGGATATCTGCAAATAACTGTGCTTTTATTGTTGAGCAAGATGAGACTTTTATCATGGAAAGATATGTTGTGGAGAAGTCCATTGGGAAAACAAATTCTGAGGATAATAAGGCTAGCAATGAGGAGGACCGTGATGTTCCTGTTGGTTATCTGCCTCTTTTCAATGACGATTCACAGGAAATTCAAACTCAGAAGAAAGTTAATGAGGTGATGAGGAGAGAGTTCCAGAATATGGGATTGAATAAGGAGAAGGAAAGCCATGAGGAGGGACTTAGAAGTGAAAGTGTTCCAAATAATGGGGAAGCTGTTGAGAACCGTTATGGTTATGATCAGGAAATGAGGGATAAGGTTCTTCACATTAGAGTTAGTGAATCCCTTGGAGAATCTGTTGAAGTTCTCAAGAAAGATCACTTTGGTTATTCTTCAATGGGTGGAGGGGACAATGATGATGTTGAAGACAATGATGATGAGTCTTTGGATTCTGGGTCTGATAGAGCAGAGAGCTCATCACCTGATGCCTCATTGTCTGACATAATTCCAATGCTAGATGAGCTGCACCCACTTTTAGATGAAGAAGCTGCACAAACTACTCGACTGCTCCTCGATGATTCCGATGTTGCTTCGGAGCAGTCTCATAGAAGCAGTGATGGCCATGGAGAGTTGGATGAGAATATGGAGAATCAAAGGGAAGCAGGTGTTGATAATGATGACGATGAAGAGGAAACACAGGGAGGCAAGGAGGATGAAAGTAAATCTGCAATCAAGTGGACAGAGGATGATGAAAAGAATCTAATGGATTTGGGGACTTTGGAGTTGGAAAGGAACCAACGCTTGGAGAGTCTCATCGCAAGGAGACGGGCACGGAAAAGCTTCAAGTTGATGGCTGAGAGGAACCTAATTGACTTAGAAAGCTCTGAAATTTCCTTCAATGTTCTACCAATTTCAGTAAAACGACAGAACCCATTTGATCTCCCATTTGATTCTTATGACAATATGGGGTTACCGCCAATTCCTGGGTCTGCTCCATCTGTTTTGTTGCCAAGAAGAAATCCCTTTGATCTTCCATATGAATTGAATGAAGAAAAACCTGATCTCAAGGTAGACAATTTTGAGCAAGAATTTTCGACAGTTCAACAGAGAGACATGGTTCCTCGAAGGTATGAAAGTTTCAGCATAGGACCTTCAAGCTTAGGCGGTCCCAGGCAAGAGAGGAAAGATTTTAAGTGGAGGCCAGTTTTCGTTCCAGAAGGGTTTGCTTCAGAAGGAACTAACTATTCATCATTCCAAAGACAATCAAGTGAAGTTAGCGATTCAAAGTTGAGTTCTGTTCCGGACACTGATTCGGTGAGTTCAGTTTCTGATTCGGATGAGAAGACGCTCAATCAGCCGGGTCATTCTAAAGAAACTGATTCAGTCTCTAATGTTTCTGCTCATGGAAGTCAATCCTCTCAGGATTTAGATTCTTTGGAGCTGGTACAAGCTGACAAAGGCAATGTTCAAAATGATGAGGCTGAAATAATATTAGGAGTGGAAAATGACTCTGAGATGGAATTGAACTTTTCCAAGACAGGAGAGGTAGCAACCGCTACTCATGTGAAACTTAACTCAAGAGAGGTCCATTATATGGCAGGGCCAGCTGGAGGTGAAGAATGTACTGGGTCAAGCTTGTCAGACGTTGATGATAAAATTAAGCATGTGCAAAAAAGATATACATCTACAAATGTAGAGGTGAAGATTGATGATATCGACCAATCAAGCCTTTCAGTACAGCCTTCTTGTGAGGAGTCGGAGATCCAATATATAAGTGAAGTGGTGGATGACAGTCAACATAAGGAACCTGTTTATGATTCAAGCCCCCCATCAGCTGAAAAAGAGAAGCCACTCTCCTTCTCTTCTATTTCTTCTACTATGGAAGCAGAGTCCAGCGCAATAGTTACACCTATTGCATCAAAAGAATTGGCTGTTATGGTTGATAAACAAGAGTCTGAATTATACAGTGTGATTGTTGCGCAGAATAGTTCTGTATATCAGGAGATTTCTAAAAAGGCACAAGAAACTGGTGGATTTGTTTTGGGTTCAATGAAAGATAGTGAGATTAGTGTGATTGACGGTCTGAAGGTTGATAAACCTACAGTTGAACCGCGTTTTGATGGGCATGGGATATTGCGCGTAAGTCTTGCAGTTGCTAAGCTTTTTAACTCCTTTATATTTATTTTTGTTATGGTTTTAATTACTTTGGATTTTTCTTTGTCCATGCACCTATTTGAAAATTATCATTGTAGTTTCATCATTTCCTGTGGTGGTCACCTCTTATGCCTTCTCTTTCCCACACAAGGTAGTTTCAAAATATTGAATGATAGTTATAGTTGCAATATCGAGTTCAAGAAATGTGAATCCTAGCAAAAAAATAAAAATAAATAATAATAATAATAATAATAAATAAATAAATAAAGAATAATAAGGAAATGTAAAAAGTGTATAAATTATGATATATATCACATGTATCCCTGCACCCTGCAATTTTGTTTTTTAATTTTTTACGTTTATTTAAGTCTTTGTTGATTGTTATAATAATAAATTAAAAAAAAAACAGATTTTGTTGATTACAGGAGAGGATATTAATGATGGTTGTCCAAATTTTCCAGGAACAAGCTGTTATTATGGTAGATTCTAAAGGGAATGTGAGTAATGCTACTGATGCTCATGTGCTTGGGGCTAAATCATCATCAAGCACTTCTTGTTTCCACAGTACGATTCCATCTGAAGGTTTCAAATGTAAATCACCTGCTGTTGAACTTGATTTGAAAGATGGCATACTTGATGCAATTGTAAAAGAGAACAAAAGTCAGGTGTCTGAGCCTTATCACCCTGAAGCAAAAGTTGTTCTAGAAAGTATCAATGAAGAGGTCAATGAATTAAACGAGATTGATGAAGGCTGGTTGTCAGAGTTAGATACTGTTGGAGACTTCACTTTGAAGGAAGTTGGTGATGAAGTGCTTGGCACTGGACTAACAGTAGAGAAAGCCAATGTTGGGAGTTCAAAGATTGGGTTGTCAACTAATGATTCAAATCCAACCGACAAAAACCTGGTCCTACCAGTCCTGGAAGCAAGATCAATGGAGGATATTGATGTGGCATGTAAGCCACTTGATGAGGGAACAGATGTTAATGAAGTCTTACTCCCCAATTTGATTAAAGATCAGCTACTTAAGGAAGAATCTAAGGATACCCAAATTGCTACATCAAATCTGCAAGAAGTTGAATCTATGTCTTTGGAAGATATGCAGAAGACTTTGAAGCAAGTCTCAAATGATCAAGTTAGTGATCTACCAGTTATTGAAGCAAGACCAATGGAAGATATTGATGTGGCATTTAAGCAACTTGATGAGGGAACAGATTTTAATGAAGTCATCCTCCCCAGTTTGATTAAAGATCAGTCACTTAAGGAAGAATCTGAGGACACCCAAATTGCTACATTAAATCTGCAAGAAGTTGAAGCTAGGTCTTTGGAAGATATTCAGGAGACTTTGAAGCAAGTCTTGAATGATCACGTTAGTGATCTACCAATTCTTGAAGCAAGATCGGTTGAAGATATTGACGTTGCATTTAAGCAACTTGATGAGGGAACAAATGTCAATGAAGTCATTCTTCCCAGTTTGATTAAAGATCAACTTCTTAAGGAAGAACTGAAAGATACTATTGCCACATCAAATCTGCCAGACGTTGAAGCTAGGTCTTTGGAAGACATTCACAAGGCTTTGGAACAAGTCTCAAATGATCATGTTAGTGATCTACCAGTTTTTGAAGCTAGATCTATTGAAGATATTGAGGTGTCACTTAAGCAGCTTGAAGAGGGAACAGATGTCAATGAAGTCGTTCTTCCCAATTTGGTTAAAGATCAGCTATTTATGGAAGGATCCAAAGATACTCATATCACCACATCAGATCTGCCAGAAGTTGAAGCTAGGTCTTTGGAAGATATTCAAAAGGCTTTGAAGCAAGTCTCAAATGATGATAGTAGTGATTTACTAGTTCTTGAAGCAAGATCAATTGAAAATATCGATGTGGCATTCAAGCAACTTCATGAGGGAAAAGATCCCGAAAAAGTCATCCTTCCCAATTTGGTTGAGGATCAGCTACTCAAGATAGAATCCAAAGATGCTCATGTTGCTAATTTGGATATGCAAGAAGTTGATGCTAGATCCATGGAAGATACTCATATTGCTTTGAAGCAAGTCCTGAATGACGAAGTTAGTGGGCCGTTGAATTCATTAAACTGTAAGAATGAAGAACCATCAGAAATCAAGTAAAAAGAAAAAGAAAAAAAAACCATCTGAAGTAGGTGCAAGTGCAGTGAAGAGTAGCTCGGTAGTATCACATTTGTTGAAGAATGTAGCAAAACTACATCTAATGAACTGAAACATGGAGTCCTACAAACATCTGGAATTTTGGGATTGATCATTTTAAATTCCACGTATAAAGAGGTAAATGCTCCCAAATCAAATTCTAATTCACTGTAAAATTGAGATTTTTCAAGACATTAAGTTGAAGAGTGAGTATTTTTGATTTGGCTTTTGTGATTTTCTTCCACCGGACTTATTGGTTTTTAGTATGATGAGAGTATCATGTTTTTATGGTAGTTGGGTATTGTTTATTTATTTTTGATTGATTTATTTCTTCAAGAATAATTTTCGGTTTGATTTCTTGTGGTTTGCGTGAGGGTAAGCTTTTCAATTTTGTGGGGAGAAATATTTATTTGTAGTAGATATTGTAAATTTAAATGTAGATGGTGAGAATATGATATTTTATTGAAGAATGTTGCTTCATATCTATACTTTTTACTTTAAGTTCTTTGCCTTGTTTGCTTCGATTACGTCTTGGTCCCCATGGTTGTTATTGAATATGATTGGAATGCTTCTACATTGATGGATTAAAATATTCGTATTTATAGATATATTGACAATTTAATTTTTTGGAAATATGGGAAAAAATAGAAAATATTATTGATATTAGTTGAATTTTCTGTAAACCTTACAATAATTAAAATTATCTATGGAAATTTGTTATGTTCGTACCCATAACTTCTAGTATACAACACATCAACCAGAAATAATATGTAGCAAAATCCATTATAAAGAAAATAAAAAGGTGGTTACACTAGATACAAATTCATTATTAAAAAAATAAAGAATCTTCACTCTTCAAACAATAATTAGAACAAGAACAAAACAAGGTAGCCAGTTAGGAATATAAAGCTGGCACTAAATAAAAAATAGCAATAGAAAGCACTTATGATGTTGCAAAAGGAAGAGACAGCCTAGCAGCTGAATGAGACCTTGGTAATGGTTGCTATTGGATATTAGTCCTTAATTCAAGGAATAAAACAAGGACCTTAATTCAAGGAATAAAACAAGGATCTTAATTCAAGGAATAAAACAAGGACCTTAATTCAAGGAGTAAAACAAGGAATCCTTATTTCAAGGAGTAAAACAAGGAATCCTTAATTCAATGAATAAAACAAGGAATCCTTAATTCAAGGAGTAAATCAAGGAATGCTTAATTTAAAGAATAATTGAAGGAGTAAAATTTTCTTATAAATAGCTATACAATTGTAATGAAAACATGAAGAAAATAATACAAACTAGAGAACTCTTTTGTGTAGAATTATTTCTTGTTTTTTCAACATGAGTATCGGAACGGGAAAATTAACTTGTTTACGCTTTATTATTATCTTAGCATCTTGATCTTTGAAATGGTTGAAAGAGCAAGCCCTAGGATCGAAAGTTCATGATGCTCCTTCCATGAATATGCATATAAGGTGGATGTCAACCAAATCAAAGATTAAGCTCGATCTTGTTGAATGAGTTTAATTACTTGCCTTAGTCGAAAGCGGTGTCTACGGCTCTAGGTGGAAGGTCCAGTTGGGGTTCGCCATAAATGGAAGCATCGAAGTACGATGTTTCCTCGCCAACCTATGAATCTGGCTTAGTAAGGATCAATGGTTATGTCGTAGCTCCTAAATTCCATGGAACGTAAATTAGGTGAAATATTCGATCTGCGAATCTGCGTACCAAGCTATGGGAGACGGTCGAGGAAATGTATGGCGGTCGAGAAACAATCTTTGCCAGACGAGTTTTTCAATTAAAGAAAGACATCTCGGATCTGCGACAAGATGGCAAGCCTTTTGTACAACTCTTAGGAAGCATGAAAGCGTGTGGAATGAGTTGGAAATATATCGTCCTCATATTACAACCGATGTAGCTCTACTACGAAGAGAGCGGAAGAAGATAAGATATTTCAACTTTTGTTCGATCTGGATTCAACGTATGAAGATATACGATGTCATATACTCATGAATCTGAACTTCCTTCACCTGATGTATGTGCAACAATTCAACGTGAAGAAGTAAGGAGGAAAGTCATGTGAATAAGGAGTACAATGGCTAGTTCACCCGAGGCAAGAGCCTATCTAACCAACGAGAGAAAGTACAAAGGGAAGCATCCAAACTTGAAGTGTCAACATTGCAACCATACGGGCCGTGTTAAGGACACGTGTTGGATTCTACATCCGAGTTAAAATCGATTTTATAAAGGATAAGGGTTCTACGAAAGTGAATCGAATCTTGGACAGGTGCAAATCGTGCTTTTGCCTCTACCCCAATGACGGTCCG
This sequence comes from Hippophae gyantsensis, assembly GCA_030763125.1. Taxonomy (NCBI): domain Eukaryota; kingdom Viridiplantae; phylum Streptophyta; class Magnoliopsida; order Rosales; family Elaeagnaceae; genus Hippophae; species Hippophae gyantsensis. The sequence continues at coordinate 22,918,637 of CM061031.1, forward strand.
ATCCATTCGAGAACTTCCTGATGAATCCGGGCTTGAACTGTGAATGAGTTTATGTTGTATCTTCAAAGCAAGGCAAGGAGGAGCTAGGGTTGTGTGGATAGCGTAGAAGAAGAGAAACTGACATTGCTAGGCAAGTTTGCGGGCTTAACATGGCAGATACAAAACTTCGTACTCTGAAGGACATGCAAGGTATCATAAAAGCCTTTAAAAGCTCTTAAAATAAATATGTTGCATGATTTTTGGGTTGTAGATTCGATTGCATGAGATCATATGACAAATCATGTATCAAGGTCTCATAAGTTTGAAAAATTAGCAAATCCTTCTAAGTTTCAATTGCAAATGGTGAGAATGTAAAGGTTTTAGGAAAGGAAAAAATAAAATTAATGTCGGATGAAATCGAGTGTGACAGTTTTATATGTACCTTCCTTTCCTTTCCAACTACACCGTAGGAAAAATCACAAATACCTTGAATTGCTTAGCCATCTTTTCTCCTCACAATGTCATTTTCAAGATTGTGTCACCAAAAAAGGCGATTGGTGAAGGGTTTTACTTAGATGGTCTACTATTACATATCGAGAGCAATCCCAGGAAGGGTTTGAGCCAAGTTTAATCCTATCCAAGATAATCAATTGTGGCATCAACGTTTAGCTCACCCTTCTGCCAATTTTGTCAACTTTATTTCCAAACTTAGGAAATGATGAAATTACATGTGAAACTTGCCACTTGTCTAAGGCCACTAGGATTTGCCTTTTAATTCTTCCTTGTCTAGGAGCTAGTAAGTGTTATGAACTAGCTCATTGAGATGTATGGGGACCAATTAATGAATGTCTTGATGGTTATAAGTATTTTGTGATTTTTGTTGATGATTTCTCTCGAGTCACGTGGTTATATCTTTTAAAGTCTAAGAATGAAGTTATGGAAGTATTTAAGGACTTTCATAATCTTGTTAAAAAATCACTTCTCTTATAAAATTCAAACCTTAAGGTCGACAATGTACACTTAGAATACATGTCCCATATCATGAAACAATATTTGAGCATTCGCTGGCATTATGCATCAAACAAGTTGTGTTGGCACACCTCAACAAAATGGTGTGGTGAGCATAAACCGGGACTTACTTGAAAAAACTAGAGCATTAATGCTACAAATGAATGTACCGAAAGAGATTTGGTCCCGAGGGTTATGGTAGCTTACATCATCAATAGATTACCAGGTCGAGTCTTGGATTTCAAGTCTCCTTAGAAGTCGTGAAAGGAAGGAAAATTAACCTTTCACGCCTTAGAGTCTTGTCACATTTTTTGTACATATTCAATCTCATCATCGAGATAAATTGGATCTAGAGTACATTAAATGTGTTTTCTTGGTTATTCATCTACACAAAAGGGATATAAGTGTTATGATCCCCCGACTTGGAGAGATTAATTGTGTCTAAAGATGTTCGATTTTATGAAACTAACCCTTTTGACAAGTCACATGAAATCACAAGTCGAGGATGACATCTTGGATGTGTTTCCATTACCAAGAATTGAACTTGAGGCTCCACTGCCAAGATCCGGCCATGTCAACATTGATGCATCTACCTTGAAAGTAACAATGAAGGGTCTCGTCTTAATGGTATCTTGCATGAAGATGGTGATAATCAAGATGATCCTCGCAATATGGTACAGATGTGAACGAGTGTGAGATAACCCTTCTGTACGAGCGTAATCCAATGCGTGTTAGGCAACCTCCCACAAGACTTCAAGACTTTGTCACCTACAACCCACAGCGCATCCCATCTCAAATTATGTGTCATATAAGAGAGTGACACTGACCAGTACCGCGTTCCTCAAGACTTTATGTCGAGGTTACGGTGAGCCTCAAAACTTTGTAGGCCAAGACTGCCCAAGAGGTGTGGAAGGAAGCTACGCGAAGAACTTAAAACTAGATCAACACATGACACGTGGAGCATCACCAAACTTCCAAAAGGCAAGAAAGTTGTGGGTTGCAAATGGATCTATAAGCTCAAATTCAAGTCGGATGGATCAATTGAGAGGTATAAAGCAAGATTGGTGGCTCGGGGATTCACCAAACATTCAAGGTGGATTACAAAGAAACATTTGCACTGCTGTTGCAAAAATGAACACAAGTAAGAGTGCTATTATTCCGTGGTGTAAACAAGGGGTGGTCCATGTACCAAATGGATGTGAAGAATGCATTCTTGCATGGTGATCTCAAAGAAAGAAGTCTATATGAAACTACCACTGCAGGCATCCTCAAAGCAATGAAGGATTTAGGTGTGCAAATTGCCTGAAATCTATTTATGGTTTGAAAGCAGTCCCATGACTTGGTATGCCAAGCTAAGCTCGATTCGCTAGTGTTGGTTTCAAAACGACGTGCGATTCCTCGCTATTTGTTCGCACGGGAGTTATGGGCAAATTAGTTGTCTTTGATTTATGTAGATGATACGATAATTACAGGGTGATAATGTCGACGAGATTTTCAACCTCAAGCGGTCTCGGACAAAGGTTTGCAATTAAAGACCTTGGGATATTGAAGTACTTTCTTGGTATAGAAATGGCAACCTCGCCTGAGGGACTCTTTTCTTAACCAAAGGAAATATGTCCTAGATTTGTAAGGAAGCTAACTGAGCGATGCTAAACCACCATTAATTACCCTGCTTGACAAGCTCAAACCAAGCAGAGTAGACACTTCATGGATATAAGTTATTACAGCCTGGTTGGTAAGTTGATCTACCTAACAATCACGGACACATCACATATTCGTAAGTATTGTGAGCCAATTCATGCAACTCCCAACACTTGAGCATTTAACCCTTTGTTAAAAGAATCTTACGCTACTTAAAAGGATCGGTGGGTCGTGGTATTATCATGAAGAAGAATGACAACACAAAATCATGGGGTATTGTGACGCCGATTAGGCGGTGGAATGCAATTGATCGCAAGTCCACTCAGCTCTTGTACATTTGTCGGTGGAAACTTGGTCACGTGGAAGAGTAAGAGTATTTGTCATTGCGGATCAAGTCAAGCCGAGTATCGTGCAATGGCTTCATTTGCGTGTGAGTTGATATGGCTTAAAGGTCTTACGTGTGATTTAGGTGTTCTACACAACTCTTCCTATGTCCTTATTTTGTGACAATCGGCGGTATGCATATAGCATCAAACCCAGTGTTTCACGAGAGACGAAACACATTGAAGTTGATTGTCATTACGTTCGTGAACAAGTTCAATCACGAGGTGAGACACATTATACAAGAAGCTTCGACCAGTAGTCGACATCTTCACCAAGCCCCGCTTCTCATGATTTCAACGACTTTTGTCCAAGCTTGGATCCATAAACCTTAGGATCCGGCTTGAGAGTATTGGATATTAGTCCTTAATTCAAGGAATAAAACAAGGACCTTAATTCAAGGAATAAAACAAGGACCTTAATTCAAGGAGTAAAACAAGGAATCCTTATTTCAAGGAGTAAAACAAGGAATCCTTAATTCAAGGAATAAAACAAGGAATCTTTAATTCAAGGAGTAAATCAAGGAATGCTTAATTTAAAGAATAATTGAAGGAGTAAAATTTTCTTATAAATAGCTATACAATTGTAATGAAAACATGAAGAAAATAATACAAACTAGAGAACTCTTTTGTGTAGAATTATTTCTTGTTTTTTCAACAGTTGCTTATTAACATTAGGTTGGCCTACTACCCATATGCCCAATGTTGAGCTGCTTGTTGTTACAATAGGGACCCTTCCCTGCCCTAATTCATCACTACTATTATGAACAAGTTTCACAGACTTCGGCCCTACACTTACTGCCTTTTCTGATCTACAACTCATCAATAACCCATAATTATTCCCTGAAGATCTTCTTTTAATTTAATTCTTTTCAGAAACTAACTGATCATCATCTGTCGCAAAATGATCAATACTTACACAACTTGATAATGTCATTGGTTGATCTAAACCTCTTGAGTACAAACCCATTTCACCATTTGTACCAAACTTTCTTTGAAAACTTGAACTTGAGTATGAATCATCAAGAGAATGTCTGTTTTGAGAGTTTTGAGAATTTTGGTATAAGAACATTGATGGGTGGGTAGTAGGAGTTGGATTTGTATTTGTTGTGGTGGTTTGATTAATAGGGAAGCTTTCTATTTCAAATAAGTCAGAACTAGCATCACTTGCAACATCATCCATATCATTGTTCACCACAACCATTGATTTAGGACTTGTAGGTTTTGATGTGAACTCATTTGATATCCTGCTTGAATAACCTGGTGATTTTGATAATTGGGTTGGTCTAAAAACCTCCAATGAATCTCTTGTTGGATCAGTAACAATAGCTGACAATGAAGAGGAAAAAGAAGATAATGATTTTCCAATTTTGTTTTCACTATTAAGTATAGGAAATGTAAACCCATTAGCACAATGTTCATTAAAGATCGTTCCTTTAGAAACTTGAGAGAATAACTAATTTCTTTGACTCCAATCAGTTTTGAGCTCTTGGGGTTTTAGTACTGTAGACTTATAACTGACTTTTTCCTTAGCTTCTGCTAAAGATACTGATTTTGACTGTTGGGTAGAAGTACTTTTGAGTCTTTGTATTGCTTTTTCCGTAACTTGAACTGATTTCCTACCAGAACAAGGACATTTCCTTATAAAGCTTAACCATTTTGCTTTAGAAAATGGCAATGAAGAGCCTTTGGTTCTGTTTTTGCCGGTGTTTTGTATCGAAACAGGTATGAAGCCTGCAGGATTGGATAGCAAACCAGTTTGGCTATTCCAACTTGCTTCAGATGAAGCAGTTGGAGTAGCAGCTGTGTGGAATGAACGGGCTTTTTTATTCCTGCTAATGTTGGAATACCCATCAATGAATGAAGAAGCTGCGGAAAGTGATTCTTCAATAACATCATTAGTAATATATATGTTGTTTAAAGGAGAGGTTCTGTTGCTATTACTAGTAGTAGTATTGATAATTGTTACCTTTTGGGAGTGAATAGTGATTGGTTCATTGAAGTTCTTTTGAGCATAAAAGATGCTTAACTCTGGATTCCTCTTTTTTTGGAGATGCGTTTTGATTTTCTTGATTAGAAAAGTTGATGGGTTCATGATCTGATTTGAGATAAGAAACATCTTTCTCTCTGAGGTAGGAGCTTCCTCTATTATATATGGGGCTCGTACTACTATTTTTCATTACTGGCGTCCTCTCTCTCTCTGTGTGTGTGTGTGTGTGTTAAAGAGAAGGGCTTTTATGTTTGACAAAGTCTCGGAGAAAACACTTTGTACATTGGAACGGAACCAAGACTTGGTGAAGGGTTGTAATTGGTGTATGTGTTTGCTTATGGAAATTAATTATATGTAGTATATATAATTGAGTACTAATTTCACAAACTTCTCTGTGATCAACAGTGAAGCAGTCAAAACAAAACAGATGTTGATGCAACTGTCCTTAGCTCAATCCAATTTCTTGTTGTATTCAATGGTGAACATAGCACATCAGTTTGGTTGAAAATATTTGTTTTTTTCTTATCACCAAATTATTGTATTTATTTCGCTCATAATACCGATTTATTTTTCGTCTCATTGATACCACCTAATTTATAAAAGTTTATTTATATTATTTTATTAGTTCATGTCTAACGGCTCACTCGTTAATGATATATTTGAAACAATTTAGATAATTAAACGGTATATTTAGAATAATAATCTATATTGTGATTTGTAATATCATCAAATTATCAAACTGAGAGTAACAAAATAATAAAAATAATTTTTATAGCAATTGAGTGATAAAATGAGACAAAAAAAATTCTATAATATAAACCAAATAAATGCAACAATTTAATAATATTTTTTTTGGGTAGGTTTATCCTTAAACATATGACATAACATATGGGCTTTTGTGGTAAACAACTTTGGCTTCTTCTGGGCAGTTTCTTGGTTTCTTTTTATTTTTATAGTTTTAACTTGTAATTAAAAGTTAAGTTTCTTTTTAATTCTATTAGAAGTGATTTTAATTGACAAGCTTTAGGACAAAACATATTATTTGTGCTTTTATCGTGAATCAAATGTGTGTGTTTTTAGCCTTAAAGTGCTTACCACAAATTTTTATTTTTGTTTGGTCAAAAAGCAAAAAACATACTTACAGGCATTTTCATTGTTCATTGTGCATTTTAATTTGCTTCGCTTCATATTTTCTTCTTAAACGGTTTGCGAAGGTAAAAGTTGACTAGTGACATAATCAAACTGAGTAATATAATTGAATTTATTGTAATTAATAAAAAATTATAATATTAATTATACTTATAATTATAATATATTTATGATATATTAAATTATCTTTTATATTCATATTTTATTTGTCTTGTCATCAAATTTGGTCGAGTTCTCCTCTTGATTTGATTGTGTAAGCGAAGTGAATTTGTCTTATAATGCGAGCAGGATAGGGATGTTGAGAGGGTCCATCCTACTCCAATTTTAGTAGTATATTTGTTTTGTTTGTATTATTAAGTTATTTTTTATTTTATATATCATTTTATTAATTTACGTTTAACGACATCATTTATCAATTATATATTTAAAATAATTTAAATAATTAAATGATATTTAAAACAATAATTTATAATATTGTTATGATTCAACATATTTTCAGAAAGATAACTTAAAAAGAAGTTAAGACAATCAACTGAATAGAACTCATAAAGAGTGTATATATTTATAGAACATTACAGATATATGTATCAATTACATAATGAATATACATATTTACATATCAGATGAGTATAATTGGTATAAAATACATCATATCATGGGTTGAGATCGATTCTAGTTCAAGTTGATCTACAAGTAGGACATCTGGGATGCTTTGTTTTCCATCTTGTGTTGGTAACTTTGCTTGAGTGGTTTGCATGGATCGGACACCAGGTTGATCCGGAAGACTCTTTGTATTAATCACTTCCATCTATAATGTTTTCATTATTTAAAAATCACAAATCTTTGGATAGTTATTAATACAAAGCTCAGCCTTCTCAAAAGGTTAAAAACTCTTTAAATATTTAGACGCGTAACCATTGTTTGGATCATCAGTTTTTTCAACTAAGGGAAATAACTCGACATAAATCTAAATAATTTTCTTCTATGCGTAGGTCACGGGCTCAGGGTGAGTTGTCATCAACACGAACAATCCTCGCTCTAATTCTCCAGTAACCTCTGTCACCTTAATGAAGACTATTTCTGATCGTTTCTTATAGAAACTTGCCCAAAATAATTCCCTATCTACAAGGATGGTCATATTGGCCAAGGTCATCCTTTCTCAAGATTGAGTTTGGATTAATTGTTCCTTACAAGAAATGAGCTCACATTTGTTCTCCTTTGCATTACACTCAAGTTTGACCACCTTAGTTTTGAGCGTCTTAACCTCGTCCTTAAACCTACCATTTTAACACATAAAATTCGAATTGAATTTCTATTTGTTTGATCACAATTCATAAAATACGACCAAAAAAATTAAAAAAATTGAAAAATCCTTAAATGTATAGATTAAACAAGTGTTATCAACCCCTTGGAAATAAAGATTTATATAAAAACAAAAAAAACAAAAAAGGAAAATGACCAAAGTTTTAAAAAAAAAAGTGGGTAGGGTATAATAAATACACAATAAAAGAGTCAAACTAATTTTTCAATAATAAATAAAATTGATTTTTCTTTTTTCATTTCACAATCTTACAAGTTTTAAATAAGAATGTTACTAAAATATCACCTCAAAAATTTAAATAAAAAATATATCAAAAATAAAATCATAATATTACTGAAATAACAAACTCTTTAAATCTCAAATCTCCTACCAAGTACACTATATACGGTTCGGACTTTTCATGTAATACTATTAAACGTGTGTTTGTGCGTTAATTAAGACATGAAAAAGTTTAATTGTTTTTAGAAATTAATATCATAATTAATCGAGTATACATGTCCATTTTGCCCCTGTTTATTGTTAACTGGTATGATGCAAAAATAATCTAAAACAAGCAATTACTATTTAGGTTTATAACTGTAACAAGATTTTTTTGATAAATTTTTTTTATATCAAATGATACGTAATGTGATTTGAATCTGTAATTTACACAGATAATGTACAGCTTACCACTATACCACAAAAATAAAATAAATCAATATTAAAAATTGTTATTCTCTAACTCTCCGAAAAAAACTTAAACTACTAGAATAAGAACCAAATTATTTTTATATATCCATTAATCTCCTTACAAATATTGACGCTATATAACATTCAAATCAAACACTTACAATTCAACAATTAAAGTTAACCTCAATATCTCTAACTTCAATATCATATTAAAAATTATTAAAAAATCAATTTTACCAAAAACCTAAAATATTGGGAGAAGGGCACATTGCTTTTAATCAAAACAATTTTCCCAAATCAAGTAATATTATATATAGTAACTATTGCATTGTTTGTGAAAATAGGTTTCGGATTTCCTATCAACAGTGTCAATGTCAAATTTGCATAAACTTAGCAACAAGCCAGATAGAATCTGCAAATTTATTACTTCATGACATTGTATAAAACACAATCTAAAGCAGACAAGGCATATGCTACTAAGAAATTCATGTCACCACTGCAGCGTTAGTCCGACAATAGCTCCGTTTTAGCCAGGGGGCCAATTCATTTGCCTACCACCTAAGAGATGGACGTGGAGATGATAAACTGATTGACCTGCAAAGAGAATTCCAACTTGTTTATAAGTTTGAAATCATGTTTAATGAGAATCATTTAGGTTCACAGTACTTGGTACTTGTAGGTTTAAATATTCTACCACAATATATGTTTGATTTCATCAATTTAACTTAATTATTAAGAAAATCCAATAAATAGGGGTATATGCATTGTATTGTGATCAGAGTTGAATAATGAAATGATTATAAATTTCTCCCAAATTTCTGGTTTTTTTGTCTCTATTTCTGATTTATGAATCCCTAATCCTACGTATGTTTTGTTCTATTTCACTCTATTATTTTTGTGTGTTCTACACCAAAAACATGAAATAATTGTGGAAATCTATAGTCTTGGGTAGCTCTTTGAGCTTCAATCAATATTATCCAAGATGTTGAAAAAAGAAACATATTCATTTTATCCAAGCAGAAAGAAGCACATATATGTGTGTGTATACATATATATATACATAGTATACGTACATCCACTTGGCCCATCATTAATTACAATTCTGAAGCCATCATCGAGGCCCTCCTGTTTGGCAACAACCTTAGCTGTGTAAAGAAGTAGGCCAAGAATTTCACAGTGCTTTTCTTCAGCCTGTCAATGCAAAGCCAACAAGCATAATCTTCAAAAAGAGAGATTTAGATATTCAGTTAAACATCATACGCTAATATGATATACACCATGCTTTTCCCAGTATTTTCTAGTTGAAACTAACCGCAACCATTTTATTACCAAATTGTGCTCATGAACTACTAGCTATTTGAAACTTTAAAATATGAGTACCACCGAAGTATTAAAAAAGTGACAAATATAAGTGTTACAAAAATACTATCCGTATAACATAAATGATATTTTTGTAACATTATAAGGTTACAAATATAATACAAAAGTACCATAAGTTACAAACAGATGGTATTTTTCTAACACTTATGGCACTTTAGTGTTATATTTATAACTTGATAAACTTAGATGACATTTGTAACTTTCTTAATATGATGCATTTGTTAGTTTACCCTTAAACTATTATATGTATATTAGAAAAATAGATGAAGACTCAAACCACAATCAAACAATATAATAAAAGGAAAATATCATAGGAGTCCTTTTATTTTTGTGAAAGGTGGTGTTTGTCTTCTAAGTTATAAAGTATGTCATTTCGTATTTTTTTTATGAAAAAGAAACTAGTTTTAATAAACTAGCTTCTTTTTCATATAATAAAGGGAAAAATGTCTCACGAAGACTTTTGATATTTTTGGTGAATTTTAATAATAAAATAATATTCAAAAAATATCAAATGTTTTTCCTTGGCACTTTTTTAATAAACAAAATGACTAAAAATAACCTTTTGTAAACTAAGGGTTCTAAATGACACTTATTATTTAAACAAATTGACTAGTTTGATGCTTCACTTATGATAAAATGAACATTAAATAAAAAGTACCTTGGAGAGTCCGGTTAAGCCGTCCCTAACTTTGGGAATGATCAAAATGTGTGTTGGAGCTTGAGGAGAAATGTCCCTAAAAGCAAGGACCTGTACAGATAAAAAGCAACTGTATACTTCAATAAACAACTCAAGCATCAGAGTTAAATAAAATATTCATAGCAAACAAGAAACACATTCCTATTTGCATAGCTCGAATCAAGCCTAACTTAGTATCAATAGAGAAGAAGAATCACATAACATGTTCAGCTCCAACTTAATTTTACATATGCTTTTTAACCTGAATATGATAGAGGCTATATCATATATCTTAAAATAAACAGACTTTTACAAGCCATGAACCATCTCCATCGTCTCACCGCAAAAAACCCAAGTATTTTATTTGAAGCCCAAAATAACATGTATATATTGTATATAATTAAATTGATCCCAAAATAACATCTTAACTATGTATGTACATAACTAGTTTATGTACACTCTGTATGTAAATGAATGTACAATATTTACAGTGTGTACATAATATATGTTTACACTATGTACAACTAACATAATAGGATCAATTCCATAATGTGACCCGAACTGCATATCTTTTTTCCCCTAAAGGGGGAGCAATAATAAGTGCTTTAGTAGTCTAACTACAAGATTCTGTTGGACATCAGTCCAATCCAAAATGTTAAACTTATTAGGAATAGTTCATCTCAATTAAATATACTTGCTCTTTATATTTTTAAGATGTAGCACTCGTTCTCACACATAACAAATACAACCTCGAGGCATAGAAACAAATTTAAACATAATGCATTCATACACAAAACAGACACACTAGCACTTCCTTCCCGGATTACAGTTTAAACTAGTAATTTATGTATACTAGTTAACACTTTCGATTATTTGAAAATATAAAATTCCTGATTTTTTTTCTTTATCCACTCTCAGGAGTTTTTCTGATTTAGATCAGACATAAATAATAATAAAAACGCCACATGTTCAAGAACTTTCAACATATATGGTACATCTAAATCAAATTATGCTATATGCAACTAAAAGCTAATCAACCCAGATAAAAAATAATGATGATAATAATAATACTATAATAGTAATCAAAGTAAAAGAAACTGATATCGATTTCCTTTGGAACTGCTTCTCACTTTGTTTGAAAGTGCTTTCAAGTGTGTTTAGCAATATCTATGAGTGGTGCTTTCAAGAGTTTAATAAGCATTATTGTGCTTTTACGAAAAGTAATATTAGAAATAGTTTTGAATGTAAGCTAAAACAACTACCAAAGTGCCACTCAAAACTATTTCTAATATTTTCATCCCAAACACCTAAATAATTCTCTTAAAACCACGTTTAATCAAATAACTTCATTTTGAATCACTTAAAGACATCCAAACGGCCCCTCATTTCAAGCCATATAAAAAAAATTAATAAATGAAAAAAATGCCTTATCGTCCTCAAAGACTATTTTCGAAGGGATTTCCTTGTTGATGATTTTGTCAAATCTGCACAAATCAAACCACGGATACATAACAACAATCAATATTATAATCTGAAAATAGAAACCCAAAAATCTAAAAAAAAGTAAGAAGGAAAGTAGGCAGAGGGAATGTACATAGTGGGAGAATCGGAAGAAATAGGAGCAGAAGCAGCAGCAAGAGCGGCATCTTTCTCGGAGGAGGAAGCCATGGAAATGGGCTTTTGGGGATTGTTGGTGTGGTTTGAAAGAGCAATTCTATTTAGAGTATGTTGTGGAAATGAAAAGCGATTGACATAGGGCAATGGTCTAGAAGGAGGAGCAAATAGTGAAGTTATCAAGTGAGAGCTTATGACTCCAAGTCTGCTTTTATCTATCATCATCCTCTAGAGGCCCGGATCTCAAATGGTCACATAGTGTCAATTAGGTTTATAAACTGAACGTAGATGTGACAATTTTGGCTTCACATACATAAATTAGATTGTATTAAAATGTATTATTTGTAATCATATATAGGGTAATTGATGGGTTTATAAACGATTTTTTTTATATTTTTTTGATAATCGTTTTGAATCGTTATATACGAAACAATATGTTTAAAATTATAATGATTTTTAAATATAAATTTTATAATTTAACTTATGTATAATTATATCAAAATCATGTCCTCAATACTCGTATACATTATTATTATGTGATATAATTTAATATTTTAATTAAATATATTTAGATACAGATTTTATAATTTAATTTAAAAATAATTATATTAAAAAAGATTTTATAATTTAATTTAAAAATAATTGTATTAAATAAACATATCGTAGGTAGGTGCACGTTTTGATATGATTTAAGATTTAATTTGAATATTAGATTTCGTTAAGTGATTTCTAGATTTGATTGCTTGTAAGCAATTCAGATAATGAATGATAATTCATGTTTTTTTTCAATGGATGGATATATAATCGGTGATATTAAAATTTTAATTTTATAAATTATTTTTTTAGTTGCTACTCTACTCCTAAGGATAACTAGTATCACTACTCATATTTTGACTAAGTTAAGCTTTGGTTATGACCATTTTATTACTTAGATCGAAGATAAATTGAATTAACTTTACTAGTTCTTATTAATACGGGGACATTAATTAAACAAATATCTTTTTTTAAAAAAACAAAAGTGTAAGTATTTATTTATTTATTTTAATTTAAAACATACATTTATATAATTTACTATTAAACATGAAAAGAAAGACTAAATATTTTAGATTTTTGTTAAAATAACGACACTAATAGTATTTAATTTTAAAATTTTATTTCATAATTGATAATTATTTTAAATTTAAAGTCTATAATTGTTATTAAATTTTAAATAAATTTATATATATAAATTTTTAAAATATTTTTAAGATTTTATATATAATTTTTAAATTTTTTAAATCTTATAATTTAATTCTAAATGTTATAAAATTTTATACATAAAATTTAATTTAATTATTAAAATATATATTTATAGACGAAAAATTTAAATTTTATGTATAAATTTTAAAAATTTAAATAATAAATTATAGGTTTAAAAAAATTAATAATTTTTTAAACTTATTTTAATTATCAAATCCAAAGAGACGAGCCAAGGTCCCAACCCGTTCGATTCCACTTAACCTAGTTTCATTTTCTCCGCTTCAATCCGCCGGTCAAGAGTCATTCATGTTCCAGTTCGCTAAGCCAGTAATCTCCTCAGTCCATACTCGCCGTTCTCCGTCCTCACAAGTCCATCTCCCTGTTCTGTAATATGTAAGATAATCATTTTTTCGTCATTATCAAATTTCGGTTATTAGCTGATCGTTCACCAAGAATTTAATTTATACGTTGATATTGTTAATCCTATCGGAGCCACTCGATAGCTGGGGAGATTATATTTATCTGATTACCAAAGTGGAATACATTTAGTTTTTGTGATTTTTTGTTCATTTTGAAAATTTGATAGATTTTCTGATTTTTACTGTGTAGTCATGCTATTTGCTGCAGTTTCTTTGTTTTTTTTCCTTTTCATTTATTCTCAATTTTAGAATTCTGTTTCCATTATATTCATCAAAATCAGAAACAAGATAAAGAAACCCAACTTATCCGCCTTTCATGAGATTGGGAAAATGGAGGAAAGAGAAAAGACCAAAGTGGTTTGCTTCTTATGCTTATATTGGTTTTGTATGGTTTCCGTTCTTTTGAAACTGACTCTGTTGGGTTGGTTTCAGCTTTGAACCAAAACCAAACTAGCACATGGTATGCATGCTCCAAAAAACTGTATCTGTCCGTCCAGTTTCGGTTTTGGCACATTTAAGTACTTTATCCCTAAAGGTAGACTATGTGCATGCACTGTAGTTTTGGAACTTTTGGAGGTGAACTGGTGCTCTATATCTAATTGTTACTTGTCATGTTTTGATGTCTAGTACTTCTGCTTCGCCGATGGTTGCATTGATTTGAATCAGATTATTTCTCGATATGCTGATTTACTACTAAGTTAACTCTTTTTCCCTGTGCAGGTTCTGACATGTTTGTGATTCATTTTGATTTTCCCTCTAAGATAAATCAATTTCAAGAGAGCAAGAATTAAAACTATAGTGTTGGAAAATTTAACAGAAACACACTCACTCACTCGCATACAGGGAGATGTCGCCCCCACTCCATGCCATTGTCATACAGAAGTTGCTGAGCACCAAAGCTCACCTGGGTCGTCGGGTGGTTACTGACCACTTTAAGATGTTCACTTATGGTACGCGCAATTCCATGGCCATAATTGATTCAGACAAAACCCTCATCTGTCTCCGCAGTGCTGCCGAATTCATTGCTGCTCTAGCCCAGCAGAGAGCTCGTTTCATGTTTGTCAATACCAACCCCCTCTTTGATGATATTGTGGAGCTTATGACAAAGAAGATTGGGTGCTATAGCCCCTCTATGAACACTCTTTGGCGCACTGGTGGCTTCCTTACCAACAGCTTGAGCCCTAAGAAATTTCGCTCTCGCAACAAGAAGCTTTGCTTTGGCCCCGCCCAGCCCCCTGACTGCCTTGTTGTTTTTGACACTGAAAGGAAATCCTCTGTAATCCTTGAGGCTGATAACTTGCAAATACCCATTGTTTCCATTGTCGACTCAGCCATGCCTTTGGAATACTACAAAAGGATCACTTACCCAATCCCTGCTAATGATTCTGTCCAGTTTGTTTACCTGTTCTGTAATCTAGTTACAAAGATCTTCTTACTTAACCAGAAGCAATCTTCTTCTGGTGCTATTGCCTCCACCAAGGAAGAATAAAATACATGGTAAGCATATTCCAACTGAGTTTTCATTTTATTTATTGATCTTTTAGCTGTGCAAAATGGTTGATTTGGTTGAAATTTGACTCCCGTTTTGGTAGAAACCATGAAGAGGAAGTGCGATGCATAGTATAGCAAGAGCTAGATCCACTTTGAGGGAGAAATGCTGGTTGCTAATATGAGAATTAGGAAGGAAGTTGTGGCTATTTCATTGTCCTGTGAGTTAGACTAAAAAAATCCACTTGGAACGTTGGAAACTGAATTGTGATTTTGTATCTTTCTGTCTTCCTTGGTCTATTAATAGGAGAAGAGTGCCATGAATGGCTGACATACATTTATTCACTGCTAAGGCAAATAAATTTCCTGCATATTTCAATGCTTTTAAACCCTTGTCTCCTCCAGTATTGTGTACTTTAATTTTTTTCATTTGATACAGAGTTTTGTTTCCTATGGACCTATGGTAGTGTTATGCATTTATGGTTGATGACTTGACGTGTTTAGATTTCATATTTATTGTACTAATACAGTTTGTGGGATGCTTACATGGTATCACCGACTCAAGGTAATTATTTATTTCTTCTTGTATATTCATTAGTTTTCAATTGGTTTAATTTTGAAGGAATTTCATCTATCACTGCTATAAAACTGTAAATTCCTCGTATGTTTGGTAATTGGAAATAACTTAATATTTGGTATCAATCATCTTTACCTTGTTCTTTTTGATTGTACATATAGTGGAAGGTGATGAGTCTTGACATTGCTTTGATTATTATTGACCCTTGAGATTTTTGAGAAGGATTTCTTTGTTTGCCTCATATTTCAATGTGTTGAACATATGTTCATAAAGTATGAAAAAGTAAACATTTAATCAAATAAGTGAGTTATATTATATGAAAGGTAAGGTTAATTTTGTTACGTATCTAATATCTAGTCTATTAAGGTTAATTTCGTGCTGTTAATTTGTCCAAATTTGTAAACCAAACTTTCATTTTGCATTTTATAAATGAGGTATTAATTTGTTTTTTTTTTCCAACAATTTTCATATCAAAAAGAGGCTTGACTACCAATTATGGGCACTGTAAGGCTGTGAGTTCAAACCCTATTAATGTGTATGTGTGGGGGTGTGTAAATGTTAATTAATTTGTCTTTTTTTTTATATATAAAACTATAGGTGTAATGGTTCGAGTGGATGAATACCTTTAATGACTTCTATTCTATATAATGGCCTCATTTTCTCCTAATTATTCCTGATTTCTATGAGAAAAAATGGGTAATATTTAGTGTGATTCGAATCATTATATACAAACAAACAAAAAGTAGTGAAAATAAAATGTATTGATCATTGAGATATGAAGAATGAAGTAAACATACTTCCAAGTTCTTTTTCTTGTAGGCTCTCTGGCATATATATGATAAATGAAGAATAAAAAATGTCATGTCCATTAATATCTTTATATACATAGGAGATGAATTTGAAACCTGTATCAAGAATAAGGTTGGATTAGGTATATTTACTATAACACATTTTCTTTACGACGTAGTTTGATTATCTTTTTATTTCGATTTTGTCCCCATTTTAATTAGAAATAGACTCAAATATATGTATATGTATTTTTTTTGGCTGAATAATAGACTCAAATAGTTGCTTCAGGTAGATGGTGTAGTTGAGATATGTCTAGTAATCATGTTATATTCGTGTTTATTTGTTTTCTTTTTTAATTTAAAATAATAAGTAATAATAGTAATCTGTGAAGGTAAAAAAAAATATTAGCGGCTAATTGTCCTTTAATGAAATAGCAATAGAATGCACAAAATGTTAAAGTGAACTCAAATTTGCACTTAATCCTTCAACATTCTGTTTGGGTAATATTTATGGAATTATTAATAAATTATATGGATAAAATGTTCCTTTAATTATTAAAAAGTATAACTTAGGAGGGTTATTTAATTAGGATTTAGAGAAAATTTGATAGATTTTAAATTTTTAAAAATTCTAAGTTTGAATAATATTTTATGATTTTTTCATAATGTTTTATAGAATTCTAAGAATTTTTATAAAATTTAATATATTTTAAATTTTTTATTATACTCACATTTTTTTACTATATTCTTAATTATCTTATAATTTTTTAATAAATTATCAAAAATATTTAATGTATTATTATATATTTTATTTAAAAATTTAATAAATCTATATATTTTTTATTAAACTATTTAGAGTTTTTATAATAAAAAACGGGTTTATATTATTTGAAGATGAGCATATGGACGACTTACTTTATAATAAAAATTATTATTATCAAATTTTAGAAAATTATATTAAGAAAGTTATTATTGGGGGATCATAAAAAATATTTAGTTAATTATAAATTAATCTATGTTTTATGGATATTGAGTTTTTTGATGATTGTATACGATGTTATTAAAAAAAAGTTTAATCTTGAGTTGATGGTTTAGGAAAAAAAGAGAGAAAAAAGAATGAAATAAAAAACAAAAAGTGAAGATTTAAAAAAAATGTTTATAGAAATCTCACGGGAGAAAACACTATTTGTTATAAACTTTATTTATATATAAAATTATTTCAATTTTTTTAAAAATCTATTAAATAAAATTTGTAAAATTCATTGATATTTTGAATATCGTGTAAACTTTGAAGAATAATAATAAAACATACTATTTGTATAAATTTTTATAAATTCTATAAAAAAATTAAATAAATATTTTTAAATTTCATTAAAGTTTAAAAATCATATTTGAATACATGGAACTTAATATCTTAAGTAAAATTAGTATACTCATTATATTAAAGTTCTAAATAATTGAAAAAATAATTTAAAATTATATAATTTACTTAGGCACATGAATTATTGTAAGGTAAAACTAAAATAATGAAAAAAATTAAAAAAATCATTCAATTATACTGAATATCTCCACCTCTAATCAAACCCATTTCATTTCAATCATATCTCATTCTACCGAACACCTCTATATCTCTTTGATTATATCGAGCACCTCTAAATCCATCTCTAATGAACAGTTTTACATCCATCTCTATCAAACACATCCACATTATGAACCTCCGACGAGCAACTCTACTTCAGCCACCTACTTTATATATTTTAGTGATAGGTTAATAATATGAGTTATAATTGAAAAAATGCCCTCAAAGGTGCCTTTAATGGTGGGTTTGAGGGAAAAATAGGGATTGATTTGGATGATTTTTGAAAATAAAAATACATTTTTTTTTATATTCAAATAATGTTCTCATCGAGTATGATAACGTGTCAAGTACGACATTTTGATTCATTTTGAGCTTATTTGTATTTTTTTTATTAAATTGATATCTTTATATTAATTAACTAAAAAGTTAATAGATTAAATATACATTTATTAAGTTATAGATCAATTATCATAAAATGTGAATGTGATCCCTTCAATAAAAACTCATTATTTAAACATGTTTATATTCAAATTACATAAATATATATATAATATATTTTTAAATAAAAAATAATACACTCTTTATTATTAATTATTATTACTATAATTATTAAATTGATGATTATAGGAATTAAAAACCAAACAATATTTTACTGTTTATATTGTTAGCGACGTTGCTTAAATAACTCACAATTTCTCAAACTTCTAGTTACATGGAGTGCATAGATTAGAATATGAAAATCTAAGTGTAGCTTCTCATAAAATGTGAAAGCTTTTTCACTTTTTAATTTTTCTTCAAATGAATGGCAATAAAATTCATTTTTCAATTGTAAGCTTAGCTGATTTCTTTGTTCAAAGTTCAAATCAAAATCTTTCGGTATATTAAATTAATTGCAAATTGTACATTTATATAATATGAAGCTCAAACCCACATTTTTTAATGTAAGGACACCCTTTACCAACTTGACTAAATGTTAAAGGCTTGTAGGCTCAGTGTTATTCAATATATTGTGAAAATTACCTTAAATACGCATTTCCTCACTAAAACATGATTCTTTTCCGGGTATGTTCACTTTTTTGTGCAACTAAAATACCTAAGTTGTACAATTGAGTATAATTTGTAACATTTTTCTCAGAGAGTTCCATGAAGGCGATAGTATCTTCAATGGAAAGAAGAGGTGGACGTCAGCGAGATCACCAAATGATGAAGTTGGATCTTGATTGTAGCTTCAGTCGAAGATGGATAGAGATGAAGAGACTATGGAGTTTGCAGTATGAAGTGTAATATGTCAAAAAAGAAAGAAAAAATTATATTGTTGCTAGAATGTGAACATATGTCTTTCTATAAAGAAATATTTATAAAGGGCAAAGAGCTCCGATAACCATTATTTGGATAGTTTGATCGAGTAGTTTAAAAATAATATTTATTGTTTAAGAAAATGATGAGAAACAACAAATTTAATTTTTGAGTATACTTTTAATCAAATTTATTACATAATTTATAAATAATTTTATTAATAAAAACTAAAATTATCATTTTGATAATTATTCACTCGTTAAACAATAATCTAAATAATTTAATATATTATTATCTCTTTATCTTATTTATTTTTTAATTTTAGTGTCTATTTTACTCATAAATAATAATATTTTAATCACTCATGTTATATAACAATATTTTATTATAAATTTTATTAAAATTTAATTTTTAATTATTATTTGCCCCCTTTTACGAAAACAGGACAAAAAATTATTATTTTTTAATCTTAAAAGATTAATGATCACTAAGACCTAATACTTTGACAACCCTTTTTCACATTTTTAAAGATAGCACAAATTTTTCGATGGAAATAAAACAAACATACATCATCAGAGGCAATCACAAGCTTCCAACCGAATCTTGGCTTTTGTCTTCACTATGCTCTTTACCATTATCATTAGCATCCTGTTCCTCCTCCGGTGGTGGTACTACTTCCTCAGGCTTCGAAGGACCTGGACCAGCTGATACCTTTACCATTGAAGGACGCAAAAGTCTATCCCCGAGCTTAAAACCCTTGCGGAATTCTTCAATAATGATTCCTTCTTCGAATTCTGCAGACTCCTCTCTCATAATGGCTTCATGAAGCTTTTACAAGAGAAACCAGAAAGTTGTATATAAGCAAATGCAAAACCGTTCGGTAAAACATTCAATGGAGCACAACTTAATACCATCTAGGATCACAGCCATAAAGATCCCTAATATTAAGTCTTTGGTGTTGTTTGGTTTCTTAGATTAAAACCGGTGATATTTTAGTGTCATTGCTTTAGAAAAAAGAACAATTAAGAACAAAACGTATTATTTTAATATAAAAAAAAATTATCCTTAATTGATCTTTTTTTCCAAAACTAAAAGAATACATAACCCCATTTTTATTCTATCAAATAATATTTAGTTAATCTAAGAGACCTCTATAACACTCTTCTCTATTATTTATTATCAGCCTACTAGAGTTTTCAATAACTTGTTAACACTACATGCAAAGATCAGGTGATATTAGTTTAACACATGCAAACTCACCAAGTTGGCTCGAATCAATCAAGAATAGATATGTATTATAACTTTATCCAGAACTTCGTCAATCCTGAACAGATTTGATTAACCATTTGTTTAAGTTCAAAAAGTACTCGATTGATTGTCGAGCCAACTCGGAAGCGTACCTGCATAAATTAATTATCATTCACCATTGACATATAGAGAACCCATGAAAAAATTACTACATTCATATTTATTGATTATCAGGCACATTGTTTCGTCATTATGCAGAATTTGACAATCTCATAGAATATTAAAAAGCTCATGTTAAGCATATTGCTACAACAATTCTATCCTAAAAAATGTTCTAAATACCTTCATTTTTGAACATATGTACACTCTGTACAACTAATATGTTATTTTAAGACTAATACGATTATTTACAATTTGTATTGTTATTATGGGGCTTCAATACTCAAGACACGGTGGGGGAGGGGGCATATGTGGAATAATTTCAAATTGTTGCTAGAATTAGAATGTGAAATATAAGTCAATATAATGGTAAGAATTTTAAGGAGAGATCCATGTACTTCATAGTCTAGTAAGCAGCTTTCTATACTAGTATTGGAAAGATTCAACGACTCACCATGGGATCAAAGGGTTGTCCAACCGGTTCCACAGGAACTACACCAAGTGAGCTCAAAATCTCCATGAACTGTTTATATATGCTCTGATAGCTATTGTTAATCTTCTGCTCTCCCTCTGTCTCTAATTTGATCTGTGTTTTAGCCCTTTCAAAATTATCCAGCACCGGCAATAAATTCTCAACGAGTTCCCCCTGAGCATTTGTTACCAGTGAAATACGCTCTCTATCTGTCCTCTTCCTGAAATTGTCAAAATCTGCACTAACCCTCAAAACTCGTTCCTTTGCTATTGACAACTCTTCTGATAATGATGCCACTCTCCTTTCAAGACCTATTTTCTCATCTTCAATTGATTTGAAAAAAGATTCTATCTCGGCTAGTTTAGATTCATCATTACTGGCCAATGCTTCTTTGTATGACTGCAATGATGCTACAATGGCCGAAATGGGTTTTTCCTCAGTATCATCTTCCATGTCATCACTATTGTCACTTTCTGTATCGTCAGTAGTGCTATCTTCCACAGCAACTGTGCCATTGGGAGAGTCCTGTCAAGACAATATGTGAGCAAAAACAAAGACAAGAACCTGATTTCTGTCCTGGCTTGAAAATAAGAATTTGAATTATTTTTACACAAATGCTATTTGTAATTGAAACAGTGAAAACAAGATCGTAGAATAGAATTCAATCGATTAGGCTAGATGATATTATATTATTATTAAATATATCACATTCTAACAGCAGTTATTCTATTCTTGGTCTAATCCCGTAAACTGAATATGCTCCCAATTTCTGAAGAACTTGTATTCTATTCCTTTAAATTCTACGGTGAACTCCATTTGATTCTTTCTTCTCCACTCAATTACAGATCTTGTTTCTCCTCAGTAAATATATATGACATGTTAAATTTTATTATCTTTGATATTTTTGTAAAATTAAAGTATCCATACTTTATAAATGGGTAGGGGTGAATTAGTCCCATTATCCACATAAACGAGCAGTTTAGTCTCGTTATTTTTAGGTTAGGCTAGTCTCCTAATTTTTAGGAAAGAGCCAAATAAATTTAAATTATGATTTTATGCTTAAATTATGCAGAAGGTGACTGAAAGATGCGTAACCTTCTTTTTCAAGAGTGTCGGACAGATATCCAGCGTCAAAGGAAGCTGTAATATCCTTAAATTTCACAATTTTTTATTCGAAAATTTTTCTTTTTTGAACTGGGCGAAAAAGGATTCCAATTTTTTTTTTATTACACATGAATTTATTTTTCAATTTTTATTATTATTATATTTTGAAATTACTAAGTTAGTCTTAATTAATTAGACATATATTCTTAAGAAATGCATTTTCAATTAGTAACGCCTAATTTCAATAAAGTTAAATTAATTATATCAAATTTAACTATTTTTGTTAAATTATAGGATAACAACCAAATAATTACAGTGCTATTACCTATTTTGCAATAATTACTGGAATAATCCGACCATTTTCCCCTTTATAAATGTTATTTTAGTCTTTGGTAGTAAGTAATAAGTAATAACTATTTAATTTTATCTATAACCCGCCAATCTTTCCTTTTTGTTTTCAATTAAATTTTACACAACATTACAAACATGAGTATAATCACTGAGATGGAAATGCCTACAGTAACAATTTCCCAATAAGTAACTGATAGCGCATCATTCTTCACAGTTCACACAAATACAAATACCATTTTTTAGGGTTGTGAAGAATGAAAGAAAAAAAAATGAAGACAAATCTGAAATTTTAAATTAATCTCACACCCACTTGGAATACTCGGAATACAGAGTTGTCATTTCAAAAGCAATACCTCAACTTGTGGTTCTTGAACCTCTTCAGTTACAGTAGATTCGGCTTCACCTTGTGTAGCAAAAGTCACGAACTTCAACAACCTTAAGGAAGATAAAGGAGATAACCGTACAGTACTGAGCGTAAATCGACAGGACTTTTGGGTGCGGTTATTTTGTCTGAAAGAAACGCAAAAGGGCTTTGAAGATTCGGACGATGCACAAGGTTGAAGTAGTCGAACAGGTGCTCGCAGAACAGGGGTATTGAGGACAGAAGCCATTAGAGAGAGGCTCTGGAGAAACCGAGAAACTAGTAAGATAAAGAAAGAGCGCCTAATATTTTTGATAGAACGAGAAAATTGAGAAATTGATTTATAGGTTGATCCAATATCACCATTTAATTGA
Source organism: Hippophae gyantsensis (assembly GCA_030763125.1). Lineage (NCBI taxonomy): Eukaryota > Viridiplantae > Streptophyta > Magnoliopsida > Rosales > Elaeagnaceae > Hippophae > Hippophae gyantsensis. Next base: position 22,941,899 of record CM061031.1, read on the forward strand.
AGGGTGGTTAATTTTTTAACTTATTTTATTTATATCATTAAAATATTTTAATCTTCTAATTTTTAGTAAATATACATAAATTATTTAATATTTAAAATTAATATATGTGATTCAATTATATTAATTTTAAAAATCAATTAATTTATATATTTTTTATAAAAACTAAGTGCATATAATATCTAAATAAAACAAAATAAATAAACACTAGAATAGTTTTTGTACTAATTTTTATCTATTTTATTAAAAGAGCTATTTCAAAAATAAAAAAGTTACTGTATAGAGCTAATTTGGTCATGCTGCAAGGTTTGAAGTTCGAACTAGTTAAAGATGTATGAATTTGAATCATATAAAAATAAAATTTACTCAAAGAGGAAATCAAACTTCAAAATTAACACAATGTCATAATTAATAATTAAAAATAATAATCATTACAACTATAAATATAATATCATGATAACTAATATTTTTAAATAATAATAATATTTATCATTGGCAAGACAGTTAAAATAAAGTCTTTAAAAAATATTTATATTTTAGCATGTTATTTGTTATATTTGTAATTCTTATATATTTTTAATTTTAATAAATTAATAAAATTTCTTATTTTAAAATCATACTTGAAATATCCTAATCCACGATCGATCTGATCACCTTTCACATCCGATCAATTCGATCCGTAAACTATTTGGATAACATTCGATCAATACAATCAACCCGACTAATAAACTTAATTAATTCTATTTTTGATATTTTTAAATAAAATTTTTAAATTTTCACATAAATCATAACATAAAATTATTTAAGTTAAAAGAAATATTAAAAATCAAATAAATAAATATTAATTATATATATATATATGTATATATAATTAATTTCGATCGCATCGAAAATTTTTAAACACTCTTAATATGACTCAATTATATATGTAATTACATCTAATGACATGTTGTAATATAGAAACAAGAGAGCCTAAATTGTCTTGATACCAAGTTGTTAATTCGTAATTATTATATATATTATTTTTTTTATTTAAATTTATATAATTTTTATTATTATAAAAATTTAATTATTTTTAATCAATTTTATTTATTTATAATAATAATAAAAATTAATATTTTTTTTCAATATAAAATAATTAATTACTGATTTTAAATAAAAAATAATTGGTGCCATGGGATATTAAATTCATAATTTGAGTTATACTCACAATTATCCCTACCTTGATGTCATCAATCAATACTTTTGTATAATGACTTGCAATGTAATTCCAGGTTTATATATATAAACAACTACAGTTGATTCATATTTAACCAAAAAAAAAATTACATTCATTCTTATAGATAATTTAGCAACCTACAGTCGAGATTGTAACAAGTTTACGTGCGTTTACCAATGTGTACACATTTACTTAAAAGTAAATTTTTAATAAGTTTTATGTTAACAATGGATTTCACTCCAATAAAAACTAACCCAACTCATTAATTAGCGTACAGTATTATTATTATCGATCCGTGGGTTTTACCATTATATTGTGCTTGGCCCATTGAGCTGTTCTTAATAGATTGACACGACTCATAACCTTATTTTACTAAAAATATGTTGCTTTCTGAAAGTCGAACTCCCTATTTCATGGTTATAAACACAATACATATTCAATTAACTACTGTATATGGACATACTTATATATTTAATATTAATTTTAATATATTTTTTATTTTAAAAATATTTGGCCTATATGTTAGTCTGATCCAACTTAACCCAACCTATTAGGATCACTGGCCATGCTGTTTTACTCTTTTAGACTCACATGTGTCATGTGTCAAAATTTCAGTGAACTGTGTCATACCGACATGATGAGCCAATAAGCCGAGTAATTAGTGGATTGTAACTTGCCAAATCAACCCATTTGACACCCCAAGGTATGGCTCACTTTTTACTCAAATAATAATTAGATTTTTAGGATGAAACTGTAACTGTTTTTAAGTTTGGGCCTATATAAGTGAACCAAATTTTAAGTTTTGAGACTTATTAGGGAGTTTAGCCACACCACATTAATTCCTTCAATCAGCTTTTGCGGAAAATTATCTACAATCGAAGACGAATGATCAATTTAATCTCAAGCACAGGACATCAACCGCCAACTTCCATGGCATGGGCTACATGCCCAACTAAACTAGTGATAATTTAGTTGAAATAATGCTACCAAATAAAACGAAAGAAAAATAAATGTATGGTCTTGGAGACTAAATGAGACAGAAGGAACTTCAAGACTTTGCATTTAGGCGCTCAGAGTAATAATACATTAACTGTCTTTTATTTTGAAAGAAGACAATGTATAAACTGATAAACATACTGCCGTAAATTTTTCCTTAAGATATAGACAGGCTATAAATGAAAGCTATGTAAAATCCTACTCTCATTTCCAACCAGCATGATCCTATGCAAAAGGATTTCCTCCAAAAGATGCAACTGGACCCGATGCTGCGACATTACTGCAAAAAATAGCTTTGTCGGTAATTTCGGTGAAGCGTCATTTATAGACTACATAATATCCAGAAAATTATGAAATAATTCTGGCTTAACCCTTATGAAATCTCATTTCACCAATTCTATTGCTTGAAATAAGAACCCTAGACATTTCTTGACGAATAATACTATGTGGAACACCACTCAAATGTTCTACACCACTACTCCATCTTAACCTTCAAAATTAAGAGAGAAGGAGAATTGGGGAGGCTGGGAAGTAAAATAAATAATGATATCAAAGCTCTGAATGTAGTTGAACACTACGTGTTAGCATCTATTGCCAATTGGTTTGTTATATTTTGTTATCACCCCACCAAAATTTTCCCCATTGGCGGAATACCGTTTTTTCCTCTTCTTTCTACCCCCCCCCCCACCCCCCCCCCCCCCTTCTCCTCTAAACCCATTTGCAACACCTTCATCATATAGAAATAGAAAGATAAAAGTGACTAGATTAATCTAACATAACAGACACAAATATAACAGGGAAAAGAGATGATAACTTAGCCATGACCAGAGATCTATATCAGGATAACTTACGGTATCTGAGAGGTTGGCACTTGAGCTGCCATGTACGTTAACCCACCTACTAAATCAAATGAGGAACAGTTAACATCATTTTTTTAATGCCTCTGAGAACATCCAACTAATGATTCATACTTATATCTAATCGGCAAACATACAGCTCGAACAGAATGACAACAGAAAAACATACCTTCATCTCCTACAGGAATATAAGTTGATGGTGGACATTGAGCGAACCATGGTTGAGATACACTGCCAAGAAAGCTGGATGAAACCCGAGCATCTGGGAGAGCAGCCTGCAGGGAGCTCATGTCCGGAAACTGGAACACAAAACAAGACAACATTAGAGATGTATATACGAAACAATTATTGAAGGGCCCTTCAAAAAAGTATAGCACATCTACTCAGTATAATCTGTTTGTCCCCATGAGCCTTCAAAACTATATGCTCAACCTACCAATGAAATTGTTTCAGAGTATATCCTCCCAAGGGTTACAATGTATGAGGGTTCCAAAATTCCCCTAATGACTCGAACCACCCTCCTATTTATACTACAAAATATGTCCACTTGGTCAGACCTAGCTACCCTAGGTATAGGACCTAAGGTCCATAGTGGGCCATAGGCATAGTCATTAGTCTATTATAGTCTCTAAGTCTAGTAGTGATAGTGTAGGTTTGCCCAATCGGGTTGGATGACTCGATACCGGGGTGGATCGTTGGCCTTACAATCCGGGCTACGTATTGCAGTCTGGGTCACGTAGGAGGAGGTCTGTTTGGTCCAATTCCTTAAGGACCTAACGGGATTGCAAGTCCTCCTATATGAGTGTCGATCCGACCTGACGTAGGCCAATTCTTAGAGATAGGAATGGGCTCACATTACTCCAGCAATGGGTGGAAAATGTGCTGTGTCTTTTCTACGGGTTGAGATTCCCGAGCATCACGTCGGGTGGCATGCGTGCTCCCCCATGGGCTCATTGGATGGAGTGTAGGGCTGTTCCATGGTCCTTATGGAGTATGCCCAAACAGAAATCATATCTACGCAGCCATAAGTGATCCCATTAGTTCGAGGGGAATGTCGATAAGATTGTTAGCCTACCTACCAGCAACCTAAACATTTGTGTACATAGAAAACTAGCCCTAGGTTTGAAAAGAACAACCTGACCCAACAAGAATGTTTAAAGAAAGTGTCATCGATAACTAGTAATAACTCAAGAATAAAACGGAAACTGTAGAGATATGGCAGACTATTTTTCAAAATTGTAATTGTATTTCCAAAAACCATTGGAGGATGTCATTGTGCTCTTAAAAATTAGAATACATGTTGCTCTTTTTTCATAAATGTGGATCTGATATAAATGCATGCTGTTAGTTGAAAATTCTGAGTAAAGCAGAGAAAGGAAAAGGATATGTGGGCAGGTAGAAAGATAAGACAAACTGACATAAATTCAGTTGAGAAACTTTGCAAAATAAGAAGTCAATGATTTACCATATTGCTCTGCTCCAGATTCGAGTCATATGAAACATCAAAGGGATTGATTGATTTGTGAATAGAAGTATGCGCTTGTACTTCCCCCTGTTAAAAACAACAAATCTTTTCATTCACAATAAAGGAAGAAGCGTAACTAGTAAAAGTCCTCTGGCCAAACTCCTAAAAGAAAGGTCGACATAACAAGAGTGTACAAACCTGAGGAAGACCCAATGCAGTAAACCATGGCTGGATGAAAACACTAGATTGCATGAATGAAATGGGAGGTTCACCATCACAAGCTGTCTTTTCAACCCAATCTTCCCCGGAGGTCTACAAAGAACGACCTCTTAGAATAAACTCAAGAAAACCAAAAAGAAAAAAAAGGGGGAGGGGCAACCTCAGAAGTACTGATCACCAGAGGAGGAAAGATGGTTGAACTCTACCTTAAGTACACCAGATTCATCAGGCTGAACTCCCCCCAAAGGTTGTTTCTGGTCAGAGTCTTCAAAAGCATTCCAAACCTGTTTCAAATAACAGATGCATGAATATTAATATCCCTTCCTCTATTGCTTGCCATCCAGATTTTGAAAGAAAATTAAGTATAGATACTCCACAGAGTAAAACACTAGAAGCATTTACTCGCCCATATAAACTAGAGTTATTTGTTTCTCCCTCACCAAATTTTAAATAAATTGAAAGTATAGGTAAATTCACAGAAAAGCATACTGGAGTGCTCTGTGTTGCAGGTACACCATCATGCAAACTATCATGCCATGGACTAGAAGTGCTTGAATAAGGTCCATGGAAACTGGAATTTTCATATGATCGCCATTGTATGCTTTCCCCTGAGGGTGAAAATGGATTTAACTTTCCTAAAGGCCCCTCATTCTTGGAATGCATGTTGGCAGGGTCAACACTTCCATTGCCTGTAGATGCCGACGGTTGAGGTGAATCAAAAGTTGCCCACCCTTCATCATTAGACACAGAAAACTCTGTTGATTTAACATCCACAGTTGACTTTGACTGAGCAGCAGTAGAGATGTCTAAGGAAGAAGCTGCAAGGGTTTGTGAAAATTTACATGCATCAACGGATGAAGTTGAAGACACAGCCAATGGCTGAAACAAACCTAGAGTCAAACTTGATGATGCCACCACCGGAGACTGAAACAAATCAATTGATGAAGCTCCAGAAGAGACTGTTGCAGACACAGGTGCAGCTTTGAGAATATCCGAGCCATCACAACTACTTCCTTGACGATAAGATCTTGGAAAATGCATGGTTTTGGCAGTTTGTTCAGATTCTGTGCCAGTATGTGCTAATCCTTCAGAATCAATTGATGCAGCAAACATAAACTTGCTGTCAATTGACCCATAACTTCCAGATGACTTACTTCTCTGAAAAGAGAAACAAATAATGTGAAGCAATGAAGAATTAAGAAAACAGAAACGTAATATAATATGATAAAAGAAAAAAGGGAAATTCAGGATGATAGTATCAGACAAACAAATAATCAATGTATTTGCAACAACAAACACAAGAACAAATCATTGACAAAATGAAGACTTTAGCTAATTCTCTGTCTAAATTCAGAATCATAATTAATCAAATGAAAAAGATAAGAGAAGGATAAGGAAAATATGTCTCAGGAAGGGGAAAATGTGTAGACAAAGAAAAGAAAGCAAAATGAGTCTGATTGGTTTTGCCAAATTAATTTTATATAAGCATACTAAAGTAAACTATCACCTGCTTATGTGGCAGTACGTCTTCATCTTTCTTGATAGTTGATTCTGTAAATGTATTTAGAACTTTGGGTCTACCATCTTCATTTGAAACATCCCTTGAAGGCTGGAAAGGTGGGCTACCAAATCCAAAATCCTTCCTAAATTTAGGTGACTGTGTACCTGATCGGAATGGATCACCTGCACTTGATGTGGAATAATCTGAAACTACAGAGCCTTCATCAGCAGATCTGTCACCATACATAAGCTCACTGTTGTGACCTGGACTATAAAGAAAACTAGACATCTTCCCATCATAACAGCCCTTATCGGAACCAGTTTTTCTCATCAACATAGCTGCTTGTTTTCCATACCGCCGATCTTCATATTGATAATCATAAGGCGGACTTTGAGAATAAGAATGATAAGAACTGGCACGTCTAGTCTCATCTTCACCAACCATATGGCCCTATCACATTGAATGATGAGATAAAATGGATCCGTAGGGCTCAATTAAAATTAAATTGATTCTAACATTGGTATTTTGTGTATTCTCTTGATGATCTGTAGATCTCCCCAACAATAAATGATATTAATCAGTTTCACATTGTATAAACAAGTCAGGGTACAGTTCTCTGACACTCGGGAAAGCTTCAAAACAAGCCAGTCATTTTCTTTGGTTTCACAAGCAAAAACAAGTTTCTCATTCAGTTCAATAAACTTTTTGGGTCCACTGGAGTATTATTAAAACTATATGAACACTACTTATAGAATATATAGCCTGAGAGTATCTCTTACCTGCATGTCGTTTGGATGCTTCTCAGAAACTTTTTCTCCTGCATATCTTTTATCTACATAGACATCCTTTATGAATTTACGGATTTTATCAACATTGCTGCAAGAGAAAAGTCAGAAAACTATGAATATGATACTTGATATTTGGTTGTACATGCAATAGCATATATATGTCACCCTATGAAGCACCTGCTGCTAGGCAGCCGCTGCGATTGAAAGTCCCAAGCCTTTAAATATACCTCCCTTGCACGCTGAAAAAATTATGCCTAATCAGCACAAGAATGGTGACTCCAAACTTCAAAAGAAAAGAAAATACAGCATGTACCTGATTCCCACCATTTTGGAGTGCCTGGACCTCTTGGGAAGTAAACTTGGACATAGACACAGACTTCACACGATGCGTAAATTCACGACTATGCAATAAGATAAAATACCATCATGAAAGAAATTATAGGAACATTTACAAGAAATCATAAATGAACATTAGCAAGGTCTTTTTAAATGATGAAAACATTTTATAGGGGCTCAGTACAAGAAAAAGAAAATAAAAAAAGCAATGGGTTTGTCAAGGGCCTCACTGAATAAAAAAGGGCAATACACGTATAAAACTATTATTTGAATTTTTTTAAGATATAAGCTCCAGGTGTTAGTCATCATTCAATATTGAGAAACTAAAAACTTCACCACAAAGCACCTATTAATTTTGTCAGTGATGTCATGTTCATGTTATTCGTCCCAAATTCAAATATTCTTAACACTTCGAAAAATTGTAAATTACTTTTAGTCAAGCTAAATATTTATAATAGTAATATAATCAATATGTCTATTAAAAAATAGTGATTAATTCGTATTGCGTTCGTGTTCAACACGACTCAAACTTCCAGCCCTACCACCTATATGGATTTTTTCCATTTTGCTATTGACACTCAACTCCACACACTTACTATATATATATAAGAAAAGTACATTTCCATTATTAAAATTAACATAAAAGCATCAAAAGAAGAAGACTCACTGTATTCCACTACAAGTTATACAAATGAAGCTCCAAAAATTCGTACAAACATACTGAGGACCCTGTAGAAAATCAAAAGTCAATATCGAATGAAGCGAGGAATAAACCCAGAAATTTCATTACGCAGTTTTTTTAACCCAAACAACATCAAACAACTTTATTTCTCCAGCTGCGTTACAAATAAGAAACATTGGCCTACAATAATGAAGAAAATCAAATAAAATTAAAAGAAAGTGAATGGAACGTTAAAATTTACCAGGCTGTTACAGTTAATACATTTTCGATTAGGAGGGAGCTTCATAAGCCCCCTTATAATCTTCTCATTTCGCTCTTCCTCTCTTTTGCTTCCCATTCCTCCCAACATTTCAAGACCTACCCAAAACCTGAAAAAGATTAAAATTCAAGAAAATTCCAAAACCCAAAGAATCCGCGAGGAAAAGTTGCGAATTCTCGCCGGAAAATTTGAATAAACCGGGACGGAATCGCACGAACGTCAGCTGAAATTATAGAGTGAGTGCTGATAATCGATGGCTTTTGGGATTCGGAATCTAGGGTTTGTGAGGAGGGTTTTGAATTTGGGGAGAAATGATGAAACAAATTCGAATCAGCTTGACTGGGACAAGAAAAATTATTTTATCCGTTAGATTTAAATTAAATATTTAATTAATGTAACTCCTCTTATTTATTAATTCATTCATTTTTACTACGACCTCTTTATTTATTTATTTTTATTGTAACTTATCGTTATTAATTGACTTCACAATATGAATTTACGATCGTTTTCTTCTTTCCCTTTCTAATAACATACTAGCCGTTTTTGCTTGTTTGTTCGCGTTTTGATATCTTCTAAGTAAGAGGAAACATTCTCTCTCAGAATGATATTATATTATTCTCATTCTATTTTAATAAAATGAATTATAATTCTCATATTTTTTATTTAGATTTCAAATTTAAGGTAATATATTATAATATAAATTTGCTTTGATGCAATTAGGAACTTCTAATACATAAAACGAGATAAAAGTGTGTTTTATTCAAAATTAAGATAAAAATATTATATTATATTTAAATTAAAACTAAATCGGTAGGTATAAATAAGAAAAATCAATATCGAATAAAGATTATTTATAAATATTAAATTATAAGTATTTTTATTTTTATATTTATAAAAATATAATATTTAATAAAATATAAATTTATATTTTGGATCAAATTATCTTACCATTAATATCAAACTTAAAATTTTAAATATAATAAAAATTAAATTAAAATTTACCCCTTACAATTAAACTCGATTGACTATTACATGTTGTTATTCAAATCTATGAGAATTTCAACACCCCTAAGTGTAATTTAAGTTTTTTTTTCAAGTTTTTCCCTTGTAGATCTAATTACAATTACCTATGGTTATTCATCGAAAATGATAATACAATAATAATGTAACACATAAATCAATCAAATTAATTGACACATAATACTTAATAAAGTAATCTAGACAAATAAAAAGTTGCATTTATTATTGATATTAACACCAAAATGATACTTATATATCTATATAATAATAAAAAATAATTAATGGAGATAAATACTATTAATATGATTACAATTCAAAATTATACTTATGATTATTGTAATATGTAAGTCAATTATACGTTATGTTTTTATAATGTAACTAATTTAGATGAATAAATAAAATTTAAGTTGACATGGCTTAACATTACAAATAAATAAGTTTAGAGTTTTTTTTATTTTCATTAAACATAATTAATATTATTTGAATGTATGATTTGAAACATAAAAGTATGAATTTTTTTGTATATTATTAAATAAATTATTTCGGGTGCATAGTTTAATAATTTATTATTATTGCACAAAATATGCAATTGAGAAAAAAATATGTGGTTTTCTATCATAGGCACCGTTTTACATGGAAAGTATTTTTGCTCTAGGAACTAACTTACAGGTTTAGTTTTGGCCAATAGCATATCTCCTATATGCAATATTTGTTAGAAAATTGCTGTTTTAAAAAAATAAAAAAGAAGAAGCTAAGTATGTTAATACTAAATAAATACATCATTTACTCCATAGATAACTAATTAGTACTAGTATGTTAGTCCGAAATAAACACATCACTTACTCCGTTGGTAACTAATTAGTACAAACTTATGGGGGTCATATACCGCATTTAAGGATACGTTAAGCAAAATATTGTCACAGTGAAAGAAAAATCTAAAATCATTCCAAATTGTATTAAAAAATTTAAATATATATATTTGTAATGTATGATATGACAGGCACGCACACAGCTTGCTAATATATATACTAGGGGTGTCCATGGTCCGGTCTGGTCCGATTTTTCTTAAAAAAAAATTAACCGGATCGGATCGTTTGACTTATAAAACCGTTCGGTCCGATTTTATTCCCGATTTGATTTTTTTATAATTTAATGAAAAATAATATAATTTTTTTAATATATTATTAAATCGGTCCGATCCGATTTGAACGGTTTAAAATTAATACAAATCAGACCGGACCGTTTGATTAGTAAAACCTTATGGGAGTCATGTACCGGAGTTTGGTTACTTTTTTCACATAAGAATGGGTGTATTGAGTTTGGTCAATATTCTAAACTGTATTATATTTAATGCTTTATATATATATATATATATATATATATGTAATTTTTAATTATAATTAATGTCAATTCTATATAAAATAAAATAAATGTCTATTCATATAGGGTATATGTGAACGTACATTTATAGAATTTACATTAATTTATTGAAATTGTAGTAAATCAAAACATCCAAACGTTATTTGCTTTTGCAGAATGAGTCTTAGGTTCATTTAGAAAATCTCCAAACCTCGTTACAAGTAAAATATTAATCTTTTTAAGGAGCTATTATCATAACTTTTTTAATTTTTTATGAGAAGTCCCTAAGTATAAAAACTGCTATTGAATTGATATCTTCAACTATGGAACCGCAAAAAAGAACTACAAGCGTCTTATTGCATCAGTGAAGAGATGTATAGCCTTCTCTTTCATTCCCTAAATTCTTCATTAGAGATGCAATTATATCAAGTCAAATTAAGCATACCTTTTTGAAACGATACAAAAAAGATTAATATTGTCCCTGCGCAAGGATGATATGCATAAATCGTCAGATTAAGCACACATATTATAGTTGAATCAAGCAATAAGAACATCTAATCATTGAAGCATAGATAGATGGCGATAGAAGATATATAAATGAATAGTCACTAGACAAAAACCGTTGAACTTATATCAATACATATGATCAAAATCATAGAAATCAAAACATGTAAAAGAGAAATAAAAATAAAATTGTTTACACGAAAGTTCATATAGGAGATCACATTACCAGTGATGAATTTAGGATATGTGGCTTAGGAGGGTATCTAAACAGTAAAAAAATTGTAATATATCATCTCATTTAGTACTTGCTTGTTGAAAAAATATTATATGTATTTAATATAACGATAAATATGTTTAAATTATCGAAATTATAATAAAATTTTAAATATTAAAAACATAAAATTAAAATTCAAACGATACAGTTATTATTGGATATTAGTTCTTAATTCAAGAAATAAAACAAGGACATTAATTCAAGGAATAAAACAATGATCTTAATTCAAGGAATAAAACAATGACCTTAATTCAAGGAGTAAATCAAGGAATCTTTAGTTCAATGAGTAAAACAAAGAATCCTTAATTCAATGAGTAAATAAATGAATGCTTAATTTAAAGAATAATTGAAGGAGTAAAATTTCCTTATAAATAGCTATACAATTGTAATGAAAACATGAAGAAAATAATACAAACTAGAGAACTCTTTTGTGTAGAGTTATTTTTTTTTCAACATGGTATCAGAGCAGAAAAATTAACTTGCTTCTGCTTTATTATTATCTTAGCATCTTCAATCTTTGAAATGGCTGAAGACAAGCCGTTAGCATCAGAAGCTGAAAGTTCATCAGTACTTTCCTTCATGAATATGCATGAGGTGGATGTCAACCCAAATCAAAGATTAAGCTCAATCTTGTTGAATGAGTTTAATTACTTGCCTTGGTCAAGAGCAGTGTCTCTGGCTCTAGGTGAAAGGTCCAAGTTGGGGTTCATAAATGGAAGCATCGAAGTACTTGATGTTTCCTCACCAATCTATGAATCCTGGCTTAGTAAGGATCAACTGGTTATGTCATGGCTCCTAAATTCCATGGAACGTAAATTAGTTGAAATATTCAGTTACTCTGAATCTGCATACCAACTATGGGAGACGATCAAGGAAATGTATGGTAGTTAAAACAATGTTGCACGAGTTTTTCAATTAAAGAAAGACATCTCAGATCTGCAACAAGATGGCAAGCCTTTTGTACAACTCTTAGGAAGCATGAAAAGCATGTGAAATGAGTTGGAAATATATCGTCCTCATACAACCGATGTAGCTCTGCTACGAAAGAGAGCGGAAGAAGATAAGATATTTCAACTTTTATCCAGTCTGGATTCAACATATGAAGATATACGATGTCATATACTCATGAATACTGAACTTCCTTCCTTCACCAATGTATGTGCGACAATTCAACGTGAAGAAGTAAGGAGGAAAGTCATGAACAAGGGTACAATGACTAGTTCACCTGAGGCAAGAGCCTATCTAACCAACGAGAGGAAGTACAAAGGGAAGCATCCAAACTTGAAGTGTCAACATTGCAACCATACGGGCCATATTAAGGACACATGTTGGATTCTACATCCAGAATTAAAACCTGATTTTATAAAAGGATAAGGGTTTACAAAAAGTGAATCGTACTGGACACCGTGCAAATCATGCTTTTGCCTCTACCTCTAATGGGTCTGATCCATTCAAAAACTTCACAGCGAATCCAGCTGAACTCATGAATGAGTTTATGTTGTATCTTCAACGCAAGACAGGAGGAGCTAGAATTGACTGTGTGGATAGCATAGAAGAAGGAAACTCGACAGCATTGCTAGGCAAGTTTGTGGGCTTCTTGGCAGATACAAAACTCATACCACAAGAGAACATGCAAGGTATCATAAAAGCCTTTAAAACTGCTCTTAAAATAAATATGTTGCATGATTTTTGGGTTGTAGATTCAGGTGCCACAGATCATATGACAAACCATGTGTCAAAGTCTCATAAGTTTGAAAAATTAGCAAATCCTTCTCAAGTTTCAATTGCAAATGGTGAGAATGTAAAGGTTTTAGGAAAGGAAAAAATAAAATTAATGTCAGATGAAATCGAGTCGGCAGTTTTATATGTACCTTCCTTTCCTTTCCAACTTCTGTCTGTAGGAAAAATCATAAATACCTTGAATTGCTTAGCCATTTTTTCTCCTCACAATGTCATTTTTCAGGATTGTGTCACCAAAAAGACAATTGGTGAAGGGTTTTACTTAGATGGTCTCTATTACATATCCAAGAGCAATCCCAGAGGGTTTCAAGCCAAGTTTAATCCTATCCAAGATAATCAATTGTGGCATCAACGTTTAGCTCACCCTTCTCTACCAATTTTGTCAACTTTATTTCCAAACTTAGGAAATGATGAAATTGCATGTGAAACTTGCCACTTGTCTAAGACCACTAGATTGTCTTTTAATTCTTCCTTGTCTAGGGCTAGTAAGTGTTTTGAACTAGTTCATTCAGATGTATAGGGACCAATTAATGAATCTTTTGATGGTTGTAAGTATTTTGTGATTTTTGTTGATGATTTCTCTCGAGTCACATGGTTATATCTTTTAAAGTCTAAGAATGAAGTTATGGAAGTATTTAAGGACTTTCATAATCTTGTTAAAAATCACTTCTCTTCTAAAATTCAAACCTTAAGGTCTGACAATGGCACCGAATACATGTCCCATATCATGAAACATTATTTGAGCATTCATGGCATTATGCATCAAACAAGTTGTGTTGGCACACCTCAACAAAATGGTGTAGTGAGCATAAAACCGGACTTACTTGAAAAAACTAGAGCATTAATGCTACAAATGAATGTACCAAAGAGATTACGGTCCCCGAGGGTTATGGCGGTACTTACATCATCAATAGATTACCCAGCCGAGTCTTGGATTTCAAGTCTCCCCTAGAGGTCATGAAAGGAAGGAAAATTAACCTTTCACACCTTAGAGTCTTTGGCTGCATCTGTTTTGTATATATTCAATCTCATCATTGAGATAAATTGGATCCTAGAGCTGTTAAATGTATTTTTCTTGGTTATTCATCTACACAAAAGGGATATAAGTGTTATGATCCTCAACTTAGGAGATTAATTGTGTCTAAAGATGTTCGATTTTATGAAACTAACCCCTTTTGACAGCAAGCTCAAACCTAGCTTGAAGGGCACGCCACTCATGGATATAAGTTATTACCAACGACTGGTTGGTAAGTTGATCTACCTAATAATCACCAGACCTGACATCACATATTCTGTAAGTATTGTGAGCCAATTCATGCACTCCCCGACACTTGAGCATTTGACCCTTGTTAAAAGGATCTTACGCTACTTAAAAGGATCAGTGGGTCGTGGTATTATCATGAAGAAGAATGACAACACACAAATCATGGGGTATTGTGATGCTGATTGGGCAGGGAATGCAATTGATCGCAAGTCCATCACTGGCTACTGTACATTTGTCGGTGGAAACTTGGTCACATGGAAGAGTAAGAAGCAAACTGTCATTGCCAGATCAAGTGCCGAAGGTGAGTATCGTGCAATGGCTTCAACTGCGTGTGAGTTGATATGGCTTAAAGGTCTTCTGTGTGATTTAGGTGTTCCTACAACTCTTCCTATGTCCTTATTTTGTGACAATCAGGCAGCTATGCATATAACATCAAACCCAGTGTTTCACGAGAGGACGAAACACATTGAAGTTGATTGTCATTATGTTCGTGAACAAGTTCAATCACAGGTAATTCAGACACATTATACAAGAAGCTTCGACCAACTGGCTGACATCTTCACCAAGCCCTTGGCTTCTTATCAGTTTCAACGACTTTTGTCCAAGCTTGGATCCATAAACCTTCTGGATCCAGCTTGAGGGGGAGTATTGGATATTAGTCCTTAATTCAAGGAATAAAACAAGTACCTTAATTCAAGGAATAAAACAAGGACCTTAATTCAAGGAGTAAAACAAGAAATCCTTAATTCAATGAGTAAAACAAGGAATCATTAATTGAAGGAGTAAATCAAGGAATGCTTAATTTAAAGAATAATTGAAGGAGTAAAATTTTCTTATAAATAGCTATACAATTGTAATGAAAACATGAAGAAAATAATACAAACTAGAGAACTCTTTTGTGTAGAGTTATTTCTTGTTTTTTCAACAGTTATATTTTATGCTTCTAATTTATCTATAATATTATAAATATTACACTTAAAATTTACTTTTTTAACGTGTAGAAGGGAGCTAATGCCACCTCTTGATCCAATATACATCACCCTTGCACCTAACCAAAGCAACAATCAAACCCTTTGAAGGAAATGCATGAAGCATTAAGATAGTGAAGAACAAAAAGAGCCAAGTTGGTGCTCATAATTATCAAGAAAAATGAACCACTCTCCAACTTGTGCATTGAGTTACAGAAAATTGTAGTAGTAATAGAAAATATATCACAAAAGCGTCGAAAAAATATACTCAACCACACAACAACCAAGCAAAGAAGCAACTGGTGGTATTTATTTGATTATTTCTCAAGCTCTTCACCCCCAATTGTAGAAGTTCGCATGTTAATATGAGGCATTTTTTCAAACAGCTAGCTGTCATGCATTCTAATCCGATTAATAGAAAACCTGCAAATTGAGCAAGAAATGAAGAAAACATATGGAAATGAAGTAATGAGAAATACCTAGGATACTCCAGATTCATGATTTCCAATATCAAACTAAAATGAAGAATAAGATAATAAAAAAGTTATAAGAATTGCTTTAGAGATATGCGTCAAATAATGAAGTGTCGAAAATTGAAAGATTAATATTATCACAACACCAAAAATATCAAAAGCATAACATAGAATAATCATTAATTAACGAAAAAAAATGAAGTATATAAATCATAAAAGTAATGAAATGAAGACAAAATTGAACCTTGGAACCAAAATTAAGAACGTTAGTATGGCCTGGCTCCATTGTTGATTGCTTACCATACTTGGAATTGTTGACAATCGCCAATCGATTACTATCATGTTCGTCCACTTGAGCCCGCTTAAAGAGTCTGATTTCCCATGAGAGATGAATGTGAGGCGATGAAAGTGAACCAAAGAGCATAGCCTCGTAGCTAATTGAGGAGATGGTCATATAAAAGTTTAACGTAAAAAAATACTAATATATATCACTTAATTTTGTATACATTTTTATATTCATAATTTTTATATTGTATTATGTCATAATTATTTTTAAAATTGTATAAATTATTCAATTTTTTAAACACTTGATAAAATTAAAGCTGTATGAATATAAAAGTTTATTTTATTAATATATATTCATTAACCGCTTGATTTATGGAAGCAATTTTGATCAAATTTTCTTTGTAACTTCCAAACATGAGGAAAAGCATTTTATCCCAGTTATTTTTCCTTTCAAAAGTAAATTCTAGCATCCTATAACTTATTAAATATTGCAAAATTTGATTTTAACTATTTATATTATATTTTCGATTTTCAATTTTTTTCATTTGATCACTTATTTTACTAAATCGTTTATAAAATCAATTATTCTAACTAAAAAATAATTAATTTTATAAAAAAAAATTAAATCACATGTAGAGTAGTGAAATTATAAATTCGTTATTTAATTTACGATATGTTTTTATAGCTTCACGTATTACACATAACACTTAAATTTTGTTCATTAAATCGACAGTTTTTTATCAAAATAATTAATTAAAAAACATTTCAATAAAAAATTAATCAATTAAAACAATTATTATTTTTTACATAATATTAATCACAAAATTTATCGCATCATAAATGAGATGTAGAATATGATCCGTAATAATCTATTAAGTACTGTTTTAACCAATAAAATCATGTTATCTTATTTATTATCATCAAACAAAATTTGTTAGACATTACCGAATCATCTAGGTATAACCTTCATACATTCAATATATCTTAACTTCAAGCATGTTAGAATACTTATAGATCGATATTTCTTCTTCTTGCACTCTTGTTCAGCAAATACGTAACAAGTAAACTTGTCTTTAGTTAGTAATGAAGTTTTGTGTTTATGACCCGTCATACATTCAATGTATCTTAGTTTCAAGCATACAAGAATATATAGATATTCATACTTCTTTTTGTTGCACTCTCGTTCAGCATATCCGAAACAAACGATATTTTTTTTAGTGAGCAATGGAAACAACTTCCTCTTACTTACTTTATTAGTCTCAACACCATGACTAATATGAGTTGTATGATAATCATGAAAAATATTAGTAGAGGATGAAAACATATTAACATTAGCTTTTGCTATATAAATTTCCAAGCTTAATGTAATGATAATAACTATAATTAATATTTGCATTTTAGCATCTCTTTCTCTCATTTCTCTCGTCCCACTTAACCCGTTATGTCTATAGACATAACTAATTTGGATTTTTTTTTAGTTCAAGGAATTATAAGCAACTTTTAGGTGTGGGATTGGGGTGAAAGTTGTAGAATATTCAATATTACTTTCTCATAATTTGAGAGTGTGATTCAATCAATATGTAAATTTTCGTTAATTAATATAGAATTTAAAAATTTATATACTATAATTACTTTGTTATTTTCGTAATAAAAATATATAAAATATTTATTTTATTTATATTTTTAATTATATCTTAATATTATTATTATTATTAAATAAAATTATTATAATAATAATTTAAGTTATGGTATAATCCCATTAAAAAAATTGAAGACAACTTTTTCAGAATATTTAGAAAGGACCAACAAAATGCAGCCACAAACAATATTAATTATTACATGGGTTGTTTTGAACCTATTTGCCTATACTCTTTGTGTAGTATGAAAGGTTTAGACCTCCCATTTTCCTCTAGGAAATCTTGAAATATTAACTTCCTAATTATTATTTATATTATGGCAGTATTAAATTAACTATAAATAAACTTTATTTGAGTTATACGTAGGGGTAAGGAAATAATGTGATAAATTTATTTAAATCGAAAAATTTAATTTGATTTGTCAAATTAGATTGATAATTTTATCAACGGATTAAAAGATTTTACAATATATTACATCCGATTTAGAATAAATTACTATTAAATTATATTATATTATTATTTTAGTTTAAAAAAACATAAATATTTATAATAATTTAATAATCGTATATATATATATATATACTTCTTATTTTTTTGATTTTTTTAGTTGTGATTTAAAATATTAATATTTGTTATAAAAAATTAATTTAAAATTTTAATTTATGTATAAAGTGTTTTATATATGATAATAATTTATAAATAAATTTTAATATTAGTATAAATTTATTTGATCCAAAAAATTTGATCTGTTTTGATTCAAATTGATTATATTATCGGATAAGATTCAGATTGAAAAGCTTCAAATCTATTTGGATCAAATCAGATTCAATTAAAAAAAAATAAATAGTTTTGATTCATTGTTCATCCTTAATTATATGTATAAGCAACCATTACTAATGTTAATGATTTAGACAAACTTTTTTCATAAATGTTTTTAACCACTTATTTAAGTTTATATAATGATAATTATATATTTTTGATTAATTTAATTTTTCTTATATTTTAAAAGTTATTTATTAAATTTAAATTTAAAAATATAATACAATTTATAATATTGAATTATATTATCTTATGGTTTATGATATTTGTTAGTATTTTTTGTTAAATTTATTTGTATTCGAAACTAACCCAATATATATAATATAGGGAAAAATATATTGAAATATTTTTGATTTTATAAAAAATATGGTTTAATACTCTAGGTTATAAAGTGTGTCATTTGATTATTTTTATACAAAATGAGATAGTTAAAGACTTTTTTATATTTATTGTAAATATTTTTTTATTAATTTTAATAATAAAATAATATTTAAAAAATATAAAATATCATTTCTTATTATTTTCATAAATAAAAAGATTAAAAGCATACATTTTATAACATAAATGACACTCATTATTCAAATAAAATGATATTTTTTACTATTTAATAATACGATATAATATAATGTGTGTCAGTGACACCACCCAGTACTCCTAATCATTATTATTTCACTTTTATACTTTTTTTTTATTGTTGATAAATTATAAATGGAATTATTATTATTATTTTAAAAAAGTTTAATTTTTCTAAAAAAAATATCAAAAATTTACATTCTTCCATTAGAATACCAAATATCAATAAATATGACAGATGGTAGATACTTTATACTTTCAGAGCCTATTAAAGTTTTTATTCATAATGGTAATTCGAACTCAAATTTTTTGTAAATTTAAATAATTTAAATGTCATTAAACTACAAATTTATAAATACCTTAAATTTGTTTCACAAATATGAATGTTAGGGAAAATTTGGACATTATAAAAATATGTAATAATAAAATTAAAAATCAAAATAAATATATAGCGAGAAAATTTGATTTTTTTTTTGGCATTTCCCAAAACGAAATTACCAAAATCAAAAAGACCCGGCCGAGAGCCAAGGCCCAATCCATTCGAGTCCATTGGCGCTTACCCTAATTTCATCTTCTCCCTCTTTAACACCAGCGCAACATCCTCCACTATTATAGTTTTCTAAGCTCCAAATCCGCCATTAACTAAGTCAATTGACTCCGCAGTCGATTCCCCACTCTCTTGCTATTCGCGTACTCCATCAGTCCATCTCCTTCTTCTGTATAAGATACCTATCTCACTTTCTGATTCTCATATTTGTATTTTTAGCTGATTGTTTGAATTAGTTTCTTCGTCGTGCTCTGAGTAGAGGTTTTATGATTCATGGAAATCGAAGGGAAACCTCTCTCAGTTTAATTTAGATTAAGGTTGCATTTGGGTATTGGGTTTTTCGTTTTCGATGTTCTGCTTGGTTGGTTTTTAGTGTTATCCTAACAGGTAATGTATGTAACTTGGTTCTGTGCTCTGTCGTATTATGAAGGTTTTTAACAAGCCATTACTGTGAACACTGAAAAACCTGCTCTCAGCTCCACAGTTTCATTTGTATATTGTGGAGGTATACTAACACATTATTTTATTAATATTCTAACTTAATGCGTTGATATTATATTGCTTTTTAATTGATGAATAATATAAACTCTAAACATTTCTTATTATTATTATTATTATTTTATTTTTGTCGAAAAGATGCTTTCTTTGGAGTGTGCTGCTTCCAAAATCTACTCAGTGAAGACAACACCTTTTTGTAAGCAGCAGAGTACCCATATATCGCTTCTCATTTCAAGCAATCAAAAAGCTACTCTTTTGTTTTCTAATAACGCCATTGTTAAGTACCGTCACCTGTACTCGTTTCCTTCAAGTCGTTGCTCAGTTAAAGCCATGGCCACGAAGGAAGCTGCAGCTCCACAGAGCTCTACCAACTCTCGCTCCCCTTCCTCTGGTATGCTTCTGTTTCTTGCTTTCTATCTTTTATCTTGGTAAATTTTTTATTGTAACTAATTATACGGTTCTTTTTTTTCTTTATGGTTTCGCTTTTTGGCAATGCCTTTCCTTTTCAGTTCTTAAGCTTGTAACTGGCTTGGGCACTTGTTTGTTTGTGTGCATGTTTGCGTTTTTCTCTCTACTTCTGGTCTATTGTGGCTCTCATCCTTCCTCTGGTTTAATTGTTTTGCTCTCATTTTTATCTACTGGTTTTTGGCTTTGATTTTTCAAGGCAAGTACCTATACAGTATCAGTATAACCAGGTACCTCTCTCAAAATTCAGAAGGAGAAGTGCCATTTGGTTTATGGGTTGGTGGAACTTGGAAGTAAACACTTCATTTTGTATATAACGTATACGTGGGTTTTATATAGTTTGGAGTAAAGTTTTCATGTAACAGTAGCAGGACAAGTGTGATAAGGTTTGATTGAAAGTTAATTATGATTGATTTTACTTAACAAGCAGGGCCCCACTATTTATGAAAAACCAATCAACTATTTTTTTTATTTCCATGTTACACCACTTCACCTAAAAACTGTTACACAAGTTTTTTTTAGTGTGGATAAATGTTATGCTTATTTATTTTTTTTGGGTTAAAAAAAAGACTCACTGGATAAGCAGCGGTCATACTATCCTGATCATCGGCTTAGTTGTATGAGTTTAAGCACATCGAGCTTGGTGCACCCACCATGGTTTTAACCCGTGGGCATAATTATGTACCATCACCAAGTACTTACATGGATTCATACCCATAGTAGCGCTCGAACCTGCGGCCTTGTGCGTATCAGCTAAGCTGTGGCACCAACTTGATCATAATGGGCAATGTTATGTGGCACCAACTTGATCATGATGGGCAATGTTATGCTTATTTTGTCACGCCTTTTCTTTGTTGAATTGTTTTTTTTATTGGAAGAAAGTTAGTCTTATAATATTTTATTTTTATATCAAAAGAAATATATATTTTTTAATTCCCTTTTCTTTTCCAGGTAGGAAGCAAGCTTTAATATCATTGTCCGACAAAAAGGATCTTACTTTTTTGGGAAAGGAGCTTCAGGATCTAGGGTGAGCTCAGAGTCAGTTTTTTTCCCTGGGTATTGGAATATTAATAACTATTGTGAGGATGACCCCTTCAGTTTCACATATAGAATTATTTTCGTTTTATTTTTTCATCCATGACTGCAAATTCTTAATTTCCATTTGAACCAATGCAAGTTAATTGGTTATCTGAATAAGTAAGAATGACCTATTAGCTTTCTTTTGTGTAATAATCATAATTCTGAAATTCTGTTTCCACTATTGAATGATGACTTCTGTTTCCTCTAGTTATACAATTGTTTCGACTGGAGGAACAGCATCCACTTTAGAAGATTTTGGGGTGTCCGTTACTAAAGTGGAAGATCTTACTTGCTTTCCTGAAATGGTAAGCCAGTTATGTTCTACGTACTTCTGGTTGTGCATTGGCTAGTTTTTTATGTAGTATGAGTGAAATTTAGTCACTTCACTTTAGAACTTACAATATTTTCTCTTTAGCTAGAAGAACTTGTGCAGATTAAGACCTTCCTTCCAATTATAACAGTCATTATTTAAATTAGTGTTGAAAACAATGAAGTCATTTCTACTGATTCTAGAGTTTTTCCGTTCTTTGTTTTATGAGTTTTCATTTTTATTCTATTTATCACTCATTAAGGCTCTGGTTTGCTCACTTATTTTTTTTTATTTGCTATTAGATGCCCCGGTTGAATTTGATTAATTCTGAAATACCTAGGCTTTCCAGGAGTTGGATCATATACTTATAGTGAACTATTTTTGCTTTAATTTCTGAAATTGATCCCATGGGTGGAATCTGATGATACTCTATTTGGTTAAATAATTTCTGCATCTTGCATGGCATGTTTAACATGTAGTTGTCTTTCCTGCAATGTGAAACCGTGAAAATGCCATGAATTTTTACATGTGGTCTTTTAACTATTCAAGTCAGAAGTCATGTTAGTAGAGAAACACCGAAACCCTATTCTTTATCTAATGTTATTCCTTTTATATGATAGTGGTTTTATTTATTAAAGAAAAGTGTTCTGTTACTCTACTTTATATAGTGTTTGAGAAGTTCTAGTTCTCCTTTCCCATTCTTGTGCAGAATTGTGGTAACTGGTAAGTATAGCTCATAGGAAAGGAAAAATAACGTTAGCCTGAATTCTGTAAATGGTTAAGTAGTTTGTTGTATAGCTCATAGGAAAGGAAAAATAACGTTAGCCTGAATTCTGTAAATGGTTAAGTAGTTTGTTTTTCTTTGTGTTTTCTAGTAAAGGTTTTGGTGCTTTTCTTCTGAACTAGTCTTCATACAAATAAACATATTTAGTAGAAAACACTGAGAAACCAAGATCAGAACTGCAAAGTGTTGACTGTTCAGATATAAGCAATAAGTACTTTGTCTGTAAAATATATCCTGCTGTCTAAACCACACCTAGAAGAGAGAGAGAGAGAACAATTGAGTGGGAAAGCTATTTTCTTTTCCCGGGAACTCTAATTATTAATACATTTTAACTTTAAATTTCAAATTTATTATTAAATGACAAAAAAGAGTTTTCAACTGCAGCTTGATGGTCGTGTAAAAACTTTACATCCGAATATACATGGAGGTATACTGGCTAGAAGAGACCAAAAGCATCACATGGAAGCTCTTGATAAACATGGAATTGGTCAGTTCCTGTTATGAACTTTTTCTTTGTGCTTGAATGAGCTTGATGCTTATAGATATCTCAGTCTTATATTAGTTTATGATATATAAACTTGTTCTCATTGTATTCAGATGGCTTTCTCAGGTACATTTGATTTAGTAGTGGTGAACTTGTACCCCTTTTATGATAAAGTTACTTCAACCAGAGGAATTGTGTTTGAAGATGGCATTGAGAACATTGATATTGGTGGTCCTGCCATGATAAGGGCTGCAGCAAAGGTACTTATTATAACAATGGTATCATATGATGGGTCTAGTACTTCTAGTTGCGACGAAACTAATAATTTCCAAGTTTCGGCCTAAAAGGAGCCTGGGTTTGTCCTGTTCCCCACCATTTAGAAAATATTGGTGCTTTATGCCTCCACAATAGCTTTTTTGCACCTTACTCTGTAACACCCATCGTCATCGTATGACATAACTGAAATATGCTTGTAAACAGAATCACAAGGACGTTCTCGTGGTTGTGGATTCGGAAGACTATCCTGCACTTCTAGATTTTCTTAAAGGGAACCAGGAGGATCAACAATTTCGTAGAAAGCTTGCATGGAAGGCTTTTCAACATGTTGCTTCTTATGATTCTGCAGTTTCAGAGTGGTTGTGGAAGCAGACAACTGGTGGTATTATTTTTTTTGCTTGTCCTTGGTAGATCAAAACTAAATAGTGCAAATTGTTTGTGGCAATATTTTATGGGGTTTGGAGAAAAATAATTTCTGTAAACTCATTTATAGCATTTGTGTATAGTTTAGTTTTGAACTGGGCACTTTAGGTTGACAGTTCTTTTTATTTAACAATAGATAAATTCCCTCCCAGCATTACTGTGCCTGTCTCACTCCAAAGTTCGCTTCGCTATGGTGAAAATCCTCATCAAAAGGCTGCATTTTATGTCGACGAAAGTCTTGCCGAATTTAATGGTGGTGGCATTGCAACTGCTATTCAGCACCATGGGAAGGTCAGTGATGATTGCAACTATGTTCCTTGAGTACTTATTCTCATCCTTTAACCATTAGATGTCGAATATGAAACATTGGTGAGTTTTTTGTTCAGCATTAAGCAATTCTAGCTCATATAGAAGTGGAATTAGTAATGCTGGTAGAGATTAGGGGTCTGCTAAGTATCATTAAAACAATTTGGATCTGTATCTTGTCTTATTGGTGTGATTCTGTTTGTGAGTCCTCGGCGCTAGCAGGTTGTGAATCAGGATTTTGTAATCGTTAATATTATTTGCACTTCCTGCTTTCAGAAATTACAAACAATTTATGTAGCTCATATGGAAGTGGAATTAGTAATGCTGGTAGAGATTAGGGGTCTGCTAAGTATTATTAAAACAATTTGGATCTGTATCTTGTCTTATTGGTGTGATTCTGTTTGTGAGTCCTCGGCGCTAGCAGGTTGTGAAACAGGATTTTGTAACCGTTAATATTATTTGCACTTCCTGCTTTCAGAAATTACAAACAATTTGTGTTGCAAAATGTTTTATTTGTATTTCTGGTATACTGTGTCCAATTGTTTATAAAGCATAACCTTTATCCCTTGATTGAGACAATATTATTGCTCTATGATTATTGATATCATTGATGTACCAAGAAAAATTTTATTCTCCTGCATAACGTATATTTTAGCCGCTCTGTAAGTTATATGAGCATGGTTAATGTCCTGGGCATCCTAGAGAAAAATATCCGATGATCATGTCATTCTTCAGTTAAATTAATGTGTTTGGCCTTATACTTTTTGGGTGCAGGAGATGTCATACAATAACTACTTAGATGCCGATGCAGCTTGGAATTGTGTGTCAGAATTTGCAGAACCTACTTGTGTGGTGGTAAAACACACAAATCCCTGTGGTGTAGCTTCACGGAATAATATACTAGAAGCATATAGGCTCGCAGTTAAGGCAGATCCAGTGAGCGCATTTGGTGGCATTGTTGCCTTCAATGTTGAGATTGATGAGGTCAGTTGAATGTCTTACAGTTTACATCTAATATTTATTCATGATGTATTTATGTTAAACTGAAATGAAAATTACTGTTTTATGGATGTATATACTATTCCTAACGAGAACCATAATTTTGGTGGAGATTTAGAAAATTATTATTATGAGTTCCATTAACCAATAATGTAACCAAGCCTCTATGTGTGCTACACCAAGCCTCATGCACAGTTAGTTAACAGTGTAGAAATCCTTCAATGGGGGAAGGGAGTTCAAAGCAGTAAAAATTTAAGCAAAAGAGTAACAAGTTTGAACTTATTTGGAATTTCAGAGCATGACTAACTTGTTGATAGAAAGTATTGTAGAAGTTTCTTTCTCAATTCGAAATGTAGGAGTTACATAATTACATTGATCTAAAGATTCTAAACCGAACCGAACCCAGTCTACTTGAAAAAGTATTAAAAGCTTTTGCTTAAGTTAGTCTTTTAGTGTCACTGACTAATTTTATAAGCTACTGCTAAGATATTTTTGTTAACATATTTTCAGTTTCTT
The DNA here is from genome assembly GCA_030763125.1 of Hippophae gyantsensis. Taxonomy (NCBI): domain Eukaryota; kingdom Viridiplantae; phylum Streptophyta; class Magnoliopsida; order Rosales; family Elaeagnaceae; genus Hippophae; species Hippophae gyantsensis. The sequence goes on from CM061031.1 coordinate 22,967,822, forward strand.
TGTCTCAGTTTTCTTTGAATTAGTGTTTTTTTTTCTTTTTGCTGCTTCAATAGGCTCTTGCTAAGGAGATCCGAGAGTTCAGAAGCCCAACAGACGGTGAAACTCGGATGTTTTATGAGATTGTAGTTGCACCCAGGTACACTGAGAAAGGGCTTGAGATCCTTCGTGGAAAATCAAAAACTTTAAGGATCCTTCAGGCAAAGAAAAATGAGAAAGGGAAGCTTTCTCTTAGACAAGTTGGTGGTGGGTGGTTAGCTCAAGATTCAGACGATGTTACTCCTGATGATATCAACTTCAATGTTGTTTCTGAGATGGTGCCTTCAGAAAGTGGACTCTCTGATGCTAAATTTGCATGGCTGTGTGTCAAGCATGTCAAGAGCAATGCTATTGTGATTGCAAAGGTACCTTTTTTTATTTTTTTGCTTCTCTTCAAGGATTTTTGTTACCTATCAACATTCTGACAGATGATTGGTGCTCCTGGACAAACATCTGATTTTCATTATTTGATCAGAACAACTGCATGTTGGGTATGGGTAGCGGGCAGCCAAACCGTTTGGAAAGTTTACGAATAGCCTTGAGGAAAGCAGGAGATGATGTCAATGGAGCTGCTCTTGCCAGTGATGCCTTCTTCCCATTTGGTTAGTAACACTAAAGACCTCATTTACATTTTCATTGGTGGATAACAATGATGTGTTTGCTTATGCTTTTGAAAGCATGCATAAATGCTTTTTAGGGCAAAATAGTGCTTTTGAATCAAATATAAATTAGAATGCTTTTAGGGTTTAGAAAACATATTTGTAATTTTTGACAGAAAACACAAATAAGGCATGTTTGGATGTGCTTCTCTTAAAAGTGGTTTCAAGAGAAGCTTAAAATCAAAATTATTTGGTTAAAAGTGGTTTTAAGAAAAACAATTAAGTGTTTGTGATAAAAATGTTAAAAGTAATTTTGAGTAACACTTAATAATTATTTTATGAGAAAAGAGCACCAGTGGTCCTTCAGCTTTAGACAAATGAGTGCATTAGTCCTATAACTTTGAAAAAATGTGAACTTTAGTGTTTAAAGGGTGCACATAAGTGTTGTAGTTTTAGACTTTTAGGACTAAAGTGTACATTTTTTCAAAATTATAAGACTAAAGTGTTCATTATGCGAAAGCTATGGGATCTATCATGCCTCATCCTTATTTTATAAGTGAAACATGCATACAAAACTACTTCTAAAAGTAAGTATTATTTTTCTTAAAAGCATTAATAATGTTTTTCAAAATTTTAGAAGCACTTTTCTTAGAAATTACCAGACGCCTTCAAAAGTGCTTTGGGTCATTAGAAAGTATTTTAAATCAAAAGGATAAGCAATTCCAAGTGGCTCCATAATTTCTTTAAAGCTCTTTTTTTTTCTTTTTAAATTTACTTTCATAACAAGTCCAAGTGAAAATATTGAAACTCTTCGATAAATGATAGGTTTAAAAATCTTGATACAACAAAATGAAAATGGATGTATAGTTGATAAACCATTCACATTAATGTAAACATATAACAAATATATTACCATTTCACCTATCGTGATAGTTTTTTTTATTTACTACACTTTAGTGGATCCGATTTTACTTATTAATAATATTATGTCACGTTATTTTTGTTACGTCTCAAACTCGAGATACATAGTGTTTTCCCATGTAATTATACTTTCTCGTTTTTAAACTATCAGCGTGGAAAGATGCGGTGGAAGAAGCATGTGGGAGCGGGATTGGTATCATTGCAGAACCTGGAGGGAGCATTCGAGATAAGGATGCCGTAGATTGTTGCAATAAGTATGGAGTATCACTTCTCTTCACGAATGTGAGGCACTTCAGGCATTAGTTATGGTTTTCTCTTTGACATTGCTTTTAACCTTTTGCCTCGTATTAGAACCATTGTTTGCTAAAGATGGTGGTTCTAGTAGTATGAGTTGATATTTTGTTTTGCTGTTAAAATCTGACCAATGCATCAGAATTAAGAAAAGCCTTGATTTGGTCTTTGTAAGAGAAGATGAGCAACTATCTCTACACAAATTATACATGCTTATTGTAGTTCATTGTGCATTTTTAAAAAATAATATTCTATCAAATTAGAAGAGATAATTTAAGATTGTTTCGTAATAATTCAATGGTAGAAAATAATATGTAAAAATTTCTTTATAAATTATCTTTCTCAAGAAAAAACATGTGTACCAAAAGGTGATATCCTTGTTTGTTGGGTACATTATTAAATTGTAGTCAATGATAATTATATTATAATTGGTGATGATTTAAGAGGTGTGATGTTATCTTTTTAATACTATAGAAGTTTTTCATTTAACAGAAAAAGAAAATGCATGTGTAACGTTGAATCGAATTGGCAGGGATGTGAGATTTGCACTCCATTAATCAACTTCTTTGTTTAGAGGCAATTCTGTCTGTTATGTTTTAATTTATTATTTTATTTTATTTTTAATTAAATTCTAATAAAAAAGTAAAAAAAAACCATAAATAATTAGATTGTTTTTTGAATTCTTTAATAATAAATAAAGAATCAATAAAAAAAATACTTCTAAATTGATCTCATTTTTTTATAATAAAAATAAATAATTAGTAAGGAATATTTGGAAAATATATTAACAATAATAGTCATAATTTTGTTGTATAATTTTTTAATAAAACGTGTGGCAGTAATTAGGGAGTTAAGGTCCCAACTAAAGGTTTAAATATATTTTGTGAAAAATAACTTCTAGAAGTTTGAGTGTAGCAAGGATAATTTTATAAAGTCATTTTTAATTATAAAATAAAACTGTTTTTTGATACTAATACTTGTTATTTATAATCTTTTGTTAATTTTATACATTATCATGTAATATTAATCATTAACTTTATCCACTAAAAAGTCAACACACTAGCCACGAGCAAATACACTCTTTTTAAATAAATTATATATTTAATAAATAAATATATTAAATAAGGAGATACTTTTTAAAGATTATTTTTAATATAAATTTATCTAATTTTAAATATATGTTTTTGTTTGATTTTTTTTTTAATTTTATGTATTATTCATTAAATTTAAATTTAAAAATATAATAATATCAATAATTCATCTTTTTATTTGTCACTAAATTTATTCCGATTAAATAATATTATATATATAATTTTAAAATAATCGGATTAAATTGGAACCCCTCGTCAGGTATGGACCAATGAGCCAGACACGATACATCGCTTTAAAGTCTATGGATTAAGATCCTATGTATGACAGGCCATGTACGAGCAATTAGTTAATTAAAAAGTTGTCAGCTCAGTTTAACATCCATAGCAGTAATTGATAAATGTTTTAAAGTAAAAACATAAATTAAAATATATTTTTTTGTCAATAATTAAAACTTTTATTTCTACTTGGATCTACCATTGCACATATTTTAACTTTAAAGAATATCTATCAATTTAATATTTTAATCTTCTTCACATTCTACCCGTTCACTACTAAACATTTTAATTTAATCAATTTAATATATATATTAATCGATGAGATATATACTAATAAATAACAGCTTCTATCTTATTAAAATATAATATTATTATACTTATTTTTTTAAAAATAAATAATAAAAAATTAATCGATGAGATATATACTAATAAATAACAGCTTCTATCTTTGTTGTGTCACGTGACTCAAAGAAGAAGACAAAAATGCATTGTAAGATAATCAACTCTTCCTCTGACTTTTTTATTTATTCATTTATTTTTATTGTCAAAAGATAAGACTTTTTATTTACCTATTTATTGACTTCAACAAAGTTACAATAGTTAAGGGTGAAGGTTACGATAACAATGTAAATAATCAATATAAATATTAAAAATATGTAAATTTATATATAGTTTTTGCATACCTCTTTTATATTGTAATATATATCAATATTATTTAAAAAATAATTTATTTTTTTAATTTTTAAAATAATTTTAACACATAATATTATGTAAGATTATTAGTGTAAAATTTTGTGAATTTAAATTATATTAATATTTCTTAATTAGCTAATGTGTAGGTCGGCAAATCGTGTTTAACCATTTTATGATCAATGATCTCACTTCTTTTTGCATGTGTCATGTTATTTTTAATAACAAAATTTTAACCAATTAATTGTCTATTTTTTATAGAAAAAAAATATTACATTTAAAACATAAAATAATAATAATAATCAATTTTGATAAAATATTATCATACTTTTGGTACTGTATAATCTTCGTATCATGCTAACAATTCATGTTGGATATTGTTACATATTTTTAATTTTGTCAAAAAATATATGTTGTTTGCTGTACATTTTTTTATAATATATATTTTTTAAAAGAATAAAATAAAATTATATAAACAATTAATACATAGATTAAAGTTATAAATACAACTGTCATATTTAAATATGAATAAAAGTATCCATAATTTCGTAGATATATACATGATTTTCTAATTAATGAAAGGGCACGTGTATAAGAAATATTGATATTTCTAATAACAAGGCAACTTGAGTCCATTAGTTATAATATAGAATTAACTTCAGACATCCTTGCGAATGGACGAAAAAAAATAATTTGGTTATTCGTATTATCGATTCGTTTTTTATCCGATAAATTTTAAAAATAAATATAACTTTAGATAAAAATCAAATATAAAATAACGGATACGATTATATCGATAATTGTACCCATAAAAATCAATTATATTTATTAAATTAAATTATATATTTATTAAATTAAATTATATATTAATTAATAATTATGATTTATTAAGATTTTTTTTAATATTTTTTTATAACTTTCTTGGATCGTTATCTTTAGTTAAAAAATTGTCTCAAAATGATAACAATTTTAAATATAAATTTTATAATTAAATTCAAAAATAATTATATTAATAATTGTCATTACCTGTGTACCCGTTTCGTGCCCATTGTTAGCCGTACCCCTACTTTTGTTTCTTATCTCTTCTTATATGAGCTCTTTTAGGTAATAAATATTTATGGTAATGATAAAGTTATACCTAAATTTTAGTTTAATATAATTTTTCTTTTACTTATATTTGCATCTAAGAATAATTTGGACATGTTTTATTTCTAAATTTATATCTAAAAGTCTTATATTTTTCTTTTAGTTATTTTCGGGATTCAAAACTTAAAAATTTCAAGACATAAATTATTAAGTTAAATCAAAGATATATTATCTTATTAATAAAAAAAATTGAATATATTTAAAAAAATGAAAGAATTAAAAAAAAAGTTTGAATCATACCATAGATAATTTTAAATACTCTTAGGACAATTTGATGTATTTTCATTTTATTAATTTAATTGTTTTTATATTTTTTGGTTAAATGGATGAAATATAAATTTTTCTAAAGTTTATAATTTTTACATATTGTTTTTTTCAATATCGTTAATTTCTTTGATTTTTTTATAATATTTTTATAAAATTAAATAATTGATATATCTATAAATTATTTTACCAAATAAAACAATATCACATGCTCATATCCAATATAGTAGTATTTCTTTAAAAAATAAAATAAAAAAATAGTATCACATTATTTTTATACGATGAGTTTTTACAAAGGTAGATGAGTCATCAAAGGTAGATAGATGAATGGGTGTGAAAATTGTACCCTCCAAAACTCTCTCTCCTTTGAGTACTGAAAGTAACCTTGTATATATAGCCAAGTAGCCACACACATGTTCATGACACTATTTAATTGAGAGAGGTCCATTCTATAGAGAGAAACAGAGAGATCATCAGAGTGTCTGTTTGTTTGTTTCTTAGGAAAACAAATTAACAAAAAGGTGGGAAAATCCAACTATGGGGAGACCACCTTGCTGTGATAAGGTTGGTATCAAGAAAGGTCCTTGGACTCCAGAGGAAGATATCATTCTTGTTTCTTACATTCAAGAACATGGCCCTGGAAATTGGAGATCGGTGCCTACAAATACTGGTAACTATTAATTAACTTCAAATTTTTTAGTTTAGATCCCCAATATTATCAGTGGCTAAAACTATTTATACAATTTGTTACATTGTGTCTGATCTTACGATTGAGATTTCAATGATCAATTTTCTCTATTTATTCTCTTATAAACCTCATTTTTTCAAATAAAAGAGTGTATTATAATACGTAAAAAAGTTGGGGGCTATTGATCCTGTCCCTCCAAATAGTTTATGACTGTTATTTAATATTTCATTTTTTTTTTACTTTTTGTATTCTTTAAGGGTATATGAATCAAATCCCATTTGGGTTTTTCAATAAATTTGCTTAATTCGTATAAGATTTGTTTTGGGTATTCTTAAGGGGATATAATCCACTAGGCTTTCTTCTTCTTCTTCTTTCTATAATTTTTCTTTTTTTTAAGGATATTAAGGATATTCGAATCAAATATCACAGGGGTTTTTCCTATAATTTTTATTTGTATAATTTTTTTGTTCCTTTTGTTTTTGTATGTTTTTATTGTTTTCATTATATTTTTTTGTGGTTTGGATTTTGGAGTATAATTCTCATGATGATCACAAAATTATCAAAAAGGGTTAATGAGGTGTAGCAAGAGTTGTAGACTCAGATGGACAAATTATCTGAGGCCAGGAATCAAAAGAGGAAACTTCACACCTCATGAAGAAGGAATGATAATTCATTTGCAATCTTTACTGGGTAACAAGTAATCTTCAAATATTAACTTCTTCATTTTAATTTAATTTAATTAATCTTCATTTCAATCAAATTTTTTTCTTTATATATATATATATATATATATATAACCAATTAAACAAAAGCATGATCACAAGCATATAAGTACTAGACAAGTACTCTTGTGGCTGAAATAAATTCAATTTTTTATTTTTTTTAATAATATTAATTGTGACAACAACATTTTTTTTCTTGAACAGATGGGCAGCTATAGCTTCTTACCTTCCACAAAGAACAGACAATGATATAAAGAATTATTGGAATACACATTTGAAAAAGAAGCTCAAGAAATTTCAATCAGCTTTGGAACATCAAAATATGGGATCAAATGATTCAACACTCAATGTTCAATTATTACCAAAAAGTCCTTTTAGTGATGAAAGGAGCTTAGATTTTACTAATAACCAATTAGGTTCAATTAGGGCAAATCAGCCTAACAATTCTACTACTTATGCTTCAAGCACTGAAAATATTTCAAGACTTTTAGAAGGTTGGATGAGATCTTCATCTAATTCAAAGAATAGTACTACTACTAATATTAAAGGAGTAGCACTTGATCATGATCTTGAAGACCTAGAGGATCATAAACCTCTTGAGGAAATCGGAAATTCTTCAGCTATGGATTCACTTCGAGTTTTTGAACCAAAAATCGAAATAGAAGGTGGAGATTTGGTGTCACATGAAGAGTTCGATTCAATATTGTCATTTGAGATTATGAACAATAATAATAATAATAATAATGTGACATCTTGGGAAAGTGGTGATTCTTCTACTCAAAATTATAAAAGTATCATTTCTCGTGAAATTAATTATGAGATTAATGATGCTCATAATAAGATTGATGATGAAGTTGTGGAAATGGAGAAGAATAATATTAATGTTAGTACTCCTCCTATGTCATTTCTTGAGAAGTGGCTTTTGGATGAAAATAGTACTAGTGTTAGTCATGTAGAAGAAATGATGGAATTGTCACCAAATATTTTCTAGTTCTAACACTAGTAGTATTTAGTATTGTGATTTTATCTTTCATTTTCTTAGGTTTTAGTAATCTTTAATTTCAAGGATTTAAAAAATACCATGTTGTTGGAAATTTGGGAAATAAAAAAAAACCCAAAAAAAATAAGTGTTTGATTTTCTTAAGCATGGTTTTTACATTAATCTTTTTTTAATTAGGGTTTCAAAAATTTGGAATCTTTTGCTGATTGTAACCTTCTCTCTCTCTCGAATGAATGAATGAATGAATGAATTATTTCTTGCAAATATAGTGTTTAATTAATTGTAGTTTTTCATAATATCTAAACTAAATTTGTTAGACCATGAAAGTATAGTTGATCATCAATTATTAATTTTTATTGAAATAAATAACCAATGAATTAATTTCCAATTACAAACGATTGAACTTTTGCCAGAAAAAGAAAAATGAAAGTACACAGAATTGAATAAAGGGCCAATTCTTGGTAAAGCACTAATATCTAATTATGTAGCCTTGTATTCAATTATTCCCCCGATCTAAACTAGTTATTATACATTAAAAATATTGAGCAAATATAATCTTTCTTAATTTTAAAAATAAATATTTCTCCTTAAGGAAATGTCAATTTTTCGAAAGAAAAAAAAAAGTAAGTTTATTTTATTTTATTTTATTTTATTCAAACAGTACACATGTGATTTGAAATTGGAAAGTGATGAATCTTATTGTTAAATTACTGTTTACACAGTGAACAATAAAATCTATGACTTAAAACATAACAGTGATGGACTAACTACTACTTAACGGTGAACCACAGAAAAATGTACATTTGTTAGATGAAAAATAGTATATCAAAAAGTGGATGACATTTTTGTATTTTGCAGTAATAAAGTAATAGAATATACTAAGCAAACATACATTTCTCAGAGAGCTATAAGTTACACTAAAATATATGCTATAGCAACTAGCAAGAGTCAAGAAAGAAGTAAAAGGTTAATGATATATAAAACTTTGATTAAGTACGTCATATATGTAGTATTTATTCTATGTTATAATTAAGCACGCTCTAATAAAACATTAAAATTTTCTAATTAATAGATTAACGGACCTAAATAAAATTTTCTAATTAATAGACAATTATATTAGTTAGAGACAAATTAATATGATCACACTCTTGGAATATTTGTCTCTAACTAATATAATTAATATATAATATGATTTTTTTTAGAGAGATATAATTTAGTTAAAAGCTTTTTTCTACCTTCTTATAATTATTCTTAATAATTTTTATTGTTTCAAGCTAGTAAAGTATATTCCATTAATTCCTAACCAGACTACACAATTGATCTCAAAATTTTGTTAAATTTTACAATTTGATTGATCAACTTTTTACTTAATAATATTACATCAAATATAAAATTAAATTTAATAAATTTAATCCAAATTTCAAAATTAAAATAAATATGTATCATAATAATCATAATTAACGTCTTAATAAACTTTTTTTACATTATATATAAGAAAAAAAGTAGTAAGTTTGATATATTTGAAAAAAATGAACATTAAACCTATATCTATTAAGTGAGGTATTAAAAGATCCACTATCTTTACGACCAGAAGTTATTTTTAAAAAAAATACGTCAATCATGTGGTTGACACGCATCATATGTCATTGACGTATTTGACACGCGTCACGTTTGAGTGACATATTTGTCAACAATGATTTTTTGTAATTTTAACATATTAATCTATTATCTTTAAATTAAAATTAAATACGTTAAATTTAAAAAGATAGTTTATATGATATTAAAGAAAAAAAAATTAAGATATTAAAGTATAAATATAGCTGAGAATTTGATCACCGAAAGCAAGAATATAATGTAAAGGGATTTATGGTAAAAGGGTAAAAGGGTAAAAAGGAAGAAGTGGTGATAGAGATGAGATTAGTAAATTGGGGATAGCGTCACGAAAGTCTTGCAGCTAAATGAAGTAAATACTTATTAAGTTTTTGCTCACAAAAGTCTTTTCCTTTACTTTTATGTTTTGTGATAGTCTTTGAACTCCTTGAGAGGAAAAAGAATGTGATCATATTAATTTTAACTTTCGGTGTTGGAAGAAAAGAGAAAAGAGAGAGCTTTCATGAATTAATTATATAATGTATGACTCTCATGGACCTTATTGCCTACCGTGCAAATGCCCTCCAAGCCACACCCACATAATTTACTTAAAATAAAATAAAAAAGGCACACATAGTTTGGGTTTGACTCTTCATACATACATTAGCTTTTTAGATGTAAAATACTATGTAATATTTAAATTTCATATGTATTTCAAATGTCTCCAAACATTTATTCATGCATAAAGTGAAAATTTTTAATTTTATTTAACTATTTTTATTATTAAAATATCTTTTAATTAGATATTTTAATCAAAAATTGATTAATTTAATGAAATATTTAAATTGATGTATGATTTGAATTTTTTGATCAAATTTATCCATTTTTGATCAAAATAATTTATTAAAAAGCATTTAATAATATAGATTGTAAATTGAAATAAAAAATATCAAAATTAATAAATTAATTTTTTTACATAATATTAGTAGCTAAATGAATATCTTTCTAATGAAAATTAAAGAAATATTATCTATCATTGTCGAGCCTACAAAATTATATGTATATAATAAAAAATTATCATATCAATTTAAATTCTATTATATCTATGATATACAACAATGTTAAATAAGAATAAGTATCTCATTCTGTGTGATTACTCTTGTTTCACAAATTATGCATGTATAAATGTTTTTTTTATGAAACTAAATTAATATAATTTGATGTTATTTATATAAGTGATTATTTTATATTAAAATTGTAGGTTCCACCCATATGTAAGGAGAAGAAAATAAATATTTTAAGTATAATCATATTTGATGAATTTATCAAATAATACATATATATATATATTTGTGATTAAAATTTGAGCAGTTATGTGACCAACTTCTACCCACATAAGGGATAAACAATTTTGTGTATACATAGTCAATGTTTTTGCCTTAAAGAGACACACCAAAAAAAGAGAAACAAAGTAAAGCCAAATGAATAATTTCTTTTAATGAAAAATAATGTTTTGTGTGTGAAAGAGTGAAAGATAATATTTAAAAAAAATATTTGAGATATTTTTCTAAAAGAGGAGTGACAAAATAGTAAGTTTGGTAACATTTGTATCACTATTTTGAGTTTATCTCAATTTATTATATTTCTTTCCACTTTATACCCATTAATTTTATTAGTAAAAAAATATTTTTTGGAGTTTGTTCCCCGAACGTAGCCCAAATTAAAGGGTAAATCACGTTAAATTATCGGTGTTATTATTTTAATCTGTTAAATTTATTTTATTTTTACACGTTGTGTCCCAATAACTTGTATTAGATTTGGACTAGTAAAATTCTTGGTATGTTTTGTGATTGTAACATATATTGATCTATCTCATCAGAAAATATTTTATTAAGTCAAGGGCGTATTTATTTGTAGAAAAATAAACACAAAAAAATATTAAGTGAGAAAGTAGATATTGAAAAATAGTGTTGTGTGTGTAAGAGAGTGAAAGAGAATATTTTAGAAAAAATATTTGAGATATTTTTCTAAAAAGAGAGTGACAAAATAGTGAGTTTGATAAATACTTGTGCTTCATTATTTTAGGTTTATCTCATTTTGTAACCATTAATTTTATTAATAAAAGACATATTTTTTTGAAATTTGTCCCGTAACATAGTCTAAATTAAAAGATGAATCACGTTAAATTATTAGTGTTATTATTTCACTCTCTTGAATTCATTTTTACTTATATACTCCAACAAAAATATTATAATTTATTTTAAAAATTATAGAATCTTATCACCATATTAATCACATCACAGGTGATTTGGAATTAAAATTAACAATATAAATTATAAAAATTATTTATAATATCTCTTTAATTAAATTATACTCCAACCCAATGTTATTATTCTTAGTAAATTTATTATAAATAATTATAATTATAATATTTGTATGTAAGTAAAAGTATCATTACCAAAAAATTAAATATAAATTGATGAGAGAGAATATGACGATTCATTTGTTAGACACGCTTCTAAGTGCAATTTGGGACCAAATGAAGACCGACCAATAGTTTGTCAATTTCTTAAAGTAAGAAATAAATAAGTAGAAAATGCATTAAATATGTAATGATTTGAAGAAGGAAAATAAATAAATAAATAAATAAAATAAAAGAGAATTTAAACTCACAATAAATAGGAGTAAAAATGGTGGAGATGCCTCATTTTATTTAGCTTTATTATAAGTTTAGAGGAGAATGAATGCCCTGGCAGCTTTGCCATCATAAATAGGCAAAGCTGTGATCGATCGAGGACAACCTAACAGGAGTTGCTTCATTTATAACTTTCAAAAACCTTTGCAATTTAAATAAAATAATTAGAAACAAATTATTCATACATGCATTATACATAAAATAATTAGAAACAAATTATTCATACATGCATTATACATGGCTAATATGTCCGCTTTTAGCGGAACGGGACTCATTATACGTGGTACAAGATTGTATGTTTTGTTCCACAATTATAAGTTCAATGGACTCACGACTATGACTTGACAATTCAACAGAACTTCATAGTTTTATTTATAAGAAGAAACCCCAAAACGCGTTATGTCATTTAAAGAGTATTCATTCCTTATAAACACATCATCACTTAGACTTTAAGTAATGTGGGACATATATAGTCACATTACATCATACATTTCCACTTAGGAAGTCTTACGTATCTGTAAGAACGCAAACTCACATGGTCCAGTAGAGTCATAACTCTGATACCAACTTATACATGACGATTATTTCGTCCGCTTACAGCATAACGAAACCTATTTTACGTAGCACGAGATTGTTCTCTTTAGTTCATAATTGCAAGTTCAACGGACCCACGATTATAACTTGACAATTCAGTGAGATCTCACGGATTTGCTTCTAAAGAGAAACCCAAAAACACGTCATGTCATTTAAAAAATAATCACCCCTTAAAAGAAAATGTATGACATGTGAAGACATATTGCATCAATGCATGAGACAAAATCTTCTTCTTCTTCTTTTTTTAAAAAATTATATAAATAATAGGCCTAAAATCTATAAAGAAAAAAATAACACACTTTTAATATTAAACGATATCATATTAAATGAATTTTAATATTAAATTAATCTAAATAACTATAGTTTAATTTTAATATTGTCTAATTATACAATATTTAATATGATATATTAAACTTAATTTTTTTAATAATAAAAATATATGAACTAGATATAATATTGGCATATTTGTGATTAAAATCTTTTTATTTTTAAATAATTATACAACTCATATAAACTAATTATGATCTAAATCACACATTTTCTACCTATCTAAATGAGTTATATGTGGTTTAGTAATAAGTTTAAAAGGTGATATTTTTGTTGATTTTTTGTTTTCCTTTAATAAATTAGAAAATAAATTTATGAGCTTCAATTAGGATGATTATTACCAAAGCTACATTAGATCTTATCTTTATTTTGTCCCAACTTACCTGTAAATCCTTCAATATTCAATGTTAAACTTTTAACGCGTTTTGGTCTTTATAGACTTTCCCCACATGAATAAATAATACACATAATATTTTACCCTTTATTATGCTCATTTGTGGTTTGAAAGCTTGCCTAGCTTTCCAATGTCGATTTGCAACGTTTTTCATTTTTGTTTTGTCCTTTATAATATTTTTGAAGACAAATGGTCAAATGCATTTGGAAATATATAAATTTTTTATTTTTTATCCTTTTTAAAAAAAAATATTCTTCTTAACTTAAGATATCAAATTAGGTAGCATATTTTCATTAGATAATCCAGTTAGACACATTTTTAATAATCAATTAAATTATATCACCTATTTACTTTATGTTTCATCTCAAAGTGAGATTAATTACTCTTTGAAAAGTAAAAAATTCAATATATTATAAATTTATAATATATATATATATATATTATTAATAAGTATTATCATACCTACGTAATTATAATTAATAAAAAATTATCATATTAATTATAATTTTGATATAATTTTGATATATAAAAATATTATTTATTTAAAACTTGTTGTAAAATGTATAAACATCGACAAAATTATACACTTTTTTACATTATTTTTAAAAAAATAAGTTAATTAATATGAATTCAAATAAATAAATATTATTTCATCTGTATTTTATCCAATGAAGATAAATAATACAATTTTATCCAATGAAGATAAATAATACAATTTTATCTTAAATTTCATCTAAATTAAATTCACTCCATATAAATTTAACAACATGAATTACATAATTTCGTTAGATTCGACTATTTATATCCAATATCTCTTCATATATTGTTCATCCTATGAAGGTTATTCGATGAAGGATTAATCAATTCCAATCATGATCGATCAATTATCATTCTATCAGTTCATATATCATTAAAAAATATTTTTTTAATTATTATTTATTATTTATTATTATTATTTTTTCTCTCATTTTTTATTAAGTATTTATTTTTTTAAATAAAAAGTTACATTAATTTTAAATTTTATTGATATAAAATATTATTTTATTATATAAACCAATGGAATGAATAATTTGTCAAAGTTCTCCGTTGAGACATCCCACGAGTTGTTATTGAATAATATTTTTTAAATAACATATGTATCTCCACTTTATTTGGATAGTAAATTAAATACTCAAAATAACCAAAAAAAAAAAGTATTATGAAAATAGCTTTTTTTTAATTTTGTTTTTTTATGAAAAAAACAGGAAAAAAAACATAACAAATTGATCCCTACTTTTTCAATTTAGGGAAAAAAGAGAGGAAAAACAGTGAACTTTTGTTTTTTTAATAAGAGCTAATGTGCACTCTATTTTTAGAGATGTAAAAAACATATTTTTATGTTATACAAAAAGTAACATGTATATATTGCATGAGAGGAGTTATAGATAAAATCTCATTTGTTAAAAAAAGAGTTATTACTAATAAAACCAAATTAATTTCTCCAACAATTTTCTTAATTAATCACAATAATCACATTTGAATTCCTTCCATTTTTCTCTTCAAAAATATGTCCCACAAAAATGTTGCTGTGTTTTTACTCTATTTTTTGCATTTTTAATTTACACCTTTAATATAATTAAATATATATTTATAAAAAAAAAGATTAACTTCATGGTTATCTTATCATTTTTATAATAAGTAATAAATTTGTAAATTAACAACCAATTTTAATATTTCAAAATAATTTCATACAATAATATATCCAAAATTATCTCTCTTTTCCTCAATCTCACCCATTAAATTACAACAATTAATTTACAAAACCATCTTAATCTTTTGAAATTATTGAGATAATCAAAAATAATGTAAAAAATACCGATTCATTTTAACAATGATTTTATTGACTTTCATATATAAAAAATTGTATAGATATATACATATCATCGAGATTTTATAGGTATGATTTTAGGGAGTTAATTAAGAATTCTATTCTTATATATGCGTTGTATTTGATCAATCAAAAATGTAATAAAAAAATTTAGTTTATTATTCTTATTTTTAGAGATCACAGTTTTTTATATATCATTGAAATCACATAATTAAACCTACGTTCCATAGACAAAATAATGAAAAATGAAGTGTCTCAATTTAGCCAATAAGATACAATAAGACAAAAATGACAGAAGATTCAAAGCACCAAACAATGAATAACTAAACAAGTGTTGTAATTTAGTTGATTGAGTCTACATCTTCTCGAGGTAAATTAAGAGTAGGTCTTCTTCACACTAAAGGGTTCCTATCAATTAGACTAAAATGTTTTGTGTTCCCACTTCCATGATTCTTTTATATATTTTTAAATCTAAAGAAAAATAACTAAACTATTAACTTGAATTTATTGTCTTTCTTGTAGTTTGAATTGCTTGTCAAACTTAGTAAGAATTTTGTGATTTTCAATTTCATAAGATATTTATAATTTGTTTTTAAATTATTGTATTATATTCCATTAGGTCATATATAAAACTTATATTTTTAACCTATTGTATCATAATTTATTAGGTTATTTTTCTACTTTTTTTAAGGCCCATTTAATTAATTTTTTTTTGTAACGGAAGTCCAAATTTTTTTATTCAATCAATTAAAGATCTGAACGTAAAAGTTTAAAAAAATTATAAAATATTTAATTTTAAATTATTAACTGTAAGACAAATATAAATCTTATAAATTATACTTTAATATTATATTTAATCAATATTATAAATTAACAGATAAACATGGAGAAAATAACATGTACCGTGAATTTTTAATAATAGGAAATACGGATCTTGAAAACAATTTTTCAGAATACACGTTTCAAAAAAGTTAAATAAAAATAAATTCAAAAATTCAAGTGAGTACATATATATTTTTAAGGTCTACGTATTTCTAGGTTCTTTAATTTATAAAAAAAAAAATACATTCTGGTCATATATATTTTAATTATATTCTTAGAGTCTAATTTTTTAAGAATTTCAATCAACTTCAAATATTTTTTAAAGATAAATTCATAATTAAAGAAAAAATTAATTTGAAAAATACAAAAGATAAAAAAATTATAATTGAAAAAAAATATAAATATATTAAAAATATATTTTGATTCCTTTATCAATTTTTTTGTTTTAATCTTAATTGAATAATTTTTTTTTTACATTTTTTTTCTTTCTAAAAATTCCAATTCATTTTTTAATTGTGATTTTTTTTAAATAAAAATCTTATTTTTTTCCTTCAACATTTTGAGTTTATCTAAAATAAGAGAGAAAATTTGGAAGTGAATGAAATTTTTAAAAATTAAGGATTTTCATATATAAATTTTTAAAAAATATATATATAATTTCATTAAAGGTAAAAAGTTAAAATTTATATAAAAAAATCATTAATATAAATATATCAATAATTAAAATTAATAAATTAAAACTAAAAAATCTTAAGATTTTATATTTCGCTATATTTTAAAGTTTTTCAATCGATGTTTAATTGTTTTTATTGATATATTGATCATTTTTTATTAAAAATAAAATGTTGATATCATATCATAATATTCATGATCTTTAACATTGTAGATTAGATAAAAATATATATTGATAATAAAACAGATAGATCATCATAGATTAATACTTAAATGAAAAATTATTTTAAAATAATATCTAGATAAATAAATAATATAAATATATATATTTTTATTTGAAATAACTATTAATAAGAAAGATAAATATAACTAAAACAAATTTATCAGAGATGGATTCACGCAGAAGAAGGTCTCTTTCCAAAATAAATCAAATTAATTTTTTAAAAGTTTTACAAAAAAGATAATAAAAAAAATTAACTAGTGATATTTTAATATTCATGAGTGCTTAAAATATAAACGATTAATTGGTATTTTAATAACTATTAATCAATAAAGTTTGAATATTTGAACAAAAAATAATAAAAATAAACTTGAACAAAGAAAAAAACAAATATAGAAGGATAAGGAAAAAGTAAATTAATTTTCTGACTTTAAATAAATATTCTGACGCAAGGGTATAATATAACAGATCATTCAGGCTATAACCAGAAGTTTAAGTCACTGAGCCTCTGCCAGTTTTGGCTTCAGCCTTCAAGGACCAATTAATTCAATTACTGTCACTTTATATGTTGAACCATTTAAACTGTCATTTTCCAATGAATGTACTGTAATGTTTTTACATATAAACCATTTTAATTATTTTTTAAATTATTTTAATTTTAATTATTATTATTATTATATTTAAATTAAAAATTAACTAATTTATTTAATTTACTGTAAAAAATTTTAAACACATCATTATACTTTTATAAAATTTGATTTTTTTTTAAATTGAGATATTTTTGAACATGAAATTTTTGTGTTAAAAATAATATTTATAAAAATTAGTAAAAAATAAAAAAAATAATAAATTTTCAACAATGTAAATTTTTATATTACTATTTTTTTCTGATTTGAATATAATAAAATAAATTTATTAGGTTTAAAAATAAGTTAACTTGAAATAAATCACTAAAAAAATTAACTTACAAAAGAAAATTATTTAGGAGACTTAATCCTATATAATACCTCCAATTTTTTTAATTATAAATAAATAAAAAATTGAGAAGTACAAACACCGACAGATTGGATAAATGCTACTTTCATTCCTGAAACTTTCCTCAGTTTTAAAATTCAGTACTAACCGATTATACCATGTTGAGTTATATAAATATTTATAATTTGATTTGATTTAAATTTTATTTTATAATATATTTAAATTTGCCCTATGTTTTTAGTTAAATAAATTTTATTTATTAATTTTATTAATTTCTTGATTCTTTACTTTCACATTATAAAATATTAAAATATTTGGTTACGACAAGTGTGTAATTATACACATGCATGTGAAATTTGTATAATTTTTTTTACTTCTTACTTTTTCTCTGGCTAGTAAGACTCATGTTTTAAAGTGAACTTTATATTATGAAATTCATTTATTTAAAATTCAAATATCTATGTGAATTTCCTTAAGTAATAAAAAATATAAATAATTATCCTAATATTATGATAATAATTTATAGCAAATTTAGTTTTTATTTTATTTTATGTATCAAATAAAATTTAATGACGAAAATTTAAAATAACAAAGATAAGGGAAAAAAGTATAATTATTTTTCCACGTATATTTAACAAATTAATATTGAACCCAATAGCTTGAGAACTTTATATATTTTTTTTTCAAAAAATTATTTCTAAGTAACCAAGACGTGTAATGGTATAAATAAAATATGAGAAGATTTCTACATAATACTTATGAGTATGGTTTTCTTTTGATAATGCCATTGTTTATAACAAAAAAATTTTAAAAAATTTTTTTAATATTAAATTGTAATAACAAATTTTTTAATTATTTTTATGCTTTGAAAAATTAATTATATCTTTCTTTAACTAAAGTATTTGTATTACTGTGTAGTGTTTTGTATTAATGGTTATGGTCCATATGTGTGCGTGCGAAACATTATCTTGATATGATTTTATGATAATTTAAATTGTTAGGTTTATTTATTTTCTTTGCTCATAATTGATCTCTCTCATCTTAATTGCTCTGAAATGTGTATCTACGTGTGTTCATGTGTGCTACCTATGAGAAATACTAAAGGGAAAAAAATTTGGACTCGAATTTATACTTATCCAATACTAAATATTTATATATGGTGTGTTTTTTTTACACTATAACGAGTATTTAGCGGTTATATAAATTAAATAATATGTTATTAAATAATTATAAAAATAAAAAAAAATATTTATTTTAAAAAATTTAATCACATTGTATACTAATGTAAATTTATATGAAATCATAGCATATTTTTTAGGTAAAATTGTTTTGAAAAATAAATAACTACATTTCAAAAATTAATTTATAATGTGATATGTGTAAATTCTTTTTGAAAATGAATAATTTTTATATTTTTAAAATTATTTAGGTATATGTTATTAGAGATGTAAATTGAGTAATTGTATTCTATATCATAGAGAATACAATTACTCATTACTTCAATAATACATATTATTTGAGAAAAAGAGAGAGAGAGATATAGATGTAAAATACAAATACGATTGAAAAAATTATGGGTTCTATAATATATGAATATGTATAGAATATTGAGTTTACCTCTCTCTCTCATTAAGAATACATACTTTTCAATACTCCTTAAGTATAAAAACAATCTCCTAACAAACTGTTTTATCTCATTAAGATTTCATCGCATCTCATTCATCTCATTTGTATGTTTACTAATCCATATAATAGTAATTAATCATAATGTGAATAAACATGAATTGGAACGGAGAAAATTACAAAATTCATTTCATTTGTTTATGTTTATTAAAGATAAGTAAAGAATCAAAATAAAAATATTAATTTATTTGAATATCTTTTAAAAAATAATAATGTAAAATATTAAATAAGTGATAGTTTTGTAATTGCATCTTATTAATTTAAAAAAGGGGATCAATACCAAGAAAAAATAGAGAAATAATAAATGTGAATGACTCCTAAATTTGTGAAGTCTTTATTCACTTGTCACCATACTTTTATGGAGTAAACAAGGGAACGAAAATGACCCCTTTTTTCCTTAATTTCTTTCATTTTTAGTGATTAATATATATATTTGATTATGTTTTATTTTTATATTGTTTTTGTATTTTTATTTGTCTCATTAATTTTACTCATTTATGATATATGAAAAATGAGATATCAAAGCATGTATCATTATTTTATCATCTCAATTCTTTAAAAATAAATAAGATAAGATATGATTAGTTTATAAAATAAATCGTATCATATATTTTAAAAATTTATCATCTCAATTTATACCATAATTATGTTATAATTAATATAAATATAAATGTGTATAAATTTGTGCATCATATTGCTTAATATGTTAAGACTCACTATTTTTCATTTTCAAGCTACATTAACTATCATATAAACTATAACTTTTTTTTAGTTTGAATATATATACCTTAATTATCATATAAACAAACAGGAACAATTTTTTTCGAATATATTTGATGAATTTTCGTTCTGATATAACATTATTACAATAAAAAATATTTAAGTTATTTTTTCTTATGACTTATAATGAATTTAAAGTTAGTATGCTTATAAACCGACATAAAATTTAAAGTCTATTCAAGTTAAAAATTGACTTTAAATTAAAAAATACTAATAAAAATAAAAAATAGTGTCAATTAGACATGTCAACTGACACGTAATGTAGTGTCGATTTTATATGTCAATCGATGCTGCACGTGACATTGTTTCGGATGACGCATAGAATCGACGCAATGCCACGTATAGCAACGGTTGACACATAAGATCGAGGTGTCACATGTAGCTTTAGTTATACATGTCAATTGATGCTACACATGGCATATAGCGTCAATTCAATGTGTCAACCAACGCTACATGTGACACTAGCATCGATTATACATGTCAATTGATGCTACACGTGACGTCGCGTGTTTGATGCATAGAACCGATGCTACGTGCCACACATAACATCGGTTGACAAATATAACATATATTAACTTGATTTTTTTATCAATCATTGCTCTATCATTGTCCATTACCAGTACCTTTTGATGCTATCACAATCCAAGAAATTGTTGGACAATATGTAGATTGGTTGTCAAATTAAGTTGTGCTAAATTTTGACATAATATTATTTATTTTTATTTAAAATAAAACTTTTTTACTACTTGTATTTTATTATTCCACTTTTATTATGAATAATATAATAGCTCTTGTTTAGTCTATTATATCGAAGTTGGTAAGTATCATAAATTTAAGAGAGCAAGTACTTTAAATTTAAGATATGCAAAGGAAGTATCTCACGGTAAATTTGTATTTAGTAAACAATCATCATACACAAGCCATTTAAGAAGCTATGAAAAAAGTATAATTATAAGTATACTATAAATTTCAATAAAAATATTAATTCTTTGATGATGATTGTTACGAGCAAAAATAGTATGAATGATAGATGAATTGTGTCATTTTTTAAAGAAATATCTAGTATAAACATTGGACAAGCTTATATATTGATAGAGCGTATATTGTAATTATTTGAGTTTCAAATGATCTATTTAAGCATGATTCAAGTATGGACAATGTGAGTCCTCAATTAGTAAATAACTTTCAATTATGTATAACATATACTTATGTGAGGCCATAAGAACATTGAGGTAATATTACATATATACTTGTTAAATAATTAATATACTGATATTTTAACATATATAAATTATTTTTTGTAAATTCATGATATTAATTTATTATTTTGAATTTAAATACATATAGTTTTTTGATTTGAGTAAAAGATGTTACTATAAGTAAATTTTAGAAGATTTAAGAGAGATAAAACATATGTTTTAAATTATAAGATCGCGAGAAGAATAAGAAGAAAAATATGATGATATGAAATAACATTGATATCTTATTATTATATGTTTATCTTATAAAATTGTATATAATTTTAGATACATGTAATTCAAATTATATCATGAATATCTAATAACTTTATTATCTTATTAATTATCTTAAAATCTAAATTCATCCACTCAACAAATTGAAATATAAGTAAGAATAATACTAAATACACGTAAATATAATTTTTAGCGTAAATCAATAATACGGTTAAAATTTAGAGAAAATAAATATTTTTATTCGACAAAAATTATTAAGATAGATAAATCCAAGCAGGAAGCTAAACTAAAATGAAACCAATCACATCACTCTCACATAACTATCAAGTATCAAACCTACCTAACAATGCTGGGTTGGCATGTAGTGAGTTAAAGAGCCAGCCTTTTATGTTGTTATGATCTTCATGAATAATCAGATCCCTCTTTCTATTCTCTATATGGGACAATGCAAACAGGTTTACTATAATTATACCCTAATTATTTTTTTATTATTTTTAATAATTTATTCATTTTATTATGAAAAGTTAACAGAACAAATACAAATGATTAAATTTAAATTATTATTTTTAATTTTATTTTATTTATCAATTTTGTATATTATTAAAAATAATCTATAAAATTAATATTTT
This sequence comes from Hippophae gyantsensis, assembly GCA_030763125.1. Taxonomy (NCBI): domain Eukaryota; kingdom Viridiplantae; phylum Streptophyta; class Magnoliopsida; order Rosales; family Elaeagnaceae; genus Hippophae; species Hippophae gyantsensis. Next base: position 22,990,266 of record CM061031.1, read on the forward strand.
AGTTAGAAAATATAGGAAAAAAATACTATCAACAGTGTGGAAACTCTCATTCAATATCAAACCACAACAGTTTGCAGTTTCTTATTTGGCCACGTAGCTACCTTGCTCCTTTTGAATGGCTAATAAGAAATAAAGTCAACTCTGAAAACAGAGACTCTTAAAGCCACAAAGGCACACAAAAGCTAGATGGACCTATAAAAAAAATCCGAGTTATTGCTCAATAAATTACTGATCCCACTACTTTTAATGCAATTTAATCTCTGTCCTATCCAAAAAAAAAAAAACACAAATATGTAGGGCTAGTCTACAAAATCTTTTTCTATTTATTTAATATTGAGGGTGGGGATCAACATAGGTGCTAATTGCACATAAAATTGTACAAATTATTAATTCTAAGATTCCAATAAAAAATGAATGTATTAGAAAACATATTTCATTTTAATTATATAAATTTTTGAAACTTTTTTAATATAAGATTTGTTTGTACATCAAACAATAAACTTTTAAATATTAACATATCTAACTTTTTTAGACTCAAATCATGTCATATACCAATAATCAATTATTTAATTACATTTTATATAATCATATTAAATTCAACAACGTGATAAAAAGACGTAATGAAATCTACACTAACTTAACACAATTTTAGAATCCATATGAATCTAGAATAATTTCATAGTAAAATTCTCGTTATTTTTCAATAATTCCATAATTTTTTAAAATTTGAATAATATGTTCTTTACTAAAGACCACCCATCGAGTCGAATCCACCTCAATTTAAATACACTTTGAAAGTCCATAAGAGTTTAAAAGATTATTGCATAATTTTCATTATAATACAACCATAACTTATCATTTATTTAGACTTACCAAATATACTTTCTATACAGATTGATTTTAATCTTAAAGAAAATTTTGTATGTATCTACGTAAAATAAAATGAATCTTTAATTCTAATAATATTTATTGCTTAAAATTTCAAATCAATAATTTAACTCTTCGTATATTTTAAATTTGAGACATATTCCCACTCCAAGACAAACAATTACATCAATGAGTACATGACATATAGCATTATTTTTTTTAAAATGGATTGATTTTGACTTTTAACTTTAGTTACATGTAACGTGAAAGAAAGGAAATGAATAAATTAAGTGTATATAAATATAAATATATATATATATATATGTAAGATTAGCATTTCTCTAATAATTTTTTAAAATATTTCTGGAGTATGGAGCGAACGGTATTCTTGAAAATAGAAGAGATTCATAACATTGGATATACTCAAAATATGAAATTATCGAAAATATTAAGGACAATGTCATGACATTTTTTTTACATATTTTTGTATTAAGATGTGATATTTATTTCTTTTAGTAAAATTATTAAAAATATTGTTATCACTTAAATATCATTTAAATATCTTTTTTAACTAAAATATCTTAGATATTGTAGATATTTTCGTTAAAATATTATTAAAATATCAAAAAATATATTAAAAATATTAATTTTTGATTTATTTTTCTCTTTTTTCTTCTTCTTTTTAAATAATCATTTCAAATTTTTTTTCACTTTTACATAAGAAAATATATATTTTTTCTTGTTTATATCATATTTTCTATACATATGAGTACTTTTAAAAACAAACAATTAATGAAATTTATTTTTATAATTTTTAGATTTATCTATTTATAATAATTACAATTAGATAATTTATTTAATTATTTCAAGAACTACTTATTCTATAATATTAAGTAAAAAATAATATATATTTTATTATATAATATTTTAATTAATTGGTAAACTTATTGATTAATATAAAAATTTATGTATTTTAAAAAAATATTAAATAAAAAATTAGTTTAAAATATAAGTAATTAATTTTTTTGATAGTTTATAAATATTTTCATATTTTTAATAAAGTTTTCATAAATTTTGTGATTTTTTTCAAAATTTTCATCGATAACGATAATATTTTCGATATTTTTATAAAAATTATATCTCAAAATTTTTATCGACATCGATATTTCAAATCTTAGATATACTCATATAATTCATACTCTATTCTCTTCTAGTTTATATATATATTTAATTTGTTTTAAATTTATATTTCTTAAAAAAACGTCTTTTGAGATGGCAAAATTATTAGAGAAGTCTTTTGATTTCCCAAAAACTCAAAAATATCCTTCAATTTTAGAAAATATGAAAACATTTTAGTTCTATTATTATTCTATTGCAAAAATCTTCTTCAAATTTTTTTATTTTCTTTTTCTTTTGCAAACATCTTCCTTAAAAAAAATTTGAAATAGTGATAAGAAAGGGTATAATTGTTATTTTTTAAAGATGTAAATTTTTTTTGTTATTTAATAAAACATAAAAGAAGGTATTTATAATTAATCATTTGGAGAAATTAGAAAGAAAAAAATTTCTCTATAAATTGGATGGATAGGAAATGGGTTGTTTATCGTGAGGTTGATATCTTAAGATTTTTTTTTATTTTTTCTATTAACAATTGAGAATATTAAATACTCTATTTAATTTATTAGTATATATTTTGATTAATTTTTACATTAATTTATTAAAAAAATTATTAAATTTAAATAAAAATATATCAATAATTTAAATGTATATATTTTATGTATTTTAATTAAAAATAATAATAAAGTTAGTATAAATTGTAGTCCAGTGCATTTAATTGCATTCAAATCAGGCTGAGTAAATAATGGGCCAGCCTTAGGAGGTTTCATCATAAGCATATGAGATCACATCATTGTTACATCAAAAGGAAAACATCAACACACTCTCTCTCTCTCTCACTAAAATAATTAGCTTTTGATGAACAAATATCACTTTCAACAACAATAATAATGCAGACCCTAATTAATTGGTTTATTCTTATTAAAATTAGAAATCTCCCTCAAAAGTTGAAAAAGATTTGATGTTAAGGTTCATTCTTATCCTAATTAGCAGCTACATGTGACTTGAATTTCTTATAAGAAAATCTGCTTGGCATATAGATGATGATATTCAAGTTTAGTGTTGCACTGGATATTATATCAATTGATTATCGCTACTAATGTCATTTTTTCAAATATCGAGATTTTCTAATTATTTGTGTTTATTTTTAAATTTTAACCATCTATTTTTATATATATTATATATAATGAATTTGAAGTTATTAATAAAAATAATATTTAATTTTAAGATTAATAATGTATGATTTATATTTGATAAGTAAAATTAAAGACAAGCAAAAAATTTATACTTTTTTTTTCAATTGATTTTGAAATTTTTTAAACATGAAGTGAACAAGTTCAATTTTCCTCAGGTTGAAATGAGCTTTGCTAAATTTGATCTTTTGTTATATAACTTTTTTACAAAATTAGAAATAAATTAACTCTAATGTTAAAATAGTACGAATAAAGTGTAAATTTGTAAAAGGGTAAATTACAAATACATTTCTTTTAATTTTTTTTTTTGGAAAAAAGAGGAAAAAAAACTCAATTGATTTGAAAAATAATAATTAAATTCTTTCTTGTCACTATTTATTGTTTTTTCAAGAAAAATATTTGCAAGAAAAAATAATAAACTCAAGGGATTATAATGTAATAAAACAATAACTAAGGTGATGTAATTGCTTATTTTTCGAGGAATGTTTTTATACTTTTTGAAAACCTCAAAAATTCTGTACTAATATTTCATTTTTAAAAAATAAGTGACCACTCTTCATACTCTTAAAAGATGTTCACCTTTAATCATCTTATTATATTTTTAAAACAAATTCATATCAAAAATGTGTTTAACGTTTTCTCAAGGATTGACAATTAGAATGGACAAGTTAAAAAAATCAATGTGAGAGCAATCATTAAATGTGTCCTTACTTGAATAGAATAAAAATCATGTTATATTATATCACTTTATCTTGTTACATTTCAATTCAAAAAATTCTAAGATTTGTTATCTTAATAATAACACGATTTTATTTTTGTTACATTTTTGATACAATGCTATTTAATTGTGATTTTTGACATGTATAATAATACAAGTGTGATATTCAAATGATATTTTTGATAATTAATTCGTTAATTATTTTAAAATATTTTCTAAATATCATTTAATTTAATGATTATCTGTAAATACCCTATAAATATCGTATATATATTACATATACGTTACATGTAAAAAATTTACAATAAATAATAAATTATATCAAATTAATATTTTTTTTAAATTAAAATATCATTAAAATATTATCTTAAAAATTTAGATAAAAAAATATCAAAAATAAAACTGTCAAAATTAAGGTAGAGATAAATATGAAACTAAAACATGAATATAACAACTTTCGAGTTCACGTAAATTTTTTTTATCTCATTTGTGTTAATTAATGTATTTCTTTAATTTTATATATTTATTTCCCTTAAAAGGGTTCTGTTATCCTCTATTCTGGGTTTGGACTAGCATATTAATCTTTGGCCAATTATCGACCCACTTTAAAAACTGATAGGCTAATTCTAAATACATCCCTAGAAAGCTTCCAAATACATACCCTCAAGACACATAAGCCTGATGATTTTACTCATTAAAGGTATGCATTTGAGGTTTCAAGGATGTAAGTAGAATTTGCCAAACTGAAAACTACACATCCAGCTTGGACAGTATTCTATATAAGCCCAAGTGTATAAATACTGATGAAGTTTATCAGATTTAATGAGGAAATTTTTGTTTTTATTAGTATATTTTCTAAATAATCGTTAAATATTTAATTTTTTTTTACATATAATGTAAGACCGATATATTTGAAGAAAAAACTTCATAACGAATTCCGAACTCCAATAACATTTAATCACAACAAATAAAGTTTAATCTTAAAAGCATTACATATGTAAAAATAGAAGAATACACCTCCTATGCCATATAAAATAAAAGGTATTAACTTTTACATTTACAAGATAAAGCTTGCAATTTGACTATAAATAATTTTAAATTAAAATATAAATTAATTTTTTGGGTTTATAAGTTTCACTCCCTCAGAAATATGAATAAAGTTGACTGAAACTGATTTATTATACATTTTGGGTCCAAGATGCCAAAATGTATTATTATAAATAGTGTTAAAAATTCAATGAAAACTCCTATGGTGAGATGGTACATGGAGTATTAATTTTACACAAGTTCTAAACTACAAAGAACGGAAGGAATCAAAACTTTTTACACCATCTCTGTTTCACTACAAATGTGAAATTGTAAGTTGAAGGAGCCAAATTTCTCTCTCTATCATTACAAGAAAATTTTACAAATTCTGTGATACTTCAGCTCTAAATAACCATGGGAGTGCAGGGTTCGGATATATGATATGGATGACTGACGTAAACAGAAACATAAACGATGCTCCTGCAAGGGAATGATGAGATTCAGAAACTGTTTATGAAAGGAAAACTCTTCTCCTATCAACTGATGTAGCAAAATGCGATCATATGAAATAGTTGCGTCCACTTTAAGCACTTAATCATATTCTGCCACCTAATACGTAGTACTCGTTTATAAAACAGATTGATGGAGGAAGATAAGGTTGTTAAATTTGTTTACCTTATCAAATGAATTGGAGGGCAAGATATAAATTGATAACGCTAGGGCAACTCAACATTGTGATGATTTGACTGACCAGAATATTTAAACTATGTCTGCTGCATCTTTTGAGCATCCTCATAAATAGAATGGAAAAGAACAGTTGAAAGGTACCTCTCACCGAAGCTTGGAAATACAACCTTTGACAAGACCAAGTGTTCATGAAAATAAACTATTATCAATAATCAGAAAAATCGAAAATTTGTGTTCTTGTCAAACACATTTGCATCAACTTGCACTGTTGCACATACCAATTGTTGTCACTAACATCAACAAAGCTTAACGAAAAGTTTGAGATTCGAAAATCATTTTGATGCTCTCATGGATGGTAAAAATAAAATAGCAATAACAAAGGGAATCTATGAGTGTATTAAAGGAATGTCTGCACATACCAGTGAACTAAAGGCATGCGTTAAAGAAAAAGAAACCAAAGTGCAGAACAGAATAAAGCTTAGGGGTGTCACAGGAAACCTACCCCTATAAGTTTTCCAGCATTTTCGGACCGTCTTGCGATACTTAGTGCAGCAGCTGCAGCAGCTCCTGATGAAATCCCAACCTATAAACGAGTGTGAAATGATCAATTATTAGAGAGAACCACTTGGCATACATATCAAAGGTTTATGAATTGAGAATTGAAATTATTATAACAAACAACAAAATCGAAATGAATGCATAGCTTTAATAGGAATATTCACATTACCAGTAAACCTTCCTCTAAAGCTAACCTCCTTGCCATTTCGACAGCTTCATCATTGGTTATCTACATATTTTTATTCGACACATCATATCATATAGTTTACTGTTTATGCAACAAAGTAAAGGTAATTCGTTTGATAACCATTTTAATTTCTAAATTTTAATTTTTTTATTTTTTTCCAAATTTTAAATCAATCAATTTGATAACAAATTCAATTTCTATTTTTAAACTTTTGATATTCCTTTTCAAAATTGGTAAAAAAAATTCAAGAAAAAACTCATTTCATAATTGCAATTCGATAAGCATGTATAAAAATATTATTCATGAAATTAGCTTTAAAACAATTATGCAATATTTTTTTTTATTTTTTTCAAAAGAACAGAATAAAGAACTTCATTACAACCGAAAAATTATAAAATACAAATTGAATTTATTATCAATCAGATAGTTAAAAAGTGATGGGATGAAAAATAAAACATGCATAAAGCATAGGAAAAATTAGCATAAATTGTTGGTAATACGCTATCAAATCCCCTAAATTATTTTTTATCACAATAACCTCACTTAAATTGTTGATTTTTTGCAAATATCACCACTCAAAAAGTATGTAAATTTTCTCTTAAAAGGGATACGACTGATATTTCTAAAAATATGTGGAAGTTTAATTACCTTGATAACCTCATCAAGCAAATCAACATCCAAAATACTTGGGACATAACCTGCATGACATGCTTGGATAAGGTGAGTAAAAGAGACACAAGAACTAGCTGCAGTAACTACGCAAAGAATTTGATAGAAAATAAATGGAGACCAGCATGCTGCTCTTGACCTGTATTTTCTCCTAATATAACACCCCTTTCTGCAGGTTCAACACCTACTACCTACACGAGGAATTGCAGAACACAGCACTAAAATGAAACAAGAGAGAGCAAAATAATAATAATAATAATCCTGCAAAAGAAAATAGTAGCTGAATTTCAAGGACCTTCAAATTTAAAATATAATCTTATCACGTATGGATTACTTTACAAGCTTAAATTTTCTTGCACCTTTAAAGCACAGGTTTCTATGGGCATTTGATTTAGGGTCCGTTTAAATATCCTTCTCTTAGAAGTGGTTCAAAAGAAGTGATTTAAAATAAAGTTATTTAGTTAAAGATAATTTTAAAAGAAGCATTTAGGTGTTTTGAATAAAAAATTTAAAAATGATTTTGAGTGGTACTTTGATAATTACTTTTGGATGGGAGTATGCACTCAAAACTACTTCTTCCAAAAGTGAGTACTTAAAAGAACAACCAGTACTTCTCAAACTTTTGAAAGCACTTTCCATAAAGATTGTCAAACACCTTTGAAAGTGCTTTGATCCATTTGAAATCACTTTCAATCAAAAGGAAAAGCAGTTCCAAACCGACCCTTAGTTTCACTTATCTTTCATAATTCTTCTCACCTCACTCTAACAAACAATCAGATTATTACTAGGACAAATTCCTAGAAACAGAAAACAATAGAATTTAAAAGACCTTTAGTTTCATTTATCTCTTACAATTCTTCTTGCCTCACTCCAACAAACAATCAATTGATTATCAGGACAAATTCCAAGAAACAGAAACCAATAGAATTTAAAAGATGCTTAATTCTAAACATGCCACTAAATGAAGCACTAGAGGTCGAGTCTATCCATTGTTGAAACAAATTTTATGTTTTCATATAAATGCATACCGCACATATATATGCGCACATTTCATTGACAATCAAAGATTTCAAACAAACCAAGGGGTTCCAGATTTTCAAATGAACCAACTCATCACCAACCAGACTGATCAGATCCAGTTAGATTTTGAAACTTGGACGTGACAGGGTGCAACTTTATACAGATGTATCAAGGTAATTATATAGTAGGTCTACAGAAAACATGCAAACCAAAGAGCAATAAATATTGCTTGGAATTCTAATACCACTTAATTAATCTTTCCAGCAATTCATTTTAGAATTAGTCATCACACTTTTCTCAGCATTTTTATATTTCAAATACTTAAAATTACACTAAATGTGTGGATATTTGGAACACGTTAAAGAATTGTTTGAAACCTTTATTTCTTTGTTCATTATTTTCAGGTAACGCCCAGATCCTGTAATAGTACCACCAGTTCCAATTGCAGCAACTAATATGTCGAGACTGCCCATGGTATCCTCCCAAATCTCAGGCCCTGTAGTTTCAAAGTGGATCTGTAATTCACAGATTCTATAATCAATAAAGTATTTGTATGATGCTATAATTTGATCACAGATATCAAGAACAGAAAACTCTGATTAATAAGGTCGGGTTGAAGATAATATAAATAACCTGGGCATTAGCAATATTATCAAACTGTTTCAGCATATACGAGTTCGGTGTTGTGAGGGCAATTTCTTCAGCTTTATCCACAGCCCCTTTCAGACCCTTTTCTGGGTCTGTCAAGACAATATCTGCTCCAAATGCACGTAAAAGAATCCTCCTCTCAAGATTTATGGATGCAGGCATTGTGACAATGAGTTTGTACCCTTTAGTTGCTGCAACAAAAGCAATACCAAGACCAGTATTCCCAGTAGTTGGTTCAACTAATATACTCTGCACAATCAACAAAGAAGAGAGTGGTTCTGTCCAAAATTTTAGGATTCCACTAGATGACATAGCTTGCAAAAGATAAAAGGGAGATATATTTGGCATGTAAACTTCTTATACTAAGCCAACAACACCTCACCTTTCCAGGAGATATTGCACCACTTTCTTCAGCCATAGAAATCATGCTATAACCAATCCTGAGAAGTCAATAATTAACAGTAAGATCAAATTCATTTGCTGTGCATATCCTTTCAGCAAAAGTTGGGCTTTTAAAGACACGCAAATTCTAACATGTTTGGACACTTGTTGCATCTATAATATGATGGTTAGCAGAGTTCCAATAAAAACTTTATGAGCAAGCAGATGGTCTGCTGTGTCTTAAAGATGAAAACAAAACCTATATGGTTGGTAATATACAATCGGATAAGACAATACAAAAAGAATCATAGTATGGAATGTCAATGACAGTGTGGTTTGCCACTTTATTTCAGTTAAGATGCTACCTGTCCTTGACACTTCGGCAAGGCCCCATAGATTCAAGTTTTGCGGCAACATTTGCCACGCAGCCTTCTGTAACTTTGTTGAGATATACCATTGGTGTTCTCCCAATCAACTATATCAATTTGGGAGTATCACTTACATCAGTATATGCACAAATATCAGATAACTGGTTGAGAGCACAAACTCTGACGAAGAAAATTACTTAATATTACATCCCAGAGTAGCGTAGACCTCCACTAACTGATAATAGTTGTAAGTACAACCCTCAGAAATAAAAACAATTTATAGTATTTATTTTTGTTAGTTAAACTAACTAGATGAATATTTAATGTTTAACTAAGGATTTGTTTGATAACTATTTCAATTCTTAATTCCCCGTTTTATAACTCATTTCCAATTTCGATTTTCTAAATTTATGAACTTGACAATTTAGTCAAATTCAAAAATTCAAAAATTCAAAATAAAAAATTCAATTTTGGAATTCATTTTCTATTTTTTTTTTCTTAACATTAAAAATTAATAATATAGTCATACTCACCCATACTTAAAATGATCAAAAAGTCAAAATTTGATGAAAAATGATCGAAAATAAATTTGAAATTGAATTTTAGAGTATAAAAAATTGAAAATTAAAAATTAAAAATTGATTACAAACAAACAATATTCAATTTTTACTTTTCAAAGTTAAAACTAGAAATCAATTATCAAACAACTTCTATCTTTTTTCCCAAAAATTTTGAAATTAAAAATTGAATTTCAAAACTATAAAATTATAAATTATAAATTAAAATGCTTATCCCATCTTATTCACCTTTTTACTTATTTACTGTTATAGCTCACTAAAAAAGTTTAAATACCTAAATATGTCACCCAAAAAAACAATGAAAATTTAGAGAACGAATTCCCACCTAAAGGTAACTTACGAGAAAATTCAGCATTTTTGGAAGAAATTAGCAAATTTTACTGATCATGTAATCTATTTAGCAAGAACTCATTTAATTTTCATGTATAGGGATGCCAATACGGGGGCGCGGCGCATAATTATTCGATTAATTTTCAAAAACAGTATAATCCTCTGGTTTTCAAAAACAGAAAACAGAAATAAAAAATAATTTTGTGAATTTTTATTCACACTTAGAAATCAAAACAAAGTATGCTTAGTGATATTAGCTGACTCAGTCCATTCACTCACTTATAAATGTCGAACAAAGAACCGCAAAATAAAAGCAAATTGATAAGGAACGAATAAACTTGGTCAAATTTTCTATAAACTAACTCGAATTAGAGGGGTAATATCAAGTAAAGACGAAGAAGATAACCTGAGTTACATCTTCGGCGATGTTGACAGAATCAAAGTCAAGAGCTTCTCTTGTGGCGGAGATGATACGACGACGTATTCTGAGTTTCTTCGAGGCCAAAGCGCAATTTGAAAATGACACAGGGTTGGGAGCTCTAAAGGATATCAAATGGCGTCTTTTTATAGGAACATAGATGGGATGTGGAAGAGGAAGGAGAAGACGAAGTGATAATAGCTCCATTTAGATGGTGGTGGTTTTAGAGAGGTTTTAGATGATGTGATAAACAGAACGAGCTTTAGAGAGATTTTTTATTTTATTCTTTTTTTTTATAACCTCACCGATAAATAGTTTATTCGATATTATTATTATTTTTATATCTATTAACCTAACTATATAACCAACTTAATTAACAAGTAAATTTTATAAAAAAATTGTTATTATTTTAAATAAATGATAATAAGAGTTTCATTTTTAATCGTTATACAATTTATACATTATAAAAAAATTTCTTTTTTATAATGTATCTTCGTAAATATCATAATTTTTTTAATAAGATAATAAATATATATTTTTTAAATTAAAAATAAAACTAAAAAAGTGAATTATATATAAAACAAAACGTTTTTTATTAATTAATAAGGTTATTTTAAGAGAACTAATTCCTCTATTTTCTTATTTTTAAAATAATCTTCATTTTTGGATCTTTTAGAATTACGTTACATTATTCATCATTTATTTTTTAAGTCAAACAAGAGTTTGTGTTATTCTTAGTTCTCATAATTTAATTGGTAAGATTGTAATATTATCTTTAATTAAAGATATTTAAATTTCAAATATCAACCTCGTTCTTGTGTTATGTTTTTTGATTTATACAATTTTACGTTATCAAGAATTTCTTGTTTGGTTACGTACGAGGATTCAACTTGTAACGAGGGTATTGTTGGTGACTTTTTGAGTACCTTGTAGTAAATGTTATCTCAAATATTTGCTATAATTTATAAGTGTAATAATGATATTTTCAAATCATAATTGTTATTACATAATAAATTTATTTAAAATATAAAGTTTTAACAAAAAATATTAATATCGTATAAATTTATATATTTTTATATTTGTATCTCTTATTGTATTATTTGTTAAAATTATTTTAAAAATTAAAAAAATATTTATAATATTAAATATAAAATAAGATATACAGATACAAATTCATATATTAACATTCCACAACATTAATTATGTAAATGGATTATTAATATCAGGATTAATTGTCCATTTTTACGTTATTATGACATTAATAAAAGTGAGTAGCAACAATATTTATACACTTATATATAATGACTATAAAATTTAGTTTAAAGTATAAATAATTAAATTTTTTAATATTTTTATAAGTTTCTTTCTCAGTTTCGCATCCTTAACAATGTATCTCGTCATCAAGAATTTCATCTACTCTAATCTCGAGATTACAAGTGACATCTTTTAGTAATATAAGATTGATATATTTTTTATAATAGATAAATCAATATTATGATGTATTATTTTAGAAAAGATTTATTCTTTTAACAAAAGAAATCACTAAAAACATATATAACAACTTTCATAATTTTGAAAAATATTCTCAATTTTAAAAATTGTGATTTTACATATAAAAATACTAAATAAAGTGACTCTTAATGCTATTCAAGTAGGGTATGTCACATTCCACGAAAACATTTTGTGGTTTATTAAAGAAAGTATATTTGTGACTGAATTCTAAACTTCAAACAAATTTTTAACTTAGAAAAGGGTCTGAGATTTCTCTAATAATCATATCAAAAAGCAATTAACTAGAATTTGGAGACTTAAAATAACACGTAAATTATACGATGAATAATTGTTGGGAAATAATGCAAATTCTCGATAAGTTAAACTTATGAGAAAACAAGAATAGAAAAATAACACACAAATTTGATAACGGAGTTCGGCCAATCTTGCTTACGTCTCCGGACCTGCTGCAGATTTTTTTACTAAAAGAGGAGAAATTACACAAGGTGTTTACAACACTCACAACCCACAACCCAATTACACCCAAGAAAATTACTCTCAATTTTCTCTCACAAAAGCTTTGCTCTCTAAGCTTTTCTCTCAATTGAAACGAACACTTTGGATGATTAATTCATTACAATTACACATCTATTTATAGGAAAATTCACTCCTTGAATTACTCCTTAAATTAATGGTTCCTTGAATTGCTCCTTGAATTAAGCTCCATGTTTTGCTCCATGTTTTACTCCTTGTTTTGCTCCATGTTTTACTCCTTGTTTTGCTCCATGTTTTACTCCATGTTTTGCTCCATGTTTTGCTCCTTAAATTAAGAAACTTTATAACAACAATCTCCCACTTGAAGACTGATTTCAATCTGTCTTCACACCTCGATCAATGCAGCAACTTTTCTAGTCTTTGTTACTCTAGCAGACCAACTGAAGTTGAGCACAACTTCAGTTTGTCAATAGTCACCACCTTTGTTAACATATCTGCTGGATTTTTGCTTCCTTGAATCTTCTCCAGTATTAACACATCATCTTCCAATAGAGGTCTGATGAAGTAATAACGAAGTCCAATATGCTTGGTTCTAGAATGAAATGCTGAATTCTTTACCAAGTGTATTGCACTTTGACTATCACTATGTAGAACATTCTTCTCCTGTTTGAATCCCAGCTCAGTTAACAAACCTTGAAGCCATATCATCTCTTTACTAGCTTCAGTTACTGCTACATACTCAGCCTTTGTAGTGGATAGAGTGACAATTTTCTGTATTTGTGACATCCAACTAACAGCTGTAGTTCCAACAGTAAATATATAACCGGTGGTGCTTCTTCGGTGATCAACTTCACCTCCAAAGTCTACGTCTACGTACCCTTGTACTTTTAACTCTCTTTTACCAAAGTACAAGCACTTTTCTGTGGTGCCTCGCAGATACCTCAAAATCCACTTGACTGCTTCCCAATGAGTTTTTCCTGGATTTGACATAAATCTGCTAACAACTCCCACTGCATGGCCAATGTCTGGTCTCGTACAGACCATTGCGTACATCAAACTTCCAATGGCTGAGGCGTAAGGAACCTTAGCCATGAATTCTCTCTCTTCCTCTGTCTGAGGTGACTGATCCTTGGATAGGCGAAAATGACTGGCCAAGGGTGTGCTAACTGGCTTGGCATCGCCCATGTTGAATCTCTACAAAACACGATTGATGTACTCTGCCTGAGATAACTGCAAGGATCTTTTCTTCTTATTTCTTGTGATTTGCATTCCAAGAATCTTCTTTGCTGGACCCAAGTCTTTCATGTCAAACTCCTTTGACAATTGCTGCTTCAACCTTTTAATATCATCCATATCTGAACCTGCTACTAACATATCAACAACATAAAGTAGTAAAATGATATAATTGGACCTATATCTCTTGAAGTAGGAACAATGGTCAGCATTGCACTTCTGGAAACCTTCCTTGTGCATAAAGCTGTCAAACTTTCTGTACCATTGTCTCGGGGCTTATTTTAGGCCATACAAACTCTTCTTAAGTCTGCACACCATATTCTTCTTCCCTCTTTCTGAGAAACCTTCTGGCTGGTACATGTATATCTCTTCATCTAAATCTCCATGAAGGAATGCAGTCTTCACATCCAACTGTTCCAGATGAAGATCTTCAATGGCTACAATACTCAACACTGATCTGATAGTATTGAGCTTCACAACGGGAGCGAAAATGTCAGTGTAGTCAACTCCTTCTTTCTGTTGAAACCCTTTAACAACTAGGCGTGCTTTGTATCTCTTGGAACCATCATGCTCCTCTTTCACCCGGTACACCCATTTGTTGTGAAGTGCCTTCGTTCCCATGTCTGGTTGGAGATGAGAGATTTCATTTCTTCTTTCATAGCAAGATCCCACTTGCTAGAATCTCGAGTCTGACAAGCTTCATCATAGCATTCAGGCTCCCCTCCATCAGTCAGCAACATATAGTTCATGTATCTCCTGTTAGGCACATGAGGTCGAGAAGACCTTCTCAATATAGGAGCTGGAGTAAGAGGTTGTGGTGTGTCAGAATGCTATGTAGTACTCTGTCCAACAAGTTCCTTTGGTTGAGGACTTGTTACAATTGGTTCTGTTACGGAACTATCTGGGACATCATTTGCATCTGCAAATACTGGCTCATTCTCCTCTGAGTCATTGGCGTCTATTTTATGCATATCCTTATACATCACCCTTTCGTTGAAAATCACATCTCTGCTTCGAATAACTTTTTTCTTTTCGTCATCCCAAATGCAGTAGCCAAACTCATCCTCACCATAGCCGATGAATGTGCATTTCTTGGATTTGGGATCAAGCTTATTCCTGCCTTGATCACTGATATGCACAAATGCTACACAGCCAAAAACTTTTAGATGTGATAGTTTCACCTCTTTTCGCTCCATACCTCCTCTGGTATTCTATGCTCCAATGGAACAGATGGGCCTCGGTTGATCAAGTAAGCTGTCGTGTTGACTGCTTCTGCCCAGAACTGCTTCGGTAGACCTGACTGTATACGAATGCTTCTGGCTCTTTCTGTCAACGTTCGGTTCATACGCTCAGCTACACCATTGTGTTGAGGTGTGCTTGGCACAGTTCTTTCCATTCTGATCCCGTGCTCATAGCAAAAATTTTGAATCTGGTGTCTTCATATTCACCACCAGTATCGGTTTTGAGCTTTTTGATCTTTAAACCCATCTCATTTTCCACCATAGCTTTCCATCTTTTGAAAGCCTCAAATACTTCAGACTTATGTTTTAGAAAGTAAACTCATACCTTCCGAGAGTGATCATCGATGAAAGTCACGAAGTATTGTTTCCCACCAATGGATGAGACGGTTGTTGGTCCCCAAACATCACAGTGAATAAGCTCTAGCCTTTCCTTCTTTGGGTCTGCCACTTGTCTGAAAGCTGACTCTCTTTTGCTTTCCAAGTATGCAATATTCGCACATGTCCATCTCTATAGACTGTAGACCTGGAAGTTTTTCTTTTGAATGCATAATCTTCATTCCCTTCTCACTCATGTGGCCTAGTCTCTGGTGCCACAGGTTTGGTGTTTCATTGCCTACTGCAATTGTGATTGAACAACGTGCTTCTGCTGTCATGTAAAGAGTGCCACTTTTCTTGCCTCGAGCAACTATCATTGCACCCTTTCAAATCTTCCAATCATCACCATGGAAGATCGTAGTGTAGCCTTCACTGGCCAACTGCCCCACTGAGATTAAGTTCCTTCTGAGGTCGGGAATATGCCTGACATCCTTCAGCTCCCAAACAGACCCGTTTAACTTAATCTTCACTACACCTTTGCTAATAATAGCATATGGTTGATCATCACCAAGATATACCTTTCCAAGGTTTCCGGGGACATATTTCTCGAAAAATTCTTTCTGTGAAATAGCATGGAATGATGCTCCAGAGTCTAGCACCCAAAATTCATCCTTGCTCTCCAAAGAGCATATCAATGCATCGTCCCCTCCCGAGGTGGAAGTAACTTTTGCCTCTGCCTTCACTTGTTTGTCCTTCGGTGCACTCTTGCACTGATTTTTGTAGTGCCCGATTCTTCAACAATTCCAACACTCGATAGTCTTCGAGCTATGGGAATTATTAGGATTCTTGGATTTGGACCTCCTGTCCTTTGATCTACCTCGGTAGTCTGTTCTACCACGTCCATTCCCTTTGGTTGAATTTCTTCCTCTTGACTTTGTATGCAAAACTGAAGAGGTTGACGATTCACCTGACTCTCTACGTCGGATCTCTTCACTGAGAACCAAATCACGAACATCGTCAAATTTCAACTTATTGCTTCCCGACGAGCTACTCACAGCCGTGACAGTAGCATTCCAAATTTTCTGCAGTAGAAGACAAAAGAATCAATGCTCGTACTTCTTCATCGAATTCAATTTCCACTGAACTCAACTGGGTTGTGACTGTGTTGAGTTCATTGAGATGTTGAGCTACCGATGCGCCTTCCATCATCCGCAAATTGAACAAACACCTCATCAAGTGCACTTTGTTTGAGGCTGATGGATTCTCATACATAGTGGAGAGAACTGCCATAAGACCCGCCGTGGTTTTTTCCTTTGCTATGTTGAAAGCAACATTACGGGATAACGTCAATCGAATAACTTCGAGGGCTTGTCTGTCTAGAAGATTCTAATCTTCTTCCTTCATAGCCTCTGGCTTCTTCCCTGAGAGAGGTTGATATAGATTTCTTTGATACAGATAATCCTCTATCTGCATTTTCCAAAACTCGAAATCTGTGCCATCGAATTTCTCGAGTTTCACCCTTCCTTCATCTACGGCCATTGCTCCTACTCAAATCTGACTTTCTCCGGATCGTTTCTGACTATTTCTGCAAACCACCGTGTATTAGAACACCTCCGTCAACGAACAAATATCGTCAACAAAATATAACTATTCACGTGAATAGTAACCTTGCAAGAAATTGACAGAAATCACCACCAAAAGCTCTAATATCAGTTGTTGGGAAATAACGTAAATTTCCGATAAGCCAAACTTATGAGAAAGCAAGAATAGAAAAATAACACACAAATTTGATAACGGAGTTCGGTCAATCTTGCTTACGTCTCCGGACCTGCTGCAGATTTTTTTACTGAAAGAGGAGAAATTACACAAGGTGTTTACAACACTCACAACCCACAACCCAATTACACCCAAGGAAATTACTCTTAATTTTCTCTCACAAAAGCTTTGCTCTCTAAGCTTTTCTCTCAATTGGAACGAACACTTTGGATGATTAATTCATTAAAATTACACATCTATTTATAGGAAAATTCACTCCTTGAATTACTCCTTAAATTAATGGTTCCTTGAATTGCTCCTTGAATTAAGCTTCATGTTTTGCTCCATGTTTTACTCCTTGTTTTGCTCCATGTTTTACTCCATGTTTTGCTCCTTAATTTACTCCTTAAATTAAGGAACTTTATAACAACAATCTCCAACAATAACATGTTCAAAACCCTAAATCTATTCTACCTTTTAAAACTCATGATTATTTTATATTCATCATTCTTTCATATTTATACATTTGGTTTTCAGAATAAAAAATTAATAAAAAAAAAATAATAATAATAATGTAATTGAATGTAAAAAAAATATTATTATTATAATATTTGATTTGAACACAAAAATTAATATTATAATGTTTAATTTACAATTAAAATTAAATAAAAAATAATATATATTATCTTAATACCTATGTGTTCAATAAAATTTTAAAAATATCATTTAATTGCTATTTTTTATCGGATATAAAATATTACTTAATCTAAAAAAGTATATATTTTTTTGATAATTTTTTTCTTCCATATTATTTGAATTGTATTTAAAAGTAAAATTGAAATAATATATAGGAAGTGAAATGAAAAACTTTTTCTAAAGGATGGTAAGGGAATGACAATTCCATGTTTTTTTAATAGTTGTTTTCATTTTTTTTGGTGCCTATCATACAACCAAACATAAGAATACGTGAAAACAATTCCATTCACAATTCATTCATTCCGTTCACCATTGTAGACTATTTTGTAATCTTCATCTTTCATCATAGTAATATTTGAAATACTTGAAAAAATTAAGCAATGTGAAGAGCTATAATAACCAGAACGGCCACAAGTTAAGAACGTTCATACTCCTTTTATTATCAAAATTCACTTGGTTAAAGGAAACGTTTGGAACCTCTTATCCTTCACCATGGCAACAGGAGTATGCGAGAATCGTCTAGCCTTGTGTAGTTTCATTCGTATAGCAGGAACCTTACGAGCAACAGCTTGCCATATCATTTGGACAGCATCACCTTCCTTTGATGGGTACTGAAACTCGAACAAATTTTGAACCTCTTGCAATCTCTTCCACATTATTGTCCACTCATCTTTTCCAATACTTCTGATGAGGTTTATGAGAAACTTTCCTTTAAGAGCATCTCTTGAACGAACAAATATGCAAAATTGCGAGTAGTCAAGCACATCTTCATACGGAAGCTCTATTTCGTCACTTATGATGACTGGCACACAGTGGCTAGCAATTGCATCAAACAGGCGATTTGATGAGGGGGTGTCACCAGCTATGTTGAGGCAAAATTTCGAGGACTGCATTCCTTGCATAGCTTGGTGGATTCCATTCTTTTGAACACTTCCAAATGCAAAATGCACATCCTTTTCCTCTTTTAGAAGATAAAATAACTCTTGGCGAATATAACCACCCTGCATTCATGCTGAAAAATATAAGACTTTAATGAATAGTGAGCAATTTTAACTAAACGAGAGCAATTAATGATTGAGATTATTTTAAAAGACAAAGTTTAAGCCTGCTCATTGAAAAGTAATGTCATCGTGAGGGACTGGCAATTAGGAAAGAAAAAACATGAAACAGTAAATATGTTCTTCCCAAAAAAAAAACACGAAAAACATATAAAAAGTTAAGTTTGTACACACAGAGAATCAATGTTATGCACACATGATGGATTTGGCATGAAGAGATGCTTGAAACTATCTATGACAAGTAATTGTTAGATGTATAAAATAATTGTTGGTTTATCTCTCAACATCTTAAGTTTTTTAGGAAAATTGATTACCAACACACTTTAACGTAGTATTAGAGCGGGAAGTTATGTATTCAAACCTAAGTCATTTGTTGAATTTCAAAGATTTGAGAGCAACAGCCAATAATAGCCAGTGGAAAGATGAAATTTTGGTTTTTCTTGTCAAGTCCAATATGAGAGGTGCTTTCTTATCTTGTTCCTAGGGCTATGTCTATGTGTGGAGAAGAATAGGTAAGTCTCACAATCACAGTGATCTCATGCTTAATAGAAGTAGACTTCAGAATTCTTTTGCCTTTAGAGATCAGAAAATATTATTCATCACCAAGTGTGGTACATAATTTGGTCTAAAAAGTATAATTGCACATATGTCCCTCATAGAACAATGCTATGAAAAGATGAATCAAAAGCATAACCTTTAGCTTTAAATCCTTATAAGCTGAGCCATAACAAGTAACAAATATAGCAAGATCATCAAACTCAAGTGTTTGTAAAAAAACAAAATAAAATGTATATGGAAAACTTTCACCGTAACCAACCATATACCAAATTTGCTCTTCATATTTGCTTAATGTGGAACTCGTGCACACACCAAACACCTATTAACTAGAATATGAGCCAAGAATCAGCAATGGGATGTTCTTCTTGGCTGTGTAGGAAGATGTAAATGAAAGGGTGTATAGAGATCTTGACAAAATATAGCAGCTCTCGGCAGTTAAGACAGAGATCTTGAACTTGAAAATTGAAATTCCTCATGAGTACATTACCTAGTTTGTAGAGATCTTAGTTTCAATAACAATGAATATCTGAAGCATGGACTTATGAAACTACAATATACTCTCTGATAATAATCATTCAGAGAGTAAATGCTGGTTGAGGGCAGATTAAAACCAGAACTGAAAACAAAATTCACAAGTAGATATAAGAGAAAGAGAGCACATACATCTTTTCTATATATAGCTCCTTGGAAGTACATCAAAATGGGACGGCTATCGAAATCAGTTGAGTCATTGACAAAAAATTTGACCACATGTTTGTAAGGAGCAATAACATCTTTGCCCAAATTTGCTACATTTGGAGGATACCTGCCAAAATCAGAAAGTATAAAAGTTGCAGGCCATAGTTGCATCCTTGCATTTAACATGCTATTTGGATGATGAGCCATAATCAAATGATCCCTTCCACCCCATCTCTTCCATTCCTCTCGCGACACCAAATACTTTACCAATTTATTTTGTAGCAACTTGTCACTGCCCTTCCTTCGGTGAGGTTTTGTCTTGGCATATCTATTATAGCTCAAGGAAGAAAAGAATGGTACAAATATAATGTCAGCTTCACTAGAGTTGCGAACTCTTATCGCAGAAAGAACATTTGGGGGATTAGGAAGTTCAGAAGCAAGAAGATCTAATGTAAGCCAAAACTCTATACTATGCTGTGAATTCAATCCACCAGGATAATGAGGTATTTCCGTTTGAATATCAGGCCAGACCCTATTACCTTGAGGTTGCCAATCTAAGAGTCCGAAATGAAACTCAGGGGGCAAATCATACATGAAAACTTTTAGAACTACTTTTTCATAGTTATGACACAGAACACCATGGTTATTAACTTGGGATGATGCTTCTTTGTGTTGGGATGATGAGCCTTCTTCTTCATTGTTCCCTAGTATTGATCGATTCCCAATTGAGGTCTCTGCATCATTTTGATTCTCTGTTGCAGATAACAGACTTTCTATGACAGCATGAGGCTTTGAATCCGACAACAAAGTATGGTCAATTAAAGGAGTATTAATTGTTGAACGCAACACAAAGAACCAAGATAGTACGAAGAAGATTGATGTAAAGACAAATAAACAAAACAAAGATTTTCTAACAACAATCCCCAAGGATGAGGCATGCTTCTCGGCCATTGCAACGTCAATTCCAAAACTTAACTAGTAGCACCAAAAATCATAACTTTAACATCCCCACGAACGAAATGATCAACAAAAACAGAGGAATAAGATTCCAAAGTAATGAAATATGAAATAGAAACAATCTAAATGTGGTTCATGGACAACCAACCAAGATTTATAACCCACCAAATTAGCATAAGTCGTGAGAAGGTGCTCAAACACTACCTCAAACCGAAATTGATTCAAAGTAATGAGAAAACCAATGAAAATCTAGTATCAGAAAAACCCAATTGAGGAACCTACTAAATCAGCTCCACAAGAAGCGATAACGTAAAAGTAAGCAAAACCCAGATGAGATTTCAGTAGAATTGGCCAAGTCCACCATTGAAACAGCATCCAAAAGGTAAACTCTACCGAGAAAACATATGGGTCAGATTCGGGTTTGATTTGAATTAGGCTTGATCTATTATTTGAATTTCACCATTATCTTTTTAGTTTTAGAATATATTTTAATAATTAGTTTTATAGTTATCTACGTTTCTACATCATACCGTAGAGTGAATAACTGAATAAGTTTGTGGTTGCTGAGCAGTGGTGGATTTAGTTGTGGTCTCTTTGTCAAAAGACTACCAGCTTCTTCTCCAATCCTTCGAGTTTAGGATTTTCGGGTAGGAAGATGAGAGGAAATAGGATCTATCGTGGAATCGGCCCCCTTTTTTTTATTCTTTCTAATTTTCGGTATTTTCCGTGTTATAATAAATACGTGAATAAAATAATTTTAAAATAAATATTATTATATAAAAATAATTATATATATTATCAATAATATATAAATTAGAAGATTAATTTAATTTTTTATTTATATAAAAAATATAATTTGATTTTTTAATTTTAAAAATAATATTTAATCTATTTATTTGAAAGAAAAAAAACTACATTTATTTATTTTAAATTTATTTTAAAAAATAAAATGATAAAGACATCACGTCATTTCACTTTTTAAAATACAAAATGATTAAAATATTTTCAGTCCAACACTATGTGTACACATTTTTAATTTAACAAGGTGAGATAAATAATAAAAATATTTTTATTAATATATGTTTAAAAAAATATTAATAATTTTTTTTTATAAATAAAATGATTATATTTTTATAAATTAAAAAATTAAAAAATATTTTTTAAAGACATAGCACCTAACAATACTTTTAAATGGGACCATGAGATTTTTTCCTAATGCATATAGTGAGATACGTGAGTTGCACTCGGCGCACTCGGCTCAAACGTGCTTTTAAGACTTGTTCGTTAGTTCGTGGATCTTGAGTCTCATATTCTTCGGAAAATCTTGTTCTTTGTTTTATATGACCAGCTTTAACTCCTTATTTTATTGGTAACTCATTTTCTAATTTTTTTAAATCGAATTATATTTAGCATGAATCAATATATAACTTTCTTTTATTTTTTTTAAAGAGAATTAAAATTTAGTTTTAAAATATTAAAATAATAATTAATCTAATAAATTAATTATCTAAAATATATACATTAATTTTTATTATTTAATTATTTAACACATTTTTAAGTACAATAATATATACAAAATTAAGTCTAATTATTAAAAGGGTTGTGTGTTTAATATTAAAAATATTTTTTTCCTAATTATATGTGTATAAAAAATATAATATTAATATGTATTAATTTTTTTATTAATCATAATTTTAATATTATAATTATCATTCTCAACACATATTGAATCGATTACAATTACTTTTAAAAAAAATTATTATATTTTTACCCATAATCGTAACTTTAATTATCTGCTTATAAAATATCTATCTTTTAACTTCTACCAAAGTCATCACCAAAACTCATGTATATCTCAATGAATAAAAAGAGACTGAAGGATAAAAATCTAATGTTGTGTTTGGTTGGATGTAACAAAAAGAAATTAGAATTGATTCCTTTTATTTTTGTGTTTGGTTGGATTGAAAAATGGGTCAAGAGTGAAATCGATTCTTAAAGGAGAAATAATCATAATTTATTCTCCCTCTTAAGAAATCATAATTTCATTCCTAATATGATTTTATTGTTCCAATTTTACCCCTCATATGTATAAACTAACACCGATAAGCAATAATGAATCAATACACCTATTCAGCTCTACATCTAGATATAAGTCAATAATCTAGATATAATTA
Organism: Hippophae gyantsensis; assembly: GCA_030763125.1. NCBI lineage: Eukaryota > Viridiplantae > Streptophyta > Magnoliopsida > Rosales > Elaeagnaceae > Hippophae > Hippophae gyantsensis. The sequence goes on from CM061031.1 coordinate 23,013,681, forward strand.
ATACCATTTTTGTAACTAATGTTGTGTTTAGTTGGAGAGAATGAAAATAAATCATAATTAATTTCTTATATTTGTGTGTTTGGTTGAACTGAAAAAAAAGTTAAGAATGAAATCGATTCTTCCTTTAGGAATCATGATTCTATTTCTATCTCAATTTTTTTTTCAATTTTATCCTCACCTCAAATCTCAAATCCCAAAACTCTAAACCCCAAAACACTAAATCCTAAACCCTAAATTATAAATCCCAAAAACATAAACCCCTGAATCCTAAATCCAAAATCTTAAAAACCTAAACTCTAATTAGAAAAATAATAATTTTAATCCTAAATTTTAACCCATAAATATAACACTAAACTCTAAATCCCTAAATCATAAATCCTAAACCTCAAAACCTTAAACCCTATTTAGAAAAATAATAATTTTAATAACATATTTTCTTTTTAAGTAATAATTATTTAAAAAAATAAAATTTTAATAATGTATTTTATTTAACGAAAAAATAATAATTAAATGATATTATTTAAACTTTAATAAATATAATGATATTAAGATAATTTACAGTTTTTTTTCATTTCATTCTAATTGTAAACCAAACTCTGTAATATTGATTCCTTTTTTATTCTAATGATAAAATCAAACAAAATTGTTTCATTTCTATTTCATTTCATTCTAATTCTCATTTCGATTTCGATTTCGATTCTATTCTGTGCTACCTAAATGTGTACTTTCACATGCAAGAATAAAAAAGCAAAAATCTTTTAAGATCAAAACACAGTTGGTTGGGTTGAAAAACTCTGCGAATAGAGTTTATACAAATGCTTCCTTGAACAGATGAGTAAAGACATTAGTTATCATCAATCATCGAAATTTACAAATTTAACAATAGTATAAATTATCAGCAAAAAATACTAATCCGAACCATAGGAAAACCAAAAGATAACACAACGAATCAGACTCTGAAAGTTAAAATAAATAAATAAACAAATGGTGAATTTCAAGCTTAATTGGGATGAAACATATTACATAAAAAAAGCTAATCTCATCGTCAAATTAACAAAGACCTGTAATTCAAACCAAAAGCTTGAGCAGAGAGGGAGAGCTTCATGACAGACAGACATACAGAGAAAAAGTATGATCAAATGATCAGCATGCCCTAGAACAATCCTCTGAATGATTAGCGTAATTTATATTATATTCGATAGGGAGTCCTTTTAAATATTAAAAAAATGGATTCCTTGTTGAATATAATACAAATTTATATAGTTTATCCTGATGTCTTGTACATGTATTCTTATTTTTAATTCTAAAAAAAAGACTTATATTTACTTTTTTATGATATAAAAAGTAAATGTATATTTTTTTTTTGCTTAAAAAATAAAAAATGAAAATTGTTATTTAATTAATCTGAAAAAAAAATAATAATTAAATAATATTATTTAAATTTTATTAAATATATGTGTATTAAGATAATTTACAATTTTTTTTATTCTATTCATTATTAAATCAAGCATTATAATACTGATTCTTTATTTAATTCAAGTTATCAAATCAAACAATATTATTAATAAAATTAATGTATTAGTATTTAGCCCAAATATAAACTTTTGGTATTAAAAAGATTGTAACTAAAAAATAATGATATTTTATATATTATTTATTAATTATAATTATTGATGTCTTTTATGTGTTTAATATTTTTCTTTGTATAAATAAAATATCAATATTAATAACGGATTTAAGTTTTAGATATTATATGTACAAAATTTTTTAATTAAAAAAAATGTAATATATATTTTATTTTATAAAAATATATTGAAATTATAGTATTTTATTGATATATTAAATATTAAAAATTTAAAATTTAAAATTTAAATGAGACAATTTTATATTATGTATAAATATTGTAACTAAAAAACTTATTTATTTAAGAATCTTTTATGTTAATCGAGTGCATGAAGCCCATATTTTGGAAGTTGAATATCCTCAAACACCCACTAAGTTCCCCAAGCGTCTTCTTTTCAACCCATAAAGTATGCATATTTTATAGCCCGATCCATGAGTACTTAAAAAAAAATTATGTTTTTTTAATTATTAATAAAATTGTGCAAAAATGCATTTTTTTCGATAAAAAACTTATAAATAATGTCAAACATAACTTATATTAATATTTATAATCTAGTTTTGAGATATTCATATTATATAGTACGTTTATGTGTATATTTTTTATGTTGCAAATTTCTCTAATCACATAGCACGTAAATTTTCTATGAAAAAAAGTCTATTGTGTGTATATATATATATATTTTTGTTTCTAATGATTTTACCAGTTCTTTATTTTAAAATTCTAAAATTTAAACTATATTGTGAAATAACATAAAAGTAAAAAAAATAGGAGTGTAGATTCAAACTATAATATTTTACGGTAAAGTGATAAACGTTTATCATTTTAAAATTTAAATTTAAATTAAAAAAATTAATTAAGATGAGACGTTAATAAAATTCATGAAATTATCTATTAATTTTTAAAATTAATTTTATCTTATCTAACATGATTTTTAATGAGATAATATAATAATAAAATAGTATTAATTGAGACAATTTATTTGTACTTCATAAATTTAAATAAAATAATTAAAAATACAAAAATAATAAAATGATAATTTATAATATAAATTTAATAAAAAATAATACAATAAATACTTAAAGTTAAACTTATTAATGATAAAATTTAAATAAAATAATATTACATCATTAAACTAATAGAGAATCAAACGAAACATTATATAAAATGAGATAAGATACTTTCATCTCTAATTTAAATTTAATTAGATATATTAATATTTAGTATTCGTTATTGTAACTCTAACCAGAATATATACCTATAGTTTATTTTATAAAATTATTGAAATCGGTGGATAGCGGTTATAATTTTAACATAATGGGCATCACCCAGTCACCGCCCTTCACAGTGACTTTTCCCACGCACCTTCCTAGTTACTCTTAAAACTGAATGCAATTTGGTATATTATATTGGTTATAAATCAATAAATATTCCATGCTATGTATACAATTAAAAGCTTATAATAAAATAATAATTTATTTATCATAGATATTGAATATCTCGCCGACATTAATATTGAAATTGACATATTGTAGTACCTACTTATACAATCCTCAAAAAGCGAAAAAAAAAATGTTTGCATCGTAGAAATTACATATGACAATCTATACAGATTTGTTTATTAGCCAAATTCTATATAGATATCTACGTAACCTTCTGTTTTAAGCGTGGTTCATTGTTTGGCTTATGGGAAAATGTACAAAGTTTCTTATCAAATCCTTATATATATATATATATTCTTATAAATTTTAATGTCTTTTTGTAAACTTGTTATTTTGAATTCATTGGCTATTTTCTAGATAATTTTGAAGAGCTGATTTGACGAGAAAAACCATGGACAAGAAAGAAAACCAGCATCTAACTAATTATCTTAAAATATAATATTAATGGTATATATTAATTATATACGCTATAAATATGTGACTTTTTGTACATGTAATAGTGACATAAATACGTGAAGGAATAAAACTATTTTGACATTTTGTTTTTATAAAAATAAAAAATGATAAAAGATATTGAGACAATATATATATAAATTATTAGTATTAACAAATAATATATCATATATTTTATCTAAAATTTTATACACCAGTATATATTAGCAAATGTTATTAAAAAAAACAGCATCTTTTTCTCATTTTAATTTGAAGCTCCGTAATCGAATAATAGTTTTACTTTATTTTATTTACATTTAATTTTTCAACATAGTTTGAAAATTAAAAAAATATTTGATAATATCATTTATATGTTAATTATCTAATTATTTTATAAAATAATTAAAATTTTAATTAACATTAAATTTATATATATGTTAATATTGTTGATTCTACACTGATATTATATGACATTATTTTTGAAAATAAATATATTTTGATAATAAAAGTTCTATGAACAATTCATAAAAATGTGCAATTAACTTATAACATCACTATCACATTTAAGTCAAATGTTCAAATTATGTTAAGAAACAATTATATCTAAAATGTAAGAAACAATTTGTAGATTTTAAAAAACTATTACACATTATCTAATAAGTAAATTCAAAATTTTAGCTAAAAGTGGAATTCAACATCTACTCAATTATGATAATACAATAAATTGGGGTATTATAGGCAAAAACTGATAAATTAAAATTAAAAAAAAAACACTACATGGAATAAGTTATTCATATAGAATCCCAAGTATATATATGTTGATCTTTAGAAAGAGATGAAAAATCGAAGGCCAAATGACATATTGTGGTAACTACTTTTATTAATATGTAACCAAAATATATAAGAGAATATTTTTAACTTTATAATTAATTATATCTTAATGATGCTATATTTTATAAAATTATAATTAATAAAAAATAATAATATAAGTAGTTACAATATCATTAGATTTAAAAAAAATTATAATGCTAACAATACTCTTAATTATATTTTTATTTTCATTCGTATAATTATAAACACTTAGCTTTATCTATACTTTCTTGAAAAGAATTCAAAAATAATTAATGTGGATTAATATCAAAATACTATAATTATTTAATTTTAATTTTGTAATTATTAAATAAATCAACATATATTTTTTAGTTTTTTCAAAATAAATATTTTAATTTTTAAGTTTAATATTTGTTTTTTATGTTTTTTATGAAAATTAGTTACTATAAACCTTTATTTTTATAATTTTGATAAATTAGAAGTATTTATTTAATAAATTATAAGATTAAAAATATTTATTTTTTATAAAAATTAGTAATATCTAATTCATAAATTATAAAAAATTTAATACATAATTTAATAATTATAAGATTAATATATTTATTTGATAATAATTACGGATATTTTTTAAAAAAAATCGATAATTAAGAGTGTTGCTATAAATAATTACCTTAAACGAGAAGGTTAGTATGTTTGGATTTTCTATTTTTTATTTTTAGTTTTTGTCGGTTGGACTTTGGATTTTGAGTCCACATTTTATTATTACGTAACGGTACACAAATAGAACAGAGCTGTTTAATTTGAAACCGTTATACAGAAAGGTGGAGTTATTGTGATATTTTATATTATTATTTTTATAATATATTTATGGTTAATTTTATAAATGATTATAGATATTTTTAAATTTAATAATAAATATGCTACGTAAATAATAAAATAAAGTATAACAATAACTTCTTCCATAATATATCATTTTCCTTTTTTCATTTCACGCGTGTGGCATCAGTAAGTAGTAACGCATTGTAACGATAATAAATTATTTGTTGATATTGGATTTTTAAGGTTTTATAACTATTTTATTTATATAACTTTAGTTAATTTCTACGATTCTATAATTTAAAAATATAATGAATAAAATAAAAATTATATATTTTATTTAAAACGAAAAAAAAATTATTATTCTCTTTTTTTTTCTCTTTTTGTTTTCTCTCTTTCTCTACTCCTATACTCTTACTCATTATTTTTCTATCACTTTTTTTCTTTCTTATATTCGATATTTATTTTTTATTAATAAAATAATTATGAAAAAATTATAAGAGAAAGAAGAAGCTAGAGATAAAAATAAAGGGGAGAGAACGGTAATTTTTTTAAAAAAATTATTAATAAAATATATAATTTTTATTTTTTTTATAAAAAATCACAATTTTAAAAATTTTAATTTAATTAATCATATTTTTGAACAATATAATTAATGAAATTTATATAAAAAATTATAAGATTAAAATATTTAAATAACATAATTATAGAATTAAAATAGCTACTCATTTTGATAGGTCTCACAATGAACTTTTTATGATATTTTGAAAATTTAGAATTTTGAAATTTTTAGATGAAATTTCAATGATTATATTTATAAGAATTATTGACTAACTTTATAATACAAAGTGAATCATTTAAACCTCTTATTTTTATCTCATTCTATTTTAATAGTTTGAATATAAAATTTATTTGGTTTTATATTTCTAAAATATGAGTATATAACTTATTACATTGTTATATAGATTATATGAATAATACAAAAATACGAATATGTTATCTTGATATAGATAATTTGACTTTTTTATATATTCATTTGGAGTATTAAAATATAAAGTATTAGAACTATGATTCATACTTAATATTCAAATCACTTGATTATACTCTCATTTTTAAATTTATAAGTTCAAAGTTGAAAATTATTTATTCATGCAAGTCACATTAATGTTTGTTTTGATTAAAACACAAACTTTTGATTTTAATTATTCTATTAGTTTATTAAATTAAGTGATGATCCAAGATTTTTACAGATAATTTTTGCAATTAATTTGAAGGGATTTTACTGAATTATAGTGGTTCTAATATGAATATGATATTTTAATTGATTCATGGATCTTAATAAGAAAATTCTTATAAATAACATAGAAAATGATATTAAAATAACTCCTATTACACACAACAAATAATAACATGACAATAACATTAATAAATAAATAGAATATTCAAGAGATCTATGATCATCAACATATGATATTTTGTCGTTATAATCACAAGAAAGATCGTTTGGATTTTTATTTTTTCATATTTTTCGTAAAAATTTGAATCATAGAATGAATTTTTTTGAAATATCTAATTTATTAATAAGATTCATCATTAATGTGTGCCAATTAATAACAAAATTAACACAGATATATGAAATTTATTATACATAAAATAGTTAAGATGGTTCTATAATTATCGAAAAATGTAACTTAATAATTTAATGATTGATTTATATTAAATTAATATCCTAATTATATTATATCTTGGAACAAGGAAAAAAAACTTAAAATGATATAATTTGTTATAGTCACATGAATTATTGGATTACAAAATTGGAATATAAAAAAAAATTGAAAAAATTAAAACAAGTCCTTAGATCTTAACACATCCTCCTCTATTTAATAATTTTATTCCAATTTCAGGAGAACCCAATTTTCAAATATAACATCTTTACTTCCATTCCATATCCTAGAAATACCTTCATCTCAACAACTTATTCGATTATGTTTTATTGAGATAAAGCTTTGACTTGAGGTGTATGATTTTAAATAATTTGATAGATGGGTCATGAGTTTTAATGATAGTTTAATTTATTGGAAAAAAGTGAAAATTAATTGGGTTGATGTTTGAAGGAAAAAATATAATTTATTTTTGATATTTCAACGATGTCTATTTTTAACTATCATGTTCCAAAACATAATCAAAGTGTGATATTTTGTGCTATTTTAGACTTGTCTAAATTTTCTTATATATTGTTGTCGTTACGTGGCTCAATCAAAAAGTCATTATACTAATTAAACAGTATATTTTAAAAAAAATTATATAATATAAATTTAAAATGATTTTTAAATAATATTATTAATATATATAATTAAGTTTATACGATTATATTAAAAAATTAATACATTAATTATAACTATTATTTATTATTATTTATATAATAGATAGTGACTTAACATCCTAAGATATCTTAATTGTATCGAAGATAATCCCTTTGAATAACGATTAAAAGATTACGATTTAATTTAAATAAATGTCATTAACGACGTCATAACGATCTCAGTGACATTAATCTAAGGAGCTTTAAGTATTATGTATATAACAATATGTTTATTTAATATTTATAGTGATTTAGTTTAACATAAATTATATTAGATGTATTTTAGTTATTTGTGTGAAAGTTTCAACCTATGTAATTTTGATATTAATCTATTATGTGTTATATATATAATTTTTTAACGAGAAGAAAATGAAATCTGATTATATATTAATATTTTTTTATTTTTCATTAAAAATTATTAAATTTTCAAGAATAATTATAATATATAATAATGTTGTTATAAACATTATATTTCTTTCTTTAATATATAGATATAAATATAAGTAATAAATTTTATTAATATTATAATTATTTTTTAAAATATTATAACATAAAATTAATTATAAAATTAACTGTTTTTTCTATAAAAAATATCAATTAAATATATAAACATATATAATTTCTTTTCTCTGCTACTGAGATTCCGGGCAATTAAAACCATATCTTTTTCTTTATCTTTCAGTCACTTTCTTTTATTTTGTGATTAATTAGAGTAACTTTCTCCTTCTCCTCCCTTTTTTTGATATTTACTTTTCTAGAACGATCTGTTTTACCCGACCTATCTATAGAGGGTTTTCTTAAGAGAGTCCTAATGAATATGATGGGATTGGGCAGTGTCATGATTGTTGGAACAGTACCATACGTAATCATAAATCTGTTAATTTCGTTCTTTAAGCAAAACCTCCTTTTTAGGTTCATATTATTTGGAAAATTCGATTTCATTAGGATAAATTTTAAATTTAATTGTAATTTGTAATTTATAATAACATTAAATTTATTTTTTTAAAAATATATATTGATTATTCATAAAAAATATTATTTATATGATTATAAATTTTAATAATATTATTTTTATTATTTTTTAAAATATTTTATAATTTTTGTACTTCCATATTTCAATAATGAGATTTAAAAATAAATTTTTTATCTTAATTTTTTTTATAAATCTTAACTATTAAGATATTTGTGTCTAATAAATTATATACTAAAACTAAGTTATGTATCTTATCCCACACATATAGAAATACTATCCTCTATTGTATAATTTTTCATAATTTTATGTCTTATTTACTGAAATTTAAAGAACCATTTTATCTCTTTATTTTCTTATGAATTTTAATATCAAAATATAAAAGTATGATAAATTATATAATAAATATTTAATGTTATATGTGTGATAAGATATATATATATAAGTTTTTTTTTTTTGAACTAGATCTCTTGTCCCTTGGTGATTTAATATTTGCATAACTTTCCAATCTATTAGCGCAAATTTTAATTTTGACTTTAGTTCTTTTAGTAGTTAAGATATTATTACGTGTTTGAACTTGTAAGGGGTAAGGTAAGATTTAAGAAAAAGATTAAAGATAAATATATTTTTCTTTTTCTGTAAATAGCTTTCACGTGTGTCGGTGTATATAAGACAAAATAACAAATATTTTATGCTATAAAAGTTAAAGAATTATAAAAATTAATATTTTTGAATTTATAATAAAAAAATATTATTAAATTAAATGATATTAATATTTAACGTGTTTAAATAATTATAATTAAATTTAAATAAATTTTAATTATATAATATTTAATGAATAATAATATATTAATTTTTTATAATAAAAATATATGAAATAAATATAATTATTAATTATTTTTATAATTATAAATTATTTATTTTTAACTTAATTCAAGAGAGAATTTAAGAAAAAAAAATCTAAACTTATAAGAGAACAGAGAATAATACAAAGATAATGTATATGAATATACACGGCATGGATGAGATATTTATATTAATAACTAGAATTATTTATTATAAATTTTAAATATATTTAGTTAATAATTATGGTCATGAATATGTAATAATTTCTTTATAATTTAATCAAATTTATTTAAAAATATATTTATTTTTAAAAAATTAAATATTAATTTAATTTTAACTTTATCATATTATTTAAATATTAATAATAATTTTTATTTTTTAATTATTTAATATATATTTTTAAGTAAAATAAATATAATTTAATATAATTATAAAAATATTGTATATTTTATTATTAAAATTATATTTTTTCATGTAATTATATATATAATAATAATATTAATATATTTAATTTTGATTAATTATAATTTAGATATTATAATGATTATTTATATTTTATATTTTTTTAATTACGATTATTTAAAAAAATTATTAAATTTTTATAAATAATTATAATTTTAATTATTCACTATTAAAATATTTATTAAGAGGCAACGAGAGGGAAGTAAGGTAAGTCAAGTCCTAGCTTTAGAGTAGAAAGGTGCTTTAATAATCTCTTCAACGCTCAAACAAGTAATCATCATTACTTGTCGAACCACTTCCTTTGATATTTTGTTTTAATAAGAACCTAAACTGTCGGATTTATTTATGACTCTATGTAAATGAATGATAAGAGTGTCATCATTTGATATTTATGTAATTAATTTGATATTTATGTACAAAAATTAATGATAAATTATCAGTAATATTTAAATTTATATCATCATATCTATTAACACAATTAAAGAACCCACAGGACGGATCCATATGGGTCACTTCCTTTGATATGGTAAAGAGTGTTATAATACACAATTTTACACTCAATAATAATTATGTTACACATAATATGGAATTTATAACATTTAGAAAGGAGAGATGTTTATATTTGATGTAAAATTTAATTTATTCATTTTAATATTTTTAATTTAAATTAATTATTTATAATATAAAATATATTTAATTTAATTATTCTCTAACTTTATTATCTTAAGTGTATCATATTATTATAATTTTATATGATATATAGTGATTTAATTCAATTTTTTATTTTATGATCAAGATAATAAAAATATATCTTAGTAATAAAAATAGTTAATTTAAATAAAAAATATATTAAAAATAATAAATTAAATTTTTACATAATATTAACTGTTAAATAAATATTTTAGATATTTAAGAATATATAATACATATATATTAATTTGAATGCAAAATTAATTAGGAAGTTATGTTTATTTAGCATCACTTTTATAAGCACACGATTGGCACATATTTATTGAAAAATTATTGCTTATAGCTTTTATTGGCATTGTTCTATCCCCATTGGTTTGATCTAATAAATAAAAATTCGACATATTAAATAAGTAGAGAAAAGTGTGTGTATATATATATAATATTTTTCAAAAACATAAATTGATAATAAATTTGAAAGAATATAAAAGAATATTACAGAAATTACATAAATGAATTTTTTTTTCTTTTTTAAAAACGACACAATTTTTTCTTTAGGCAATAACATCGTATATATCTGTATTGACAAAGAAATAACAAAAGTATGCTACCAGAAAGATTAAAAAAAATAGATAAAAAGAAGTACAAAGTTTTGTATATTAATAAAATGATTACATTAAAAAGATAAACGAATATAAAAGATTAAAAGGCATACAAAGCAAGACAATCATTTACTTAGTGAAAAAGTTGTATGGGAAAGAAAATATAGAGAGAGAGAGAGTAATATATTATCATGTAACAAACTATACATATGAGATTAAATTAAAGATAAAAAAGCACAACAAAAAATAAATATATGGAACGGGGCTCGAGTCATAATATGTTTGGGTAATATACTGAATAAAAGCTTCACATGGTTAAGACACTCGATTCTAATCACCATTTGCCATAGGAAATAATAATATTTATATTTTTAAATAATTTCAATTAAATATTATAATAATTTATAGATATTATTTTTCTAAATTACATATATATGGGTAATTTTAATAAATGATTCAAATAAATAATATTGATAAATATTAGTGACATTTTAATGAGATTATTTAAAGGTTTAGATTTTAATAAATATAAAAAATTATATCAATAAATGTTTTTTTTAAATATATTTAATAAAAATTAAAAATATATTTAAATTATATTTATTTAAAAATTTGTTATATATACACCTGATTAGTTAGTACAATATATAACTAACATTTTGTATTAACATTACAATATATAACTAACATTTTGTATTAACATTTTGTATTCCTAAATATCAAGGGTTGATATCAAATATATATATATATATATTTTGTTAATGTTAAGTCTCACATTAGTCAAGATTAAGGTAGTAATATTGTTTATAAATCTAGTTAACCTTTTAATTCACAAGTTAGTTTTTGGGTTCAGAGTTACGCTTGAGTTTTTAAGTTGTTATCAAAGTTAGGTTCTTGGTTTCTTCATCCCATCGATCTTTGTGTCGTAAATTCAGATTCTAACCGATGTGTAGGAGGGATGTTAAGTCTCATATTGATCAAGAGTAAGACAATAATATTATTTATAAGTTTTAATAAACTTTTAACTCATAAACTGGTTTTTAGGGTAAACTGGTTTTTAGGGTAAGAGATAAGCTTGAGTTTCTAAGTCTTAAGATACAAAAATTTAATTATTATAAAGTTATTAATCAAATTTTTACATTACCTTATCCTAACATTTGAGATTTGAAAAATCAATTTTTTTTTATCTTCGTAACCCTATAATATTAACTATTTAGATACGAGTATATAATATTTTGGCGTCATTAGCCTCGTCCCCCATAAATACATAGATACATAATTGAATATCAAAAATTAGGATATGTCTGCCAATTGAAAAATTATAAGAAAAGAAAAAGAACTCCCTTTTCCCATGTGTTACTCTGCAAGTAATGCATATAAAAATGTAAAAAAAAAACTCAAAATTTTCTTCTCATTTTCAAATTTTTCCAAATTTGATTCCTAACTCCGTTAGGATTGCTTCTGTCTCATGCTCTTTTTTTTTTATATATACAAGTTTTGAAATAATTTTGTCCGTTAAAAATATAATATTTTAATAATATCTCTTCAACTCACACGTTAATTTTATTTTTTTATTTTTTATTAATAATAATAGATGATTTAAATAAAATTTAATCATTATAATTAAAATTATATATATTATTATGTTAGTTCTTTTAAAAAAATAAAACTAACATATTCATTATAAATAAGATAAATAATAATTTGCTTAAGAAGTTAGTTTATAAAGACTAATTTTTATTCTCTTTAATTTTCATTCCGAATGTTTTAATAATTTTTTTTATTCTGATATATTATTATTTTGATTTCAGTTAATTTTTATTATATATTATAAACACACCTTTAATAGATGAGATTTATTTACCATGTCGTCCAACCTTAATATGTTAAATGATAATTGATTAAAATTAATTAATTGTGATCATAATCGTTCAAATATTTACTTACATTGATCGATTGTTGACGAACATTGATGGATGTTTCTCAACTCCATTAGTCACCGATGAAGTCTAATATAATTTAATTTAAAATATATCATAATTAATTATTTTAAATTATAAGGAGTCATCCAATACATTCATTATATTCGAATATAGGACACATATATACTTTTTATAACGTGAAATATGTAAAAATTATTTATATTTTAATATAATATTTACACATAAAATAAGATAAATAATATGAATACAAACACTAGTCTTAAATTTATATGTAATTAACGTTACTCTATAAATGATTTTCCCATTCATTTCACATGTAAACGATGACTGCTGTATTTAAAATTGCCTTATGCAGATACGCATAAGTTATGGTAAAAACACACAAGCCTACGTTACATAGAAAACGGTCATATACAACACACACACAAGCTCAGTCGCAATAAATGAACGAATCCAGTTCTTCAAAAAGGAAAAAACCAAAACCAAAACCAAAAAACTGGAACTAGAACTGAAACCGAAAAATAATTAAATAGTGGTATATAAAATAAAAAATTAATAATTTTTTTTAATATTTATTGTTTGAAACTGTTTTATTTTTAATATTTATTAAATATATATATATATATTTAAATATTATTAATATTAATCTTTTTAAAATAATTACTTCCCATATTCATTTCTTAAATATATATATATATAGTTCTCTTCGATCCCAAATCGATTAGAAGTTCGATAAAAATATTGTTTATAAGTTTGAAATTTTTTTAAATTATGAGATCTTATTAAGTTAAATTAAATCTGAGTTTTTAACATGATATTAGAACTGAAATTATCTTGATCATTGATTTAAGTTTTGTTTTTAACAATCTTACGGTAATTTTACGAGATTATTTTTGTTTGTACGAAAAAGGATCGTTAAGTTTCTCCCGATCCCATATCGATCAGTAGTTTGATAATAATATTGATTATAAATTTAAAAAATCTTTAAATTAATAAGATTTTCTTAAATTTAATTAGAAATAAATTTTTAACTTATATAAATATAATTTAAAACACATATCATCTTATCTTAAAATAAATAAAATTCAGTTACGGACAGTAAAAGATGAAGAAACAAGGAGGACGAGTGGCTGGTACTCAAAGACACTGCTCCAAACTTTTTCTTTCATTTTCTGTTCCGTTTCAAATGAGCAATTCTTTTTATCTTAATTTAAGATAACATTTAGAATAAAATGTTAAAACATAAATAATTAAAAAAAACTTATATTTATGAATTCATTAAATAATACCAATTCTTTTGAGATTTTATAATAAGATAATGACTTTGATTGTGCTGGTTAATAAGAATTAAATTATAAAGGAAATTATAAAATAAAGTTGTTATACAAAGAAAATTTGAGATTTATCTAAAAAAAATTAAATTTATTATTATTAATAATATTAAAGTAAAATTTATAAAATTATAAATAAAAAATTTAAAAATTTAAAAATTTAAAAATATTTTTTTTAATGTTTAAATTATTCATATTTTTATAAAACGTTTCATAAAATAACAAAATATTTCTGGTTTTCCCCGAAGCTCGAGAAAAGAGAGTGAGCCAAAGCAAAGTTATCACAAAGACCGAGACCAAAGCTTATGTTTCTTTTTTTCTTAAGAAACTCCCCCTCACATAACCCACACGAGCGGTTCTTGATTTGCATGAACAGCACAGACTTTCTCAGAGAGACCGAGATATAAACTATTTTGTTTTCCTTTTTAAGTGAGAGAAAGGCAAAGATCAGTCTCAAAAGAAGAACCCTCCTTACCCTCAACCAAGAGAAAAACACAACAGAAATTTGAGTTGGCCTGTTTGGGTTTTCAAATCGTGTTGGTTCTCTGTTTTTTAAAACTTTCAGAAACCTACCCATTTTTCCTTAATTTCCTTTTCTGTCCTATTAATCCATGAAGATAAGATTTTGAGTACTCTTGTTTTGGTAATCAGTATAACAAAGATTTAGATACAAAAAATCCAATTTCTCTGTTTTACTTGTGACATTGTAGTAAAAGTACCATCTCTGTGTCTTAAAAAGTTCTAATATTTTCCTTTCATTTTCACCACTTGGGTTTTTCTTCATAATGGATCTTAATCAACTAACCAGTCATTTTGATGGTTTCTGTGGTTATGGTGCTATGAACTTTAATTCACCATCGCCACTATCATCTTTTGCATCTGATCAACCTTCTCAGTCTGAGGAAAGAGGGTTTAGGACAAGTACTGAAATGGGTTTCCAGATTTTGAGTCCTTTGTTAGAGGAAAACAAAACAATGGAAGGAGGAAGTAATAGTGCAAACCAAATGTTTGATGAAAAGTCACTGTCTTTGAAATTTGTTGGAGAAGAAGAAGCTGAAGAGATGAAGAGCTCTGTTGTTGGGAAAAGTAGTAGTAGGCATACTAAACTTTGTGTTAGAGGTCATTGGAGGTCAGCTGAGGATGCAAAGCTCAAAGAACTTGTGACCCAATATGGTCCTCAAAACTGGAACTTAATAGCTGACCAACTTCAAGGCAGATCAGGTAACTAATTCCAAATCTCCATGGTAAGAAAAGTGAACAAATGTTAATAATTTTTTTTTGGGGGAAAACAAAGAAAGCAGTTTGAAATCGAAATCTTAAACTTTCCTATCAGTACTTATCTATAAATATTGTTATATGTGTGACCACAGTTATAATTTAACGAATGAGTTAATGGGATTTGAATACATGACTTACTGTTCTAAGACGTGAGTCGTGATAGAAGTTGTCGAAAAATTAACCTTTTTTAAAAAACTTGAACTGCCTTCTACTTTTATACACTTATCAGTAAGTGTCTTTTAAACCATTGTTTCGATGAAAATAAAAGCCAAAATGAAAGTGGCATTTATCAGAAGCAAAACTTGACTCTTTACACTTTTGTATGACTGGGAAATATCCCATTTGTTAAAAAAAAAAAACAACTTGAGGTTTTTGATCCATGAAGATCATGTTTGTTTTTCAGGAAAAAGTTGCAGACTGAGGTGGTTTAACCAATTAGATCCAAGAATAAACAGAAGCGCTTTTAGTGAAGAAGAAGAGGAAAGGCTCTTAACTGCTCATAGACTATATGGTAACAAATGGGCAATTATTGCTAAGCTTTTTCCTGGTAGAACTGATAATGCTGTTAAGAATCATTGGCATGTGATTATGGCTCGTAAACAAAGGGAGCAGTCCAACTTTTATAAGAAAAGAAAATCATCCCCTGTTTCTTCTCATAAAGTGTTTCCTAAAGGACTTGATCATCGTACGATTAATCTCCAAAACAATGCCTGTAGTAAATCTACATTCTCAAATACTTTTGATGAATCTGCTGCTTCAACCTGTACTGATCTCTCATTATCTCCCTCTTCAAATAGAGTAGTAGTAGTACCTGGTAGTTTTCTCAGTACTAAGTTCAATAGTCCAACTTCACAACTGAACCAACACTTTGGATATCATATTGGTATATCTCTTTTTTTACTTCACTTTCCTTTCTATTAGTTGTAATATGTGCAGTTTTTTTCTTTACTGTTTGACCCTTTCTTTCTTATATGTCATTTCTTAGTTGGGCATGTAAGAAAACACAAATATTTGAGTCACTTCACTTGTGTTTAGTTTCTTACCATTAAGATTTTAAGAGGTACAAACCTATATATATATTTAGGCGCTTTAATCCTATCTTTTTAAACATACGGGCACTCGAGCACTACCTTGGGACTCTCTTTTAGGACACACACTGAGTTACTAATTTTAAGAATACTTATTGATTGTGGACACATGTATTCTCATAAATTTGGAGTGTTTGGTCTAAAACTCATGTGTATACAAAAAAAAACAAGAAAGAAAAAAGTCCCTTGCATTGCTTAAAGAAAGATTTTCTTTAATCACTGGAACGACTTGTCCCAAATATCAAAATTAAGTGACATAATAAGGTATAGATTTTCTTGTGTTTATTTTGGCATGTATTAATCTATGTGATACAATTTAATTATTTATTTGTTAGTAATTGATTACACAATTAATTTATCATTTAACATCATCAATTTTTGATCTAATCAATAACTAATACTTCTTTTATGCATATAATAACTTGGTAACTTGGTGTATATAATATTATTAATTCTCCTTGTTTTAATGTTATTGCAGGGTCGTCGACAAATGGGCATTTGGAAAAGTTAATGAACAATAAGAATGGGATTAATGGGTTGTGTGAAATTGGGTTAATGGGAGTAAATGTGGTAGTTGTAGATCAATCTGGTCAATCAGATTCAAACTCAGAAATCTCTGCAGCTGAATCAGTTGCCACCAATAGAAGCAATATCATAGTGTCTTGGGAAAATGAAAATCAGAAGAAGAAGAAGATTGCTAGTGTAAGTGTAACTACCTTCATTGACTTCCTTGGAGTTGGAGCTTGTTAAAAACACAAGCTATAAGGACTAAGAGGAGTAAATTGTTAAACCACTGAGAGTTCAAAATGATTGACTAGAAAAGCCAAGTCTGTATAAGAGGGTATTTCTACAGTATCTGATGTACAGTTAGATCCATAAAAGGAAAAAATAAATAAAAATATAGTCTAAAAAGAGTTTGGGGGATTTTCAAAATAACAATTGATAATGGGTTTTGGAATTATGTGGCAACAAATGAGCATGGTTATTCCCTGTTATGTTATTGGCATTTTGTATAAACGAAAAGCAAAAGCCGAAGTTATTTCTCTTTGGACTACAAGCTCTGTCCATCTTTCATGACTTTTCAATGCTAGTTTGTCTATTGTTCGTGGAATGGGTGATTTATTTGTTAAATTTAAATTAAATATTATTTTTTCATTAATGATTTTAAATTAATCACATGTATTATGTATATTGGTTAAAATTATGATAGTTTATTTTAAAATGTGTTTTTAGAATTGTTTTTTTTAAAAGTGTCATATAAGTAGTATAAATTTAACTTTTTATCAAATATTTTTATTAAATGTGAAGAAATATATTTTAATTTTATTTTTGATATATTTTTTTATCCTTATTTATGAATTGGGAAATTTAGTGATATAATTAATTTAATATATTTTTTTAATTTATTGAGTATTATTTAATATATTTTTATTATTGTCAATACATTATGAAATAATTGTAATAAATTAAATATTTTGTATATTTTTATAAATTGTTTAATATGTTATAGGTATAAAATCATAAAGATATATGTAATATATGTTGCAATAATACATTTTCCACTCATAAGTAAAAATTCTTTTGCAATTTATGCTAAAATGTTTAAAGAAAAAAATATTTATTATAAATTATAATATTATTATAATTGATATATTAATTAATTATTGATAAATTTTATTATTTTAATATAATAATAATTTATTATATTAATTATAATTATAATTATATTATAATTTATAATATAAAAATTTACTATTTTTACAAATATATATACATAAATGAGTTAAAGGACAATGGTAAGTTTGAATGTGATTGTTCTATGATTAGTTTTAAAATTAAACAATTTGATTAAAAGTAATTTAAGAAAAATATTTTATCTCAAATTTAAGTATTATTTATTTTTTCAGAAATTTTTAAGTTTTTGAAAGCGTATCTTATAGAAATTCTCAAACATTTTTGAAATTGCCTTTTAAGTCACTTTAATTTATTTTTTTTAAAAGAAGCGATTTTATAAAGACTCAAAGTTTAATTGTGTTCACTATCGAAATCGTGTGACAATTTTTCTATTCTAACTATAAAATATGCTTCGTGGCCAAATAATAATAATTATTATTTTTCATCAAAAGCGCTTTCGAAAGTCGAAACATAAAGAAAACACATTTTGAAAAGAGAGAAGCTAATCGATTCTTAAGTGGGGTCTAGAGATCTTACATGCATAAGAGACGGGCGTGGCGTTGAAATATGTCTCAAACAATTAATAAAAACGTGACATTATAAATCTTCATTATTGCTTTATTTGTGATATTTTTTTATAACTTCGACGTGGTATGTTTTTGGAGCTGGTGATGTCCCTTCATTTGACAAATTTGTGCACACTTGTTCTTCAATCTAATTACCCTTCTATCCTTTCTATTTGTGAAAAATAAAGTTTAGTATTGAAGTTAGTTTTGTAATCGGTGGAATTGTTATTTTTAATCCTATTATTTATAAAATTTAATTATTTTAGTGTAAAGATTGTTTTATAACGTGACTTAAAGTATATTTTTTTAATAATTATAAAATTTAAAATTTTTAATTTTAATAATTATAAGATAATATTTAATTATTTTTATAATATAAAAATTATAAAATTAAAATACATTTTTTTACCTTTTTTTAGAATTGAGATCATTTGTCCCACTCACGCACCAATGAAGTGACCAATAATGTCCTTTTTGAATAATATATCATATTTTGAATATTGTCAAATTTTTTAGTATAACGATTTTATTACAATTATTTTTGTTGTGAAATTTTGTTATTTTTTACAAAAGTAATAAAATACTTATTTATTCATTATTATTAAGAAAAAATACTATTAAATTTTTTTATTGTAAAAAATATATTTATGTTATATACTTATTTTTTGTAATAATCTATCATATTATTATTAAAAAATGAACGTATAAAAATAAAAATAATTTTTTTATATTATATAGAAATTATTCTAATTTAAATAAATTATTATTGAAGTAATTTAAGAAAAAATTAAATAAAAATATATAAATATATAAATGATCACTTGTTTTTGTACTATCATATTTTAATAATAATAAGAGTAAATTGTTACCAAAATAAATACATAATCTAATTTTCTTGTCTAGAAAAAGTTTGTGATTTGTGCATTCAAATTCTATAATTAATTCTATTTTAATGTTATTATTAGTGAATAAAATTATAATCAATAAATTATATATAATAATAATAAATTAAATTATGATAATATAGTTACTTTAAACTTACTCAAGTACTATTTCAATAAAAATAACATTCTTGGCGAAGATATATATTTATTTATTTAGGTGTTTTGCGCTGAACTAATTTTTTTTATAAGCTTCGAGCTTCGCATGAGTGCCGTTTTCATGCCGTGGGCAGTACTAGCACGATGGGCCAATTCCGTATATGCCATTAACTGCCCATTTAGAATCCCTTTTTTTTAGGCCTGGGGGCATTATAGAGATAATTGTGGATTTTCATTGGAACTGAAAATTTAACCAAATGAGAAGGTGGGCTAGCATATAAAATATTTGGGTAAAGTTTAGAAGCATTCGTAAGCCCAAAGTAACTAGCCAACTAAGCAAACCCAACAAATTTTGGTTATACTAATAATGTAAAGAAGAATCTTAAAGAATACATGGACTTACGTATATTTTGTACTAACAACATTTATATTATTACCATGTTTTAATATTATTTTTAAAAATAAATTATTACTTTAATTTTATAAATAATTTTAACATATAATATGATAAATATATATGTGAGTATAAAAATTGATAATATTAGCATTTCTAGTAACCTAAATTCAGGTGTAAAGTCAAGTAGAAGCAGAAAAAAAAATCATAGAAAAAACTAGAACATAGATATGACGGATGAATTTGCAAGTTTCAAAAGTTTGAACCTCAACGCTTTATTTTACAAATTTATTTTAGAGTAGGGGTGATAATTTGAGCAATAACCTATAATATAAACCCAACATGATATTATATAAATTATATTTAATTAGAATTAACTATTATTTTTATACTTGTTAAAATATTGATTTTTGTATCACTAATAAATAAATAAATTGAATAAAGATAATTTAATTTTTCATAATAATAAAAAATATATATAAATTTGGACCGAAAAATAATAACACTAACAAATACGATATGAACACGTAAAAATTTCAACCCCTACTCCATAGAGAGTTGAGTAGCATAGCTAACTAGTCATTCTTTAGCATAATGGTAAATATTTGATACATTTTTTTAGAATATCCTGTTGTATATTTGTTAGAAAAAATAAAAATCCTATATTAATAATAAATGATATTATGATAGAGTTTATAAAAAATAAATATTTATTTACTTATTGGATTAGCATTGTGTGATTGAAAAATCTATAATTCTTATAGATTCTGATATGATATTAGAAATTTAATCTATACGGAAAAAAACTAACAAGTCTTCTCATGAAAAAAATGTATTAGACTTGAAAAAACAAATGACATAAATAAAAATATAATATAATAACATAAATTGTAAATAGAAAGATTGGGCCAAAAGATCCACACTTAGAAAAAATAAAAATTAAAGATAATATTTATAAGAAATAAAGATGTCTCATTCATTGTGTTAACTTTTTAAAATTAAAATACTAATAATTCTTATAAATTTTTAAAAAGTATTTTTGACATTCAATTATTGTTGATAAAAATTATTTTTACGGAATCTAAAAATTCATAAATATTGAGTTTTAATGTGTGGTGAGACCTTAATTCTATTAATTATTAAAGATATTAATAAATTTTTAGATTAAATTATGATTTGATAATTAAGATTAATAAAATATAATATTAATGGAATTATTATATTAAAAATGCAATTACATAATATAATACTTGATTAAAAAATGGGTGGGAAATATCACTAGTAACTATGTGGTCCCCTGATTGGTTCTAAGTAGCCAAATCTATACATCTAGGCATAATTAGTACTACTTAGCCCCAATTGATTGTTGTTTTAGTGCATAATTAAGATAACTAACTAGTTGCTTTTTAACTTGTACGTAGTTCTTTATGTACTATTTTTTAAAAAAGGCTTTTAAGTTTTTATTTTTATTTTTATTAAATAAATAAAATATTATACTAACATAATTGAATTGAATGATTCATGATGGTAAGAGTGTGAGTTAAATCACCTGAACAATCCAATGCCATGATTATGGACTACTCTTGTTTTTAGATATTTGAATAAAAGCAAAATCTTATTGTTTGAGTTAAAAAGAGCTCATCATGTAGGTCTCGTCTATAGGTATTGATTTATGTACCATCCATATATTTTTAAGCAATTTTATATTTTAATAATTATATGTCACCTCCTTATATAACACATGTTATTTAGTTGATGATCGGTGGGTATTAAAATATTTGATTCCTTTAATATATTATTTATATATAGTTCAATTTAGAAATATAATTTTTTTAATTTAACACCTCTAGGTATTAAATTTTGGCTCTGCTCCGAATAAATGTGATGGTTTTATATTTTCTCTCACCCAATTGATAAAAAAAAAAAAAACTCACCAACATAAAAATTAAAAGATATTTAATAAATAATAAATCAAAATTATTTTGAACAAACTCACTAAATTGTAAAGTACATAATATAAAAGCGTAAAAGATTAATTAAAAATAGAGGAAAAAAAATCAACGTTTGGAAGCGAATGTTGCTCTTCATAATTTTGCCAAATATGCACTGAATTTACCACAAGAATTGAGTTTGAGTATATTCGGCTTCAATTAGTATTAATTAGAGTTTATTGTCTACATTAGAAAAGAAATTAAGGAGTTTTTATAATAGTATATTTGTTTATACGTACATAATTAAATTTATCTTAAAATAACATATTAATTTATATATAAAATATACATATTTAATTTATATATTCTCTGATAAATTATGTTCCACGTCTATAATATTATATTATATTATATTATATATATAATTAATTAATATATTATTTTAAGATTAATTTAATTATGTATATGTTTTATAAGTTATTTAAAGTTTGAAATTTAAAATTGGAAAAGAGATTTAAAAAAATAATGTAAAACATTTTAACAAAGTAAAATAATAAAATATTATTATAAAATAGATGCGACTGGCTGATTATAGAATTGATAAAGAAAATGTCTACTAAATCAAATTGGGATAATCTGATACTAAGGAATTATATATAAAATTTTAAAAAATTTAACATAAAATTATATATTTTAAAAATTTATGCATTAAATTAGTTGATGTTTGGATATCAAATGTAAACTTTATTTATAATAGAAAGAGTACAGATAAGTTAGGCATGCAGAAAACGGTGTGTGAGATCAGGGAAAGTACAGTCGGTTCTGGACCTTCTGATAATAACATATATACGACAGAGATCGAAGTAGTGAATAATATTTGCAGAGTGATCAAGATATATAGAAAGAGGGTAAAGTAAAGTGTTCGAGGTTTAAGCCAACCTTTGTGGCCTCTCAGGGTCCTCTTGTTTAATTTAATATAAATAAAAAGTGAACAACTCAGAGATGAAAAATTAATGTTTAGGTGTTCTACTTTGCAGAGACAGTATATATGTACATATAAAGCCATGTTTGCTTAGCGTCACTCAGCTTCACCTTATAAATTATTTCTTTCTGCAGAGTTTTTTGACTATGCCTTTGTATTGTTCTCCCTTTTTTTCTTATAATATAAAGTTTTTTTTTTTTTAAATAATTTAATCCCTTCTTCCTTTACTGCTGCTTCCCAGCTTTTCATGCATTTCCGGCCCTCACATGCATGCACAAACCACACATTCGATCATCTCTCTCTCAAAGGTTGTCAACAAGTTACCTAAATTTTAACTTTGTATAATTATAATTATAATTTTTCTTAATTTTCCATGATTTTTTCTTGAAAATAAATGAAGTCGATTATGTATTAAGTGAAGATATTTATTGTAATATTAAAATTATTATTAATTAAAATTTAATATATATTAATATTATATTTTTATACGTATATAATTACATTAAAAAATACAATTTAATATTAAAGCAGATGATAATTAAAGGATAAAACTGATTTATTGAAAAATGTATTGTTGATATCATTATTGAATTATTTTTTTATTCTATTTATACTATGAAAATGATTAGTTTATACCATTCCGTGGGTTGTCATTGGATGGCTTCAAGCTTTTGTTTACATTTATTATTGTATCATTTGTCACTAATCTCTCTCTAACCTCACTAACATCTCTCTAATCTTCCTAAGCCTCCGTTAAAGCTAATCTCACTGCCTCCTTGATATATATGCTTCCTGGGTTAAAACACAGATTGAATGAAGATATTCATAATCTTAAGAAGAAATAAGTTTATTCCTATCCAATACCAGATAAACAGAGTCCACATAAATATGAGGAACGTGATGGTTGAGAGATAACTGACCGAGAATAAAATCCAGATTGTTGATTCAGTGAAAAGGGTCGTTAAAAGTAATAGAAAAGTTATTTTGGACTTTGATTATGAGTTTTCTACAGAAAAGTAAGTTTCAACTTTTTGATTATGAGTTTTCTACAGAAAAGTTTCAACCTTTAAAGCTGAATTTGAAAGAGCTTGAAGAAACATAGGAAGATCAAACAAAGAAGAAGAAGAAGAATGTTTGTTCTAGATATACATATAGATATAGATATAATGTATATAACATAATGTTCTTGGCCCATCAATTTTTGGGGGGTTGCATAGCTGCTCGTAATAAAATCTTAGATCATCATTAATTATGGAAGATCATGGACCAGTTCATCTATGAATGTTACGGAGATAAAGAGATTAGCGTTAATAAAAGTTTAGGGAGGTTAGAAGCAAACGAAAGTAAATATATTTGTAACGGAAGAAGATTGACGCCATCCAACGGAAACAGATGTAACGGTATAAATGGAACAAAAATTAGTTCAATTATACAAATGATAACAAATGTAATAGTTTGTTAATATATTTGTATATTTTTCCTGATTTGAATAATTAAATTAAATTTTATTTTATTTTACATATATATTTTTATTTTACTTAAAAATATGGGTTAAAAAATAAAAAAATAATAATATAATAGAGTAAATATTATGTTAATTTTTTTAATTTTTTCTAAACTCAATATATATTTAAATAAATATTAAAATAAAAAATATATGATTAAAGAGTAAAAAATTACTACTAATCATAACCAACAGTTATTACCTTAATTTATTTTAAATTAACGAAGAATATTATGATTACTAACATAAACATCCCACCTACATTCACATGCCATGTAAACTGAATGCCATGTAAACTGGTTTAGATATATATGTACATTCCCATGACATGTAAACAGGTTAAAATATATTATTGGTTTATAAATTTTATATCTATTTAAAGTTTTAAAATTTAAACAATAAATCACAATATTAAAAGTTTAATAATTTATACATGTGTAAAATTTAAAATTTTAAATACTCAATCATACGTATAAAAATTCATGTATCTATATATAAATCAACTTAAGGTATGATAGTATTACTTAAGCATGTAAAACTTGCTTTAGAAAAAGCCATACATTCAATTTAAAGTTAATTAATATGTTAAAAGTGTGTTGGTAGGGAAAAATTACAGGTAGAATTACTATTTGAAACTCAACACAATTTGGGGATGTAGAGATTTTAACTAATTGGATCATGAATCCTTATTAAGTCTAAATTGTTATGAGATGGGAAAAAAAAAAAAGAAAATTATACATCCTATAACAATTATAATGATATTTAATTAGTGTTAGAAGAGAATTAATAATCAACTTTTTTAAAGTTCCGGCTATTAGGATGTCCTAACTATATTCTTATTTATTATTTGGGTTTTTACCATTCATTTAGAAATAACAATTGGTTTAGTACTTAATTATCATCACAATTAACTGCAAAGAGTATAAATTCTAATTTTTTTTGGGGGGTAAATAGTAAAATTCTAATTCCTTGATAAGAGGAATATCTATATTTCATAAAGTGAAGAATACGAATTTCTTGTAAGAAGAAATAGGTGTTCTCCAGGAATTTTAATTTATAAGCTTAAAAGGTGTAAATGAATAAAAGAAATGATATATCAATAATATTTCTGGTTTTATTCGTTCAAACTGAACATGTACTAAATATACAATAGACTGATAAAAAATGTCAAGTTCTCACATAAAACTTATAAACAAGAAATAAAATAAATACATGAAATAAATTTTTTGGGGAAATGTATAGCTTGAAAATATAAGTTTTGTTATAGTTTTATTGGGCCATTATTTAAAATATTAGACTTTGAAAAGCGAAAGTTGTGGTAAAACTTCAACTTAGGAAAATCTACGTTGAATTCAACAAACATTGCAACACAATTTAACAAATATTGCATCGACGGTAAACATTTTTTTCAATATACACGGCACCTATCAAAGCAGCTGTAAACCATTCAATTCAATCATGGTGGTTGGTGAAATAGTAATTGATATTTGTATATATAAACAATGTAAATTTTTGATACAAATTAAGAAAAATATACTCAGAAAACATTGATTTTCTCTTCTGATTATTTCTTCAAATATTGATTTCTTCA
Source organism: Hippophae gyantsensis (assembly GCA_030763125.1). Lineage (NCBI taxonomy): Eukaryota > Viridiplantae > Streptophyta > Magnoliopsida > Rosales > Elaeagnaceae > Hippophae > Hippophae gyantsensis. The sequence continues at coordinate 23,040,074 of CM061031.1, forward strand.
TGGTATGAGAGCCAAGTCGTTGCTTTATACAAATTTGAAACTCTTATTCTCTAAAACAGAGATTTCTTTCTCTGAAAATTTCTTCTCGTGAATTTTTTTTTTCATTCAAACACACCTACAAATATTAATTAAAAACATCATTTTTAAAGCATTATTTCTCCCACCTAATTTTACCAGATTACTCTAAACACAATTTGGAACATTTTGGTAAAAACAGAGTAGAAGAAAAGCCATCCACGCGCCTCCACGCGTCGCCTGAAGTAAAGGATCCATTTTTCCACGCTCCCCACGCGCCGTCTAGAGGTTGAAGATGATGACGTGTCATCTGGCTCGGCTCGGTCCGGCTCGAGGGCGTAGCCGGCCCGCACCTCGGTTCGGCTCGAGGGCGTAGCCGGCCCGCACCTCGGTTCGGCTCAGGTTGGTCCGGCCAACGGTTCGGTTGAACCCGGTTTTTCTCGGTTTTCACAGTTTTTTCTATTTTGGCCGGTTCGGTCCATTTTAAAGGTCTGAACCAGGTTTTTTTTCCGGTTCTGGATTTATAAAACCAGTTTGGTTCATTTTTTCAAGTTTTTAAACCAATTTTGAACCGATTTTATGGTTTTTTTTTCAGTTTAGTATAAATATATATTTAAAAAAAAAACAGAAAAAATTTAATCCTAAAATTATTACACCATTTCCTAGCTTGGTTACCATAATATCATGACAGGGGGTATAATTTCATTACCTATGGAGCAATCAAATCCAGTTGTTGTACAATCAGTTCAGTCTGAAGGTGTGTTTAATGCTGGAATTGTTCTTAGTGAGACTAATTATGATGTTTGATCTCAAATAATGGAAATGCATATTGCAGAGAGAGAAAAACTCTCTTATATTCATGATAAAAATTTGCAACCAGAAAAAACATCGAACAATTATAACAGGTGGTATGTAGAAAATCAAAAAGTGAAGAGATGGATCCTTATGTCAATGAGTCCAGAAATCATGAAGCGATATTTACGCATACCTACTGCTCTTGAAATTTGGGATGCTTTGGAAAAAACATTCTATGATGGAAGTGACGAATTACAGGTATTTGTCTTAAACCAAAAAACATTTACTTCCAAACAAAATGGAAAATCACTTTCAGAGTATTATGAAGAGTTGACTGAAATTTTCCAAGAGCTAGACCATCGTGATAAGGTGGTCATGAAAGACCCAAATGATCTAATATCCTATCAAGAGTCTGTTGAAAGACTAAGGATACATATTTTTCTTGCTGGATTAGATGATGAATTTGAGCAGGTTCGTGGAGAAATTTTGCGAAAAGAAACTATCCCAGATTTAGAAGGTTGTTATTCCTTGATTCGACGGGAGGTAGTACGTCGAATCTCATTGAAGGAAAAATCTGGAGACGTTGACGCTTCCGCCATGATATCTAAAAATCGTTCTTTTTCCAATCGGCAAGAACGAAGGGTGACTGATAAATCATCTATTAAATGTACCCATTGTCATCAAAAGGGTCATACTAAAGAACGATGTTTTGAACTTATGGGATATCCTGACTGGTGGGATCACAACCGTGACTCTCGGAAGAAAAATCCACGACAGATGTCTACTGCCACCATTGCTGAAACAACAAAAGATCATGTTGCAAACTCCTCAGCAAATGTTGGTAAGATACTTAAAGCTTTTTCTCCTGTTTTTAATAATACATGGATAATTGATTCAGGTGCAACTGATCATATGACATTTGATTCTAGACAAATCTCAAAATCATCCTCACACAAAACTGTTTGCACTGCCAATGGTAACACAACCCCAGTCATTGGGGAAAGATCTTTGTCTCTCACTAGTACTTTGAATTTAGACTCAGTACTAGTTGTTCCCTCTTTAGAGTATAACCTTATATCTATTTCTCAAATAACCACTGCTTTATCTTGTTTTGTTATTTTTTGGCCTGACTTTTGTGTGTTCAAGGACATTCAAACAAAGCAAACGATTGGTCGTGGTGTTAGGCAAGGAAACCTGTATTATTTGGACTTGGATTCAACAAATCATGCATTGGTAGCAACTGGATCTAAAAAGGATGAATCAAATATATGGCTATGGCATAGGAGATTGGGTCATGCTTCTTTTGGATATTTAAAGAAATTATTTCCAAGTTTATTTTTGAGCTTCGATATTTCTACTTTAAAATGTGATGTTTGTGAACTAGCAAAAAGTCACCGTTCCTCATTTCTTGTAACCTTAAATAAAAGTCCATTTCTCTTTATGGTTATACATTCTGATGTATGGGGTCCTTCCAAAGTCTCTACTTTGGGAGGATCACGTTGGTTTGTTACATTTATTGACAATTTTAGTAGAATGACTTGGGTCTGTTTAATGAAATCTAAAAGTGAGGTAAACGTATTATTTAGAAAATTTCATAAAATGGTTCGTACTCAATACAAAACACAGATTCAAGTTCTACGAAGTGACAATGGAGGAGAATATAAAAGTTCTGAGCTTCAAGAATATCTTAAAACAGAAGGGATTATTCATCAAACTACTTGTGTTGATACACCTCAACAAAACGGAGTTGCAAAAAGAAAAAATAGACATTTGTTGGAAGTTATCCGTACCTCATTGATCGAAGCTAATATGTCATTATCTTATTGGGGAGAAGCAATTACTTCTGCTGCATATTTGATCAATCGGGTACCTTCTAGTCTCATTAACTTCCAAACACCACTACAAGCCATCACTGAAGCAATTGTTGCACCAAGTGTTCCCAATTTACCTCCCCATGTCTTTGGTTGTGTGGCATTTGTACACCTACATAAATAACAACGTAGCAAGTTGGATCCACGAGCAATACGTTGTGTTTTTATGGGATATGCCATACAACAAAAAGGGTATCGGTGTTATCATCCTCCTACAAAAAAAAATGATTACCACCATGGATGTTATTTTTCATGAAGATACAATGTATTTCTCATCTACACCTGAATTTCAGGGAGAGTACAACCATGCAAAAATTCAGACCCTTACATATAAATTGTTTCCTTATGAAGAAAGACAAATTATATGTGAGGAAAATACAAATAACTTGAATTCAGATGGTAATAACTCTCAATATAGAAAAGACTCAAGGGAAATGTAATCAAGTCCTCATCAACTTCAAGATCATCAAGCAAGTTCCTTACTACCACAAAGTGAGTACGAGTTTCCTTCTCCACAAGTTGCTGATATACCTAACCAATCGTTTGTAGAGAATGTTCCAACTATTGAACCAGCCAGAAAAATACTTCCATCACGTCCTAACAGAGGTATTCCTAAAGTCATGTATGAACCTGAGATTTCTAGTAAAGTCAAATATCCCATGAGTAACTATATGTCTAAACATCGTTTGTCAAAATCAAACATATCATTTGTGAATCAATTATCTGCTGTATCTATTCCTAACAGTGTGCAGGAAGCTTTAGCTGACCCAAAATGGAAAGATGCTATGAATGAAGAACTAAGATCCTTAGAAATAAATAGAACTTGGGAACTTGTCAATCGTCCACCAATAAAGAAAATTGTTGGATGTCGATGGATTTTTTCAGTAAAGTATCAAGCAGATGGTATGATTGAACGCTATAAAGCAAGATTGGTGGCAAAAGGATACACTCAGACATATGAGATCGACTATACAGAAACATTTGCACATGTAGCCAAAATTAACACTGTTCGAGTCTTGGTATCTCTAGCTGCAAATTTAGATTGGTCATTATATCAGTTTGATGTAAAAAATGCCTTTCTACATGGAGATTTAATTGAAGAAGTCTACATGGATTTACCACCAGGAATCAAGAAATCCAAAATTCATGATGAAAAGGTGTGTAAATTAAAAAAATCACTGTATGGATTGAAACAATCCCCAAGAGCATGGTTTGGTAGGTTCACAAAATCAATGAAGGCATTTGGCTATAAGCAAAGCAATTCAGACCATACTTTATTTCTGAAAAAAAGGTATGGTAAGATCACTGCACTTATTGTATATGTTGATGATATGATAGTAACAGGAAATGATCTTGAAGAAAGAAAAGCTCTCCAAAGTTATTTGTCCAAGGAATTTGAAATGAAAGACCTTGGTTCCTTAAAATATTTTCTTGGGATTGAGGTTTCTCGATCAAAAGAAGGAATCTTCTTATCTCAAAGAAAGTATGCCTTAGATTTATTAAAAGAAACTGGTATGTCGGCATGTCAACTAGCTAATACACCAATAGAGGAAGGATTAAAGTTATGTATCAAGGTTGATCAAGTTCCAACAAATAAAGAAAGATACCAAAGGCTTGTTGGAAGGTTGATGTATTTGGCACACACAAGACCAGATCTTGCCTATGCTTTAAGTATTGTCAGCCAATTTATGCATAATCCTGGAGAACAACATATGAATGCAGTTATTCGTATTTTGAGGTATTTAAAGTCTGCTCCTGGGAAAAGGAGTATTGTTTACTAAAAACTCAGAGTTCCAAAGAATAGAAGTATATATTGATCTTTGATTGAAATTTGGATCAATAAATGATAGGCGATCTACATCAGGCTACTTCACTTTTGTAGGGGGAAACCTTGTAACATGGAGAAGTAAAAAACAACATGTTGTTGCCCGTTCAAGCGCAGAGGCTGAATACAGAGGCATGGCACTTGGGCTTTGTGAGGCCTTGTGGTTACAATCTCTCTTGAAAGATTTGGGATATCCTTCTAAAGAATCAATTAAGTTATTTTGTGACAATAAAGCAGCATGTGATATTGCTCATAATCCAGTTCAACACGATCGTACAAAACATGTTGAAGTTGATCGGTTCTTTATTAAGGAAAAGTTAGAAGAAAATTCATTAGAATTGCCAAAAATTAAGTCAGAAGATCAATTGGCTGACATCCTCACTAAAGCAGTCTCATATCGAGTATTCACAGAAGTTTCAGTCAAGTTGGGCATGAAAGACATCTATGCACCAACTTGAGAGGGAGTGTTGAATTCAACAAACACTGCAACACAATTCAACAAACACTGCACCGACGACAAACATTTTTTCCAATATACACGGCACCTACCAAAACAACTGTAAACCATTCAATTCAATCATGGTGGTTGGTGAAATAGTAATTGATATTTGTATATATAAACAATGTAAATTTCTGATACAAATTAAGAAAAATATACTCAGAAAATATTGATTTTCTTTTCTGATTATTTCTTCAAATATTGATTTCTTCAATCTACAACTATAATTACAGCATAAATTGAAATGAATTACTGGTTAAATATGATTTAATTTTTCATATAAATTACGAAATATCATTATAAAATTACACTTTCAACCAAGATAGTAGTGTATACAATGTTTCGTGTTATAAAGATTAAGGTTGTAAGTTTGGTTCAGTTAACTTAACGAGAATAAGAATAATATTGGTTTGTAGAATAAAATTTTAGTGAGAATGATAGTAAGAATTAAATTAAATTAATATATATATTTTACGTTTGTTTTAACATGAAATTAGAATAACATTAAAAATTTATAAATCATTCTATTTTATTTAAATGACTTTACTTTTAATCTGTTAAATATATATTTTTATGTTATAATATATATATATATATATATATATATACTGCATTTTAAAAATGCAAAAAATATATGTTTTTTTGTTATAAAATAAATATGTGACCATGACGTTAAAAGGGGAAAATGTATCTATAAAAGAGTTCGTACCATCCAATTAAACATTTGTAAAAATAAATTTTTTTAATTTTAAATGAAATAAAACGAAATTTTTTTTTTATATAAATACAAAATAAATAAATATATATTTTAAAGTATTTTATTAAGATGAGTACGAGAGTAATAATCGTTCTTGACCTAATTACATTAATTTATATTTCGCTTAAATTAATAATAAAATAAATATAAAAATAATTTGAATTATTTTTTTAACCATTCATGTTAATATATTATTGTAAATCATAGGTAAGAGAATATTATCTTAAATATTTCTAAGGTTTTGTTTTTTTTAAATTATTCTTGAAGTTTAATTAATATCAAAATTGTCTTCACTGTTTAACATTAGGAGTAAAATGATAATCTTTCCTTATACATGTATCAAAAGTGAAAAGTTGAGATCGAACGACAATAATGTTTGGACCGAAGATGTAAGTACACAATCATTATCATCATCAACAACTAAAGAAGAATCACAATCACTGCGGCAATTCACAAGATGAAGGAAAAGACCTGTGGTTGGTGGGATGCAGGTTGATCTTTGCTACGACATCTTAAGCCTCGATGGAGACCATGGGCTTGGGACGAGGCTCACTAAAAGACTCAACGGTGTTGCTAAGGCTACTGCAGGTGGGACAACTCGCCTGAATAACATCAATCTTAGATGAAACCATGTCATCATGAAACTCGTGTCGGTATAGATGATGAACATGGGTTGGGTTGTCGGGTAAAGGGAAGTTAGTTTTAGCTCTGGGACCCTGGAAGGAGCAACTTGCAGCGTCGTAAGCTCGAGTGGTGTCCTCGGCTGAGTCGAAGGTTCCGAGCCAAACCCATGTTTTCTTCGTAGGTTCTCTGATTTCAGTAGTGAATCGACCCCAAAGGCGTTTACGGATGCCTCTGAATCAGGTTTGTTGCCGTTGGTTCGAGTTTCTAAAGGATTTGATAATGGTAGATCTGTGATGGGTTTGTCTTCTCGACGCATGAGGAGTGATGATGAGAACTTAGAGAGACTGGGGAGGATATGAGGGTAGAGAATATCAAAGATGGTAGGAAATGAGGGTACGAAGGTAGAGAATATAGGGGATAATTTTGAAGAAAAATAAAACCTCTGGGATAATTGCGATAATATTTTTAACTGTAACATCCAAAAAATTATATAAACAGGACTAGAAAATACTTTTTCATATATTGTTATGATTTTTCAAGATTTATTTAACTTATATTAAATAATAAGGGTATTTTTTAAGATATTTTAAATCTAAGAAATATTATAGTTTTTTTTGTAAACATTGATGATATTTTTGAAGATATTAAAAAACTTGAAAGTATTTTTAATTTTTTTTTTCAAGGTAAGATAAGAGAATTAGAAGCCACATCTAAAAAAATATATATAGCAAATTCTTTACGAGGAGATGCTAGCGGCGCTAAGTACATATGTTAGGCCGGCTCAGTATTCATCATGGTTCTATTGTTGATTTGCAGTTAGCTAAAGTTCCTGTCTAAACATTTTCCAAATTTTATGGGTATTTCTCTGCTTTTTGACACATGCATCCTGTGCTTTAGAGCTTTTGTAAATTTCTTATAATTTGAGATTTTTTGTTTTTATATGATATAATTTTTTCAACTCAATTACATACGTGTATTTTTCAAATGTAAGCAATTATATGAGATAAAAAGTAGATTTAATGAGATAATTATTTTAAGTGGATATTTTATTTATATAATTATTGAATTGAGTTGATTAAATCTATAATTTAATAAAAATAGTTAAATTACTCTAATTATTATAATCTCATCATATTTTATGTAACAAAAATATATTTAGTAAACACATGCTCAATCAACTAAAACAAAGTTAGTTTCAACAATTAAAAATATTTTGAAAAAATAGTTTCATATGTAACAAATTAAATGCTTGAATCTCTTTTTTCTAGTGTACAAAGAAAAACATTTGATTTAAAAATAATAAAATTTAAGAATATTATAGTTTTATTTATACCAAAATCTTTTAAATCCATCTAATAACCATAATAAAATTATAAGAGTTTCTCACATGTATTATTATGTTATATTTAAATCAAAAATTATGATTTAAATTTATTTAATTTTTTTTAATAATTATGGGACCAATTATAACAAAATTTATTATTTATAATTATAATTAAGAAAATTAAAACAATAAAAATATGTCTAAACATTTATTAAATTATTATAAATATTTATATTCATTTTTTATGCTACAAATCTAATATAATTATAATACTATAATATTAAAATATAACAAAATATAAAATAATATATATTTATTTATAATTTAATAGTAATTTAATTCGAATCAGATATAACAGATTATAAAATCTATTAATATGAATCCAATCTGAATCTTAACGGATCGTATACTTTTTAATTCAACTTTTATCTGATTATAAAATTTGAGAATCAAATTCATTTTGAATTTGAATTTATCAATTTAAATGAATTGATCGAATTATTTACTTATACTTAATTATGGCTAATAATTTTTATACGAGATCAAAAATGAATGTTTGATGTTAAAGCCTATAAAATGTGATTGTTAATTTTCAAGTGCTGTGGTTATAATACTTACAATTCAAGCTTAAGAAGAAGTGTTAGAATAGCTAGTGTTTTTATTTAGAAGTATAAAATATATTTTTTAGCTTTGAAAATGGTACTTATTATAATTATTATTTGTCGAAGTGATATTTTTGCATAACAAATTAATGTACATGTAAACGTAACCAAATGGAGTGTAAAGTCGACCCGACCTGGAAACATCGGTCTGCACTATGCACTTTGGAATGGAGTGAAGTATGTGGAAAGAAAAGACCAAAAGTCAGATTCAATAACTTTGTCTATAAGCAATATGTTTTAACCAAATTGGAGGGCATGTACGCTAAATAATGCCTTTTTTGGATTTAAATAAAAAACATAACTTAAACGAAGACCAAAAAATAGAAGCACAACTAATTAAATAATTTAAAAATAAAATTATTACAAATGTGATATAGCTGGAGTCATTTGTCCCTTGTTTATTCCAAAGTAGGATAAATTATAAAATAATATTTTAAATAAGTCATAGCTCAATAAAATTTAAAAATTTATTTAAATTTTATTAAAAAATTATAAATCTTTAAAATTTATATCAACAAAATTACTATATAATAATATTTAATGAACTTCAATTAACGTCATTTAATAACGTTTAAAATAAAATGATATGTAGATCTTTTTGTATGAAAATATACTAGTTAAAAAAGTAAATGTTATTTGTAGTTACACGTTTTAATGATACTATTTTTATTATTTTTAATTTTTTTTGAGATAATTTTAGTTTAATTTATTTTTAAATTAGTTAGATTATATAACTTACATTTCTTAACTAAATATAAAAAAATTGTAATTGTAATTAAAAACAATAACTTTATTATAAATATTATATTTTAATTATATTTTTATAAAATATAAAATAAATAAAAGTAATATGTTTAAGTATGATTTTTTATAATAATATTATTATAATTACATTTCGACAAATATTTATTTAGATAAGTTCGTGAGTAATATAAGTAAGATAATTTGAGGTGTGACTTAAATAAATTATAAATTTTCAACCCATCAAGAATAAATTTTAAATAATTCGAAATGAGTTGCCAATTTGAGATCATTAAATAACAACTTATTTAATTTGTTATCTAGCTAATTCGTCATTTCAAAAGAAAAATTGCTCTCCAACCCAATAAATTACCCTGTTCCATCATCCATGTTCACGACGTCATTGATAGTAATTTTACTTATTATATTTATATTATATACCTAAAAGTTAATTAATAAAAAATATTTTGTTTTATAAATTATTTTTAAATTTATAAAAAAATACTTATATTTTTAAATTAAAATATATTATATATGTATAATATTTATTTTCGTATAACAATATATTAAAAATGTTTTCTCCTACGATAATTTTTTTATTAAATATGTATATTATTTTTATTTTTATAATAAAATAATATATATTAAAAATAAATATGTATAAGTTATATATTTTTATAATTTATTAAAATATTAAAATTTTTAATTATCGATTCATACAAATAAAAAAATCAATATAAATGAATTTAAGTATATAAATTAAATATATAATAATAAAATTATTAATTATAAAATACATATTAAAAGAAAAACATGTTAAAGATGAATTTTTAAGATAAAACGACGTTAAGTGATTGGTTCAAGTTTTTAATTTCGAATAGATGAGATGGGTCTTATTTGTTAGATCATTAGGTAATCCACATTAAAAATGTATTAATTTTAATGTTAATAATTAATTTATCTTTTTCGTTTAAATTAAATTTATTATCAATATTTTATATTATTATGAAAAATCAAACAATATCATAATTTTTTTATTAATATATATATATATATCTTATTATTGTATTTTAATAATATATTTTTAAATTTAAACGAATCATATTCATATTGATATATTTTGATATTTTTATTATAATCGTATTTTATAATAATTTTTTGATGTATTTTTATATAAAAAGAAACATATTATATTTATACATATGTTTGTTCAAATAATACTCGTACTGTATTTTATTAACTATGCACGAATATATATGACAAACATTACATACAATAATTAAATATGTTTGTGTAATTGTGTTCTTATTTATTGAGAAATAGAAAAATTAAGTTAATTATTTTGTAATATAATAATATATACTTTAAATAAACATTCTCTCATGTAAATAAGTGTGTAAGTTGTTTAGTAGTTTATTTAAAAAAATATAAATATTTAATTAAATAGTGATTTTTATTATCAACCAAAGTAAAAAATTAAATGTGTTTGTAATATTATAGAGAAAAAGAAATTTTAACTCAAAATTTAGGAATCAATAAAACGAATTATCAATTAACTCGTACTACAATAATAGATGATTTTGTCATTTGGAGAACGTAATGGCCTTTGAGGGAGACCCAATCTAATGAATGACAAAAGTTTATATATCAGGTAAATTTTATATAATTATATATATTATATATGGGTTAACCATGAAGGGTACTCACACCTTGCTGGAAGCTTAGTTCAAATATTAAGTATAAGATTCATAAATTAGAAGTAACTAAATATAATTTAATATCATAAAATTTATTTAAATATATTAAAAATTTAGTGTTGAAATCTGAGTGCATGATTTGAGTTGTATAAAAATCTTAAAAACTATTATATACATAATTTATACTTATTTAAAGTCAAACAATAATTATTATCAATATTTTAAATATAGACAAATTACTATTATTATTTTATTTATAATTGTGTATCTTATATAATCTTTTAGTATAATTATAAGAGTTATTTGAAGAAGAATTTCATTAGATGAATTAATAGATAAGTAAGATGTAGTATTTAATAGTTAACATGTGTTTTAAATTAAAATAATTTAGAAAAAAAATATAATACTTGTTAAAAAAACAATCATCATTAATGTTATTAAAATTACATTTGGTTGTATAAATTTTTTTTACTACTCACATTGCATATGCTGTTTAAACTATGAGTTGTTTTTAAATTTTTAGAATAAAAAATTAAGAAATATAATTATTATATTTTATAAATTTAAGGCAAAATAAACTACAATTTTATATTAAAAATTAATTTTAATTTTATATTAAAAATAATACTCATTTCATAATTTTTGAATATTATAAAAATAAGTTTAATTATTTCTTATATGTTAATAAATTTACCTAAGTTTTATTAAAGATTACAACTAATATAAGATGATTTATAATTGATTAGAGGTGATTATGTTATTTTAGACAAAATGTTAGACTTGCTTAATCTCAATCTTGCCCACAATTTAGGTGATGTTTGGTTTATAGAATGTAATCAGAATCGGAATTGAAATATGAATAGAATGAAATAAAAATGAAATACTTTTGTTTGATTTTACTATTGGAATCAAAGAAGTAATCATTATTTATAATGTTTGATTTACAACTGGAATAAAATGAAAAACATTGTATAATATCTTAATACTTCGTAGCGTTTAAATAATATCATTTAATTATTATTTTTTCGTTTGACAAAATAAATTATTGAAATTATTATTTTTCAAAATAATTATTACTTAAAATTAAAATATATTATTAAAATTATTATTTTTCTAAATAGGGTTTAGAGTTTTGAGGTTTGAAATTTGGGATTTAGGGTTTTGGGATTTGAGATTTGTGGTTTAGGATTATATATGTGGGTTAAGGTTTAGGGTTAAAATTATTATTTTTATAAATAGGGTTTATGGTTTTAGGATTTAAGGTTTATGGTTTAGGATTATATTTGTGGGTTAAGGTTTAGAGTTAAAATTATTATTTTTCTAAATAGGGTTTTGAGATTTGGGATTTAAGATATAAGGTTTAGGATTATATTTTTGGGTTAAGATTTAGGATTTAGGATTTAGGGTTTCGGGTTTAGGGCTTAAGGTTTAGTATTTAGGATTATATTTGGGGTTAGGTAAAATTGAAAAAAAAAATTAAGATGAAAATTGAATCATGATTACTTAAGAGTGGAAAAAGAATTGTGATTTTCTTTTCTTTTAGATCGATTTTATTCAATTCCTACTTTTCAGACCAATCAAACATAAAATTAGAAAAAATCAATTCTATTTTAGTTAATCAAACATGAGGTTAGTTATACCGCTTCATATTTTGTATTTAAAAAATATATTTTATTTTATACAAATACATGTCAATAATTTTTCTCAAATTTATTATTAGAATATTTTTTTTCTTTTTAACATATTATATATTTATTTAACATTTCTCCTATACTTACCATTTTTACCGTAGTGGTATACAAATTTTATTAGTGCTTCTATATACCCTAACAATTGCTAATAGTTAAGAAGATATTATATTTTTTAAAGAGACGTTAAATTTTTTTTTATTAAATAAATGAAATTCAAACTTCAATTCATAATGAAAAATTATATTACCTAAATTATAATTCATTTTCCATCCATAGATATTAATTACCACACTAAGGGGAAATAATTTAGTAAGCTATACTCCAATTTGTTTTATTTGTAGGTCAAAGCAATATCTAAAGATGAGATACGTTTTAATTAGTTTCCTTCCTAATAAGGCCGTCCTTAGCAGTATGAGTAGACTTATATTATTTGAAATAACATTAGACCCCTGCACATTCACGTATACATATATTGATAAGGTTTAAATCTATGCTCTCGCAATGTTTATTTTTAATAATGATTGAGAAATCAATTTTCATCAAATCTTTAACTATTAAAAAATAGTTAACAATAATTTTATATACTTATTATTCTTAAATAAATGTTAAAATTATGTGCCAAGTAGACCCCTCTTATAATTTAACAATTTAAATTTATTAGAATTTTAACATTAGATCCCATACTCTGATCATTTTAAAATTTTTTAGAAAATTAATTCTATAAAAAGATTAAACTATTGTGAAAAGTGATAATAATATTTTTATATATTTATTACTTACAATGAACATATATCGTTATAATATAAGATAATTAATATGGACAAAGTTCATAGGAATCATAAGCTACCTCTGATCTCAAAAGATCAACTTAATTATTAGAAACACTTATAATCATTATAAACTATATTATATTATTATCTTTAATAAATACGAAACTCTCAATTAAGTAGTGATTTTGGTAGTAAAGTTTTTTGAAATAAATTAGAGTTAATTAATTAATTATTTTAAAAAATAAATTAACGTTAACTAATTATCCTTATGCATCTTAGATTTAAAATATGCTATTTTTTTTATAAAAATCAAAATAAACTCAAGTAATATAGCCTTCGTTAATATAGTTCAAGCTGCAGCAATGTGTTGCATGCCCTATGCTAAATATGGGTTTGATCGAATAGGTTTAGTGTATTTATTTCTTACTTTCTCTTAATACTTGACAAATATTTTTTCTCTAGTAATTGAAGTGAGGAGTGACGTATGATTTAAAGTAAAAAAAAAGATGTAATGTATATATGAAAATTAATTACAAAATAATATGTTAATTAATTTTTATATAGTACAAAATGTAATATTATTTTAGATCAATTTAATTATGTACAATCATGTTATTTAAGATTTAAACATATTGATGTATATATAAAAGTAATTGTTGACAATTATTTTAATAGTTTAATTTTTTTGGATAGTTGATAACCAATATACTATAACATAATATCAAAATTAAAAATGTGTGTTCAAATTTAAATAATTCAAATTATTGAGTTTTAAGCATTTGATCAATAAGTTGTGATTAAATGACATCTACTTCGTTTTAGTGTGTTCGTAAGTTTTAAAGTTTAAATATTAATTATAATTTTATAAGTAATATAATTATTTAAAATTAAAAAAAATAAGATATTAAGCGTAAGTCATATGTAATAAAAATTAATTGCATGAAAAAATAAAAAATAAAAAATATAAAAATAATAGTTTTAAAACTTATAACAATAAAAATAATATTCAAATAGCATCAAACATTGATCTATTTAAATAATGTTTAAAATTATATATATTTAATTAATTATAGTTTAATTTTAACAATATATTATTAAATAATATTAAATGTGAAATGATATTATATATATTTTTTTAAAATTAGTGCAATATAACTAGTAAGGATGGTTATAAGTATACGTTCAACATGTGAAGTGATATTATAATCGATTAGAGAGAATTTGTAAAATTTTGACACTTAATTAGTATTGATTAGTGTAGGTAAGATAAAATTTTTATTTTTTATTTTTCATAAAAATATATAAGTTTGTTATAAATGATATTGTTTTTATTATTTAAAAAAAAATACAAAATAAGTAAGAAAAACAAATTCCTTTATAGGACTAAACATTTACGAGACGGTTTCAAAATAATAATATTTTTTGGAAAACGTACCAAAGAAACATAAACTATAATAGAGATCAAAAGGGCAAAAAGGTAAATTAAAAAAATCAACATTCCCATAAACTAAAACTTTAAATAGCTCCAAACCTACCTTGAAACAGTAAACATATTTATATATAAGTTTACTTATTTAATTTTCCTCATATTCATCCCACCTAGGTTTTAGCAGCTTTCAATACAATTAACATTTCTTTATTTCTTAATTTCTCATTCACAAACAAAAATGGAAGAAGAAGATCAAACTCAAGTCGACCCTCATAAATCAACCACTAGTTCTATTCCAAACAACAGCAATAACAACTCATCATCATCATCATCTTCATCTTCTTCTTCATCAGAGCCAGTAAGATCAAGATGGACACCAAAACCAGAACAAATTTTGATATTAGAGTCTATCTTCAACAGTGGAATGGTCAACCCTACTAAAGAAGAAACTATTAGAATTAGAAAGTTACTTGAAAAATTTGGTGCTGTTGGGGATGCTAATGTCTTTTACTGGTTTCAAAATCGACGCTCCAGGTCTCGCCGCCGACAAAGACAACTTCAGGCCAGTCTTAATGATCAACAAGGGAATATTAATAGTCAACAACACCAACAACAAGAAGTAGTTGGTGGTGTAATTCAACAACAACAACAAAGTTATCATAACAATATTAATAGTGGCCTTGCTATGTGTTATGGCTCAATTATTAATAATAATAATTGTGTTTCTCCTTCACTTTCTTCTTCATTTTTTATGGACGGATCATGTTCCTCGTCTACTTTGGATAATTGCGGTGGCAGTGCCGGCACCGGTGGTGGTGGAAATGGTGGTTTGTTTCAATTGTGTGGCGGTCAAATGGGTTTCCCGGAAATCGAGCAAACGTCTATTGTAACGCCTGTTTTTAGCTCTCCAGATGCCTCTAATTTGCAGTTCCAAACTGGTTTGTATATTTTATTTATTTATTTGCATGCCCTAATTTTATTAGATGAGACGGTGTGAAATTAAGAAATTATAACAATATTTTTATTTAATGAATGATGAATTTTATTTTCAGATGAGATAAATTCTAGATACTTTAATTAAACGTTTAGGTGTTAATTTGATTTCTTATCTTTAATTTACTCGTAGTATGTTATTTAATTCCCTTAATTTTATGTTATTTTATTTGAAATATGATTTGACTAACTAGTTTTTTTAATTTAATTTAATTAGTTATATATTTATTTAAATTATTATTTTTTCTTTCGTTTCTTACCATATTTGCTTCTTTGCCCTAGCTAGCTAGAGATGTGTTTTAATTTCACACTCGGTTTATGAAGCATTAATTTTTCCCCTAATTTTACCTCCTACTTTGATGATGATCTTTTTCTTCTTCTCTTTATACTTCTTTTTATTTTTATTTTTTAAAAGTTACTTCTTTGCCCTAGCTATGCCATTGTGTTTCTTCGGACTTAAAATTATAGAATAGAATTAGTAGTTATAAAATATTACATATATATGAATCTCAAATCGTTCATACAAAAGTTTAAAAAAATTAAGTAATATTTTGTAACCATTGATCCTGATTGGATATTAACTTAAACAAAATCTTGTTAATTTTACTTTTTATTTTAGTTTTTGGTGTTTATTACCAATGAAACTTAGAATTTAGTTTCAATTATGATTCTTGGGAGAGAGATACGAGAATTCATGTATCTGATTGAAGAAGCAGGGAAGCTTCTTGATCAATATATTTCCCTGAAAACATGGTGTTACTTTTTTTTTTCTTTTCTTTTTTTGGGGTTTGATTTCATCTTTATGCTTTTTTAAAAAAAAATTCCCAAGAAAGGAGAGACAAAAGGAAAAGTGCTTCAGTTTTAAATCATATATTTATAACAATATATATACAATGAAATTAACTTAATAATTGTTCATTAATTGAACTTGCTATTGCATGTACCTTTACATAATCAGGATTCAGTGAATCACTTTTTGTTTTTGGCTTAAAATTAATATTAATATGGTTCACTTCTTATGAAGGCAGTGACATATTCTGGCTTTTAAACTTTCTTTTTTGATTTATTAATTAAATAATGAGATTCTGATTAATTCTATATAGTATTAGTAGGCACTAAATACTAAATAGGTTGAATTTCATTAAAATATAAATAGTAGTTAGATTTGTGATACTTAGATAGTACGGGATGATTTTGTAAGATACTACTACTGAAAAGAAGTAACACATATGATAAATTAATTAAATTAGCTTAAACTAATCATTAATTAAATATAGAAATAATAAATTAATGTTTGAGATTATTAATTAATTAGATTAAATAATATTTAAATGTATAAATGCAGGATTAATGACGGTGTTTATAAATGGGGTAGCAACAGAGATACCAAAAGGGTGTCTGGACATGAAAGCAATGTTTGGTGAAGATGTTGTTTTAGTCCATTCTTCTGGAGTTCCAGTTCTCATCAATGACTTTGGCTTTACACTTCAAAGTCTTCAACCTGGTGAAAGCTATTTTCTGGTAATTTTTTTATTTTTTTTTAAATATAATATCTTACTTTATTCAACTATAATTAAATCCACCGCTAGCAATTTTCATTTTCATTTTTTTAATTTATTTTATATTATTACTCTCTCTTTCTCTCTCTATCATATTTCGCCGACACCCAGTTCCCTTAATGAGTCTCTGAGTGTTTCTATGATTCTGAATTTACAACCTGGAAGCTACTGATTCAGATGTTAATTAATTTTTTTTAATATTATTTGCTTTCACATTTACAGATTTGTTCAGCTTATAATATATTTTTATTCTCTCTTTAGCTTATTCTATATTTTGAATTCATGTCTTTGTTTTAGACTTTAGGGATATGTCTTACTGTGTGCTGAAGTATTCTTTAAAACTCTAGCTAAAGACAACATTCTTACCAACGTGTTTGTAACTAAACTGTACGTAGTTAATTTAAGTACTTAAAATATGTTTGATTGGAGTTTTAATTTGAGTGTGTGAGTAACATAACTGTTTTTTTTTTTAAGAAATATAATATTTTTAAAAACTTAAGCTATTTAGATAAGTTAAAAACAAAGTGTTAAATTTATGCATTATATATGTTAAATATTTGAAATTCAAGTAAGGTTATTGGGATTTTAACATATGATCTTCATTTTTCATACCATGTTAGAAGTATATTAAAAAATCATATTCTCGTAAAAACTTAAATTATTAGAAGAATAACATTAGAGATGTGAAGTACTTGATCTGATCACATCTAATCTTATGTTAACGTACATTTAATATTTATAACGTGTTCATAGTTAAAAGTTATATCATTTTATTTTAGTCTTATCTCATTCTATCTTATTCGTGTCAAAGTGTATTTAAAAATAATGAACTTTTTAATTATAAAAGACTAGAAAGTAAGTTTCATATTATTTATAAATACTATATTAATTAATATATTTATTAATCAATGTGAAATATTCTTTTTGGGAAGTGACAATCATATCTCATTTAGATTGAAATCATAACATGTCTAAATTTTGACATAATGTCTATCATTTTTCATTTTATTGAACTTTCATAATATGGATAATCATGTTTCATTTTTCTCATTTTAATATTTATATTTGTACTATTTAAGCTCAATGGTAATTAAATAAGATATCTTAACTTGTATATCATCTTATTTTCATTCTATTTCTTAATAAAAGTGAGATAAGATGAGAAAAGTTTTTAAAATTAAAGGATTAGATCATGATTTAATAGGATATATCATCCCAATTTATATCTTAAAAGTAACAATATTTTTATTTATCACTCCCTTAAAGTATTGGTTTTATTCTTATTCCAATTATAAATTGATTTTAAAATTAATTAAGTCTACAACTAAGTAATTTTACTTACTAAATCCTTCTTTCCATTTGGAAAAATTTCATATATGTAATATTATTTTTAAAAATATAAAGTTAGAAAATAGTGTAATAATAAGGCTAGCTAGTTTTTTTTTTTTTTATATTTTAAGTCACATGTTAAGTATTTAAAATGAAATATTGTTGTTGGTTTTTCAAATAACTTAATTTTTTGAGAGAATTTATCTTCCAATAAACTTAAACAATTGTTTGACAAAAGAAAATTATATTAGGATTTAAGTACTTAAGTTTTATACAATGAAAGCATTAGTTATTTTTTAAATAATATATAATACATGAATTAGCTAGCATAGTATTGATGTGATTTAATTGTTTATGAAGGTATGATATTGAAATTGGCTTATTAATAAATTGATTAAATTTAATTGTGGAATACTAATTAGAAATTTAATTTGCTTCAGGTTTCAAGATCAATTTGATCATCATAAAAGAAGGAAAGACTAGCTAGGCTATATATCAGCATGTACTGGACTCTACATATGTATTTTCTTTTCTTATTACTTACTGTTCTTTGTTTATCCTAGATCTGCATATGGTTTTCAATTTTCAGGATATTAATTAGAATGTTATTATGTGATTATTACAGACTTTTACTTTTGTATTTCTACTAGATCATATATATACTTTGTTTTATAATTTATATAGTTTTCCTCCTTTTTTGTTTAGCTCCAATGCAAGAAAAATTAATCACATTATTGAATATGGTACTTAAAATTTTTTTAGTAATTTTTAATATAATCTATTCAAGTATAATAAACATAAAATATGTTAAATTAGTCTTTAATTAAATTCATTCTTTCCTGGCCATGTATGTGTAGAATGAAATATATTACATATTAACTTATATGATTTTTATTCAAAATGAATAAATAAACAATAATTTTATCTATGGTGAAAGATTTCCTATAAAAAAGAGACTTCTTCTCACACAGAAAATTAAGAAGATAAGAAAAGACAGTTAAGGGTTTTTTCAGAATAAAGGAAAGAGGAAAATTAATTAACGAACTCTTAAAATTAAGAGAAACATCAAGTAAACACAACAGAAAATATTAACAGTTAGATGGGGATAATTCAACCATCAAAGATAGTTAATACATTGATTGGTTAATATCTTTGGTTTATATATATATATAATATCTTTTGATTTATAGGTACATATTTCTAATAACACATGAAAATATATTTTTTATATAGAAATCCAATAACAAATGGTCACAAAAAATATTAATATCAAGTTGTAGCAGCTGGTTAGAGTTTGTAAATATGATATAATTAGTTCTTTCTAACCTAGCAGTTAAATGAATTCATTACATTTTGGCACTATTTATATTATATATATGTTATTAGTAGAAATGAGGAGGAATATATGATTAACCTAAATATTTGAATAAATAAAATTTATAAATTAAAGATAAATTATATGTATAAAATAGAACTATTTTTCGTATATATTTTAAATCTTAGATTTTTAATATTTAATAACTTACTACAAATATAATAATTTAAATATATTTTCACTAAAATATGATACAGATAATTTTTTCAATTAATTAAAACAAGTAATAACTAAAAAATAATAATTATGTATTATTTTTTTAATGCAATATGGTGTCACTCTTCAATACAAATCCTAAATGTTCCTATGTACAACCTTAGTTATTGTTCAAGAATTATGATTATTTTGAATTTTAAATATTCTACTTCTACGGTGAATTTACATTATTTATTCCATGAAATTTATGCTTCAAATAAATATTTTTTATTTTTAGAATTTTATTTTTGGTTAAATTACATATTAATTCGATTTGCTTAACATAAAACCTTTTCATTTCTATCTTACTCATTTTTCTTGCTTAAACATGTAATCGACACAATAAGGACAACAACAGATTGTTCAACAAACCCAACACTTATCTCTCATAAACGAAAAATAGTTGCATAAAATATTAACTTAAAGCGCAAAACAGAAAAGGAAATGTCTTTTTTGGGTCTTGCACTACATTATGTATATCTTCATTTTCAAGAAATCTTATAGTCGTTAAAGCCAATAAAAAAACGTAATCCATCTTCGCAATAATTAATAAAAAATATGGTGAAATTTTAACTTAATATATACCTCCAAATTCTTTATTATCAAAGTATTTTTATTTCAAATAAAAACTACAATTTAAAAATTTCACATTTATCACCATAAAATTATATTTCGTTCAAGTTAAAATCATGATCCATATAACTTGTTTAATGTTAAATTTGGGTTAACCAATTAAATGTTATTGATGTTTTATTTTTATTATTATAAATTTGAGTTTTTATTTTAAGTGATTTTTAAAAATAATTTTCTAAATAATTTTAACTAAATTAAATAAATTTAAATGTCTATATACATTAATTGTTTCGTAAATTAGAATTAGAATGATAATAATTGTTTATTATTATTTTATTTAATTTGTATCCCAATCCAGGAAAGACGTCAAGCTGACAGTTGCTTCTTGAGATCTTAGTTTGAGTACTCCTATGTTGAATTAATTGTCTTTTGATTTTATACATGCTAATCTTAATGGAAATTTCCACCCAAAAAAGAAAAAGAAAAATAATTTAAAGGAACATAAAAAGAAAATTAAAAAAAATGCATAAATATAGAAGTTGATGAAACTGCATGGGCAATACGTGGTGGATTCTTTGTTGAATAGAAGCATGAAAATAAAATAAAATGAACAAGTTGGGCTCCCAAACCGACCAATATAACCAATCCAAAAGAGACGGATTTTTTAGTTTATTAGTCACCAAAAACATTTGGGCACATTCTCTAAGAAATAACATGTGATCAAATCTCTAGCTAATTTAACTATTCTTATTGGTTGGCATCTCCATTTTCAATTCCTTCTAGTTAGATTCCACTTCATTTATTTTGTTCTACACTACTCATGTTAATTAAAACTAAATCTTTCTTTGGCTTTGTTTCAAAAAGAGAATATTCCTTTAGAGGTACATTGAAGGTTCACTTTCACACATCACTAGCTAGCTTCAAAAACATGATAGTTTTTTTTTTTTTGAGTAAGGCTATTACAAAAGGCTATTTCCATGCCAAAAGGCTATTTCCATGTTTAATATAGCTATTTCTAAGTAAAAATATAACATTAAATAGTAAAATTATGAATAATAAATTCACTTTTACCTAGTATTAGTAATATTCTTTTTGTGTTTGAGAATAAACTTATCTTTTTTTTATTTAGTATTCAAAACTATCATGATTGATATAATTAAAGTTCTTGTAAGAAATAACAATTGGACTATTAGTGGACCATGCTAGTCTCTAGACAAGTGTTTTGAACAGTGACATTATTTCTTAATATGTGTTAAGGTGATTTTTTTATATATGTTCAAAAATATAAAAATGGATAGAGCTTTGGCAAGGGAGTCTATTCATAACTGGATCATCTATTAGTTGACATTGTTAAGCCTCTAAACAAATGGCATGAACTATGAAAATATCCTAAATATGTGTTCAAGTAAGTTTTTGTTTTGTACATGTATGCACTCAAAAGTAATGTTGTAAGAGCTTTAGCAAGGGACAATTGCAAAACAACTTGCGAATCATACTACATCTCAAAGAAAAAATGTGAGATCATGAATACTATTTTTAAACATATATTCAAGATTCTTGGCTAAACTTATGACACTCAAATCATCACAAATAGTATAAGAGGAGAGACAATTGAGAGATATAGCTCAAAAAATAAGGATTTCACCCAAAGTAGCTTAGTTGTGGCAACTGCCATTACTCTATACTTGATCGAGATACAACCCTTTGTTTGGAGATATGCCCAATAAGACATAATAAACTCATGTTGATCTTCTATCATCAATAATATTAGAAGCATAGTCGACATTATTGTATGCAATAAGATGTAATGGAGAGGACTTGAAGAAAGTAAGGCCATAATGAAGACTACCCTTGAGGTATCGCAACAGGTGCTTGACAATAACCTAATGAACATCAACAAGGCATGACATAAATTAACTAAGTTTGTTGACACTAAATGAAATGTGAAGGCATCTTAAGGTGCAATACTACAAACTCCCAACCAAACTTTTGTACATTGTAGCATCTTCAAGGACATGGCCATCTTGTTTACTCAAAACCTTGCAACAATCATAGATGTATCACACTCTTTATGAGATCCCAAATAACATCTGTGCAAGGGTTCACATATGTACTTTTGTTGGTTTGGCCATAAGACATCATGTTGAATAACAACTTCCAAGCTAAGAAAATAACTCAGGACCCCAAGGTCTTTAAGGGCAAATCGAGAGTGTAAAGAAGAAATGAGCGAGTCCATATAAGTTGAAGAACTACCTATGATGACTATATCATCAACATAAACCAGTATCACTATGTAAATACCATCACAATCAATTATGAAGAGATAAATGTTTGATTTTGAAATCAGAAAAACTAACTCAAGCAATGCATCATTTTAATTTTGCAAACCAAGCTATTAGAGCTTGTTTTAAACTAAAGAAGACCTTTCTTAGTTTGTATACCAACCCATGGCTATGCTCAAAGCCAAGTGATTGGACTATGAAAACATCTTCAGTTAATCCCTATTTAAGAAGGAATTATCTACATCTATTTGTCTCAAAATCCAACCTTTAGATATAACTAATGTCAACACAACACAAATAGTAGTAAGCTTTACCATTGGGGAAAAGTCTTAAATAAATTCACATCCTTTACTTGCAAAAAACCCTTTGCAATTGACCTAATCTTATACTTATCTAGGGTTTTATCAAGTTTAAGCTTGACCTTAAACACTCATTTACAACCTATAGTTGTTTTGGCTGTGGAAACCTCAACTAATTCCCAGTGTTATTGAAGAGTAAGGCATTAAGCTCTACTCGCATTGCTTTAAACCACTATGGAATCTTGAGTGTGTCTTTAAAGGATCAAGGTTTAGGAAGGATAGAAACTCCATGAACTGTAAAAGCATATAGTTTGGGTTTAACCATACAAAACTTTGGACCTAGTAGTCATTTGATGAGTATTAGAGGATCGAGGCTCTGGTAAGCAAGGAACTACAAATTCAATGAGAGAGAAAAAGTGTGGGTTAGTGTCTAGGAAAGGAAGAAGAGGTATGCCTAATGTAAGTTAAATAAATTTGATAGGAGATGAAGAATAAGAAATATGAAAATAATTTTGAGAGGATACATTAGAGTCTAAAGAGTTATCAAATAAAGAAGTTGAAAGTAGTTCATTTATATTAAAACTTATAGTATTACATTGATTAGAGACACTAGCTTCAAATATATTAGGTAAAGGCATTTGGGTAATGACTAACAAATCAAAAGGTATAATGGTAGAAGAAAAAGTAGGCAATGCAAGTCAAGTAAGGTCATAAAGTACAAAATTATAATGTGACATATATGTGTTTAGAGAGAAGAAACTAACACCAAAATGGAGAGGATAGCAAAGTTTATTAAACACTACATGTCTACTAACATAAAACTTCTCATTCTTCAGATCAAAACATATGTACCCTTTTTGTTTCGCACCATACCCATAAACACACATTCAACAGATTTATCTTCAAGTATGTCATGTGTATAAGCTCTCACTGAAGGAAAGTATTAGCTCTCAAAGTATTTCAACATGGTAAGATCACAAGGTTTTTTATAGAGCATTTTAAAGGATGACTTACCACAAAGAACTTTTGTGGGTGTTCTATTCAACTGATAAATATCAGTTTTGAAAGCATAGACCCAAAACTTGATTGACACATAAGAATGAAACAACAAAATTAAACCACACTCAAAAAATTTTCTATGGTGTGACTTCACCACCCCATTCTATTCATAGGTGTGTGGACAGGTACACCTATGAAAAACACATTCTTTTTCAAGCCTTGAAAGTATGGGTTTATACTTATAATCCCCATCTGTTTGCTCCATTTTAATGTCAATGCAAAGTGTTTTTCAACCATTGATGTGAAAAACAAAAATGTAAAGGAAGTTTTTTCCTTAGTAACTAAAGGAAAGAACTAAATAAATATGCTAAAATCATTCATGATAGATAAAAAATATCTTTCATTATTCAATGACAATTGAGGTGATGTTTACAAGTCAGAATACACCAAATAAAAAGGATATCAACTATATCATGTTCAGACATAAATGGTTGCTTATGAGCCTTTATCAATTAAAAAACTTGACCAAAACACAGATGCCTTATTAATAGATGAAAGAACAACACCATAAGACTAGAGCATTCTAACAATAGTACCAATAGAAGGATGTCCGAGTTTCCTATGCCACATATAATAGGTTTGAATGACATTATCACTTGAAGAAGCTTTCATTGTTGATTGATCAACATCCTATTATTATTATCTACTTTAATAGCTAATCTATCAAAAGAGTCACAAACAAACCCTTGAACAACACTTGTAATCTTATATAAGTCATTGTCATTGAAACATTGAAGTACTATCAGCTTGGAATTGTGATCCTTAACATAAAACGAATCAGAATAAAATTCAACAAAAATATTGTTATCAATACATAATTTTTGAACCGAAAGTAAATTGATTGAGGCATAAGTTGTATGAAACAAATGATTGATAGAAGGTGAAGCATTATCATGAGTGTGCAAGAAACTAGAACAATACTGGAGATAGATAAGGCATTATCATTTTCAACTACAATACCTTCATTGCTATCATAAGGAGATGTATTTGGGACTTTCTCTTCACTTGGGTTAAATGATTATTCGTACTAAAATCTATTAATCATGTGTTGGATGAGCCACCAGAATGATCACTAGTCATAACACTCATTACTGTAGTATTATATGAGCCTCTCCCTTACAAGGCATCCCTTACTACAAAACAAGTAGAAGTAGTATCTTTTTACAAATCTAACATATTGGTTTTTCTTGAAATGTCTTCTTGACATTCTTGATAGAAGAGTTAGAGAAGGACAGACTACTATTCTTCGAACTAAGTTTACAATCTTTCACAAATTAATGAGAGTTCCACTCTGATGGCTTAGATTGATTATGAGATTTATTGTATGATTGCTTGTTGGAATGAGAACTAGGTACACGTTTCATAGCATTAACAACATTGGTTTGAAAAATTGAATTTTGATTTACTCCTTGAAATATAGAAAGTATTCTGTCAAAGTTCTCAAATTGGTTATGCAACACACCCGCAAAGGGCTTCACTTGTGTCACGTTAAAGGTAGTCATGAATGTGAGATACCGAGGCCCCAATCCATTAAGGATGTAAAGAACCATCTCACACTCAAGGATAACTTCATCAATTGTATCAAGATGATTAGCCAATGTCTTAGCTCTAAGCATATAGTCGAAAACAAACATACCACTTTTGGCCAAAGTCTACAACTTCCCACACAACTCGATCACACGAGATTACATTATATAACTAAATTTATTTTCTAGAGCTATCTATTGTTCTCGAGGAGACAAATGTCCAACAAGAACAATGTTTATTACATTTGAAACTAAGCCAAAAATCTAACTTTTTACAAGAGAGTCATAAAGGATTTGGATCAAGACACTCAGAATCCAAAAATGCATAAAGCTTAGGAAAAACATCATTAATAAAACCTTCCTATCTATAAGCCATAACAAAAGATAATAATTATTCACACCAAATAAGGTAGTTATTGTCATCTAATTTTATTGAAAAAGAGACAATTTGATGGAGAATATGAAGTATGAAGTGAAAGTGTATCAAGTATTGAATTATTAGAGACTATGCCACTACCAAAAACTGGTAAAGTTTACGATCCCAAAGATCTTAACAATGTTTTGATAACATATAAGAATATTAGGTTCTTGAAGGAAATGAAAAATGAGTATATATTAAGTACAAATTCTTAATACAATTACAAGAGTAATAGATACTATTTATAAACAATTTAGCACTAACTAATTATTGTTAGCATCTCGTACTCTAATGCAACAAGTGTATAAGGTTTACAATGAACTACATGAAATCACATAAAATCATACACAAAATTATATCACAAGATCATATCAGTGTAAGGTTAATAGTGAGTCTTGCTTCATATTAAGCATGTGCTGCTACCTTCAACTTCATATCTCTAATAGTTTATGTACACATTTTTGTTTTAGAATATATATTATAAAAAGAAAGACTTTTTATAATAATTTGTTATAATTTCAGAATTGAAATGATAATTATTTATTGATTAAAAAAATAGCTCAAGGGTAGTAAGTAATAAATGACTTATATATCAATAATAACATTCTAATAAACTATTACAAGTAAAAAAATAATAATATATAAACCATAGTTTTGACTAGGAAACATATCAGTCAACCTAGTTTGAGAATCCAATGTAAAGAAAATATTTAAGCATTTAAAGTCATGATTAAATTGATTGAGGGTGGCAAATTGGTCCATTTTCTCATAAAGCCAGCAACGCTTCCCTTGGTTAATGTGAATTTTACGTGGATTCAACTTTCATGAGTCTCTTGTGTTTGAAAGCAAGTTTGTAGTTTTTACCTTTTCTATATTAAAAATGCTAAGCACATATTTATTAAATATGTATTCATATTAATTATGCTAAACAGTTTTTAGCTACTCAAATTTTGTATCATCATGTAAAATGAAATTTGGACTTCTTTTCTCTGTATAAAATACCACCAAGACTATTTTGTTATGATAAGTTTTTAGTTAATCAACACTAATTAAATATTATTATATTACTTAATTAATACTAATTAACTAGCATTACATAAGTTAACCAAAAAAAAGAACTTACATGTAAATAAGATAAAAATTTGAGTAATTTTGTGTAAACAAAAAAAAATTAAAACACCTTTGTATATATTGAGCCAAATGAAGTATTTCAGAAAGCTCTCTAGTCTATTAATTATGATATATTATGTAGCAAAAATATTTCAAAAAATAAATAATTTTTTTTATTTTAAATTAATATAAGTATAAAAATGTATAGAAATTTGTATATTTTTTAATTTTTCTTTTCCCTAAATAATTTGATCCTTTAAACACGTGATAAGCAGCATCGAATATTACCATATATGGACTTAGGATCACCAAAAAAGGAAAGGAAAAGAGAGAGCAATCAGAAGCAGTCAACTTTTATTGGAAAAAGAAAAAAAGAAAAGAAAAAGAAATTCAGAAGCAAGAGCAACTTTCAAATATGGACCGATTATCAAGAGAAATAATTAGTACAAGTGGATTGTGTCATTGTTTGGGCTAATTTTTATTCAACAGCTGATGGGCGATACCTTCTTTATCGAAAAATGTTAATTTCAATCAAAATATCAAAATTTAAATTTTATTAAAAAATTTAAGAATATTATCATTTTTAAATTTAAAAAAATCAAAAAAATAAAAATTCTATCTAAATTATAAAATTTTAATAAAATTTCATAGAGCATCACAATCAATTATTTATAATTTAATCTAATTTTTTAATATTTATATAGTTGTGATTTTCATTTTAATTAATAAAAATATATTAAGTGAATGTTCAAAATATGAAATAATTATGGTTTATGGAAGGAAATAGTTACTTAATATGTAATTATATATTATAAATAAATGATTATGGAATGTATAAAGTATAATGTGACTTATGAAAACAAAAGTATAAGTAAGATTAGTAAAATATAATAAAAAATCATAAATAAATAAATAAATAAATATGAAAAGAAATATAAAATATTATTAAAAGAAAAAAAAAAAAAATGATTATAGTTTAAAAAATTTAAGATAATTATTTTTAAAAATAAAAAAATTAATAGAAGAAACATTTTGTTAATATTTATCGATATTTAGTTGATAATTTTACCATATTAAAAAAAGATGACATATTTTTTAAAAATTAATAATTTCTTTACATTTTGGTCGAGAGATGGATATTAAAATTAATATTAGGTGTCTAAAATTTAGACAATATGGAAATAATATCACTGACATTCTTGACCATTTTTTAATCATTGTGAAAGGATAACAATTCATGCGTATTTGTATTTTTCGACCTATATTTATATTTTTTTAATATTATAAAAAAATTAATTATTTTTAATAAATTTATATATTTATAATGATAAAAATTCAATATGAAATTATTAACTAATTTAAATTAAAAAATAATTGGTATCATCACCGAAATTTTAACCCAAATTGCCATCCATGCTTGATCTTTACAAACTTACGTGGTATCTTCAATTTTATGCTTAGTTTTATTTTTTTAATTTTAATTTAATATTTAAAATATTATAATTACCTCTTGTAGTCATTTCAAAATCATTGTTTTTCTTAAAAAGAAAGAAAGGAAAAAAAAACCATTGTTTTAGTAAAAATAAATGTCAGATTTAATTTTATAATTATTGCAAAATAATAGGTGTGATAATTGTATTTCATGTTGTGCTTATTCGCGTATTATTGCAAAATAATAGATATGATAATTGTATTTCATGTTGTGCTTATTCGGGTTTCACATTCCAAAATCACCTTATTAATATTATACAAAAATAAATTACTTTTAATCAATTTATTCATTAATAATAATAAGATAAATTTTTTATTATATTTACGAGCATAATAAAATTAGTTATTAATTTTAACTAAAATTTTTTTGTATCATGTTGTTATTGGGTTTGTGTTTTATTTCGCAAATTGCCATCACTATAAAATAGACCCTTTAATATTATAATTATTAAATTAGTTTAATTAAATCTCATAATTTAATAAAATAATTAAAATGATCCAAATAACATAAAATTATTAAAATTAGACATTATACATAATACAAACTATATTTGTTAAGTGGATACCTAATTAACTAAAATTAACATAATATTCTCAAGCTACAGTAAATAAGAAAATTCATACGTATCAAAAAAATTTAAATCTCTTTTTCATACGATCAAAGAAAAAACAAATTCAATTAAAAAAACAAAAACTAAGAACATTATCATTTTAATTGGCATCAAAATAGTTAAATTCATCTAAAATCAATGAAAAAGATCACAAGTATCACGTATACTTTTCTATTTTATTTAAATGAAAAATCAGAATTTAAATTTATTTAATTATTTATTAAAAAATTATGGATTCAATTATGACAAACTTAAAAATAAAAAAATTAAATTACTCATTCTAAAAATAATAAAACTAATTCAGGCCCACAAACATCGTTTTAGAAAGGTAAGTGACACTCTTGATAGAAAGTACGATATGTTTCCTCTTTATGAAGATTCGATATAGTCTGCAAAACCTATTTATTGTACAAAAAATATAAACAACAAAATTTATTAAAAATAAAAATCCAATCAAAATTTATTCACATTAATTTATTTTTAATACCTCTAATACATAAAAATATTTTTTTACATCGTAAGAAAAAAAATATGAATAAAATATAAATAATTAAAAATAATGGATAATCTTCAAACGTGTCATAAAATCCCAATTACCATCCTCCAAGTTTACCAAGGGTGTAGTTTACCCATCTCATTTTCGATGTCAGACAATTTGTACCATCAATATATAATAAATAAATACGTACACAATAGTAAGCAACTTTTTATACAATAATACTCACCTTGAGCACAAAACAGCGGCCTGCAATTTCATCTTTCATCTTCTCAGTAATCAATCTCAATGCATATCAGATCAAGATTACCTCTTTCAGCCATTGTCAAAACAATCTTAATCATAGCCGAACTAGATAGAGAATTCTCAGCACTGATATGTCCTACTTGAGAAGCGTCATAAAATACCAGGGATTCCATAACCCCAAGAGGAGGAAGATCTCTTACCTGAGTCCAGATTAGACATGCCTGAATACTTCTATATATTAGCCCGATTGGGGCAACAATACCACTCAAGTGGATACGCCTTTAGATATTGATTGGACTACATTGAAATACAGAAGATCGTCAGATTCATGATGCATAGATGGGATCAAGGATTGAGTGGTATAGTGGTGCAATTAAGTGTTTTCCTGACATACCTTAAACGGAAGCTGCAAGTGGAGTATTCAACTTCATCTGAATGAAGAAATAGCTGATCCGTTGAGTTCCATGATGTGTGCGATTCTATTCTCCATCAATTGAGGACCTTCAAGTTCTGAAAATGATACACAAAGAGGTTTTTGTCAATAACCTTCATCACTAATGGAACAGAAGTCCCCCAATTCTTCTTGACGTTCAGACATATCAAGTTTGGATTGACTGGACGTAGCAAAAGTATTTTCCCAGCAAACAAGAGCTTCATAAACTCTGCTGAGTATAGCAGAGTTTCATCCAGATTAAGCATGAAACCAATCCCCTTAATCACTTCCCAAGCTCATCCATGGTTAGTTAAGAACTTAAGATATTAAACCTTTTAGAAGAGCACGACTGATGAGGTTAAAACATACAAACAAACTAGAAAAAGAAAAAAATTTGTCTATGGGAACTGTTGCACTTTAAAGAGGTTTTACTTGAGGGATTGAAGATCATCAAGCAGAATGTTATCAAATATGAATTCATTATTATAGCTATGCTATTGGGTATCAACTGGACTAGATTTCATAGTTGTAAGTCTTGTTGGAACTCTCAGTAGTGAACAATCAAGTGTTCATATGTATTTTTCACTTCCCTTGCTTTAGAAAGATGGGTTAATTAAGAATAAATAATATTATTTTAATTATTTATTTTTAACAATTTTTTTTTTCAATCAAATGATTAAAATATGAGATTTTAATAATGATAAAGTGTCAATTAATATGAAATATTTTGCAAAAAATATTTGCTTTAATATTTGATGATTGTAACTATTTTTTTGAACCAAAATATATACTTAATAATTTTTTATTAAAATATTACTATTGTTAATTTTTTATTAAATAATTTCGTATTAAATTTTACTTTTATCTTTATTAATGGCTCGAGTTTTAATTACTTGATAATAAAAAAAATATTTTAATCATTAAAATAATACTATATGTTAACCCTTTTCAAAAGAACGAGATTAAAATATACATTTTACGATCTAATAACTAACAAACTTTGAAATCTAAAGAACTAGTAATACCCCTTTACAGGCAGAAGATAACTCCAAGCATCATGATACTGTTATGCTATATCTAATGACTGGTTATGATTTGTTTAATACTCCACCGGTTTTAGTTTAATAAGTATATAAATGTATTACCGGTCCTTTTCCCACTAATTTAAGGAATTGGTTTTCAACTATTTTTAACATAGTATTAAAGTTGGAGATTCTATGTTCAAGAAAAGAATAAAACGCATAAAATGATGAGTTTTTTGTTGTTGAAAAGAGAGAACCAAACAAGGATCAAATATTTTTTTTTAAATCAAGAATTCAAAACGAAGATAGATGAAGATAGATAAACTGTTTTCAACAACCAAAGTTTTGATACCAAATGATGCGTATCCTCTAGGCGAACAACCCACGAACTCAAAGGAATAGGAACGATTGACCATAATAATCCTAATTATTGAATTTTAAGTGTTATACATAGAGCTAACACTTATAAAGGAATGATAAATGTATGAAAGTATGGGTAGCCCTTCTCCCACTAGCTTACTCTTTTAAAAGAGTTAATTTCCTAACAACTTCGAACTTAGTTCAAGCATTTACTTAGATCCTCTGTTTTCTGCTGATACAACCAAGGGCCATAGCTAAAGTGAACAATATTCGATGAAGCATTTGATTTTAATGAAACATTATTACATAGAGCCAGGTAGCAGTAATATAACAGCCAACCACCAGCTTCTTTTACGAAAAACTGTGTAAACTAAATTGGTCAAAAGAAGAGCAGATGCATGTCCTATTTTGGGTTAAAGGGTACAAATAAGTGCATGTACTTCTTAGCAAAAACCCGAATATTGAAAGATAAAAAAGAGATTAATTAGTTCGAATAAAATATTGACATGCAAATGCAGCAACAAACTCACCATGAGGCATGCTGCTTGTCAATAACATATTCTGATGAAGCAATAATGTGACTTGATATTACCTCCTATTTTCAGGATCTTTCAATCCGCCATAAATTTAAAGGCAAGAATAAAGTACAGTGAGATAAGTACCTGTGGTCTGTGCCGGACAAATCCTAAAAATACCTAGCACTTTCTTCATATAGCTTATCCCATAACTGAAAATTGTAGATCCCAATCCACAAAGACTAAACTGCTCCATTTCAGCATCGTTCACTTCAGCAGACACTCAAACGCTAAGCTTGTATATGATTCAACAAGGATACGAGTACAGTCTCACCATCTTCACAAAACACAACTTATTTAATCTTTTGGAATGAAAGCAAAATCACTTTCATTCTGTACAAGGATAAGGGTAAGCATATATGAAAATAAAGCAGAGAAAAGGAATTCAAGAAATATTACCTCCACAAGGCATTGCCTTGGCATCCGTCGTTGAAGTTTCACTGAGAATTTATACAAGCTAAAAGCATACTAACTATTCACACCAATTTAGCTTTATTTACTGCTGAACGAACACCAATTTAGCTTTATTTACTACTGAACGATGTGGGATTGGCACTATTTGCAACCAGAAATAAGTCAGCTATTTCAAATGAGAACTGCCTTCTTTAGAGGCTAACTTGCTGCCTTCTTCCTTTTATGTAAAAAAGAACCATGCCAATCCTCATTTTACAGAGAGTATCAAGTAGTTTGACTGCATAATAAACAATGCAGATTTCTTTCAATGAGAGATCCAGAGTCCAAAATGTTTGAATCAAATATATTTTGCAAAAAGCGGTGACTAAAACGTTATCAATTTTTCAATTTATTTAGGATATGTTTAATAATAATTTTGATTTTTTTCTCAAAAGTGAGTTTTTTAATTAGATATGTTAGAAAATAATTTTTGATTTTGATTTTCACAGTTTCGAAGAATTATTATCAAAATATAGAATCATTAATAAATCATTAAAAAAAAGATATTTTAATTTATGATTTTTTCATTTTTACCAAACTTTTTTTCTACAGAGAAACAAATCTTACAGAATATTTTATGTATATATTTGAAAAAAATATCAAAAACTTAAAATTTGTAAATAATAATCAAAACGTTTCTTAATTTTTTTAAATTCTAAAAAATCAGAAAAAAGAAAATGTTACCAAACAACTTGTTGATTTTTTATTTTTTTCCTTGAAAATCACTAATTAGAAATTGTTATCAAATGAATTGAAAATTATTTTTACAAAATATTAGAAATAATAAGACTAATTCTTTAATCATAAATCATAAATAAGAATCGTTATCAAACATAAACTTAAAAAATTATTTATTTTTAAATAATGTTGTCTAGGCTTTCACTTTCCATATCCACAAATGGGAAAAGCAAAAAGCAAAGTAGTGCATGTATAATAGAAAGAACCCCAACCCACCATTCTTGCCATATGAATGAAGTTATATTATTATGCACAAAAACGCACTTTTGTCCCATAATTTTTGGATTAAGTATTAGTAGTCATGTTATTATAAAAGTTGGACACATGTTACTATAAAAATTGGATACTTTAGTATAAAAATTGGTCCCTTGATGAGACTAGAAGTGCTTTTTTTTAATAATTATAAGGCCTGAATACTCATTTTTAATAATTAGGAAAATAGATGTACTTACTTTACATAATAACAGAACTAGTAGTATTTAATTTAAGAATTACGGGATTATACTGCTTTTTTAAAAAAAAAAATTGACCTATAGTGCCCCTCAACCATCCATATTCTAATCATTTTTGTATAGTACAAAGGTCGAAGCACTACTTTTTATCTATTTACCTACAATAAATTTAATCAAAGACTTTGGCGGTTTTGGGCCCTAGTAATTTGGTTGTAACAAGATCAAAAGTAATCAGTTATCAAGAAGTACATTAGCCACGTGCAAACACACAAGTAGATAAAGAAAAACAATAAACATCATTACTAACTTTAATGCTGCTTGACTGATAAATGAATTCCCTCATAAACGATTAAGGATGCCACAAAATTTGAACATCTTACCTCGTTCTATTTTCTCAACCCACTGAAGTAGCCATATCAGAAAAATCTTCAGAGGCAGATGTGTCAGCAAAAAGATCACTTCCCGTCAACGGTGCAGAACTTCCATTGTTTAATTTACCACCTTTGACGAGCACATCACATAATAATATATGTTTTGTATCGAAAGGTATCAACCCCAAATATAACATCTCAATTATTTGACCACTAATCAAATGAGAATGGCATGATCTAAGAAAAAAATTAAATAATTTTAAGGAATTAAATTTGTCCAGTTCTATCCTTGCATCAATCATCTCTTGTAGCATCTGTTTAACCATTTTGATGTCTCTTTCTTTAGAGAAACCAGAGAGCATTACTCTATATGTATATGCATTAGGAGCTAAACCAACCTCCTTCATCTGCTGAAACAATATACAAGCCTCTGCGATTCTACCAGCACGAAAAAGTCCATGGATGGCGACTGTGTATGATACGACATCAAGTGAGTGTCCTTTAGCAATCGCTTCCCTAAATATATTAACGGCTTTGTGAATTTTCCCAACCTTGATAAGCCCACTTAGAAGTACAGTATGAATGTGTGGATCTTGGCATGCATGCTTCATAACAATCCCATGGTAAACATCTACAGCTTCATCAATTCTTCTTGCTCCACATAGCCCATTGAGTAATCCAACAAACGTATAATGGTCTGGACTTAAACCTCCATGTTCCATATCATTGTATAATTTAACAGCCTGAGATGGAAACCCAGCCTTACAAAAGTAACTTAGAAATGAGTTACATACCTTTAAGTCAGCTTTTACTACAAGTCCATGCACTAACTTAGGTAAAAGCGAAAACTTCCTGGACAAGCGTATGACAGATAAGAGGGAACATAGTGTATATGAATCTGGAGATATCTGTTTTTTTCGCAGACTGACAAAAATATTAATAGCATCATTATACCTCCCAACTTTTGCTAGACAATCCATTAATACATTACAGAGAACCAAATCAAAAGTGTACCCTTTAGATTCCATGATCTGTAAAATGCCAAGTGCATCACTAACCATATGGAGTTTCATATGTCCTTTAATTAAGCTTGTATATGTTACAACAGTAGGAGAGACACCTATAGCAACCATCTTATTCAATAACTTGACAGCAACATCAAGTCTGGAAAATCGAGAAAACCCATCAATCAGTATGCTCCAAACTTTTGTAGAGGCAGGGGTACCCAAAACAATAATTAGACCAACCACTTGATATGCCTCCATAAGCTTACCCATTTTGCAAAAACAATTTAAGACCTTCTCAAATGTCTCCACATTCGGGTAATACCCCATAAGGAGCATCATTCTGAAGGTTTCTCTGATAAGAAACCAATCCTTCAGATTACACGAATTGCACAATGCAATATTAAATGTAAGGAAATTTGGTGATTCAGTCTTTCTCAAAACTCCCATTGCTAAATCTGCACGCCCAATTTTGAAGTACACATCCATTACTGCATTACATGCAAATGTGTTTGGAGTAAAACCATGGGAACACATTTGCATAAACGTCTCTAAAACTTTTCCATGCATTCCTCCATGCCAAAATATTCTCAACAAGAGCAAAAATGTTTGTGCCTTAGCAACACAGCCAATCTTCTGTAGCTCCAAAACAACTACTTCCACTGTTTTGCACTGTTCCGAAAGGTGTGTGACCACACCAACCATGTGATCAAATGTAATTCGGTCATGGAAGAAATTTGGTTGCTTCGCACACCACAAAAATAAACTTAATGCAAGCAAGTTAGAAGGACATCTTGATAAGATGGACTGTACAGTGTGATGGGTGAGATTGAATCTACTTCTCCCAGAGAAACGTTCTTCAAGATTTTCTTCGTAAATTTTTTGGGTTTTTGAAGTTATACATTCCACTGAGTAAAACCAGTAGTATCTTGACAAGAGGGGCAGTGCATTGATGATTCGGTTTGGTTTAGAGCATAACAAGCTCCACCTGTATCTCCATAACATTTCCAGGAGAATTCAATACTACCAGATGTCAATTCCAACATCAGATGCCATTGAGATATGGTGAAATGGTTATAAACCCAAGATAACTAATCCTAATGCAAAAT
Source organism: Hippophae gyantsensis (assembly GCA_030763125.1). Lineage (NCBI taxonomy): Eukaryota > Viridiplantae > Streptophyta > Magnoliopsida > Rosales > Elaeagnaceae > Hippophae > Hippophae gyantsensis. The sequence goes on from CM061031.1 coordinate 23,076,853, forward strand.
ATCAAACAAACAGTAAGCTGCTGGATCCCAATACAATTCCAAATATAGACAAGCTTACGCAGTTAAAGATAGGTCTAATGCAGAATCAAGTTAAACAGGAGCTTTAAAAAAAACAATTTCATTAGCATAAACACAGAACAAACCCCCAATAAGAGACTACAAAAGGAGTAACATGTTCTTATCTGTAGACTAATGCCATTAGAACAACTGATTGAATAGTAATAATCTTAAGTAAAGGAAAATCGAGTCCCCAATAGATCACTAGCTATAAAATTGCATATAACCGATGGGGAAACGAGGGACGTATCAATCTTACATATTACAAAAGATGACGGAGTACGGAGTACGGAGAACGGCAAGAGAGTGGGAGAGTGGACAGTAGGCTTAGTTAATGGAAGGAATTGAGCTTACCAAACTGCAATAGTCGAGGATTCTTAAACGCCGGCAATGGAGGCTTTTCGAATAATGTAAACTTAAACTAAAAAAGGAGGGTTTTGTGTTTTCTTAATTTCATCTTCTGCAACTCGAATTAACAAACTACGTCGTTGGTTTTATGGTCCCTCGGTAAACGTCGTCGTTTTATTGAGGTATTTTACGGTTTTGCCCTTCGGCGTCAACAATTACTTCGTCCGGATCTATCTCCCAACTCTCACCAGCATTCTCTGTCCGGACTGTCCTTCTCACTCTTCTAAGATTATTTCCACCGGCGAATGACAGTAACGTTCTCAGAACATTACTGCTGACTGCCGAGTAATGGTCCATAAATACAAAGATACGTTCTTGTGTTCTCCCCTCAAGTCTCAGTCAGGTTGTTGTTGCTTAGGAAATTAACAAAAGTTCTAGACTTTAAAATTGGGTTTTTCTCAGTATGAAGGAAGGTATAATTTTTCGAATAGTCCACAGATCATAGACTTGCAATTATTTGTATACTTGGTACTATTAACTTGTCAATGATGATAAGAAAATTCGTACCCCAGTTGCGATTAATGTTTGACTATAGTCAGCGTATTAAATTTCACAACCTGGCGACAGAGCAGTCAAGCAACGATTACATAAGGTCCTTGTGCTCGAAAAACCTTTACAAAGAAGCTCTAGGAGCATTTGACGCCTTGAATAAAAATACAGGTTTTAGAATAAATCCCAGCACTTATGTTCATTTGATTTCTGCTTGCTCGTCTCTAAGGTCTCTTGAGCATGGTAGGAAGATTCACAATCATATTTTGATTTCGAAATTTCAGCCGGACCTAATTCTCCAGAATCATATGCTCAATATGTATGGGAAATGTGGATCACTAAAGGATGCGAGAAAGGTTTTTGATAAAATGCCTCAAAGAAATGAAGTTTCTTGGACTTCAATGATTTCTGGGTATTCGCAGAATGGTCTTCATAGTGATGCCATTGAAATGTATTCTCAGATGCTACGATCAGGTCATATGCCAGATCAGTTTACCTTTGGGAGCATGCTAAAAGCTTGCTCGGGTGTGGATGATGCATCATTGGGGAGACAGCTACATGCCCATGTCATGAAATCAGACAGTGGTGGTCACCTTATTACTCAAAATTCCCTTATTGCAATGTATGCCAAGTTTAGTGATATTGCTGCTGCATTTGATGTGTTCTCACGTATTGCAACAAAGGATTTAATATCTTGGGGTTCAATGATTGCAGCGTTCTCACAACTTGGTTGTGAGTTAGAAGCTTTGAGTCATTTCAAGGAAATGCTATGTGATGGTGTTTACCAACCAAATGAATATATATTTGGTAGCGCTCTTAGTGCCTGTAGTAGCCTGCTTCAACCAGAATATGGAAGGCAGATGCATGGGATGTGTATAAAATTTGGGTTAGGGAGAGATATTTTTGCTGGGTGCTCTCTCTGTGACATGTATGCTAAATGTGGTTTCCTAGAGCCTGCAAAAATTGTATTTTATCATATAGACAGACCAGATTTGGTATCCTGGAATGCAATTATTTCAGGATACGCCAACAGTGGGGATGCAAATGGAGCCATGTCATTCTTTAATCATATGAGACATATTGGGCTTAACCCCAATAATGTAACTGTCCTCTCCTTATTTTCAGCCTGCATGAGTCCTTTGGCTCTATATCAGGGTAGGCAAGTTCACTCCTGCATTATCAAGATGGGCTTTGATTTAAATGTTCCAGTGTGCAATACTTTGCTAACCATGTATACAAAGTGTTCAGTGCTCTCTGATGCTTTTAAAGTATTTGAAGATATGAATTTTACTGCTGATTCAGTTTCTTGGAATGCCATCCTTACCGCTTGCATGCAACACAATCAGGCAGAAGAAGGCTTCAGACTGTTTAAGCTAATGTTGGTTTCTCAAATTGAGCCTGATCATGTTGCTTTAGGTAATGTAATTGCAGCTTGTGGAGAAATGGCATCTCTAGAGGTGGGGAGTAATGTTCATTGCTTTTGTATTAAGAGTGGGCTTGTGCTCAATGCTCCTGTCACTAATGGATTGATTGACATGCACACAAAGTGTGGATCCCTCGGAGATGCTAGGAAGATCTTTAATTTGATTGAATATCCTGATGTTGTCTCATGGAGTAGCTTAATTGTGGGTTATGCTCAATTTGGATATGGAGAGGAAGCTCTCGAGCTCTTCAGAATGATGAGAAGTTCTAGTGTAAAGCCAAATCAAGTTACATATGTTGGGGTCCTTACTGCTTGCAGTCATGTTGGACTAGTTGAAGAAGGGTTGCAACTATACAGAACAATGGAATTGGAACATGGGGTTGCACCGACAAGAGAGCATTGTTCTTGTATGGTTGACTTGCTCGGTCGTGCGGGACACTTGAATGAAGCAGAGCACTTTATCAAGGAAATGCCAATTGACCCTGACATTGTGGTGTGGAAGACTCTGCTTGCAGCCTCTAAAACCCATGGGAATCTTGAGATCGGAAAAAGAGCTGCAGAAAATATTTTGAAAATTGATCCTTCCAATTCTGCTGCTCATGTGTTACTTTGTAGTATACATGCTTCTTCTAGAAGTTGGCTAGATGTTGCTAGGTTGAGGAGTTTGATGAGAGACGGTGGGGTTAGGAAAGTTCCAGGTCAGAGCTGGATCGAAGTAAAAGGAAAGAATCATATGTTTCTTGCTGAAGATACTTTACATCCAGAGAGGGTTAAAATATATGATTTACTAGAGGAGTTGTGGTTGCAAATATTGGATGATGATTATGATCCTCTCCCAGCGTAAGTTCTTAGCGACAACAGAGAAGCTGTATTTGGTAGTATTCATGATCTTACTGACCAAGGGTTGTTAAAGTTGCGGCCTAACCATAATATGCATGGCTCATCTTGGTAAGGTGAGTAGGCATCGGAGCCATAACCACTCTGTGTGGCTTGTTGGATAACAAGGAGATAGTTTTGTTTAGACCGAGGTTAAGCCCTCCTATGTGAAAAGAGAAGATAACATGTAAACAGACATGTCATGCGTACCTGAGGTATGTACAATCTATTTTCACACTCTACGTATCTTAACAATGAATTGACTAAGGTGCGCATAAACTTTTCAGAATTAAAATCATTGCTTAATAGTTAACTGAGGTTTTACATGAGGTATGTACGACTCATTCATAGTCGTTAATTGTCTCAGAATCAGATTCTTTATAAAATTAAACATTTTTTTAATGATAGTATTAACATGCTAGATTCATGAGAAATTGTTGGAGAAGGATCAATGGCGTCTATGGATCCATTATCAAAAGTGCATCACATGATCCTTAGACTAGATAGTAGGAAGATTAGGGTGAAAGTTGCTCGCATGACAGACTTTATTTCGAGCAAATTCCGAGTTCCATGTGCTTGAGGTTGCAGTTTTCAGCAGTTACTTGGCTGTTAAAATAATTCATTTGGAATAGGTACTTTTCTTATACTTTAAATCTGCATTGTATACAGTTCTCAAAGTCACATGATTGTGCTTCATCTCTATCTTATGAGCATTTACTGGTTCACGACTAATCTTTCATGTCATTGAAGTTGAAAATATAACCATCTGATTATTTTATTTCCGCTTAGACAAAGGACTACTATTTGGTTGCTCTTATACAGCCATTAAACATGCAAGTGCTCACAGGTATTTATCTGCAATTTGCCTAATAATCGAACGATAAGAATCACTTTTTTTTCCATTTCAAGTCACAACTTCGAATCATGTAAATTAATGTTTGATTTAAAATATCTTGGTATTTATCTAAAAGAATATTCTATGTTTTGCTCTGTTATGTATAGGTGTTTGAAATTTATTGTTTAATATTATATAAGCTATGCAATGGAACAGCATTTCCATGTTCCCTCTTTGAAATTACAAGGTGACCCAGCAGCTTGCTTAGTCTTCCAACTTTAAACAAGGTCGTTGCCGAACCAATGAAATGTCTGTCCTCAAGGAAATAACATGCGACTTTCTTTTGCACAATTGACCGATTTACAAATCAATTTGCAGACAAAAGACATCATGATACCATTGTTTGCAAAAAAAGGTTGGATTTCAAGCCTACATAATGCAGAACTTTGAGAAACATTAGGCCAAAACAATTATAATAAAGAATTTGAACACTGAATTGAATAGACAATTGCTTTATTCTCTCTCGTCTTTTGGGGTTGTTGATATACACTCTCGTTTTGGTCTGTGCTTCTTCCACTTCTTTTTAGACATGGTCAAGATCCATGATGGAACCTCACAGCCGGACGCCCTCATCACATTGGCTATATTTCGCAGATATGGCACATCTTCCTCTGTGTAAAGAGTGATAGCTTCTCCAGTCCTGCCAGCCCGGCCAGAACGACCTTCATAGAAAATTAACATTGTTTCACCAATTTCAAAACAAATGTAGTGCAAACTCTTGCAATCACATAAATGGAGCCTAGTATACTCAATAGAAAATTGGTGTAAGAGCGTAAGAAGATGATTATATGCTTGTGACGTAATGAAGACAATACAAAGCATGATAGCAACAAAACATTAACCTAATAGATAGAGCAACATAATTCAACAACAATGATTATGACTTTGCAAGCTGTAATAACAATATAAATCAACAACCTAATTCATTTTACTTGGACTTCATCAGTTCTCAAAGAAAATTTGTACAAGTTTCAGATTTTGTGACTTACCAATTCTGTGAATATATGCAGATGAAGAGTCTGGAAAGTCGTAATTAATCACACAGTTCACACCTTTGAAATCCATACCCCGGGCAATAACATCAGTGGCAATCAGAACCCATGTTTTGCCAGCCCTGAAATCATCAACTGCATTTTCTCTCTGTATTTAGTTAAATACATTAGCACACTGTCGTTTGAACTTTTTATTGAAGAATATAATCATGAAGAATGACTTAAACAGTACGTCAGCATTACACAGTTTAAAATAGATTAGCCAATCTGATCTGGTGGGGAAAATCAAAATAATGCTTATTCAAAGTATAGAAACTTTGAAGCCAACCAGTAAGAATTTCAAGTAAATTTCTAGAGAACCAACATAGTCAAATAGGGATGGTATAGATATGTAATACTGATCACATCATTGTTTAGCATCCAAACAAACCTTGTACAGGTCCAGACCCTTCAACATGCAGGTCGCATATATAATGTTATGCGATTTTATAGCTTTGCCCATGATCATGACTTATATGGCACTTTCTAGAATAAAATACTTGAATAAAATCACACATCTTAACAAGTAGTTTACATAAGTTAAAACGAACAAGGTATATAATTGATTAGTTAACTCACTAAGATACAGTACCTGTATCTGAGACAGATCAGAATGGATAACACCAACTCTAATGTTGTCAAATACAAGTTCTGCATATAATTCCTTAGCTCGCTCCTTGCTTTGGACAAAGATTAATACCGGAGGATTCAAGCTCTACAAGGTCATTTATACAATAAGTTGGTCAAGGAAAAATGCTTCAGCTTGAAAGTAAAGAAAGAGACCAATAGACGTACTAATAATGGTATGAGAAATGAGAAATGAGCATTTTCCCATATGGGAATTTCCGTGAGCATGTAACGTGTAATTAAAAATATACTGAGTGTTCTTATGACTAACTATGTAAAAACAATAAATTCCAAGCCACCTTTTTCATTAAATAAGAGGCTTCCATCTTCATCTCAAGTAAAATAAAGTTCTGATGGTAAGTAAGCTTTCCATCTTAAATATAGAAAGAGCAATGTAGTGAAGCCTTCAGTCAAGCATGGTTAGTAGCATACCTCTGCAAAGCTTTGACGAAGAGCTAGAAGTTTCCCTTCCTCACTTCCAGCAAAAACCAATTTCTGCTTGACAGTTTCAGAAGCAGTATTCCTGTTTGAGAAACACATACTAGTTAATCTGCCACAATGCTATGTATAAGGACATGGTTCCTTGACAATTTGACACCAAACTTACTTTCTGCCAATAATTACTCTAACTGCATCATGCATTATCGTGCGTGCAAGCTCTTCAACAAAATCAGGCAAAGTAGCACTAAACAATGAGCGTACTATTGAAGAATTTGAGCATGCTTTTACAACGGAATCAATTTGCTTCAATAGGCCAAGCTCAAATAGCTTGTCAGATTCGTCCAAGACAAGATACTTAACCCTGCATAAGAAAAGAGCCATGAGAAATTGCTAAGAACGTCTCAATTGACAACAAATAATTTTCACCAAGTTTTTTAGTATTTTGACTATAAGTTACTAACCACCAGAATTGAAATCCTACATATTCTAATCATTATGATTATAAAATGTGATGTGCATGTTGCATGATCACTAATTGAGTAGTGTGTAATTCCAAAGAAATAATTCACTACGAAAGTTCAAAAGATCAGTGAGGTTTCTACAAGCATATGGTGGTTTGTACATCATAAATCAATCATGCACCTGCTTAAACCCATCTTCTTTTTCCGGACAGCCATCTGCAACCGAAGTGGTGTAGATATAAGAATATCACAATAGAATTTTGATAAATCAGCTTTCCTCACTATCTGTTTAGTCATTAACTTGATACGGAATTCCATTCCATTAGCCATCCTTTTGCACTCTCTGGTTGTCTGAGCAGCTAATTCACGTGTAGGACAAAGGATAACAGCTTGAATCCCATCTTTTGATGCAGGCTGGTAAATGGAAAGATTTGATCAGGCTAATACTAGTCATCATAGTTTGTACTTCATACAAAAAGCTTTGATTCCAAACAATACCTTAAGTTTCATAAGCATAGGACAAACAAAAGCAAAGGTTTTCCCAGATCCAGTTGGAGCACAGGCAAAACATTCCCTTGCCTGTACCAAAAATTCAGAAAAAAAAAATCAGTGGAACACTGCCCATCTTATTAGCACTGATATTGCTAATCTGCAATGAGCCCCAAACATGGAATTAAAGAAGTATCAACTATGAACTACCCTAAATATCCAAACAGAATAAAACCATCAATAGTAAACAATAGTTTAAACAAAAAGCATACAGATAATAGCACCGGTATAGCCTGCCTTTGGATTGGTGTTGGTTCTTTGAATCCAAGATCGGCCAAATTATTTAATATTTGTTCTGGACAACCAAACCTATAATGAAAAAAAATCCAATAAAATCTCCATTTCTAGTCATAATAACATATGCATTTAACAATAGATATGGAGATGACAATGCAAATAGGACAGCATTACCAATAGAACATAATCAACCTTTAGTATCATACAGATTCAAGACAGATACTCCTGTGGTATAATACAAACAAAATGAAGCGAAGAAAACAAAGAGGAACAAAGAAGAGAAAAAAATGAATAAAAAAGTGAACAACACATTATGTAGCTCATTATCTGGTGAATCAGAGAGCTTCAAATTTTAGAAGAAAATAAAGCATAGCCATAGCAGCAATCTAGTTTCATAACCACAAAATAACATCATAAAAAAAAACATATGTAAATTATAAGGCAAATCTGCGCATTGCATTAGTCTCTCAGAACTGCCTCAACATATAGAAACTCCTAGACAAAAACTACTTCCAAAATGAGTCAAAAATCCATAAAGAAAACTTAAATTACATAACTTAATAGAAAACATATGTTTTAGAAGAGACACAGAAGAAAGGTAGCTACCTAGAGCTTAAGTCCGCAAAGCTCTGAAGTGGAGAGGGGATATTATTCCCAGAAACATGAATATTCTGCTTCTTTCTCAAAATTGCATCCCTCTAGTCCCATGAAGAAAAGGAAAATATAATTGAAATCAACTTTAATCAGAAAGTTAAAGCACGACTTAGCTTAGTAACAACTAACAACTAACAATGGGGGAAAAGAAGAAGAAGAAGAAGAAGAAGAAGATAAGTATGAAATTTCATCCTCAACTAACCTCAAGTTGCCTATTGATTTTCTTTTTCTCAGCAGAAATTTCATCCTCAGCTTTCTCATTCTTTTCTTTCACCATTGATGCTTTTGATTTCGATCTTTGGAAAACGTTGAACCCCTCCACGGTTTCTTAATTAACGCAAATGAAATCAATTAAATCAAATCAAAACCTAAGCTTTAAACCCTAATTGAATGCATAATTACAATATTGAAATAAAGGAGAAAAAAAAAAGTCACCAGAAACCACTGATTTCCTCTTCCGTTTTCGAACAGGAAGAGTCGCCTCCATTTCCTCAGCTTCATCCTTTTCAGCTTCTACAAAGCTCAAATCTTCTGCTACTGTATCATCCTTTTGTTTTTCCTATTTAGTACAAGACTATAAATTAGTATGACAGTACTTTCCGTACAACTTTCACGAAACCAAAAAGAGAACAATTAGATAATCGTACCTGAAACCTGGAAAAATCATCGGTAAACCTCTTTCGATCAAAATGAAGGCCGCTGAACAAAAAAGAAGCATCTTTCGCCATTGCTGAAATCGAAAAAACCTCCCTTTGATTTCAATTCTTTTTGGGAGCCCTTACAAAGTTATATTGTACAAGAAATTTGATCAAAAACCGAGAGGGATAAATTTGATTAAAAGAAGAGAGTAGGTGTTGGGTCCTCTAATTGATCGGCGGTGAAGGAGTAGTTAGCGTTTCTGAGAGTTGCTAATTCACGGTGCCTTAAACCCCTTACAGCTGCTCCCTATCTTTTGTGGTTTAGGGTGCCTTAAACCCCTTACAGCTGCTCCCTATCTTTTGTGGTTTAGGGAATTATGTAGATAGCCCAAAATTTACTTTATGCATCCCGCGTAAAAAAACAATTTTTATTTTTTTAAATAACAGTTATAATATGCACACATTCACATTTATATAATGTGATCCAAGACGTACGCATAAAAACTATCTTATTTACTATATTAAAAGTCAATTGATAAATAATCAAAATATGTTAAAAAAAAACAAATTCACCCATGCATCGAACTCAAGTTCCATATATTACTTTTGTTGTGTCAGTTAATATGATTAACAGTGGATAAAATATAGAAGATTATGTATTATAATTTAGTAACTTTTTAATTAAAAATGTATATATGATAAATTTATTTAAATTGATAAATTCAATTCCATCTAAATCTAATGAATTTGATTAAATTGATAAATTTTATAATTAGGTTAGATTTTGATTGAAAAATATACCATCAATTCATATTATAATCTATTGTATAATGAATTATTATTAAATTATAAATTATAAATAATTACATATTTTATTTTATAATATTTTATATTTAAATATTATACATATCATAATTATATTAAATTATTATTTTAATTTAAAATAAATATAAATATTTATGATAATTTAAAACAATATATTTCTTATTCTTTTGATTTTTTTTGTAATTATATAAATTTTATTACAAATACACTAATTTAAAATTTAAATATTATATATGTCGTGTTTTATATATGATAATAATTTATAAATAAATTTTAATATTAATCTGACTTTATTTGATCTAAATTTTTTTATCTGTTTTGATTTAGATTAGTTCAAATTGATTATATAATTGATCAAATTTTGATAAAATTCTTCAAATGCAAGTTGAATTAGATCAAATTCAAATTAATCAAAAACATGCAATATGAATCAGTTATCAATGTATTTATTACATATTGATAGTAAAAGTATTGACACACTAATAAATAACACAAAAGAACTCAATGCCTTATACAATTTTTTTTGTTAAAAAAATGTAAATAATTCATCTCAATTTTAGGAGAATATCCATCAAAATTAAGGGTATTAACTCGATTGTTCAAATTAAACACAAATCAAAAAACAAGAATTAAATTATATTTTGGTATAATTTGGATGAGTTTAAATAACATGAAAAAATCTAAGATGAATTAAGATTAAGTTAAAATCAATCCGATAACACGAAAATAAAAAAATTATAATTATTATTATATATTATCAATATTGTTTTTTTATAAGTGTTAATTCATGTAAAACTAACTCATTCTAAACGAACTAACATCCTTGATATATACCATTAGTTTGCACCATTATTTGAACGAGTGAATGAGATTCCAAAATTTGAATTACAGACCTTTCATCCAAAAATTGGTAAGTAGCAATGATCCTATGTTGAAAAATTAGTGTTGGAAACGTAAAGGCCAAAGGCCAAGGCCTAAAGGCCTTTCTAAATAAAACAAGCTCTCTCAAAGTTCTATTCTTTCTTTCATATTTCCATTACAATTCTATAACTATATATAAGGAGATTTACTCCTTGAATTACTCTTTGAATTAAACATTCCTTGATTTACTCCTTGAATTAAGGATTCCTTGTTTTACTCCTTGAATTAAGGATTCCTTGTTTTACTCCTTGAATTAAGGAGTTGACACTCCTTAATTTACTCCTTAATTTTATCTCCAATACTCCCCCTCAAGCTGGATCCATAAGGTTTATGGATCTAAGCTTGCACAAAAGTCGTTGAAACTGATGAGAAGCCAAGGCAGCAAAGGTAAAACTAACAAAAATGCTGATTACCATAGCAAAAAAAAAAACAAAACAAAATTATTGTTGTCGATGTGAAACCTTTCCTTTTACCACAATACTTCCCCTCCATATCGGGCAGGTAGGAGCTGTAGGAGAGATTTAATCCATCATCGCCAAGAGCTTAGTTTCAATGTGGGACCTTTCCTTTTACCATAATACTCTTCCTCCACATCAGGTAGGTAGAAGCTGCAGGAGAGATTTAATCCATCATCGCCAAGAGCTTGGTTTCAATGTGGGACCTTTCCTTTTACCACAATACTCCTCCTCCACATCAAGTCGGTAGAAGCTGTAGGAGAGATTTAATCCATCATCGCCAAGAGCTTGGTTTCAATGTGGGACCTTTCTTTTTACCATAATACTTCCCCTCCATATCGATAGGTAGAAGCTGCAGGAGAGATTTAATCCATCATCGCCAAGAGCTTGGTTTCAATGTGGGACCTTTCCTTTTACCACAATACTCCTCCTCCACATCAAGTCGGTAGAAGCTGTGTCAAAGTCAATTGTTGAAAATACCAAGGCCATGTTGAAAACGCACTTTGAGCAAAGAAATAACAATTTTTTTAAGAAGATCGACTTGCTCTGATACCATGTTGAAAATTTGAGTTGAAAACGCCAAAGCCAAAGGCCAGAGGCCTAAAGGCCTTGCCAAATAAAACAAGATCTCTCAAAGTTGTATTGTTTCTTTCATATTTCCATTACAATTCTATAATTATATATAAGGAGATTTACTCCTTGAATTACTCTTTGAATTAAACATTTCTTGATTTACTCCTTGAATTAAGGATTCCTTGTTTTACTCCTTGAATTAAGGATTCCTTGTTTTACTCCTTGAATTAAGGAGTTGACACTCCTTAATTTACTCCTTAATTTTATCTCCAATATACTACTTGATTTTACCAATTTAACGACGTCAAAATCGGTTGAACTCTATTGTACATTGACTTTGATTCCGTTTGCTACTTTTATTTTACGACTAATAGAGTACAAATATCCTTATAAAAATGATCAATTTTTTTATGACAAATATACTAATAAAGATGTTCAATTATTTTCCACTTTGTCAATATTATTAACCTATTTTTCACTCTACTTCTTGAAAGCATAACTCCACGGTAAGGTATAAAACAGAGCAACACTATTTTTTTTTTTTAATAAATGTGCCAAACTAGTTATTTGCTTGTATACTTGGAGCATTTTGATACACGTTAAATATTAAAATAAAAATTAAATTTTAAAATAAACTAATTAATGAATTTTAAATATTATAATAATTAATTTGGAGGCAATTAAACTATTTGTAATTGTTAAAAATACATTTTTGCTTCTTCTTCTTCTTTCGTAAAAAATAAAAATGGACTATTGCACTATTTCATCCGCAAACACTAAAGTGTACCACTAAAAGACCCTACAAATACACCTAACCCTGACCCGACCCCAACCCTACCCTACCGACATGTATGGTCTTCTGCTATTAGTTGGTTCATTTAGGGATAACATCCTTCACAGCATTGTCAGTGGAGTAGTTGACATTTTTATTTTTTTTATAATATTAGCAAGACTTTCATTGAAAAAATAGCAACATTATAATCAAAAATAATATCCAACCTACTAAATACATCATATATTTAAAAATAACATTAAAACTAACGTATTGATGTAGTATCAATAAATGGGTGAACAAATATATAAAAACTTTCTATAATAACTCTATATTGCAAATCATCTTTAAATTTTTTCATAGAATAATAATTCTTTTATAACAATAAACATTAAAACTTGATTGTAATAACTTGATTTTAACCAAAAAAAAAAATACAATACCTACGAGTTTTTAAAACGAACCAAAAACTATAAGGCAACAAAACATAAACAGAAATCACCCTACAAACACATCATGTTATATTAAAAAAATTGATAAAATATCCTTAAAATTTATAACTACATAAATAATATATTTATATCTAACTTATATATTTTTACTATTAAAAGAAATCAAACTCTATCACTTTATATACAATTGGATACTTATGTTTGTTCAATATCAAACAACATCTAATCGAATCACGTTCAATATTTTTACGGTAATATTTTGTAATTATAAGTTTTAAGGTTATTAGTTTTTATAATTTACTAAAAGAAAAAAAAGTTTCTATTGAGGTGAATTTTAAGAAGCGGTTTTATAGAAAAATGATTATGTATTTTACAAAACGCATTTAAAGCACTTATAATTGTTTCATAAGAAGAATATAAAATGTTTGTATTTGTAGTAATTATATCACAAACTTGTATTTTATCATTGTTTATTCAGCATTAATTAATAATATTATTGCACATATCTTTGTATGATACTTATAACATGAAATTGAAGAGAAATTATTGGTTGCTATTAGAATATAGGATGATGTAAAATTTTGAATCAATAGAATTTAATGTTATTGTAATTTTTTTTAAATAAATACCTAATAAGAAATGAAGAGAAAAACAATTTAATAAGTGAAAAATATATTACAAAAGTATTGAATAACATCACTAAATTGAAATAGAAACTCCTAGCTATAAGGTGAACCACTGAACCTATTAGGTGAACATTAATGCCAACAATAGAGAACCAACTTTTCTTTGCTATTTACAACAAAAATTTGTAAATTTGAAAACACTACCTTCTAATATAGTTTACAAATTGATGGTGATATAATACCAAATTAGACACACAAGTGATGTTTTTAAGCCTCATCTGTGTCATCAGTTCTAAGTACTTTTGGGACCCAAACACAATTTTCTAATTTCTCTTCATCAATAAAATTGCCATCTCTACAATGCTTGCCAAGAGTTGGTGAGCCATTACCTGAATAGCCACCATTACTAGTGGAAGAAGGAGAAAAACAAGCAAATGAACCAATCAATGGGATATTTCTTGGTCTAGCAGCACACATTGGAATCGAGCCCCAGTGCCCTGTCGAAACAAACTGCAAAGGATAACACTGAACTTGGTTCATACCACTTCCATTTGGTACAAAATTTTGATGGTAACAATGTGATGCTCCTCCACATGAAGTCACATTGTTCCCGGTTGGATTATTCCATGGAATGACCAAGGGAGGTACAGGACAGTAATGCAAAGGATTGCACATTTGAGTTTCGTTACAAGGACCTTGTAAACCAAAATGTTTTGCTTTTGTAACACATTGAGATGATTCATTTTCTTCAGTAGTTAATGCTTTTGTGAGAGGTGACCTATATGAGGACTCATGTCCATTTTCACTAGAGTTAACAGAATGCATCTTAAGACATCTCTTCGATTTTTCGTGACTACTAACCCTAGTCGCCGTAGAATCATCACAAAGAGGTACTTCAGGACCAAATCTCAAGACTGTAACATTTCCATTTGAAGATGATTCACCACATGAAAGTAGTTGTTGATTGCTTGAATTGGTACTTTCGAAACCGGTTTGTGATACGCCATTGGTTGATGCAGTAATCTGATAGAATTGAGAGGCTAAATGCTTGTTCTTTCTTCGACCAGCACCTATAGGAACATTTCTCACTGTGCCACCAGCCGTCCAATATCTTTGACATTTTTTGCAGAAGTGTCTAGGTTGGTTGACATTGTAGTTATTGAAATAACAAAACTTTGTGTCAAAACTGTTGCATCGTGGACACGAAAGTATCTTGTCTGGTTTCTTAAAAGTTTTCTCTTGATCTGAACTAGTACTGCTCTCTAATTGTTCTTTCTTTGACTTAGGGTGTACTTCTGTCTCAATATTATGCTTAGATTTAGTTGGTAACTTATCCGGCTCTTTAGAATTTTCTGAATAATGGCTCTTTACTTCTGCTATTGTTATATCAATAGAAGAATCCTAGAAATTAAAATCAAACCAAGCCAGTTATGTCAAACTTAAATGTCACACACAACATTAAACAGAACATGACTACAGGTTTTGTATGTTGTGGTTGCATATTTAGTGTCAAACGATCGACAGGAAATTGTAGTATCAAAGGTTAATTATACCAATCAACGAATTTTGTCAAGAATGATATATAAATACTGTTTAATTAAATTGAAATTAAAATTGATTCAACAACAAAATATGAAAGTCTCCATAAGGTGAGAAAATTAGAAATAAAAAGGGGGGGTTTAATTACTTATTAAGTACTCTGCCTCAGATTGTATTAAGCTCTGTTCTAGTCATGCCCATAAACAGAAATGAAATAGCAAATCTAGAGCTCGTAAAATCAAACAAAAAAGAAAGAAAAAAAAACCCAGATAGTTAATTCAAGTTTTCATCAAATTCAATCTGAAATGAAATTTTAGATGACAGCAAGTAAAAAAAAAAGACAGAGTTCTTATAACAAAACCATTCAAACAAAAACACAAACACATAAAAGACATAGAAACAGTACCATGAATTGAGACTTGTCTGGATAAGAGGTGGTTGAAATCTCATGAGTTTGAGAAAATGGAATCGTCATACCAAAGAGCTTAATAGCTTGATCCATATTATACTCTGCTTGTGAACTTCTTTTTCCCAACACAAAACAAGTCAATCAAACTCAGAAACAGAACTCCAAAATCCAAAGAAAAAAGTGTATACACAGAGAGATAAAGCAAGTAATTGGTTCTTGAAACCAAGTAAAAAGTTCTCAAAGAAACACCCTTTCTTAAGTAAAGTACGTAGTAGTGTTCTTAATCCCAATAAAGCACCTAGAAAGTGAAGCATCAAAGTATCATTTTATTTTATTTTTTATATTGAGAGAACTTTCTTCTTTAAACCTTTTATAAAGGAAAAAAGTCATTTTGTTTCCAGAAATTCTTTTTAATATAAGTTATATTATAATATTAAGATAAATAATTATTAATTAAAATAATATAGTTACAATTTATAATAAATAATATTTTGATTTATTTGTTGAAATTTAATATTTGTTTAAATATTATTCTTATATATCATAAATATATCACAAATATAATTAATATGATAATTTTTAGTGTATACAATTATATGAAATGAATTATATTACGTATTATATTATTTATTATAAACTTATAATTAATATATTTTTCCTTCTTTAAAAAATTTGAAGAAATTTTTTTTATTACAATAATAATAATTGGTAATCCATTTTACATAAGCTCGTACATACCAAAAGTGCGTTCTGCATATTATGGAAGAAGATAACATAATATGAAATGAGGAAATATATTTTCACATCTATTTATTAACGTTATTATTAATTACGTATTAATGTTATAAATATTAAATAAAATTATTATCAATTAATTATTATACTAATAATATAATATTCCCAATAAATTAGAACAGTTGCATTACAATACTTTCACATGTCACAATATTTTAAGGTTGAGAACACTTCAAGTATCACAATTATATGGACTCAACACTCATCTAATCTGAGTGCTACATATTAGATATGTACATTCCACGTATTATGTGAGAAAGAGCCGTGCATACAAGCTTCGTATAGTTCATTTTTGATGCATTGAAGTATTAATGACAAATCATATCATGGACCTATTTTATAAATAAGTCATGTTTTTCGATCTATTAACAAAAATGTTTTTATGACGTTGATCATTAGGGATCGAGTTATTGTGTTGTTTACTTAAGAAAATCAAAAAATATGTTATTTTAATCAAATATAATTAATTAAATTCATTTGAATCCGATCGATTGTATTTGTATCGAACTTAATGGATAAAATAATATTAAAATATTTATTTAACGAATTATCTTTGAATTATTGTGTCATATTATATTGAGTTACTTCGTGTTTGGGTTGATTTTGTGTCGTGTTATCGTATCATGAACAACCATTGAAGTTTCTTAAATTAGGTTATTTGTGTTGTTTGATCATTTTATTATAAACAATATCATTTAATTTCTTAGTTTTATAAAAATAACATATTAAAAAAATTATATTTTTATAATTCTTAATATTATTATTTTCTATTAAGTGTATAAAATACGATTATAGTCTTTAATAAAAATAAAAATAAAATTTATTGTAAAATTATTTTAAAAAATTAACAATAATAAAATTTAAACAAAAATTTATTTAAATATATTTTTTAATTTTTAATAAAAATTAAAAACTAATAAAACATTAAAATAAAATAGTAACAGTTAACAAATATTTTATGAATTTCTTATTTTAATTGTAACTTTATATTATTAAAAATTTATATTTTAATCGCATTTAATCCCTTAATAGAAAAATAATAATATTTTAATAAAAATCATTAAAATGATAAAAAAAATCTTTAATTGATCATTTTTATAAAATTTATAAACTAAGTGACATTATTTTTAATATAAGTGATTAAATGATACAAATAATTTAATAAAAGAGATTATTATGATATTCTTTTCTAAGATTTGATATCATACATGTATCAATCCATGTTTTACAACAAATACTCCTTTTCACCTATGTTTTGAAATAGTTTCAATTTAGTACCTAAATTTTGTAAATAGTTTCAAAATTTATAAAAATCAACAATAATCATGTTTTATTTGAAATTTCTTGGATGTGATCCTCACATGTCCTATAAGCAAAGGGCTTTTTTGGCAACTTAGGTGTTTACTATTGAAAAAAAATCAAGGGTTAACCTTCTCGCGTTTTCCATCTCTGTTAAAACCTACAACCTATTAATGAAATTTTAAAGAAAATTCAAGTGTGTGGATTGAAATCTTCCTCTATTTTTTCTCCTTGATTTTTCTTTCAAAAATCATCTATTTTTGTCGTACTCTTCTCTAATATGAACGAAATGAGTTTATTTAATTCTAAATACTGTGATGCTGCAACTACTCTTTTTGTGGCAAACTTACAAAATTGATTTGTTTATAGATTTTATCAAATCTTAGGAGACATTTCTTTTCTTATGTTGAGATGAGGTTGTATAATTTGCATCATATATCTTTTTTTGTTGAATTTATTTAAGTATTATTTGTATTATTTATGTTATTTTTTGGTTATGATAACATAAGATCTTATTTGTTTTCAAATTCTTGAATGGTAATAGTTGTAGCAATAATGCACACACAACCCTTGTATCACACACACACAAACACTTGTAATTGTAAATTGGTGCACATATAAGTACAACACAACACAACCCATATATATCACACACAATATTAGCATTTATAAACTGGTGCACATTGGTGCATACACAACCACAACCACAACCACAACCTATTTATCATACACATTGATGCACCTATGGCACATACACACCCTTTACACCAATAGTGCACACACACATCCTTCACACCACTAGTGCACACACACATATTGGTGCACGTATTACATACACACATCTTTCACACTATTTGTGCAACTTTACCTAATGTTTTTATGGTCACTCATGTCTAAATCAAACACAACACTCAAACCTCATTTTAATTGTAAAACAAGATTTTTATTTTTGAATTCCACTAAAACAAACAAAAAGATAATATTTTTTACTATAATCCAATCCTATCATACTAGAGTAGTTGTTAAAGTCTCACATCGACTAGGGATCGCGCCCACGCTGCGCATATAAACAAGGGCAATCCTTCATCTCACAACCTGAGTTTTGAGATGGAGTTAGGTCCAAATTTAACATGGTATCAGAGCAAGGTTATCGGTCGGTGCAGTTGTTTCGCCACTGGTGAGTGATGCATTCCGCCACTTGGGTTCCATAAACTCAACATCCCCGTCGGTCTCAAGGGGACAGACCCTTGCCGATGTGAGGGGGAGTGTTAAAGTCCCACATCGACTAGGGATCGCGCCCACACTGCGCATATAAATAAGGGCAATCCTTCATCTCACAACCTGGGTTTTGAGATGGAATTAGGCCCAAATTTAACAATAGTCACGCAATGTTATAACACGAGCGAAAAGGAAAAAAAGAAAATTATTTTTGAAACCATTGTCGCGACAAAGGGAAATGATTGTTTAAGTGCCCCTTTAATTCTTTTTATTATTATTCCTTAGTTGTTGTAAGCACTTAAATTTTTGAAAATATCACTTGTTTATAGGGTACACGAAGAGTACATTTCAAAAATTTCAAATAAATCGTTGTTTTCTTATAAATTTTGAAATCATTTATAAACATTAGTATTAAATTGAGACATGAGTAAAAAAAGTGTAAATTTGATGTGCCACGTGGTGTCCAGGTTAGCTGAGGGTGATTTTGAGCCAAGAGAAAAAGAGATGTACTGGCAAAGGTAGAGGTGACGAAAGACAACGAGAAAAAGTAAGGGGGGGAGGGGGGGGAGTTATTTAGTGGGACCCAATCTGAGAGAAAGAAAAAGGTGAAAAGTTTATGCCGACGTCCAAATATTACTTTAAGAAATAAAAATATTTTTTCCTTAATTAAATAAAAATTTATAAATCTCTCCTCGTAATATTAATTTTATCTCATTTCTTAATCATACAATTAAATATAAAAATATTTCTATTAATATTATATAATATTATATTTTTTTTAAATGTTTCCTTCTTTAGATTATACAATTATATTATTCAATTTTTTAAATTAAAAATAATACAATTTAATCTATTAATTAAAAATAAATTATATTATTCCAATAATTTTTATTAAAATAATATTTTTTTTATAAAATAATTAAAACATAAATCTTATATAATAATAAAATGACATTTAATATAAAATATATTTTATAAAATATTCGTTTTAATATTTTATGAATTTTTATTATTTTATTTTAATATTTTAATTTTTTTAAATAATTTTATATTAAATTTTATTTTTATTTTTATATTTATTAAAAATTTATATTTTAATTACTTTTTAATCACTTGTATAAAATAATATTATTTATTTTTAATTAATATTTTTTTAATAAATAATGAATAAAAATAACATTATGTTTAATCTTAAAAAATTAAATGGTATAAAAAATTTAATTCAAAAGACATATATTACATTTCTTCTTCCCATTTATTATTTTTGGAGTTTTTTTATCAATTATATTTCTGACTATTTTTATTAATATTAAATAGACGTGTTTTTATTATATTAATATTATATTTTATTACTTAAAGTAACGAATTATTAGTGCAACGATAATTGTTCATTTTTGTGGGTGATAAAAAGAATAATTTTTTAATCATTGAAACCTTTAATGGCACTTTAATAAGATAATACTTGTTATAAATTTAAAATTTTCTTCTAGAAAATTAA
This sequence comes from Hippophae gyantsensis, assembly GCA_030763125.1. Lineage (NCBI taxonomy): Eukaryota > Viridiplantae > Streptophyta > Magnoliopsida > Rosales > Elaeagnaceae > Hippophae > Hippophae gyantsensis. The sequence continues at coordinate 23,097,021 of CM061031.1, forward strand.
AGAGCTAATTTCTTAACAACAAAAATAATATTTATAACACTAATTTTACTTTTCTAAATTCAAAATAAATAAAATTTATAAATTTTAAAAATATTATTTTATCTAATTTTATAATTTTATCATATATTAATCAAATTTAATCAACAAAAATATACATATACTTTAAGTGAATTTGACGTGAATAATATAAATTCTATATATATATATAAATTTACGTATCATAATTTTATTAATTTACATTAATAAATATTTACTTATTTATTTTATTATTTATATATCTAATTAAATAACTAATAACACGTACATATAACTAATTAATAAATAAATAAATAATTTTATATCTATATTTTATATTAAAACATTTATATTAATTAGTTTCTTATGTTATAAAAAGTATTATTTATCATCTTACATTTTATAAAATATATTAAAGAATGAATTTTTTTATTATTTATTTAATATTTTTTTAGTTTTTATAAAAAAATTCATATTCTTTTATTTTTATTTATTAATAATATAAATATTTAAAAAATAATATTATTTTATTTAAAATATTAATAAAAAGTAAATTTTCTTTTACACAAAAATAAACATAAAATAACACTTTTTTTAAAAGTTTAAATAATTCTTTTTATTTTATATAAAACATCTTTACAATACTTGTTTTTATAAATAAATAAATAAAAAGCATCCCTTTACGCCATCTACGATGTATTTGCCAATTTCGCCGTTTCTTTTGGTGCTTTTTGTTTCTTTATTTCTAATTTTTCTTCCGTTTTTAGGAAGAATTCTAAAAATTTAACTCCAATTTCGTAATTTTCTATATATAAATACTAAAATAGTTTTATTTTATGTATTTAATAAAATAAAATTAAGAATATATTTTACAAGATTTCGTACAATTGTCTCCACTAAACCACCAAAATTTTGATGACTCACTCGATTTCAGGTAATATTCTTCAACAATTTATTAAATGTAACATATTACATCTACTTGTATTTTTATATGTAGTTTTTTATAGTTATATAAATCTTTATAATTTATTATATTTACATATATGTTTACATATAACATGTTATATAAATCCCTACAAATAGCAAATTGTTCGATTGAGTTTTACTTTATAATTTATAATTTTACATAAAATATGTTACATCTATATCTAACATAATCATTGAAACTCCAGTAAAAATATAACATTTTATATTAAACTCTATTTTTAGATATAATAAGTTACATATACTTTTTGACAAGACCAACAAAGCTGAGACGAGATCATTGATGGGACTTTCAGAGTTTCTATGAGGTCATTAGTAGAATGGTCAAAGTTCTATTGAGATTGTTAGAAATATGACAAGGTTTTATAATAATTTTATTTTGTTAAAGTTATAAAATAAGAATATTTTAATCTATTTATTAAGTAATTTAATATAAAATTTTGAGTTTTGAGATAAATTATTACTATTTTAATTTATAAATAATATTACTATTTTGGCCAAAAATTCGTACAAAAATAACTATTTATAATAAGAATAATTATAATAAATTTTTTGTATTTATCGGTGTAAAAAAATAAAAAATAAATAAAAAAGAGATAATTTACTATCATGATAGAATCTTATTTTTATATCATTTCTTTTTTGTTTCTATTATTAAATGATGTCATAAAATAAATAGATAAAAAATAAAATTATTAAATAAAATAGGGAGTTACCAACTCTCCATTATATATGGATATATTTTCTCCTTCTTTAGTAAATTACAAATAAGAGGAAAAAATTATAATTTTTTATATTTTAACTGTTAACTATCTCAATAAATCAATAACTAAAATATCATATTATTATTTCTATAAAAAATTATTAAAATAATATATTTTATTATTAATTAAATTATTTTTAAAATTAAAAGATTAACTAATAACACTTATAATTTAAGGATTTAAATAATACATATAATTTAATATAAAACACATCTATGAACCACTGAATTTATTAAAGTTTTTATGGTATTATGAATCTCTAATATTGATGCTTATACGTGTATAACTTCCCAAACAATTAAATAAGCCATGTTATTAACATTTTTCAATTTTCAAAACCAAAAGAACCACATGTAGAAAATCAATATTCTTCGTCTAATTAAGTTTGAAATTATAAATGGCAGGTGGTTTAATCGAGTACAAGTTTGTGGTTATTCTTCTTCTAATAGTAATAATGTGATCTTTATATATTAATATTATGTATAACATGAAAATAAAGTGAACATGAAAATAAAGTGAATGTTTTAGAAATATATGTTCACAGCAATCTTATACCCTTCTCAATCTTTTGGGTGTTTCTTTTATTATTATTTTCCTTTTTTACTGATATTATAAATATTTTAATTTTAGCTACCACTCACAAAACAAATCACGATATTATACTAATTATTTTTTAGTTTAGTTTAACATAAAACTATTAATGTTTTTAAAATAAATAACTTTAATAATGTGCTTTATTTTTTTATTATATTAAAAAATATATAAATTTACCCCGGGGAAACAAATAATACACAATATGGTTTAGTTGGAGAATACTAGGACTAGCTGTCTAAGTTTATATCATTTGGATTAAAAATATAAAATTAGGGAAATGAGGTTGCTTTTAAATGAGATAAAACAGTTTTTTGTCTTCAAAAATTATAGAACGAAATAAAATGTACAAACACCTTGTTTAATTAAGACATAAAATGTAAAATATTATTTTTCATGTCTTCTAAAAGTTTAACCTAATTTTGAAAAGAATTTAAATTCAAATATAAGAAGATAAATAAAAAATCTTAGTATCATCTATATAAATAGTATAACTATTTTTAAAAAGAATTTAATTAAAAATTTATATTAAATAATTTAATAGTATTTTTGAATTTAATAACAAATATATTGAACTTATAAAATTACACTCTAAATCAAAATTTATGTTAATAAAAAGAATACCACAATAACATGGAATGAATTTAATTGATCAAAATTTAATATTAATCAAATATAATCGATCATATTTAAACTTAAAAACGTCAAATTAAATAATATTTTATGTAAAATTTGTGAAGAAATTATATTTTTAACAAAAATACATGAACTTTATATAATTAATGTTATAATAACACCCAATAACCTTGAATATGATTTAAGTGATTGGAATTAAACATTTAAACATTTAATTAATCTAATTGATTGAAATTAAACTGAAAGATATTTAATTTAGAATATTTTGTAGTAAAAATATATAACATAAATATAAATAATATTATTTTTGTAAATTATTTTAGAAGAGGAGTCATAGATGTCTATTATATCATATCATTAGCATGGTTTAGTCTTTTGAATTAAAATTAACTTTAAACATATTATTTTTTAATTAATATAAAAATATAAACAAATTTAAATAATATAATTATTTTTAATTGGTATTTATTATAAATTAAAAGTTTAAATAAAACCAGTTATATACGGATGAAACTTCTATTAAACTTTTCTCAAAATTTTTTAATTAACACGCAGATTCTCCATCAATGCAATAATTAATGACAATACGAAATTAATTGCCAAGTGGCGTTTTTATTGGATTACAAATATTCAGTATATTTTTCTTCCATATCTGCCCAAACAATATTATAAACCTTATTGTAGCAATTTCATTTTCCAAAGTTAAGCAAAAGGGAAAAAAACAAAATCAAAGAGAAAATTAACAATCTTCTTCATCTTCATTTTGAGAAACTAATGGCAATTTCATTTTGAAAATATAAAAATTGGTATTGACTTTTAATGGTCACGTATTTATAATTCATCAATTAATAAGATTGTGAAGCTATTTACAAAAGGTTTAATATTTAAAGTTTAAATTTTCATTTTTTTCTCTTATTAAAAAAGATTATTTATTATTTGAACTAAAAAAATTAAAAAAAAGCATTAAATTACGTGGATTAGACATAAGATGAACATTAGTGTAATAAAAAAAATTGTGTCATTATTATTGCAAAAAAGGATTATAGAAAGATAAAAAGTCAAATTTAAGTAAATATAATTATAAAATATTATTATTCAATACATTTAATTAAAATATTATTATTTAATTGAGGTTAAAATAAAAATTAAATTAAAATCAATAAAAACAGATAGAAAATGACATACTAAATGACGTGATTATTATTGAATAAAGAAAATAATGATTAAAATAACAAAGATATCCCCTATTAATGAAATCATGTGTGAACCACATTATAGATTTAATTCAAAATATGTTAAAAATTAATTTTATTATACTAGTCAGATTGACTTTCTTACAAAATGTTATAATATTTATTATAAAATAAACACAATTAAACTATTATCTACGTAATCATTCTAGTAAATTTAAAATTAAACAAGTTAATTATATTTCCTATTTTTAAACAATCACTCTAGAGTAGGATTAACTTAAATATATTTATTTATCTCACGGATAAGATGACTTCAACTTTCAAAAGAAAGAAATAATAACTATTTTTAAAATATTAGGAATATGAGAAAAAAATAAGATAACTTCTTTAATATTACTAAGTTAATTATTTTTTAGAATGTCTTATACAAGCATAAAACTTAGTTATTTATAGTTTAAAAGTCCCTAAAATAGTTTATAAAGTTTTTATATAGGACTCTAGTAGTATATAAAAAATTAAAACTCTAATAAAATAAATTATTAATTTAATAGAACTCTAATTAAAATAAACTACTTTCTCTTTTATTTCTACATCCATTTAGTATTAGTAAAAATCACTTATTTTTTTAATCTTGTCTCACATTATTATATTAATTTTTAGTAATAATATAGACTCTTGTAGTAATAATTTTTAGTAATAATATAGAAGCAAAATAAGAAGGGGATGAGTAAAGTTTAAACTAACAAGGCTCATTCTCTGATAAGAAGTTATCTCTTGACGAAATTCTTCAATTTTTTTTGTAAAATACCTTTATTATGCTCCATTAAATCCACCTGAACCTCATTTTGATATCACCTGACATAGAATGAAAGCACAAATATACCAATAATATAGAAACACTTCAGAAATAGATGAGCAAAGTTTAGACTAACCATACTCACTTTTTATCAAAATGTACCTCTTGATGAAATTTTTGAAAATCTTTTTGTGAAATACCTTTATTATGCTCCATTAGACCCATATGAACCTTGCTTTGATATCACCTGAAGCAAGATGAAAGTGTAAATATAATAACAATATTAAAGCACTTAAGAAATAAGAAAAAAAATGAGCAAAATTTATACTAGTAAGACTAACTCTTTGGCAAGAGATCATCGTATTTGTGTTATGAAATAAATACAAGGAAACTATTATCTAGGAAAACATTCTAGCAAATCTAAAATAAGACAAGTTTAGCTATGTTATCTATCTTTAGACGAGCAGTCTAGAAACTCTAGAGTAAGACTAGCCTAAAGATATTAATCTATCTCACGGATAAGAGTACTTCAACTTCCAAACAAAATAAAGAAAAACTATTTCTAAAATATTAGGAATAAGAGAAAAGAAAAAAAAAGAAAACTTCTTTAATATTAATAAGTTGATTATTTTCTAGTATTCCTTATACAAGTATAGGGCCTAGCTATTTATAGTTTAAAAGTCTCTATAATAGTTTATAATAGTTTATAAAGTTTCTATGTGGGACTCTAATAGTAAATAAAAATTAAAACTCTAACAAAATAAACTATTACTCCAGTAGAACTATAAACAAAATCTCTATATAAAATAAGCTACTTTATCTTTTCTTCATAGATCCATTTGGTATTAGTAAAAATCACTTATTTTTCTAATATTATCTTATGGTGCAATGTGCTTGTACATGTCCCATATTTCTTAGGAAGTTAAGTGATGATGTACCTATAAGAGATGAACACTCTCTAAATGGCATAATATGTTTTGAGGTTTCTCCCTAGAACCAAACCCGTGAGATCTCGTTAAACTGTCGACTTATGACCATGTGCGCTTTGAACTTGCAGTTATGGACCAAAGCGAAAAATCTCGTATCATGCGCAATGGGTCTCGTCTAATTGAAAGAAGATGATTAATCATTCTGTATTAGTGGATATCAGAGCCATGACCCTATTGAGTTATGTGGGCTTGCGTTCTTACGAAGACGTAAGACTTCATAAGTATGGGTGTATAATGTAGTGTGCTTGCATATGTCACACATTGCTTAGAAAGCTAAGTGATGATTTGCTATAAGGGGTGAACACTCTCTAAAAGTCATGACGTATTTTGGGGTTTTTACCTAGAAGTAAAACCGTTAGATCCCATTGAATTATCGAGTCATGGTTATGGATCCACTGAATTTGCAGTTATGGATCAAAATGAACAATCTCTTGCGATGCTAGATAGGTCTCATCTCTTTATATGTAGAAAGATTAACCTTCCTGTATCATTTTGATACTGCTTTGATACTCTATAATTTTTGTAGTGTCATGGGGTTGCTGTGAGGCCTCAAGGCTCAAGCTATGGTCATTTAAGTTTCATGACAATGAATTATGTCTTGCTTCATAAGGGATAGTAATGGAGGACAATGTAGTAAATGCATGGAATTATATAACTTCCCATATGGGTTAAGATATGTATTTAACTGCAGTAAACAATCCTTCCCAATTGGTATTCAATTGAGATCTTTCTGTGATGAGATTTGTTTCTTATCTTCTTCCATGTTTTACTGATTATTAATGTTGGGATTTTTGAGAAGTTATTTATTGATGCCCAAGATCTTCGACAATCAACACCATGGTCTAAAAGCATGGCAATTTCTCCTTCAACTCTGTTCCTTTGTTTTAATGGATATTGAATTATACCCAACTGGCAACATGTTTGTCCATCTTTGTAGATGATAGCAACGTCATGGGCTTCATGTGTTAGACAAATTGGTTTGTCGACATATAATATAACCTTTGCCCTAGACTATTGGAGAACAGATCCGAGTTTTAAAATGAGTATATCCTCCGATTGGATTCCCTAATGTAACATGTGACGGGTCATGGAACCAAGGTAGTGACACTTGAGGTATCAGAGTTATTGTTAGAGATGTAAATGGTATTATGCTAAGGGTTACACACTGTTAGGAGAATCACAATTTCAATTCGAACTTAATCAAGCTCTAACTAGCGGAATTAAACCTATTCTCCTTCTTTGTGTGAATCTTTTAGGAAACAAATAAATAGAGCTCAAAATCAAACATGCACAAAATCAACACAAGTAATTTACGTGGAAAAACCTTCACGGTATAGGAAGGAAACAACCACGACACTCTTCTCCAAAACTTCCACTATCAAGAAACAATTGTACAACAGTTCTCTCTAGGTAAAACTAGAGGCAAACAATCAACAACATCATCAAGAATACACTTCTTGGAAACTAACAATTATCTCAAGAAAATAGAGAAATCTAACCCAATTCGTAGTCACTGTTCACTGCTCAGAATTTCCCAAACCGGTGAGCCAAATCCAAATCCCACCGCACAGATTAAAGAGTCTTGAGTCGTGAACCTGCCTGTAAAATTTCAGCTTAATCGGACCACAAACAGCCTTCGATCAGAGAACTTGATGAAGACTGGCTGGAGAGAGAAAACTGCTCTCTTTTCTGCCTTTGCTGCTGCAATTCTGAAATTCTCTGCAGAAACCTATTTCATCAAACCCTAAATGGTTTTATTAATGAAACAATGTAATGACATAATTGCCCCCTTCTTATTCCATGAGCTTTTAAGTCACATGGGCTTCATTTGGACTCCTCCAAATAAGAGGAAAACCCAACACACACATTATTCTCCCCGTATATTCAACTATCATGGTGGAAGCTATATATATATATATATATATGTGCAGCTCTTTAGGGAATTAAATTTGCTCAATTTCTCGGTATAAGAAAGGTTCACCTTCAACTTGATCCGGTGGTAATCACTCAAGGACTTTCCTCAAAGATAGCTTCAATCCAATGGGAGATGAGTGTTGTGGAATTTATAAGGCAGATGTTGAGCGATTTCGATGAGGGGCAAATAAAGCATATCAGAAGACAGGGAAACAAAGTAGTAAATTGAATGGCAAGAGAAGCAAGAGCAGGTGTCGACTCCTCCAACTTTATTAATTTATTATATCATGATGTCATGTAATTTGCATTCCACCATGACTATGCTGTAATGAAACATTTTAATTAATGGAAGAATTTCACTTTTTTTTAAAAAAAAAAGCCTCACACTTTCATACTTTCCTCACCATTCGTCTTCTTCATGAACATATTTAGGAGGTACCAAGAATTTAGTTTCCCAGGTGATCTCAGTAAACCCAAATTACTCTATTAAAAAATGGATAAAATATATTATCAAATACAATTTATTGGGTATTTATTATTACTATTACATTTTATATATAAGGCATCATCTGCATTGTTGCTTCTGAAAATTTCGAGAGGATAATAATCTTTTTAAGAAAGTCTTCAACCTTCTAGAGCCAGGTCCTGGCTTTAGAACACCATAATTTTCACTCTCAATTCCTAAGCAAGACCATTGAAGTCCTTCATTTGAAGAACACCATCCTCCATAACTAAACTTTCCATTGTGTCTCTTTAACAACTCTTGATCAATTCTTCTAAGAACTGGGTCATTTTTCTTGAATTTTCTTGCAAAGGGTCGGCTACTTAGGAACATTTTTCTGTAGTCTTTAAGTCCTAAGGATCTTGGATGCTGCTTTGGAGGATTATCCCAAGAAATATAATGAAGATCATGGTTAACTGTTGTGTTCTTGTAGTCTTTGTTATTGCATAGTACTGTCTGAAAGTAACCTTCTGGTGTTGAAACAAAGTTGGTGTAGTAAAGGAGAAGAGTTCTTGGCAAATTGTCCCAACCCACTATGCAATACTCTGCAAAAGATCTTGATACTATTGTCCATGCTGAACCTGGTTCAAATCAACAAAATTGAGAGAGATTTTAGATTTAATACTATTATCAATTGTCTTGTAGTGTAATAGTATTTATAAACACCCTAAAAGCATGGGTTCAAATTTGTCTTTTTTTTTTAAACTGATTTTTTCGAAAGTGTTTTCTAATTTTGTTTGAAAGTGATTTGAAGAATAAATACATAGGGTTTGCTTGTTTTTGCTTTTGAGATCCTGAAAAAGCACTCCTAACAACAACAAAATGCTTTTGAACCATTCAACTTAAACGTTCAAAATATATTTATTTATTTTTAATTAATTATTAGAAGAACTTTAACATGAATGGTAAATATAAACAAACAGAACCTTAACAAGTTAGCCGTTTTCTAAATCATTCATTCAACTTTATTCAAATGATAGAAGGTATTTAGATCTTAAAAAATATACTTGAAATCTGTCAAACTAAATGTGATACATGTCTCAAATATGTCTTTTTTGATCATTCATATAAAATATTTAGTAAATAATACACTGTATTTTGAACAAGCTACTTTCATCTATTTATTTATGACACTGAAAAAAAAACCAAAGTGTTTTTATTATAATAAAAATAGTACTAAACTGTCCCGTTAAAAAAAATTAAAATGTCCTTAAAAAGGGGACTGAAAGGAGGGTTTTTTAATCCCATATCTATGATCTGCAAATGGAAAAGAAGTAACAAACTGCAAGTTTTTACAAACTAAAATGACCATATAAGCAGGAAAGCCACGTGAAGTTGTATTGAGACAATGTTTCAATGTAAAAGATAATGAATAGAATAAGATCATGGCATGTGGAGTTTCTTGATAAATGTAGACTCTTAATTTGCATTCAATATTGGCAATGCAGTAGGGCAGGTGTTCAGTCTAAGCTGTCTTAATTTAAAAGTTCCTCTCTTCAAAACTTATTTATTTTTAAAAGTACATTCAATATATAAGTAGCTAAGTTGGTTGAGGTTTCTTTTTGTTTTTACTTCTAAATTTTGTAAAAGCGCTTTTAATATTAAAAAAAATATTTCAAAACTAACCATAAATTTTTTTTTATCAAAAACACTTTCAAAACTTCTTCTTCTTCTTTTTTTTTGCTTTTAAAGGAAATCCTAAGCAAATAAACTTTCATGAGTCTACCCTCTATTTAAAGTAGAAGGAAAATCGAGTACTTTAGATCCCATGACTATATATTTTATGCACTATTATCTTGTGATTAATAGTAGTTATAATTTCAAAGTATTATCAATAATATCAAAAAAAATTAAAATTAATATTTTTTAGAAATAAAATAAAATTTATATATTTTATTAATAAAATAAAAAATCCCCTTCCCCCTCTTTCTCCTTCTTGCTCTCTCTCATTCCCACTTTCTCTCTCAACATTTTTACTTATAATGAGAGGGAATGGGAGATAGAACATGGAAGACAGTGTAACTTTTTTTCTTCATTTTTTTATTTTTTTATTAATAAAAAATATAAATTTTATTGTACTTCAAAAAAAATTTAATTTTTGAAAATAGATTCGTTTTAATAATTACAAGATGACGCAAATGATAAAATTTGAAATAAAATAACTTCAATCTAGTTATTCCAAAAGCCAACCCACATATTTTAGTGGTTAAGTAAAATGAATAAAATAATCCCAAAAACATATTTTAGATTTAGATGACGCAAATGATAAAAAAACAAAAAAATGGAGTGTATGAATGTCCAGCTTCGTACCTAGTACCAACCACATACGGACATACCTAACAATATAATAAGACAAATCCCATTAACAATAAGAATAATTAATTGGGAAGCTGGGACATATCACTTCCTAACATAAAATAATATATAAAAGGCATCTCTATATAATACATTCCTAACTACAAAAATCTAGGAAACCAAATTTGATATATACATCTTAAATTTTAATCTAATAGCATGAAAATTTCATATGAGAAGGTTAAAGGATACAGAGCCATCAATTAATAGAAGAATGAATGTAAAATATAAATAAATTTGTACTTATTTTTATATTCGTATCATTAATATTATAACACGTGTTAAAATTATTTAAAAAAAACAAATTATATTTTAAATTTTCAAAAAAATACCTTTTATTGGTATCATATCATTCAATATCACTTGGCTAACCTCACACCACATTTATAACAGTACATTTAAGTGAGTTTCATCCCTACTAATAATATATAACAATATTCAATTTTTAATAGAAAATATGGGTTCAAAGGTGGGTAATATTAACGTTTATTTTAATAGAAATTACAAAGGTTTGAACTAGTGACTCTATCCAACGTTTAACATTTTTAAAGTGCATTTCAATTTAATTATGTGAGTCCCCATCAAACATATGTCCTTTATTAAAATGGAAAAGGGTACAAATAATACCATAATTTTGATAAATTTGTATTTTAATCTTATTCTTTTGTAAATATATACACCTATACCTTTTATTTAAAAGGACAATTTAGTAATATATTTTAAGATTTAGATTTTAAAGATTAAAATACTTATTTATCCAAAATATCACGACACTGTTAAAGGCATCTCACCCTTATCAAAATCAATTCCAACTTTCACATCACTTCTGAGTAATTAAAAAATAATATTTTTATATATTATAATTATAATTAACTTAATAATTTTTCATTAAATACAATATTCATTAATAATAATAATACATCACATTAGTTGTGATTTATAATAAATACAATTTTTCTTAAAAAAAATTTAGAAAAAAAAGAGTTAGTATTATCATACCAGGTTAGACATATGCCAACTGGTGACAAGTATATTTAAAAGTTTATTTTTTATCAAAAAATACCCAAAAATAAAAAATAAAAAACAAAAAACAAAAACAAATGGAAAACAAAATTAGAGAGGAAGGGGGAAAACTTAACCTGTATAGAGTTTGAAAGCTGTTGGAAGAGACCTTTGCTTAACAAGCCACCAAATATCTGATTTTTTGTGACTATAAAGTCCAGGATCTATTATGATTGGTTTGCCTCTCTTATTCCTTTTAATTAAAAAAAAAACACATTTATCATTAGTTAGCTAATAAAAATTAAAAAAATGAAAATATAATTATAATAGTTAATACAATACTAAAAATAATAATTTAACCAAGTAACAATAGCGGAATATATCACATACAGTTTCCAACCCAATCGACTGGTATGTTGTATGAAATTAAGATCTCTTGGCAACTCTTTAAATGCAACTATTAGATCTGGAATCCAAAAAAATTTAAAAATGTAGTCAATTAAACAATTTTGTAACTTTTTTTTAAAAAAATGATAATTAAAATATTAAGGGTACTCACCATACCATCTTGAGTGATTAAAGGATAATCAGAAGCACTAAGATTGATAAACCAATCCCATTTACAAGTCCTTAAAAGAATAGCCATTGCGTGAAGAGTAGTAGCAAGCATAGTGGGTCCTCTATAAGTAACTAAATTCGATTTTCCCACAATCCAAACATTACCCATTTGACCAAAAACAGGATCTGAAGCTATAAACTCAGCAATTTGTTTTTTCTCATCATCTGGAGCACCAGAATCCATATGAATCAAATAGTAGTTACCCGGATGATAAAGGGCATAAAGCAATCTTTTTAGCTTCACTGAATCTCCTTTAGTTGCTGAGATTAAGTAAGCAAAAGTAACTGGATATGGGTTTTCATTGGATTTGGTTAAGTTGAAACTAGGGAGAAGAATATTAGGTTTGAATCTAGTTATGGGTATCGTTAATTTAGTTGGAATGTAGAGCAGATATAGAATAATCGATGATAGAAACAGAGATGTAAGGAAAATTTTGATACCCATTTCTCAGAAATTGACAGATTGGAGATTTTGGGTGAGGGAGAGAAGAAGAGTAAGAAGAAGATGAGAGTCTGAGACAAGTGTAGAGTAAGATGGAGATGTTAATTAAAAATGATTAATGGAAAAAAAAAATGGAAATGTGTGGATCAAATATCAAAACTTTCCCCGACATGGATCAGTCTAGTTTGTTTGGTTTTTTTTATTTATATCAACATCGATCAGTCTGGTTGATTTTACGGTTGAGTTGAAATATATAAGGGTATAAATTTAAATAATTTTTAAGTAATAATTTGGGATTTAATTATCCTTAATAGTTATTAAGTGATAATATTTTTATTATATATTTACGTATGAAAGAAAAATTATACTGTAATATTAATAATTTAAGATAGTGACTGTGTACATCTTCTATAAGAAGTTTATTTTTAATGGTTACTTTGATTAAAAAAAATTAAAAACTTTGTGAATTTTAGTATCTTGCTTTGAAGGGAAGTAGTAAATGCGTCGGCTTATAATTGGATGGTTATAAGTAGAGAGATTTATTCTGGTAGAGTGTTCCCTTTACTTTATCACAGCTCACGGAACTTGATTCCACTTGGTGGAACTTTTTTATATATTTTAATACTCACATTGTATAATATAAATTATTACACTAAATTATGAATAATATTAAGAATAATTTTTATTTTATCATTATTATATCAATATCATTATTTTTTTAAAAATATTTTATTAATAAACACTAAAATATAATTATTCAATTTATACGACTCTTAACTCTCTAAAAATATATGATTTGTATATTACTAAAAATAATAATGTCTATCAAGCTTTTAAATTTAAAAAAAAATTATGTTAAAAAAAATGTAAATAGACCTCTTAAAAAGATGAAAATAAAGCTTATTTTATTAAAACATTGTATCATGTAATTAATTTTTTTTTTTTACATAAACCATATTATATATGTTTTTTTTCTAATACATTATATATATGATTCTATTAACAAGTTATTGTTAATCATAAACATAAAAGATTAAAATATATATTAAAGACATAATTAAATATGTACTAATAACGTGGGTTCAAATTACGTTGAATACAAAAAAGATATATGAATAGATTAGAATTATTATATTTAAATTACTTATATTTTTAACTAAAATATTTTAAATATTTTTATTTAATTTATTTTTATTTTTTTGTTATTTTTTTTAAGTATAATAGAATTGAATCTTACTGATAAGAAACAAAATGTTAAATATATGAAGAAAAAAAAAGTCTCAAAAATTTTTGAAAAATGAAAATTATAGTAAATAAAACCGTAAAAATTAATCTAAAATAACTAAATAAGGAAATTAAAATTTATCATTTTAAAATATAGCAATTAATATATTTTATTCGTGAAATCAAGTGATTGTAGATTAACTTTTTCCAAAAAAAAATTTAAAAAATTAATGTTTTAAAAAGTTCCCACCTATATTATAGCTAATTAAAGATTATTGTTCGGAATAAAAAATAAATAAAAGGTATTTATTTTTGTCTTTAAAGGCATTTATAAGTGTCCACGTTTGAAGTTTAAACACGTCTTTTTAATTGGCTATTTAAAATGCCTTCAAATTTGACCGTTAATTTCGTTTTTTTTTAATGAAGTGATTTATATATAATTTACAATGACCATAAGTGAGGTTTTGATTAACTTCTTAAAAATAATAAAATCATTATTTAAAAAAGAAATAAATAAGGTTAAATATAAAATTAAATACCTTAATTATTGAAATATCACTAAATTTTCATAATTCGTCTAAGGCTATATACTAACGGCTTTCTCCAAAGTGCCTCTCACCCCCTCCCCAACAACTCTTACCTTCCCTTCGAGAACTAGGTTTTTTTTAGAAACTTGTACCTACGGTGAAATATATATATTTTTTCATATTGTTTTGCATGCTACTTTTTTCCTTTTTCTTTAATGTATTTTTCGCCAACATATTTAGATAGATAGTTTCGTCCACATATTTATTTTCTCTTTTTGTTTACTTAGATTTTATACACCGTTTAAGTGTTAAGATTTATGAAAATATGTCTGGTTTGGTTCAACCCATGTTGAAACTTTGTGCCTTTATATAAAATAGATAAGAAATTGCATTTTCATAGATACATAAATAAATTATTATTTATCTCTTAATAGATTAAATTTTTAAGATAATTATTTTTTCAATAATTTATAATATATTATCGAAATTGGTTTCACGTAACAATCCAATAACATGAGATTAAAAAAAAAAAAAAAAGTGGTTAGTGCATCACCTCATAATTGGTGAGTAATAAGTGAGAAGGCTTTAATTCGACTTATGGTACAGTTGTTTCCTTTTCACTTTATCACAGCTCACTGGAACTTTATTTATGGTACCCTACGTACTATTAAAAATTAGTTACCTATAAGATTCATCCTTTCTTGCATTTTCACGCTAACAAAAAGCCCAATTAAGACATGAAAGAGCATCCACCTTAAATTATAATAATTGCATATAAAATGCTAAAATTGGAAAGTTACAAGATCTAGTCCAAATTACCCAAAATCTTTAGACGACGTTGTCTTAGAACATTAAGTAAAAGTCATCATTGCCTGCCTATTGTTTCTCTCTTTCAGCTCCTCTACTCACATAATTTATCTCCTTCACCATCTTACTAATGTAGTTGATTGCATTCTCTCTCACACGTCCCAACATTCTTCATTAGTTTATTTTAATTACTACATTTTTATTGTTTCGATTTTATTTAAGGTTTATTCATTTTATAATTATTGATCAAAGTTACTTTTAACTTTTTTTCGTCGTTATTTCTCTGGGCTTTTAGGTAATTTATTTTGTTTTTTGTTTTTCAAGTTATGATATTTTTAATTTATATTTCTTGGTTTATTTGTTTTTGTTGGAAAAAAAGATGAAATTTATTTAAAAAAAATTTTGTTGGGAAATGTGACTTTGTCCCACATTATTTTTTTACATTATTTTAAAGAGGTATAAATAGTGAAGAGTTGGTTATTGGGATTGGACCCCAAGGGGCACCCACTTTTGTGGAAAGGGAGAGTACCTAGGCAAATGTGATACCACACACGCGCACGCGCGCGTCGCCGCCGCCAGCCGAGCCGAGTCCGAGTCCGAGTGTGTGAGGTGGTAATTTCTTTTTTGGTAAAATATTCTTTTAAGGAAAATTTTTTCCACTTACAAAATGGTTGTTATATATATATATATTTTTTTTTTCAAAAAAAATGATCGTTATTTTCTTTTATTAAGAATATGGTCGTTTGTCTTCTTTATTCAGAAAAAAGAGTCGTTGCTCGTATTTACTCATAAAAAATATATCCGTTATCCGTTACTCGTCTTTAATCTGAAAATGGCCGTTACTCTTCATTACTCAGAATGGCCGTTACGCTCTTAATTCCCAGACATTACCGTTTTATTCATAATTGCCACACGGTTTCTAAAATCTATAAAAGGAGGGCTTCAGCTCTCATTTGAAACACAACAATCAGCAATCATCTCCCTACGAAAAAAATAAAATTCTCTCTACAATTTCTAAGTTCTTTTTTAGTTTTTCGAGCAATAAATTTTCAGGTGTAGCATTCCAATCTTCATCAGTGCAGTGAAGTTTTGAGACAGAGATTAAGATTCTGGGCTGTTTTATCCTGGGACGACGAGGCTGTGTTTGCTTGCACAAATTGGACAGAGCCGCAAAACGTCTTAAAGAGAGCGACCTAGTCCGCGACTCAACCCAAGCAGTTACTTTCAAGTTATCGGTAATATTGTTCCTACACTGTTTTTATAAACTTGCATCAACATTTTTTGCTTTAGTTATTTTTTTTTGGTAAGATTTATTCGTGCTTTGGTAAAATTATACATTACCGTAGTAAGGTTGTGTCTTGACTTAATAAGCTGTACCACGGCATAATTAAGGCATGAACTTGTACCTGTAATTTTTGTTTTTGTGGTAAGGTTTATTTGTGTCTTAGTAAGATTGCGCCGTACCATGATAAACCTTATGACAACATAGTTAAGGCATGAATTTATCTGTCTGAGTTTTTTTTTTTTAGTAAAATTGTATATTATCGTGATAATCATGACATAATTAAAATATTTATTTTATGATTGGTTGTTGTCTTTGTACTTTTTTTTATTTGTTATAATTAGAGATGATAACAGTTATTGAATTATAAAATATGTATTTAAAATTGTCTGAAAATCATTACTATTTAGGGTCTTTTTTTACCCATAGATAATAGTTCGAAAAAATTATTAAAAAATACATGAAATAAACTATTTTTTCAAAAAAATTATACAAAAATCAATAAACTTATTTATTCATTAATAAATAATTTAATTTAATAAATATATAAATTAATTAAATAAATATAATTAATATCAGATACATTCAAGTATGATTATCAATATATCTGTACCCATTGATTCATGTTTGATTTTATTCAAAACTTACGATCATCAAAATTTATCGAATAAAAACAGAATCGATGGTGCGAATAATCGTACCTGTTAAACGATCCTGTGGTTTTTTCTGAATCCTTTTCCTTAGAGCTACAGGCCAAATAGTATTATTGATCTGAGAAGTGGACGGAGTCTGGATAGCGGCCACCTCTATTTTTTAAAATCTCTGTTATAAGACCTCTTCGGATACTTCATCATAGTGAAATACTTCTTTAAAATCACGGACTTTTTTGCTTGAACTAAAGAATCCTGATCCAATTGTATTTTTTTTCTTTTCTGGTACTTCTTAATTGTAATGTTGACATGTGTTTTGATAAACCTTACCGTAACACATTTTAGTCATGAACTATTGCTCCTATAATTGGTTTTTTTCTCTCTTTTATTATTTGTGATAGTGTTAAGTAGTATTTTCATGAGATTGTGAATTTTCGCCGTTAGATTTATCATAATACTGATAAAATATACCTTATAAAAAATGATTTGTTTCGTGTTTTGAAATTCAAAGCCAAAATTGCAACTTCTAACTGAACCATTAGTATATATTTCAGGCATTAGATTAAGGTAAATAACTGTTATTAAATCTATTACTATTGAATCTAAACCCTTCGCATTAAAATAATAACATACTCATTACTATACTTTATGAACCAATAAAATTTACAAATTAAATTTTGAAGATGAAAAAAAAAATTTAAGATTTCTGAATTCTTTCATAAAAATACGTGTCGTGATCTATAAATAAAAAGAGAAAATGTTAGCTAGAGGTTTTTTTTTAATTAACAATCTTAGCAATTAAGAATAAATTCCAATTTTATTTCTTTCTTTTTCATTAAAAACCTTCTTTTTTTAGAGAATTAAAAAATAAAATCATAACCGAACCAGTTTAGATTGACTAGCTTAGAGCTTTGTCATTATTCCACATATTTATCATGCCCAGTTGGAAAAAAGAGGGCTCGAATATCTGTATTCAAACTTCTTTTTTTCACTCCTCATTTTCTTTTATTTTTAATAAATATTATTTATTATGATTTGAACTTGTGATTAGATAATAAAAAGCGAATCAAACTCTTCTTTTCTCATTGTATTATTTATTAAGTTATTTTCTTTAAAATAACACTTTCATTAATAAGATTAATTAAGAAGGGCTATAGCCACTCAAATCCAAAGAAAAGACATCCAAAATAGATAGAATGTATCAATGTAGGCTTATTTATTTGCAAGAGAACATAATATTCTTCAAAAATCTCCCTCTGAATTTTCTGCAATTAATATTCAAAACAAATGTAAATAATTAAGACAAATTTGCATGCCTGTTACACAAATTACATGACATGCACACGTCATTCTAAATCTTGCGCAAAAATGTACATTAATCATCTTATAACTTATACATGCTATATATGCTACATATTTGACAAGTACTGTGCTAGTTCAAGAGTTTGATTCTCGTGTATAAATTTTTGTATTATTATATCTTATCACTAGTATATGGTAAATATGTACATAAAACTGTTTAAAAATATATATATATATATTTATTGTATATTATGTTATTATATCCGTGAGACACAAAGTGATCACAAAAGTAATACATATTATAAAAGTCTTGAAAGAGAGAGAGTATGTATTATACGAGTACTGTAAGTATTTTCATTAATTAGTACTTCTTGTAAGATCCTATCTTTATTATTGTCAAATGAAGTGTGTGGTTCAATTTCACTATGTGTTCTCGTCAATGAAATTGCATCTTTTTAACTCAATTCATAGGTTAAATAAGAACAAAAAAAGGAAGAAAAAAAAATACTGTTAGATGTAAAGAGTAAAATAATTTTCGTATATTTTATATTTTGATAGTATTTTTCTTAATTTGTATGCAACAAAATCATTAAAATTGTATATGTGGATTTTTGAAACGAAAAAAATAAAAATAAACAGATATATAGCTATAACGCATGCATACAAATATTTGTATATTGTAATTGGACTATAATAATATAATTAGTGAACAAACAACTTAATTAAGATTAAAAAATAATTATATGGTTAGCACAGTAAATTTACCTTTTCATATAATAATGTTGGGTGGAGAAGGAGGTGGGTGAGTTTTTGGGCCACTGTAATCCACATCAAATGATATATCTTCATTGCCTATCAACGTGTAGTGTTTTTCTTAAGGTATTGGCCAATTTATTTATTATTAATAATGTTGTGAAATATTGTGTTTTTCGGTCTTATATATTTGTTAATAATTTCCATTTTAATTAAGAAAATGAAAATAATTAAAAGTGCATATTGATTTTTTGGGACACTACTAGCACATAAATAATTATAGTTAGTCTAGAAATATATTTGAAAAAGAAATGTTTAAAGAGAAATTAAGGTAACCAATGAATTTGTAGTTCAATAAGATGTAATTTATTTGAACATGTAAAAAATTTAAGATTTAAATATACAATTATATAAACAATTTAGTTATTCAAAAAAATTACGATTTATTTATCATTTAAAGAAATAATTTGAAGTGGAGGGTGAGTTTGCTCATTATTATCCGCATCGAATGATATGTCTTCGTTACCTAACATGATAAAACATAATGTAACTTAGTTTTGTAAGATTACAAATAAAGATTTAATATTTTTAATAATATTTTTTTAAAACAAGATTTCTCCATTATTGATTTGTCAATTGTGATTGTTACTATATTAGCAACAAGAAAAAAAATATTTATAAAAGTATAAATTAAAATGAGATATTAATTAAATTTATGGTATAATCTATTAATTTTTAAAATTTATCTTGTATTATCTCATTTAGTTTTTAATAAGATAAAATGATAATAAAAATGTATTAATTGAGATATTTTATTTGTTCCTAATGAGTATAAATAAGACAAATAAGAATACAAAAACCATAAAAATATAATACATGATTATTTTTATAATATAATAATAAGAAAAATTATGAATATATGTTTAAAATTGTGTCCATTATGATTACAATCTAAATGAGATGAGATGTATTTAAATAAAATAAGAAAATATTATATTATGAAATCATTAAAGACATTAAATGAGACACGAGTTAAAGATAAAATTGTATATTTTACATCTTTAAGTATTTAATAAATTACAAATTATGTATCTTAGGTTAAACGGTGTGTAACTTAAAAATATATATATTTTTGTAGATATTATTAATACACGATTGTCACTACAACTATTTCACAATCTATGCTCAAATTGGTGGAGATATATGTTAGTGTCAGGGGATCATACCTTCTTCTTATAAGTTTTTAAGGTTATAGTGAAGGGTTAATTTCAAACCTACATCTAAAAATTATGAAGAATTTACCATTCATATAATTATGGTCAGGAGGGTGAGTTTTTGGACCACTGTAATCCACATCCAATGGCATATCTTCGTTACCTAAAATGTAATTTAATTAATTTAGTAAAATTCCTAGATAGCAAAACAGTAATATTTGTAATATATATTAGTTTATAAAAATTATTCAATATATGTAAGTGATAGCAATTATTTTAAGTTGTATATTTATATATTTTTAACTTCGATAAATATTTATATGACTAAAATCACATACATATATAAATGAATTAAAAATTATATGTCATGAAATAATATATATACACATCTTTATTTTACAATACATAATTTAAAAATTAGAGTTAATAAATATATAAAAATATAATTGGTTCTTTTTTTAATAACTTAAATTTTTGATAGAATTAACTTTCTAGCAATTTCAACATGTTATTAGAGCGGAGTTTTTTATTAAGTTATAGAGCATGGAGTCTATATTTATATAAAAGTAATAAATATATAAAAATATAATTAGTTATTTTCTTTATAATTTAAACTCTTGTGATAGTTGATTTCACAATTTTTTTAATAAAATTACTCTAAATAAAATAAGTAAATTTTTTATCAAACTGATAATGCATAAGGTGAATCACACATATATAATAACATGTACAAATAATAAAGGGGAATAACACTACTAACACATAAGTATTTATAGTTAGTCTTTGAAAAAGAAATGTTTAAAGAGAAATTTAGGTAACCAGTGAGTTTGTGGCTCAACACGTGTAATTTATTTGAGCATATAAAAAATTTAAAATTTAAATATTGGATACAATTATATAAATAATGTAGTTATTAAAAAAATTATTATTGATTTATCATTCAAAGAAATAATTTGAGGTGGCAAGTGAGTTTTTTTGGATAAATATAATCCGCATCTAATTATATGTCTTCGTTACTTAACATAACAAAAGATAATGTAACTTAATTTTGTAAGATTACAAACAAAGATTTAATATTTTTAATATTATTTTTTTAAAACAAGATTCCTCAATTATGGGTTTATGAATTGTGATTGTTACTATATTAACAAAAAGAAAATATATATGATATTTATAGAGGTATAACTTAAAATAAGTTGTAAATAAAATTTATGGTATAATTTATTAATTTTTAAAATTTATCTTATCTTATATCATTTAATTTTTCATAAGATGAAATGGTAATAAAAATGTATTAATTGAGATGTTTTATATATCTCTAATGAATCTCAATGATACGAATAAGAATACAAAAATAATAAAAATATAATATATTATTTTTATAATTTAAGTTTAATAAGAAAAATTATAAACATATTTTTTAAAGTTACATTCATTAAGATTACAATATAAATGATATGAGATGATATTTAAATGAAATAAAATAATATTTTATATGAATCCATTAAGGACACTAAATCAAACATGAGTTTAGATAAGATAATTTATTTTATATTTTTATGTATTTAATAAATTAAAAATGATGTACCTTGATTACACTATGTGTAACTAAAAAAATGTATTTTTTTTAGATATTATTAATATATTATTTTCATTACAACACAATCTATAAGCAAATTAAAAGAGATACGAGCTAATGTCAGGTATCATTTCTTATTGTTATAAGTTTTTATGGTTACACTTAAATGACTGAATGATTAATTTCAAACCTACTTATAAAAATTATGAAGAATTACCATTCATAGAATTATGGTGAGGTGAAGAAAGAGGAGGGTGAGTTTTGGGACCTCTGTAATCCACATCCAATGAAATATCTTCATTACCTAACATGTAATTTACTTAATTTGGTAAAATTGCTAGATAACAAAACATTAATATTTGTAATATAATTAATGTATAAAAATTATTCAATATATGTAAGGGATAGCAATTATTTTACCATGTATATCGTATATTTTTAACTCTATTAAATACATATATGACTAAAATAATTAAATTAAAAAATATATATCGTGAAATAACATATGCGCATCTTTATTTTGTAATAGATAATTTGAAAATTAATGTTAATAAATACATAAAAATATAATTGATTTTCTTCTTCTAACAACTTAAGTTATTAAAAGAGTTAATTTTTCAACGATTTTTAATATAATATCATAACATAATTTATGTATTTAAGGTATAATAATCTCAATTGTATAATTATAAGTATTTCGTATATATATTACATAAAATCAATACTTATATAAGAATGATAAATGTGTAAAAATACAGTTAATTATTTTTTTAATAACTTAAAATTTTAAAATAATTGATTTTACAATAATTTTTAATAGATGTTACTCGAAATAAAATATTTATCAAATAAATAATGCATAAGTTGAATCACACGAATATAATAACATTTAAAAATTATATTATTTATTATGATTTGAATATACTATTAAAACGAAAATATAGATATTATCATTGAATCATTAGATGAATTATAAAACCATTTTATATGTTGTATTTTAATTTTAATAATTCTTTTTGTTGTTTTTATAAAATATAAATATTTGTTATTATTTTTTTCTTCAAATCATAAATACCTAGTTGAATTGACCAACTTAACTAATTTTACAAACATGATTGGAGAGATTTTTTCTTTTCCTTTTCAAATCTCAATCAACTAACTGAGTCACAAGTACTTTTGTGCCATAAAATTGTAACCATTACCTGAAGGTGTGTTTCGAGAGTAACAATTTATTGCGAAAGAAAGCAACAAATAAAGGCACAATGGGGTTAGTATTTGGGTCATTTCTCTTTCTCTTCCTTTGTCTCTTTGCTTCGGTGATGACAAATTAAACCCCTCAGCATTTATAACGGATTTTTTTACATAGAAAATACAGCACAAGTATTTATTAGCAATGTATTTAATAGTCATTAATTAGTATTAAATAGCATATCTACTGAGTCGAATACTGTTAACAATACTCTAAATTATATTTTTATTTTTATTTATATCGTTTTTTAAGTAACATGTGTAAATATTACTTGTTTTTATTTATTCACGTTTTTTTCGAAAAAAACGTGAAAAACTATGTAAACAAAATAAAATTTATAAGTGTTATTTTAAAAATTATACAATTGAAGGAGAATGTATATTGAAACTATTAGTAGCATTGCTGCTTATACATTAGTGGATTTGTTGCACAAAAATGTTTGTAAAAAAATATATTACACAATAAATACTTGAACCTTTTGTTATGTTTTATAGACAAGAGAAATACTAATCACACGTGAACTTATATCTACTTTTGTATTCATATTTGAATGTTGTCATGTGTATTATTTAAAAAAATTAATATTTTGTTTTAATTTTTAAAATAACTATCATATGTAATATAATATAAATAAAATAAATATAAATTTATATATTATTAACATTCTTATACTATAAATATACAACAAATGGAAAGACTAATAAGGAAATTATTATTATTTTAAATTATATATTTTTATATTTGACATTAGATTTAACAACAGATTAAAAAATAGGGATATATTCTAATATATAGTTGATAATATTCAATATCTATAAGATTTGATATGAATATAATTATGTAGTATCATTTTAACTAAATTATCGAGATATTATCGAATATCGTATATATTTTTTTTTTAAAAGGACACTAGAGACCCATTTTTTATTAAATAAAGAAAAATTATACTTATGCAACAAGTATAAATATATCAATTTTATAGTGTAATTTTTACAAAAAAAATGGATATTATCAAAAATTTAAAAAATTCATGTAATATGAATCTGACTCAAAACGGGTGAAAAATAAATTCTACTATCAGACCAATAGGTTAATCATAAGCATATTATAAAGTTTTTTTTCTATAAAAATAATAAAAGTAATATTGTTGAATCCTTAAGTGATATAGAACATAATAATATAAGAAATAATGATGATGGAGATGGAGATGGATGAAATATAACATTTGATTCCAGACATAATTAATATTTAAGTTTTTGATTATAGGTGAAAAGATTCTCATTCAAGAATAAATGTTATTATAAAAGAATACACAAAACAGCATCATAAGATGATATGCTAGAATCATAATAAAGAACTATGATTATAATTTATATTCAATGAACATTAATATTAAAATAACTAAATTGATCTCTTCGATAACTTATGGATATATATAATACTTATAGATGTTTAGAAATCCTCCTGAATAATTTTCAAATTATAGGATTAATTCATAATTTTATATTTATAGAGAAATAATGAGAAAAGATCATGCAATATACTCATAAAATCTTAATTATTATATTTAAATAACCTTTAATTATATATCATAACATTAATATCACTAGAATTAAGATAATATGTATTTTAAATTCCTTAAAAATCATTTTTGATATAATCATAGTATAATTTCTTAATATTATAACATCTTATTTTCGTACAAGTTACTCTTTTATTTTAAGTATAATTATTAATTTATTAAGGAAAAATATTTTATTAGATATAATATTATTTAATTTTATATATATTAAATTATTATCTAAAATTTAAATATTTTTAGATAATTTTTTATATTGTTGAGCTTTGGAGGAAAAGTCATAACTTGTATTTCTCTTATTTTGAATTGTTCCTTTCTTTCGACACATGTTGATATCATGTCCATTCAAACCATAAAAATTACATTTGAGACACTTTCTGCAGTTTTCAAAATTGTGTCCATTGAGACCACAAAAATCACATTTAAGGTGACTTCGATAATTCTTAGAATCATGGCCTATATTGTTACATCGATTGCACTTGAGATGTGGGTTCCTTTGTGGGTAATTTTTGTGAGGATATTGTGGACGATTATCTCTGGCAATGAGTGCAGCAGTTTCTGGCATCCTTCCTATGCTTTGCGTGGAGACAGCTCTCTGCTTTTCATCTTGAACAATAAGTGAATATACCTTATTTACTGTAGGTAATGGTTCCATGAGCAAGATTTGTCCACGTGCTGATGTGTAAATCGTGTTAAGCCCCATGAGAAACTTTATGATTCACTGCTTTTGTTGATATTCTTGTAGTTCCCTTCCAGCATTTCCTCCACAGTGTGAAAGAGGACATAGTGCATCGCGATTATCCCATAAGCTGTTCAATTTGGTATAGTATTCTCCAATGCTTACACCTTCTTGTATGCAATCATGGATCTCTTGCTCAATGTGGAATAGGTGCACGCTGTTGGTGTGCGAAAACCGTTCTTTTAATTCTTCTCATAGCTCATATGCAATATCATTATACATGACACTTTCTGCAATTTTGGGCGATATGGTGTTGAGGATCCATCCTTTGACAAGAATGTTGCAGCGAGTCCATTGTTTGATTTCTGCTTCAAGGTTTATTGATGGCCTTTTTGATTGTACCGTCAATGAATCCTTCTTTGTTTTTGGTTAATAGAGCCATGAGCATTGCATGACTCCAAATGTGATAATTTTCTTGATTTAAGGATTGAGCTACTAGAACCATGTCTGATTGGTCTGAGTGGTGTAGATATAATGAATGACTAGGATCATCATACCACTTTGGTAAAGAATGGTTGGTATTGGTAGTTATAGACATTATTGTTGAGTAAAATGAATCGAAGGAACGAGATAGGTTTAAGTATGTTTTAGATAATAAGGATTATTTATGAAATAAATAATGGACTAAAATATGTTTTATCTTATAGAAAATGAGTCAAGGATTACAGAACCGGAAATTTCAGCTGCATAATCGGTCAGAAAGTGGGTGAACCGGCGTCTGGAGTGATTGGAATGGCGGTTGTAACGGTGGAGCACTGAACCGGATGAAGACCAAACTGGACCAGACGGAGGACCGAACCGGGTGAACGACGCGTCGTTGGAGTCGTCTTCCTCAGTAGCTGGTGCGTGTTGGAGCGTGTGACTCCGGTGAGGCGTGTAGAACGCCAGTGAACTCGGGCAAGACGTGTGGAGGGATATTTTGGCTTGAAATTAATTGCAGATTGATCGGATTTTTCTGGATAATATGATGGGATGAAATTGAAATTATTTTGTGAATTGAAATTGATCTTGGAAAAAAAGCAAAATGAGGGAAAAAAAAGAAAAAAATTATGTGAGCTGAATTTTCTGGGAATTATTTCCTAAGCTTTGATACCATGTAAGAAATGGTTTTATTGATAATGAATAAACGAATATTTACAACCTATTTATACAAAAAAAAATTATAATAATTAAAAATAAACACAATTATGAAAAGGCATGTTTAGTCTATCATTTCACATCAAGTTGCTGGTGACTGCTTACAACTAGTGTGTTCATTGTCACCGGTTGGATCTCAAGTTCTTTAAATTCTTTTAACACAATTTTTATTATTTCAATATCTCAAGTTTTTAAATTAAATCACATCAAATTTTCTTTTATTTTTTATTTTATTATAATAATTAAAATAAATTTTAAAGGAATATATAAGCATAAACCATGTTCTTAACTTTTACTCCTCAGAAAAGAAATAACCTCGAGACGATAGAAAATTCGTCAAAGAATTAATCCTTAAATCAGAAAGAATATGTAATTGAAGGAGATCTTTTGAAGCTGCAAACAACGGATTCGTGGATCAATAAATACCAATTACGTCGCCGATTTGGTAACTGATGCTAAAAGTCCCACACCGAACGAAAACTATGCTTATCTATAAAATCATCTTAATACCTTTCTTTAATCTATTTTTATTATATTTTATTTTTTTATTTTTATAAAATCTATATAATTTTTTCTTAATACATCATTAGTTTTTTTCTAACTTATTTATTGATTAAAATTTTGATATTATGAATAGTTTTACATGTTATATATAATCAATATAAGATATTTAATCTTAATATCTTAATACTAAGATAAGATAAACAATATATTATTTATAAATATTATAATAATATATTTTATGATTGATATAAATTAATATTTTTATATATTAATACAATCTAGAAATAATAGAGGGATAATAGAGTGATTTTATATTTTATATATGAATTTATATTGTATATTTAGATAATTATTTCTGAATAAAAAAATGTTATAAAAATAAATTACATAATTTGTTACAGTAATTAAAGCATTAATTTATATTTAGATAAGTATAATGATAAAATAAATTATTTCCTAGAATTTGAATATCTTTTTAAATTTAAATAAATAAGCTTATATATGACTTTTTAATATTATTTTTATTTTAGAACAAATTATAATTTATAATTTTATTACTATTATTATTATTATTCTTAATGAATACATACTTAGACATAATGCAATGAAAAATTATTCAATTAAAAATCAAAGACTTTATTTTAAGAATATGTGTCCAATTTTTCACAATAAAATTGAACAATTGTTCAATTAAATATATGAACAAATATAGGAAAAAATATATAATTAGTTATTTAAACATATATTTATCGACAATTAAAGTTATATATCGATTAAAATTCGATCAAATGATATATGTCTAATTGAGTTCTGATGAGTATAATTACTTATCAATCAAAATCTGAGTAGTTAAAAAATTATTTAATTTAATTGAACATTTATTCAACTCTACTCTAGTGAGTAGTGTCATCGACCGACTAAACTTTGACATGTTAAACAACTAAAGATTTAGTTGAACATGTGTCAAATTTAATTCCGACAAGTGGATCAATGTTCGATCAAAATCCTACTAGTTGGACAAATGTTCAATTTAGTGGAACATATGTCCAACTTGGTTCCGACAAGTAGGATCAAAAGCTAATTAAACTTCTAACTCAACTCGATAAGTAGGGTTATTAACTAATTAAATTTCGACTAATTAAACAATCATTTAATTTTAATTGATCAAATTGAACAAATATCTTGTCAAAATTAAATCTAATTGATTAATAAAAACTAAAGTTATTTTTGTTGCTTCATGTAAAAAATCAAGTAGGACGGACGGAATCATATCTGATTTTTGACTAATATAAAATTATCATAACATATAACCCTTTAAAGTATTATAAATTTTACAAAAAAATTCATTAGTAATATTTTGAAAAAACAATAGAAATAGTACTTTTAAGTAATCTTAAAGGTAATATTTTTTTTATGTTAAACTTATATTTTTTATAAAAATATCTAACACATTATTTCATTCAAATAAAATTATAGTTATTTAAACTTTTTTAATGTTAAATATCATATAATAAGATCTCGTTAAATATTATTAGAATAATAATTTTATTATTATAAGTTTTAAGATGATATTTTATGTAATATTTTTAATAATTTTGATTATTTTTATAAAATTAAATATAAAATATACCCAAAAATAATCATATTTTGGTGTAAAGTTGTTCAAATCCTGCACTAAATATTGTATTAAATAAATATTGTTATGTTAAATTTAACACGATAATATTTATCATACCAATAATGTTTACACTATGTATTTTAAAAAAATCTAAAAATATTATTAAATATTTTATTACATATAATAAATTAAAATTAAGTATATAATACAAAATGATTAAAAAAGTTACAATGCAATGTAAATCTAAAAATTTAATATAAATTAAAGTAATAATTTAATAATCAGATAAATTAAATTAAAATTTTAATTTATATAATAAATTGTGTTTTTTAATTAAATATATTTTTTATTCATATAATAAATATAATATTTTATTTAATAAATTATAATTTTTTAATTGATTGTAATATATGATTGTTTAATTGTTACTCGGTAGGCTCTCAAAAGGCATTATTATATCAGATAGTATCTAACTCAAGTCTCTTTTGACTTGGTCATTAATCTTACCGACTAAAGATATATTTGTTATAAAAAAGAAGAAGATATATTTAGTAAAAAGAATAAAATAAAATAAGTATCATATCAAAATTTTCACAATTTTATGAAAGCAAATTTATAAGAAAATAAAATTATGTTATGAATAAAACCAAATAAATAACGGAGAATGTTCGATATCTATAATTTTTCGAAACTTTGATAAAAGAAATCCAAAATACAATTAATTTATTGTAAATAAGTGATTAAAAATTATTTTAATATCTTATATTTTTAATTTAATATATAATTAATCACAAATATATATATATATATATATAACTTGATTTTTTTAACATACTAACATATCAATTAATATATATAATATTATTATAAAAAAATTGAATATGCAGATCAAATATCAAATCATTTAGTAGCAGAAACCACATAATTAATTAAGCACAATTTAAAACGAAGCTTTGAAACTTGAAAGTCTAGCCAAGCAAAACCAACCCATGACTGCCTTACTAAAAAACAAAAATTAAGAGTTACCAATATCAAATGTTACAGAATTAAATTAAAACCCATAAATTTTCTTTTATTTTATTTTCATTTTTATTATTGTAATTAAAATAAATTTTAAAGGAACAAGTATTATAACCCATGTTTTTAACTTTGACTCCTCAGAAAAGAACAAACCTCGAGATGATAGAAAATTCGATAAAGAATATGTAATTGAAGGATACCTTTTCAAGCTAAAAGCAATGGCTTCGTGGATCGATAAATACCAATTACGTCGCCGATTTGATAGCTGATGCTAAAAGTCCTCACACCCAACGAAAACTATGCTTATTATCTATAATCTATGAGGAGGTAACGTTTGTTGCATGGAATAAAAACAAAAATCAAAACGATAATAAAATAAATTTTATTACATTTATAATATATAACACAGCTAAAACTGCCTGTTATTCGCCGGTTGAAACAAGCTTGACACCTGTTTTGACCTTCCGTCTCACTTCGAATTCTGAATTACCATCACACCCATGCGTTCACCGTGGGTCAATCCATACAATCAGTTTTTGCTTTTTAATTTTTTTCACCGAACTTTATTTTTTAAAATAAATACACAAGAATCAAATTCAAACATTTTACTTTATTAAATATATTTAATTCCCAAGTTTTTTTAAATGTGACAAATGTGAGAGGAAGTGTAGGTGGGGTACTGCACAAACGCTACTACAATACTAAGCATTTTTCGAATTCAAACATTTTATGTAAGTTATTTTAATAATATCTTGATTTTAGTACAATTTATCTTAGAGATAAAAGTATCTATTTGATATAATTTATCATTTATTTGAGATTTTATATATAGAATAATAGAATTGTAATATTTAAATAATATTTTTTGATAATTAAATAATTCATTATCTCAAAATACCATATGAATATCGTTTAATTAATTTGTTATAAAAAAATATTATCTAAATATTACATATATATATTATTATATATATGAAAAATTTCTAATTAAATGATAAATTGTATTAATTAATACATTTTTTTAAAATTAAAAGTACTATTGAGATACCATGTCAAAAATATAAGTAAAAAAAATACTAAAAATAAAACCATAATACTATTAAGATAACAAATCTTATTTAATAACCAACCATTTTAAATGCTAAAATGAGAAAAATGGTTGGTTTTACTAGACAAACACTACTATATTACTAAACATTTATAGTCAAGTTATAATTGATTTGAAGTCGGATTAAAGTCTATTTAAATTTTAAAGTCGAATTAATAAAAAAGATTTGAATTAGACTTAAAATTTAAAAAAGTATTAAAAAATATATTTTTAGCTTAACGTCTGTTGTAACGTAGAATTAATGTGGCTTTTTGCTTTGATTTTATACATTTATTGATATAACATGTGACTTAAATTTGATTTTAAATTTTAAATTATCTCATTTTAAAACTATTATTCAAATCAATTTAAGTCGATTAAAAACAAAATTAAAATCCTTTCTTTACCGCGGTGAAGTTTGAAATAGAAATGTGGACGTGACAAAGTTTAAAATCAAAATTTGATTAATTAAGAGACTCGATATTTTTATTAGTTAGGAACTTAGGATTGTATGCCTAAACTCAAAAGGAATATGCCAATTGTCTCTGGGTGTTGTTTTCTGTAAAGATTGGAATAGATGTATTGAATTTTTTTAAGGTCTATGGTAGTATTTCAAAGGACCGAGGCCATGGGTTATATGTTTATTGTGACAGTTAAAAATACGTTATCTATCACATTTGTTTTTATCAATAAATAACCGAACATTTTAAAAAAAAATTAAAATAGTTGGATTGTGTTTATGAATTATAGAAAAAATAAGAAGAAATTAAATGGTAAGAACAAAGAAACAAATGGTAGAGAGACAATTAAGAGATCCTACATTTTATATTGTCTATATACGAGGTGATAATTTATACTGTAATTTAAATGATCGAATCAAAAAATTAAAATTAAATATGAATTGAATTAAATTTAAGTTAAATTTAGACTATTTTAAATAACTCGAAATAAATCAAGCCGAGATTGATACATCTCATTAGTTTAAAATCAAATAAAAAATATGTGATTTCATGATACATATTTAAAATATAATAATATTATGACTTAAAATTAATAAAATTTTAAGTGTGATATAAATTATTTTGAATCTTAATATTTGAATGATGATATTATTAATATATTTTTTATGATTAATTATTTGTTATAATATTATTCTTCCGTTGTTTCATGTGAAGATGTTTACGCTAATAAGTTTTAATATCTTTAAAAATATTTTTTAACTTATAAAATAAATTAAATTAACTAAAAAATATATAATTAACGATTAAAGTTAATTTATGATAACTTGTTTGTGTTTATTTTAACTCTTATATGAAAAATTTTTAATATCATGTTATTAATATTTTAAAAAAATAAAGGTAACCTTAACTATAATATTTCTTTTATCTAATACATATATTTTTAATATTAAATTTTTTTATTTAACATATTATTTCGTTAAGGTTTGATTACATTTATTATTAATAAATATTATTTAATAATTTTTTTTAATATTATTAAAATATTATTTTTATTATTATAAGTATTAAAATGATATTTTTAAATTTAATAATTTTTATTAAATTAAATACATAATATATCCGAAAACAATCATTTTCTTTTTCTAAATGAAAACAATCATATTTTGATGCTTCATCATTACAAATAGTCGGTAGGCTCTCAGAGGACCGTAGATTAAAAAGATGATATCCGACTTCAGAAGTAGTCCGCAAAAGGCATATTCGTTCAGATGGTGTCCAACTGAAGTCTCTTAAAGCACGAACATTTGGTCAAAAGTCTTACCGACCAAAGATATATAAGTAATATCTAATTCACATGTGAAATTTATAAGAAAATAAAATTACGTTATGAATTAGAAAAAAAATGTAATCGTTAAAAAATAATAATGTCGTGAATAATTATCTATTAAATTTTAATAATAATTTATATATCAATTATTATATAAAAATAACTTGATATATAAAAAGGGTTAAAAATACTATAAATTTAAATAAAAAATGATAAAAAATACATAATTTTATTTTCTCAAAAAGTTTGTCCATGTTGATTTTTTAATCTCTTTAGAAGTATTTGTATAAAAAATGATATATAATTAGGATTGAACATCAAAGAATACCTATTTTTGGAGAAGGTGAGATGACCTATACATTTGTGTAACTACACATGTTCGTGTTGTAGTCGTCCGACCAACCGATCGTGCGATGCGGTGACACTTTATTTTTTAAAAAATTATTATTTTTTATTAATTTTTTTCCTACAATCATATCATTCTTATTTAAATTGAGTTAATATGATCGCTATTTTTTTATCGTTCTGTTCCGTTTTCTTCTATCAAGATCGAGTCTTATAGAATGTTATTATTATTATGTGAATGTTTTCTTTGTAAATGTTGTTTTTTTTAGATTTTGGAGCAAAATAATTTAGAAACATAACATTTTGAATTCTATCAGTATAGTAAAACTCTGAGATATAAAAAAAATATATTATTTTATCTTAGGACGACGATATTGTATTTATTTATACAATTTTAAAAATAGTTGTAAAACGTCTTAAAAATGTTAATTTAATCAACAACTCAATCTAAGTAATATTTTTCAATATATCAATAATATTATTCAAATATATTTTATATATATATTTTAAAAAAAATGTACAATTAACCTATACGTGTTCCAATGAACTTTTATAAATATTCATAAATCTAGTATAAAAAATTAACAATAATATTTAAAAAAATATTAAAAATATATAATTATTTGTTTTTTGATTATTATTATTTTTTGTTAAATAAAGATATTATATTTATTTAATTTATATAAACATATTCAAGTTATTAAATTTTTAAGTAATAAAAATTTAAAATTTAAATTTAAGTAAGATAATTTATTTATACCCTAAAAAATTTTAAAAAATGTGAAAGTTAAGAAACGAGTTTTCTCATTATTCTGTAGATCCTGCACTATGGTGAGCGGTTCATAAAATAAAGTGAACCCGAACAAATTAGGATGACACATGGTAATGCTAGGATGTAAGTTGGCGTTTTATAAGCGCGTGTATGGTTGACGCCAGAATGCGTTGTCTTGTCGTCTAAGAAAGTCATATATATTATGGTTAGGGAGTCAATTTTTGAGAGGATAAGGTAATATGTTACGGATAAAAAAAAAATATTCATAATTCGTTAATAAATTTTTATGTCTTGGAAAATATTTTTTATTTTTTATTATTATAAATAAAAATTTAAGTATAAATTAATAGATAAATATAATATAATTAATATTAAAATGTGATATAATAATAAAACATAAACATAATTAAAAAAACACTATTATCACCCTTAATTATAGTTAAGTAATTATTATTAAAAAAATTATATTTCAATGATTCTAATAAAAAATACAAAAATATTTAAATTAGTAAAATAAAAATACATCAAATTAATATAAGAATTCATAAAATTTATATGTAATATAATTCTAGTTTTTTTTCTTTTTTTTTTTTTTTATTTTTCAAATATATATAACTTTTCTCATTGATAAAATAATATATCTTTAATCTAATTTTACTATTCATGTTAAGATCTTTTAATTTTAAACAATATAAATATCTAAATGAAAAAATATAAAACCTAGATCTAAATTTATAAACAGAATAAACTTAAATATAATAAAACATGTCTAAACTTACACTAAATACAACTAGATATTTATTTATTTAATTTGTAATGCATAAACTATATAATCTATATGTATTAATATAAATTAAATTAAATAAATCATCTACCATAATCAACATTGTAATTGTATTTAAAAACATTAATTATACAAAAGTGAGGAAGAAGAAGAAACTTCTCTCAACAGAGTGTACCGTTTGAATAGCTTTTTTTTTTAATAACACACTTTTAAATAGCTAAACATTACTAATCATAGCATTCATGATTCAATCATTTATAATTAATAGTTAATACATACTCCAGTCGACATGAAATATTTTATTTTCCTTAATTTTTATGACATTTAAAATTTATATTATATAATATATATAAAAAATTAACCACACATTATTAAGTCAATTAGGAACTTATTATTATAAAAAAATTCTTAATCAATAATGTACATATATAAATAGATATCATAGTGTTATTAATTAAATTCTTAAATTTTGAAATTAATTCTGGATACATTTTTTTCCTTCTAATACGATAAAAAAGTAAAAATGCAATATCTATTAAATAGTTAACTTTTAAATATTTCACATTTTTTAAATAAAAAATATAAAGTATAATATATATTACTATTTTAAAGTCTAAATTATTTTTATTTAAAATAATTTAAATGTAATTTAAAACTCTCTCTATATATAATATAGATACAAGTTTTTTAAAGCATCACAAAGATAATATGACGACATCTTTTTTTTGTTTTTGTTTTTTTGAGAAAGCCATTATTATTATTCCCACTATGACGATATCTTCTTTCCTTCTTTTATGCCTAATATGACGATATCTTCTTTCCTTCTTTTCACATTGAGTGATTTAGTGCTGCTTAAATTTTAATTAATAAAAAATAATAATATTATTATTTTTATTATTATTATAATAAAAATAAAAAAAATATTATCTTTAAAGTTTTATGATTATTGTCTTAAAAATATATTTATCTTAAAAATATTATATCTCAATAATTAATTACATATTAATTTTATTATTAGATAAAATTTATTTAAAAAATTATCGTTGTAATAATGAAGTGAGTTATAAAAGTATTCCAACAGTATAAAAAATATGCATTAACCAACTGACACGTGTAACGTTCATATGAAAGGTGCCCGAAGGTCGCCGTAAGTTTAAAGGGTGAGACAAGTGTGTGCGCAGTGAGCTAGTTGCTCTCAACTTCCAAAACCGCGTCTGCTTCTAAAATTCCTAACCTTTTTAAGGCCAACTTGTTTCCCACATATTCGAAACTCATAAGCAATCCTATATCTTCCACAAGGCAAGAACCAACCAGACAATCAAAAACCTCTCACCATTTTCATAGGTCAGTTTTTCTTTGATTTAGTCTGAATTGTTTCAGTGAATCTTCTTCAATCTTCAAGTTTAGTAGAAGGAATAGCTGTTCTAAGATTACTTAATTTTCACTATTCCGTGTACCCATTTTCTTACTCATGAAGAATCCCAACTAATTTTGTTGCTAATCCATACAATTTCTTGACATGGGTATTTTAGTTTCCATATCTGAACGGAAGAACTCTGCTATTTTTTTCAATATTTCCTTCATCTTAGTGTCATGTGCTTTCTTGCTCGTATATTTAAACTCTCCAGAAATTATAGTTCTGAATAGTTATCGTAGCTTCAAAAACAGTAGTGAGCAAAGTTGCAAGAGTTTCCAGCGTTTAGATAATAAATCCAAATGCTTGTACCTTAAATCCCAAAACCCTTGCGTTTCTCAAGGCTATATTGATTATCTTTACCTTTTCTATTGCAACTTTGGGAATTCTCTTTTTCTGGGTTATTCCATTCTATTTCTTTGGCTTCTGGTTTTGTTTTATTTATTGGGGAATACAGCTTCTGAATACTTTTGTCCTTCACTGGAAGGACTATCTGGGTTTTTAAGATTATCCCCAGCAATTGCAGGGGTTACTCTGCTTTCACTTGGAAATGGTGCTCCTGATGTTTTTTCTGTTCTTGTTTCTTTTATCGGTGAAGGAGGTGGGAGTTCTGAAATTGGTATAAATACAATATTGGGAGGTGTTTCCTTTGTATCTTGTGTTGTGGTTGGAGTTTTAAGCATTTCAATTCGTAGAAGACATATTCAAGTTAAGAAGTCTGACTTCATTAGAGATGTTTGTTTCTTACTTCTGATTGTTGTCTGCTTAACTGCAATATTGATTCATAATGAACTTGATGTGTGGGTTGCAATTGCTTTTACATCATTGTATATTGTATATGTGATTGTGGTTTCTCTGTCCCATATCCCATGGAATTGTTTTGGAAAAGATGGTGAAAGTGATGCTGATTATTTGAATCATGGTCATGAATTCAACGTACCATTGTTGCATAACATCGAAAACGGGGAGCTTAATTATGCCGGGCAAGAGGCTATTGAAGGTTCTTGTGAAGTAGAAGACAAAAAGGGCTGCTTTCGTTTTGACTCTTCAGTATTTTGGATACTTGAGCTGCCTCTTAACTTGCCTAGGAGATTGACTATTCCTCTTATATGTGAAGATAAATGGTCTAAGCAATATGCAGTTGCTTCAGTTGCATTAGCACCTCTTCTTATATCAATCCTTTGGAATGATCAACTTGAGTATGACACATTAAGTACTAAGTTGTTTGTCTATGGAATTGGGTTGATAATTGGGATAATGTTTGGTGTAATTGCTTATAAAACAACTGAGAAATCTAGTCCACCAAAAAAGTGCTTATTACCTTGGCTAGCTGCTGGTTTTTTCATGAGTGTTACTTGGAGTTATATCATAGCTCAAGAATTAGTGGGTTTGTTAGTTTCAATAGGCTATATATTTGGTATAAATCCTTCTATACTGGGACTTACAGTTCTTGCTTGGGGAAACTCACTTGGAGATTTAATAACTAATCTGACCATGGCTGTGAAAGGTGGACCAGAAGGTACACAGATTGCTTTTTCAGGCTGCTATGCTGGTCCTATCTTCAACACTCTGTTTGGTTTAGGCTTGTCTCTTGTTGGCTACTCATGGTCTAAGTACCCATCTTCTGTTGTAATAACTAAGGATCCATATCTCTTCCAGACATTAGGGTTTTTAGCTGCGGGATTGATCTGGGCACTTTTTGTTTTGCCAAGAAGAGACATGAAGCTTGATGGTGTTCTTGGAGGAGGTCTTGTAGTCATTTACATAATTTCATTGTCCTTCACACTTATTCAAACACTTGGGTTTCTCCAACTCCAAGATATCAGTGGTTACTGGTCTTATTAGCAATAAAGGTATCTTATCATTTCTCACTGGATTTATTATGTTTAGATGTCACTTTGTAATTAAATATAATTAACTTAGCTGTCAAGTGACATGTTAAGGACTACATTATTTCTTGATAGTCACGTGACACCTTGAGCAAACTCACAATGTAAGCTCAGCGTTACAACTATTCACAATATAGCTTGAGTTCTTCCTATTTCACAATATATCGCATTTAACTCCGGTTACATGGGCGTGTAATGGAGTTAAAAAGGACACAGCAAAACAGAAGACTGTATTATGAAATAGTTATAATCTCAACCAAACATGGATAACTTTGGTTGATGTAATCCACTGTGCGGAAATAGCGTTTGTTATGTAAATGTTTCTCACTGTAATAACACTTAGCATTGTTTCTAAACCATGATCTTGTAATATTTCAATACTATCTAAAGTTGCCAGCTTTATGGGAGTCAGGAGTCAGGTCCATGTTGGAAATTCAATTCTTTATGGTGTCTTATGAAACTGTTAATGGTTGAAATTCAAATCAGTGATTTGCTAGGCTTTGATTTATCATCTTTAAAACGTCAAACTTCCTGGTTGATCAAGTTACTGCAATGTATGGGTAATCTTATGAAATTAGTGTATGACTCTCCACCCACCGTTATCGACTTAAGTATGAATCTCACGAATTGTTTCATTTTTTTTATCATTTATTTAATAAAAAAATAAAAAAAAGGAATTAAGTTTCCCATTTAAGAAATAAAATAAAATAAATTACTGCAATTTATAGGCAATTTTATGGAATTAGTGTACTTGTAAATCTGAGAGTATTGCTAGATTTTTCAGAAATTTTTACATTGTCAATTTAGAGATCATCTTATCAGCAGTTGCTTTTCCATTGGATAGAGTAACTTTATATGCATACCAAAAATATTTAGGTGTATAGGTTTTAATGATTATTGAATAAATTTTACTAAAATTCAAAAAATCTTTAAATTTGTAAGACATAATTAGTATGAGTGATTTGGTACTATTTTAAGTTTGATATTGTTATAAAGGACGTTTGATTCGTAGAATAAAAAAAATAAGAATTACATAATAAAATAAGAATTACATAATAAAAAAGAACGAAAATAGTAATGAAAATGAAACAATATTTTTATTATATTATTTGATTTCATCGTTATAATCAAAAAATAAATCAGTATTATAAAAATACATTATTATAATTATAATATTTTTCTAAATTATTATTAAAATAAAATATATTATTAAATTTATTATTTTTCTATAATTACTACTTAAAAATATTATTTAATTTTTTAAATTATTATTAAAATAAAATATATTGTTAAAATTATTATTTTTCTAAATAATTATTACTTAAAAATATTATTTAAAATTATTTATTTTTTTAAATTATTAAAATTATTATTATTTTAAATAAATATTACTGTAAAATATTATTTAATATTACTTATTTATATAAATTATTATTAAAATAAATATATTATTAAAATTATTATTTTTTAAAATTATTACATAAAAATATTATTTATCTTTATAAATTATTGTTAAAATTATTATTAAAATAAAATATATTATTAAAATTATTATTTTTATAAATATTGTTACTTAAAAATATTATTTAATTTTATTTAAAATCATTTAATATTATTTATTTTTTAATATTATTATTAAAATAAAATATATTATTAATTATTATTTTTCATATAATTTACATGTCTTTAAAATTAAGGATAAAATTAGAATAAAAATGAGTTTGAGATAAAATTAAAATTTAAAATAAAATATAAATTACTATTTCTACCGACTAAGCATGTTATAAAGTGTTTTCTAACGTTTTATGTATGAAGTTGACACATATCTCATATCTCAACTCAAATGTAATCACCCAATTGATCTCCTAATGTGTTTGGACAAATGATTTGGCATGTTAAGACTCACATTTCCTTTTACGTTCAAACTATGAGTGCGTTTGTTAAACTTCAACTCTTTCAGATGCGCCTTATATTGTTCTTTTCTTTTTTAACAAAAATGCCCACTTGATATGTATACTAGCTATAACATTGCTCGTTTTGGTTTAGATGCCACGTGAAAGACATAATTTTTGACTTTTTGACAAGACTTCAATTGAAGTTAAACTAGTGGTACAATGATAGATGAATGGTGGCAATTAAACTTAATAGAAACAGATATTGTTCCTTGGAAAGTTTCACCATTTATGTACCTTGGACAGCAATGTTCCGAAACATAAGTTGTTGGGAAATAACGCAAATTCCCGATAAGTCAAACTTATGAGAAAACAATAATAGAAAATAACACACAAATTTGATAACGGAGTTCGGCCAATCTTGCTTACGTCTCCGGACCTGATGCAGATCTTTTTACTGAAAGAGGAGAAATTACACAAGGTGTTTACAACACTCAAAACTCACAACCCAATTACACCCAAGAAAATTACTCTCAATTTTCTCTCACAAAAGCTTTGCTCTCTAAGCTTTTCTCTCAATTGGAATGAACACTTTGGATGGTTAATTCATTACAATTACACATCTATTTATAGGAAAATTCACTCCTTGAATTACTCCTTAAATTAATGGTTTCTTGAATTGCTCCTTGAATTAAGCTCCATGTTTTACTCCTTGTTTTGCTCCATGTTTTACTCCATGTTTTGCTCCATGTTTTGCTCCTTAATTTGCTCCTTAAATTAAGGAGCTTTATAACAACAATCTCCAACATTCTCCCACTTGAAGACTGATTTTAATCTGTCTTCACACCTCGATCAATGCAGCAGCTTTTCTAGTCTTTGTTATTTAAGAGACCAACTGAAGTTGAGCACAACTTCAGTTTGTCAATAGTCACCACCTTTGTTAACATATTTGCTGGATTTTTGCTTCCTTGAATCTTCTCCAGTATTAACACATCATCTTCCAATAGAGATCTGATGAAGTGATAACGAAGTCCAATATGCTTGGTTCTAGAATGAAATGCTAAATTCTTTGCCAAGTGTATTGCACTTCGCTATCACTACGCAGTAACATTCTTCTCTGTTTGAATCCCAGCTCGGTTAACAAACCTTGAAGTCATATCATCTCTTTACTAGCTTGATTCTTGCTACATACTCGGCCTACTGTAGTGGATAGAGTGACAATTTTCTATATTTGTGACATCCAACTAACAAATTGTAGTTCCAACAAGAAATATATAACCGGTGGTGCTTCTTCGGTGATCAACTTCACCTCCAAAGTCTGCGCTTCACGTACCCTTGTACTTTTAATTCTCCTTTACTAAAGTACAAGTACTTTTCTGTGGTGCCTCGCAGATACCTCAAAATCCACTTGATTGCTTCCCAATGAGTTTTTCCTGGATTTGACATAAATCTGCTAACAACTCCCACTGCATGGCCAATGTCTGGTCTCGTACAGACCATTGCGTACATCAAACTTCTAATGGCTGAGGCATAAGGAACCTTAGCCATGAATTCTCTCTCTTCCTCTGTCTGAGGTGACTGATCCTTGGATAGGCGAAAATGACTGGCCAAGGGTGTGCTAACTGGCTTGGCATCGCCCATGTTGAATCTCTGCAAAACACGATTGATGTACTCTGCCTGAGATAACTGCAAGGATATTTTCTTCTTATTTCTTGTGATTTGCATTCCAAGAATCTTCTTTGCTGGACCCAAGTCTTTCATGTCAAACTCCTTTGACAATTGCTGCTTCAACCTTTTAATATCATCCATATCTGAACCTGCTACTAACATATCATCAACATAAAGTAGTAAAATGATATAACTGGACCTATATCTCTTGAAGTAGCAACAATGGTCAGCATTGCACTTCTGGAAACCTTCCTTGTGCATAAAGCTGTCAAACTTTTTGTACCATTGTCTCGGGGCTTGTTTTAGGCCATACAAACTCTTCTTAAGTCTGCACATCATATTCTTCTTCCCTCTTTCTGAGAAACCTTCTGGCTGGTACATGTATATCTCTTCATCTAAATCTCCATGAAGGAATGCAGTCTTCACATCCAACTGTTCCAGATGAAGATCTTCAATGGCTACAATACTCAACACTGATCTGATAGTATTGAGCTTCACAACGGGAGCAAAAATGTCAGTGTAGTCAACTCCTTCCTTCTGTTGAAACCCTTTAACAACTAGGCGTGCTTTGTATCTCTTGGAACCATCATGCTCCTCTTTCACCCGGTACACCCATTTGTTGTGAAGTGCCTTCTTTCCCATAGGTAACTCAGCTAGTTCCCATGTCTGGTTGGAGATGAGAGATTTCATTTCTTCTTTCATAGCAAGCTCCCACTTGCTAGAATCTCGAGTCTGACAAGCTTCATCATAGCATTCAGGCTCCCCTCCATCAGTCAGCAACATATAGTTCATGTATCTCCTGTTAGGCACATGAGGTCGAGAAGACCTTCTCAATATAGAAGCTGGAGTAAGAGGTTGTGGTGTGTCGGAATGTTGTGTACTACTCTGTCCAACAAGTTCCTCTGGTTGAGGACTTGTTACAATTGGTTCTGTTATGGAACTATTTGGGACATCATTTGCATCTGCAAATACTGGCTCATTCTGCTCTGAGTCATTGGCGTCTATTTTATGCATATCCTTATACATCACCCTTTCGTTGAAAATCACATCTCTGCTTCGGATAACTTTCTTCTTTTCGTCATCCCAAATGCGGTAGCCAAACTCATCCTCACCATAGCCGATGAATGTGCATTTCTTGGATTTGGGATCAAGCTTATTCCTGCCTTGATCACTGATATGCACAAATGCTACACAACCAAAAACTTTTAGATGTGATAGTTTCACCTCTTTTTCGCTCCATACCTCCTCTGGTATTCTATGCTCCAATGGAACAGATGGGCCTCGGTTGATCAAGTAAGCTACCGTGTTGACTGCTTCTGCCTAGAACTGCTAGAGACGGACCGTATACGAATGCTTCGGCTCTTTACGTCAACGTTCGGTTCATACGCTCGCCTACACCATTGTGTTGAGGCGTGCACGGCACAGTTCTTTCCATTCTGATCCCGTGCTCATAGCAGAAATTTTTGAATCTGGTGTCTTCATATTCACCACTATTATCGGATATGAGCTTTTTGATCTTCAAACCCGTCTCATTTTCCACCATAGCTTTCCATCTTCTGAAAGCCTCAAATACTTCAGACTTATGCTTTAGAAAGTAAACCCATACCTTCCGAGAGTGATCATCGATGAAAGTCACGAAGTATTGTTTCCCACCAATGGATGAGACGGTTGTTGGTCCCCAAACATCAGAGTGAATAAGCTCTAACCTTTCCTTCTTTGGGGGTCTGCCACTTGTCTGAAAGCTGACTCTCTTTTGCTTTCTTAGTATGCAATCTTCGCACATGTCCATCTCTACAGACTATAGACCTGGAAGTTTTCCTTTTGAATGCATAATCTTCATTCCCTTCTCACTCATGTGGCCTA
This sequence comes from Hippophae gyantsensis, assembly GCA_030763125.1. NCBI lineage: Eukaryota > Viridiplantae > Streptophyta > Magnoliopsida > Rosales > Elaeagnaceae > Hippophae > Hippophae gyantsensis. The sequence continues at coordinate 23,140,508 of CM061031.1, forward strand.
ATCTCTGGTGCCACAGGTTTGGTGTTTCATTGCCTGCTGCAATTATGATTGAACAACGTGCTTCTGTTTGTCATGTAAAGAGTGCCACTTTTCTTGCCTCGAGCAATTGTCATTGCACCCTTTGAAATCTTCCAATCATCACCATGGAAGATCGTAGTGTAGCCTTCATCGGCCAATCGCCCCACTGAGATTAAGTTCCTTCTGAGGTCGGGAATATGCCTGACATCCTTCAGCTCCCAAACAGACCCGTTTAACTTAATCTTCACTACACCTTTGCCAATAATAGCACATGGTTGATCATCACCAAGATATACCTTTCCAAGATTTCCGGGGACATATTTCTCGAAGAATTCTTTTTGTGAAGTAGCATGGAACGATGCTCCAGAGTCTAACACCCAATATTCTTCCTTGCTCTCCAAAGAGCATATCAATGCATCATCTCCTCCTGAGGTGGAAGTAACATTTGCCTCTGCCTTCACTTGTTTATCCTTCGGTGCACTCTTGCACTGATTTTTGTAGTGCCCGGTTCTTCCACAATTCCATCACTCGATAGTCTTCGAGCTATGGGAATTATTAGGATTCCTGGATTTGGACCTCCTGTCCTTTGATCTACCTCGGTAGTCTGTTCTACCACGTCCATTTCCTTTGGTTGAATTTCTTCCTCTTGACTCTGTATGCAAACCGAAGAGGTTGACGATTCAATTGCCTCTCTACGTCGGATCTCTTCACCGAGAACCAAATCACGAACATCGTCAAATTTCAACTTATTGCTTCCCGATGAGCTACTCACACCGTGACAAGAGCATTCCAGCCTTTCGGTAGTAGAAGACAAAAGTATCAATGCTCGTACTTCTTCATCGAATTCAATTTCCACTGAACTCAACTGGGTTGTGACTGTGTTGAGTTCATTGAGATGTTGAGCTACCGATGCGCCTTCCGTCATCCGCAAATTGAACAAGCGCCTCATCAAGTGCACTTTGTTTGAGGCTGATGGCTTCTCATACATATTGGAGAGAGCTACCATAAGACCCGTCGTGGTCTTTTCCTTTGCTATGTTGAAAGCAACATTACGGGATAACGTCAATCGAATAACTCCGAGGGCTTGTCTGTCTAGAAGATTCTAATCTTCTTCCTTCATAGTCTCTAGCTTCTTCCCTGAGAGAGGTTGATATAGATTTCTTTGATACAGATAATCCTCTATCTGCATTTTCCAAAACCCGAAATCTGTGCCATCGAATTTCTCGAGTTTCACCCTTCCTTCATCTGCGGCCATTGCTCCCACTCAAATCTGACATTCTCCGGATCGTTTCTGACTATTTCTGCAAACCACCGTGTATTAGAACACCTCCGTCAACGAACAAATATCGTCAACAAAATTTCACTATTCACGTGAATAGTAATCTTGCAAGAAATTGACAGAAATCACCACCAAAAGCTCTGATACCAGTTGTTGGGAAATAACGCAAATTCCCGATAAGCCAAACTTATGAGAAAGCAAGAATAGAAAATAACACACAAATTTGATAACGGAGTTCGGCCAATCTTGCTTACGTCTCCGGACCTACTGCAGATCTTTTTACTGAAAGAGGAGAAATTACACAAGATGTTTACAACACTCAAAACTCACAACCCAATTACACCCAAGAAAATTACTCTCAATTTTCTCTCACAAAAGCTTTGCTCTCTAAGCTTTTCTCTCAATTGGAATGAATACTTTGGATGGTTAATTCATTACAATTACACATTTATTTATAGGAAAATTCACTCCTTGAATTACTCCTTAAATTAATGGTTTCTTGAATTGCTCCTTGAATTAAGCTCCATGTTTTACTCCTTGTTTTGCTCCATGTTTTGTTCCTTAATTTGCTCCTTAAATTAAGGAGCTTTATAACAACAATCTCCAACATAAGTAGCCATCAAAATTAATGCAATTTTTTTTTTGAAGAATCTGAAAAGTAAGGTGATAAACCAACCATCAGACCATTTTTATACGTCACAATTAAGTTATAATTGTAAACGATATAACAAATTTTCATTTGATATATTTAAATGTGTTCGATTATATTATAATAATGCGACATATTATTCATAATTTATCATAAAATTAAAATAAATAGACTTTTTTAATAATATATATTCAAACAAAATTTGTAATTAGCCCACGAAATTAGGAGTATTGGCACGAAGCTACAAAGTGACTATCAAAACGTTTTTTTACGGCCAAAGAAACCAACAACACCGTAACTTTTAAGTGGTCAAACGTTTAGCCACTAAACTAAAAGTAAGGGAGTTATGTTGGAGAATCAGAGTTGCCTTTTGCAATTCTAAATAAAAGTTGCTTTCAATCGTACTTTTAGAAGAAAAATATAATATGATTTTTTGTCGCAAAATGAGGTTATTGAGTTTGGTTGATGCCAAATATTTTAAACATAGTGATTTGAATGTATATTTGCTTCCTATGTATTAGAGAATACAACTTAAGGATCTTGGATTATCATTGGGTGTAATGTTATTTGACCATATGATACTTAAGTAAGTTCAAATAGTGAGAAAAATAGGAGACTAATATCTATCATTGTGATACATAAAGATACAGAGAAAGAGAGATTCAAGAAGAGAGTATAAATCTCAGTGTCTATAATTAAAAAGCTATGACGTTATCCCAAAATGTTGAATAATGGTGATCATTTATAGAGAAGAATATACATGTTGATAACTCTTACTCATAGTGATAGACTTATCTTTGAATATCGGAGATTCATATGCTTAATTATCTCATTTTTGGATAATTAAAAGTTTGAATGCCGATCGTATATCGTGTTAAATACTTAATTGATATTGTCGCTTATCTGTTAACTAAGAACTGATTACGTTGACCTACGAGTTATTTACTGACTATGACCTATCATATTATGTTATATGACATGAACTATTTTACACTCAATATCATCCCTAGACTTGCTAGACCTAGGTACATTGGCTAAAAGATCTATTTTACCATTATGTCACCATACATGTTCACTATTTTCTGAACCCCACTAGGGGTGTTAAGTCCACTCTTAAGTGGTCTTCACTTTCTCGTATGAAAAATTTCTTGTTTTTTTTTTCGAGGCATACAAAATGTGCGTGATGATGTCAGTGATTTTTACAAATTCTCAATCGGACTCTCTATTAAGGAGTTATGTCAACGTCAAAAATCAATACTCAATCGGTTCACTTTCTCATTATTAAGACATGGATCCAATTGTGTGGGATTTTAAGCCCATGGGATACCCAGTAGCCTGAAACCTTTGGATGGGTTCCTTGATGAACGAAGGAAGTGATCGATGAACGAGATCAGACTTTGCCATCATTGGGATAAGCGAGCATGGATCAGGATGGGTCATGTGAGGGGGTTACCAAATGGAGAATTGATAGAGGAATAAGGGATCTATGTATGGTAAACCGTGGTGTGTCTGACCAATGGAGGTTCGACCATAGTTCGGCCACTTCATAGTGTGTCCGACCATGGTTCAACCACCCATGGTGTGTTTGGCTACTCATGGTGTGCTTAACCATGGTCCAACCACTCATGGCATGTCTAACTATGGTCCGACCACTCATGGCGTGTTCAACCATGGTCCGATCGCTCATTGAGTGTCTGATTAAGGTATTAGCAACTCGAGTCCATGCGATGGTGATTGGGTGCATATCAAGTTAGATGATATTTCCTTACTATTCCTACAATGCAGTTCTATCTGCGATGACGATTCTAAAATCCTTATAGGATCTATCAGTGACTTGACCACCCTTTTTTGGGAGAATTATGTAAGTATTAGGGTTTTGGTACTATTCTTGTAGATATTCTCCCTATTTAACACATAGGATTTGGATTTTCTTTATCATAATCATTTTTCTAACTTGTGCAATTTTGTCCCTTGTTATAGCAAAGTGTCACGAGTGCACATAGATCTGGACTTTTTTGAGAGGTCTAGGTAATGGATGATCATGTCTTGATCATCTCAAGTTCTTGTAGGACCAATATCCTAATCTACTTGATAAATTATATGCTTGACTCGTGTTTGAACTTTTTCCAAAATCTAGACATATTATTGAACACTTTAAGAATGTACTCAATAAGAGAATACATGTAGAAGTGCACCATTAGAGGTGCCTATTCTCTGGGAGGACACATCATGTGGTACGATCTGGAAAGGTAGTAGACATGACATCGTAGCCCATTAGATGCAAGTTCATGTAAGGTAGAAGTCTATACTTCATAACCTTCAATCAATCTTAGAGACTAGAGATATATTGACACTTCATGCTCTTCAGACTTTGTACTTCCTGAGTGATTTATTTACTAAGGTTTTCATCTTGTAATGGTCATAACGGAGGGTGACATCCCTTGGGCTTTAACGGTAACTTTTGGCTCTTTATTTTTGTTCAAACGTTTTTGAAGTACTTAGTACTAATTATAGATGGTATAGCTTCACGACCCATTGAGTTGGGTGCTCTTACTGTGATTTTTCAGGGTCATTTCAAAGTTCATAGAGCTTGTGAACTATGACATGTCCAGTAGGGTTTCTAGGGCCAAGTGATCTACCACATGCTTGGATCATGATGTTAGATTTCAAGCCTTTGTATGGACCTTTTGGACATATGTATATGCCATGTTGCTTTGCTATTTTTATACTTTTGAATCATGTACTTGTGATTCTGTATTTGTGTAGTAATTATGTAATTTTTTTACTTTTTAGCGAGGTCTATTTGTGATCTTGTCTATTTCGAGATGAAGGGTACTCTTTCAACACATCCCTTATTAGGATATGTGATCCACTACATTGGAATGAAATGGTGTGCACTTGTTAGGGAAGAGATCCAAAGTGATCAAGATGGATGCATGTTCATGCACATATACCCTAACCAGCCATATACATTACGCCTCACCCTATATGATATATCTGTCTACGCTTCAGTTGTTCAGTCATATAGGTCGTGTTCGGCCTCATATTCCATGTCAGGTCACATGTTTCGTGTCTGACCATGTACTATGTTTGATCATAGATGTCGTGTTTGGCCACATGTCATGTCAGGACATAAGTGTCATGTACTATATCGGGTCACATGTGTCGTATCTAATTATATGTCAGGTCAAATCATATGTGTCGTGTCTGGCCATGTGCCATGTTAGGTTACATGTGTTGCATTTGATCATGTACAATGTTGAGTAACATGTGCCATGTTTGGCTATGTACCATGTCGCACCACATGTGTCGTATCGGGCCATGTACCATTTTGGGTCAAATATACCACATTTGACCATATGCCATATCAGGTCATATGTGATGCATTTGACTATGTTAGGTCACATGTGTCACATCCTACCATGTGACATGTCAAGCCACATATGTTATGTCCAACCATGTGCTATTTGTTGGGCTTATTTCGTCCTAGTTTGTCATGTGTCCATTAATTAATCGAGCCACTTTCAGTTTGATAATGTATCTATTAGGCTTAGGCTTGGGTTTGGACTTTGTTGCTTTTGTATGATTTTTTTTTATTTTGTCTAAATAAGAGTGGTTTGTTTCAACCAAGGTGTTCCTAGTATACCAACCCCCTACTTGGTGTGCTTGAGTTTATCAAGTCATTCAAGCATTTAGTCTTGAGAAGTAAAAAAACTTTTGTAATACTTGGATGGATTATTCCATCCTTTTGTGAGTGTCGTTACACTCTATTCATGCCTGATAGTTTTTATCAATGACTAAGGTTGAAGACTCAGCGTCCCTAATATGAGAAAATCTGTGTTTGCATAAATGAGGTATAAAAGTGATAGCAACTCTTGGCCAGAGGCATAGTTGTTGCCTATTCAAAGGTCTAGTATAGCCATAAAAGTTATAGCAACTTCTGATCCTAGGGTATAATTGTTACCTATTTAAAGGTCCATCATGGCCCATAGAGGTAAGGCATAGAAGTTATAATAACTCCTGATATCAGGATGTAATTGATGCCTATTTAAATGTCCAATAAGGCCTGTAGAGGTTGGGGAAAAAAGTTATAGCAACTCTTGATCCAAGAGCATAGTTACTTCCTATTAAAAGGTTAAGCATGGTCCGTAGAAGTAAGGCACAAAAGTTGTAGCAACTCTTGACCTGAGGATACTGGCTTGTGACTTTTCATAGTCTATACCTATTAGTACCTTTGTAGTTTGGACCTTCCCTATCTTTATTGAATTCCATGAATGTGAAACAAGTTTGGCCCAAATGCCTGCAAAAATATTTTTTATTAAAATAAAAGTGTACCTTAAGCACTATCTATTTTTTATCATAATAAGGCATTGTTTCTATTCCATGTTGTTCCTTATGAGTGTCATCTTGTGCCACATTTTGCTCATTCAAGACAATTATGATAACTAGAGCTTTTGGTAGAGATCATATTTGGGGACAAGAGCCCATGGTCTTGTTTAGGAACATCCTTTTTGAAACTCTATTGTGGGACCTTTTTGGCCCATGCTCACCTCTTTAGTATATGCTTCTTAGGTATTATGTGAATTTATGTAATCTTGGATAAGTTGGAACATTGTTCGAGACCTTTGATATGTGAATGTACACATATTTTTTTCTTCAATTGGACATGATGTGTTACTTTATTGAGTTTATGTCCAGACTTAATTTATTATATTGATCACACCAAGTGTTTTCATATGGGACTTGGATGGATTTCTAAAATGCACCCTTGGGACCTTCTCACAGAAATCCTTTTGAAATAATTCATGGGAAGGTGTGCACCCTTGGATGATATGTGATGTTTGCATACATCACAACCCAATTTGTTGGCATGCACAATTTTAGGTTACATATTTTATTTTGCTGCATGAATATTCCAGACATGTCATGTATGTTTTTCGCTATGATCCATACACTTCTGTACTTGTAGGTTAATCTTCGAAACTAAATATGGTTTCATCTATTTGTAATATCATGGGCCTTTGAAGCGTCAATGAGGACCATGCGGCATTAGAAACCGTGGTCTAGACTATGCAATATGTGATAAGGTACTATGGCACTCTAGGTATTGGAAAATGTCGTGAGGAGTTCTCATTGACAGAAAATGGTTACATATCTAATGGACTATGGAGGCATTCCAAAATAGTGTAAAGTGTGTTCTTCATAATGTCAAGACGGACACCTAGTCCCATCCCTTGAAGTTTTTCATGTACTACAAGTGTTTTTAGTATCATCATAATTGATAATTTCTAGGGAGGCCATTAGTTGTTGAGGCCACATGTTTAACATGGTTGGCTTGGACAAAGTGTCCCTACATGTGGGCCTTGAGATGATCATGTGGGTCACAATAGATAGAAGCTACTTGAGGTGATCTTGACTATCCAAGATGGATGGTCAGACGGACACTTCCAATGCATCCATAGGTTGATGACTTTGTACTTCGTGGGTGAACTCTATTTAGCAGGTTGTGGAGCATGATTCTCATCGTGGTAGATCACATTATTGGTCGATCTCTTTATGGGTACGGGTAGGATCCTATTAATTATAGGCATTGAAAGATTCTTTGTGATGGAAGCAAACTAGGGACATGTGGCCCTAGGAGTCGTTCCCATAATGGCCTAGGATCTAATCTCATCATTTTTAGTGTTAGAACTAGCTTATTATTTCATTATTTCTTTAAAAGAATGATTTGTCACTCTTTAAGAACATTATGATAATGATGACAAAAAGAGCATATAATATCTTTCCAAACATTATTTGGATACAATGGATGAATAGAACAGTGAGTGATCATTTTCCCACAATTTTGACTAAATTTGATAGGTAAACGATCTCTCAATACACATATTTTTGTACATTTATTTCTATACATATATAAAAAAATGTCAAATATAAAATCATTAAAATTGTCTTGTCGAGATGATTTTGAAACCTATGTTACTTCCCCGAGAACCAGTAGAAAAGTGGGTGAATCAACCCCAAATTAGTTTCTATCTTTTACGAACTGACAATTTTTGGCCAAATTTAGTGCAAAATTGCTTTGTCAGACACTCAATCGTGCTGGTGAAACATGATGGAGTGCGAGGACTACTTCGATGTTGACTAAACATGAAATTTTGAGAGGAGTCTATTTGGCACGTGATATTTTCGATAGAGGTCTCATATTTTTCATATGATGTATGGATTTTGAGATTCAGACAAAGGACACTCGATCAGACAAAAAATGGAAGGTAGGTCATTTTCAAGTTGAGCCACCATAGCTGACTGACTGTGCTTTCATGTTCGGAAGGCTAGGATGCCTCACTCTCTAAAAGAATTGAAAACTGAGCCACCATTTGGTGGCAGTGACTATGGTGCACTCGTATAGGCTCATAGATCATATGGACTGAACCTATCTGTCTAACCTGTGGGCTTAGGCCTTGTCGGGACGAGTCATATGTTTGATCTAAGCTTGTGTGGCTATGGCCTAGATCGAGTGCACTGTGGACATTGGAAGATGCCATAAGGACATTTTTTAGTCCAAGTTCTTGTGGCTCTTTGAGGGTCAATTGGCGATACATGGGTAGAACCATTGAATTTATCCGACCATTGTATGTCCAACACACTTTATCTGGTCATTCCTTGGGTGGTAGTGGATAGGCCTTAACTGTGTATATATTGGTTGATGATGATGTGGTAGGTGACCCTATTAGTCAGACCGAAAGAAGTATGAACTATTTTTCTATGTCCTTTATCAAGGATGAAATCTTAATTCTAGAAACCTGTATAGGTGGCTACATAACTTGTTAAGTATAAGGTGGGACCTTATTATCCCTTACATGAGCTTAGTTGTCCAAGTCAAGAGGTTGGTTCATCTTTCTAAAAATGATAGAAAGGTGTTGCCTTTATAGACCAAGTAGGGTGAATTTCTTCTGGGGCAGTTTTCTTCTGAACTTTTAGGGTCTTTTTTCAAGGACCATCTATTTCAGAATGTTAGAAGACACTGTAAATCTCTTCCTCTCTAATTGTTATTCAACTAGCAAAACATACTCGTTCCCATTAACGATGCCAAATGTTGATGTTAAATTTTGTCAACATTAGTGATTAGATGCACTTTTACTTCCTCTGGACTTGAGAATAGATTGGCACTCTGATGCTTAAGTAAGTCCAAGTAGTGAAAAAGATGAGAAAGTTACTTAGGGAGATAGTATAGATCTCAGTGTCTCTAGTTGAGAAGTTATGAAGTTATCCCTTAATGTTAAATAATGGTGACTATTTATAGGAGATATTATATCTACTGATAACTCTTACCCGTAATGATAGACTTATCTTTAAATGTCAAAAAATAATCTACTTAATTATCTCGTTGTTGGATAATAAAGTGTTTGAATACCAATCGTATACCATGTTAGATATTTAATCGGTATTACCACTTATCTATTGACTCAGCGTTGATTGGACTGATTTTATGAGTTATTTATTTACTAAGACTCTCACATGACGTGAACCATTTTAATTCCAATAAGTTTAAAACACAAGATTGAAAATTTTATATATGTTTAATTACATAACATAATTATTTTTACAAATGAAATTTCATTTTTAACCTTCTACACGATACATATAATGGTATCAAATTAACATCTCAATCTAGATTAGCTTATTTAAGGTTGATGAAATGAGCCTAAAAGCTGAAAAAACTCAACTCATCTAGTTCTTGAACTCAAATCAATGAGTTCACCTAGCTCATTAACTCATTTAAAAAAAATATCTTTGTTAATGATAATATTTTTATAATTACGATAATGTTATTATGGAATAGGTCAATTAGAATTTTTTTTCCTTGTTTTACAAAAATAAAATAAAAATGTATTGTTTATTCTAACATTTTTGTTTATAAATAAATTATAAATATTTTTTAATTTTTTAATTTAATTTTATTATTTATAAAAATAAAGGAGCCAACTTATTAACTATTCAAACCAACTCAACTTATTTGATACTTCTAAGTGTACATTTTTTTGTGTAACATAAAAAATATATGCTTTTTACATGTTCAAAAAATGTGGTGCACGTATGTTTTTTATAACGTAATAAAACATATATTTTTAAAGAGGTTAAAAGTGAAACCATATGAATAATTAAATCATATAAAAATCAAAGGTTTTTTTGGTGTTTGCTAAAATAGTAATTTGTATAAAATATAGAGATGTTAAATTGATCTAATCCAGCTCTTTAAGATCCAGCTTAACTTAGGTGAGTAATAACTCAGTTGAACACATTTAAATTTTATTTTATCTGAGTTCACTTCATATCATTTTTAAATAAATTGGATAAAGTAACTCAAAAGCTTACTCTTTTACATTTTTGATAAATAAAACTAAAAAAGTAAAAAAAAATATAATTTTTTTAGAACAAAAATGTTAGTATATAAATTATATTTTGATTATAATTTTGTAAAAGAAAGAAAAATAAATAAAATTGTCATCTTTTAAGTGTGTTTTCCTTTAATAATATTATAATATTTTTTTTACAAAGATATTTTGTTAAATAAGTTTGTTGAGTTAACTAATAAACTAAATTATTTAGACTTTTTAACTCATTAAATCAAAGTTAAATAAATTAAATTGAGTTGCCAGTAAACACAATCTCCACAGCAAACACATGCCATAAATCTACACCCACTAAGAATGTGATATTGTAAATTTTTGTTTTATAACACAGGAAAACTCTACTTGGTATGCTGGTAAATTGTTATAAGTACTTTCATGGATCCAAAAGCTTGTTTTTTTGCTATCTAACAAAAGTATAAATTATGTGCTTCTTCCTAACTTTCTTCTAAACCATTTTTAATATAAGTACAAGCAAATAGATATTTATACGTTTTGTTACATAAGAAACTGTCGTAAAAAATGAAATTTATAAAAGAATGATTGTTAGAAAAGATAAAGTTAATAAAAATTGTAAAACCTTGTCAGACATTGTTTTTTTACATTATTTAAAAGAGATATAACTAGTAAAAAGTTGGCAAATGGGATTGGACCCCAAAGGACACCCACTTTTGTAGAAAGGGATAGGACCTAGGCAAATATGATATCACGCGCACGCGCACCGTCGCCGTCCGACCAACCGGCCGAGCCAAGTAGAGTGTGTGTGAGGTGGTATTTTATTTTTTGGAAAAATATTCTTTTTAAGGAAAACTTTTTCACTTAGAAAAATGGTTGTTATATATATATATTTTTTTTTTCTCAGAAAAACGACCGTTATTTTCTTTTATCAGAATATGACCGTTAAATCCCAAACATTACCGTTATTATCATAATTGTCACACGGTTTTTAAAACCTATAAAAAGAGGGTTTCAGCTCTCAGTTTCTACACAACTATCTCTATAAACTCATCTCACTAGAAACAATTCTCTTTGTAATTCTAAGTTATTTTTCAATTTTCCGAGCAACAAATTTTCAGGTGTAGCATTCCGGTCTTCATCAATACAGTGAAGTTCTGAGACAGAGAAAAAAAAAATTCTGGATTGTTTTATCCTGAGGACGACGGAGTTGTGTTTGCTTGCACAAATTGGATAGAGCCGCGAAACGTCTTAAAGAGAGCGATCTAGTCCGCGACTCAACCCAAGCAGTTCACACCAGGTTATCGGTAATATTGTTTCAGTATTGTTATTAACAAACTTGTTTCAACATAAACAAATATATGATGTTATATCCTTCCTCATTAAAGCATCAAACAAATAAAAAATAAAAATCAGAAATGAAAATCCTATTTGAAATTAGCTGTTGAGAATAAATGAATCAGCAAAGAATGCTGAGAAAAGATTACATAAAATAGAAAACAAGTTACAGATTATATAAAAATTTGTTTAGTAAGTACTAATTAAGCATTAGGTTATGGTCCTGTAGGCTTAGAGTTAAGAAGTGGTTGTAATGCCTTGACAACTATTGTCATGTTTGGCCTGAAATCTGCTTCATACTGAACACATAGTGCTGCAACTGCTGCCAACTGAGACATCCACATAAAAAAAAGTTTATTCCAACGCTTCAGACAGAATTTTAAAAAAATATATAATGAAACTTATTTGAATATCAATTCTGATATAAATTGATCTAATCCACAAGTATCAATTGGAGGGAGTTTATCAACTTGTGCTCTCATCTTTGGTTGACAAAATGAAAAAAAAAATATATATATATATATAAGAATAGAATTGTCAACGAAATTGAATTGACGGAAAATATTATATATATATTAAAAAGAAACAACATTTATCGTAAAAATGATACTTAAGTCTTGTATTTATTTTTTATGATAGTTTAATTCTTATATTATTAAAAAATGATCGTACAAGAACAAAATAAATTTTTTTTCATTCCATTGTTTTATTTGTTTCAACTCTAGAGATTGTTTTAATTTAAATAAATTATAAGTGAAAGAATTGAAAAAAAAATTAAATAAAAATACGAAAATAATAAATAAAAACATAAAAAATAATCATTTATCAACGTGGATTTACTTTGTAATGATAATAATAGGATTAAATTGTCACAAAAAATAAGTAAAATATCTAAGTTTTATTTTTAGAATAAGTATATGATTTAATTGTACCGACATCCTCACTAATTTAAAATATGAACAAAATTAAAAGAGAAACTTTTTTATGATCCAAATAAAGAAAAGAAATTAGTGAAATAAAAAATAAGAATAATACGAATAAGTAAATGATACATTCCATTCTAATGGATTCTATTAAGACAAGGATATAGATAAAAGAATACTCATAATAGGGGTGATAATTATGTCGTGTTCATTTGTTATTAAAAATTTTATTTCATGTTATCTATTTATAATAATAATTTATAATAACACCTTTAAGAATATGAACAATTATAACTACATTTCTTATATGGTTCGTTTTGTATTTGTGTCGTGATAAATTGACACCCATGACCCAAAATTCTATACCATAACTACCGACCAAACATAACCTATATTTCTTTATAGTTACTTGGAAACATAAAGCAAATCAACAAGTCATTTTATAAGTAATAAACATTGGATGACAGTAATGAAGGAAACCTTAGCAACTGCCTTTGGTGGATAGTCATTGTTTAGCTTGGGATCAACACATTGCTTTACTTTGTCTTCACTCAATCTTGGAGTTGCCTATCCATTTCACAAACTATCAAGCTATAGAAATAGATACTAATCAAGTTAACCAGGATTAGAGTGTTAAACAACTTACCCATGTAACAAGACTTTGCTGCCCCTTAGGCATTGTGTGGTCTACGGGCTTTCTCCCGGTTAACAGCTCTAAAAGAACAACTCCGAAGCTATAAACATCACTTTTTTGTGTTATTTGTCCTGTCATCGCGTATCTGAACCAAAAATAATAACTTTAACATGAGATTGTGAAAATTATAGTTGACATGTCAAGAACACATCAATAACATAAGGTACATTCCCTACTATTGTTATGCAGTCAAGTGCATATTCAAGAACTGAGGCTTACTCTGGAGCATGGTAACCAAAAGTTCCCAAAACTCTGGTCGAATGAAGGCGTGCTGCTGTATCAGATGATTGATTGGTCAAATTGAAATCAGCAATCTTGGCATTATAATCTTTAAAGAGAAGGACATTGCTGGATCTGACATCACGATGAACAATTGGAGGCTGAACCTTTTCGTGCAGATATTCTAGTCCTTTTGCTGCACCAAAAGCAATTTTAACTCTCTGGTTCCAACTAAGAACTGGACCAGGTTCAGCCCCTTGTACCCCTTTTCTCCCTGCATGAGGTAAATGAAGAATTATTCATTTTTCAACGAAACTTAGATAAACATGCATTTGTTCTTGTATATTACTTGATATACATACCGTGCAATATGTCATGTAAAGAACCCAAATTTGCAAACTGGTATACTAAAATTCGATTATTTGACTCCAAGCAGTATCCAATTAACTCTACAAAATTATCATGCTTAATTCTTGAAACTGTTGATAACTGCATAACCAATTAACCCAGTGTCATTGATAGAGTTTGCATCAAAAATACAAGTCTATACACACACACACTAGTAGAAACTTATGTTCTGAAGTCTGACCTCAGCTGCAAAATCAGGGTCAGGCTCTTGTGATGAATTGGTATCTAACTTTTTTATTGCAGCATCCATACCAGTATTTAACTTTGCGTAGAAAACACGACCATAAGAACCTTCTCCAATTAAAGCTTTCGTACCAAAATTACCGGTCAATTTACTCAATTCACTCAGTGCCATAGCTGGTGTTTCAATAGGTAATACTTTCTGTGGAGTTCCACTTCTCACTACATTAGAACTCTTCGGTTCTCCTCTTTCATTTCCTATAATGAGCATACCAAAATATGTTCATGTATAGTTTTGAGAGAAATATGCTCAAAGGTTAAAATATTACACATGATTGAGTTAAAGAAGTTGAGCTGAAGCTGATAAACGTAGAACAAGAATGAAGAAAAAATGTGTTAATCTTGAAATCAGAAGATAATGCTTCATTACATATTAAGTCTTTGACAGTTAAAGTTGTATTAATGATGAAATAGAAAACACCATTCGTGTGAATTGACTCAAAGTTATTAGGGTACGTCTGTATTTACTTGTGTAAAAGTAGTTCTACAATAAAATTCTTTCACAAATAAACACATTATTTGTGTTTCTATCCGAAGCACTTAATAGGTCCGTTTGGATGTGATTCTCTTACAAGTGTAAGTTGTTTTAAATGAAATGATTTGGATAAAAGTGACTTAAAGAAAAATATTAAGGTGTTTGTCATATTTGTTAGAAGTGGTTTAGAGTGATAGTTTAATAACTAATTTATATAATAAGTACCCATCATAAACTATTTATCTTAAAAATAAAGATTATTAATTTTTTTAAAAAACTTATAATTAATACTTATTAAAATTTTGAAAACACTAGATTTACAAACATGTTTGAAAGTTAAGTTATTTGAAATCAATTTCAACTAAAAGTAGAAACAAAAATACTTATGAAAAATTTACACATAATTAAAAACGAAACAACTCTTAAGCAAACAAAAATATTTTTTTATAACAAGATACATATATTTTTTTTTAGCACATCAAATAAATAACTGAAATGTGCATATATCACTAGTCTTAATCAAATGGTAAATGGAATTTCTAAAGAAATAAAGAAAAAAAACATATAATATTCACCTGCATACGAATTTCCTCCTCTAGGTGGGGCATAATGATTTGCTGGTGGACCACTGAGTTCCTCGTCTGCATCTCCGCAACAGAACATAGTTCAATGTCGTAGGAGCAGCAATCTTAAAGATCAATACACATAGGATGTAAACCCAGCAATTTCTTTTATTAAACCACAATGTCCCTGCAATTTCAACAATTCCCATCTCAGGCTTTTTGTCAAACGCCACTCAGGCACAAAATACAAACACAAACTAAATGAAACAAAACAATTGCTGGACCATCACAAACACATGAAAACATTTAGAAATGAAAATTATTCATACCCATTATCAGAAGCTTCTATACATTACCTTAATCAACAAACACACAAACAAAAACAGAGAAAGATAGATGTTTTTATGTTCAATGTTAATCAACCCTTTCGATTTTTTTTTTTAAGTTAGAAACTTTGACCCAAAAAAGAGAAGAAATTTGACCTGGGATGCTTTGAAACCCGACCGACGATACGAAAACAGAGGATTGAAATGGTTGAGAGCGAGAACAATGGAAGAAGAACAAATGTGGATAATTAGATGAAAAAAATGGTTGTCATCTGTTTTTTTTAGATGCTATGTTTAGCCAGAAACTTGCTTGGTTGACACTTAACCGCTAAGATAACTAACATATGCAAATCTTTCTCTACGTGCAGTTCACGTTGCATGTCTCTACTTAACCTTTACTATTTTCTTATCCAACGGTGAACGGCCCAGATTTCATACAATGATATCAAAAGACATTAAAGATTTTTTTTTTCAATTAAATTTAATTAAACAGATCGTGGTTTGCATGTACCAAGTTCCTTGTAGCATGATATGTATTCACTAGTTACTACCCAAAATCTCAATGATTCGCAGCCTATGAAGATATGATAGATTACATAAAATAACATCACATCCTCTTAGTGTCCACAACAAATAGATACCATAGCACTACTAGACAATTGGTGAGAAAATGTATAGTTTTATATCTCTTCTATAATGACTAGCCATGAAACTCCAAATCAACTAGGTTCAAGACCAACGAATAAACTCTACACATCACGAGAGAAAATTGCCAAATAATGTCTTGTTGTTTTTCTAAGATATCATAAGTCGACTAATCTCTAACCAGTGCTTGATTTCATCAACAATATGTTGCTTGACCGTCAGTAGGTATGTTAACGAAAGAAAACTGATTCCACTATAAAATCATGAAAACCAACCTTTAAATTGAAGTTTCCATTATAGTGTGAGCTAGTCTTATCCGCAAATTATAAGTTTCATATACATTGTTATTTGGCAAATAATACTCTTATTTTTCATTTTAAATTGCAAATTCAAACCACACGCTAAGTACATCTTTTCTTTTTTCACTTTTTGGTATGAAAAAACGTTTCTGATAAATAAATTTAAAAGGTGGGCTTGGATAAATCTTTCTGAATTAGGTACCCAACGAATTTCTAAGTCCTTTTATGATCATTTTGAGTTCTAAAGAAACAGTATCATTTTTGCCATTAGAAGTAAATAAAGCATCCAATTTCATTACTTTTACAACTGAGGAAACAAGAGCAGAGAGATTTTGCTTGGAATTTCAACAGGTTTTCACGTCTGGTTTCGACGAGAAAACTACAAACTCACAAGTACAAAGTGAATAATACATAGGTGCATTGAGATATACATCAAGATACACATGAAGCTATGGACGTTAGTGTGTTGATGGTGAAACCTGCAGATAACAATAGCAGATATGCTCGACGAGTATTATACATGCAATCTGCTTCATTTCGTTCTGCATCTCAAACTAAATTCTTCCAAGGTAGCAGTCAGTTAAAGATTGGAGGTAGAATACCCCAAGAAACCTACGACAACGACACAAAAGGACAATCTTTCAGACGTTTTGTCAACTAACATGCATTTAAAGATTAATCATTCTTCTTTCCATATACGGCCGGTGACCCTTAACTTCAATTCTTGCCTATCCCCACCAGAAAAATACAGAGCCAAATTCCTCTGAATAATGAGTGCATCCTGACTGTCACGAACCTTTTTGTGACTATCACGGATGCTCCTAGGAATTCCTTGCCATACTAGCTTTCTTCCATATGCACCGACTTCCAAACTATAGCTAAATTTCTTAGCCTCGTTGTCATCACCCATGAAACGTAAAAACGCCATGTAGACTGGTGCCAAACCTAGCTGAAAGGCCTCAAAGTGCAAGCAGAACTGTCTTCCAAAACAGTTAAAGACCTGCATGCAAAAATAAACTTAAAGATTCTCTGCAACATATTTTAAAGAGATCAGCAATACTAGAATAACAAGTATGCATGAAATTGTCATTTCAAATTAACTAGCTTCAAAATGCAAATGTCTAGAGTAAAAAAGCATCCCGCAAAAATTTGACATCATTAATGCAATTCCTCTAGAGCAAATGTTTTCCGTTTCAACCCTCGCAGCAATTTAGAGACTAACCAGAGTTTGTAATGGTTGTTCAAGGAGCTTCTTAAAAGCCTCTAAAAATTTTCATGATAATTCTATCCCACCAAGAATAGTTAAGTCAACCATGCAGAAATATTCATTGATTTACTTTCCTAAAGCAAGACCACATACCGTTAGCATCCAAGTTGCGTTCTCAACTTCCTGTGGATTTGATTTGACATATCTATGGTTGAAAGTACATCCATCATGCATGTCGACCTTGTGATCATCCTTAAGATGTGAAACAAGGGTTGGGATGTCACCCGTAACAGAGCATTCGGATCCAGCATAAGGGCAATTGTATGGACGAAATTGACAGTGTTGCTCATGCTTAAGCTTGCTATAGTACGGGAAAATATCAAGACAACCTAAACTCTGGTATCTGCAGGGGAGTTCCAATGACTCGGCAACTTTCTCCAAAGCCAAACACCTTATATTACCAAGCTCTTGGCGACAAGTTGGGCAAGAATTATGCACCCTGATTTTGCAGTTTGAACACAAGGTGTGACCATTTGGACACTACAAAAGGAGAATATGGATATGAGAATTGAAAATCCATACAGGGCAAGAATAACCTCGTCATTAACAATAAAAGGGAGAAATTAACTTAAGTTTTGATGTGGTTGACTTTTGCAAAGAACAAGCCATAAAGTTCTGTGGCTCACATATGATATTGTTTATATAGCCAATGGCCCAAGTTTTCCTAGTTCATCCCATTTTGATTCCAAATCACACCAGAAATCAACTAAACAGATAAGCAAAATAATACCAAGATATCAGCATAGCTATGAAAATAAATTAATATTAGGATTAAAATAAAAATAAAAGAAAGGAAAGCTTAGAACTGGTATTCTAGCCAATCAAACTAACCATAAATTATTGTTTTCCCCAAAAACTTAATGAAAATAAAACAAAAGGTAAAAGGTCTATCAAGTATCTACTTTGATGGTTTTCATATTAGCTACATAATGAACCAAATCTTAGAGATCACTTTTCTTTTCACAAATATTCAACAATCTTGACATATCATGGAGACACCGTTATGCTTAAAAAGCCCCTTAAAGTCAACAGTTTTTATAATAATTTAACAGGCAACATAAGGTCTCTAAAATGAATGCTCAGCAAACATATGACAATTACAAGTATAATTCCAAACGGTATGATAAAGATAACATAAAGAATGCCAGGTGTAAAGAGTTGCCCCCAAAAAAAAGTGTTGCTTGAATATTGTAAAATGTATGATCACCGTAATTCTTAAAGAAAAAGTCAACATAAGTAGAGCCATAAGATTCCACTTGTGGGAAATGTACAAATATACCTGATGAATTGGGGGGTACATCAAGCTTGTACAGACTGGGCACTCTAGAAGTTCATGCACACCATTTGTCGAATATAGTCCAAGCTTTCCACCTAAACCATGAGGAGTCTTAGTACGTGCACTTGTAGACTCTGATTTTGCCGTTGCTATGCCATAGTCTGAAACTCTGTGATGGGATTCAAGAACTTCCTTGCAAGCACTTCCACCAGGAGCCATAGATAATTGAAATCTACAGATATTTCTAGTTCAGAGAACAAGGTTGAAAATATAATCAACTGAGAGATTATTTTACTTCATTCCTCCACTGTGTCAAAACTGTCAAACATGTTGAACGAAAAACAAATGAGAATAAAGAAGACTAATTTGAAAATTATGCTATGCAGAACCTAATGTTAAATTTGGTTTAAAGCCAAGAGGAAATGAAAGATTAGCACAAGCTTAAGAAAATATAATTAGTAATAGAAAACAGAAGTATATGTGGACAATATTGGGTTAGATAATTGTCTGGTTGCGGGGAGATTTCTTGAATCTTATTGTGGTTTATACATGTCTATATCACTTAACCAGATGAAACACTGAATTGTTGTCTAAAGAGATGGGTGAGAAATGGACATAGCTGTATACCATCAATAACGCGCACTAAACCGATACTGATGTCTGATAGTTTCTTAGAAAATAGAATTAATATACTACACTGATAAAATCCAACTGGAAATCATTATCTAGAAGTTAAGAAAGTTTTTGTATCTTCAGTGACATCATTTTAGATGAATTCGAATTCTCCATGGTTATGCTTAGTATAACTTTCCATGAACAAATAGAGGATTTCATGCATAGTCCACCCCAAAACTATAATTCTAACAGGTTATCATTAACTTGAATGACAAGAAGAAAGGACTGAAGTGGAAAAACATCATGACCCTAAGAAGAATTGAGCCCCGCATATGAGGAGCAATCATGCCCCAGATACAAATTATTACGATATCATGTAGGCTCAAAACAAAGGGAGAAGTAAACCGAGACCATAACAATTGACCATAGAGGCATGGAGTATGAGAAGAATACAATTTCATAAGTAATAATGGACCGTAAAAAACACTTTAAAGGAATTCTGTTTAACTAAAACATAATTTTCAGTTTAATATCTCCCATCATATAAGCAATGTAGTTTAAGCATATGCAGCAAAATCAGGAAGAACACAGAGCCTTACTAAAACGAAACATTTTTCTATTGTACAAACCATTGAAGGAATTAAATTCACAAAACAGAGAGAAAGATCAAATCTCATTTCGCGTTGACAAATGACTAACCAGTAACCACCTCTCTCTCTCGAGAGGACCCTAAAAGACAAAAAATTGAAATATTAGAGCGGCAATTGAAATCCAGTTTAACTGATTATCAAGTCACCATTTATTAACAAAACAAAAACTAGGTCACCCATAAACTACTTTACCCAGAATCTCGCAAATTTAAGTAAATAAAGAAAGAACACACGAGATCAAAGAGGTGAAATCCATCAAATTCAAATCCCATTTAAATTTTCACCCACAAAACAATAAGAAGCAAATGAAAAAGGTCGTCTCCTAAAAAGGACCCTTCCCACCGACATAAACAATGAACAATGCAACAAAATCAGGCACAATGAAATATAATTAGAGAATAAAAAATTCAGGGAAAATAAAAAGAAAAATGAAAACCCTTACTTGGAGCCTCCAAAACCATTACTAATCAAAATAAAAAACAAAACCATAACAAGAGACCAAAAACCCAGATGCCCAGTTGAGGATTCCAATTCAAATGTCTCCAGAACCCATAAATTCAAACAACAAAAAACGGGGATTCGCACCAACATAGCAAAGAATCCAATAAAAATCCAAGGAAAGAAACAAAAACAAAGACAATTCAAGCAACGACTCGTGGCCCTAAACCGTATTACCCGGATATCGAAATCGAAGGAAAAGAGACTCCACCTCTTGTTTGTATGGGCTCTGGCTAAAGCCATTAATGGCATTTGTTGTCTATGGCTTCATTGATTCTTTCGTTTACTTGTTTTATTTCCATTGTTTTAAATTTTATATATTTTTACTGTTTTTTTAAATATATAATAATTTTCTCTCTCTCTCTCTCTCTCTCTCTCTCTCTCTCTCTCTCTCTCTCTCTGCTTTTAGGCTTTTGTGGAGTCACCGTGGACCAATGCCTCCCCCTTTAAGTTCCCGCACGCAACATTTGAATATATGGATTAATTTTTTTATTTTTTATTGTAAAAAACTACCGAGAAGATTAACCCATTTTTAGTTCAATGGAATAAAATTAATCCCTTTTAATTTTATATTTTGTTGATTAAAAAGTAAAAAATAATACTAAGAAAATTAACCCATGTTTAATTTAATGTAATAAAATAAAATTAAAATTAATTTCTTTTAATTTTATGTTTTGTCGACAAAAAAGTAAAAAATAAAATGAAATCGATTTTAAAAAAAATATATATCAAAATTCTTCCTCCTTTTAAAGAATCATGATTTTATTCTATCTTAAATTTTTTTCTAATTTTACCCTAACTTCAAATATAACTCTAAATCCCAAAATCTTAAACCATATTTAAAAAAATAATAATTTTAACTTTAAAACTTAACCCACAAATATAACCCTAAAACCCCAAATCTAAAATCCCAAAATCATAAACATTATTTAGAAAAATGCTAATTTTAATCATAAATCTTAACCAACAAATATAACCTTAAACTCTATTTAGAAAAATAATAATTTTAACTCTAAACCTTAACCCATAAATATAACTCTAAACCCTGCATCTTAAAGCTCAAATCCTAAAACCTAAAACACAAAATCCTAAATCTCTAAATCCTAAATCACAGACCTCAAAACCCTAGATCATATTTAGAAAAATAATGATTTAAATAATATATTTTGTCTCACGAAAAAATAATAATTAAATGATATTATTTAAACTTAAATAAATATAGAGGTATTAAGATACTATATAATATTTTTTATTTAATTTTAATTGTAAATCAAACACTATAATAATGATTCATTTTTTGATTCAAATACTTAAACAAAACAAAACTGTTTTATTTACATATCATTCAATTCTTATTCTGTGAATCGTTTTTAAACATGTTGATAATTAATTTTATTGTTATCATAATATATATATATATATATATATATATATATATATTATTTTAATAATAATAATTTAAATTATGTGAATATGTTACCGTACGTTAAAAATAAAAACAAAACAAAATGGCCGTTGACGTTTACTTTAAAAAAAAATGAGCGTATGGACGTAGTGTTAGAAATTTGCCTCGTTTTCAATTTTCAAATCTTTCTTGTTTAAAAAGGAAAAAAATCAAATTTTTCTTAACAAAAATAAAACCTCTTTAGCTTTTATATGATTTTTTAATCTTTTTAAAAAATATATACCTTTTACATTATAAATATATATATATATATATATATATATATATATATATATTTTATTATATTTTTAAATATATATCAAAATTTAAATATATATTTTTTATATTATAATAAATGTATGTTCACTGGTTGAAAAAATATTAAAAATAAAATTTTATATATGGAATTAAATAAAAAAAATACAAATGATAAAATAGTAACATGGAAGATTCGTATATTTTAATTTAAGTTATATATTTGAATCACATAAAATAATATTTGTTAAAAAAATTCAAATCTTTATAATTAGGAAATTTATTTTGAAAAAATAATTCATTAATTCTAAATGAAATTTACATATAGAATAATTAAAATAAAAAAAATAAAAAAGAGACGTGAAAATAGAGAAAACATGTATTTTTGAAGATTAATTATATTTTATGTCCAAAATATATAGAATAATTTTTAGAAACGTTCAAAACGTTTAAATTATTACAATTATATTCACATAAAAATATCCAAAAATTAAATTTCATTAATTTTTTAAACAAAAATCAAACATGTGCGTTGCACATGTATTTTCTTGATTTTATGTAAAATCAAGCTTAAGAATTTCCTATTTCAAATAGCTGTTGTTCCTTTTATTTCGTCGGAAAATAAATTCCCCTGATGCTCAAGTTCACACCATAACTGCCACGTTTCACTTTAATAAGTCTGATATTGAGAGCCTTGTAGATAAGATCATATTTGGAGGTAAACTTTGCCTAAGAATCTCGAATCATACGTCAATGTTACTCTTTTTGTTTTTAAACTTGATATTATCTTTATAATTTCAAGAACATGTATGTACAATAGATATGCCTCATTTTTGTTAGAAAAATTAACTTCAAATAACTTTTTAATATTTTTTATTACCTCATGTGTTTTTAACATAAGTGTAACGATTCATATGTTTTCGATATTTTTAAAAATTATATCATATATTTTAGACATAAAATATAATTAATATTTTTTTATGAAAGAAAAATATTTTTTTTTTCAAATTATCCACACTTCCATGTAAGTTACGATGTAATTGATTCTTATTAATAAATAATAATATTATTACTTTAACGTTCAATTAAACTTTATGTATTACTTATACATACAATAATTTAATTATAATTAATATGAATGTGAATTATATTGAGAAATTATCCAAATAATATGTTGATAAAAAATTAATAATGATATTTTAAATTTAATGCTAATAGCATGATTAATATGATATTATATAGGATATTTTGAATTTTGATGTATTACTAAAAATTGATGCTTAAATTTTTTTAAATATTATGAATTAAAATATTTAAGATCATGAGGTATCAAGT
This sequence comes from Hippophae gyantsensis, assembly GCA_030763125.1. NCBI lineage: Eukaryota > Viridiplantae > Streptophyta > Magnoliopsida > Rosales > Elaeagnaceae > Hippophae > Hippophae gyantsensis. Next base: position 23,164,287 of record CM061031.1, read on the forward strand.
TTAGAAGTGAACTTCTAAGCGACATAATGACTTAAGTATTTTAAAGATAGGTAGATATGATCTCATTATAAGATAATCAATATGTTCTTATGTGAGTATAAATCAAAGGTGATTGCACGATTGAAATATCGATACGTATAAGTTAAAATGCCTATAAATATGAATCTATATATTCATTGTAAACGATATTCTTATCTTTTTAATATTATCTCTAAAAATCTTATAACAATTGTAATTTTTTAAACAAATTATATGTATTTTTTGTATATAAAATTTATATAATTAAATTGATTTCAAAATAATATGTCAGTTATATACAACGTATATATTTAAGATATGTATGGTATATAATTTAAAATATATATATTAAATATATATAGTAAACATTAACTTTTTATTTTAAAATTAATTTAATTATATACAAATTAAAATGTCTCTCGCAGTAAAAAAGAAGAAGTATTTTTAATGTTTATTAAGACCCGATTTAAAGCTATATTCCTTTCTAGAAATAAGTCTTTTCTTAAATAAATATTTTTAAAAGTATTTTTATAAAATTGATTTGCATCTAAATGTCCTCATAGTTTGCATTTAAACATATATATTATATTATACTATCCACTATACATATCGGACATTTATTAAATTAAAAGTTGAAATAAAATTTTATGGTTAATATTGACTTTAGAACTTACAAAGACCTGTTTGAATAGCACACGGTTTGCAAATTCGTTTTTCACCATGCGTTGACTTAGATGCTGAATCCATCACAATTTAGTTAAGTTTTTTCATCACATTCTCTGGTTAATTCATTTAATAGTATCATAATTAATAAAATAAGATATAAATATTATCTACACGTATATACGTGCATATATAATATATTTATTTATATAAAAATATTTTAAAAATTTAATATAAAATATATAATATTATTAAAAATTCAGTTTTAACTTAATTCAATAAGATCTCGTTGAGTTAAGTATTATCTAAGATTATAAGTAATATTATTACCGAACTTCTGATCGATGTGAGACTATAACTTAACCCAATAAAATCATGAGATATTATTGAGTTAAGTTAAAGTTAATTTTTAACATGATATCAAAGTTGATCTTGATTTGATCGATGATTTAGACTTTGTCTTTAATAGTCTTATTGGAGTTTTGTGAGACTACTTCTGTTCGTGTGGAGGAGATTGTTAAGTTTCTTTCGATCCCACATCGATCAAGGATTCGATAACAATGTTATTTATAAATTTAGTTAACATGTAACTTATTTGGTTAAGTTAAACATGAGTTTTTAACAAGTATGATTCATTTAATTTTAAAAAATACATTACTAAAAATATGATAATAAGATATATATATATATATAATAAAAATATTAATAATATTAATAATTTTTTTAATTTTTTAATAATAATATAAAATATCAATAATAAATTTAAACACTGTTTATTAAGTATCACTTAATATATATATATATAAGCACGGCTTAATTTTCTAGGTTTTGGATGAGATAAGAAGAGATGTCAAGGAGTTACACTAACCAATTAAATCTTAATAGATTTATAATTTTTTTGGTCAATCATTAATTCAAAATTTAACAATTGTGTTAAATTTTTCATATTCATTAATAATAAATTTTTTGTTTTTGCATAATCCTAATTTTTTCGATTAATAAGTTAACAGAGAAAACTTCGGACAGCACATAAGCTTAACTTGTAAACTTGTTTTTGTGGTTCATTTAATTACTTCTTTTATTTTAATCTATAAAATTAAACATTATTAAATATCATTTAATTTAAAAATATATATTTCGAACCTATGAATACTATAAAAACACTTGTCTGTTTGGATTTTTTATTGACAACATTGCACTTGATCTTAAGATGACTAGTACAGTGAATGTATGTTGTAATAAGAAAAATGTTAAATGCATATAAAATTGCATCATATGGTAAAAAAAAATTAAAAACTAAATAATTTGTTTACAAAATTATTTTACCACATAATATATTATAATTAATATATCTATATAAATTTATGTGTTTTCAAACTCTATAGTTTCAATAAACTCTCTCTTCTAGATATGTAATTTCGAGCATTCAACAATACAAAAATGGAAACTATTATCACATAGGATTTTATTAATCAAAAATAGTTTAATATTACAAACCCTCTTTCTTTCTTTTTAAGAAGATGACATTTTGTTTAATGCAAAGTAAGAAACATTTCAAAATTCTCAAACTATTATATATATGTTGAGTTCATCAATAGCTTTTTAAATACTACACTTTATCCCAAATAGTAAAGCTATTCCAAAGGGAGCTTATAACCAATAACCCAAACCTGTGTCCCTAAGAATGTTACTATGCAACAATACCCCATAACGAAACAAAAAGGCAAGCAAGCTAGCACACAATGCAACACCATATCATACTACATATTAGATATAAGAAAAGTATACCCTACCAAAAATTAAAAATATAGAACCAAAAAACATCAAATGGACACCAACAATAACCAATTATCAAAATAAAAACTAAGACGAATTTAACATATTAATCATCAGATAAGGATGTTAAGCTATCACACGAACTTAATCTCTTAAACATAATCACATCATTAATAACAATATGTAAAATGGAGACGTCTTGTAGTTAGGAATGTTAATGGAGGTGAAACAAGATTGAAAGTGCTTTACTTAAAATCGAAAATAAAATTTACATTATACTTAAAATTGAAAACCATAATATAATTTCGAAGAATTATTATATATAATTATTATTTGTTTGGAGTTTCAAAAACCAAATTTTAATTCTTTTTAATTTAAAATGATTCAAAACTATTCAATTTAATAAAAAATATCAAATTAAAAATAATAATATGTTATTTATATTTAATATGTTTTGTTTTATTTTTCTCATAAATATTAAAATATGTGTTTTTATCCGTACAAATATACAAAATATAATAATTTATAAAATATAAAATTATATTTTTGGATACAAGAATCAAATTATCTCAACTTTTGAACTAAAATCAAACCAAAATTTTTAAATAAAATTATAATTAAATTCAAAAATTAATCTAAAATTTATCATCTAAAATCTTACATGTTTTGATATTATCCTCAATTACTCGAACCCGTGAGGAATTTGACATCCCTACTTCTAGCATCATTTTAACTAAGGGTGTACATATATTCTCAAAAACCCACCAAATGACTTAATATAAGACTAAATCAACTTATTTGGATTAGTTAAAGGGTTTTATTCTAATATAATAAATTTTATTAAAGTTATAATTTAGTATAATATTTTTTTATTTAAGCAGATTAACTTCATAAAATTTTTAAAAAATAATTAACCTAAACAAGATTAGTTCATTAACTATAATAAAGATACAATTTAGTATAATAATTTTGTTGATTAAACAGAATAATGATACTAATTTTTTAGATTTATTTGAAATTTTTATGAAATTAGTGTCCTTATTTTACTTAACTAACAAAATTATTATACTAAACTATACTTTTATTATAATCAATGTATTAATTTTACTTAAGTCTACTTTATTTTTTAAACCAAAACTAAGTCATATTTCTTTATTTTTATAAAAAAGAGAATTGATTTTGTTTTAAAGTTTTTCTTTTAGACATTTTTATTTTAAAACATATTTTCAATCTAATTAAAATTTAAACATAAATTATATTATTAATAATTTTTATTTAATACAAAATTATTATTATTATTATATATTTATGATTAAATAATATTTATCATTAATTTATACTAATTTTATATTTGATAATCTCATTTATGTTTATTAGAGATTATTTTAACGGGAGAGATAAAGTAGAATTTTTATATTATTATATTATCATTTAGTTTTTAAAATTTTAAAAAATGTTTTTCAGTCACCTAGTTTTGAAAAAAATAGATGAATTAAAGATAAATAATATTATTTTAATGATTTTATTATTTAAAATATTATTTTTATTATCAAGTTATTAAAACATAATAAAATACGAGTTATTAACAAAAATAAAAGTAAAAATTAATACGAAAATAATTTATAAAAATCAACAATAATAATATTCTAACATAAAATTATTTAAATACATATTTATTTTCAAAAAATAATAAAATATTAAAATAATAATAATAATAATAATCAAATATTAAAGTAAATATTTTGTGAAAATATTTCACATTAATTATTATTTTATTATTATTAAATGATCAAATTTTAATCATTTTATAATTAAGAATAATATTTTAATAAAAAATATTAAAATAACATTAAGGAAGTCCTATTTTACTAAAATTGATGTATTAATTTTTTTTTTAAATATGATAGGTACATACTAAAATTTAACCTGAATTATTTAAATGATATTTTTTATTTTAATTTAATATATTTTTAATTATATCCGTAGAAATTAATACGAATTACAATTAAGGAGGGTATATATTATGTCGTGTTCTTATTATAATTTTTTTGTGTTATATGTATTATATTTTAAAAATAATTGTATTAAATTTTCATATTAGTTAACATATAAAAAAAATTTAATAAAACTTTTTAAAAATAAAAAAAAATATTTATTAATTCTTACTAAATTTTTCATATCATATTTCCAGTTATATTCTATAAAATCTTCGAAGCACGTGTCTGGATCCTTAAAGACACAGGCCCGCCCAACCAGATTGGATAATTTTAACTTTCTAGACCCTTCGAAACTCAGAACCCTCTAGAGCCCTAACCTTCCCTTGACTCCTTATTTCTCGCCAAACTGTTCCACTCATTTCGATCTCTTTCCCTCAACAATTCGCAGCTCAGCATTTCAATCACTTTCCACAACTTTTTGAGCTCTGCCTATTGCCATTTCTCTCTCTTAACCTCTTGAACTTCGACAATGGCCAAGTATGGAGAGGGCGACAAGCGATGGATCGTAGAAGACAGACCAGATGGAACCAACGTTCATAACTGGCACTGGGCCGAGACTGATTGTATCGAATGGTCTCGTAACCTTCTCACCAAGCTTCTCACTGACCTCAATGTTCTTGACGGCGAAGGCAATCTCTTCATCAAGATCAAGAAGGTCGACAAGGTTGAAGGAGAAGCCTATGTCAATATTCGCAAGGGAAAGATCATACCCGGATACGAAATCAGCGTTAAGATCTCTTGGGAAGGTGAGGCTAAAGACCCAGATGGTAAATCTTTGCTTAAAGTTGATGGGCTTGTTGAGATTCCATATATCGCCGACGAAAATGCCGACGAGGACCCAGAAGTTAAAATTTCGGTGAAAGACGAGGGGCACATTGGGAAGATATTGAAGGAAGCTATGATGGTTAAAGGAAAGCCTTTGATTTTGGAGAAGGTTAGGGTTTATGTGGAGACTATGGCAAAGGGTGGACCTGCAAAGGATGAATTGGAAACCAAGAAGGGTGCCCCAAAAAGTGAGAAGTCGGTTAACGTTGTTGCTTCTTCAGCTCCGATTGTTAAGGAGACTAAAGTGGAGAAGAAAGAAGTTAAAAAGGAGAGTAAGAAAGGGTTTAAGACGATAGCATTGACAGAGAAGTTTAGTTGTAGAGCTAGGGATATGTTTGAGATATTGATGGATGAGAATAGATGGAAAGGATTTACGCAGAGCAATGCTAGGATAAGTAAGGAGGTTGGTGGGGAGATTAGTGTATTTGATGGGTCAGTTACAGGTAAGAATTTGGAGTTGCAGGAGGGGAAGCTGATTTTGCAAAAGTGGCGATTTGGGAGCTGGCCGGATGGAATTGATTCAACGGTTAGCTCTATTTTTGATCCGAATGCATTTGTTTGGTTGGTTGGTTTGATTTGTTTTATATGAGCAAGTTGAGTTATTTTTGTTTGAACTCTGCAGGTTCGAATTACTCTTGATGAGCCTGAGCCTGGTCTCACAGTTGTTAAGCTGACTCATACTGATATACCCGAGGAAGACAGGTATGTGATTTGTTAGCTAGCTAGCTAGCTAGTTAATGTCCATTTCAAAGCCCTTCGAACTATTTACCATTTAGGTGTTTGACATTAGTTAGGATTCTTTTGGAAGTGTTTCTCATTTTAGTTGAAAGTGATTTTTAATGGTACAGAGCACTTAAGGTGTTTGGCAATTTTCAAGAGAAGTGCTCGAGAAGCACTATTAATGCCTTTAAGAGATAGTAATACTTATTTTGTAATAAGTAGTTTTAGATGTATGTTTCCTTTTTAAAATAATTATTAAAGTATCATTTAAAATCACTTTTAACATTTTTTATCCCAAACACTAAGTGCTTGTTTTAAAATCACTTTTAACTAAACAATTCATTTTAAATCACTCCTCTTGAAATCACTTCTAAAAGAAGCACATTAAAATGAGCCCTGATACATTTTAGTAATAATTTTAGGGTTAGATGCTTCTCAAAATTTACTTCTATTAGATATTGCCAAATACCTTTAAAAGTTCTTTAATCTATTTAAAAGCACCTTTTCAACCAAAAGGTAAGCAGTTTCGGCCAGGTCTTCATTTGTTTGTATTTCTTAGATCTTGACAAATTCCTTAAAAATCACTTTAATCTATTTGAAAACACTTTGTCAACCAAAGGAAAGCGATTTCAGGCTGTCCTTAGTTTGTTTGTATGTTTCTTTTGCTTATTTATATTGAATGAGTTAATTCCACTCTTTATGGAAATGCAGATACGGAAATGCGACTGTGGTGGAGAACACAGAGAGGGGATGGCGGGATCTTATCTTCCACAGAATACGAGCAGTTTTTGGTTTTGGAATTTAAGATCATTTTCTGATAGTTCTTTCCTTGCAAGTTTGGATTATTTGTCATTTTACATCTCCTTCATCAATGAAACACGAAAATGTGGGAATTTTCTATATAATCTGAATGTTCTTATATTTTAAGTTGAATACTCTTTCAAACTGGAATGTTGGCCTATCTGTTCACAAGTTCCAAAATCCATCATCCAACCTTTTTGTGTTGATTGCTTTTTATCTGGTTTACATTGAGTTTTAGAATATAGCTTTATCCTAATAGGTATATGTTAGTGTGTCAAAGAAAGTGTCACATTGATTAGAAAAGATACTAGTACGTATAAGTAGTATGAGTATTTTTTTAAGACGCTTATTTACTATAATCTCTTTACATGCATGGTTTCTTTGGGAATTAGTTTTTATGGTGTCTGAATGCACATCTGAAGTTTAGCCTTGAGTTAGATTATGATTTGTGTAAAGCTGATCACCTATATTCGGTACTAGGTTGTTTATCCATGGGACATCTGGTATTGAAGACATTTGAAGTTTAGTCTTGAATTAGAATTTGAATCATGGACGATTTATGTTATGGAACGAAGTTTAGGGTTTAGGACAATGCGAGACAACTCAATAGAGGAGGATGAGAGTCAAGCTGAGATATACATATTATGCAGAAAAGTTTTAAGTTTGTAGAACTTGGATACAATATTTTAATTTTTTAATAATATTAAAATATATTTAAAATTAAATTGACAAATACGAACATGTATAAATTGCACAAACAGTCACTACTACATTCCGGTGACTATTTTGATTGCAACACGGAGGGAGTTATGCTTTTGCTCAACTCCATAAAAAGTGCTTTTGGATCACTCAGGAAAAGTAATATTGCTATCGACTGAAATCATACTAATGGTCCCTCTGCTTATGTTAAAAGAAAGAATTTACGCTAAAAAAAATTTGTTTGGTTATGAAGTATTTTTACTGCCAAAGACATTTTCTGAATCTTATAAGCATAAATAAATAGAGCTTAAGCATATCAAGTTGGGAAATATTGATAAATTATTAAAAATAGGATATTATATTAATTTTGTTATTAGTTTTAAAGGTGTTATTTTTTATTATTTTTAATATTTTTTGAAATGTTAATAATTTTATCCCAACTTAGTCAATTTTGTTACTAGTTTTATAGATGTTTAAGCTGGATTACAGTTTTAATGTTTAATAACATCTAATTGAACAGTTAAATATTTATTATAACATTATTTTTTATCGTTTTAAGATTTAGGATATTTTTTTTATATAATATATTAAAAAGAGGTTCTCTGTTATTAAATAGGAAAAAATTATCATAAATATTTTGTGGGTTAAAAAAGTACATTTTGTTCTCCAACAGAAGGTGCTTGAAGTAGTATATGTACAACTTTAAGTATTCCTCCTAATAAGCTTCAAGCTTCATTGAATTATGAAGAGAGAAACTATGAACAATGAAGAAAATAGGCATGAATTGAAATTAGCAAAGACAATAATATTAGACAAACTTTTGTATCATTTCTCTCACTTCATCAATCACAAGCCACGCTTTATGTCCTCCAATAACTTCTGCTTTCATCTCCCCATCTTTCCATAGCTGCAATATAATTTACATGCTTGTATCATTATCAGACATGGTCAACTCAAATTTGGTCTGCTCAAAGTCATAGAGATTAACACACCTGAATTGTAGGCATTTTCTGAACCGAGCATAGATTGAAAAGAGAAGAAGAAAGAAGAAGTTAAAACGTTAGTGAAGGTGGGCAAGAAAGAGAAGAATCAAAAGAACATCAAGTGGTATATGGGAATGTTAATTATGTTAGGTTTGTTTTTGAGACTACCTTATAAATCACTTCTAACAACGAAAATAAAATAAAAAAAAACACTAAAAATTTATAACATTAATAACATTTAATAATATTAAACGGTGTTTAATTATACGATATTGAATATTGAAGAAATCTAAATGATATTAATTCTATTTAAATAACATCTAATTATCTAAAATAACATTCGTAAGACTCATAAAAACAAAAATACCACCCTTGTCTTGTATCGAAATATATATGAGTTAGTGTTAAAGTGCGTTATTTTTAATGTTATGAGTTTTAAAAGTATTAGTTTATAGTGTTAACAAAACATGTTTCTGACAATAAAAAAAATAGTTTAGAATCTTACACGAAAAAAGTTCATTATATTCCACAGTTTTCTAACTAAAAGTGCTTGATCTGAAATCAGTTTTAACACAAACATAATCCAATGAATCCTTTTACTTACAGCAATATTGGCACGCTTCACTAAAGCTTGAGGCACCTTATTGACATCTACATAGTAGAACTTCATTCTGTCACTCAAAAAAGGAAAGAGTCAAATATATAAAAATTCATCTATAGTAGGAAATAGAAATGGTACATAAAACTATAAACCACTATTGGTTGAAATTGGAATAGCAGTGAATTACCAGTAAATGCTTGGTTTGTATATACAAACCAATTTCAATGAACATCTAACATGTGTATAACATAAGAGAGACAGAGACAGAGACAGAAAATTTACTTGGTATCAAATTCAGCAGCCAATTTCTCCAACTTAGGCTTCAAATAAATGCATTTCCGGCACCAAGAAGCCATCCTGTGTTTAATTAAATACATCAAAACCACACTCCAACGACATCATAATATAATTTTCTAATACGTAGAATTTCAATATCGAATAGACGTAAATAATGGTAATTTAATTTGAATGCTAGTTAAAATATCGAATATAAATTGTACATTAGGTATATAATTTTTGTAATTACAAACTCTAAGAATATAATTTTTATAATTACGAGTTTTAGAATGTTATTTTGGTTGCTTACTAATATTTTTATTTAAAATAAAGTATACAAATAAAGAAAGAGATTAAGGAATTGAAATAGTACCAATCAATGAGAATGGGCTGAGAAAGCTCTTGGGCATTTTGTAAAATTTGATCAAGATGATCACAGTCCTTAATTGGCTCCATCTCAACCATTGTGGGTCTTGATGAATCAAACCAAGACACCTTTGCTCTAAACTGAAGATCTCTTCCTCTTGATACCTTCTTGCAATCTCTGTTTCTTTGATAATCAACCCAATAAAACCCAGAAGTTGCTTTTGGCAAAAACACAGAGCTTCCCCAATTCAACAAGTAGTGAGCTTGTGGTTGTTGATCTTTAAGATATTGAACTTCTCTAGACAGAACATGAGAGTTTGCTGCTAGAACTGACATTTTATCTTTCTATGAACAAAAGGGCTTTTCACTTTGTTACAATACAAGTGAGCTCAAACACACATATTCGTAATTGGGTACTAATTAAAATGGTGGTAATTTCAAAAGTTTAATTTTGAAAGTAGAAATATTTGAGCTATTTTGAGTTCAAATGTGTTTGATTCTTCAACTCTCACTGTTTGGGTTTTTGTTCTAGTTGTTTCGAAAAAGGAGATAGAGGTAAAGCTTATCCTAAAGGTGAGTTGGAGATCCATAAGGGGTCAACTTCTCACTAGCCACTAGGTGTCAATTTTGGCCGTCATCGAATTCACTGATAGTTTATGAATTTTTTTCTTTCTTTCTCATATATTATTTTAATGCTGTTTTGTATTTCTTAATTTTCAAATTTTAATCCCTTATTTTTTCTATTAATTTTAATCATTTATTTTTAATTTTTACATATTTAATCTAAAATTTAAAAATAATTTAAAATTAAACTTTATAAGTATTAGAATTAATTTTGTACATCTCACGTAACAATTAAAAAACATTTTCGATCATCAATAGGCTTATAGGTTAAGTCTAATAAATAACTAATCATCTTATAATTGTAAAAAATAATTATCATAAATGGATAAAAATTCAATGATTATTTTTTAATTATCTTAAAAAAATAAATACTCAAAATGTTATCATTTAATTATCTTAAAAAATAATTAAGGATATATATCTATAAAAGATAAATGTCTATAATATATGTGTCTACAAAACTCCAACAATTAAATCCTAATTAGATAGGGATAACTATAAGGTTATTTAAGGTTATTTGCTTATCCTATAAATATTTACACGGATATAACATAAATATATCTTATATCTTTAAATCACTTGATCTCAAAATAGTTTTTATATAATTATTAGAGTAAGACTCTAGATCTCGTCTATCCTTATTACTGACTTAAATATTAGAGCGTCAAATACCATCATCATAAAGATAGTTTAAGGTCTTAACAATTTTTTCATCTCGTAAATTTTACGTAAAACATTACAAAAAGTATAAAAAAAAAGTGTAATTTTTTTTAAAAAAGGATTAAATTGTAAGAAAAATTAATGGATATTTTCAAATTATAAAAAAATAATAAAGAGATTAAAGTGTACAATATAAAAATATCAAAATTATATCATTTAGTTAATTTTTCATAAAAACATTTACTTTTTTTTAAAATAAAGTATTTAATTTTTTCGTTAGTTTATACGATATATTATAATTCTTCTTACTACTCCAACCAAAATTATATATGTATACAAGAATAAACATTAATAATTAATTTTTTAAAAATATTTTAATATGTACATATATTTTAATATTTTAAGAAGAATAATATTAGCAAAGTAAACTCTCTTTTTTCCAACAATGTATTAACAAAATAAACTCCTTTAATAATATTAAGTATTTTATTCAATGTGCTTAGCTTAAATTTTTTAAAAATTTAAAACACAATATAAATTATATAAGAAAATATATGTTATTATTGAAATTTAAAATATATTTTTGTATAAAATTATTTTATGCATGATTTAGACTTTTATATAATACTAATCAAACTCACGTGTTTTGTACTTGTTAATTTATTACTTAATTGATAAAAAATAATACTTATAATAATTAATTAAGAAAAAATTGTTCGTTATTCAAGATAAACAATCTTATATAAAAAATAAAATATTATATATTTTTAATATTTTAATAACTAATAATTTATTACTTATTTGATAAAAAAAATTAAGATAATTAACTTAAAAATAATAATTGTTTATGTTATTGTTACTTATAAACAAAATTATAAAAAAATAACTATAATTTAAATTATTGTTGATATTTTAATTACTAATAATATATTATTATTAAAGATATTAAATATAATAATAATCATATTCTGAAATATATGATCAATTTTATCTAAAAATTATAATACATAATTTAAATTTATATATAATAATAATAATAATAATAATAATAATTTTACTAAAACTAATTAATATTTATAATATAAAAAATTAGTGAATTTTGTCTAGGAAAACAATAACAAAACCGACACATATAACATTTATACAATAAAATTTTAGCTAGAATATGTTATATATTATATGTTAACATTAGTCATTGATATCCTCATTAATTCTTACATTTTTTTCCCCATTTTATAAAAATAAAAGTTAAACACTATCCAACATATATCCATCTTTAGTTAAGATTCTCTTCATTTACACCTCCTAAGACATCTCACACCCAAAAATCATCTTCATTTTTTTTATTTATATTAATTTTTAAATATTAATTATCCATTATTGTTCCTATTAATAGAAAACATGGAATTTTTTTTCATGATTTTTATTGGATATTTAGAGATCCAAATTAAAGAACCCACGGTTTTATTAAAGTTGATAAATAAAAATAAAAATAGGTTGATTATCTGGGGGCTTATAGTTTGGATTTAAAAAAAAAACTTAAATGACTTCTATGCCCTTCTCCTTCCGCTACTTCCCTATTCTCTCCCTTGAATCTGCTTGCTTTCGGCCTTCTCTCTTCGCAATGCTCTTCCTCGGACCTCGGTCTAAGCTTTAAAGTCTAAACCTTGCATATGAGACAAATGGAATGATCTGAACGAAAGTTAGCAAAAGAGAAAAAGCACTTGCTGTTAAGGAGTTGAAGAATTGCTTCTTCATATCCGGTGGGTTTTCTTTCCACTTTGGGTTCAAGTATCTGCTTCAATTAAATCAGGTTTGATTTTCATTTGAGACGAGCTCTTTTGTAATATATTTTTTTCCAATTTATTTTACCACCGTTTTTTGGCTATTACGAGATTCCCCCCTCCAATTTATAGAGCATTGACTGGGGTTAATGTTATTATTTATTTGATTTTGGTTTTGATTAGCTTTGATCATTCGAAGTATTTTAAAGAGTGCGAGTTATGAAATATTCGATTTTGCTTCTTCTTTTCATTGGCCCCATAACAGTTCGAAGTGATTTTCAATTAACCCTACGTGGGTCAGCCATTGTTAAAATTAAGCAACTTCTTTGATTCGATCTGAACTATTAACCCTCTTTCAATCAAGTTCAACTTTCCATCATTTTGTTAGATTGATAATCAGTCGTCGATCAAATCATTAGGCTTAGTGAAGATTAAGGTGTGAAATTTGAGTAGTGGGCGAAGATTCTGAAGAAGATGGTGTTAGTGTTGGCATTGGGGGATTTACACATACCTCATAGAGCTGCTGATCTCCCTGCTAAGTTCAAGTCCATGCTTGTTCCTGGAAAGATCCAACACATTATTTGTACCGGAAATCTTTGTATCAAAGTACGTATAGTAATTAAATCATGTTATTCTACGTTATATTTGTTCCATGAGCATGTGAAGCATTCAAATTTAGTTTAAGGTTGATTCCTTTTTTTTTTCTTCTTCTTCTAGTAATGCTTATTTGACATGGTTCTATGGGGTCGTCCCCACTTAACTCTGTTGAATAGTAGTAGTTGGCTTGGTTTGTTTGAGCACAACAATGTGACCTAGGGAAGTTAATAATCATTTCTTGGTTCACATATTTGCTTTCTATTTGTTGCCTCTTTGTTTTCAAGTATGTTTTAATTTAATGGGTATTTTTAAGAGGGGGTTAAAATTTGTTTGTCAGGGTTAATCGGGTTAAAATTGTCAGTTTGGGTGTAGAAGTTGGTAGCAATGACCTCTGTTTTTGGTGGTGGTCTTATGAGTTTGTTACTAGTTCCATATATTCTTTTAGATACTCGTACTAGACTACTAGTAGAAATGCATTGATTAGCTCTAATAATCAAACCTCAAGGTAGTGCCATATGATTATGGCACAGGCTAAAGTGTTGCATGCTTAGTGAGACACAACAGTTGGCTAATTGAAAATTCTGTTGAGTCTCCTTATACTGTATCTTTGTGATTGACTTTCAGTCTCCTGATATGATTGACAGGAGAAACTCGGTTCAGTTTAACATTTTTTCTGTTTGTCCAGTTGAATGAGTTTGTGCATCAAAACGATGTGAGTGCAACTGGATTTCTGTGAAAGAGTGGATTTATGTGTATTTTGGGTTGTATGAGTAATGAGTTATGACTATCTTTTCTTGTTTTTTTTTGCGAAAGCCCCTCTTTTCATATCCTCCTCCTCACTCAAACTCAAATTATTTAGACTTCGTGGATTCTTTTCGGTGAGGCATATGAAATGTCAATATACTATTCTGTTTGAACTTTTTGAGAATCCATTAAAGGTCCATTATAGTTGCCTGTTCCACACTTCTTCTTAAAGCCCTGGTTACCTGCACAAAAATTTTCTACACTAGTGGTTGATAGTTAGTGTTACTGGAAGAAGAGGGAGGGGGGGAAGGCTTAGGGTTTCTCAATATTTAATTTGGTTTGTGTTAAAAATGTGAAGAAAGATTGATAATTTCTTTTTATTTAAATCTCATACAACATAGATGTGGCTAATGCTTGTCTAGCTTATGGGATATTTGAAATAAACCTCCTCTCTCTTTTTTAGTGTTGACTTTAGGTAGTTGTTTTTTTCTTTCTATGCATATATTCCGTTCTCTAATTTCCACTTAAAGTTATATAAATTTTAAATCTTGGAGTTCAGTCATGACTAATATTCAGCAAATAGATTTACTTGCATGTTTTCAGGTGATGGTCTCTCATTGCTACTGCCTCAAGCTCAACAATGTGCATGTCTAGCAATCTATTTTTTAAATACTTACCTCAAAATAATGTCAGTGATTTGGAATCTAATCGGTGATGCTTTCAGGAGGTTCATGATTACTTGAAGACACTTTGCCCAGACCTGCATATCACTAAAGGAGAATATGATGAAGAGACAAAATATCCAGAGACGAAGACACTAACTATAGGTCAATTTAAGCTTGGATTATGTCATGGTCATCAGGTATCACTTTTTCCTTCCTAACATTTTCTTGTTTTTGTTTTTAAAACATTAAAACTATATTTAGGAATGTGTGGTTAGACCTTTTCCCCAGATGTGATCTGAATATTATTCATGGGAAAAAAGAAGTTAGATCATTGATTGAATTAATAAACAGAATTATAGTTTGGATGATAATTTTAAGCTAATATATTTGTTCTTCAATTCTAAATTGTTATTTTATTTCAACTTCTCACCTATAACACAAATCAAATTAGTGTTATTTTATTTGAAGCCATATTTGTTTTGTACTTTCTACCAACCACTAAGGTTCGCTTAACCTGCCTAGATATTGCTGGTGTTACTTTCGTCTTCCCATGCATTTCGTTCATATCTTTATCTTGTCATTTTGGTCTTCTTTGACTTTCATTATCTTTATACAGCATTATTCCCAAAAGAAGTCAATTAATTCATCAACTTTATCTTTTGAAAACTTGATCCTCTGATGAAATATTAGTTTGTTTGTTGTTCCAATATTGACTTCAAGTAGAATGTGCATTTGATGCAAATCTACCAATTACTATTCCCAACATTATTTAAGATCTTAATTTGGGAACAATGAGAAGGCATGAGGATTTTGGGGAGTAACAATACTGAGGGCAAAAGAGTCGGTTCTTTAGGCTAAAAGGGTCAAAATCTGAGGAATAATTGCTAAAACTATCTTTGCCTTCATAACAAAAGCAAAAGCATTGCAAAGATTTAGTTTCTTTATATTGTTTCCGTGTTTCATACTTTCACGGTTTCACCCAATAAAGGCTTAACTCTAGTTGCCTTTGATTGCTGAAGGTTATTCCATGGGGAGATCTCGATTCATTGGCCATGCTTCAGAGGCAGTTGGATGTAGATATCCTTGTGACAGGTCACACCCATCAGTTTACTGCCTACAAACACGAGGGCGGTGTGGTTATAAACCCGGGATCTGCAACCGGTGCCTATAGTAGCATCACTTATGATGTTAACCCAAGCTTTGTTCTCATGGACATTGATGGCCTTCGTGTTGTGGTCTATGTTTATGAGCTCATTGATGGGGAGGTTAAGGTTGACAAGATTGATTTCAAGAAAACAGCATCCAATACTCAATAGGCACTTTGAATACAAATGAATCGGTAATATTCATTGCTATAATTGTTTCTGTTTATGATGAAGTTACTCCATTATCCTTTTTCGTTCTAGGAAGTTGTTGACTTTATAGTGATTCGACAGCAGGGATATTTATCACATGTTTTTATTTGGCCTTGTCTTATAAATTTGATCGTTCTGATTCATTTGGCAACTATTGTCTTAATCTCACTTCTATGTTTGTCATGACACCTAATTTAACTGCTATTGTATATTATCTGGAAAAGGAGAGTGCCCTTATCATAGATCTCACAAATTAAAACATAAATAATTTTAAAATCAAAATGTAACCATGAAAGCCCTTACATCCCTTTCAAGAAAACTGACTTTGCAGAAGTAGGTTCTAACAATGTGTATGTAAATTGTAAAAACCTTGTTGGGTACTATGTTGGTGTGTTTCAATCAATAGCTTGGGCCTTCAATTCTTCAAGCAAAAGCAACTTATTTTTTCTGTGTACTAAATGTAATTTATTTTTCTAATAAATTTGTAAAATATCATAATTTCATTAGATATGGTAGAATTTAATTAAATAATATAGGTAATCGGTGTTGTTTTGGCTCATTAGATTAAAACAATATTACTTAGTCTCGTTATTTTAGAAAAAATGCCCCAAATAAAAATAAAATAAAATAAAATAAAATATTTTAATAAATTTTTAATATAAAAACATTCAAATAATATAATTTGTTTTTAAATTATTTACTTTTTAAAATTAAATAATTAAATAATTTCAATTATAATCTAATTGATTAAATGATAGGAAAGATATAATTTATGGATGAATTTAAATAGTTGCAATTTTGTTAAAAAGTCTTAAAAACTATTCCACTACACACCCAAATGAGAAAAAGCCTTCACAAGTTACCTTCCTATGGGAAATAAATTAAAAAAGAAGGTTGGTTTCTTTGTGAAATTGAAAGGTGAAAGATGGCTCGATTTTGAGATCGTCCCATGTTGCTAAAGAAAATGTATCCTTAAAAGTTATTAGAAAAATAATTCTTTTAAAAGCTTATATTATTAAAAGATATATCAACAATATTTTTATATTTCTATTATTATTTAAAAGCTATTGGTTTGTTTATAGTAATGTAATATGCTTAATGTTACAGGATTTTGAGCATATAATAAACATCCAAATTTTGATGTTATATTAAAAATTATTGTTAGGAAATTAAATTTATTAAATGGGTGTAACATACTTTATACATGGATTATTCATATCATAGACATGAGTAGTGGAAGTCCAGTTCTAACATGTGAGAAAACAGACTTCAAATGGGGAATTAGACTTTTCTTGTTTGCTTCATATTACAGTCTCTCACTTTATACCAGCACTAATGCATACACATGACACATGCCTCTTAATGTATTTTCCATTCTATTAATTATGTGAATACATCCATTTCTATCTCATAGAGTCACATGTTTTCTTTTCTTTTCTTTTTTGGTTTTGGCTTTTCTAGTGCATACGAGGGCACTATCAACTTAAATATAGTAGACCTTCGACGTTAAATAAACTTAACACCCAAACGGGTAATGCAATCAAATTATATTATAAGATTGGAACGTGTACGTATTTATACGATAAAACAAAGTTTTTATTTTATTTTATGAAATACTATAAAAGAAAGTCTATTACGCTGTTCGTTAATATCAAACTACTAAACTTTGATTGGCACGTGTACGTATTTTTTACTAGATTTAAGATTTCCTTAGAACCCTCAAAATTGTATCATATTTTAAAAATAATTTTAATTACAATTTAATTCAGGCATTAATTCTTTTATCAAAAGAAAAAAATCAAGTATTAATTCACATTTTATAATATAATTTTTTTAAATAATTATGTTACTTCAAATTTTAAACTTCATATATATCTAAATAAATTATATATCATTAGATAATATATACTTAAACTTTGTTAATAAATATTTTTATAATTATTAAAAATTATTATAAAATATGCTAACTTATATTTTAACTATATTCTAAAGTTATCAATATGTATAAAAATATAAGTGATATGGCCATATTATAATAAGATTAATGAGAGAAATTTATTTTTGTAGTAAATAATTTGATACTTTTTACCGGTCTAATAATGGGTTGTGTTTTAATAAAGTAGTGACAATTTTTTTTTATAAAATTATTATATTTATCTTGTATTATATATATTAAAAATATCACACAAATAATAATCTAATATTAATAAATAAGTTTTCTTAATATTAAAGTAATTATATATTAATTATTATAATATAAGATTAATTATATTTTGACTCGTTGATGGTATTAGCCGTTACTAAAACTTATTTGTAAAATAATAAAAAAAATATTTTTAAAATTTATAATTATAAAAATAATATTTTTTATATCTAACTTATGCGATTTTATTATTAAAAAATATGATATATAATTTTATATCAAATGTAGTTTAATTAAATGATATTTAACTTAAATTACAATAATTTTGATACGTTTAATTATTAAACTTTATTTAATTAAATCCATTTATTTTTATTCAGATATTATTTTTATTATTATTATTTTGGATATTTTTTTAAGTTTTGAAATCTTTTTCATATTATATCATAATATGTGTATTTTTTTCTTTTAAAAATATAAATTATATCAAAAATATCCCAAATTTTAAAATAATATCACAAATATTCCTAAATTTTTAAAAATATCATAAATATTTATAGAATTTTAAATATCCCTAAAAGTTGAAGTTAACGGTAATAAATAATAATCTTTTTTGCACATAAAAATGAAAAAAATAATAGAAAATCAATAAATACTAGAAATAAAAATACAAGACATCTTACGATGTTTATCACAAAAAATGGTAATTAGTAAAAAAATTAAAAAAATACAAAAATTAAGATTAAATATTAAAGAATGGAATGAATTTAAAGATTAATCATTATTAAGAATAAGGAAAATATTTTCAAATATATATATATAATTTATTATAGAATAAGTAATAAAAAATGATTATTAATATTACAGGCGCAAAAAATATATAATATATCACTAATTGACAAATAAATCATTATAGATAAATTATTAAAAATTCCTCAAAAAAATACAAAAAAATTAGATACATCTATTTAGTAAAAATCCAAATATTAATAAAACAACATTTTAGATAATAACTTTATATGTCAATTTTAGCAATGTGAGACAATAGCATAATAAATAAAAAATATGTTTTATTAAGAATGATTTATGAAAATCTAGGATATCAAAAATTAAAATTCATTTTGTACCCTAGGTTTCAATTAATATTAATGATAAAAACTCAAATCAAGTATTAAATTCATCTTATGAATTTGAAAGAAGAAATTTAATGAAAGAATAAAATCATCTATTTTTAGTATACTACATAGTAGGATATTCGTTAATAAATAACCATAATAATTCAATATATGGACAAAATAAATTTATAGAAATAGATAAAAAAAATTAAAAAATTGGACGAATAATAAAAATAGAAATATTAATCGACTTTAAAATACAAGAAGATAGAAACTCTTAAATATTGAATAATAATTAAATATCAAGAAAGATATAAATATAAACAAATAAGAGAAATAATAAAATCTGTTGTAATACAGGAGATATTAGGATGCTAAAAAAATATAGATGTAACATAAAATCCTACAAGAAAAAATATAAAATATATAAAATATTCAAATGATATAAATTTAAAAAATATGATTTTTAAAAATATAAGAAAAAGTATAACAAATAGCATTATAGAAAAAATATTTTAGGAAAAAAAGGTATAAGTTACAAGAAAATAAAAATTATTGACCATCACAAAAAATGTAGATGTTGGATCTATAATGAGGAATGATATTACGCAAATTAATATCCTAACTTCAACATAACAAATAATTTAAAAAAGAATTTTCATAAAAAGCAAACATCTTAAAATAAACTTTCAAGATATAATTGAAACTTAAAGAAGAATCAGATATAGAGGATATTTGTAGTATTTATCTATGACAAAAAACTGAAAGAGAAATAACTAATTAAGAATATGATTACTCTTCATTAGAAGATGAATAATTTGTATAGTATTTTAAATTGAAACATTACTTATATTAATGTATGATTTAAATTCAAAGGTTGCACTAGTTACTATTTACATAGATATAATAGCTAATATGTGTGTAGTTAGTAAATATGTAAACTATGAAAATAAGCACCAAAAAAATTGATTGTAAGAATTATTAATAATACTACAACAAATTTTAATAAAGTCTTAACAAACGGATATAATAATAGAAGGAGAAAAAAATCATATTTCTATCATATATCAACAAGAAACAATAGTTGATTTACTAATAGAAAAGAATTTTCTAAACTTATATACACCTTTTACATAATATATAGACAAAATGAATTTAAAAACACTGGATAGTGAAAAAATTTATGTGTCAAAATTAAGAAAAAATTTGATGTATGAAACCCAATTCTTATGGAACAACATAAAAGGCAAAAATGTAGTGAGATAACACAAAACAACAACAAAAACCTAATTTAAAAAACATTTTATTAGATATAAAAGATAAACAAAACTCTTTTCTTAATAAAATTCAAGAAAATATAGCTTTAACAAGTATTAAAAAAGTATTAAAAACAGTAAGTTTAAAAAATCTTTTAAATACAAAAGTAAATAAATCTAAAATGATTCCTAATATAAAAATAAGATACTCTAATAAAGTTATTTAGAGTAAAACCTATGATTTATATTCCAAAAGACATGATTAAATTTAAAAAATAAATACAAGAACTTTTGAAACTTAAAGTCATAATACTAAGTAATGTATCCCGCTTTAGTTTACCATTCTTAGTCAAAAAAATAAGTTGAAAAAAGAGAATGATAATAAACTTCAAAGTATTAAATAAAAAAATCATTAATGATAGATACCTTATTACAAATAAAGAAAAAATATCATCATTAATAAAAGGGAAAAAATATTTCTCAAATTTTAATAGTAAAAGTAAATTTTGACAAATAAGATTGGATAAACATCTTAAAGAAATTATAAAATATTTTTCGTATTTACATAAATGATATTTTAATTTTTAGTAATGAATTAAATAAATATTATTTGGATATTATTAATAATCTACAACAATGAAGGAAAGAATGCATTATACTTTCTAAGAAGAAAATAATAATTGTTTAGCAAAAAAATAAGTATTTAGAGTTAGAAATCGAAGATGGAAAACTTAATCTATAGTCCTATATACTAAATAAAATTTAAGAATTTTCTAGTGAATTAAAAGATAAAAATCAATTACAAAGATTCTCAATATGTGTAATGTATGCTGAGGCATGCATCAATAAGCTTGAAAAAATGCAAAAAGTTTCGCAAATAAAATTGAAAAAAAGATCATACTTGGAAATGAACACAATAAGATTCTTTTGTACATGGATTAGTTAAAATTATAGATAACAAATTTATCAACTTTATATCATCTAAGTTCATATGATAAAATAATAATTGAAACAAATGCTTCAAATAAAAGTAGATGACAAAGATAAAGATCTTTGTAGATATACATTAGGAATTTTCTATGGCCCAAAATTAAATTATCATAGTAATAAAAAAAAACGTAATTGTTACAAAAACTATTAAGAAATTTGCAATATAGGTAATAAGTTCAAGATTTATTATGAGAACCAATAACAAGAATTTTAGTTATTTTTAAAGATTAATATTACATGCTACTATAAACAAGAAAGATTAGTGAGATCACAATAGTGATCTAATCAATACAATTTTGATGTCAAACATCTTCTAAGAAACAAGAATAGTTTAGTTTATGCTCTTATAAGAGAATTAATACATTTAACTATTTTTGTTCTTACAAGAATGAAACACCTTAATAACAAGACCAAGATAAAAGAAAATAAGATAAGAATCCTTTTGGAACCACTACAAGTTTTATAACTATAGAAGTCTCTTATAGAGACATGAATTAAATGGAAAGAACTTAACAATTCAAGACCAACATTATATCCAAAAACTCTAAACACAAACCCATATCAGAGATTTATTCTAAGGAAGGTAAAACTTTTAAATAAGGAATTAAAATGAGAAGGAAGAACCTATTAGCTCAAAAGTGAGTAATATTTTTGAAAAGAAAAAGAAAAAACTTAATTGGGTTGAAGAATTAGAAAAAGAATATCAGAAAAATACTTATGTGGTCTATAATGGTCTAAAACCATAAGTTTACAACAACTGACTTGAAGCAAGAAAAACTAGTATCAAATTTAGTTGAATAATTCACAGAACTTTCACTAATAAAATAGAAGTTGAAGGTAGTTATGTTAACTATAGAGTACTAAAACTATTAAATGGAGATATAGTTAAAAATTAATTTACAGCATTACAACAACAACCATTGCCACTAAGAAAGTTGAAGACCCTAAGAAAAATAGTACGATCACCAGTATTATCTAGAAAGACGTCCCTCATAGAGACATTAAAGATGGTACAACCATTGGTACTATTCATTAAAACATCCACAAGAATACATTGGTCATTAAAGATGAAAAAGACCAATATAAGAATTTAAGTAAATCACAATGATTGAGTCTCTATAACTTAGCAAGAAAATATACTTAGAAACATATTGAATATATGAAATTTTACACTACAGGAAAATAATTCTCTGTAAGTAGTAAATTTAATATTTTTGAAGAAGCTTATCCAATTTTTATTTATAAAGCTTTCAATGTAGGTTTAATTGAAAACTTATATCCGGAAATTAATTTAAATAAATTAAATTATTTCCTAAAAATTTCAATAAAGTTATCAAAGATTTAGAAATAAAATGAGAGATTAGGGATTTCCAACACTAATAAAGAAATTCGAAAATCAATGTTTCTAAAAAATGAATTTAATACAAATGAGTTCTATAATCTAAAAAGACACATGCTAAGTTACATTTATCATGAATATAAAAAAATTAATAACTCTTCTAAAGTCAAGATAAATTACTCGACTGGTAAAGATATAATCATTTTCCATAAAATATAACCCTTACTGAAGAAGATGGTCAAAAATTTGTAAGTTTGAAATAAATTTTAATAGTAGTTGTATGAAAAAATTTCAAGAAACAAGAAATGTGTTTTGATTTAATGCCAAGAAAATCACTAAGATCACAAATATATTTACTACATTAAAGATCGAGAAGATGAAGATGTTTCATCGTCTATCTCATCAAAAGAAATGTCAATAGAAAATGATAAAGAAGAATAAAGATGTAAACCCACATATTCAATCAACAAATCATGTAAAAAAAAATGAAAGACTTAAGTCCAAAAGATAAAAGTAGAAAGTTAGGAGAATTATTAAAGTATAAGTAAAATAGTAGTTTTTCACTATTGTGAATAGGAATTCCTTATTTCGTAAAAGGAACCTTTATTTCCATTAGTTGGACAAGGCTTCAACAATAAAAAACTTTATAATCTAAGAAATATTTATCTAAAAATTATGAGCAACTAAGAATCTATGTTTTTAGAATCACGGGTATGTTTAATTAATTTTTAGATATTTTTGGCTTCAAAATAATTCAAATGATAAATATTTGAAGAATAGTACCTGAAGGCACTCAATTGCAACCAAAAAAGAATAAAGATTGAACATATGTATCAACCAAGATTGTGAGGGATGAAACAAAAAGAAGTTGGAAATGTGAAATTTGATGTGTGTCGCGAGGATAAAAAATTGTGTGCCTGACACAAGTGTATTGGGTCAAAATTCAAACGCATATGAAATCAATGTTATCTGACGGTGGAAAAATATATGCTACGACATCCTAAAATTTCTTGATTGTGATCTATTTTCTCCCCATCCTTTCATCGTGTATTCCACCCTGTATAAACCCCTCATCCTTTCACAGAAAAATCACCCCTAAGCTTTCTAGATACATATTAGTACTTAAGTTTTGTACATTAAATGATACAATTGAGGTATTAATTTTAATTGTATTATTTCATTTTTAGAATTAATTGTATGTACTATTTTAATGATATATTTAATTTACTGATTATTTATTAAATTAATCATGTCTGGCTAAAAATGATATAGAATATTAGTAATGTTTTATGCTTATGAATTATTAATTTAAGTAAAATATTTTAAAAAATAAATTGATCTTTATTCCTTTATTCAAGAATTCAAAGAAATTTATTATAGAAAAATATGAAAACGACATAATTTTCATAATAAATTTAAAATATGAAAGTTAGATTTAGAATTTGATTTTCTGGATCTGATTTAGAGTAATAATCTTAAATTTTAGATTTGATTATATGGATTTGATTTAGAATCATACTCTATTTGAAAGATTTTTATAAAAAATATTGTTTGAAAATATATTGACAACATATATTTGATAGTAGATATAAAAATCTAAAAATTATTTATTAGTTACATCAATTTTAAATCCAACTCTTGTTACCCTAAATGATAGTCTAAATTATATCATCTGTCTTAAGCTGTGATTAAATAATTTACTATTTTCTTATAAATAAATCATAATTTAATATTAATCAATTGGTAATCTCCACCTTAGGATATTTTAGTTAAAAAAAGAAAAAAATTCAATAATATTAATATATATTTTTAATAACCTAATTAATATGAATAAGCATAATTAATTAACTAATATATCCATAAATTCTCCATTGAATGACTAAATATCTATTTGTGTGATACTTGTTTAATTAAATCTATCTTTTATTTTATGTTATTAGTGTAGATATTTCAAAACCAAAACTTTATGATAGAATATTTAGGTTTATTTTTTATTCTTTAAAATTTTGTTGAATTATTTAAAAACTTCATAGTTTTTATTTAGATCTATATTAAAAGTATATTTATCGTATTTTAAAAAATGATTCGACACTTACGAGTTATTTAAAAATATATAAAATTTATGTATTAAGTTTTTGTTTCCTATTATCTAGTAAGTCTAAATTGGTCAACAGATGTAAGAGCTTTGATATTATGAGAAAGGTATTAAGACTTGAAGACATATCACGTATAATAAAAGAAGACGAATAATGAAAAAATATTCTAATAGATCAATTAAATTCAATAATGATAATTATAATATTAAATAAATTTAAGATCTTGATTAAATATTTATTTATAAGATTTATAGAATTAATAAATAAAGAAATGAAGAGAAAGAAACTACTCCCAAATATATATAAAAATAAACATAAAAAAATTATAAAGTTAAAACAATATTCAAATATATTTTAATAAAAAAACTAAATAGTAATTTTTAAATAATAATCTAAAATTAGTAACAATTAACATTGTAATTTGATATCAAAACTTTTAATATATATATATATATATATATATATATATATATATATATAATTAAATAAAAACATGATACTCTTAATTATTTAAAATTATTAATGAAAAAAAAATCAAAAATACTTCTGAGATTTTCAATATCTTCAAAAATTTCCTTAACGTTTAAAAAAAAACTACAATATCTATGAGATTTAAGGTATTTTCAAAAATGCCTTTATTATTTAACATAAGTATCAAAAAACCGTGAAAAATCACATCAATATTTGAAAAGTTTTTTTTACCCCTACCTATATAGCTTTTTGAATATTACTGTTGAGAATATTATCACAAATACCCTTGAGATTTTATTTTTCTTCAAAAATACCTCTACTATAATAATTAATTTAATTTTATCAAAAATATCTTTACTATAATAATTAATTTAACTTAATCAGAAATACATTTGCTATAATAATTAATTTAACTTCATCAAAAATACTCCTGCTACAATACCCCTAAAGATAAATATTAAGTTAACAAAGCACACAATATAAAGTAAAAATATTTTATATCGTGTTATTGAAAAGAAGAGGTATTTTTTATGAAGATAAATTAAATATTATAACAAGAGTATTTTTGATGAAGTTAAATTAATTATTATAGCAGAGATATTTTTGATAAAGTTAAATTAATTATTATAACATGAGTATTTTTGATAAAGTTAAATTAATTATTATAATAGAGGTATTTTTAAAGAAAAGTAAAATCTCAAAGATATTTGTGATAATATTAAAAAAACTATATATGTATAGGGTAGAAAAGAATTTTTCAAATATTGATGTGATTTTTCATGATTTTTTTTATGTTTTTGGTAAATAATAAGGACATTTTTGAAGATACCTTCAACCTCAAGGATATTGTAGCTTTTTTTAAAACGTTAAAGGTATTTCTAAAAATATTAAAAACTTCGAAGGTATTTTTAATTTTTTATCTCTCGCGAGTGATATATGTATAAGTGTGAGATTATCATTTTGACCCTAATATTAAACGGAGATATAACACTGATAATATTTATGAGTATTTTTAATATTAAATAAAATTTAAGGATAATTTTAAAGAAAATTAAAATTTTATGAGTATTAGAAACTTTTTTATAAATCTTAAAAATATATACAAAGATAACATTTGTGATAATTTTCTTTCAGAAAACCGACATAATATGTACTTTAGTCAATGGTGCTAAATAGTTGTAATTATAAATTTAAAATAAATAATGGTCTCATTTATTATTTAATTACCCTTCCGTAAGTCCGTATGAATATAGTACTACAACTAACACATTGCAAGCACAGTGTGTCTGTTAATTTATTAGTGGGCCCACTCATCAAAAACGCGTTTGAGAGCAATTACACTGAGCAGTGGTCTTCTGCTAAACAGCTTTGCTAATATTTTATTTAAAAATATATTAAATTTTTAATTAATTATTATAAATCTTACTTAATATAATAATAAAATATATTATAATAAATAATAAATTTAATAAATAATGTAAAATTTAATTATGAAAAATTGATTAAGTTAATTACTATATAATATCTAGTTTACTTAGAAAGAGAAAGAGAAATATATATTATGTTAAATTTAATTGAATATATAATTAATTATTAATTATATTAGAAAATTTTAATGATTTATATGTTTAAAAATTTGAAGTATTAAATATTTTTATATTTTTTTTATTACTACTACAAAAAAATGTATTTAAGTTATTTTTTAAGTCGATTCTATGTGTCAATTGACGCTACACGTGTAGCGTTGGTCTTACGTGTCAACCGACATTATACATTTTTTTTTCTTTTTCCCTCATTTTAAAGACAGAACGTATTTTCTAACTACCATAACCCAAAAACGACTGACTCCTTCTTTTACTCTTTCTCATTTTCTAGCCACTTTCGATCATCAATTTCGGCATCATTTAGTGAGTTTTCTTCCTTTGTGATTTTTCTTCTAGATCCCTTATATTTTGAGCATAATACTCAAAAAAAATTATACTTATTTTCTCACTTACAAAACATTATTTTTTTTCTTAATTTCTTTCATTTTGTTACTTAATTTACTCTTATAAGTATTTCTATGAATTATTCTACACTTATTATTCATATTTCTTTATTTTTTGTATATTATGTGTTATTATTTTGTGTTGTGATTTTTTTGCATTTTAGAAGAGAGAAATGTATTTTTATTAATTTATTTATTTTAATAAATTTATGTATTTAGGTGTTTGATATATATTAATTTATTTTAAGCAAGTAATTTTTAAAAATTATATATATATATATATATAATATAATATAAAATATATTTTTATATGTATATAATGTCTAATGGATTTATTAATATTTATTATTATATATATTTATAAAATACGTATTATTATTAATTATATGCATTTATATATTGTATATTGTATATTGTTGATATTATATATTTGTTATCATGATGCTGATGAGGTTAAGTATCACCTTATTTGTAGTGATATTTTTTTGTTATTTTAATTTTACTTTGTTAAAAAATTAAAACACAAAAAAATTATTTTTATTTTTTAATTTTAAAAATGAGTATCTAATAACATAATTTTTGTGAGAATAATTTTTTCTTATCATTATATTACTTATTGTGATATGTATATTTGCATATTCATTGTACACAATTCGTGTTAGATCAAATAGTACATGAACCAATCAAGCTTGTAAGGGATGAAACAAGAAGAAGTAAACACACAATTTGATGTGTGTCACAATGGTGAAAAATTGTGTGCCCAGAACGAATGTATCAGGTCAGAATTCAAATGCATATGAAATCAACGTTGTTGTGGTGGTGAAAAAATGTATGATGCGATACCTTATAATTTCTCAGTTAGGATCTATTTTCTCTTCTATATAAACCCCTACCCCTTCACAAAAGAATCACCTCTTAACTATCTCTTTTCTCTTTTTCTTAGTTTTAAATTTCTTTCTCAATTTTTTAGAGTTAATAAGTTTAAATTTATGTAGTAGTAATTTTCAATTTAATAAATAGTTTAGGTTGATCTATTTGAAGCTTTTTAAAATACAAATAAGTACTTAAGTTCTGTACTTTGAAATATACAATTAAGATATTAATTTTAATTATAATCTTTTATTTTTAGAATTAATTTTATCTACTATTTTAATGATTTATTTAACTTACGTATCATTTATTAAATTAAGTATGTATAGTTAAAAATGACATGATATATTAGTAATATCGTTATGCTTGTAAAATATTAATTTAGTTAAAATATTTTAAAAAAATAAATTGATTTTTATTTTTTCATTCAAGAATTCAACAAAGTTTATTATAGAAAAATATAATAACGATATAATTTTCATAGTAAACTTAAAATATAAAAATTAGATTGATTGTATGCATCTGATTTAGATTAATACTCTTAGATTTTAGATCTGATTATCTGAATCTGATTTAGAGTCATACTTTATTTCAAAGATTTTTATAAGAAATACTATTTGAAAATAATTTTACATATTTTTTTAAGTAGATTTTAAAATCTAAAAATTAGTTATCATATACATCAATTTTAAATCTAACTTTTAAATGTCTGAATGAGAATCTAAATTATATGCTACGTCTTAAGTAATGATTAAATGATTTACTATTTCTTTATAAATAATTCATAATTTTATATTTATCAATCGGTGATATTCGTCATAGGATATTAATTGGTTTTTATTAACAAAGAATTTGATCTACGTGTTAAGATATTTTCACACAAAAAAAATTAGTAATATCAATTTATATATTTAATAACTTAATTAATATGAATAAATATAATTAACTAACTAATATATCCATAAATTTTTTATTGATTGACTAAATATTTACGTGTCTAATACTTGTTGAATCAAATCTATCTTTTATTTTATGTTATTAGTGTAGATATTCAAAAGCAAAAATTTGTTACATAATATTTAAGTTTATTTCCGCTCTTAAGATTTTTTTGAATTATTTAAAAAATTAATAATTTTTTTTTAAATTTATTTTAGAAATATACTTATCGTTTTTTACAAAATAGTTTATACACTTATAAGCTATTTGAAAATATACAAAATTTGTGTATCTAATTTTTTTTACATAAGAATGTAGACACTTTTTATTCTCTAGATGTATAGACGTAAGAGCTTTTATATTACAAGAAGGGTATTAAGATTTAAACAAAGTGATACATATTATATATAAACCAAAGAAAATGAATAATAGAAAGAAAGATCGTAATCGATCAATTAAATTCGATTATAATTATTATAATTATAAGTTAATTTTAAATATTAAATGATTAAATATTTATTTATAAAATTAATACTTTTAAATATATATATAAAAATAAACATAAAAAGTTAAAATAATATTTTAATAAAAAATTTAAAAATTTATCTTACATAATAATCTAAAATTAATAACAACAAACATTATAATTTAATATCAAAACTATAAAAAAATATTATTAAATAAAAATTTACTCCGTTAATCGTTAAAAGATATTAATAATGACATTAATCATGTTAGAAACTTTTTTATAAACCTTATGAAGATAATATTAGCGATAATTTTCTTACAAAAAACCGACATAATATGTACTTGTCAGTCAACGGTACTAAATAATTGTAATTATAAATTTAAAAAATATAATGGTCTCATTTATTATTTAATTATCATTCCGTACGAATATAGTACAACATTGCAGGAACAGTGTGTTTTTTAATTTATTATTGGGCCCACTCATCAAAAATGCGTTAGAGACCAATTACACTGGAGCAGTGGTCTACTGTTAAACATCTTTACTAATATTTTATTTAAAAATAAATTAAATTTAATATAATAACTAATAAAAAATTAACACAAATTAAATAAGTAACTCTATTATACACATATAAAACAACTCCTCTCACCTCCTAGATCTCACCTAATCACCGTCAATAATACTTTTCTCATTTAAATTACATCAAACGGTCAAATATCACTTAAAAAATCATCACAATAAAAACAACAACTTTTTTAATATTTAAAGTAGTATAAATTAGTATTAAAAATGCTAATTTTATATGAAAGAGTCTTATATAAGGGAGGAATTTGCTTTAAAAGGGACTAAGGTGGCGCATTGGAGATGGGTTGAAAATCTCAGCTTATAGTGATTGATGGGCTAAGGTGTCAGGTTCCTCATGTTCTCGGATACTATCACCCAAGTTTCTACTAGATCATACCATGGTATCACACTTAATAACATCCATAGAGGGTTGGAATAAGACACTAATTCGATCTAAGTTCTTATCCCAAGAAACATATTACATCCCTCTCTTGAAAAAACAAGCTCTTAATTAATAGATTTATTTGTGTATATAAATTTTATTAAGTTCTACATTAGTTAGGTAACAATCTTTCGTTGTATATATAATCTTAAATAATTTTTTATCTTATAATTTAAGTTTTGAGGTAGAATTAGACTTGAATCTAA
Organism: Hippophae gyantsensis; assembly: GCA_030763125.1. Lineage (NCBI taxonomy): Eukaryota > Viridiplantae > Streptophyta > Magnoliopsida > Rosales > Elaeagnaceae > Hippophae > Hippophae gyantsensis. The sequence continues at coordinate 23,195,328 of CM061031.1, forward strand.
CGTATCAGAGTTAGTTTCTTGGCTTTTTATCTATGTTCAAGAACTTAACGGTGCGCTCAATTTGGACTTCGTCCATCTAGTGTTAACTAAGACTATTCAATCGATGTAGAGTGGAGCTATTAAGTTTCATTTCGATCAGGTATTAGTATTCTGCTGTACATATAACCTTAGAAAATCTTTCATTTCATAACTTAAGTTTTAAGGTAGAGTTAGATTCAAATTTAATAAAACTAATGAAAAATATAGAGTTAAAGTGAATGTTGGATGACACAATCACTTCAACAAGGTAGATTAAGGGAAGCGACTAAGCGAGCTAGAAGCTCATGGTAGAGACACATATGCATGTCACTTGCATGTACTGAGCAAAATAAAAAATTTCTCATATATGACTCTTTGCTTGTAATATTTTATCCAGCTTTCACAACTTGTTTCATAATATCTGTTAAGTCTCAAATTGGCTAAGAGTAAGGCAGTAGTGTTACTTATAAATCTGGACAACCCTCTAACTCACAAGTTGACTTTTGGGTTCAGAATTAGGTCTGAGTTTTTAAGTTGGTATTAGAGCTAGACTCTTCTTTGTACTCCCATCAACCCTCGTGCCATAAATCCAGACTGTACCGTAAATTTGGATTCTAGCCGATGTGGAGGGGAGATGTTAAGTCCCACATTAGCTAAGAGTAAGGCATCAGTGCTGCTTATAAGTTTGTACAACCCTCTAACTCATAAACTAGCTTTTGGGTTCAGAACCAATAGACAATGACTTATGAAATGTTACGTGTTAGAAACTCATGTCTTATTTAACCTAATAAGATCTCATTAAGTTAAGGGTTGTTCAAACTTATAAGCAGTAATGATGCTTATAAGTGCTTATAAGATCGTGCCGTAAATCCAGACTGTACCGTAAATTTGGATTCTAGCCGATGTGGAGGGGAGATGTTAAGTCCCACATTAGTTAAGAGTAAGGCATCAGTGCTGCTTATAAGTTTGTACAACCCTCTAACTCATAAACTAGCTTTTGGGTTCAGAACCAATAGACAATGACTTATGAAATGTTACGTGTTAGAAACTCATGTCTTATTTAACCTAATAAGATCTCATTAAGTTAAGGGTTGTTCATACTTATAAGCAGTAATGATGCTTATAAGTGCTTATAAGCTTGAATAACTCTTAACTTAATAAGATCTTATTAAGTTGAGTTAGTTTTGAGTTTCTAACACGTAATATTTCATAAGTCATTGTTTATTGGCTCTGTATGTTGTTGGTTTGCTTGCGTATTTTATCTCTATTATGTCTGACGAGGAGTAGAGCCTTTTAGCAGCTAGTACATTTATTGATGGTATGGTGTGATCGATAGAAATCAGATTATATATGGTGGAAGTTCCAATGACAAGGAACACAATATGATTGGGATTAGGTGTCTTCTACGAGATTCAAGAAGCCTGTTTTCTCAACTGTCCTAGCTGCTGAATTGTATATAATACAAGAAAGTATTCTTCTATGTATGAAGTGTGGCAGTAGAAGGACTGCTAGTAGATGATTTTCTGCACATGGTTGAGAGGTGGAGAGAACTAGCAATGAAGTAGAACATTCCCTAGCTAAATTACCTTTTAGTTAGCACGAATCAAATTGTTTAGGTTTTAATTTTTTTCTTGCATTGATTGTGTTAGTCATTTGATTATGCAGTAAGCTTCTCATGTCTCCATACCCATTTGACTTTGATTGATCGCTTATGCACTCTGTTACGTTTATCAAATATCATTTTAGATTAAAAAAAAATATTAGATATATTATTTTCTCAATTTCTTTTTAACTTAGATATAATCTAAATCATAAAACCTTTAAATGGATTCTGAAATGTTTTATATATTTTACGTGAGGGAAAAAATAGCTGGGAAAAAAAAATTATTGCAAGAATTTTTTTTTAAAAAATTACATAAATTAAACAACAAAAATAACATTTTAATAATATTAAATAAATTTTAATTAAATGATATTTAATATTAAATAGATATAAATAATCTTAGTTAAACTTAAACAAACTGCAATTGAATAATATTTATTATGAAATAATATGTTAAATTTTTTAAAAAAGTACAAATATATTAGTTGAGCATAAATGTTTGTTATTTTTGTGGTTATAAGTTATAATGATGTTATTTTTGTTGTTTTTTTTATTTTTTTAATTTTTTTATTTTAGAACAATATTTTTATTTTTAGAAACAATATAGTATTATATTATTAGGTAAAATTTTAAATTATTCTAATATTAATGTTTTTTAATCTAAAAATAAATATATTTAATTTAAAATAATATATTAAATCTCTTTAGGAAAATAAGAATTTTTTTATTTATTGAAATCGGAGATATATATACATATTTAATTGTAATAAACATATATATTACATTAATAACATGATTTTGAATAGCTTTTTAGTGTTAGTATCGTTAATAATTAGTTTTCATTAATGATTTTTTATTTGTATTGATTGCTTTAATAAGTATATTAATTATCAAAATATTATTATCTTCTATTAATAAACTAACATACTTATATTTAAATTTTAAGACAAGATCTAAAGAAAAAACTTATTCAAAATCAAAAATTAGAAATACCAAAATAGTAATAGAATATTAAATCTATGAAAGAGTATGATAATCTAGATCTAAGATTTTGATGAAAAACCGACAATTGTAATTGATTTTAAATTATAATGAGAATAAAAATCTAAATCAGAGATAACCAATTCTCATGAAAATAATTAATGAGCTTTATGAAAGAAATAAAATTTAAAAAGAAAAAAATATTATTGAAACCAACTAAGTCATATTTAAGCACGAATTATGATAATAAGAATTTTCTTAATTACTAATATGAATATACTTTTACGAATAATTAACTATTGTAGAGGAACATTTAACTTTACCCAATAATTTTTTTCAAAAGTATTAGCTAAATATCTTCCTAATATATTATTAATTTTTTTGGACAAGGCTAAATTTTCATTGACAATGTTAATTTCCGTAATTTTAATTCTTTTTTCCTAATATGATTGTGTGCGTCATGCTCTGTTGTGCTTATAGTGTTTGAAGTAGCTCTTTTCACAATCATCATAGGGTCCTTGGTTCTTCTTGATTGTTACAGTGTTTCCTACGGCTGTTAATCTTTTTTGTGGGGGCAATTCTTTATAAGTTGGAGATAAGAATATTGATAATAAAATAAAAAACATAAGATATGAATCCGTATTATATTATAATATAAGATTAGACAAATGTAAAAATTGTACTGCATGTCCCGTTTTATGAAACTTCATAACATATTTTAATAAATATAAAAAAATGATATTTTTAATTTTTTTTAAATTCAATTATATTTAAACTTAAATTAATCATAAATAATATATTATATATTATATATTTCATTATTAATTAATTTTTATTTTCCATTAAAACATCAATAATTTTAATTTTAAAAAAATTATTTATTTTAATTTTAAAAATTTAAAATTTTCTAATTATTTTTAATTAATTTGTAACAAAATTCTAACAATGTTATTTAATATAAAAATATTATGTATTTATTATTATTTTTATCTTATTTTTCTTTGAATATTGTTTATTTTATTATTATTATTATTATTTATTAATTTTTTTATTATAAAATATTTATTATTAATTTAATTATTTTTAATTTTTTTTATTTAATCAACCAATTAAGATTTATCATAAAATCTTTCTGCATTCAAACTTTCCGTTTAGTATCCCTCACCCCCGTAGGCCAATAATTACTAGTTCCCTCGGCATGCATTCCATACGACAATCGCCAATTGCTGATTTGTAGATCAAGTTTATTATTATTTTTATGATATTTTAAAAGTAATTATAAATAATAAATTTAGTAAAAATGTATTAATTTAAAATTAAAATATTATATATATATATATTATGTTTTATTTATAAAAATTATTCATAAAAAAATTTCAAACTCAATCCATACTATTTGATATAAAAAATTGATATATTTTAATTTTAATTAATTAATTTTAAATTAAAATTATTTGATTATGAACTGAATGAGATTTAGATTAATAAAAAAACATGAATTTTGAATAGGTTTGGATGAGATTTAGATTAATAGAAAACATGAGTTTTGAATAGGTTTAATTACTTTTGATCCTTCGAAAAAAAAAATTATTTTTTGAAATATAAAATAATATATATTTTTTATGAACGATATTTTTTAGATATATATTATTTTACATTATTTTATATATATATATTTAAATGAAACATATGCATGAATAAGTCATTTATGCGGGATTGATCAACTCATCAACCAGCAAGTTCACGTGACGGCAATTCGGCAAAGGGTACTCTATGTAATTATTTTGAAAACTTTGGTCATTAACGTAGCTTTAGTTTTACGTTGTTCTTCTAAGTGTCCTTTCCTCAATGACAAACGTCTTCTTTCACTCGGAGTAATCACCCCCTCTCTCTCTTTCTCTCTCTACCCATTCATTTGATCATCTCACACTACAGAGTCCTCAAAGAGCAAGAACGATCTTTCTCCCTCCACATAACCGGTACCATTTTGTTCATTTTACTTTCTCTCTCCAATACCCATTTAATTTTTGTTCACACATCTGACCACTAAGGGTCTCTCTGGCTAAAACAGCAAAGAAGAACCTCAAATCACCATGGCTGATGCAACAAAGCACCTACCTTTACACAATGGGACACTAATCTCAGAGCTCAAAAATCTCTTCACAATTCTCAAAACCAGAAGAACATCAGCTTTTGTATATGGGTTTATATTTGCTTTTGTTGGTTTCACTGTTTTCTTAGCTTTCAGTCCTTCATCAAACTCTTCAGCTCCTTGGTTTACAAACATATTCAGTACTGGTTCTAATACTGGTAGTGTTGGTTCTACAAGTGATTCTTATAGATCTCAATTTTCTTCTATTTTCTCTTACTTTTCCCCCAACAATTCCTCTACCCAACCAGTTCATAACTTTAATTCTTCCTCTTCTTCTTCTCGATCTCCTCCTCTTCTGCCTCCTAGATTGAACAAAGTACCGTCTCCTTTGGAAAATAACACTAAAAGCACTTTGAATTCTATTAAAGCTGAAGTTCTTAAGCCTAATCAGACTTCAAATCAAACTGATAAAGCTCCAGATATAGAAACTCAAAATTCAAGTTTGCCTCTTCCTCCTAGTGTCAATAAAAAACAACCCATTGTGAGAAATCAAAATCAAACTCAAAGTTCAAGCAATTTTGATAAAGCTAAAGACTTTATGGGAAATCAAACTACCATTGTCAAGCCAATAGCTTCAGTGGTGACTAATAAAAATGTTGGTTCATCGGTATTAAATGTTACCCAGAAAGCTGAGATATCAAATTACACAGCTTCTCTGGCAAAGAAACAGAATAATGGTACTAACTCAAGCGTGTCGGTGAAACAGGGCAGTGATGATTTGGTTAAATCAATGATTGGTTGTGATTTTTTTGATGGGGAGTGGGTGAAAGATGATTCATATCCTCTTTATAAACCTGGTTCTTGTTCTCTGATTGATGAGCAGTTCAATTGTATTCATAACGGTAGGCCTGATAAGGACTATCAGAAATATAAATGGAAGCCTAAACATTGTACTCTTCCAAGGTATGTAACGAAATAGTAGTTAATGTTCTCTCTGAATTTTTCTTTGTTACTTTAAATTTTGAACTCATGTTGGTATATATAATTCCATCCATTGGGATTATGAGACCTTAAATCTATTGATGGGTTTTTTAGTTTTTTGGGGATTGATTAAAACTGGACCTCTTAATCTTAGAGCCTGTTTGGTTAGAAAACTAGTTTAAAATGCAATGGTTTGATTAAAAATGATTTTAAGAAGCATTTGAGTGATTGGGATAAAAATGTTAGAAATAATCTTGAATGATACACCGATAAAAAATAAAAAAAATTGGAGGAGTGTATGTATTTTAAACTATTTTTTTCAAAAGTTTGTGTTACTTCTATTAAAAATCCAAATAGTATATTTTCAAACTTTTGAAAGCACTTATCATAGAGATTGTTAAATATTTTGATTTACTTAAAAGCACTTTTAAACATTAAAAAAAAAAAAGAACCATTTATCATGGATCTTTTGTTAAATGGATCATATGAAAAATGTTATTACATACAGGTTGGATGGAAAACACTTGTTGAATTTGTTGAAAGGAAAGAGACTTGTTTTTGTGGGTGATTCTCTCAATAGAAACATGTGGGAATCTATGGTTTGCATCTTGAGAAACTCAGCGAAAGATCCAAGCAAGGTTTTTGAAGCAAATGGAAAACACCATTTTCGTGGAGAAGCTTCATACTCCTTCGTATTCAAGGTATTGTGATTGTCCTTGGAAGCATAAAATATGTTATCTTAGTCGTCAAAACACTTCTTGCATTTTTTTTCGAAAAGCACTTAAAGTGTCTAAAAGCATAAAAAAAATAGTTCTTAAATTGATGTGGATCGGGCAAGAGAATAGAATTGGAGAAAGATGTAAGAAGGAAAATTAGTGTTGGGGGTTCGAAGAACCACGGATTTAGAGAGAAGAATTGAGAATTTGGAGAAGAGAGAAATAATTGAGCACTTTTTTATGGTATAAGTTGTTACAATTAAAGTCTATAAGTTGTTATAAGTTTTTAATAATTATTGACTAAAATAATATTATTTACTTTTTTAAGACTATAATTAAGTAACATAACAGTTGTAGTAATTACATAACTTCTTTTAAATAAATCTTTTTGAGATAATTGGACAGAAATGATTTAATTCCTGATCTTCAAAGTACACACATACATCATACGTTAAATAGGACCTTTCTGAAAGCAAAACCAATTTTAAACCTATTTGAAAACATAATTTAAAAGTTGAAACTTAAATACATAATTATAACATTAAAAAAATTCTAAAATTATTTCATAATTCAAAATCAATCCTAACAATATCTAATTATTCTAAATATCTTAATTATCTTTCATTCTCATTATAAATCTTGTACCTTTGATTTTAGATTCTTCAACATTTTAAGTTAATTTTCATTCTTGTTGGTATGTTGACTTGTAATCGATAGGACTATAACTGCACTGTGGAGTTCTTTGTGTGTCCTTTCTTAGTTCAAGAATGGGAAATGCCGGACAAAAATGGTTCAAAGAAAGAAACACTTCGTCTGGATTTAGTAGGGAAGTCTTCTGATCTTTACAATGGTGCAGATGTCATCATCTTTAACACTGGACACTGGTGGACTCATGATAAGACCTCCAAAGGGTAAATTGGAGCTTCTCTGATTTCAAAAATGGTTGTGTATGTTTAATGCCACGAATAACTGACATTCATAGTTTGTTATTTGGAATCTCCTTACAGAAAGGACTATTACCAAGAAGGTAGCCATGTGTATGGTGAACTGAATGTTCTTGAGGCGTTCCGGAAAGCATTAACTACATGGGCGAGATGGGTTGACGCCAACATTAATCCGGTGAAGTCTATAGTGTTCTTCAGAGGTTATTCTGCTTCCCATTTCAGGTAAATTTATGGCTCATTTAAAATTGCAAAAGATGTGCTTTTAAATGGACAAAATAACTTTTAGATGCGTTTGACAAATTTCATGACAAGTGTTTTTAAATATTAGAAGCATTATTAGTGTTTTTAAGAGGGGGTAATTGTTAGAAGTTTTTTGTCGGTCTATGACTTAGTCTATCAATATTGTTGCATTCTGTTTAATAAAGTCCTAGTTTTTAGGACTCTATATCAAGTTGTTTCATTTAAATTAGGCAGATCATATCTTTAAGAAATTGTTAAATGTGGTTGCTTTGTTTTAGTATTTTCTGTTTCTAAAGACTTATAAAACTCACAGTTCTACATTGAATAAACAAGCAGTTCAAACTCATTCTCTGTTACTTAACATTTGGTATCAGAATTGATACTACAACACGTCATTATAGTTTCTAGAATACTCGGTCAGCTTCTCCTCGGTTGTTTCCCATGAAATCCCACCAATAATCACTTTCCCTTTATCTGAATCCATCTCTCGTTACCAAACAAACCCACTCGACTCTATCTTCCTCCCTTCGATTGAAGCTTATGCCTTTCAGATTTTTAGGCTATTGGGTTCATGACTGAAGAATTGGAAGAAAGAGGAAACAAGGGTTTGTGGTTGACTTGGAGTCAAGAGAGAGATAGGAGTAAAAGGATGGCGATAGAGAGATATGGCCTTCTAAGCATTCCCAAGTTTGATGGAGACTATGAGCATTGGGCAATGCTTGTGGAAAATTTATTGCGTTCCAAGGAGTGGTGACACCTGGTAGAGACATGAATCAAAGAGCCAACAAGAGGGGAGATTTTGAATAGAGCACAGAGGGTAGAACTGACAGATTTAAAGCTTAAAGACCTGAGAGTGAAGAACTACCTCTTTGCCTCGATTGAGAAGACTATTCTCAATACAATTCTTCAAAAAGACGCTACAAAAGAGTTATGAGATTCCATGAAGAGAAAGTTTCAAGGCAATGAAAGGGTTCAGAATGCACAATTATAGCACCTACGGAGAAATTTTAAGGTTTTGAAAATGAAAAATAGTGAGTCCATCACTGACTATTTTGTTAGAGTAATGCTTGTGGCAAATGACGTGAGAAATTTAGAATATGATATGTCAGATAAGTTTGTAGAGAAGATTTTGAAAACTCTCTCTAAAAAGTTCACCTATATTGTGTGTGCTATTGAGGAATCAAAAGACATTAGAAGCCTTTCAATTGATGAAGTTCAAAGCTCATTATAAATACATGAGCAAAAGCTGAAAAGAGAAACCAGTGGAAAAGAACAAGTGTTGAAGGTTTCAGAGGGAAGCTCTATAGGCAGAGGATATAGAGGGAGAGGATCAAATCGAGGTTTTAGAAGCAGAGGTAGTGGTCGAGGAAGAACATCTTTCAATAAGGCTTTTATTGAATGTTACAGATGCCACAAACTAGGGCATTTTCAATATGAGTGTCCCACCCTGAAGAAAGGAGCCAATATGCAGAACTTGATGAAGAAGAAGTGCTATTAATGGCTCACATGGACCATATGTTAAATGAGAGGAGGTATGATTTCTAGATTCTAGTTGTAGTAATCATATGACTGAAAATGGAATGTGGTTCTCAAGTATAGATGAAAGGTATAGATAGACTGTCAAGGTTGGGAACAATTCAAGAATGACTATTGGAAAAGGAAGTGTTAGGAAGCAAATTAGAGGCATTACATAGGTCTTGACTCATGTGTACTATATACTAGAATTGTAAAACAATTTGTTAAGCGTAAGGCAATTGCAAGAAAATGGGGTTTCCATACTCATTCAGAACAATGTGTGCAATGTGTTCCAATCAATTCAAGGGCTTATCATGCAAAGAGAGATGACAACCAATAGGATGTTTGTGGTATTGGCCTCACTTGTAGCTGATGAACCAAGTTGCTTCAAAACATCCTCTGAAGAAGACTCACTTATGGCATTGTAAATTTGGGAACTTAAGCTTTAAAGGGCTGAAAACTCTACACTACAAGAAGATGGTGAAATGGCTGCCTATGTTGAAAACTCTATTAGGTTGTGTGAATATTGCTTGAAGGGGAAGCAACACAGAGAAGTAATTGAGCAACACAAAGGCTTCAATTGGTTCACAGGGACATATATGGACCAATTACACCAGAGTCCATTAGTAAAAAAAATTATTTGCTAAATTTTCATTGATGATTTGAGTAAAAAAGCATGGGTGTTTTATTTATCGGAGAAGTCAGAGGCACTTACAATGTTCAAAAAGTTTAAAAACTTGCTCGAGAAAGTCCATTAGTAAAAAAAAGTATTTGCTAAACTTTCATTGATGATTTGAGTAAAAAAACATGGGTGTTTTATTTATCAGAGAAGTCAGAGGCACTTACAATATTCAAAAAGTTTAAAAACTTGCTCGAGAAAGAAGTAGGTGAATTGATAGGGTGTTTAAGGACTGACAAAGGGGAGAGTTCACTTCAAATGAATTCAATGAATTCTACAATACCAATGGTATAAAGAGGCAACTAACAGCAACATTCACTCCACAACAAAACGGAATATCTGAACGGAAAAATAGGAGCATCATGAATTTGGCAAGGAGTATGTTATCTGAAAAGAAAATTCTAAAAGAGTTATGACCTGAAGCTATCAATTGGACCATTTACATTCTGAATCGAAGTCCAACCATTGTAGTAAAGGATCAAACACTTGAGGAAGCTTGGAGTGGACATAAGCCATGTGTGGAGCATTTCAAGGTATTTGATTGCATTGCACATGTACACATTTTTGACAGAAAAAAGACTAAGCTTGATGATAAAAGCATGAAGTGTGTTCACTTGGGATTGAGTGAAGGAACAAAGGCATACAAACTCTACAATCCAATCATAGAGAAAATTATGATAAGTAAAGATGTTGTATTTGAAGAAACTGAAAGTTGAGATTGGAACAAAGTGAAGCCAAATGGGACTAGCACTGTTCCAAAGTGGGGAGACCATATAAAGAATGAAGAAAGAATAGATGATGAAGAAGATTGAGGAGATAGTAGAGTCAACAACTCAACCTTGTCAGACACAACACCAAGCATGTAGCAAGGGAGGATTAAAAGACAACCTCCATGGATGGATGACTTTGTGACTGAAGAAGGACTATCTGAGGAAGAAGAAATGAACAACCTAATCTTATACACCAGAAGTTGGAGATCCTAAGACATTTGAGGAAGTTGTTGGAAGCTCAAAATTGAGAAAAGCAATGGATAGTGAAATACAAGTCATTGAGAGAAATAAGACTTTAAGCTTGACAACTTTACCACCAGAAGCTCGAGCCATAAGAGTAAAGTGGATTTACAAAACCAAAATGAACGAAAAAGGAGAAGTAGAGAAATACAAGGTCAGGCTTGTTGCAAAATGGTACTCATATGCAAGGGATAGACTACAAAAAAGTGTTTGCACCAGTAGCCAGATGGGATACAATCAAAATGATACATTCTTTAGCTGCACACAACAATTGGTATGTTTTTCAACTAGATGTAAAAAGTGTTTTTTTACACGGAAAGTTGATTGAGAATGTTTACATTGAGTGACCTCAAGACTATATGAAGTTAGGAGAGGAACAGAAAGTGTTGAAGTTAAGTAAGGCATTTTATGGGTTGAAACAAACCCATCGGGCTTGGTACAGTAGAATAGAGGTTTATCTTCTTAGGTAGGGGTTTGTAAAGTGTCCAAATGAATATACTTTGTTCACAACATGCAAGAACAATGAGAAGGTATTGATAGTTAGCATATATGTAGATGACTTGTTGTTTACAAGAAATGATGCAAAGTTGCTTGAAGAATTCAAGTCCTTAATGAAACTTGAATTCGCATGTCAGATTTGGGAAGGATGAGGTACTTCTTAGGAGAAGAAGTGATGAATGAATTTACATTAGTAAGAGGAGATATGCATAGGAGATATTAGAAAGGTTTGGCATGTTGGATAATAATAGTGTGAAGAATCCAACTGTACCTGGATGCAAGTTGATGAAAGATAATGGAGGTACAAGAGTGGATGCTACGTAATACAAGCAAATAATTGGTAGCTTGATGTATATAACTGTGACAATGCCTGGCTTAATATTTGTTGTCAGTTTAGCTAGTAGATTTATGGAGAAATCTACTGAAATGCATATGCATGGTGAAGAGAACTTTTTGATATGTAAAGGGTACTGTGGACTTAAGGATTTTCTAAAAAAAAAAGAGGAGATGATAGTAAATTGTTTGCTTTCTCGGAAAATGATTATGTTGGGGACATTGATGATCGCAAAAGTACTTTAAGTTATATGTTTTTAATGAGTTCGGGGCTTGTGTTATGGAGTTTAAAGAAACAAGCAGTGGTCAGTCTTTCCACCATTGAAGCTGAGTTTATTTCAGTAGCTTCATGCGCTTGTCAAGCTATATGGATGCAGAGAGTGCTCAAATGCCTTGGCTGGAGTGGAAGTAAGTGCACTGTGATATATTGCGACAATTCATCAACCATTAAACTGTCAAAGAACCCTATGATGCATAGGAGGAGCAAGCACATTGATGTCAGGTATCATTTTCTTCGAGATCTTTCAAATGATGGAATTGTGGAGTTTGTTGTTCTAAAGATTAAGTAGTTGATGTTATGACTAAGCCTTTAAAACTTGATGCCTTTGTGAAGATAAGAGTTATTTGGTGTGTATTTTGTGCCATCAAAGTAAACTGATTGCTGCTGCAATGCAGTTTAAGAGAGGAAACAATTAAAAGTTTTTTATCGGTCCATGACTCAGTCTTTCAATATTGTTGCATTTTGTTTAATAAAGTCCTAATTTGTAGGACTCTAGATCAAGTTGTTTCATTTAAATCAGGAAGAATACATCTTTAGGAAGTTGTTAAACAGGTTGCTTTGTTTTAGTATTCTCTATTTGGAAAGGCTTATAAAAGTCACAATTCTACATTGAATAAACAAGCAGTTCAAACTCATTCTCTGTTACTTGACAGTAATCCTAACTTTTGGAGAATGGATGTTACTTATTTCATTACAAAAATGCTAAAACATATATATCAAATACTTAAATGTTTTTTTTTTAAATAACTACGCTATTTATACACCCGTAATTAGCCCACATAGATTTAATGTCGTTGAATCATAACTTGTTCGCAACACGTAAATGCTTGTCCCAAGATCACTTTAAACCATGTGATCGCTTTTAACCAAACAATTTTTTCTTTCCAAATCAACCTCTTATAAGCACATCCAAACGACTCCCAATAAACAATCACATTCCAATTTATATGAATTGTCAATTTTGATATCTTGGCCCTATCTGTTTTGTCCCTTCACCATCACCATGTAGTTAATTGTAGTTAAACGTTTCTTAGTCAATAATTTGGGCAACATTGTATGGAAAAAAACTAACAAATTGATGTTCTCTGTCTCCTTACAGTGGCGGGCAATGGAACTCTGGTGGGCAATGTGACAGTGAGACTGAACCGATTATGAACGAGACATATCTAAATCCATACCCTCCTAAAATGCTGGTGCTAGAAAAGGTGTTGAGAAATATGAAAACCCATGTCAACTATCTTAATATCACAAGAATGACAGATATTCGAAAGGATGGTCACCCATCAATCTACCGGAAACAGAACTTGTCACCTGAAGAAAGACGATCACCATTAAGTTTCCAGGATTGCAGCCATTGGTGTCTTCCGGGTGTTCCTGATGTATGGAATGAGGTGTTGTATGCACAACTCCTAGTGAAACTACAACAGCAGAAGAGAACATAGGTAAAACACTACAATCCTAAATTACATACACATGCAGAAGAGAACATAGTTCTTCTTCTTCTTCTTCTTCTACTACTGTTTTAGTACTATAGATACAAACAACAAAACAAAGGTTGAATATAAGAGTGTAATATCTACCGAGAGTCAATTACAAATACATCCCTTCAGATTTTCTGAAACAGCAAGTAGACCCATATATTTGAAAAATAACAACTATACTCCTTCTAGTTACTATTTTACTATTTCTTAATTCTTCAAGAAGATATTTGCAATAAAATCAATAAAAGTTATGAAATTCGAAAGAGAGTATTGTAACAAAACAATAGTAGGAGTGTAATTGTTTATTTTTCAAACTTAAAGGGGTTCTGCAGTAAATTTTCCTTCTATGAATTATATATGAGATAAAGGATATAATTTATTGGAGAGATCAGTGATCGTTCTATGCTCTGGTAAATGAAATGTTTTTGTGAAGCAAAGGGTGGAGATTAGAAAGAAAAAGTACCTCAACTAATGGTTCAACTTTTGTAGGTAGACTCATCCCACTCATGCTCTTTCATATTCTTTAGCCTCCAAGCTTTCAAAATTGTAAATTTTTGAATTTTCTAGTTTATTTTATTTAAAATAAAATTGTTTTAATTATCATTTTAATTATTCTTTTCTGTTGTATGCACATTTCGTTACTTGTCTTGATTTTGATTCTTATCAATAAACTCGTAGATCAACTATATGTAGTTCATTTGATCATGTATTGGGTTCGAATCCCACTTATTAAGGACATGTTAGCATTGAATTGGTGAGAGTTGAGATCTTGGTTTCGAATCATATAATTGGGTAGAATGATAAGTGTAATTATTAAAAAAATAAAACAATATACGAAGATAGAGAATTTGTCCTTATGAATCAAATCCATGGTTATTTTAGCATAGTAAAATAATCATTAGGGTTTCTTGCCCAATATTTTCTTGATGCTTTACTGGCATGTTCTTTTATGCTTTACAGATAGAGAATTCTTGCTTAGAGATTTGAATATGCTTTTTATAATAAATAAGATATAAATGTAATGAGATTATTCAGGATAGTTAATAGCTATGAACTTTTCTCACTTTTTCACATGGGATGTTTGACCATAAATTCAATGGAAGATCTTTGTATTAGACTTGCTTTTCTCTTTAGAGATTATTAAAGTCTTTAATCATTTTTTTTTAAAATGAGAGTATAATAATTGGAACTAGAAAATAAATAAATAAATAAATAAAATTAGATAAATTCAGGGAAAGAATAAAATAGAACAAATGGGATCAGGATTGTTATATGAGCTACTTGTAGTTAATTTTCTTTGGTCTCTTTGCTTTTTTTCTTTGATGCCGTGCCACTTGTACTGATCATGTTTAATACTGTAAATATTAATTAACAAATTAAAAATATTAGTACCAACTAGATCTGACTTTTGGTTCAATTAAAGGTGATAATTTATGATTTGATACGGGAACATGACATGAATACTAGTTATATAATATGATTTTAACATGATATGTGTAATATGTTTCATAAACATGTTAAACATGATACAATGATATGATATTATCGATAACAAGAATTAATCCTTTTAACATATATTTTATTATAAATGACGAGATAACGATGCATTAATTATGATTAACTCTCACTTATATATTATATAATATTTTAATTTTTACTCGTATAATATTATGTTCTCTCAATTCTTTTAAGATTTGTTCTTTATTTTTTAAATTTAATTAAATTTAGTCCAAAAGAGACCAAATTTGTTAAAATTAAAAACATTTGAACATATTTATTATTCTTGGTACACTAAAATTTTTATGTAATTTTCGAATTTTTTTAACTGAAAAGTCGTGGGATCAAATCTAACCAAAAAAAAATTAAGTAATCAAAGTGCATATTTGATAAAAGTTAAAAAATTATAGATATTATTCTTTAACTTATTTTTACATTAAAAATGATATGATGTGGATGAATTTAATAAATATTTTTTTAAATAATATATTTTAATTAATTAATTTTTAAGTTAATTAATACATAAAGATGACACAAATATGAATAAACACGGTATGATATATTTATTAAATGTGTCAAAACGAAATTAATTTGTTAACAAACATGATTTGCCACCCAAATTCATGGGCTGTATAATTGTGCAAATTTTCTCCCTCATCCTGTAACATATTTTTCATATTATGTTTTATGTAAAACTAAAAGGTTAAAAGTTTGTATACCATTTATCATTAATATTTATTTAAAATTAAACATTAATTGATGTAATTTAAATTAAAAAAATGAATAATTTTTACCATCACACTGTTAAATTAACCATTATGGTTATACGTTATTAGTATTGCGGGAGTGACAGGAAACAGGAAACTAAAGAAAAAAATTATGAAAGAAAGAATATTAGTACTCAAAAACGAAACAAAGAAAAAAGAATTAAAATTAGAAATATGTCCATTCGAAATATTTGATGTGATTAATACGTGAATTGAAATAAAATATCCATATATTTTTATCAAAAGTTGTATGATTCATAAAAAAAATGCAAAATAATTGTAGAGAATAAAGGCAAAAAAAAAGTGTCACATGGAATAATATATGATAATAAAATTGGATTTATTGGTGGTTAGGTTCCTTCTATTTATAATCTGCATTTTCTTTACGAGCATGTTATAATATAAATGTTCAATTATAAATACATCCATCTAGGTTTTTTAAGACGTTAATTTGCAAAATAATAACTATATTCATTATTTTCATTATTTTTAATTATATAATTGATGTATTTATAAGAAAATCAATAAAAGTTATAAAATTTAGTAGAGAATATTGTAATAAAATATTAATAAAAGGGGTTTAATTTCAAGCCTCGATAAATTTGAAGTTATTACAAAAATATTATTGAATTTTATTTTATTATTTTTATACCATTAAATTTTATAAATGTTACAAAAATATCATTAAATTTGTTTTATTACTTTCATATCATTAAATTTTATAAATATTATCGATATACGTATAATTTATCGTTAACTTTTTTTTACTAATTGAGTAAAATAATATTTTTATAATATTTATAAAATTTAATGACATATGAGTAACTGATTGTATTTTTATTATATTTATGAAGTTTAATAAAATAAAATTTGATAATAATTTTATAAAAATTAATGGTAAATACTTTATTTACTCTATTTTATTTGTTTATTATTATTATTATATATAGTGTTTTGCGGCTATAACAAAAATAGTGATAAAAGTTTTAATGATTTATTTATCGACCTCTAATTTGTTTGAAGATAACCGTACATTCTAGGAACAATAAGTCATTTGTTGTTATATGATAATGGTCAAAGACGTGTGTGGGATGGGATTCTGGATTCATGAACTTAGCGGATTGTCAAATCTTTATTAACTGTTTTCTTAACTTTATTTGCAATAAGTTCTTGTATGTATTAATCGCTATTTTTTAAAAATTATAAAAAATAATATATCAATAAAATTAAACATTATCTAATTAAATGACATTTATCATATATTTGATTTACTAAAATAGAATGTAATCAGAATTAATTTATACTAATTTTATGTTTGATTAAACTGAAAAGTGTTAATAAAATAAAATCGATTCTTAAAAAAAAATTAGAATTCATTTTTCTCTTAAAAAATCATGATTTCATTTCCATTTTAATTATTTTTTAAATTTTATCTCAACCCTAAACCCTAAATCTCAAATCTCAAATCCCTACATCCTATTTAGAAAAATAATAATTTTAACCCTCAATCTTAACCCACAAATATAACTCTAAACCCTAAATTTTAAACCCCAAATCTCAAAGCCCTAAACCCTATTTAGAAAAATAATGATTTTAACCCTTAACCTTAACCCACAAATATAACCCTTAACCTTAAACCTCAAATCCTAAAACTCTAAACTCTAAATCCTTAAATCCTAAATCCCAAATCCCAAATCACAAATCTCAAATCTTAAAACTCTAAACTCTATTTAGAAAAAATAATAATTTTAATAATATATTTTAAAATTATTTAAAATAATAATAATTTCAATAATGTATTTTATCCGACGAAAAAATAATAATTAATATTTAAAATAATATACATTTTTTTTTATTTTATTCAAGTTTTAAACCAAACACAACATTATAATACTGATTCTTTTTTTATTCTAGTGCTTAAATCAAACAAAACTCTTTTATTTCAATTCTCGTTCACATTTTGATTAAATTCAATTAACCAAACATAACATTAATGTTAAACGGATCCAATTAACTACAATTTAAATTAAATTATGTTTAATTGGAAGCGTTTAATATTAAATAATGTAACATATTTTTTTAATAAAAAATATATATTAATAAAAAATAATAATGTTAATTTTTATGTTTATAAATTTTAAGAGTATTATTTTTGTCTGTTTTTAGTTTTTTTTAACTCGAAAACAGGGATGAAACTGACAAACATTCGTGAGCGTAGAAGCAGCAGAAAAAAATTGAGAGTTGAAGAAAAAAATGAGAAAGGAAAGTGATATTACAAGTCAAAACCTATGCACTAGGCTAGAACAGAAAAGATACACGTAGAGTGTGCACTATCAATCCAAATAGAAAGGGAAAAAGTAGTACCTAATAGCTATGAGCCGATCCAAGCTAAAACTGTGGAAAATAAACTCAAATAAAAAAAACGGACAGATTTTAAGACAGTATTGAATGAGGAATTGAAGTGGCAATTCCAGATCATTTTGAGCAAATGAAGAGTCTAATTCGTGTGTTTTTAAGTCTAGTTTTTAATGGTGAAGGTTTCAGGTCATTTGGTATTACCTACAATAAGTTATGGAAGTTTTAGCAAGGAAGGGTCAGAATTTACTAAAAACGGACAGACAGTATTGAATGAGGAATTGAAGGGGCAATTCCAGATCGTTCTGAGCAAATGAAAAGTCTAATTCGTGTGTTTTTAAGTCTAGTTTTTAATGGTGAAGATTTCAGGTCATTTGGTATTACCTACAATAAGTTATGGAAGTTTTAGCAAGGAAGGGTCAGAATTTACTGTTTTGTTTAAAGCTGTTTTTTTAATACGAATTTTAAGAGTCTTGTTTAGGTCTATAAATAGAGTTGTATTCTTTTGTAAGTAGGCAAGAAGAGAGAAATAAAAAAGAGTGTTTGATTAGTAAGAAATAAAAAAAATTGTTTTTGTCTCTTTTCCCTCCACCAAAATAGTTATAAAATATCAACAAATTGGTATCAGAGCCGATGGCGAATGTGATGGGACAAATGCCGCTACCACGACTAACGAAGGCAAACTACGAGAATTGGAGCATTCAAATGAAAGCTCTTCTCGGATCTCAAGATGCGTGGGAGGTGGTCGAAGAAGGTTTCAAAGAACCAACAAATACCACGGGATATACGGCGGCTCAAAACAAGGCGTTGAAAGAGGAGCGATCAAAGGATAAGGCGGCACTATACATGTTGTTCCGAGCCGTTGACGAGTCGGGCTTTGAGAAGATTTCCGAGGCAACTACTTCAAAAAAAGCGTGGGACATTTTAGAAAAAGTGTTCAAAGGAGGCGACCGAGTAAAGCAAGTAAGACTCCAAACTCTACGCGGTGAATTGGAGAGTATGAAGATGAAGATGTCAGAAGGTGTATCCGACTACATCTTGCGTGTGCAAACAGTGGTGAATCAACTAAAACGAAATGGAGAAATTCTAACTGATGCAAGAGTGGTGGAGAAAATTTTGCGGTCATTAACCGAGAATTTTGAGAATGTCGTTTGTGCAATTGAGGAGTCGAAAAATGGAGGAGATGACCGCGATGATCTCGGTTCTCTTGAGGCGCGTGAACGGCGGAAGAAGAAGAAGAAGAACGAGTCGCTTGAGGAAGCACTGCAAGCCAAGGTATCTATCAAAGATGAAAAGGTACTCTATACTCAAAACTTTCGCGGTAGAGGGCGCGGCCGTGGAGGTCGCAGTAATGGTCGCGGTGGTGGAGGGCGCGGTCGAGGTCTACAGTATGAGGAGAAGGACCAGGCAAGGCAACAAAATTGGCGCGGTAGAGGACGTGGTCATGGGAGAGGCGGCCGGTCAAATCATTCAAATGTTGAGTGCTACAACTGTGGCAAGCATGGGCACTACGCAAAAGAGTGCAAATCAAATATCGAATGCTATAATTGTGGCAAGCATGGGCACTATGCAAAGGAGTGCTATTCTGAGAAAAAGGTAGAAGAAAACGCGAATCTAGTCGCGAAAGAGGAGACAAGAGAAGATGGTGTTCTCATGATGGCCTACAAAAATACCATTCCCGACAGTGACACGGTGTGGTATCTCGATACCGGCGCTAGTAATCATATGTGCGGGCACAAACACCTCTTTGTGGAGATGCAAGAGATAGAGGTTGGGCACGTGTCATTTGGAGATGCGTCAAAGATTCAAGTGAAAGGTCAAGGTACAATATCATATTTTCAAAAGAATGGTTTAAAGGGATTAATTGAGAATGTTTATTATGTACCTGATCTCAAGAGCAACATCCCGAGTACGTGGGACAACTCATGGATAAAGGGTCCTCGGTGTTTATGAAAAATCGAGTATTACAACTGAAAGACAAGAAAGAGCGAGTAATAGCACGAGTTGAGATGGCGAAGAATCGAATGTACAAAATCAACCTGTGTTATGTGCGAGAAAGGTGTTTGCGAGTTAATGTAGAAGACAAGGCGTTCCTGTGGCATTTGCGATATGGTCATTTGCACTATGGTGGTTTACAAAAATTGTCAAAGAAAGGAATGGTACATGGGTTACCCGAGATTGACTACATCGAGAATTTTTGCGAGGAGTGTGTAGTCGGGAAGCACTCGAGACACTCATTTCGGAAGAAGCGAATACCGAACAACAGATCATCTCGCATTAATACATACCGACATTTGTGGGCCAATCACTCCTGAGTCATTCAGCGGTAAAAAATATTTCATTAGTTTTATCGATGACTATTCCAGAAAGACTTGGGTTTATTTCCTGAAAGAAAAATCTGAAGCATTCGAAGTGTTTAAAAAGTTCAAAGTAATGGTAGAGAAGGCCACTGGCAAGTTTATTAGAGCTGCGTTCGATCGAGATGGCGAATACAACTCGACGGAATTTGCGAGATCTTGCGCAGAACATGGAATAAGAAGGTTCCTAATCGCACCGTACTCTCCTCAACAAAATGGTGTGGCAGAGAAAGAATTGGACCATTCTCGACATGGTTCGATCAATCTTTGAAAAGTAAGAAGTTGCCAAAAGAATTTTGGGCGGAAGTCGTAACGCGCGCAATTTATGTGCAAAACCGATGTCCACATGCGAGTTTAGAAGATAAAACTCCACAAGAAAATTGGAGTGGTAGAAAGCCGATAGTCTCACACTTCAGAATATTCGGTAGTGTGGCTTATGCACACGTACCGGATCAGCGAAGAACAAAGCTAGAAGATAAGAGCAAGAAATTTGTGTTCATTGGTTATGACGAGAAGACTAAAGGTTTCAAGCTTCTCGATCCAATAAACAAGAAGGTAATAATAAGCCGAGATGTTAAGGTGAATGAAGCAAGCGAGTGGTAGTGGAAAAACTCTTCCGAGGTGATAGTAGAAAGGGAGAATCATCAACCACATCAACAACAAACCTCGAGATCGAGATAGCAAGAAGCCCTCAAACAATTGATAATGAGGAAGAGCCAAGACAACCAAAAATGCGAAGCATGCAAGATTTGTACGACTCAACAAGTGAGGTACATTTAATTTGTCTTTTGGCGGATGCCGAAATAATTACATTTGAAAAAGCAGTACGGAATGAGAAGTGGCAAGCAGCCATGGATGAAGAAATAAAAGCAATTGAGCGAAACCGAACTTGGGAGTTGGTTGAATTACCAAAAGGATGTAAAATGGGTATACAAAAAGAAGATGAATGCTCAAGGCGAGATAGAGCGGTACAAGGCAAGGCTAGTTGCAAAGGGATATCGAAAAAAGGCGGGGATAGACTATGATGAAGTCTTTGCCCCAGTTACAAGAATGGAGACGATTCGCCTTCTCATTGCTCAAGCCTCAATTCAAATGGAAAATTTTTCAAATGGATGTCAAATCGGCTTTTTGAATGGTGTGCTAGAAGAAGAGGTGTATGTAGAGCAACCACCCTGCACACAAAAATTGGGGAAGAAAAGAAGGTCTGAAATTAAAGAAGGCACTTTATGGACTAAAGCAAGCACCTCGAGCTTGGAATACCCGCATCGACACTTACTTCAAGAAGAACGGGTTTACTCAATGCCCATATGAACATGCTTTGTACGTGAAGAAAGAAGAAGGTAACTTGTTGTTTGTAGCTCTTTATGTTGATGATCTTATATTCATAGGGAATACTGAGGAGATGATAAAAGATTTTAAAGGACTCGGGAGTTCGAAATAATGATTTGGGTTTGATGAAATATTTCCTCGTCCGGAGGTTAGACAAGAAAATACTGGGATTTTTGTATCACAAGAAACATATGCAAAAGAAATTCTAAAAAGGAACAAAATGGAGAAGTGCAACCCGGTATTGACACCAATGGAACCTGGGGCTAAACTTTCTAAGTTTGACGGTGGAGAACGAGTAGATGCGACCAAATACCGAAGTTTGGTGGGAAGTCTGCGTTATCTCACATGCACGAGACCAGACATATCTTACAGTGTTGGAGTGGTAAGTCGGTTCATGGAAGAACCAGTCTATACACATTGGAAAGCATTGAAGAGAATTTTGCGATATATCCGAAGTACAGAATCACTCGGATTATTTTTCTCGAGAACAGAAGAGTATAAACTGGTGGGATACTCTGATAGTGATAGTGCGGAGACATAGATGATTGAAAGAGTACATCGGGATACGTATTCTTTATGGGAGACACAGTTCACATGGATGTCGAAAAAACAACCCATCGTGACACTCTCGACACGCGGCGAATACGTGGCAAAGATCATGGTGTGCGACATGCGGTTTGGCTAAGGAAACTTTTAAGCGAGTTGAATCTCGACAAGAAGAAGCAACCGAGATCCGAGTTGATAGCAGGTCGGCAATTGAACTCGCAAAGAATCCAAGACATCACGAAAGGAGCAAGCATATCGATGTGAAATTTCATTTCATTCGAGAACAAATCCGGAAGGGAGTGTGAAGTTGAATCATGTAGCGAGTCATGATCAAGTAGTCGACATGTTCACAAAGCCGTTACCCACGGTTTTGCTGGATAAATGCAAGATGGCGAGGCATGAAGGATGGAAGAAATTTGAGTTTAAGGGAGGAATTTGTGGAAAATAAACTCAAATAAAAAACGGACAGATTTTAAGACAGTATTGAATGAGGAATTGAAGTGGCAATTCCAGATCATTTTGAGCAAATGAAGAGTCTAATTCGTGTGTTTTTAAGTCTAGTTTTTAATGGTGAAGGTTTCAGGTCATTTGGTATTACCTACAATAAGTTATGGAAGTTTTAGCAAGGAAGGGTCAGAATTTACTAAAAACGGACAGACAGTATTGAATGAGGAATTGAAGGGGCAATTCCAGATCGTTCTGAGCAAATGAAAAGTCTAATTCGTGTGTTTTTAAGTCTAGTTTTTAATGGTGAAGGTTTCAGGTCATTTGGTATTACCTACAATAAGTTATGGAAGTTTTAGCAAGGAAGGGTCAGAATTTACTGTTTTGTTTAAAGCTGTTTTTTTAATACGAATTTTAAGAGTCTTGTTTAGGTCTATAAATAGAGTTGTATTCTTTTGTAAGTAGGCAAGAAAAGAGAAATAAAAAAGAGTGTTTGATTAGTAAGAAAGAAAAAAAATTGTTTTTGTCTCTCTTCTCTCCACCAAAATAGTTATAAAATATCAACAAAAACAAGACAAGTCACATTACATTTTATTAGCTTAACATCCCCCATAAGCTTAGTTTTAAGTTCCTCAAAACGCATTGTTTTAAGTGGTTTAGTGTCAAATATACTCAATAATAAACAATTTAGTAGCTAAGACTTTTTTCCTCAAATGAAATGAAAGTCTATATCAATATGTTTTAATTCTTCAATATACAACATAGTTTCTTGTCAAGCATGTGACATTAATATTATCACAAAAGATTAATTACAGATGGTTGTGACAAATTGATCTGTTACTATTTTAATAGTTCTTGTTGGTTTAGCTTCATGTAACTCCACTCTCTCTAAAAGTTGCTTAACATACTTTTTCTAGGTAAGATGAAATCAAGTGGGAGCTCTATATACTTCTATCCCCATGAATTAGGACAAGTTTCTAAAATCCTTCAATATAAAGGCAGTATTAAACTTCTCTGTTACTTTCTGAATAATAGTTGTTGGATTGCTACCTATCACAATAATGCCATCAATATAGATTAAGAAAATAACTATTTCAATGCCTTTGTTGTAAATAAGCAAGGATGCATCTGAGTCGGTCAAACTTTTGCTTAGCTTCATGAAAAACGCTTTACAGGCTTGTTTGATGTCATATATATAATGCTTTCTTCAATCTGCACACATAACGAGGATAGTCAAGATGCTAAAATCTAGCTTATTGTGTCATGTCTACTTCTTCATCAAGGTTCCCATTTAAGATGTCAAATTGTCTCACACACCAGTTCTTTGACAAGGCCAAGAGTCAATAATGCTCTAATAGTGACTTGTTTTACCACTATTAAAGGTCGTAGCGTAGTCACTACTATGAACTCTATCACACTCTTTTGCTGCTACTCTTGATTAGTATTTGTCAAGTGATACACTTGCTTGTAACTTGGTTCTTTTAACTTATTTATTGCCACTGATCATTGTAAGTTCTGAAATTTATTTGTGTCTATATTGGCATTCATATATACAAAATAATGAGTGTTTAATTTTTGCTTAGTATTTTGTTTTCTTTTACGTGAATTTAGTTACTCGACGGTTCATTAATATACATACTTACATTGTTAAAAACAAATTGTAAGATAATATGTTTACTTAAACCCTAAAACACTTTGTATTTAAAACCCTAAATTAATCTTATAACTCCTAAAACACAGACCCAAAAAATTTTAAAACACAAAACATAAATCTAAAACTCTAAACCCTATAAACCCTATAAACCATTAACACAAAATCCTAAAATTTCGAAAATTATAAACATTAATCTCTAGAATATCTAATCATTAAATCATTATAAATCCTAAAAATCATAAAACCTTAAATTTATCATTTTTAAAATTATTTTACCAAACATGTAGTTCATTTGTTTATGTAAAAGATCTAGAGTTTGAGTCATAATTATAAACGTATAAGTAATATAATTATTAAAAAATATAAGTAATACACTAGATTTGATGTGCCTACAAATATATATACTAATTTATATCTTTAACATTTCTTTACTAATATAACTACTAAAAATTTAATTTGCAATCTTGACATCATTATCTTTATTGGTAAATGAAAAAAAATTATAATATCTTATTTATGAAAAATGATTAATATTTAAAATATTGGTACTAGTTTAAGAAAGCATCAAATAAATATAAAAGTTAGTTGAAAACTTTTGTAAAAATTATAAAACTATTAAAAATATTGAGGGACATTAGTTGTATCGAACATGAATATTTTAATAGGAATTTATAGGATGGCAAAATTTGGGCTGTTTTACCAATACTTCACTAAAATTTGTTCATGTATTCATTCTCCGACTGAAGAAAATATTCAGAATTCAAAATGGGAAAGAAATTCGGAGGAACTTCCACTTTTCAATGATTAAATTTGAGGAAAATCAACCATGAAAATTAATAACAATTAACTTGACAATAAGTGTTTATTAGTTTTCATACTTGCTATCTAAATTTTCCGTCACACCAAAACTCCACTACCACTAATCACTGCTAAAATTATGGAATATAATCCCAACTAAAATTTCTCATTTTCTCTAAACAAATACAAATTATCTATTATTATTAGAACATATGATGACGTTAAAACCAATAAAATAAAATATTAGTACAATTTTTTCTTTAAAAATATACATCATAAAAAATTGAGATAAAAAATAATCTAAGAATAATGAATACAACTCGTAAACAAAATTTAGTTTTATAAGTTATTTTAATAATTTTGCTTTTAACCAAAAAAAAATATGTTTATTATATTATAAATAATAAATACATGCACCACATTTTTGTAAATAAAAACATGTTTTACGTGGAAGAATGTTAAAAATAAAAATTAATTTAGATTTAATTAACATAAACTTTTTACAAATATAATTTAATTTTTAATATCCTTTCATGCATGCATATACATATGAATATGAGATAGGTAATCAAAAATTAATCACATAACATTCTCGTGACCCTAACCAAAAAACTAAAAAATAAAAATAAAAACCATAATTGTACTATTTCTTTCTAAAATAACTAACATATTGTACTATTTTTCTTCATAAAATAACAAAATCTATTCAACATTTCAATCTCACTATTAAAAAAAAAGAGAAAAAGAAACATTAATTAATTTACATCTTTTAAAACTCAAGCTGAACAAAATTGCTGAAGAGGAAGCACATAATAAAGCATGAATCAAATCAATCTTTAAGAAATAGGAATATTTAGTTAAAAGTTTATTTAATATTATTTGGGTTTGTGATTTTGAATATGAGAAAATGGAAGTAATTTTTGTCTAGAAGCAGAATTACTAGTTGTAGTAGTAACAGTACGTTCACAAGAAGGACACATGGTAAGTGTTGTAGCAGGAAGCTGCTGCATAAAGAAAGGTTGAGAAGCACTTTTCAAAGCTCTTAATTCTTGAACCTCTTTTTGTATCCGCTTGTTCTCTTCTCTCAGTTTCTCACAACACCTTTTTAAATACTCACAGTCTACCTCCGTTTGCTTCAACTTCGTCCTGTGTCATCATTTTTTTCATTTTAATTAAATTACTATTAATAAGAAAACTAAAAATAATAGCACTAATTTTATTAGTACAACATGTATTCATGATTTCATTCCTACCTGGCTCTTCGGTTCTGGAACCACACCTCAACCTGACGTGGTCTGAGATTTAACTGTTTGGCCAGAGCAACCTTTTGTTTCTGCTTAAGAAATTACAATTAATATACCAATAAAATGTTGGTATAAATATTTGACAATTATTTATATTTTTATAAAAGTTAATCATCAAAATTTATCCACTAACTAATTTTAATACCGTGTAAGATAAAATTACCCGTTAATTAATTAATTAATTTTGGAATATATTTAAACACTAAACCCTATATAGAATTAAAAAAAACTTAGACAAATACCATTTTAAATGTCATTTAATGTTGAAAATCCATTCTGCTTTCAACGTTAAACTCAGCTCAGCAATTAGACTTGTTTTGTTTCGTTTCCCCAAACAACTTTGGGAGAAAAACTTATTAAATAAAGTAGTTTTATTTTATATTTATATTTTAAAAAATATTAGAGTAAGTATTAAATTATTAAGTAAAATTTTTGGGAATCTATATTTTTATTATTATTAAATTAAATTATATACTTTTAAAAAAAAAATTTGTTCTAATAATAATGATAATTTCTTGAAAATATAACTAATTAAATTTTTGTTCTGAAAATATTAACTCCGTTAAATAACGGATAAAAATAAGGGTATGCAATTTTAAAAAAAAATCTAATAATTTAATGCTTAAGAATTTTATAAATGAAAATATCACTACTCAAAAAGAATTCATTTTAAATTACTTACGGGATTGAGGGTGCAGTGTTCTTTGAAACTCTCTTCAAGAAAAGCAGATTGTTCTTTAGACAGTCTGAGTTTCTTTCGAGTTGACCCGTTAATTTCTTCATCATAACTCTCTCTCTCACCCTCAATCTCTAAATCTCTCTTGTCAATATTACATCTTCCTTTTATATCTGAAAACTCCAAATGAAACGACGAAACAGTACTGTTCGGTGACGACATTGTAGTTCCATCCTCTGCTTCCTCTGTCGTATTCGCAACCGGAAACCGATTCACATCAAACCCCTGACCCTGTCCATCCAAATTTGAACCCGGTTCGGAAACCAACACTGCTAAATCAACCAGAAACACACAGATGTGAGCAATTCAAGCACAATCCATTAAATATAAAATCATTTTAAACAATGGGTTCCCTTTAGTTTCTGATAAAACTTGATAAAAACAAAAACTTTACGCTTATCAGAGACAGAGAGCCATGGGAAAGAAAGCTGTGAACAAGTCTGGTTATGAAGAACAGGAGCAGAGGGTAAAAGTTGAAGCTGAAGAGATGGGTCAGTTGAAATTGTTCTTCTTTTATCTTGAGGGGAATCTCTTATTTGATGATCTTCAAGTGATTTTGAAGTAAAAGCGCTTCCTAAAGAAGAAGCACATAACAGAGGATCCTTGTTGTTAGTAAGCATTGGGTTTTTAGCAAGGAAAGTAAAGGGTGTTGGAGAATCGCCTAAACTCAGAGCCAGCTCCATTTAGAAAATTCTAGACACCAAATTTGTTTTGTTGGTAAATGGAAGGAGAAAGAGAAAGCTCAGGAGTTTTATAAATGAAAATAAGGAACAGCAACCACCCTTACGGGGTTTGTCCCATCTGATCTTATCTAACTTTTTTTACTATTATTTTTATTTATTATTTAAAAAATAAAAAATCTTTTTCTTAAGCTTGTTGGCTCCCAAAAAATAATCTCTTCTTATAAAACTAGCGTAGTTATTTTGAGTCAATTTTTTATTATTACTCGCTGACACTTTTTTAGTCCGAGGCGGTAATACTATAAAGATTTAATATTTAATTCCGAACAACCACACCCAACATTAACAATTTTTTTTATGTAATGAATTAAGATTAATAATTATTTATTTAAATAAAAAAATTTATTTTTTTACTTTATAATTATTATCACATATCATAATTTATAATAAATAAAATTTTCTTTTAAAATAATAACATAACGTTTGAATTAGAAAAAAATATTAATATTCTAATCGATCTTATTAATTATAAAATAATTTAATTTTTTTTAAAATATTCTATAACATCTCGCATTTTAATTTGTTTTAACATAAATAAATTAATAATATTATTATAATAACAATATATATTATATCTATGATGTTTTTACAATTATATATTTAAATGTTATTATTATTAAATATAATTATCATTAATAAATTATTATTATTTAAATCAATTTAAATAGTTTTAATATTATAATCTGATAAATACGTACATAATTTATAATTTATGCGTGCCTGTGGCAAACTCATAAAAACACACTATTTATCATAATTAAATTTTTTATAAAAAATAACATACTGAAAATTGATAATTATAAAAATAATATTTTTTATGTTATTAATATATTTTTATTATTAAAAAATTTAATTTATCATTTTATATTGAAAACAATATCCATTAAATATCATTTAAATTAAATTATGTTTTAATGTCACTTAAATTCATTTAAAGTTAGATTTTATCTAATTGAATTACATTAAATATTTTTAGATTTTATTTTTGTTATAATAAGTTTGATATGTTTTATTTTTTTAAGAGATAAATGTTAGACATATTTACTACTTATATGATACTTAGATTAATGAAACTTTTTATAGCAATTTAGTTTATTAGTTTTAAAAAATTAATAATTTAATCTAAATATTTAATTTTTATGTTTTTTTAAAAATTATTTGCTTTCTATTTTTTCAATTATATTTAAAAAAAAAATTAACATAAGTATATTTATGTAGTTTTTTAAAAAGAAATTTTAAAAAAATAAAAATTAATTATTTAGATTTTTTTTAATTAATAGATTAAATTATAATTAAAAATAATTAAATTTAAGTAACTTATTTTACAAAATAATAAACGGACATCTGCTTTTAAAATGTAGTATAAATAATTTAATTTTTAATATTTTTAATAAAAATATATATTTATTGTATATGATATTAAAAATATATATATTTATTTATCTAATAAAAATAAAATAAAAAAATACTAAAAATAAAACTGTATCAACGCAATTAAACTTTTTTTATTTTCCTCATCTTTTATTTGCGTTGTTGCCACGTGGTAATGAATTAACCGACAAGTAAAGGTTGACAAACGTAAGTGAGTGTATTTAAGTATACAACGGTTTCTCGGAGTTTTATTTGTGATATTAATAATATACAAACGCACATAAGTAATACGAATCCGGTTAACTTTGTTTGACTTTTTTTCAAAACCATAATAACCATTTTAGGATCCCCATTCAATTTTATTTTTTTTTAAATCACAATATTACATTATTAAAATTTAAAATAATGATATTATAATAATTAAATTTATTATTATTATAATAATTTTATATGATAATAATAATATTAAAATATAATTAATAATTTATATATTTTTATCGTAATAATAAAATTTAAAATTTATTATGATATTTTCATTATCCACGGTTAAATTGTCGGATTCTTTCCCATATAAGAGTGTTTTAATTTTTTCATAACATATATGAATTATTCTCGAAAACTTAAAAAAGAGGAAGAGAAATTCTTGTTGGATTTCCTGTTTGACGAGTGTTTTATTAAAATTTATAATAATAAATATTTTTACTTAATAAATATTAAAGATTTAAGATAAAGATATTATCATAATTTAAATTATTATAGACATAATGATAATTCATTAATAATCATTTTATCAATAATGAGACAAAATAAATATTTTATATATTTTTTGTATCAATAATAAAAATAATTATATTATTATCTTTACCCAAAATTTATTCTTTTAAAATAATAATACCTAACTATCACACATTAAGATGTAACCCCTGTCCTCAAGTTTATCATCTCATAAACATACTTTAATATCACTAAGTTACAATGGTATAAGCTAATATTTAAAAAATATATATATATTATAACATATTTTAGATAATATTCAAATCGAAGAGTTATTGAAAGAGTTCTAAAACGGTTATTAATAAAGGTTCAAAATGGTATAACACGTCATTAATCTTTTAATTTATCGAGTTGATATGATATAATTTATTAAATATTTAGTATAATATATCTTGACATAATATATGTGGGATCAAAAAATCAATCATGCATGTGATCAAATTACTAAGTGATATTTGAAAGAAAAAAAAACTGTTTAACTTAATTAATCTCATTCATAAAACTTTACTTAAAATTCAATTTTGATAACTGAGTTGGACTTTATATATATATGACTAAGGCGATCCTTTTAGCACTCAATCACCGATTCTCATCAGAACTTCACAGTCGTGTTGGGAGTACGATTCCTCGCGGCCGCAAACTTATGTTGGCTTGCCGCAAACTTATGTTGGCTTGCCGCAAACTTATGTCGGCTTGCCGCAAACTTTTGTTGGCTAGGAATACCAACCCATTGAAACTAGGGTGAAGATTCATGTATACTCTTTTAGATTTGATTATTTTATTGGTTTAGTTGTGTATTTTAGAAATAATGATTTTTTATTTTGTTACTTTTTGAAAAATGATTGATAAATGATAAAATTAAATTTTGAACATTTTTTTAATTAAATTTATCGCGTAATTTATATGTGATTTAAATATTAGAGTTATCATTATAATTATTATTTTTATTTTTAATTTTAATATTTATTTTATTATCATCTAAATAATAATATTTTAATTACAAGTGTTAAATAATAATATTTTTATTATGGATTTTATTAAAATTTGATTTTTTGTTCATGTATATCCAAAATAATGATTTTCTATTTTAAATAATTAATGGTGACTTAAGACCTATCTTACATGCAATGATGAAATTATCGACGACATCGTTGACATTATCGTAATAATATCTATTTTTTATACATCTCAACATCGAAATATGATATCTATATTTTTTGATCAAATTCTCGTAAAATTTTCAATAATAACGTTCAAATATCATTTAAATGTTATTTAAATGTCTTGTTTGGCTAAAATGTTTTAGATATTGTGAATATTGTCACAAAAATATCAATTCTTGATTAATTTTTTATTTTTTATTTTTTATTTTTTATTTAATCAATTACTTAATTTATTAAGTACATAAAAAATAATAATATTCACGTTCAATAATATTTTAAAGTATAATACGATTCCTTGATATTGCAGTCACCGTCCATTATTATTATTAGAGCTCATACAATATTTTTGCTTATGAATACATGTATAATATGAAAATATTTTAAAAAAATGTATCCAAAAGTTATGAGATAGTAAAATAAATAAATCCCTTGAAGTGGTCTTCTCGATCAATATTCCTTAATAATAATTAATTAATGAATATTTTTAGTGTTATTGTAAAATTAAGATATGGTAGCAAGGACAATTAGCACTTTTTGTGTAACAAAATAAGTTATTAATTAATTGATGTCTAATTATGTTAGTTTATAACTTTATATGATTTATATATGGTCCCCAAACGTATCTTACAAATTATGGTGTTCCTCGTCAAACATTAAAGAGAAAGGAACATTAAAGAGAGGAGAAATAACGAATGAAGAGAATCCAAACAAGGGTCATTATTGTATATCATCTAAGCCTGTTTGTTTCATCATGATTATCAACATCATGAAGGGAGTGGTGTGTATTGATATGTCTTTTATTTGTTTTCAAATGATGACCCATTAAGCCAAATGACCCATAAAAATTATTACCAATTAAGGCAATTATTTGTTTACTTTCTAAGTGCTTCCTACCCCGGAATATTTATTTTTATTTAATTCTTATAATCGATAAAATATTAATAAATAGTTATATGAAGTTAGTTTTTTTTTTTAATTTTTGTTAATATAA
The DNA here is from genome assembly GCA_030763125.1 of Hippophae gyantsensis. Classification (NCBI taxonomy): domain Eukaryota; kingdom Viridiplantae; phylum Streptophyta; class Magnoliopsida; order Rosales; family Elaeagnaceae; genus Hippophae; species Hippophae gyantsensis. Next base: position 23,227,525 of record CM061031.1, read on the forward strand.
TATAATATATTTATGAGTAAGAGATTATAGTATTAAAAAATATTTAAAAAAATTGGAGTTAATTGGAATAATTCAGTTAATTTCCGACCAATATCTTTTATTATATATATATATATATATTTAATTTTAATTTAATAATATAAATAAAAGTACATTTAATTATTTTAAAAAATAAAGTGATATTAAATAAATTAATTTAAAAAAAGATTAAAACTAATTAATTGATAAAATAAAGTAACTACAAGAACAGTTCATCTTCGACCTCACGTATTTTAATTTAACATCAAATTTAACTCTACACATCATTTAATCTTATCTGTCGATGACATTGGCTATATTTATTTATTTAAACCAAACAACTTATTCTTTAGAAATCTTTATTAGATAACGTATGAACAAATTTAGTCGTGAGAAAAATACGTGACTGTTATTTACTTTTTTATAAAAACATGCTTAATTTATATACTACACCATTATATTTATTATGTAAAATAAATATAAATCAAATAATAATATCACAATATAATATAGAATTCTTATATAAAAATGACTCTAAAATTTGCGTTACGAATCATGTGTCTGCGTATGTTGAATTTTAAAAAAGACGTGGATATAGTGGTCCTACACGCATGCATGTGATGGCTTTAAAAGGAAGTCGTAATTAAAGGTTAGCGCTTTTTTATTCACCAGTAACGAGATAATAAGTGGGTCCGGTATCTTTGAGTCACCAAGTTAACACTTTAATATCTTAAATATTCTTTTTTTAAAGAAAAAATATTTTTAGAAAGATATGATATTTATATAAAAATTATTTTAATTTAAATAAACTATAATTATAAAAATTAAATATAAATATAAATATAAAACATAATTATTTATCATTTTATAGACATTTTTTCATAATAATAAAATTAAGTTATTATAAAAAATAAATATATAATCTAAGTGTTATTTTTACAATAAATATAAGATATTTACTGTCATTTTTTTGAGGTTTTATTTTCCTATCACTTACTCATAAAAAATATTTTTATCATATAAATTGTTTAAATGCTATAATTTTTAATGTTTATTTGTATAATTTATTTTTTTAAATATCAAAATTAATAATTTTTATTTTTTGTAATTTTTAGTAGGAAGTGTTAGATTCAATTTCTTAAAAAAAGGTTAGTTCTAGTTAATTTTATACAGAAAAATCATTTATTAAAAGGTAATGGGGTATTTTGAAAAAAAAATTATTACTATTAAAAGAAGATAAAAATGTATTAATTGAATTATTAAAAAAATATTTTAATAACAGAAGATATAACATATACTAATATATTAATTAAATTACCTCAAAGATACCAATCTTATAATAATTAAAGTGTTAACTATCTACTAATCAATTAAAATGTTTTATTTTTCTTAATTTGATAGTGCTATAGAATAAAAGAAATGTAATTCAAAGATACTATATTTATTTTAAAAATAAAATTTAAATTTTATTTTTATTTTTTAATAATTTTTATCTTATTATTATGAAAAAATAATTGTATAATGATAAATAAATTTTTTATGTTATTTATTTATTTTTATTTTATTTTTTAAAAATTATTTAAGTTACAGTTTATTTAAATTATAATAATTTTTATCCATTGTAATTAAAAAATAAAAATTATATTATTTTTTTTTAAATTATTTTTTATAATAAATAAAGAAATTATGCTAATTAAACTTTTTTTCAACGATACGTATAGAGGATGTGAGTAGGTCAGATATGTCATGCTGTTGGGATGGTGGGAATAATTGAAGTCATGCAGGCTTCAATTGTAGTTTGGTAAATAGTTAGATATGATTAATTTATTGATTGGAGCCTCAAACCGTGTTTACATAGAAGTGATTATGCTCTCCATGGATAAAAGCCACGAACAGATTCTAAGGTCAATTCGCTTTCTAAATCAAACATTTTAATCCCTTTAATTTTTAATTTTAAGCAGAAAATGTTGACAATATCAAAAATATTATTGTAATAATATTATTTTATAATATATAATGTTTATATATATTTTTTAAATTATTATAAAAAATATTAATAATATTAATAAAATATCTTTTTTTAAAATATAATAAATATTATGGATATTATCGTTAAAATGTTGTTAAAATATCATTAACTATTTATTCTAAAATATTTAGTAAAAATAATATATATTTTATTATATAATATTTTAATTAATTAATCAACTTATTAATTAATATAAATATTTTATGTATTTAAAAAAATATATATTAAATAAAAAATTAATTTAAAACATAAATAATTGATTTTTTCTATATTTTATAAAGTTTTATAAAAAATATTATATTTTAGATAAAATTTCTATATTTTTCATGATTTTTTTTCTAAATTTTTGTTGATAACGATAATATTTTCAATATTTTTATAAAAATTATATTTCGTTATATTTACCGACAAAAATATTTTAAACATTGGTTTTAAGTCCCTTGACTTAAATATATTAAAAAAAAGCAAATAGAAAAAAATTTCATATTATAATGCAAATGCTTGCAAAGAGTTAATTAATAAATTTGGATTATTCAGTTTCATAATGTTTATTTTTTTAAAATGTTGAACTGTATTAATGATCCTTAATTTTTTAATTATTTTTTGCATTCTACGTTTTGATTCTTAATTTTCTTTCTTATAATTTAATCACTTTATTTTTTTTAATTTTTACATTTTAATTCATTTCCTTTTAATACTTATAACTTGGTTGATTTACTTTTTAATTTTCATATATTTTTTTTAAAATTTAAGACAAACTTGAAACTAAACTTTACATATAAAAAATAAAGGAGATCAAAATGTAAAAATTTAAAAATAAATGTATTAAATTATAAGAAAAAATTAAAAATGTTAAAATGTGAAAATTAAAAAATAAATAGATTAAATTATTATAAAAATAATAAGGTGAAAAAAATGTAAAATATGAAAAAATTTACAAATTATTTATGCTTTTACCAATTTTTTTATATATAGAATGAGATATTTATCAACATAAGATGATAGTGTTAAAAAATAATTAAGAATTGACAGTAAAATAAGTTACAAGTTGATTTTCAACCAATATTTCTTATCATATGAGAATTTTTATGTATTTTGAAGATAATATTGTAATTTTTTTAAAAAAATTAAGTAACTTTACGATGAAATACTAAAAAATTAAAATAATTAAAGTATTTTAATTATAAAATAATGTAACTTTTGGAGAAATAAAATAAATATAAAAACCCATCCATCTTGTCTTTTATTCTTGAGATTTGTTTTTTTAAATATTTTTTTATTAAATCTATCTCCAATTCTATATTAAAATATTAAATTTAACATGAAATTTGATATAAAATTAATCCAATTCAATATTATATTTGATACCATCAGCAATATTATATTAAATTTGATGGTATATTATTCATCACATTAAATTTGAGGTGAAATTATTCATCCTATTAATTCTTTTAAAAAAAATATAATTTTTAGTGTAATAATATTTGGTATAATTTTTAGGGTAATAAAAAAATTTATTGATAAAAATATAATATTTGGTATCGTGGCTTGAAATGAATATAATTTTTAATATAAATAATATAAAATAGTAAAGATATTTTAAATAAATGTAATCTTTCCATCGTTAATTTGTTTAGAGAATGTTGTTTAAGATTGTCATTACTTGCTAATTTCGTAGATTGATGTATATAAGGAAATAATATTGGTATTTCTCTCTCTTTGTAAAAATTGTTTCTTTAATAAACTTTTAACATTTTATAACTTTTAGAATTGTTTGTTTCCTAATAAACTTATAAATTAGTTGGGTTGTAATTGAAAATGTTAGGTATATATATATAATTTCTTTTTAAAAAATAACAATTATATATATATATATATATATTATATATTTTTAAATATTCATAATAAACATATATTCTTGATCAACAAAATAATCGGTGATCAGACCGTTATAAAATTTTCGTAAAATATTTGAATAATTAAATTAAATGACAAATAACATAAATTGAATTTGAGTAGTGATATTATAATAATACATATTTTGTTAAGAATAATTTTATTTAATAGTAACGAAATTAAAATATAATTATTATTATTATAAATAAATAAATATATCATATATTTTTAATATAATAATAAAAAAATGCTGTCACAAATTTTATTACACTTATAATTTTTTTCTCAAAATTATGCTTGAATTTTGAGTAGGACTAAAATGAGTTGGATATATAATTAATGCAATTGTTTAGCTTTCTCTTTCATGCTCGTGAGGAATGGTTTGGCTTATTTTAAACTAGTTCTCTCTGAAATACGGCCAATATGTTCGTCTTTCCAAAGGAGGAATAATTCATTGTTCGGTGGTTAATTTGATGGCTGAGTATTGTGTATACTCTCAAATTAATCATATTAAGTACAATATTATTATTATCATCATTATTATCATTATAAAATACAAAACTTTAAATAATTAATTATATTTTAATATTATTATTGTTTGATAAAATTATCAATACAAATAATAATTAAAATTATTACAATGTCTATTTAAAAAGTACAACACTAAAAAATGTCAACATAATTCAACATTATCACGAAAAATACTAAAATTACATAAATATATAACTATATTTATACTTATACTAATTATATCATGATAAGTAGTCAAATTTTATTAAAAAATAATTTTTATTTTTATTTTTAAACTTATTTAATTATATATCATATCATACTTATACAAATATAAATTTATATAATTCTAACATTAGTCATATATTATGAATAACCGTGTGTACTATATTATCATTAAATATAAATTTATATAATTCTAACATTATTCATTTTATTTAAAGTAACATCTCAAAACTCATAATATTAGTATTATTCTTAAAATTATGAATTTTAAGAGATTAAGTGCACCAAAGTTATTTTCTTTTATAAATGGATTAATTTAGTCTTTTTTTTAGTATCTAACACTAAGTTGTTTTTATTTTCAAAAATAAGTAAATTTACTTTAATTTATATTATTATATTTAAATTAGAGAAAAATATCCTCAGGTATTATTGGAAAACATTTATTCTATTTCATTTATAAGATTTATAAGTGTTGACAATATTCGTGAACAAAATGTTTAAATGTAATTTAGTTTCTAGACGTGTTTTCAAGATCATTTTTTAAGTCGAAAAAACTTCTGAGCTTTAAGTAAAAATGTTTCATGTATACTTATTTTTAAACATTTAGATTTCATATTAGATATATAGGAACATTTAGTATATATGTTGTTTGGTTGATCGAGTAATATATGGATCGATCGATGAGGTAGATCAATAGAGTATCGATCGTGTATGATCTAAGTCCTATTCGGGTTGATTTTAAAATTAGGGTAGATAGATTGAAGTTTTGGGTTTGATTAATCGAGAATTGATCATATTCGATCTACCTAGTCTTGAGTTTTTATTAATCGTTGCCTAGATCAATCGAAAAGGGTTTCGATCGATCGACCTTGTTAGTTTAATTAATCGTGCTTGTTCTAGATTGATTGGGTAACGAGGGCTTTGACTTTAACTTAATTTTTTATTCAAGCCAAACATTTTAATCATCATATTATCTTTATTATTTAATGTTGTATGACTTATTTCATAGGCACATTTATAATTAGACTTTAACATAACATTATGGCTTTATATATTTTCTATTCAAGCAACCTAATATCTTTTGTTTTCTTCAACCACATTCATTATAATTTTCTAATTATTTTTATACCCTATCTCTCAACATCTTTTGCAAAACAATATCATATTTGTTTATGTTTTTTTCTTAAATTAATTTGTTAAATATTAATAGTTGTGTTTGATTGATTAATAAACTTATTTAATTTATGATATTTTGATTATATGTTCATATATCTTATTCTTTATTATGTTCTTTAATGTTTTGATCAAATATTTGTATGTGTAATATCATAATTATTTGATTTGATTTATTAACTTTAAAAAAGTTATCTTTATTGAACACATGCTTAATCTATTTTAGAGCTGTTAGATGATTTTAAAATTAATTGATATATTATTTAGTCTTTTAGGGTTATTCATTATTGAATATGCTCTATAATACATTTTGTACTTAAGTTATTGTGCTAATTTTTCAGGTACTTGTTAAACGGGTTCGATTGCTTGTGTTACTCAAGTTTATTAGAACGTTGGTTTGAATGCAAACACATTTCTTGTGAAAACTATGAAGTAAAGCATCACCTTGTAAGTAGATTACTTAGGAACATTATCTTAAAGGATAGTTTAAGTCTTATCCGTGTTATTGAACCTTATTTTCATAGTGGATAGTTGGATGGTATGATAGATGAGTGGTTTTCCTCTTAGGTAATTAGTGTAGCCTAGGTTGTTTCCACAAAATATATCATGTGTTAAGTTTTATTTATTTTTGTTTTATATTTTGTACACATGATTGCATGTCTGACCACTTTTGAATTTTTAATTAGACATAATTCAATTAATTACTTATTCACCCCCTTTAGGTTAATTAGATCTGTAACTAAAAGTTTTCAATTGGTATCAGAACAGGTTATTAGATATACTTAGTGTTTGCCTAGAACCTTACTATAGATCATTTGAGATAGGGTTTTTTTACAACCTAAGCACCTTTCTTTGATGGGTCTAGCTACCCATATTGGAAGGCTAATATGTGAGCCTTTACGAGTTTTCTAGATGAAAATGTGTGGAATTCTATTATATATGATTAGGAACCACCTACAGTTACCAAAGATAATATTGATACACTTGAACCTAAAAGTGAATGAAGATAAAGTTGGTAACAATTGAAATAATTAATACTATTTTTAGTCCAAGGTCCGATTCAATTTTGAGTAAATTTTTTAACCAAATTAGATCGTTTGGCTATTAAAATTTTTTCAATCGAACAATTTTCAACAGTTTGGTCAGGCTAATAATATATAAATATAATAATACATAAATAATATGCTGGTTAAATTAAGTTTTTAATATATTATTAAAACCAGTCTGGTCTGGTACGATTGGTTTAAAAATTAGTATAACTAGACTGGACCGTTTGAAAAATGGTTCTAGTTAATACACACCAGATCAGATCATTTGATTTATAAAACTTTTCGGACCAATACAGTCCAATCCGATTTTTCGATTTAATTTGATTCGGTCTAGTTTTTGGACACTTCTAACTGTATCTGTTGTTGAGTTCTGTCGTATCTTTAATGTTGATACTATTAAACATGTTTGTGATATTTAAGAAGTTACTACTAGGGATGTCCACCGATCCGGTCTGGTTTTGAAAAAAAATTAGCTAGATAAAACCGTTTATATTACTCAGATCGGACCATTTGAAATAATTTTAATTAATACAAACCAGACCAAATCGTTTAATTTATAAAATTGTTCAATCTAGTTCAGTTTTTGGACACCTTTAATGAGAAATAATATGAAAATTTTAATATATTATTAAACCGGTCTGATCCTATTCAAACAGTTTAAAAATTAATATAACTGAACCGGACCGTTTGATTTATAAAACTATTCGGTCCAATTTTCCAATTTGATCCGATTCGGTCCAGTTTGGTTTATGGACACCCATAGTTACCACCCACGAGGGAACCACACAAATTAAAAGAACAAAACTTCACATGCTAAGCATTAGTTTGACCATTTGAAAAATAATTTTAATTAATACAAATCAGACCGGACCGTTTGATTTATAAAATTGTTCGATCCAGTCTGATTCAGTCTGATTTTCTAGTTTGATCCGGTTCGATTCGATTTATAGACACCTCTAGTTACCACCTACGAGGGAACCACACAAATTAAAAGAACGAAACTTCACATGCTAAGCATTAGGTTTGAAAATCTTATAATGAAAGAAACTTAAGCTTTTTCTAAATTTTATGTTAAATTATGTGATATTACTAACATTTCTATCAATTTTGGAGAGAAAATTGATAATTTCAAGATAGTTAGAAAGATTATATGCTTATTACCAAATATCTTCCATGTAAAGGTCATTGTCATTTATGAAAATAAGTATGTAGATACAATTAAAATTTAGAAATTCATTGGCTTACATCAAACTTTTGAGATAAATTTTTGAATATTTGCAAAGAATACATGTATCGCTTTCAAAACTACCAAAACTAAAGATGGTAACAATGATAATGACAATGATGATGATGATGAATAATTGAAGTTCTTAGTCAAACGACTCGATAAAATCTTCAATCAAAACAATTCATAAAGTAATTGGAAACTAAGTCATTCAATGGATCTAATTCAAGAGAATTTAAATCTATGAGTTTCGAATGTAAGGAAACTAAAATCACTAGACCTAAATGTTTTGAAATGCAATGGGATTGGTCATTTTGTAATCAAGTGTGCTAATACAAAGAAAAGAACTGAAAGAGTCTTCAATGCTACACTTAGTGATTCAAAAAGTGATAGCAACAATCTTAATGACTACAAAAATTGTGGCACCAACTATTTGGAATTTACACCAACTACTAGTAGAGACTTTAGTAAGTCTGACATTAATTCAGATTATGAGAAAAATGATTCTAAATTCCTGTTAAATAAATTTAATGCTAATAATATTGACGAACTATTTATAGATTTAGTAGGTTGTAAGATAGAAAATCATAAGTTACTAGTATAAGTAACCAAATTAAATGATAAACTCAAATCCTATGCGGTAAATTCCTCCATACTAGAAAAATAAAAAAACTTGAGCTGTCTGAACATATTAATGGTTTGAATTTGAGTTTTATAGATCTTAAACAGGAAAACCACAATCTTGTGCAAGAACTTGAACAATTAAAGGAAATTGTGAAAAGGTTAACCAATAGAGTTGAAAGGGTAGACAAAGTTCTTGACTATGAAAAACCTTTTAGAGACAAGAGAATGATAGGCTATGTAGATGTTCACAATATGCCCTCATCTTAAAAAATAACTCAGTTTGTAACACCCTCTAACCCTTCTTCTTCACGTGATACACATGGCCTTAGTTATAAGGATGAGAGCTCCATATTTTCAATATCAAAAACCATAATTATAAGGCTTTTTAACTCTACTCCTATAGTTACTAATTATGCACAAAGAATTGTTGCACCTATAATTGATGAAACTATTAAGTTTGTATTTGTTTGTCATTATTATGGTAGGAAAAGTTATATTAGATCCAAGTGTATATTTTTGTTAGTTGTTGTCTATATTATAAATCCTTTTCATGCTTCTAGTTATAAGAATCATAATTATCATCCATCTATGAATATTATGTCCAGTAATTATACTTAAAAGCATGAAGTTATTTGTTCGAAGACGTAAGTGAAATTAAACACATTTAAACCTATGGTTAATTATCATCATCCTACCATCATGTTTCATCTTCATTAGGATGAATGTGAAATCTAAAAGAAATGTTAAGTCCAATAGCATGCCTATCAAGACCAATGTAGTTAAGGAATTAAAAAAACCAAAATTTAAGAAAGTTTAGGTTATAAAAGATTATATTTTTTCGATCACTTGATCGTTTTTTATATTTCTCTTAAGTACTTTTATTTGAGTGTTTAGTTGACTCTAGGTGATCATCTTTATTATATTTGTTTGTTTATTTTTTTATTAATAGTTCTTTAGCTTTAATAAAATATAAATAAATAAGGGAAAGGGAGAGTAAACATGTTTAATATTGACATGAACTTTACATACTATTCTCACATTACTTTACTTCTTTTGATTGATTTTACATTGTGTAAATGGATAATTTGACTTATATATTTATATATTTTTCACATATGATGATCAAAGTTGATAAAAACCTATTCATTAGACACATGTGTATATCATGCTTGAAGTTTACGATTGATATTCTAAGGCATGAGCTAACCTTGATTGCAAAGTTATATTTGAGCTCTATCTTTCACTTTCTAAAATGCTACTATAGAGACACATAGTTTTGAGAATGATACCTATTATGATGTGTGAAGTTAACACAGTGAATGAAGAGAGTTACCTCACAATTAGTGTGAAAGTCTTCATATTAGATTTTTAGCTATATATATTTCCTTAAAAATAATAATCTTTGAGGAAAAAAATACAAAAAGCTTTTGCATACACAAAAAAAGGGAGCCAAAATTGTTTATATAAAAAAAATAACTATCTCTCACACAAAAAAATACAAGAGGAAAATACAAATAATACAAACATTTTATTAAAGTTATCTTATGATAAGTAAATTTTATTTTATGCAAGTAAGAATTTAACTGTTATTTTTTAGAATAGGTGACACTATTTACTTTGAATCTTTCTTGATTAATCATAAATGAACATACCTATCATTATATGTGTTAATATGTTTGTGTGTCTTATCTACATATATTAATGTTGTTAATGGATACTCATACCTTGGACAAAATTATTTTTATCATTTGTATGTTCTGTTGTAGTCATATTTCGATAAGTCTACTACCCTTGATTAAAAAAAATTGTTACGTCTTAATTCTATTGATTATTAGCATGACAAAAAGATAGAGCGGAAGTTAATGGTAGAAATATTTAAATGGAGAAAGTTAATATAAGAAATACACATAGGAGGAAAACACATTGAGTGTTCAATGAGTGTTCTATTTAATATATTACATTGGGGGAGTAAAACATAAATATTCTATCTATTGTTACTCACTATTTATATCTTTTTTTTTTACTTTTTTGTTGTTATATATACTAAACTAATAAATAATGAGTCATTTGAGGAGAAGTTGTGTGCCATTTATGTTTTTTTAGTGTACTTATGAGCTATCAAGATTCAAGCAAAGATGGTTCCACCGCATCATATGATAATTCCACTATGTAAAACTATTTTTCCCATGAGCTTGATGTTATGAGAGAGAGATTTTGTCATACGAATATGCTGAAAGAGGAGATTGTAAGATTTATGAGTATTGATTACATTTGTGAACAAAATGTTTAAATTTAATTTAATTTTTAGACTAATATTTAAGACCATTATTCAAACTGAATAAACTTTCGAGCTTTAAGTAAACTTATTTAAGATATACATTTATTGTTAATCACTCTATATTTCATATTAGACACGTAGGACCATTTAGTATATAAGTTGTTCAATCGATCGAGTAGTGTCTAGATCAATCGAGTAGCGATCGTGTACGACCTAAGTCTTCTTGGGTTGATTTTAAAATTGTGATATATCAATTGAAGTTTTGGGTTCAATCGATAGAGGATTGGATTGATCGAGAATTGATTGTATTTTATTTACTTGGTCTCAAGTATTTATTAATTATTGTTTGGATCGATCGAAAAGGGTTTTGATTGGTCAACCTTATTAGTGGTCTAGATCGATCAAGCGACAAAGGCTTTAATTTTAACCTAATTGTTTAGTCGAGCTAAAAATTCAAATTATCCTATTATCCCTACTATTTATTGTTCTATGGATTGTTTAATATGGAGATTTATAATTGGATTTTAATCTAGCATTAAGGTTTTAATATTTTTTATTTAAACAACCTAATGTAATTTGTATTCTTCAACCATATTCATTATAATTTTCTAATTATTTTTATACTTTCTCTAAAATTGTTTTGTAAAAACAATATTATTTTTGTTTAGGTTTCTTTCTTTAATTAATATATCAAGTATTAGTGATTATGTTTGGTTAATTAATAAGCTTATTTAATTTATGATATATTGATTGTATGTTCATATAACTTATTTTTATTATGTTATTGAATGCTTTGACCAAATAATTGCACGTGTAATATCGTAAGTATTTGATTTGATTATTTAACTTTAAAGAATTTATCTTTATTGAACATGTGTTTAATTTGTTTAATAGATGATTGCTAGATGATTTAAATTTAACTGATATATTCTTGAATCTTTTAGTTAGGATTATTTATTATTAAATATATTCTAGGACACACTTTGTACTTGTATTATTGTGCTAAATTTTCAAGTGTTAGTTGAATGAGTTTGATTGTTTGTGTGGCTTGAGTTTATCAAAATATTGGTCTGAATATGAATATTTAAGTATATTACTTGGGGATATTATCTTGTAGGTTAGTTTAAGTTCTTGTCTTTTAATTGAACATCTTTTTTCATAATTAATAGTTAAATGATTTAGTAATCCGATAATTTTTTTCTTAAATCATCGATGTGATTTAAGTTATTTACATCTAAAATATCGTGTGTCGAGTTTTATTTAATTTCACTTTATATTTTTTATACGCAATTATGTTTGTAAATTTCTAATTCCACGTTATTAGATTAATTAAGTTAATCGTAAATGAAAATTTCAATATTTTTTGTCAATATTTTTTAAAAAATTTATATAGATCCGTGTATTTTAATAAAATTTATTTATTTTTGTTAAAAAATTTACTTAAAATATAAAATATGTATGTTAAAAATAATATTTTAAAAAAATGAGGAGAAATTTTTTGTGTGAAAATAAATAAGTTGGTTATAAATATGAATGTTACCCCTTTTTAAAAAAGTCATAAATATATATTTTGAGTGAGGGTGGTGGTTGGATTAATTTAGTTAAAAAAATTTAAAAATAAATATAAGTATTTTAAGTATATTAGGGTGTAACGGAGTCGAACTCACGTGACTGTCCGTGATAACAATTGAATGAAATTATTAAATATAGAAGAGGTATTGAGTGGTTGATCACAGAAGTCACGTGAGAAGAGCCTGGAAACTGACAAGTAGTAATGATGAGATGAGTGTTTCGTCAGAGCTCAGAGTCAAAGGAATGATGTGAAGTTATGAGAGAGAAATACTATTATTTACGATGCAGAAAAGATTTAAGTTTAAAATAATTTAAAATTCATTTAATAATATATTGATCTAAGATTTTTTTAAAAACAATATTAAATACATATAATTTTTTTACTTATTTTTTAATCACATATTTTATATTATATCATATTTAAATATTATTTAAAAATATATTTATTTTAAATTCTTTAAAATGGTTATGATATATAATATGATAAAAATATAAATATAAAATGTTGTGATATCAAAATTTATTTGGATAAACTATAAACATATGATATTTGAAAAAATTTATTATAACAAGGTATTTATTATTTGTTTTAGAATATCTCATGTGGTAATTTTTATTGATATATTACTTATTTTTGTAATAAAATAGTATGTTATTAAGTATTTGTATTTTTTATAATAACACACAAGTAAATTTTTTGCTAAAATAATAAAATTATTTTTATAATTTATTTTTATTTTAAAATAATTTATTAATAAATTGATTAAATTAGTTTAATGTTATTGGTATCTAAATAGTAATTATAAATAAATGCATTATCTCATATTTTATTAGTATCAAACAATTCATAGTTTTAATTTAAAAATTAATATTTTATTATTATTATAAAATATATATAATTTATCCATTATATTATTATAATTAATTATATTTTAATATTATTATTTTTTATAAAATTATTATTAATAAATTTAATTGTGATAATATATTCGATTAATAAGTTTTATTATAATAAAAAAAATTATAATAACTTTAATTATTATTTTAATAATTATTATTACTTTTGATTACATAACATAATATTTTTTATATAAAACTTAATAAACATATTTAAAAAATATTAACGTAAATTAATATATAATTTTTATATAATAAAAAATAAATATATATTTTTAATAACAAAATTATAGGTAAAATTAATTAAATAATTAGTTTATTTATATAAGGTTTTGTATTATTGTTACAGTAAAAGTAAATGAAATATATATTTTAATTTTAATATTAATTACATCATAATATTATTATTATTAATTAAATTTACTTATTTTTATTAAAAATAATAAAATATATAACGATAAGACGTTATCAATTTTATTATTAATTTAATTTTTATAATTTTTTCGTATATCATTAATTATAATATAATTATAACTAATATATTAAATATTTGTTAGTTAAAATAAAAAAAACTCATTCTTTTAAGAACATTCTTACATTAAAATATTAATTTTTTTTATTAAATTTGTTACATAAATAATATTAATTTTTTATCATATATAATAAATTTAATTTAATTATATGATATAAAATTAATAAAAAAAATATTAAATGTAATTTTTATTATAATAAAAAGAATATATTTTTAATATAATCTTTAATGTTGTGTATTTAAATTGAATAAAAATTTAATGTAAAATAATATTAAAAATAAAGTAAATAAACTTTTTTTAAATTTCAAAGGTTATGGCCCAGGCATGGTAACCAATCATAAATAATGATAGCCGTAGTTATTGTTTTAGAATAAGTTCTCATTATTTCAAAGCTTTGTAGGACCCACTGATGTGTCAACAGGCGACAATTTGAGCACCAGCAATCATTTGCATATCGGCTCTTTTCTTAAATCATTTTTCTCTCTTTGTAGAAAAAATCTCTCTTTCTTTATCCATCTATAAAATCCATCTAATATTATTAAAAAAATTCTTTTTTTAAAACAATAAGCAATATTATTAAATAAATTATTTACTTTAAAAATATTTATTTTTAAAATTTATAATTTTACACTAATAATAATAATTATTCAAAATAAATTATATTTATTATTACAATAATTATTAGGAAATAATATTGAATGCCAAATTTTTTAAGACAAATTTTTATGTAATTACATATTTTTTTAAATTATGATATTATCGTGTAAAAATAAAAAATGATAATATTGATATAATTGAATATAAAAATAATTTAATGTTTATCTTAGAGCACTCGTAACAATTCAAATTTATAAAGCTCGTTGAGAAAAAGTAATCTCACAAATTATTTGAACACCTATTAATACAAACATTACAGCTAACATAATATTAACATATCCCAATTATCACAACAATATACCATTAAAGATATTTTTGGTTTTATCTAATAATATTATTACTTAAATATAATTAATTGTAAAAAAATAAAAATTTTAAAATTTTTTATTTGGATAATAGTTGTGGTAATATCATTTTTTAAAATAAAATATGTCCAAAATAATATAGAGAAAATAATATTTATAATATTTACTAAATCTTTTAAAGAAAAATAACATCGTATATTAATATCATATATTTTTACAACAAAAAACTTTAGTCCAAAAAAACTAAGTTTTAATTGAATTCAAATTAATTACTCTTTTTTTATGTAAGGATGGAAATTATGTTATGTTATTTTGTCATGTTTTAGAATTAATCATGACGTGTTCATGATTTAATTAATAAGAAAAATATTATTTAATTTTTTATGTATTATTTATTTATAATATAAAAATAATAAAATTTCTAAAAATTATTAATGAATTCAAACTAAAATTTTTATTTATAACATATTACGGTTGTATCATATTATTATAAAATGTAAAAAGTTATAACTGATGGAACTAACAAACCAACTACTAAGCATGTGAGCGAAGCTAGTAAAATAGGTATTATTGTCCCTATATATAGCCAAAGGAATACAATGTAAATATAACTTTTGACATTAATATGAATTGAGTTTTTTTCTTCATTTTTTCTCTAACATTCGATGTGTGTTATTCCTATCCTTGCGAGTTTATTCTTCGATCTAGATAATAATTCTTAATTAATATTAAACTCTGGATTAATAAATCCTTTAATATTATTAAAATTTTATTTTTATTTTTATTATTTTAAATTTTTAAATTTTATGTTCTTTTATGATTATATTTGAGTGCAATTTAAACATGTCATAGCTTAATATATATGTATGTATTAATTATATTTAATTAAAATAATAAAAATATGCTTGTATGACTCATTATCATTATTTTTATTCTAAAATATACTTTCTAACTTGTAATTTTATTATTATTTTTATAATGATCTTAATGAATACATAGTTAAATATAAGTCAAATTAAAAATCGGGGACCTTATATTAGGAACATATGTTTAATTTATTTTAGACAAGTAAGATTACTATTCGATCAAAATTTTGCTAATTGGATATATGTTCAAGTCAATTTTGCGAGTAAGATCACCGATCGATCAAACTCAAACCCGTTAGATAATTGTCAAGTTCAATTAAAGATAAGTCAAATTCGATTATAATGAATGGGGTAACTGATTGATTAAATTTTAATTAATTAGATAATTATTTAATTATAACCGATTAAATTAAATAAATATTTATTAAAATTAAATCACAATTAATAAATATTTTTATCACTTTATGTAAAAAGTCGAGGGAAAAAAATTTATATAACCGTTAAAACAATAGTTATATTCTAATTTTTTGACATCGTAAATTTTAAGTAATCGTAAAAAATTTGTGTTTAATTTAGTTTTATTCTTATAGATATAAAAAAATAAATTATAATATATATATATATATATTAATTAATATATTTATATGATTAATATTTAATTATTTAAAATTTAATTTGAATTTATTTAAAATTAAATATTAAATGTATTAAAATTAAAAAGTAAATAGAGTGATAATAAGAAGAAGAAGAATAAAATTTCAAAGAAAATTTAAGAAGGTCGTTAACCTGTTTATATTTAATTAATAAAATTTCACGATTCGTTAGTGAGATTTATATAGTAAAAGGGAGGACAGGATGACATACAATCATGGAAATCGAAGGATCTTTGTTCCTTTACCTTTCAGACAACATTTCATTTAATTATGACACAATTTCTTTCAATATTTTAGGTAATTAATGAACATCAAATTCGCATAAATTTCATAATCATCATCAGTAAAGTTAGATATATATTTTTATTTATATTAATTACAATGTATCATATAATAAATTAATCTTACAAATATAAAAATAAATCAATTTTTAAGTAAATTTTATTACGAAGTATATTATAATTAATATAAATATAATTCTATATGAATTTTTTTTAATACATTTAACATTTTTCTATTATATAATATCTGAACATGGGATGCTAAATTTATGTTCGTAAAAAATGGGAAACAATAATTAAGCCCCCAAGCACACTTAAATCGCCAAAATAATCACACTCATTCATAAGTTAAATAATCATACTCTTTCGTAAGTTAATTAATGAACAAATCATAATTAGTACTTTTTCGTAACGTGTAATTTAATATTTTTAATACTTCTAACTTTTATTATTTTTTATTTATATATGTTAGAAATATTTAATGATTGTATTTTATTTTGTACTTTCAATGAATATACATGGTTCTTTTATATAAAAATTACAAGTAAATTTTATATATTTAAAGTAATTAAATATAAATATTTTTAAAGTAAATAGATATACATTAGTAGATATATATATATATATATATATATATATATATATTAATATGTTACTAAATATACATTAACAGCCCCTCACTCAAGATGGATGTGAGACTAACTTGAGGTTATCAATCAAATTATGAGTGCGTCCTTTGAGAAATGCCTTAGTGAAGATATCTACAAGTTGATCGTTGGAGAAAACATAGAAAAGCTTGAGAGCACCATGAACAAGATGAGAGCGAATAAAGCGACAATCAATTTCGATGTGTTTAGTCTGTTCATGGAAGATATCGTTGTAAGCAATATGAATGACACTCTGATTATCACAATAAAGAGGAGTAGCATAGGATGTGGACACACTCAAATCCTTAAGAAGCCATCGTAGCTAAAGAAGCTCAGATGTGGTATCAGCAAGAGCACGATATTCTGCTTCAGTACTAGAACGGGCCACGAAGGTTTGTTTCTTACTTCGCCAAGAAATCAAAGAAGAACCAAGGAGAAAGCAATAACCTATAGTGGACCTGTGATCAGTGGGATCTCCTGCCCAATCAGCATCAGAGAATGCACGAAGTACTAAAGGAGAATCAACTGAGTAGAAAAGGCCATGGAAGATAGTGCCTTTCAAGTATCATAGAATACGTAAAACAACAACATAATGAGTTGATCATGGAGCAGACAGATATTGGCTCACCTGATGAACAACATAAGAAATGTCTGGATGAGTAACTGTAAGATAAACTAGGCTACCAACCAATCGTCTGTAAAGAGAGGGATTAGACAATGGTTGTCCCTCCGATGGTGTGAAATGCGCATTAAGTTCAACTAGAGTGTCAACAGTCTTGCTGTCAGTGAGTCCAGCTTGAGATAAGAGGTCAGATGCATAATTAGCTTGAATAATATAAAGACCATCTGTGGAACGAGTGATCTCAAGACCCAAAAAGTAGCTGATATGTCCAAGGTCTTTCATCTCAAACTACTGAATACCACTGAGGTCATCACCAGTTATGATCATATCATCCACATATAGGAGAAGCAAAATGGTGCCTTTTATCATTGCGACGAAGAAATAAGGCAGAATCATAAGGACTGGCAGTGTAACCCAGGTGAAGGATGATGGAGCTAAACTTGGCAAACCATGCTCGTTGAGCTTGTTTAAAGCCATAAAGTGCTCGTCGAAGGCGACAAACCTTATTTGTTTCAACAGAAAGACCAAGAGGAGGTTGCATATAGACTTCTCCATGCAGATCCCCATTAAGGAATGCATTTTTGACATCCATCTGAAAAAGGTCCCATTTACTAGCAATGACAACAACTAAGAGGGTACGAACAGAGGAAATACGGGCAACTAGAGCAAAAGTCTCTTCATAATCAATCCCATACTCTTGTGTAAAACCTTTTGCTACAAGATGAGCCTTGTAGCGATCTATGGACCCATCAGAGTGAGTCTTGATCTTATAGATCCACTTACTACCAACCACAGACTGACCAGGAGGGAGAGTAAGCAGATCCCAGGTATGGTTTTTGGTTAATGCATCAATCTCTTCTTTCATTGCAATCTGCCAAAAAGGGTTAGTATATGCCTCACGATAGGTGTGAGGCTCATGGATTGTAGCAAGGGCAGTGTAACAATGATAGTCAAGTAAATGTGTAGGAATGGATCTTACCCAGGTTGAGTGGCGAGGTGGAATGTCTTGTGGAGGATCTTCAGGCAGAGCAAGAGTAGGGGACCTATGTTCAAGGTGGGGTAGCTCATTATCAACCTGTTCTTCTACAACCTGTCTAGGATAAGATTGAATAGTGAAGTCCATAGGTGGATTAGGAGTATCTTTAGAAGGATCAGAAGACTCATTTGGAAAGATTTCTAAAACATTTGAATTAGTTAGGGAAGAACGAAAGTGAGAAAGTTCAACAAATAAGCGGTGTTCCCAAAAGACAACATTTTGGGAAACACGAAGACGATGTGAGATAGGATCATAACATCGATACCCTTTTTGAGTTTCACCATAACCAAGAAAACAACAAAGTCTAGATCGAGGCTCAAGTTTGTTATGTTCATGAGGCTGAAGAAGAACGAAACAGGCAAATCCGAATGAACGAAGGTAATGATAGTCAGGAGATGACCCAAAAAGGCGCTCATACGGAGTCTGATTATGAATGACAACGCTTGGAATGCAATTAATGGCATGAACAACATGAAGAGCAGCTTCACCCCAAAATGGGGCAGGAACTTTGGCAGAAAGAAGAAGAGCATGAATAGTGCCAAGAATATGATGAAGTTTTCTTTCGGCTCGACCATTTTGTTGAGAGGTTCCTGGACAGGTGAGTTGATGTACAGTGCCATAGGAGTGTAACAAGGCTTGAAAAGCATTTTGAGTATATTCAAGAGCATTATCAGATTGAAAAGTTTTGATATGTTTGGAGAATTGCGTTTCAACCATTTTTGTAAAGTTACTATATATTGGTAAGATTTCAGAACGAGATTTCATTGGAAATATCCAACTATAACAAGAATAATCATCAATAAAAACAACAAAATATCGAGATCTACTAATACTAGTAACATGAGAAGGTCCCCAAATATCAGAATGAATTAACTCAAAATACTATTAGAGATAGATTTACTATTATTGAAAGGTAAAGCTGACTGTTTTCCTAACTGACATGAAATACAATCAAAATTGTCTTTGGACACAGAACCCAATAGACCTTTAGAAGCTAACTGTTGTACCCGAGTGGATGGGGCATGACCAAGACGAGAATGCCAAAGTGCGAGAGAAGGTAAGGAAGAAACTACAGCAGTTGCAGCAGCAATAGAGGTAGGAGCAATAGGTGGAAGATGAAGATTATTTACGGGAAACATACGCCCGACTCTAGGACTGGTTCCAAGCTCTTTCCCTGTCCTTGGATCTTGCACAATACACCCAGAATAGTCAAAAATAAGGCGATATCCTAGTTCAGCTAATTGTCCCACCGAGCATAAATTATAGGATAGATGAGGTACATGGAAAACCCCAGGAATAGAGAGGGTAGAGGTCGAAACAAAACCTAGACTATTCCCATGAATGGTGGAACCATCAACTATATGAATATTAAGAGGATGTGGTATAGGGTCAAGTTTGGAGAATAAAGATGAGTGAGGTGTCATGTGATTACAACATGCAGAGTCAAAAGGCCAAGTTTGAGACTTACCGGGAAAACTGGGAGAGTAGTGGAAAAAGATGCATTACCAGCCATTTGAACAACCTGAGTTATGATCTTCTGTAGTTCAGTGGAGGAGAGGTTGATAGTGGATCCAAAAGACTGGGACTCTGCTGAACTAGAAGGCACCAACGAAGTAGGCTTAGTATTTGCAATAATAGTAATAGATTTGTTGCGACGGTAACAAGTCTCAATGGTGTGGCCATAACGCTTGCAATAATTGCAGAACCTTTTATTGCTTTGTCTGCGACGATTGTAAAAGCCAGAGGAATCACCTGGTTATTGAGGTTACTCAATGGTAGGAGCATGTGGAGTAATAGCCAAAACATTGAACTTATTATGGGCTTGAAGGGTTGCAAGTTGAGCTTTTTCTCTAACCAACTCATTTACAACAGTATCAAGAGAGGAATGAGGACTAAGATTAAGAAGCTGACCTCGAATGGGCTCAAATTCCTTGTGGAGTGACATCAAGAACTCATAGAGAAGAAATTCATCCATAACTATAGCATATTGCTGAACATCTGTTGAGCATGCCCAAATTGGATCACAAAGGTCAATTTGGTCCCAAAGGAAACGAAACTGATCAAAGTAGTCATTGATGGATTGCCTTAGTTCTTGTTGAAGCCGATCCAATTCAACTATTAGCTGATATTTCATGGATCCGTGAGTAGTGGAGTACCTTTTGGCCAACATATCCCATGCTGATTTGGCATCGTCAAAGCTGCCCAACAGATTGGAGATGGGGGGAATGAAAGTATTTCGAATCCATGTGAGGATTATGTGGTTGTGACTATCCCATTCAGTCATGCGACGAAGAAAAATAACATCTTCTTCACTTGCTTCTTTAATATGAATGATAATTGTACGAGTACAATAATGATAGAGCATAGAACCCTTAAGAAAATTGCGCATAGCTTGAGACCATGACAAGTAATTCTTAATCCCTTCCAATATAGTATTGATAGGACAAGACACAAAAACATCCTTTTTCTCCATTTGGAAACACAATATGCAAAAACGGACTACAAAAATGAGATCCACGCAAAAAATTGAGTAAGGAGGACTTGTATTATAAAAGTCAACAATCAATGGTCAAAGTCAACGGGTAGCACGACCGTGCAAAAGTCAACGGATAGTGGGTTCTGTGACGTTAGCTGGATGCTACGATGACGTCAACCTTGGCTTTTATTAATGACATCACGAGAAGAGCGCCGTGTGTTTGGCGCATGAATCTGATGCGCGATTGCTGTTGTCAGTGCGTGCGGGTGCGTGCGGAGGCTTATGACTGTGATACGCCCACAGTTATGTAGATCGGGTCGTGACGATCACAATGGTTTCTGCAGATAGGTCGTTGGGTTAAGATTCACAACGATGGTTAGTTTCGGCGGTTGCGCGTGAAAGGACGTGTAGATCGTTTGAACGGCGCGTGAGGGAGCGTGCGGTGTCCGATGGTTGCGATACTTCCACGGTTGTGTAGATCAGGTCGAGCCGATCACAGTGGTATATGCTGAAAAATTATCGGAACAATATGCACGACGGTGACATTGATTGCAGTGGTTTGTGTGGTGCGAAACTCCTTAACAACGGCGACTATAGTCTCAAAATCTAAGGACAATGGCTGAAAAACGTCGAAGGTTCAACAGTGAATGATTGCAATAGCTATTGTGACAGCGTAAGCTATAAAGGTTAAGTAACACCAGGAAAGACAAGACCGCTAGAAAGACAATAATAATGGGTCTGATACCATGTTAGAAATATTTAATGATTATATTATATTCTGTACTTCAAATGAATATATATGATTCCTTTATATAGGAATTACAAGTAATTATATAGGAATTACAAGTAAAATAGATATATCTAAAGTAACTAAATATAGATATCTTAATTAACTAAATATAGATATTCTTAAATTAAATAGATATACATTAACAGATATATATACATTAATATATTACTAGATATACATTAACAATATATATTTTTTAAATATAATGACACACTTACTCACTATTTACATATACAATAAATATATATATATATATTATAAAAATATAAATCATATTTAAATAAATTTTAGATAAAAATACCTTTATATTTTTTTATATTTTATTTAAAATTTTAAAAATAATTAAACACGTTAAATAATTTTTTAATAATATTATGATAATTAATTTTAATAGATATTTTATCCTATTTATAACTTATCAGGAAAATGTTAGGTTAAAAATAATTTCAAAATCCAATGATTCAATTCTTAACCTATTATTTTTTATTTTTAATAATTTTAAAATTCAAGAGATCAATGCTTATTATATCGTTTTTTTAAATAATTTTAAAATTCAAGGAATAAATGTTTATTATACTATTAGAAATCTTGTTTAGAGCTAATTAATTACTCAAATAGTTGTTTGTTATAACTTTCAGCACTTGTCTTATAGCCATTAGTCTACAAGATTTGTGTCTTTATATAATAGTTATGTACGTTTAGTTTCTGTATTGATTTTAGTTTTTAATAAATAAAGTTTCATGAAGTTTAGAATGGTATTATAACCATCTTCAAAATTTTCCGATGGAAAATAAAGATCAAACTAGGTAGCTTTACAAAGATTGGTTCTCGTCAATTTCCTGATGTTGTCCCTTCAGGTCTTCCAGTTTCTTCTTTGCGTAGATTTTTTAATTATTTATTTACGTTGATATAATCACATTAAAATAATAAGATTTATATTTTTAATCTATAATAACTTGTGATATTAATTATAATAATAACATAATTTATAATAAATAATAAATGAAGATATATAAATAATACTTGCTTTCAATTTAAGATTTTTTATTTAATTTATTTATTATAAAATAAAAATTATTTTCCTATATTACAAGTCTGTGCAAAAGGTGTCCAAAAATTTATCTGAACTAGTTTAAAGTGAAAAATTGGACCAAACAGTTTTATAAATGAAATAGTATGATTCAGTTTATATTATATAAAATCAATTTTTAAATAGTTTAATTCGATTATAAAAAATTATAAACCAGTCGAACCGAATCAATTTTAATAAATAATTAAATTTTTTAATTAAACAACGTATGTAATATATATAAATTGTAACTTTTCCTTTTTTCATTCATCTTCTAGACTATGAGTGCGAAGTGCGAACCCTAACCAGTCGACCGTAACAATATCTTCGTCGTCGTTGCCTCCAACAATAATCAATCATTTTCGTGTCGCCTCTACCACCAACCAGTTCACCTCTTTTTGTGTCGCCTCATGTCCTGTCATCAATGGATGAAATAAGTATGTGTTGAGTTGATTGATATATGTTTTAGTTTATAGACAAACTATTTTGTATGATTTCTCCAAATATTCTCAATACAATTTCGTATACGAGAGATTGTCTATATAAAGAATGGGTAAAAACTTACGGATTCGATTTTTATCCGATAAATTTCGAAAATATGTAAGATTTCGGATAAAAACCGAACGTGAATCAGGTACGATTATATTGAAAATCATACTCGTCGGTACTCAAAATTAATTATATTTAATTAATTAATTTTTATATTTAATAAATTAATATATATATTTAACAAATTAAAATATATATCAGTATCACGCGTTGCGTTAGGTTTTTTTTCAGTATCCCTGACCCTAAACACTTTCACTTTCGCTCGGGCTCGCCTTCGTCGCTAGCCTTCGCCGTTCTCTTTCGCCGCTAGCCTACGCCGCTTGCCTTCACCTCTCTCAATCTCTGGTCTCTCTGCCGTCTGCCCTGTCGATCTCAGCTCTCAACCCTCTGCCTTCTGCCTCGGCCGCTCTCAGCTCTCTGGCGCTCAGCTCTCCCCCTGGTTAGTCCTCCTCAGCTTCTTACCTTCTTCTTCTTGATCTTATCAGCTTCCCCTAGTTATAACTCTCAGCTCTCTGACTCTGTGGTAGCAAGAGGTGGTTGGATTTAAGTGGTAGCGGTTGAGTTGCTAGTAAATCTTGTTGCAATTTTTGCTGAGGTGATTTCAGTGGTAGCAGTCTAGCACTAGAAGTGATTTTAGTAAATGAGGTTAAGTGTTGAGAAAATGTAACTCAAGTATGGTTTTTAGTAAGAGATAATGCAATAGGATATTAGGATGGCACATTTTGTTGCCGAATTTGCAGCAAAGGGAAGGATAATGGGTTTTATGTATAGGATTGGCACATTTTGTTGCTGATTTTGCAGCAAAGGGAAGGGTAATGGGTTTTATGTATAGGATCGTAATATTTTGTTACTGATTTTGCTGATTTTGTTAACTGTGATTAAATTCTAAAACAGAGAACACAATGAAGCTAACGCTTCATTCATAACTCTGCCTCTTGCCTGTTAATTTTAATCCAATTCTTGCTTTGCCCAAGGTAGTAGTTACAATGTGATGAATAATTAACCCAATATTTGGGATATAGTATAGATTTAAAGAAATCCCAATATTTGTATGTATTTTATATTTTGTTTATATTTTACAATTTAATTTTGGATTTATATTATTAAGTTAGAATTAAAATTGTTCATTTTTAATTATGTGTTTGTTGTATCATGTTTAATAGATTTTTTTTAAAATTAAGTTGGATGTTTTTTTTTAAATAACCGTCTCGAACCGTTACCTACGGATAAAAAACCATCCCCGAACTGTAACGGTTTTTAGACAGTTTTGGGTACAACTATTATAATTCGGTTTGGGGACGGTTATATCAAAAACCGTCCCTGCCCGTACCGTTTCCATCCCTAGTCTGTATTACCATCAGATTTTGGTAATGCTGTCAGTACGACACTGCGAGTAAAGTATATGCGTTTCTGGGTAGCGAAGATAGGGAGAGAGAGAGAGATTAGATGGAGATTAAGAATGGAGGATGTAGGGTTTTTGGGACTGGGGATAATGGGGAAGGCCATGTTCATGAATCTTCTCCACCATGGCTTTAAGGTCACCATTTGGAACAGCTAGTTTTATTTACCCTGAACTCTTCACTATTTGATTGCGATTATCTTTCATATCAATACAAATTAATGAATTATATCATGTTGATTACCCTTGATTGTTATTCTTGCTAGTCCTACATTTGATCGTTTTATTTGTATTACGTATTTATTCCAAAATTATCAATTAGTCTGTAGCCAAGGGGTTATCAATTTTCATTTCTTCCTATGTTTGCCTTGTTTACTTAAGTTTCATTTGAAACAAATATTTCCAGTATGCTCTGGATGACTCGTTTCTTGCAATCTTTGAGAAAGTTCTTATTATATGCACTTTACTAAAAAGAAATACAATTTATATGGTGTACTTATTAAATATAAATCCTAAATCAATTAATCATTAATATATGATAATATTCATCTTTATATCTATTATAATATACATCATATTTTTTTGTCCTTGTCTTTCTTTCTAATATCTACAAAATTAAGATTTGCCATCATATTGAGTTCACATGTATGGCCTATCCCTTATTAATGAAATATTTTATTTTCTTTAAAAAAAGTACGAGGCAACAACAAATAACACTAATCAGCAATTAATGTGAATACAAATATTAATCTAAATAATATAATCAAAATAATCAAAATAAAAAGTAAAATTATAAATAAAATTAATAAATAAATTTTTTAAATGAAATAAAATAAAATAGATATAAAAATGTATGAAAAAATTAAGCATTCTGAAGTATTTATTAGAGGTGTAGAAGGAATAAGTATTCCTATTATTATTGGAATACATTGAGTTGACATTTAAATTAAATATATAAAAACTCTTATTCATTCTGTTTGCCTTTAGTTTTCAGGTCTATGTTACTTTTGGTTGTAGATTATTAAACTATGTGGCCTTTGTCTGGTTTAGGGGTGTTAAGAAACTCTGTGGGTTTGGGTAATCATTGGTAATACCTTAGCGATTTTGGTTTGGGGGCGTATTTGTTAGGAAATGTATTGGTTTCTGGTTTTGGTTTCAGGGAGGATTTTGTACCTTATTTTGAATTACTGCATTACCCCATTTTGATTATCAATTCATTATGGCATATTTTAGTATGTGGATTTGAACTTCACACTCTCAATATTGACAGTGCTAATTGGACTGATTGGAGAAATGGGATAGCTGAGTCCTAATTAGCTGATGTAGGGTAAGTGTTAGTTGACTTATGAACTCATCTTTGGAAACGGAAATACAAGTCTGGTGAAAATAACTATAAGTTATGGTTTTGGTTACTGATATATAATTTAGTTCTTGGGGAAATGCATGGTACAGGATGCCAAGCAATGGTAGTTTAACGATTCATGCAAATTAAGTTTTTGTATCATTGTCGTGTTAATAAGATAGGATGTTTCGCAGCAGAGTTTTAGTTAATGATGGTGTTGAGCTTAACGTTCTACAAGATAATTCTTTTTGTATCTCAATTTAAAGTGGGGGAACTTGTTTTCTCCTTGGGAATGAGAATTCCCTTACTTCATTCAGCCTTCCTCTTTTTTGGAGACAAATAATGTGGCTTAAAGTCATAGGGATAAGATAAGGTTGCAGTGGCAGTTGAGACCTGCCTGCACTATTTGAGGAGTGATATATCATGTAAATTGGTATTGATCACTAACAAACTATAATATTTTTCTTAAATAAGTACATCTGCTATATTTCTTAGCTTAACTTTAGCTTTAAAGAGCACTTGTGTGGCTTTCTTTGTTTTTGAGATTTTAAGTTCAAGACAATTAACCATTTTGAAGTCGCTTGCTTTTAGTAATTCTGAGTTTTAGATTAGACTGATTCATTATTATGCATTTTTCCTTTTCAGCTCTGGTTGAAGAACAAAAAGTTTGAAACTGTCATTCCTTAGCATGGATATAAAAGCAGTTGGGAGGAAACGGCCTAAAAGTAAGGAGGAGAAGGAATATCGAAAGGTAAGGAAGAAGGAAAAAATGGTTAATGATCAATGGGGTGCCAATAAAGTTAAAGAAGCTTCAAAAGAAACGCAGATGGATGGTGAAGAAAGTGCTAACAACTGTCTGAGTAACTTAAAGGAAGAAAGAAAAAATAAAAAAAATAAAAAGGAGAGGAACAACAATGAGGGTGTTGATGGATCGTCCTCTTTGATTGAGATAGTAAAGGATAAGAAAATGCGTGAGATTATTCAGGAACAAACATATAATGAAAACTGTAGAGAAACAAGGAATGGTGGAGAAGATGGGGCGCCAAAGAATAAGAAAAGCAAGAGGAGAAAAGTGGATACTGATAGTAGACAAGTGGCAGAAGATGGAAACCACTTGGCTAGTACTGAAATGAATAATGAGGACGAAGTGGAGAAGAACAAGAAGAGGAAGAGGAAGAGGGAAAAGGTGGATGGCGTTATAGCTGAGAATATCAAAATTGATGAAATGGGGCAAGAGAAATCGAAAGGAAGAATCATGGAAAATGGAGAGCTTGCGCAAAGTGGGACAAAGAGACAAAAAAAATATAGAGAGATTTATTGTGGAACTAGACCGAAAGAAACTGTGGTTGAGAAATCAAGCATTGTGAGTGATCAAAGTCAAGATGACAAGCCTTCCGAAGAAGGTAATACAACTTCGGTTGGATCCAAAGTCAAGAGGAGGAAGTCACATAAGCACCATAACATGGATGATAGCAACAAGGAAAAGAAAAAGAAGGCCACAATAGGGCAGTTTTCAGATGGTAATTATGGTATAGAAACACCAATAACCAAAAAGGTTCTTGGGATGATTGATACTTTTGACCCTTCAACATCTGAAGGAACGTCCAAAAGAGTAAGCTTCTGTGATCATATTGAGGTTTTCCCATCATCTGATGGAGAAAACCATCAGGAAGATGGCATATTATGGGGCAAGAGGTTTTCAAATGAAGAGGATGAGATCATTGAGGCAGCAGTTTATAAATACATAAGGGAGCATGACCTAGGTGATGAAGGCTTGTATAAGATTCTTCATTGTAAGAAGCACCCTGAAGTTAAAAATTGTTGGAAGGAAATAGCGGCAGATTTACCCTGGAGGCCAACCCGTGGTGTATATTCCCGAGCTCACATTTTGTTCGAAAGAGGTGAGAAGCGTAAATGGTCTAATGAGGAGCTTGAGCATGTGCGAAACATGTATGATAAGCATGGAGCAGATTTCAAAAAGATGGCTGAAGAGCTCGGAAAACATAGATTTCATGTCAAGGATGCATGGCGTAGAATTAAGCTGCCCAACTTAAAGAAAGGAAACTGGAGTCAGGAGGAGTACCAAACTTTATTTGATTTGGTAAACATGGACTTACAATTGAGAGTTTTTGAAGAAAGAAAATCCAAGCACGGCATGCTGCGTGATAACATTTGCTGGGAAGCAATAAGTGAGAGGTTGTCCACAAGGAATAATGCTACTTGCTGTTTCAAATGGTATAAGCAGTTAACATCATCACTGGTGTCTGAAAAGAAATGGGCTGACACTGATGATTATCGTCTTCTTTCTGCTCTTGATGCCTTGGATGCAACTTCCATAGAAGATGTGGATTGGGATCATTTGCTTGAGCAAAGGCCTGGTGATATTTGTAGAAAGCGGTGGTATCAAATGGTTCAACACATTGGTCAGCATGGTGTCAAGTCATTTGCGGAACAGGTTGAAGTTTTGTCAAAGCGATATTGTCCTGCACTAGTTGAAGCGAGAGAGACATTTGACTGCAAACCTATAGTCGACTGAGATTAAATGGTTACGACGTTACAGTGGATAAACTGTTCAGTTAGACCATGATATATACACAGCCTGTTTGGTTTCGGAATTTTTTTTTTGTTTAGTCTTATTTATGTAATCATGGTTAAAAGTTGAACTATGGCTGGATTTAGATTCACTGTTATTAGTGAGTTTGTATGCTTCATGTATGAAGCCTGGAAAGATACTTTCAGAGTCATAATGTGTTTTTTTATTTTTGTTTTTATTTATTAAATGACTCAATATGATTTGAACCTATGACTTGAAATAGATACTATTAAGTATTACCTTAAGGTCATTAATGCTCACTTGTGTTTTGTTTTCTTTATTAGTAAATTGGTAAACTTTATTTTTTTGGACTCTTTATTGATTTATTTATCTTTTTGGATGATTTTTTTTCCCTCTATTACCATTTTACATGCTTTGATATAATTTGAATATTTTCAACTGCCAAAGTCTATCCAAATTTGAGTATGGTAATTGTTCTTTCGAAATAACAATGTTGGTTGAAGTATCATTATCTCAATTTCATGAAACATTGAGGATATTGTATTATTCATATTAATGAATATTTCATGAAAAAATATAAAATTTGGGAATTTTATAAACAAATTTTGAAATGCTCTATATACAATCGACAATTGTAAAGAATACAAAAACAAGCTAGAATAAAGTAAATAATTGATTTTCATCTAAGTATTATACTTTTTTATTTGTTGATGAATCTAGGTATTATACTTATAACACAAATATGACATATAATGACATTTAAGTGTATAACATATCAATCATTTTTAAGTATTTTCCTGAAAATATAATTTAAGGTAGTTTACATGAGATAACCTATGTGAAGTAAAATATAAGGTAAAGATAAAATAATTAATCAAGTAGTAGCAAGATATAAACAAATAATAGTAGGAAAAAGCAATGTACTTGTGGGCCTTGTGTAGTGTGTGACTAGAGATGAGTGCTTCATCCATGGATAACTAAAAATCGTGGATATTTTTTCACGAAAATAATCATAATCAACTAAACAATAAATTGAGAACGTTTATCTTAATTTTAAAATTATTTTTAATCAAATTAAATATATATTAATATTATATTTATATATATATATAATTATTAAATAAAATATATTTTTAATATTAAGCATGCAATACTTTAAATAATTATATTGACTTTTTTCTTATACATATATTTTACTTTATTTAAAAATATTAAATAATTTAATAAAATTTGTATTATTTTAACTTTTTTAATTTATAAAACTGAGTATATTAAAAAATAAGAATCATAATAAAGTCATTACCAGCTATTAATCGATTGTTATTAGTTAAAACTAACAAAAACTAGTGTGGTAAAGACTATATTATTATTAGCAACCATCCTTGTCATAGTCTGTTGTCGACATGAAGCTTGTAAATGTTATTTCAAGGGAAAAAAAAATCTAATATAATAAATGAAATTGGCCTCTTTCTTAATTTTCATATGATATGACAGATGGCCAAAATGACATTTTAAGTTTAAAAATATGAGCTAAGCCTTTTAATTTCATATATTTTTTTAAAAATATGACTGATAAAGTTATTATATTTATTCTAAAAAAAATATTTAAATTTTATATTTATCTTTTATAACATTTTATTTCTATTGTTATAAAAAAATAATTATATAAAGATAAATAACTAATTTTAATATTCTTATTTTATTTTCTATTCATTTTTTTAATTAAATTTTATTTAAATTATAAAAATCTTTATTTAATGTAATTAAAAAAATAAAAAATTAATTTTGGATCACATTTTTATAAAAATACGATTAAAATAATATAAAAATAAAAATATTATTTTTACAACTACTTCCTCTATATTTTTTAGGGCCGGAGTATTAGTAAACACTTTTTGCAGAATCTAAAATGCGCTACGACCTGGTCCGGCCCCTTAGTGCAGCCCGTCTCAGTTGATTAATTAAAGAAAAGTTTTACTTCCATCTCACGAAATACTTGAAATATATAGCCCTAATAATTTTAGACAATGTGATAGGAGTTGGATTCTCTCGTTCTTCTTTTTTCTTGATTTTTCATTTTAATATTTTATTTTGTAATTAATATAACTAATAAATATATGATTATTAATATATTAATTTTAAAAATGATATTTAAACTACTTATCACTTAAATTTATATATATTTTATTAGATGATACAAGAAAAGATAAATGAAAAAAAAAACAATTAGAATCCTAACTTATAGCTCGTAAGAAATAATAATAATAATTTATTTATATTTTTAACATTTTTAATAATTATAAATTATTTTATTTTTATAAATACCCATCACCTAAAAAAATTAAACTTAGTGAAATATAAATGTAACATGTTATTTATATTCTTTTAACAAATTATTTATTATTTTTAAATATATTACTCTCCAAACAGTCCAATTCCATTTTAATATATTAAAATATGTTAAAAGGTTCGAATATTTGCATGTATGGATGAAACACAAGGCAGAACATGTTGGTCGAATAAGAGGGACCCACCCAACAATAACAACACTCCCAATCCCATTATTTTAAAAAATATTAAATAAATAAATAAATAAAAATTCACCTGGTAATGTTATTATTATTATTTTTTCCCTTCTACACACCAGTCCACTCTGGCATTATCGTCCGTACTCTGTCTCTTCCCCTTCTTCGATTCCTTTTGGCTGCTTTTCTTCACCGACTACTTTGTCAACCGGTTTCCTTTCCACACGTGTATCACTTCTGTGATTAGTATTACACGTGACAATATCTTCCTCTCACATTATCGTTGAGATGAAATGTTCGAAAATATTATTAATATCAATTATTTGAATTAAATTTATAAAAATTATGAATTTTGTTTTTGTTAAATTTATTAAATTTTGAATATTGATAAATATTGAAATAGTTAATAAGGTACTAATTAATTTAATTAAGTAATAATATTATTATAATAAAAATATATAAATTATTAATTATATTATAGTGTAATTATTACTAATAGAATATTTTTATCATAATAATAATTTATATTTTAATAATATCTAATTATATGATTTTTAAATTTTAAATGTATGATGTACATAAAATTGAAGCTTTATTAACAAGCATTTCAAAAAACAAATTATATAACAAATATAAATACAATGCCTTAAATAAAGAAAGATAAAAAATAAATAAAATTATATACATTTTATATTTATATAAAGAAACAATAAAGAAAATTATATGTTATCTTATGCCGTTCATACTTCACATTAAAGTAGGTATTTATATATTATAAATTTGGACCTTCATATTTAGCGGGGAAAAAAAGAAAAAAATTAAATTGGAGCATCATAACTAACAATAGATAGTAATTGATACTTATTTTTGTTATATGATTTTTTTAAAATTGTGCTATCAATATATCCATTATTTTTGTCAATATTTTAAAAAATAAAATATAGGTTAAACTATAACCAATAAATTTTAATTTTTCGATATTTTCACCGATATGTTTCTATATTTATGAAGAAGAAAAAGCAACGTTAATTCAATTTTAATGTCGATACTTTGATTTTATCAATGTTTTTACAAAATATCATAAAATATTCCAATTTTTTTATCCAAATATGCATCTTTAATTTAAAAAAGTTAAAATGGTTATAAATCTATTCTTTTTGATAGACTCATATTAATACTTTTAATATTTCAGAAAATTTTATAGGAGTTTTAAAAATTAAAAAATAATTTTGAAAATAACATTTAAATATCAGTATTTTCATCTTATGAAAATTTTGACATTCAAGATAACAGTCATCCTATTTTACATATTTTTTGGGGTAAAATTCAAGTATAAGTATGAAAATTTGGAAATGAGGTTTTTTAAGTTACTTCTTATATACATTATTTATAATTATGAGAAAAAAATAAATAATCATTAATTAAAATATATATTTTAAATAAAAAATACATCTATTTATCAATAATATTTCTTTATTTGTTATAAAATCCTAAATCTTAAATCCTAGACATTAAACCTTAAATTCTAAATCAATATATATATTTTTTTAAATTATATATTTTAATTACTAAACATATTATTTTATCATTTTTATTGTTAAATATAAATATTCATTATATTAATTTTTTTTCATACTTCTATACCCCTTTATCGAAGAAAGAGCTCTACAAATAACAAAAATTTTGAAAGAAATATTAGAAAAATATTATATGAAAGACATAAATTAGAAAAGTTTATCATCTTTTTCTTTAAATTACATGCTAAAATAAATATTATTTGAGAAAGAAAAATAAAAAAACACTTAATTTATAAGATTATTATCTAATTATGCATCACAAATATCTATGTATATATATAATATTTCATATTTTATTAATAAATATAATTTATAAGAATTTTTATATATTTAATTAAATATCAACTCAATGTATTCCAATAATAATATGAATACTTATTCTTTCTACACATCTAATAAATACTCCATAATGCTTAATTTTTTCATACATTTTTATATTTATTTTATTTAAAAAATATTTATTAATTTTATTTTATTTATAATTTTAATTTTTTATTATATTATTTAAGTAAACATAATATTAATATCATTACATTAAATTAAATTTATATTAATATTCGTATTCACATTAATTGCTGATTAGTGTTACCGGTGTAAGCAGAAAACAGTAATTGTTGTTGCCTCGTACTTTTTCTTTTAAGAAAATAAAATATTTCATTACAAAGGGATACGTCATACATGTGAACTCAGTATGATGGCAAATCTTAATTTTGTAGATATTAAAAAGAAAGACATGGAGAAAAAAATATGGTGTATATTATAATAGATATAAAGATGAATATTATCATATATTAATGATTAATTGATTTAGTATTTATATTTAATATGTATTTATTTCTATATGAAAAATATAAAGGGAAGAAATTATATATGTATTTTTTTTAGTAAAATGTATTTAAATTATTAATTTTTTTTGAGTTATTGAGTAATAAAAATTCAAAAATTAAAATTATATGCGATATAATTATATTTTATGCATATAATTTCATTATAATTTTAAAAATATTACACTTAAAATTTTATTTTTCGAGAATTAAAATGGATCACATGTTTTTTTTCACTCTAACATATATTTGCTTACAAAGGTGTGGATTACTTTACCTATATTAGTAAATATTAGTATCTTCTTAATAAAAAAATATATATTATGATAGTGGATTTCAATATACTAAAATTCAGATATTAAATAGTAGATTGTTATTAATTGTATTGTTATTGCAACCTAGGAATTACACTAGATACATAATCATAATTTTGTGTCAAATTTATGGATGCTTTATATTGGTAAAAGAATTTTCAAGAAATAAAATAATACGTTATTATATTTTAAATATCATATCAAAATCATTTTCATCATAATGTTATTTCATAGTAACTAGAAACAGTTCAAGATGAACTATGAAGAAGAAGAAGCTTGAAAAGCTTTTCTTAAAAGAAATACTTGTTCTTGTATTGTATAAAGATGATTACTGAAAACTGTGAAACAAAAGCTAATAAAATCATGTGCTTAGTGTGTCTTATATATGCAGTAACATTAACAGTATTTGTAATTAAATTGTAACTATCATTTCACACACCACAAGTACATGTGTATGGACTATGATGCATACTAGCACATTAGTAAGACAGTTTTAAACAATAACAAAAACATCAGTTCTACCCAACCTTTTAATACCTCCCATAAAAATCCATATAGAGCAAGATAAAAGGCTAAGTAACCCTTTCTTAGGGGAAGAAAAAGGTAGTTTGTGTGATTTGGCTAGTTGTCAAAACTTGAAAAATAATGACTTATTGCTATCCTTAGAGGAATTGGTACTCGAAATACCATGTTTGTTGAGAGATATCTTTATCGTTAAAAAAGATGGATGCCTTAACTTAGTATGGTGTTTCTCAAGAGAATTAAGAAATGCCATAAGAGAATTAGAGGCTAAATTAAATGAAGACAAGCCCTGTAATTTATACAGCTCATGATGGCTAGGACTTTGAAGCTTGACCTCCTTGGAGTACAAGTCTTTGACACAAAAACTATAAGGGCCAAACTCAACTAAAAAATCATTATCTTTACACAGTTTATTAATAGAAATTAAATTTACTACAACCTAAGGTTATGCCTTCAAAACTAGAATAAAGAGTGAAATTTGAAAGAGGAACTAAATTGGATGCAACATGATGGCTAGAATCACTATTAAGAATCCAAGAATTTTTAGCAGATCAGATGAGGATCATCTATGAGTATCATCACCATCACAATTAGCTACCACTGTAGATGGCAAAATGAGTCTTTCCATCAAGAACATCTCTCAAAACAAAACAAGATTGAATAATATGCCCAACATTTTCACATAATTGAGATGTAAGCCTATCAACACCAATATTCTTGGTATTCTTTGAATTTTTTTGAAGGTTGTTGTTACTATTATATGCACATTGAGAGCCTTGTTGTAAGAACTATTTAAAAGTTTATTTGAACTTGCCATCCCCATTCTTACTGTATGTCTTGTAGGCATTTGTGTCATTGTTAACTTTTCATATGCAAAATATAAAGTCAGTTTATTTTATTTAGTGTATTTATCTTCTTCTGTATAAGGTTAGTTATTGACGATCAGTAATGTGCACACACATAGTTAGGTACACTTTGTATGTAAGCATATCTACACATACCACGAGGTTAGTTTTTATAGTATGCATACTAGGTTGAACGTTGTGGCTTTTGATGAGCTCGTGCACTCGCTAGTCAATGTTGTAGCTTGTGTTTTTGTTTCATTTTGGGTGTGAATATTTATGAGAATTACTCAACAATTTTTGAATAAAAAAAATGAAGGTTCTAGCACCTCAATGAGGTACTCGACAAGGGTCTCGTTGGACCCCTTGTCGAGTACCGCATTGAGGTTGGATGATGTCTATAAATACTCCCTTATTTTTGTATTTTTTTCATCTTGAAAAATTGTAGAATACTATCAAATTGACCTCTTATTTTTATTTATGGTTCACTATTACCTTGAGTATTGTTCGGTATTAGTGATTCATGACAGAATGAGCAAAATCTTGCTTTTGAGTGGTGGATACATAAAGTAGTGTTTGCAAGTTGGTTTTTTGTGAGGAGCTTATGTGGTGGTTAGCTGTGTGTCTACTATTTGTTACCTCATGCAACTTTTTATATGTGAAAACAGTTATGTAAGAGTGGATTAAGCTAAATTATTTGAATTCTTATGTATTTTGGTTGTGTGCAATACGTAGATTAACTGTGTGTTTCACATATAAGATTTCTGGTTCATGGCTTGGCTATGTATCCCACATAGATTATTGGGTGTTCATGTTCGAGCATAATTATGTTGATTGTTCAAATTACTCATTGTTGATCTACAGTTTCTAATCACACCACATAGTGTGGTATTAGCTTCGGAGGAGAGTCAGGTTCGTGTGTCGAACCAAGTCATTATAGATGCAACAAGTGATGGCAACAATAAGTAGTTCAGATAGTGGTCTTGGTTGTTAGAGGTAATGTGGATTTTATTTCTATCAAAATTATAATTGTTTTATTGCTTAGTAGATTTGTTTTCTATCGAGTGGTTGCCATTAGCAGTTTGAGCATATTACCACATAGGTAGGAGTTCTATATAAATTTACATTGTTATATTTGTTATTATGCATGATTAGTTCATGGGTAATATAATCTAAGTTTCTATCATGTATAGAATAACATATTAGATGTAGGCTCTAATTAGAAAACTTATTTGATTTATGTTGTTTCATGCTTTCTTTTCTTTACTTGTAGCATACCTATAACTTTTTGTTTATTATTTTTGCTGTATTAAATTAATCTATCTGTTTCCTAATTAATTTGTATTGATTATGCATTTTATCTACACGTGAGTTTAGTGTAAGTCTTTAAGGAGTAAATATCTCCTTACCCTAGTAATGTACCAAGTGTTAGACTTTTTATTACAGCTTGTTATGTTATGTATTTACATGCTATGAGAGTACAACCATTATTTACCTCACATGTTCTCACATACAAGTTCTTAAAGTGATTGGAAATCTTTTATAGTTTTTCAATATTTATGACATTTTTGCATACCATGTGATGCTTGCTATATTTATGCTTTGTACTAACTTGGATAAGAGCCTATCGGGCATATCGCTACTAGTGTGTTTAGTGTAGTTTGTTCTTCCTTATTATTGATAATTTTTGTTGTGTGTTGAATTGAGCATGTTATTTTATACTTTGTGTTATTTGCTCAATTCATATTTGTGAGGCTAACTTGGCCAAATTGGTGTAGAACTTGCAAAAAGATTCCATGGGCTAACATCTCTACCCCTCATATATGTCCCGGTTACCTATTTGAATTGGAAGAACAATTGACTTTTGTGTAATTGTTCCTACATATAAAATTCTCACTTTCTTCCACCAAATTTCTGATTTCCACAACCCATTTCTATGTTATAGAATTTAGTAAGATTCGCATGAAAGAAATCTTGATCACTACTAGCTTGCTTTTTAATCATCTTCGCATAGCCATCAAGATAACTATGTACTGTGTTAATGGAAGGTATCACATCTTTGATCTTGATGTTTGAAAAAAAATTATTATAATAAGATCCAATACCTCTTAACATATACAACAACAAATCTCTATCATTAGTTGGATCACCAATAGTGTCTAAGGTACCAATAATGGTCATAGCTTTCAGCATGTATTGAGAGACAGTGAGTCTTTCTTTGCTCAAAGTTTGAAGTTGCTCCCTTAATTCCATTGACTTTGATTGAACATTAGTAGTATATGATTCCTCCAAGACAATCCATTGTTCTATAGTAGTCATCACAGTGCTCAAATAACCAAGCATTTCAACAGAAACAAATCCATAGATCCATCCCTTAACAATCAAATTTAATCTTTTTCAATTCAAGAAAGTTTAATTTGACATAGAAAGATTTCCAAAAAAACTCGTAGATATACATATAGATCCATCTATTATAACTTCAAGGCCATAGGTTGTAACACACGTCAACAATTGGCTTCTCCAAATGGTGTAATTGTTTTCATCAAGTTTGATAGGCAAATTACCACTTATAGGAGGAGACAAAGAATGACTCTGTGTAACCACATCAATTGCATTCATTCCAAAGTTGTTAACATTAAGACCCAACCTGGGATTTGAAAAGTTAGTTTTTGACTAAGCACCAAGATTAGAAGAAGAGTTTAATGAAAGTAATCTTGACCAAATAACTGCTTCTTTATAGCTACAAATAGGTCCCTTGAAAGGAGTACTTGTTCTTGTATTGTACTAAAGATGATTACTGAAAATTGTGAAACAAAAGCAAACAAAATTGTATACCTATTTTGCCTTATATATGACATCAACGCTAACAACATTCGTAACTAAATTGCAACTACCATTTCACACAGCACAAGCACATGTGTATGTGCTTGTGATGCACACTAGCACACCATCAAAACAGTTTTAAACAATAACATAAAAATAAGCTCGGACCAACCTCCTAATAGTAACTTATAAGACAATATGCTATTATATTTTAAAGATAATACATAAATTATTTTCATCAAAATATTATTTCATGGTAACTCATATTATAATACATTTACTACTACAATTCTTGATAATTCATAAGCATTTCATACGCAGTTTGCATAAATATTAGGTACACTTAATTTTATAAACTTATCCATTCATTAAGCTTTCAAGCTTATCCTTTATATTTATTTCCCTCCATTAGGTAACATCTTGATAAAATATATTATGAAAAAAAATTTGGAAGCATAAATCAATCTTTTATTGTATAATTTAAATGATTTCATCTCTTTACTCTTTTGTATAGTAAATTTTGGTTGATGTGTACATGGATTAGTATGTTTTGGTTGGTGTGTACGTGGACTAGTAACAAAGGCTAAAAAGCCTTATATTTCGGTGTATGGTATGTATCTTAAAGTATGTAATTATGTTTATGATCATGAGTCACTTTTTGATCGTATAAAATATCATCTTAGAACTGTTGTCATTTAATACAAGATGGTTAGTTCCAATTTATCAAAAACTCTAACAAAAAATTTGTAGAACTTTATCTAGTAACAGTTTTGATGCAATCCAGAATTAGTTAAGAAATAAGTTAGTCAACTAGTACATTATTTGGAACACGTCATGTGCTATCATAGTAGATTTCATGTAATCTTGAAAATAATCTAAATTATGAGCAATCTAAAATGATAACATAATAATTCTCACATCTTTAAGAAGAAATAGTATAAAATCTAACACATAATAATCTTGTAAAATAAATAAAGGAGGCTCTTTTAACACATGAAAACATACAAAACAATTAAAAATAACCAAATCTATTAACAATTTCAAGCTAAATTCCAAGATAAAAGAAAAGTACTCACTTTTGATATGCTTAAGTGTTGTTTGGCTCACCAAACCAAATCGGGATCTTTCATATACTTCATTGCACCAAAATATCTCCTTAACAATCATCACAAAATAACGACACACAAAATACAAACAAAGTATATGAAAAGAATAAGGAATGGTAGCATATCCAAAGACCCTCATGGGAGAAAGAAAATATCTGATGGTGTGGTAAAAAAGGAAAGAAAAAGAAAAAGATGAAAAGTTTTAGAGATTTTTTAGAGAGAGAACAAAGAATATTTTTAGAGAGAGATGATCCTCTAGATAACTCATACCTTAGTATCTTCCATAATATCAACTTTTATTATAATGATAGAAATATTTTTATTTATAGAAAAAATTTAAGGTTATTTTTTTATATTCAATTTGAAATTATTTTTCTCTTTATTAGATAGAATAATAATTAACGTAATTTAAATTTAAAATATGAATGAATAAATTTAATAATTTTTTTTAAAATAATTTAATATCAGATGAATTGATATTTTTAAAGTAAAAAAAATAAGGTTAGAATAATTAAATATTTTGCATATTAATTTATAATTTAGAAAAAAGTATTGACTCAATTTCATTAAATTTAACCTTAATGAACATTTATTTTTTTAAAGTATTTAAATAATTTTTATTATGCGTATTTATTAAAATAAAAATTTTAATTTTCGATTAGTAATAATTTATCTATTTTTAATTACTTTTACATTAATTATTTATACTGAAAAATTACAATTAAATAAAAAGAAATGTTAAAATAACACAAAATTATACTCATATTTACACTTACATTCATGTTATCATACTTATCACTAATAAAAATAATGA
The DNA here is from genome assembly GCA_030763125.1 of Hippophae gyantsensis. Taxonomy (NCBI): domain Eukaryota; kingdom Viridiplantae; phylum Streptophyta; class Magnoliopsida; order Rosales; family Elaeagnaceae; genus Hippophae; species Hippophae gyantsensis. The sequence goes on from CM061031.1 coordinate 23,268,147, forward strand.
CTCAATTTTTTAATTTTTAAAATATTTTAGTTACATAACACAATAGAAAAAATATTGGTACAAGAATGCGTGTAATTTTTTATAAATTTTTAAAATAATAATAACACATTAACACACCCACGTGCACACATATATTATCTCACACTCACTCAATTCCTATTAAAAAAATGTACTATTATTGTTTTTTTCCTACAGAATATGATAAATGTTTTAATCTTAACTTTAGTATTATTTTTGTATATTAAGATGTAACTCATCTAACTTAATTTCTCTTATAAGATTATATACATGTAATAAATTATGAGTAAATTTATTATTTTAACGTAGAATTTACTTATCATGAATAAATGATAGAGCAAAGATAGGATAAACTTAATTAAATTCATAACTTGTGTAGAGCATTTATCTTTGAGAAATATTATAATATTCAATTAAATTTACCTTACATTAACATTTCTCTTAAAAAAGAAAGAAAGATTACATTACACTTACCACCCCTAGTTCTCTACAGCTCCTCACAATAGCAGCTCCTCCTTATTGTGTGGTGCAACAAATAAAAGTTAGAGAGAGAATAAATAAGCAAAACCCAACCAACCAGAAAAAGATAAATGAAAAAATTAATAAAAAATAAAATAATACGAGATTATTAAAGGCAGCAAATTTCTTGGTCTTGGAGTTGTAGTTTATGATATGGATTTTGCTCTCTCTCTCTCTCTCCTCTTTGTTTTCCTCTTCCCATTTCTACTCCCATGTATTGAGAACTGAGAAAGAAATCTCAAACCCAACAGATCATTTCAGGTTCTAATTAGTAATTTTTTTTAAGAGAGTATATTTTGGTCTTTCTCTATTTTCTTCTATTTTCATTTCCTTCATTTTTATTTTCAATTTTTCATTTCTCTCTTACCCAAAGCTAGAATCTTTATTGTGAGTCATAATATAATTTCCCAATATATCTCATCAAATCTATTTCAAAGTTCTAATCTTTAAACCGATGAGGATCCGAAAAAGAAAAGTTCCATTTCCTTTATCTTCTCTCTCTCCGATTCCTCTCTCAGATCCCCACTTCAACTTCAATGGGTCTCCGTTGGTGCAACTTCAACCAACTCCGTATTCAAACCCATCTTCATATCCTTCTCATCATGTTCATTCTGAGCCGTCTGATCATCATCCCCATCAACACCGTATAACCAACGGCTGGGATTTCCTTGATCCTTCAAGTGGGGTACACAAGGACCAGAAGATTGAAGATCATCACTTATTGGTTAGTTAAAAAAATTATTCCTTTTTTTTTTAAATAATGAGACACAGTTTCAATTTAATTAGTAGTACTCCTTGTAATATATATTTTGTGTCTAGTGTTTTTATTAATTTTTAATATTTTTATATATTTTAAAATATTGCACTAGTGCACTTGTGTTTACTAGTGTGATCTAAATAGGCTGTATATTGTAAAAATTTGATTTTATTATATATAATTATTTGATTTGCACCCAATTCTTGTGTTTGAGTAATTGATTTGTATTGTGATTTGGCAGGAGTTGTTGGAAAATAAGGAAGAGAATAATAAGAGAGTAGAACTGGAATCTGAAGAAGCTGGGAAGTGTAATGATAACAGGTAATTATTATAAGAAATAATAGATAATAATTTTATAAATAAAATATAAATTATTAAAAAAAAAGATTTACACTTTTTTTTTAATTATCTAAGGTGAAAAGTAAGTAAGAGACCCATAACTTGTTTTTTATGTTTTGCTTGAAAAAAAAACAACTTTAACTGGAAATACTGTTTTAATTAATATCATGTTTTTATATAAGCTTAATTTGGCTAGCTAGCCACCATTGCCAACCATATACCTTATAATCTAATGTAGTATTGTTTGAATTTTCTTCATTCTCTTCTATATATATATATATGGGGTGCACATTAGCATTGGATAATGGTCCCCAGCTACAATACTCTTTTTTTGTCCATATATATATATATATATATATATAACATGTGATATTATGCTATATCTCTTTTGAGTATATTTCATCAAAATAAAAATAAAAACTTGAAGTAAAAGATTTAGACTTGATTTTCTGGGTACGTATAATTTGTGTATAGGAAAGGAAGCATCTTTAGTGCAGAAACAGTAACGATCAAACTTCCAGAATCAGGTTCTTCAATTTCCTTCTTATTTTTATGCTATTTTCAATATCAGTAGGGGCAAAATATTACATAACTTTTTACACTCATTTATCTGAACGATTGTTATTTATAAATTCATTGTGTATCATATTGTTGTTGTGGATGTTACGTTGATGGTCATAAAAAAAATAGTTAGAAGATGGTGTGAAGGAGAGAAAGCATTTCCACTAAAGAAAAGAAGAGGGACTAGTCTTAAAAGATCAATTGCAAATGATGATCATCAAGACACGAAGATGAAGACAAAGACGAAGAACAATACGAACAAAAAATGCATTATTATTACTAGTGATCATGATCATGACGAAGTGGACGAGGATGATGATGAAGATGACGAAACAAAAGAAGCTCAACTTGGTAGTAAAAGAAAGAATAAGAGGAAAAAGGGAATAAGAGGAGGTGCAATTATGGAAGGATCAAGGTGTAGTAGAGTTAATGGAAGAGGATGGAGATGTTGTCAGCAAACACTTGTTGGTTATTCTCTTTGTGAGCATCATTTGGGCAAAGGTCGACTTCGAACTATGTCTAGTTTTCGAAATCGATCTAAAGAAACCAACTTAGAGATTCAAAAAAATAATAATATTAATAAAGCTTGTGAGAATGATTCACATGAAGAAGAGAGCAAGATGAAGCTTCCATTGATAGTGAGTAGTAGTAGTAGTAGTAGTTCAAAGAAGAAGAAGACCATGAAACTTGGGATGGTTAAAGCTCGATCTATTAGCAGCTTGTTGGGTCAAACAAGTACTAGTGCAATTTCAACTACTTATCATCGTATTGATAATAATAATTAGGCACAAGTATGCTATTATGAAAATTTATGTTATGATATGCTGTAATATTATTAATAAATATAATTGTATTACGTAATAGTATTAAATGAAAAACTATTATGTTATTTGTGATTGTTATATATAATGTTGATGTTATTATCATTATATATCATGTATTGGATATGTAAGAGAACATTTGCATGTAGTATTTCTCTGTCGTGTAACATATTATAGATCCTACATGTACATGCAATTAAAGTAATTAATGTTAATCTTAATTTGATCCCATGTATTGTTCTTGGTGCAACTTCAACTCAAAGATTAATTATTAATGTGTTTATTACTATGTATATTTTTGTGATGGTTAATGATAAAATGTGTACGTTGATTTTTTTTAAATATTATTTATACAAATGACGGGTTAAAAAAGTATTAAATAAATAATTTGTTTCGAGTTATCTAGAGATTATTAGCTGCCAAAACATGTACTTTAAAGCAGCGTTGTATAATTTTTTATTTTTTATTTTTATTTTTATGAAAAGTAAGGAACTATTAAACTAGACAGCTAATCTAGAGAAAATTAAATTGAGTACATCTGTTTACAACATGATTTATATTTGGTATTGATCAGTTATATGTGCTCGTTCGGTATGTATTAACGAACATACTTGAACTGATTGGTATTGAATTAATTGTATAAACTTTAGTGAATGCTTGGATTAAATGATAGGATTAACTATATAAGATTTTGTTGCAAAAATATAATTATCATATTTTTTAAAACTTATAATCATAAAAATAATTAAATTATATTATACATTTAAATTTTATATTAAACGTCACGCAATTCAAATCGAACTTGGAATAATTAGATTTGTTAAATGTTAACTTTTTATTAATTAAATTTTGTTAAATGTTATTTTTGTTGTTATAAATTTTAGGGTGTTATTTTATATAATTTTTTCATTTTGTTGGTTAATATTTCTTATTAGGAAGTAATTGATCTTGTTCAAATTAGATAATTTTTATTATTTAAAAATAATATTTTATTTTATAAAAATAAAGGAAAGATAGAAGAAGAAGATTTTGGATGATATATTGCTAAAATTGCCCAACACCGAGTAAAAATATTGGTATACACAACTCGTACATTTTCAGAAAACAAATAATAATTAATGAAAACAAGTGTTCATAAAATCAGAAGAAAAAAACATGCTTCTTCGTTTATCTACAAATTCCAGCATTTTGGATTTTTTATTTTATTTTTTATGTTCCTTTATTATAAGAACCAAAGAAAAAGATAGTAAATGTAAACCTTATAACAAGAATGGTTATCAAAAGAAAATCTCATTTCTACAAATATAAAATTATTGTTTGAGCCTTGCCATTCTATTTTACTATATATCAGAGATTCAACACTTAACAAGTTACAATTTATGATTAGTATCATTATATATATATATATATATATTTAGTTTGCAGTTTCATTGAAGAAAAATTCTTTTCTGCTTCTTTTTTTGTATATCAACGATAAAGTTTCGATCTTAGATTTTAATGAGAAAAACAATAGTGAGAAGAATATATAGGATAAAAAAGAAAAGAGATGGAATCAAATTATGCATACAACACTGCTCTTTTTTTAAATATAAAGTTGTGGACTAATCATAACATCTCTAACCCAACTTTGTAATTTTAAATTTTGTATGATAAATACTGTTTATTGTATTAAATATTATTTATCGTTGTAAATATTATTCACATTGTATTATTTTTTTTAAATGCTAAAAATAATGTTAATTTTTTTATTACATATAAAAAAATTAAAATTAAATACATGATAATAAATGATTAAAAAACTTACTAATACAACATAGAACTAAAAGTTTAATATAAACTAAAACAATAATTTAGAAAAAATTTAAAAATATTTTTAAATTTTTTATTATATATAATAAATTAAAATTAAATATATAACATAAAAATAATTAATTTTAAGAATTCATTTCTCTATGTAAACAAATCAAGAATAAAAAATCTTACATTGTAATTCAAAATGTATTAATTAAAAATTTATGGGATGAATATAATAATAGATCGAATTAATAAATATTCATATATACTTTTAATTATGGTTTTTTAATTAAATATAATTTTTAATTTATATAATAAATATAATGTTTTATTTAATGAATTTTAATTTTTTAATAATATAAATTTTAATTAATTATTATTAATTAATTAATAGTAATATATAATTGTTTAATTAATTGAATATAATAATTGATAAAAGAAAAATAAAAGAATATTATATTTTATAAGGATATACTTTTTAGTGTAATATTTGGTGTTGTGTATGGAGGATGAATAAAATTTGAGTTAATGTTTAACATAAATAAAATGAAATTTAATATAAAATAAAGTAATGGATTAAAAATTATGTTATACATAAATAACATTTCCGTTATCGACAGTATATAAAATTGATAATTTGAAATAATAACTTGCTCAAGGGATTAGTGCTTCCAAACAAATAGTATATATATATTTCCAACCTAAATTAAACTAATTAACCAGTTATATATATATATATTTCCAACCTAGCTATTTAGCCTGATAAACAACTTTAAACCAATTTTAATAAAGTCAAATTTGGTCAACATTAGTTAACTATACGAGCAACATGTAAAGTGAAGTGTAAAAATATTAGATGAAAAAGTAAAGATCATAAGATATAAATATTATTGGTAAGTGGGACTCACAAATATGGCAAGCCTGCAGGCTAATTGAAAGCTAAAATATTCATTTAAGCTATGATATAGTTACTTTTCTGAGCCTCCAACCATTGACTAAAATTGAGTACTAATGTTGATGAAGTTTAACTTAAGTTAAATTAAAATGTTATAATAATATTAATTGGACTTAAGATTTGTTGGCAATCTATAGCTATAGTATGCTCACTAAATTGGATTAATAGTTTATTTTAGAATAAACATAATTGATTAATGTATAAATTTTTTATTATATTAAGAAAAATATGTAGGTAAAAGCTAATATTTTTTATACAATAATATCTATATTTTTAATAACTTTTATCTATATATTTATTATTTATAATGATATAAGTAAATTTCATACAATGATAATAAGAAGCCATGAAGTATTAAGTTTTTTATATAATATCACATCATATTTTTGGAATTATTTTTAGAGCAATTTTCGTTTTTTTTTCTTGCATAATGCTTTTTATTTTTGACCCATAATTATTCCATGCTTAAATCTAAATATATATTTAAAAATAAATATGATTTAAATAAATGTTCAAAAATAATGTTAATGAACCAGCATTTATTTTTAAGGTGCAGCATAATGTTTTGATTATTTGATAACCATTGTCCCCGATTTTTCTAAAACTTTGGTGAAAGATATATTTTAGAAAGCATACAAAAAAAAAAATTTAAAAATTAAACGTGTTCTAAATAACATGGAATCAAGATAAAATTACTCTTTAACTAGGGCCTTCTTAATATCTACTACCGTAGCTAGTGTTCTTTCTTTAGGGGTTCAAATCATTCAATACTCAAATGTTTAGTTCAAATTAATCAACTCTCTTTCAAAGTTTGTTTTTTTACTGTCCGAGAGTATTTCCTTCGACATGAATTCCTGATTAGTTTTCTTGTATTCTTATTTTTATTATTTTAAAATATTTTTTTTTTCTTATCTACACAATAGTCAAGGATGATTTATATTATGCTTATATTCATTTTAATTGTATAAATTCTAGATATTTTGGTATCAAAATTTAATTATTTTTAAAAAATATTTAAGATATCAATTAAAGTAATCAAATACTCGTTTTTAAAACCTTATAACAAAATGAATGATTAAAGCTCATATTTTTCTACATGTGTCAACGAATATTATAAATTTTTTTTTATTAAATTTAATTTTTAATGTATTTAGATGTATAAGTTTTGATATAAATTATATCTTTGATATTTATTATGAAATTTAATTTTATGTTACTAATATATAACAACTTTGTGATATGTGGTGCTTGTCTTTTCAATTAATACAATAATTTTCACAAATATAACTGAAAATGAAATTATGTATATAATTTGGTTGGACTAAATCCATATATATATATATATATATATATAATAAAATTTTATTAAATATTAAAAATTATAATCTAAATAAGAAATAATCAATCTAAATATATTATTAATTAAAATTGTTAAATCATAACTAAAAATTTTCTTAGATATATAAAGAAAATTTTGAATTTTTTATCTTTTTTTTTATTATAAAGTTCTTTAATCGATTGTTTCACTGATCTAGTTTTTTTAAAAAATAAAATCTTGATACTATATTATGATTTTCATAATCTTTGATATTATGAATCTAAATTGATAAAAAAACATAAATTTTATATGTATAAATATGATATAGATCATCATAGATATTATATTTATATGAGAAAAATCAATGTAGAATTAAATCTAAGTATATAAAAGAAACAAATATATATTTTTATTTAAAATAATAAAAAAAAGTAAAAATATAAGTTAAATAAACTTATAGAAGATAACTACTGTAGAAGAATATATCTCTCTCGTATAAAATAAATTACTTTCTTAAAGACTTCAAAGTAAAAAATAAGTGACTAGGATTTACTTACACAGTTTGATAGCTTAATTAGTTGGTCTAAACCTTAAAAATACTATTACATATCATAAATTTATTACAATTTTAATTGATATGATAGTATTTATTAATTATAAATTTATGAGTTGAAATATAATTATTAATATAAGATTGTAATATTTTATTTATAATACATCTTAAACTTAGATAGCATTTTTCAAACCTAATGATCGATATTAGAACTGGTGTTTTGTACGATGATAGAAACAAACAGAACACATGAAATACCACACGGATACAATTTTATTTTATTTTTTTCTTTCAATTTGGATAATATGTTGTGGTTGTTGTGTTATCTGCAATGTGTGAGCACGAAAAGAAAGAACTTTTTCCACATGTTTCTTAAATAATATGAATAATATGTTGGAAAATTATACTAAATAAATCCTTCGAATATATAATAATAAAATAATATTTTAATAATATTAAAGAAAATTTAACATTAATTTATCTAAATATTTATCTTAACGTAATTTAAACGATATTTAATTAAATGACATTTAATATAAAATTATGTGTAAAATTATTTTTAATAATAAAAATATATAAAATATTATTTTATTATTATAAATTTTAAAAGTGTTATTTTTGTTATTTTTTTTCAATATTTTTGAAAAAAAATGTGCAAGTTGTAATCATTTTTGTTTTATAAATTGGGTACATTAATCATCTTATTTTAAATGATAACATTTTAGTCAGTTATTATTATATTTGTAGAAATTTTAATTATTTTGATAATTTTAATAATTTTAATTTTAATTTTTTTAGACATTTTTATCTTAAAATATCAACAAACTAGTAAATTTTAATTTTATCAAATCTAAAATTTTTAAAAAAATTAAAAAATTAAAATTGATAAAAAATGATTAAAATTTATAAAAATATAATAATATATAAAGTGATTAAAATATATAAATTTTAAAAAATTAACTAATATATTTAATTTATAAAAATAATTAAACATGTTATACATTTTTGAAAGAGACATTTTGTATTTCAAATTTGTGTAGACATGCTAACATATTTTTTTATTAATATTTTTATTAAATTAATGAATTTATTATTTTTAAATTATAATTGTGTTCCTGATGTTTTTCGTGCTATCCTACCAAATTATTATTCGAATAAACATAAAAAAAAAATGTAAGCAAACTACGTAATTAAAATGCCGTGTCTATGCTGTTAATAAAAGTATATTGGGTGCGAGTTCAACCATACAAATGGTATACAATATGTTTATTTAGTTTATATTTTATTAAAAAAATGATACTAATTTAAAATTAAACTTCATCTGTGTGAAAAAAAGGAAGAGAATAAAAATGAAAAAAAACTAAAAATGTCAAAGTATAAAAATTAAAAAATAAAGTGCATGTTATTATCTACTTTAATTATAAAAAAAACTCACAAAACTGCGTTGAATTATAACAGTGTACACTCTATAAATTTAAATTAATCTTATTTTATAATATATTTTTTTATTACTAATCATCATTGTTCACAACTTTTTTTTCCCAGCATCGTCACATGCAAATGTAAAATTTTCGCACAATTAAAACAAGAATTTAAAAATTCTACACACCCCAGAAACTTTTCTACTTTTCCCTTTTTCACCAAATGTAGGACCTACATTTTAAAAATAATCTTATATAATAAAATTCACTTCTCTCTTATCCTATTAAATCGAAATTATTTGTTTTTTTTATAATTTAAATATATTTTAATTATAGAATTAAATTTAAATATTTTAAATATGTATCTTATCTAACGTAATCAATATAAATTTGAGTAATTTTTTTTAATAGAATAAAAATAGAATAATGTTGAATTTATTTATGAATTATTATCATATATAAAACATTGTATACAAAATATTTAAAATTTAAATTTTTTAATTAAATAAGAAAATAAAAAAATAAGAAGTATGTTTGAATAATTATTAAATTATTATAGTAATTTAATATTAATATTTATTTTTTAAATTAAAATAATAATTTAATATAATTATAGTTTATAATATAACACATTATAAAATAAATTATGTATTTATTTATAATTTTATATTAATTCAATTGAGAATATATTACATGAATTATATACTTTCCTATTCGAATTTGATCTAAATTCAAATGAATTATATATTTCTCTATTTGAATTTAATAATAGTGTAAAATCTATCAAACTAATTCGATATAAATTCGATAAATCAGATTAAATTAAACATATTGATATCACTCCATATTTTACAGTGAAACAACTATTAAAACTCCTTACAATATATATTATTATTGTATTATTATCGAACCATAGTGTTTAAAAGGAAAATCCTTATTTGGGGAATTAATTGATATGTCAATAGATTTCCTCGTTTATCGAATTAATAATTTATTTAAACAAACATACATATGATAACATGTATAGTTTGATATTTTCTTATTTAATTGATAATAGGAGAGAGGAAGAGAGCAGCTAAGGCCAACAGGAACATGTGAATCTATCCTGCAAATATACAAAGCAATAAAATGATATTAAAAAAATGATGATAATAAATTTAAAATTATTATTTTGGGTCATAATTAATCATTGAATTAACTTACTTTCTCACTTTTTGTAGTACTATGATTTTGAATTGTTATTGCTCTTATATTTTCCACTTTTCTCTTCTCTTCTTGTTGGCCCAATTCATCCCAAATAAGAGTACCACTTTTAATCAAGAATGCTTCTTTCAACTTATCCTCTTGTACAATATTAAGAGAATTATAAACACCTAATTCATTACCACTTTTCAACTCTTTAAACTCTTGCTTTGAATCACCCAAAAGCCTTTTGGGTATGCTTGAATTGCCTCTAACACTATTGATCATTATTTGATCATAATTTGTATAAGACTTTGCCAAATCTATAGAAAAACAACCTTCACTACTTGGAGTTTTTGGACTTGATTGTGTCACTAATTGATTCTCTAATTTAAAAGGACTATGAATTGCATACTTTGTTTCATTTTGAGAAAACCCATCAAGCCCAGTTTGTCTAATTCTACTATTAAGGTTGATCTTTTTTGGACTATGGAGTCTTTGATCCCAACCAAACACTTGATTTTCAGACACTACTTCAGTGAAATGAACATTGTTCTTCTTACTATGACAAAGAACTCCCAATATTGCTAGTTGGTTTGATTCATTATAAGCTACTGAAGAAAATTTACTTTGCCCATTTGAAATTATAGGCTGTTCTTGTTCTTTTTGATTAGAAATAGCACAAGAAATGTGCGTATCAAATTCACATATTTGACATCTATAAAGCCAACCATTATAACTAGGTATGTTACATATATCACAACAAAAATCATATGGTGGTGAAAATGTTAATTTAAGTGAGTGAGAGTGTGAAGAAACTGAAATAGTAAGAGGTAGAGCTGAACATAAGATGTGATAATAAAGATCACATTGAACACAAATGTAATAAAATGTTCCATTTTCAACAGAATAACCACAAGCTTCACATTGCTTAGTTTTTGAAGAATTTGAATAGAGAAGGGTTAAAGAATGAGTAGAATGTGAAGGGTGTTTTGTATTTCTAGGCATATTGTAGCAAACTTGGTGAAGATAAAAAGGACATGTTTTGCAAATATAGAAATCTTTACCTGAAATTATTTTGAGGTTACAAGCTGAGCAAATAGTGTTTTTGTTAGGAGGTGATTTGGTTCGTTCTAGTGGATGTTCATGACTAAAGTGGTAAAAGCTTATTAGCTTCCTCTTCTCTAATATTTCCATTGCTTTTGGTACTCATAGATTATTAGAATCTTATGATGATCATGTTTGAGGCTTTGAGCTATAATTAAATGTTTGTGGGATTTGTTTATGTATTGATATATCCGCCTTTTGGACCCTACTATATGTTGTTGATGAATATTTCAAAGTACAATTTGAAAAAAAGATATGGAGTATGTTAATTTGACAGATGGAAATCTCTAGAAATTCTTGAATTGGCCGGCTGAAAAACACTTGTAATTTAGTAGAGAAAATGCCTCTTGGACAAGTGAATGACCTAGACTTAAGGAAATCGCCTAGATTGGGTGATGTACAATCTCGAATATAAGTTAGACAAATTTCATAACGTAATCTTCGATGTAAGATATAGATTTTAGTTAATGGTTGAAAAGATAAACATAAAACAAGTTATATAAGTGTAAAGATCTCACACAATGTGTGTATATATGTATAGAATATCTACGTATATATATCATATTTTATAACATACAAATTTTTAAAAGAATAAAAAATTCCAAAAAAAAGAAAGATAAAACATTCGTTATCAATGTCATAACAATAACTTATATATTTAAGAAATAAAGTTACCTCTCAAGTATATTTTACGAGTTTACTCGTTACGTAGTAGTTTTAAGATTTAAGTAGTATAAAATTTTAATTACTTTATTTTTATAAATTATATACATTAATCATTATTTTTAAATTCATATATTTAAGTCACTTTATTGTTAAATTTTTGAATACTTCATTTTTTTATTTTTTTGGTCAATTTTGATTTTTGTAAGTCATATTTTTTGGAGAAACACTTAAGTATGGTATATGTTTGTTAAGGAAAATATCTCAAAAAGTTGAAAAAAATGACTAAAGAATCAATAAATATAATAAGGTGTTAAAAAAAAGTAAAGATTGTCTTTAATTTGTAAAAAGCATTTTTACTTCACCGTTTTAACAATGAAGTGTGACATTTGACATTTCTCACCACCAATATGTAAGACTTCAATGTGCCATTGGCTAATAAAAAAACAAAATAAATTAATTGGAAGTCAGAAATAGATAATAATGAATAATCAATAACTATGTAATTTGTTTTTTTTTTAAATCTGTTATTTTTTTAAATAGTCAATTATCTCAAACTTCAACTGTGGAGTTTAATTAGGTGAGAACAAGAGGATGCTCAATTCAATTCATTGGGCGAAAGGACTTTTGAAGTGCACAAAGAGTTGACAATGAAATTAAATAGGCTACAAATTTCACAATATACAGTGTATGAATTATTTAGATAGGCTGACTCTTCTCTCCTTGGTGATAGGGTATGTCCCCATACTTTATTGGAAGTAACATTGAATCCTATTCTCAATAGTTCAGACTAATCACTAATTAGTCTAAATCTTAATTTAATTTGAACCGTTAGAGAGAAAAATATATTAGAAGTAAATTGGATGAAAATTAACAGTTTTCTACTTTTTTTAAAGGAAAATTATTGGTTAGTCTTGAACAAAAATGTCATGATAATTCAAGTTAATCACAACACAAAATAAGAGTGGCGAGAGATTTGAATAATACCCATTCTCTCCCTCCATTATAATTGTAACTGTACATTCTGATGCCTTTTGATTAACATGACTACCAAGTTAACATGATCTATAATTTTTCTTGTTGATATATGTTTTGAGGATTTTTTTTTTAGCCACCCTTAAAAAGCTTAAAGAGAAGATTGCCTATCCAAAACTCCAAAAGCAGGGAAGAAACAACATATCATAAGTTATGAAAAAAAGAGAAAAATATAAGTAGCATAAAGCCACAAACGACATAAAGACACCAAAGTCTTAATTTCTTCCACAACTTGACAAAGAACAATAAGAAAAAAATTGCATACACATACTACTATACATATTCGAATTAATCCAATACTCCACATAATATACGTTTATTTATATACAAAACATACCTAAACAAAATATGTATATATGCAAATGTTATATACAAATTAACATATTATTTTTAGATCAATTCAATCATGTAAAATAAATACGATTTTCAAATCAAGAAGTCGTAAACATCACAGTATCCTAGTTTTGCTCTCTGTTATTTGTGTTTCTTAAATGGAGGGGCAACAGAAGTTATGAGCTAGGGTGCATCACAGTCACATACACACAGAGAAGACTTTTTTTAACTTCGAAATAAATAATTAAGAAACAACATTAATACAATCATTCATCCAGCAATGGAAAACTGCAACTACTGTCATCAACGGATGATTATTATACATAAGATACCCCGTTGCGAAATTCACATAATCCTCCTAAGGGTCTTGCACGTACCACTTTTAACCATTAGATCAATTCTAAACAATTTAAAGAAAATTGCCTACAACTTCTTTCCCACTACCCTTACAAGGTAGGTGTTATGGATGTATGTTACATTAGATATGTAATGCAACATAGAATTTTCATTAATTTAATATGATTTTTTATGAATATGTTACATCTACTAGCATGGGCAAATAAACAGCAGCAAGTTGACGCATCTGAGGAAGAGTTTAGCAGGCTTCCAAGCATCCTTAAGCCACTTCAAGGTTATCGCATAAAGATTGATATGCCGCGCTGCAAAGTTTGAATTTCTCCTCGGCGACTACCTGCTTAAGATTACAGCACCCAGTTACAACTATTTTATGGAATAAGAGGAAGTGTCTATAGTGTGGCTTGCCACACTTGACACAGATGTAACCTAATAATTTGACCGTCATCGAGTTCATTAGGCAAACATTTTAAGCATCACAATAGATTTTAAACAAAATCGTATTATGACATCATTTTGCACATTTTTGGAATGTCATCTATAACTTTAAGAAGCATTTAGAATCCCTTCCAGAAATTTGAAGAATTTCTAGAAATCCTTTCATATCAGAGGAGGGGCAGAGCTAGAAAAAAAAATTAAGAGAGCTTAAGATTAATTTTTTCGTAAAACTGACGCTACAAAATGATTTTTTTAATATATTTTAGTTTTAAGTCTATTTATAGTTAATTTTTTACTAAAACTGACTTTAAATTTTAAGTCGATTTATAAGTTTACGGACTTAAAATTCATTATATGTCGGTTTTTTACTTAGAACAGAATTTAAATGCCGACTTAATTACCTTTTACTGTAATAGTGAAATTATTTAAAATAAAAATACAATAAAGTTCATTTATGAACATATTAAATTAACTAATTAATACTATTTAAAACTAAGAATAAAAGAAACATATTAAAGTCTAAAGTATTAATATAATTTAGGTATTAAAGTCTAAAAAAAATTAATATAAGACTTCAAGTAAATTAAAAAGATTATTAAAATAAGTTGTCAAATAATATTATGACATGAATGAAATATATGTATTTAAAACTAAAATTAAAAGATAATAAAATATTATAGTGACATATTATATGTTTTTATTGATAAACATGTTGATTTAGTATCACTTATTACACTTTTTTTTATTATAAACATGAATGGTTAGGATAAACGATTCTACTATGTGACAATATGTACCGTGTTTTATGGAAGATTTTTTCTTAAAATATATGTATGTAATTTTTTTAGGGTGACAGGTAGTATAGATCCTATTTTCTTGTCAAATGTGTCAATTTAGTTCCGTTATTTTTGGATCAGATACTATAAATCTTGTTCTTATTAAAAATAAGTATATTTAATCTCATAATTATTAAAAATTAACGTTTTAGTCCCATAATTACTTAAAATCATGCACTTTAAACCCAGGATTAAAATGCATTTTTTACATTAAAATTCTTTATTTTTATAAATTATCGGACTAAATTGATCAACTTATAAATTATCGGACTAAATTGATCAACTTATAAATAAAGAGACTAAATTGACCCATTTCACGTAATAAAAGGACCCCTAGAATCTTTATCTCAATTTTTTTGTTTCATTTTTATTTTTCATTCCATGTGTAACTAATAATCTATATAAATAAATATACGAGTATTTAAAAAAATGAATATAATGATAAAAAAGTGACTTAAATTACATATATATTAAAGTTTTATTGCTGACATATATAATAACACATAAAAATAAAAACGTGGGTACATTAAATTAATTTTTTGCTAAAAATTCAAACAGGTCTACAATTCTGTGTAGCCCCCTACATAGCTCCGTCCCTGGAGCCGATTTCTCTAACTGTTTTCCCTTTTTCTAATTTCTAGAACACAAACACTACCTTTTGCTTGTTTTTAAATATTCTGAAACTCGACCAATCTAACTTTTTGCATGTTCTAGGTCTTCTAGAAATTATAATTAAAAGGCCAACATGTGTTTACCTTTCTATTTTGGTCAAAAACTGCAAATAAACTGCCTAGATTATCTCAAAGACATGTATGTACCTTGGAAGAGCCCTGATGACGATCTGGATGCCATTTAAGTGCACAGGCTCGATATCTGCATTACAAATTTCCACAATAGTTGGAAACAAAATAGAAAGAGTAAGAACGGACAGGACACTTCTACGAGCACAATCAAAACTCAAACAAAAAAGAACCTAGTAAAACAACTCACGCATTTTTTACATCTTCAAGCGTTAAAGGACCAGAAGCGCCTAAGCCAAGGGCTAGCCTCTCTGAAGTTAAATCTAACTCAGAACTTTCTTGCTCAGATGAAAATTCATAATCCTCATCTATCCGATGTCTCCAGCTCCAAGTCTTCCCAGAGTAATTTGATGAGCTCCTCCATTGAGAATTCTCTTCATTAGTGAATGACCAATAATAGAATCGGTTACCCCCAAAAGCAGAACGGAAAATGGTCTCCACATCATCTTTTTCTTCTTCACAAGCACGGAAACCTCCTGATAAACATTTTAATTGCATAAATATACAATTGCAACTTAGACTAAGGAGACAGATCATTGTTACATGTTGATAAGATGTGTGCACATAGATATGTTCCCCTTTTTAATACATGCATGACTATTTGAACTGCACTTACGTCTGTACTGGGGCTGGGATCCCGGATGGCCATTCCTGCCCCTCCTAGAGCCCTTGGCTGAGTATTGCTTCTTAAACCATGATGTTCCTCTACTTGAAGTTGGGTCATCTTCATCATACTCATCCCGCCAACTCTGCAAATAAATAATAAAAAAAAAGGAATCACAAAATCTGTTTATGACTAGATACATGATTAGATCAATGGAAGATTTTTTTAATTAAAAATCATCCACCAATAAAAACGCAGCAAATGGCTCAAGCTTATAACTTAAGTAACTATACAAATATAAGATGCAAAATAGGAAGTCTTGTCATGGTTATGTAAATGCAAATTAGCAAAAAATATATAACTTCCAAGCAAAGGTTTTACAAGGTGGTTTTACACCTTGATGCGTTTTTAATTGTATGAGGCGAGATTTAAGCCTTAAGATGGTATGAAACGTAAGCCTCATTTTAAGAGTCTTGAGACAATTTTCGTCCACGATGCAAATTATAAGCATAATTTAATCATTACTAACAACGAATAAACAAACATTAATAAAATAACATTCATAAAATAAAAAATATATTAATAACATAGTCGTAATTCAGTATCGAAATGGTCATGAAAACAAATCAAAATGTGATTTTGAAAATATTAGTAGGGAGAAATGCCTACTTATTTATGTTGGTTGTTTTGCCTTCTAAAAACTAGTTCTTACCCTAATATGAGTTGGTATTGTGTTACTATAGATTTTTGACCCACTTATGAAAAGGTAAACCTATAAACATAAAAATGTTAAGGCTTATTGCCTCAATAACCTCATTGCACAACACCAAATTGTATAAGCCACAATTGAAAAACACTTAAGCTTCAAATAAACCATTTGAGGTTAAGTTTTAACTCGTTAGATAGATGACATTTACTAAGACGAGCCTCAAAATAGTAATTTAAAACCATGCTTCCAAGGACAAATTTGTAAACACCCAACCATACAAAATTTGTATATCTCTAAATTTTCAAGTTTTCTTCACCATTAACCTTTATTAATGCATTTAAGTTCAAATAACCTATGAAAAAACATACAAAAAATAAAAAAAAAATGTACACATATTAAGTGGATCAATGCAGGTCAGCCAAGTCAACTTGAACCCATTCAAGGAGCATTTCACGCAAGTTGTGGCATTTTCAACATTTTCATTCCGAGTTAACTAGTTACTCCGTAAATTGTCACTTGTTATTACCAAAGAGCAGATAGATAGTAATAAAGGTAAACGTTAACAGAGTGAATGCAAACCTGAAACATGAACTCTGCATAAGCACTAACATTCCGGAGTAAGGTTTCTTTTGCATGCAGCCTCTGGTACCTTTTGGAATAATAACTGTCTCTCTACAAATACACAGTTTTGAGCAGCAGATAAACTTTTCAGTCAATACCAGAATGTAGGGAAATAAAAGTCACAGGTACCATCAGCTTGAAAAGAGAGAGGAAAAAAAATTACATAAAAAGAACTAGAGAAAAATACAAATAAATATATAAAAGCCAATAAATTGAGCATATCTAATGTAAAAGGTATATATAAAGAACATAAAAGATATCATGTATAAGTCGGGGATAACTAGTGGATTAAAGCATGAAATTACCGATAAGCAAAAGATAGTTACATTACATAAATATGCTAGAAAGGTTTCAAATGATATTTAAGTAAAAAAGATACACTTAGGCAACTATCTGATTTATGAAAAGGTCAATAATCCTCCAAAACTTCGTCTTATTTGATGTAACCTACAATAAAGATGACTGTATCGTCTTAGTTTTCACATTATACAAAATTTTCAAACCATTTAGTGAAAATTCTTAAGCTATTCGAACTGGCTCAGCACAGAAACAGGTTGGAATAGTATTAAGCATTAGCCTTCAGGTTTCTTTCAATCAGTTACAAACATGAGGAAGGGGAAATATTCTCACA
This sequence comes from Hippophae gyantsensis, assembly GCA_030763125.1. Classification (NCBI taxonomy): domain Eukaryota; kingdom Viridiplantae; phylum Streptophyta; class Magnoliopsida; order Rosales; family Elaeagnaceae; genus Hippophae; species Hippophae gyantsensis. The sequence continues at coordinate 23,286,516 of CM061031.1, forward strand.
GTTAAGGGTTGCTACAGACAATGTCAGTATCTTCAATAGATCTTAATAATGCTCCACTTGAAAGTTCATAGTTTGAAATTTTACATAGGGAAAATAATCATCCCATTATCCTATGAAAGTAAGCATAAGTAATCATCAAACATTCTCATTAGTCATTTCCTTGTAGAACAATAATTATGACTCACCGCTTTAGACTCAAATATCTCTACTATGCTTTCTACAGGTATCGTATTTTTAGAAAGCACTCTCTACCTTCAAAGCACATTAAATCAAAGGAATGATCTTAAAGTTACTTGCCTGAAAAATAATCACCAGCTTAACTGCATTACAGAGCTTAAAACTATTATAATGTTTCATCTTGAATTAGCATTCAAAAGAAGCATACCAGAACTTCAAAACCTGCTTCAGGGATCCATAATACTGTTTAAACCATTTGTGAACGCATGCAAAGCAACCCAAATTCATACAACTCCTCTTCATAGTAAGTTCCAATAGAAAACAGCATATACTAGTTTATCCACTGCTACACATCTAGATAAGACCAAAAACCAAGATAGCAATAATTGTATTCTTAGCAAAAGTAACAAACTACAAATAATGACCACTTATTTTGCTAACTGGACTGTTCCATCTTCGACTATTTACACTTAGCAAAACTACCTAAGCTAGCATGTAGGAAACTTGAAATATGAATTGTCCGAAAGAAAGGAAAAGGAAAGAAATTTTACGCACGACCTGAACCTGATTCCAATCAATCTACAAATTTTTCACTAACTGCTAGAAGGAACCTTAAAAATTCATACAATCAGTAATACTGATCTAGATCAACAGGTGGTACTAAATTATAACAACCTCTGATAATTCCTTTTCCATACTTCACTCTGTCTAAGATTCTTAAGTAGTTATAAATGTTACACGAACTCTTAAGGACACCGAGAGTTGTAAATTTGTAGATACTTATTCAAGTGTCAAACATGCACATTTTACTCAAATTTTTTTTGCAAATTTTCATCAAATTGAAATGTCGAAATACTTACACCCATGTTCATGTCATGTTGCTTGGACATGAGTGCTTCATCCAAGTAACATAGGTTATGCATTACATGATAAGAGATTCTGCATCTAGTTAAAGATCTCAACCAACTTCTGCTTTAGCTTTTCCCTTTATAAGACCTTCAAATGGAAAAGTCATTTTCTTAATGATTACAAATAATTATCTAATAAACTAATGAGAGTCAACTATCTCCCAAAACAACATTTCGAAACCCCTTACGTGCAACTACTAATTGATAGAAGAAGCCATAATTATATCTAGCTTGTTTATTGCTAAAAATATTAGCATTATACCATCAGGTACTCTGTAATTTTAAAAGGAAAAACAATAACGAAAAGTATCAGAAATTACATTATCCAGTACCTGACAGCAAAAACCTAAACATCACAATTCACAAGCTAATGAAACAGAGTGAATTATAATACAAAATCAAAGATACCCATTTGATCCAATCTCTCTCAATTTGTAATACAAATAGGCAAGATGGACTAAGGAAAAAAGAAGTTAAAAGCACCATCTTCTAGCAACTTTCATACAATGTTTAATTCTAGAATGCTCAAAATCGCAAACCAAAAAATTAAATTAAAAAAGACAAAACATTCATGACACGTAATATTTTATCAAAATTTATGAAAATTAACATATATATATATATAAATCCTCAATCGCAAAAATGGGAAGAGAGTGACTTACAGAGTCCCAGAAATTGCGTCGTTTACGATCCAAAACGGGAGTTGAATGGAAAAGAGAAACTCTCGCGTAAAAGAAGTTCACTTTGGAGTTTGCGAGAACTGCTTTCATGGCGCTGTTCATCTATGCGATTCAAATTTCTCCGAAAAAAGAGAAAGAAGAGAACGGTACGGCTCCCACTTCGCAGCACCTAAGCTATGCCTACGGTGGCCCGCCGATTATTATTATTTTCAAGCCGATTATTATTATTATTTTTAAATCCTAATTATTAAATTTTTTCTTTATTCCTTTCATTTAATTATTTGATTCTAATAAAAAATGTGTGAAGAATGAAATTGATTTTTAAAATAGAATAAATCAGAATTTTTTCTTCCCTTTTAGTAATCACAATTTCATTCTCATTTTAAATTTTTTTCCAATTTTATCCCAACCTCAAATATAACCCTAAATTCAAATCTCAAATCTCAAATCTCTAAACCCTAAATTTCAAAACACTAAATCTTAAACCTTTTTTAGAAAAATAATAATTTTAACCTTAAATCTTAAATTCTTAAATTTCAGATCTCAAACCTCAAAATCCTAAACCTTATTTAGAAAAAATAATAATTTTAACTTCAAACCACAAATCTCAAATCCCTAAACCCTAAATCCATAAATTCTAAATCTCAAAGCTCAAAACCTCCTATTTAGAAAAAATAATAATTAAATGATATTATTTAAACTTTACTTAATATAGAGGTATTAAGGTAATATATAGTGTTTTTCATTTCATTACAATTGTAAATAAAACATTGTAATATTGATTTCTTCTTTGATTTCAATGATCAAACAAAACAAAATTATTTCCATTCATTCTCGTTCTATTCTGTGAACCAAACGTCATCTAAGACATTGAGAAATTGGGTACATCCACCGACCATTATTTTTATTCTAGGTTAGACCCATATTTAATTTAATTATTATTTTCATTATATTTTTAATAAACATACATTTAAATATAAATCTAAATAAACACAATAAAACTAGACATATATTTAATAAAAATCAAATATCTTATTTTAAAAACATATGTTTCATTTTACATAATAAAATTAAATAATTATTCAATCAAGTATATAAATAAGTGTAGAGAATATATATAATCAATTATTTAAATATATCTGATCAATGATTGAGATCATATGTTGACTAAAATTAGATCAGTTGATCACAATTTGACTATAGTAAGTACGATTACTTATCAATCAAAATTTGATTAATTAGATGACAATACAATTTAATTAGACATATATCTAACTCTATTTCAATAAGTAAGATCATCGATCAACAGACACCAACATATTAAATAACTATCAATTTAGTTTGACATGTATTGAATTCAATTACAATAATTGAGTTTATCATATGATCATTTGAATAATTATTCAATTTAGTTAAATATATGTGTAAGTTGATACTAAAGAATAGTGTCACCGTCTGATTAAACTCTAATCAATTAGACATGTATCAAATTAAGTTCTAACAAATGAGATCACTAATTGATCATATTTCAATTAATTGACAATCATTTAATTCTGATAGGATAAATTATACAAATATCTAATTATAATTAAATCATAATTTATCCATAAAAGTTAATATCATTTTTATTATTTTATGTAAAATCTCGAAGAAGAAGGAATCATTTATAATTTTTAATTAATATAAAATTAACACATATAACGTAACATATTTGTAAAATTTTGTAATTATAAAAATAAAGTTATTTTAGATCCTACTACTTAATCAATAATTAACTGAAATTGTATCGGAATTTGTGATATAAACAAATGTTCAAATATTGAAAAAAATTCAAATAACTAACGTTACACGAGTGCACATTTTTTACTGAAATGTTTTTTAGATTAATTGATCAAATAGTATTAAGGAAATAATTTCTAAAGTTAAATATACAATATAATTAGCATTACAACTATTTCACAATAGTTTTGAGTTATGAGAATTTATAAAAGTAATTTTTAATTCATTGTAAATATAAATAAGTTTGTTACTTTATTATATCATAATTTTATTTTAGATGTTTTTTTATTCTTTTTTTAAATATTAATAATATTTACATTTAATAAAAAATATTAATTCGGTGTAACTTTATTTTATTGAAGATTTTCCCTGTATGTAAGTTTAATGAAAAATATTTATGTTTTTTTTACTATTCTTTCAATTGAAACATCAATAACTTATTTACATGCTATTTTTTTAGTTTCAAATACATATTTTAATGTTTTTAGACTCATAAGTGCATATTGTTTATTGATGCAAATTTAAATTTTATAACAAGTTCTATTTTAATGAAAATAATATATAATCTTTTAATTTATATATATATAATAAGAAAATTAATATGCAATTTTTATTGAGAAAAAATTAGATTGAGTTAGTAGAAAAAATAATTTATATACACAACTCAATATATAATTATACATATATAGTACAATTGTTATAAGTAATATTAATATCATAAAAATCTTTGAGCAAATATTTTTTGTTTTGTACGAAACTTGAATGAGTCTGTACCTTAATTTTATTATTCATAGAATTAAAAGAAAAAAGAACAAGAAGTGAAAAAAAATCTTAATTAAAGCTATCAATAGAGAAAACTCAGAAAAACAAAATATAAATGAAGTTGTTGTGTTATCAAGTGATAGAGGAAAAAAAGGTTGAAGAGAGTAAAATGAGTCAAAAATATGTATTTAAAAATTTTAAAATGAAAAAAAAACTATGAATGTTATGGTGAATGGAATAATAAAAAAATACTAAAAATACATCTCATTAAACGTAAATGTGTTATATATGTGTGAAAAATTCATAATAAAATAAAAAATTATATTAAATTTATACATTTTATTAAATGTGGGTATCTTAGTGATACTACCTAAAAAATAAAAATAAAAAAGTTACATAAAATGAAATTATAATACCACTAATTTCCTCAAAGATCTATTTCTAATAAAGTTCAAACCCACTGCTTTTTTTTAACGTGAAGTACTTCCATTTACCTCATATCCTAAATATCGGGGGTTAATATATGATTATGTATAAGTGTGAAATTGAATTAAAAATCAAATAATAATAAGTAAAGTCATATTATAAAATACTTGCAATCACAAAACTATAATAAATAATTTCTTAAGTTATTTTATATTATTTTAATTTTTTAAAAGGATTTCAACCAATTAAAATAAAGATATTAATTTTAAATTTGTGTCTTATCGTATTAGTATATAGTATAAAATATGCAAATAAAAATAATAGTTGTAATACACTTAATTGATTGTGGATTTGAGTTTTGTTAAAGAAAAAAATATGTTATTTGTCCGTTGTCTATGTAGATTAACTTAAACTTCGATTTTCACGTAGAAATAATTTAACGAAATCATATAAAAAAAAGTTCCTAGAAATATTAGAGAATCTTTTAATATAATGCCAAATCATATTAATTAGGTGGGCATCCAAAACCAGCTCCACATTAATCGGCCATACAACAAGTCCTACAAGTACTTCACTCCAAGATTATCACCACAAGATTGCTCCGATTCCGAGGTATATTATTGAAGATGCTAGCTAATTGATTCATGCATGTAGATGGTGGTTATATTGAGGAAAATTAGTTGTATAATGTTATTTTCATCATCAAAACGAAAAAAGTTGTTATAGAGGGATTGTAATTTGTATGTAAGCATTTTGGTATCATAATTGCTAAATTAAGTATATTAAGTATAGTAAATTTTTAAAATTATCACTTTAATAGTGTAATTTTTGATTATGTATTATTAGTAATATTATAATAAAAAATAAACATTACTAATCATATAATCTATTAAAAAATCTTGTAATTTATGGATTATGTATTATTAGTAATGTTATAATAAAAAGTGAGTATTATTAATCATATAATCTATTAAAATTAGTATTTTTATACTCTATTAAAATTATTAAAATTAAATATTTATAATATCTAATTTTTATAAATAATGAAACTTAAAAATTATCGAACTAAATTGTTCATTTATACGTGATAATATAATTATTTTAATATTTTTTAAAAAATATAAATATCTAATAGTAAATGTAATGATTATTATATTAAAACACTTAAATTAAATAATTAATATAATTATTTTTCCTTGCTTCCATTATCAAATAAGAAGATTGCTGCATAGATTTACATGATATTATTATATAACTTCACATGTAAACGCCTCTCTCTCTCTCTCTCTCTCTCTATATATATATATATTGATCTATTAGATTTTGATCCTTAAAACAAAACATACATATAATTATGGCTAATTCTCTCATCAATATTTGTTCAACCTTCCTCGTTCTCGCATGCACTTTTCTGTTTTTTTCATCATCAACTCATGGTTAATTTTCAAAATATTATATTTTTCTTGTTCTATATTATGTATTTTATATCTAAATTTACAATCTATTGCCATTTTATTACATTGTAATGAATATGTTGTTTTTATTTATTTATCAAAGTTACCTCTTATATAACTTAGGACTTAGGTATTGAAAATGAATTTTTAAAACTACCACCATAGTGGCACAAATTACAAATAATACATCAAGTGAAGCTTGAAAAACCAAAACTTCTAAATTAATTACAGGCATTATATATCTTTACCTTTAAACCAATGGTTACGATGATAAATAGGCACATAGCTGTTTTTAGGTTTTGATTTGACGACCAACTTTAACAGTTGTTTTTTTGTTATTTGTTGTTCTTCCTTCCACATTAATTTTTAATTTATAAATTACTTTAATATATTCAGGAAGACATCCCCGATTCCATACAAGCAATGATCATAGTGGATCTAAATTAAATGGTAATTCTTCAATTTAATAAATATACTTTCTTAAATCTCCTTATTATATAACCATTAAGTATTTTATTTATGAATAATATTAGTGTGGGCCAATAGTATTTTGGGCACCAAAATGTTGTTTTCAGGTCTAATATTACTATTTCTAAGTTTACTCTAACAATTTAAGTAAAAGTATAACATTAAATAGGGTGTTGTTTATTTCTTAATTTTATAAAAAAAAGTCAATTAAGAAAAAATTAAATTATTTTAATAATTTTTATTTAAAATATACTTGTTACATAAAATATCACTCTTAAAATTTATAAATAAAAAATATTCTCTGATAATATTAAAACTATCTAAATGAATAAAATTAAACATTAATTGGTACTCATAATTCAATTTATATGATACTTAATCGAAAGATATTTAATATTTAATAATAAATTAAAATTTTTTTAATAGTAAAAATATATGAATTAAACATAAAAAATATATATATATTATTTTTATGGTTCTAATTTTTAATATATGTTATTTTTATTATTTTCTTGTAAGTTTTTAACAATAACATGTTATTATTAGTTGTGTCAATTAATTAATAATCTGTTATTATTAATTGTGTAAATTAATTAATAATATTTGTAGGAACACAAATAGTAGGAAAAGAAAATAGATATTGTGAAAGATTCAGCGGATCATTTCATGGAATTTGCATATATCTAGAAGAATGTGTAAAGAGATGCGTAGTTATCGATCAAGCTATAAGCGGTAAATGTAAATGGGATGGAACTGATTTTAAAATAGTATGTGTGTGTTTCCACATTTGTTAACGATTTTTTCATTTTAGCTTTTTACAAATGTACTGTTAAAGTTCAAATATTTATAGACACACGTACTGGACAGGTGGAATGAGAGAAATGTAACCTTTTTTTCTTTGTTTTTTTTTTTAATTTTTGGCACTCATTTTGAATTTAGAAATAATTATCTGTGTATTAAACTTTTAATGTTTAATATGTTAAGTTGGTTTTTTTTTTAATTTGGTTGTAATGTTTTTAGATAAGTTATATTCAAATTTTAAGTATATTAAATTCTATGCTTTTCAATATTATTTGGATTTATTACCAACTTGGAATGTAAAATGTTAATTTGGAGCTCAAATCTTAACTATAAATATATAAATAATTTTATTATTTTTAAAAAAATATTTCAAATTATTAACATAATTATGGTTTAGGAGAAAAAAAAAGTTGTCTATAGTTATATAAGAATTTGTGGAGTAAATAATTTATCATTTATTTTTGCTAACTGGGATTTCCATTCTTTAAATGATTCATTTTTTTTTTTAAATTACTCTACCCTACAAAGAACTTAGAATCTCATATCTATTTATATATTATCAACCGTGCACTCCTCTTACTTCTTCTTTATTTTTCATTTATTAATTTATTTTTTTTAGATTTCTAAAGGATTGTAAAGTTCTCTCCACCAAAGTAAATTTAAAAAAAAAATACATGATTGAATCAACATACCCTGTAAGCTCAAATTTGTAATATATATATATATATATATATATGTGATAAAAATATTACAGAATTCTTTTATATTAAATAATTTATGTCATAGATTATAAACAATATTATTTAATTTTTTATTTTTATAAAGAGGATCAATTAAAAATATATTATATTATTTTAATATTATTATTTTATTCTCAATTGATTAAACGCTTTAAAATAAAAATACTTAATAATAACAATCTACGTAATTACATAAATATATACGTATAATTATAATGGTAAAAACTTTTTTTAGCCTTTTCTAGTTATTAAGTAACAACAAATCAAAGATTTCATTAAAAAACCCAATTAATTGGGCCTCGATAGTATAAAACTTACGTAAATATGTAAAATATTTGGAGTTTGAATTGGAATTATTGATGTGTGAGTAGTATTTGTTATTTCAATAATAAAAAATATATTTTAATAAAAAATTATATATATATATATATATATTTTTTTTATTCTTTATTATTTTTCTTTTGATTTGGTAAATTTTATGTTTTGATACTCTCATTTTTCTTTACAATTTAGCCTTTTTAATTTTTAATTTTTTATATTTTCGTCCCCTTACCTTTTTATGCTTTTTGAATTTAATTTAAAGTTGATATCAAATTTTGTATTAAATGAATAAAAATAAAAAAATAAAAGTAAAAGAACTAAAATACGAAAATTAAAAAATAAAATGAATATTCAAAATAAAAGAACAATAAAGGGACCAAATTCTTGTATTTTCTTTCCAAGTTTTATTAAAAAAATTAATAATTAAATAATTATTATATTAAATTTATTTTTAAATATAAATTAAGTTTAAGATTTATAAGATTTTACCATAATAGCATAAAATCAAAAGTAAAAATTTACTATTTAAATTTACATCAATTAAAGCATATATATTACATTCATAAAAAGGTATTTAATTTAAATAAACACTACTAGGGATGACAATTTGGAATTAACACAAATCCTACATAATGATACTAATTATTTTTAATTGATTATAATTAATCATTATAAATATATTGGTTAAAAATAATTTAATTTTTTTATAATAGTAAAAAATATATGAATTTGAGTAAAAAAAAATACGAACATAAACACATATAATACAAAAAAACAAGATACAAAGACACACGAATTGTTATGCTCTAAATACTACCGATCCAATAAGTCATCCACTAATTGAAATAAATAAATATATCATACATGTACTACTATTTGTAATTTTTCAAATTTTTATTGGGTATTAAAAAATAAAATAAACTATTATTGGGTTTAATCGATTCTTATGAAATTTTTAACATCAAAAACCGATCCAATCCATTTTGAATTAGTTTTGTGATTTTATGAACTAATCTAACCTAATATATAGAAGAGAAAAATTGAACAATATAGATTAAGTTATTCAAATTATGTAAATTTAGGTAAAATTTAAATTAAACTCATAGTGCATTTTTTATTATTCAATGATTTTCAAGCATTAAAATTTTAAATAATTTATTATACGCTCGTGGGTTTGTTATCTTAATAGTACATTTTATTTTTTATTTTATTTTTTACTCTTATTATTAACTGATATATTTTAGTGATACTCATATTTAAAAAAAAAGATTTTAATTTATTGCAAATTTTTCATTGGCCTAATACTTGCGATTTTAATGAAAGGTATTTTTGGCATTTTCATATCTTTCTATCTCTTCAACATAAATAGTTTTTATGTCATTTTAAGTTCTTAAATGTAAATTTTAATGATTTTTTTATTAATTAATATATACAAAAATATACATGAAAAGATTTTTCAAGGAGTATTTCATTTTTTTACCCATCATTATCTTTTAACACATATTCAAAATATTTTTGTTTTATACATATAATTAAAAGCACAAAAGTTACGGAAGCTTTAGTAACTCTAATGATAGATGACCACCAGAAATAAAGGTGAGTATAGGTTAGTTAACTTGGTCATTAAACTGGTTTTATCTTGAGGATTTTAAGAAACCTAAAACCTTAAAATACTTATGCAAGCTAACCTATAAGATCGATTTGAGGGATATTAACTTGATGATTTTGGATCTATAATTATAATATAATATAAAAGTCTTATCTAATTAAAACAAAAAAAAACATATACTATAATTTAACTTGAAAGTTATAATCATCACATATTATATTTACTTAATCCTTTATCACTAATAAGAGATAAAATGACTCTAGTATATATTATGTAAATATATTATTGTGGTTGTTTTTAAAATTAATCATTAAAATTTTTACATAATATTTGTAAAAAAATTAAAATGTGTTTAACATCTTATCAAACATCAAATGAAGCTATAGATTCAGGTAAAATCTCACATTATCAATCAAGAATATGTAATCTATATAGTAAATGTAAGAAAAATTATTAATTAAGAGATTTTGGACCAAATTTAGTACATTAATTGGTAAGAAAATATAATGATAAACATCCAAAAGATAAAAGAGTTAAGTTGATTATTTAATTTATTATAATGATTTAAATAGCTCTTTTATCACAAAAATGGTGTTTAAAAATTTATAATAAACTTGCAAATATTCACTCTTTGTCACTTTCAATTTTGAAAACATTATAGATATAAAAATTAGTTTAGAAAGTTCAACAAAATATTCATAAAATGATTATTGTTTCTCGTAATAAACCATATTTAAAAGTGAATATTTGAATATTTAAATAAAAGTGTTCATTGTTTAAGTTTAGATTTTATAATTTTAAATAAATTTTAAATTAAAATTAAAATTATAATATATATTATATAATATATAAAGTAATAACTTAAATATATTTTTTAAAATCAATATATATTAATATTGTAGGTTCGTTTTAGTTCATTCGATTTTCATAACTTATGAATTTTCAATCGAATTAACAAGATTAATTTTGATACTTTTAGGTTTATTTGGAACAACTAACCATCAAAAAACAATATATAGGTTCGGTTTAATTTTAAACTCGAATTGGTTGATCGATTGTGAAAAAAATACCCACTCTTAACCAAAACAACAACAAATCATGTTACGCTTCTAAGAAAATTTTTAAATTGTAGATACTATTCTTAAATATATATTTAAATGAATTTTATTTTTAAATATATTTAATTTTGAATATATATTGAATAAGTCAAAAATAAAAATTAGGGAATATAAGGGTGAAAAGGGAAAAAAAAGATGAGACAGGAGAAAACATACAAACCAAATAAGTTAGATATTTTCACATATAATTAATACCTAATTATATGTAATCAATGGATTAACATCATTTCTCTTTTTTAATTAATATAGGGCTCTAAAAGATTCTTTTACATCTATTTCATTCCAAAAGTAGACGTTTTCTTCTTCAATTCCAAGGCAGAATATAAAATGGAATTCATTGTATCCACATAGAGATTATATACGGACTTGTACAATATGTAATTGTTTTATTTGCAACTATGGAATAATATTACCTTGTTCGACCAATGTACTTTGTATATAGATCCTTTATTTTATCACAAACTTGTGTTGCAAAAACAACATTTATATTCATGGGCTTATGGATAAATCTCTTATCAATTATGTCATTTTCCTTTTATTCGCTTGCAATTTTGCTCATGGTTATTTTCTCTTTCATCATATATTTGTAGAGTTTATTTTTAATGCATATGTGCCATTTTTAACATTTCTTTTAATTAATATACGATAAATATGTAAAAATAATAATTAAAAATGTGAGTTTTTAAATAGAAAATATGTATGATTTTGATTATATGTTTATGATTATTAATGAAATATAAAGTAAGTAATAATTAGAATTTCAATAAGTGATTCATATTTATTTACTTTGCTTTATATATAGTTCTTAGCCCAAGTAATTTTATTTTTCTTATCCATTCGCCTATTTCATGGCATATATATTTTTTGTTTAATTTATTATTTAATTAGCCCAAGTAATTTTATTTTTCTTACCCATTCGCCTAGTTCATGGCATATATTTATTTTTTGTTTAATTTATTATTTAATGTTTTTATAGGAACACGAATCCTATTTTCGGGGGAAAGGAATGATCATAACACATCAGATTTGAATGGTTTGGACTCCATTTATCCTACTTATAATACATATTATTTTTGCTAATTGGACCTCTTAATCGCAATTATAATTCTCTTAATTCGTTTTTAGTGTGTTAATTTCTATGTCATTTTAATTACATTTTAAAAATAAAAAACCCAATTACATACTTATTTATAATTAATATTATTATTTAATAATAGGCTCTTGTTTTACATATATTTAATGTAGAGACAGAAATAGTGATGGAAGATTCAAAAGCATGCCGAAGATTAAGTGGAGCATACAAGGGACCTTGTTGGACTAACGACGATTGTAATATTACATGCATATTTGAGGACAATGTTGCTGCTGGTGGAACATGTGGATGGGTTATCATGAGTATTTGTTGTTTCTGTTATTGTTGATGCTTTCTAGCATATACATTGTAGTTGAGTCTAATTCTAGTTTGTTATTTTTTTTTACTCTTATTACTCGTTATATGTGAGCAATAAAGGTGAATAAAAATGCAGAGAAAAATATTACTGTATTTTTTATTATCAACTGATATTATTTAGTTATTTTGTTTTAGAAAAAGAAGCATAAAATATATTATTTTAATGTTTTTTATATTAAAATAATATTTTAAATAAAAAATTATTAAAATATTATGTTTTGTTTTCAATTAATCTTTTTTTTAAATTAATTGATTAAATAATATCATTTATAATATAAGAGATAAAATGACATAAAAATAATCGAAGTGATGTATATTACCCCATTTCCATTATAATATTTGGAACATTAAAAATAGTATACATAAAAATTTGGAGTACATTGTGAAAATGTATAACAATGTCAAGGAGAGGAGATGATATTCGGAGGAGAGAGGAGACAGGGGAATGAAGAAGATACTTTGCAGTGTATTTAAAAACGTTGTAACTAAATGAATACAATCTGATTGGTTTCTGTTTATAGTTCTCTTACATTTTCTACACACTTCCCACAAACATATAACAATTTATCAAATGCTTAACAAACCAATTAATCTCAATATTGATAATGAATATAATAAAATATATAAGATAATTCATTAAATTTTAAAACTTATATCATCTTATTTCATTTAATTTTTAATGAAATGAGATATTAATTAAACGATATTAATTTAGGTATCTTATTTGTCCATAATGAGTCTAAATAAGACAAATAAGAATATAAAAATAATAAAAAATATGATAAATAATAATTTATAATGTAAGTTTAATAAAAAAATGATACAATATATGTTTAAAGTTATGTCTTCTAAGATTACAATCTAAACGAAATAAAATAGTATATAAAAAAACATTACATATTAATCATTTTAGAAATACTAAATAAGACATGAGATAACATAATTTACATTTCTAATTAGTAGGTTATACTTGAGTCTCACCTTAGCTTGGCTGCTCTTGATCACACTGGAGTGCTTCCAGTGACAGCTCACTTGTAACCGTAATTTGAAGTTGATTTTTTTAATTACAATCATTATGGTGGTTCAAGGTCTGCGGTAAAGCTTAATTAAAGCTAATCGGGTCCATGAAATGAATGGTGCTTTTAATTTGTCTCACAAATCAGGCAAGTCAATGAGATAGCTTGCTCTTTCTTTGTACGACAAAGAGATATATATATATGGCATTTGTGGCCGTGTTGGTATCCTATCTTGTATGGAAATTCCCTCCTTCCAAATTTTTGAAAGTCAATTGTGATGCCGTATTGAAATATGGATACCAGATGCTTGGGTATTGGCTTGATTGTGCGAAATCATTTGTGGTTATTGTGTTATGGCATGAGCATTTGAGTGACACATGTAACTCTATCCTGAATGTCGAGTTGTTAGTTTTATAAGCTGCTTCTTGTTTGGCTAGCTTTTGAGATGGGTGCAATTTTTGTACAAAACTTCACCGATATATACTCCCGAATTTTTAATTATTTTTTAACAATACTTTCAATTTTTATTTTGAAAAATAAGTTGAAATATGCATCAACTTTTCATAAAGCTTCAAAAATGAATATAATTTATAATAAACGTTAATAAATTTGTTACTTATACTATATCTTAAAATTATATCTCCATAAAATTATATTTTTGAACTTCTTAACCATCTTTATCTTCCTATCAAATGTGAACCTACGAAACCATATCTCTATTTCCATCAAAGTTACAATCATATAAATCAATACTATGCTAATAATCATGCATGCATAGATGCAGTAATCTTTATATTATTACACTTATCCATGCATTTATGCTTAAAGGATGTGAGTTTATCCACCATAAGATAATGGGTGTGCATAAATGATAAGATTTATGCATTTTATAATTATAGTAAAATTTGAGAGAGTTTTGAAGATAAAAAAACATAATAAGAAAAATTGTATTTTACGATGGACTTATTTGTTAAATAGGTCGTGTAAAGTGATATATTTTTATAAATAAACCTTAGTTTTTATTGAGTTATACTCGTACTAAAATGACACACATATATATACTATTTTAATTATGAATTTTCGATAATCATTCTCATTATTCGTTGATAAGCTCTCATATCTCTTGTTCTAACCTTTTTAAAAACTCTTTCTTGTTTCACTTTGTTATTATTACTTTAGGGTTTGCTTGTGTTTGTTTTTGAGGTCTCATCTCTAAAGATTGATAGACATTTTAGTGTTGTCTTGAGTCTTTGGTTTACGTTTCGTAATCGAGTTTCCAAATATTATATTTATAATATTAATTTTTTTTTATAATGGATTGATGTATTGATGCTTGAAGGATGTGAATTTATTCACTATAGGGTAATGGGTGTGCATAAATGATAAGATTCATGTATTTTATGGTTATAGTAAAATTTGAGAGATTTTGGAGATAAAAAAATTATATTTTATAATGGATTTATTTGTTAAATAAGTTAAATAAATTTATGGGTTTTTTTAAAAATGGAATTTGGCTTTAGTGTTTGGGATCTCATTCTTAGAGATTGATAGATATTATTGTTATCATGAATCTTTGATTTATTTCTGTAATCAAGTTTATGAATAATGTATTTATAATTTTAAAGTTTTTCGTAATGGATGATTTTTTTGACTTTTTTATTGATGTAAAAATTATTGCATGTGTTTGTTCTTTACTTTTTTTATGCCTTCATTTATTGTTTTTGAATTCTAGAAATTGATTGATTCTTTCTTTATTTTATCAACATATGTCATCATCGAAACTTCTTTAAAATGATAGTGTTTTATACAGTAAATTCTCGACAAATAAGAATAAATGTTCAAATATCAAAGTCAGATGGGAACAGAGTTAATAACCAAAACGTCAATACCGACAGTTTTTATGCGTTTTGAAATCCTAGGTCCATTAACTCAATGTAAATATGCGATTGAAATTAAAGCTGATTTTTTTTATTATAGAAAAGCTTACTTTTGTTTATTTATTATTATTATTATCATTATTATTTTTCTGTTAAATATGAAAAAACCTACTTTATTACTTGTCAAATGCTGCAAAAAAAAAAAAAAAGTGGAAAGGAAACTAGGAATTTGCAACCAAAGAAATCTACCATCAAATAAGGATTATAAGCTTAGATATATGATAATATTTGTATCATGTCTGTATAAGTTAGGAAAAATATAAATTACTTTAAGTATTTATCTTTTCTTCACAAATATTTTTAATATTTAAAAAAATATCTCTAATAACATTAAAATTATTAAGCTAAATCTATTATTAAAGATAATCTCATTAATAATTACGTTAGTTTTTTCATCATCATATTTTTTAAATTTTTTGTTAAATTATGAAATATTCTTTTTAAGTAAAAATTTATTTATTTACTACTATGATTCAAAAATTAAAAATTTATTCAAATTAAAAATAACCATTAAAATTAATATTATATTATTGATTTTTTAAAAAAATATAATTTGGATAATATTTTAAAAAATAGATAACTTTTTTTATATATTATCTGAATTTTTCTCTCATGATGAATACTCATTGATTAAAAAAATTAACTAAATTGAAAAGAAATATTTTTATATTTATTTGATAATGACTTATTAAAAATTAAAAGTATATTTTTTAATATACATAACATAATTAAAAATTATTAAGTTACTATTTATATAATTAAAAATATTGCTTAACATTAATTTAACAAATAAATTATGTGTTCAAAATACTTAGATAATTTATTCAAGTTGATTAATAAATAATAATTAAACTTTATAATTACTTTATAATATTTTTAATTTTATAAATTAGTTTAATTCTTTTAGTTTTTTCATTAATTTTATTTTAAATGCTAAAAATTTATTTATTTTTATCATTATATTTAAAATCTTAAGTGATTAAATTTAATTAAAATATCATGTTTTATTGTTTTTTTAAAATATTTTTTTATCGTATGCGATCACAACAATAAAAAAATTATTTAATACATATTTTTTAATTATAAATTCGTATATATATATATATATAAATTTTATTTTCATGTATATTTATTATTTATTTTAATTTTTGTATTTTTAATTAGTAGAAAATAAAAAAAGATTATTTTTATTTTATTAATTTAATATATTATTTAGTAATAAGATAGTGTGCAAAGAAATACGTGATCACGTTCTGCGGCAGCCTATAGTAATGGAGTACACGTTGAGACATGTAGGAGTCTTGCATACACGACATTCCATGTGGATATCATTTGACCAATTCTAAGGGATCAACGATAGTAGTAGATATCTTCACATCTACGAGAAAACTCAAGATAGGTTCGATGAAACAAAATGCACGTAAACATAACCGCAGGTCAACAAATACTCCGACATGATCTCCAAACAGTTGGAGAAGAAGAATGCTGCGTTGGATGGTGTGTCAGCTGTCAAATGACAACCTCTTTAACTCAGAAAGCACAAAAACTATGAAATTATAAAAAATTATGCATTACTCCATGGTTCATCTTTTATAAAGGTTGGTTGATATTAACGTCATTAAATTTATATTTTTGAAATATTTTAATTTTTAATTTTTTAATTATTCTAATTCAATTTTTAAATTTTATTAAGATGATACATTTAAAATCTTAAATTAAAATTAAAATTTTAAAATTTAAAGACTAAACATAAATTTAGAATTATAATTAACTTTATTTTGATATTAATTGTTATATGTTATTTGGTTAAAAAATATTAAATTTTTTTGTGTTGTTTTATTTTTATAATAATAATATAAGAAATAAAAATACCTACAATAATAATAAGTAAAAAACTATTGATTAAATATAACTAAATTTTTATTGTTGTCTGTGTTATTTATGTAATATTAGCACGTTGTGTTAGATATTATCATGTATAATTGTAAATTAAAATGATATATCTCTTTAACATACCATACAACTATTAATTTTAATAACCTATTTTATTGTTAAACTTAATTATGAGTTTTTAATTATATAATATTAATCGAATCACGTTTGTTTTAATGAATTTAAATAAGATAATTAAAAATATAAAATATGATTATTTATAATATAAAATTTAATAAAAAAAATATGTTTAAAGTGAAATACATGAGAATTACAATATAAATATGTTGAGATGATATTTAAATAAAATAAAAATAATTTTAAACAATAATGATACAATTTATTCTATGTAAACTTGACCATTCATTAAATATAATTAAATAATATTCTAAATAAGTTATATATTTATTTAAAAACATGTTATAATATAACAAAACATCAAAATAACCTAACAAAAGAGTAATGTATAACTCTTCCTAACATTGTTTCCCCCACCATGGTATGATTATCACCACACATTTCTTCAACTTCCGCACAATGAAAATAAAAAAGTAATAAAAACTTTTCCTGTTAGTATACTTCTTCTTTGACCATATTGCCCCTTTATTTTTTTAAGACTGCTGTTTTGAGGACATTTGTGGAATTTAATAATTTCCTTACTTTAAATCACATTGATGATCTAAATAATTTGGGAAGAACATGAACTCAAATAACACCTAACATAAGCATATACAGTGTGCTGAGGTACTTACTATTTAGGTCTATCACTTTCATATGATGTACTCGTTTTCTTTATAATACTTCTATAGTATGAAAAAATTTCATAGATGGACGATTATGTGTTTTTTAACATATTTTTTAGTTGGATCATTATTAATAGTTCGAATATGTTATTATTATTTTTTTAAATAAACGTAAATCATTCAAATCATAAGTCTATTATCTACATCTAAAGCTGTAGAAAGAAAAGACATGACAACTTTGAAAATCCATAAATGGGAAAATAAGAGACTTATTGATCATTCCACTAACTAAATTATATTACATTGCACATGAATGGAAAAGGTTTTCTCGTTATGATACTTTTTAAAAAAAAAATAAATTTTCAAACATATCATCAAATTATTTCCTTTTATTTTATTTATATTTTAAATTATTTTTTGTTTCGTTTATATCATCAAACTCGAAAAAAAAATTATTTTTATTATTTTATAAATCTCTATCTAATAGCATCGTACATGAATATTAGATTTAAAATAATTCAAATAGTTAAATTATATATTTGGATCAAAAATCTATACTACAATTTGTGATGTTGTTAGATGTAGATTAAATATATATATATATATAATTTTTTATGAGTTAATTGGTATAAATAAGATAAAAAATAATTTAATGATATAAATGAAACAAACATAATAATTCAATAATAATTTTATAGCTTTGCCTTCTTTTTTTCGATGTAAAGTAACTCTTCTATTCATACAACCAACCAAACCAAAAAACAAAAGCTTTGTAAAAATTTATTGGCTCAAATTCCTAACAATATCATACGAAAAGAAAATTAACCAACTACGCGAGCGAGTTGGGAGAAAAGGAGGGTCTCGTTCGATAAGAAAGGGTGCGCAACAAGATCGGAGAAGAGGAAGAAGAGAGCGAAGAAGGAAGAACACATATACTGACAAGCTCGTGAGTTGGGAAAAATTAATCGAAAAAAGAAGAAAAAAACTGGAGAAATGAAAAATAAATTAGGGTAATTTAATTTTTTGAGTAAATTTTATTAATATTAATATTAGTAATATTTTTATTTTAAAAATATTATGAAAATATTTTAAATTTTTGGTATTAGTATTTTTTATTTTAAAAATATATCAAAATTTTAGTAAAGAATGATATTCAAATAATATTTTAAATATTATATTTTTTAATTATAAAAATAAATAAATACTAAATATTTTATATAAAAAAATAAAATTTTAAGTAAATAATTAAAAATATATGTAATAATAACTAGATATTCTTTTTATAGTAAACAATATTGATATAATCTTGTTATAAAATAGTTTAAAATAATAAAATAAATTATAAAAATTATATCTAAAATTTTTAAATTTAAATAAATATTTGAAATAAGTTTTATAAAAGGAAGATTATTGGTATTTTAATAAAATAAAAACATAATTTAAAGATGGATTATAAAATTTTAAATTTTTTAGAGTTTAAATAATTTTTATAAATGAAAAATGAGAAGGAGGTGAAATGAAAAATGAAAAAATGAGAGAGAGAGAAAATGAAAAATGAGAGAAAAAAGAAAAATTAATAAAAAAAATTGATGTTGTTTATGGCCTCAGTTTTTTAAAATATTATATTAAAATTTCGAGACCAAAAACATATATTATAGTAGTCAATGTAAGGTGAATATAAATATTATTGCATTATACATTATAAAAAAATGAGGAGAAAAGAAAAAAATAAAAATAAAAATACATTTCAATATGTTTTAACTGGATTAGAAAAATATATATACTAGTGGAATTGATTCGGTCTCTTTTTCCAAAAACAAAATAAAAGTTCATTCAAATATTTCAATCACAAAAATTCTCTAATCATTTTCATCCATAGATTCTTGTGTTTAAAAGAATTATTTTGATAACAACTAGCATGCACAAAATAAAAATGGATGTATCTTATTTAATGTCATCTAGTGTTATATTAGTAATACTTATATCTAATAAATATAAGTTATATGTTTGCAAAAAGATAATTTTTTTAAAAATATCGTTTAATTATTATCAAGTAGATATTTACTAATAATAAGAGTTTGAACTTAGAGTCTTTATTCTTAGAAGAAATATATATCATTAAAATATAACCTAATTGGTTTGAATAAATAATACTTTAATTTAAACACAAACATGATTTTATTGAAAAACATTATCATAACTATGCATGCATTAATTCTCATTTTACAATATAATTGACTTTTATTAATAAATGATCATATAATTACTCAACTATCTTATAATCATAATTTATCTTTCAATGCAACTTTGATAAATCACTTGATTTATACGATAATTGATGCATGTAGTATTATTCTTTCGTACAAAACTAACACATTTTGTACATGTCTGTTACATAATATTAAAAATCGTGATTGTATAATTTTTGTAAAATCATATGTTTGGTTATGAAGTGAAACTATATCATATAGAATAAAAATTATACGATTATGTAGAAAGTTAATACAAGGAATGGGTATGAATCTCAACCATAATTAATACTTTAATTAACCTGTCTGAATATGTATATTGATTTTTTCTTTCGCCTCAAATTAAAAGTATTTTCTATTTTTAAAATGTAAAAAATAAATAAAAATAAATTAAATATTAATTTAAATAAATTTTATAATAAAATTATTTTGATAGGTAAAAAAACTACATAAAATAAATTAAATATTATTTTATTAAAATATTTATTATTAATTTTATCTGAATATATTATGCAAGTTATCATCAATCATTATATGTAATAATTATAATACAATTCAATCTAACATAAATACGTATAATTTATTTAAAAGAAGTGCTAATAATGCACTCAATTTTTTATTTACATTTTATTTAATTTACAACAATCTCTATATAACATAATTTAAAAAATTAAAAATTAAGATAAATAAAAATAACATTTATTTATATGTGAACATTTTTTTAGTAAAAATAATATTAAATTATTATAAAAAATAAATAAATGACTCAAATATTATTTTTAATGTATTTTTCTCTCTAATACTTCTCATTTGTTCAAGAAGCATGCCCTTCATTGCCAACTTTACTAACATTGCATATCGAGAAGGGGACCAATGGGACATAATCACTAATAAGACTAAGAGGGTATATTAACAATCATAAAAAGCAAAAAACAACTAAAAGTAAGACAGCTGTTTCCACCATGAACATGACAAATCATGGGGTCACTTAGCTTAGATATTCGAGATCTACGATTACTATTTCAGGAGTGAAAATTCTGAGGCTCATTTCATTTGAGCTGATTTTCATTTTGATCAGCCCTTCCATTTTTTTAAACAAGAAGGCGGGTAATACCCTCAGAATTTTAGAGAGTCAGAGTCAGTACGTACAGAATAACAAAGCAAAACAGAGAGAGGAAGAGAAAATAGCTTTCTTTCAATCCAAAGGTACTCTCTTTTTCCCTCCTCCTTTGAAATTTTTATTTTTATTCTTGTAATTGGCTACATTGATCCTCCACTCTCTTTTTTTGGGATGTTTTCTTGTTTGGTTCTTAGCCAGTTTAAAGAAGAACATAACCTGTTTGTGAAAATTTCCCTTTGGTAGTTACGATTTGTTAAATTGTATTTTGTGTTTCGTTTAATCCGCTGCAAACCAAATGTGGGTTCACTTTTGTTCTCCATTTGCTTTTTATTTTTTTATTTTTTTAATGTACAGTTTTTCGCAATTGGGTTACTATATAAGTGCATTGCAAGAGTAACCTATGAGTTTTTGTCATGTTCTTTGGGAGGTGAAACGTAAAAGTCCTTCAATTGCTTTGATGATCTGCATAAGCTGCTTCCCTTAATATTTCTTTTTTGAAATAGAATATTGTCAAAATCTTGTTTCAATTAGAAATGAATTGGTGGACTCTTTTGCATCTACTTTTATTTTATGTTATATGGATAAGTAACAAATTTGATCGATTGATAATGATGTCAATTTCAATTGCGATATTTATCCGAAGCAGGCAATAGAAAATGGCAGAATCTGAGGATATTCAGCCTCTTGTATGTGACAATGGGACTGGAATGGTCAAGGTACTTATCCCAGATCCATTTTTCTGTTATCCTTTTCCATGACTTATTTTGGATTGGGAAACTCCCCTCATATCAATTTTAATTAGATATCGAGTGATTTAGCAGAACGAGACAATATGAAACAATTGGATCCACTTTTTAACATTTAATCACACTCTGCCACTTAAGTTGAAATCTAAGACGAATAGTACTCTTTAGGTTGGGTGCCATCTTAACTTTTTTTCATACCCAGATGTTAATTATATATTTCTGTTGGATTTCAGGCTGGATTTGCTGGAGATGATGCTCCAAGGGCTGTTTTCCCAAGCATTGTTGGCCGGCCCCGTCATACCGGTGTTATGGTTGGTATGGGTCAAAAGGATGCTTATGTAGGGGATGAGGCTCAATCAAAAAGAGGTATACTGACTCTGAAATACCCAATTGAGCATGGTATTGTGAGCAATTGGGATGACATGGAGAAGATCTGGCATCATACCTTCTACAATGAGCTTCGTGTGGCTCCTGAAGAACATCCAGTTCTCCTGACAGAAGCCCCCCTCAATCCTAAGGCCAATCGTGAAAAGATGACTCAAATTATGTTTGAGACATTCAACACTCCTGCTATGTATGTTGCTATACAGGCCGTTCTTTCCCTTTATGCCAGTGGCCGTACAACTGGTGAGCAATCCAACCTAGTGCCTGCTTTATCCCTTTGCTAAGTGTCGTGTTTAAAAATCTTGAAGTGATCTGTTTTGCTTCTCAGGTATTGTTCTTGATTCTGGAGATGGTGTGAGCCACACAGTTCCTATATACGAAGGCTATGCCCTTCCACATGCTATTTTGCGTTTGGACCTTGCAGGTCGTGATCTGACCGATGCTCTTATGAAAATCTTGACCGAGCGTGGTTACTCTTTCACCACCTCAGCTGAGCGTGAAATTGTTAGGGATATGAAGGAAAAACTAGCCTATATTGCTCTTGATTACGAGCAGGAGCTAGAGATGTCAAAGACAAGCTCATCTGTGGAAAAGAGCTATGAGCTGCCAGATGGACAGGTGATTACAATTGGTGCTGAACGATTTCGTTGTCCTGAAGTTCTATTCCAGCCATCCATGATTGGGATGGAAGCTGCTGGAATACATGAAACCACGTACAACTCTATCATGAAATGTGATGTAGATATCAGGAAGGACCTCTATGGTAATATTGTCCTAAGTGGAGGTACAACAATGTTTCCTGGGATTGCTGATAGGATGAGCAAAGAAATAACAGCATTAGCTCCAAGTAGCATGAAGATTAAAGTTGTAGCGCCTCCAGAGAGGAAGTACAGTGTCTGGATTGGAGGTTCGATTTTGGCATCACTCAGTACATTCCAACAGGTAATGTTTTATGCTTGTTTCATATCTATGTAGGTTGAATCTATAAATTGCAGGGAAACTTATGCATATACCTTTTAGGGTATATTTTTGTTAAAAGTGATTTCGGTCAAACGCGGTCTTCGCTAAATCTATTTTGTTCTGGGTGCAGATGTGGATTGCAAAGGCAGAATATGATGAGTCGGGGCCGTCAATTGTTCACAGGAAATGCTTCTAATCATTCAAATGAGGGAGGGCAGACAAAGAACTTACCCAAAACATTTTGTATGACAAGGAGACTTCTAATTAAGTGGTTGCAGAATTTTCTTTTTCCGTTTTTTTTCTTTCTAATTTTTGGATTCATGTTTATTTATCGTGTGTTCCTCTTTTGTTATTTTGGGGGGTGATCAATTTATGATTAAGATTAATTTTTTCCAATATTTTGTAGAAAAGTTGTCAATTGTCACTGAATTGATTTGATTGAATTGAATCATAATTTCATTAATCATTTCTTCTTATCGTTACTGAATTGGTTTTATTGAATCAAAATGTGTTTTTAACTAGTTTCAGTCATAAGTGATTTCAAACACATAAGTTGTGCTTATATTATGAGGCACAAGATGTGCTTTCTCAATCTGAAAGCACTTGTGCCTTATTTTTCTCTAATAGACTCAAAAGCAATTTTATGGTAAGGATAACATGTGCAGTGTTTTAGCTTTTAGGCGATGGTTAGCTAGACATGTCTTTTTCTCTAATAGACTCAAAAGCACTTTTATCCTAAGGATAACATGTGCAGTGTTTTACTTTTAGGCGATAGTTAGCTAGACATGTCAACCAATATATATATATATATATGAAACTCTTTTTCAGGCACCATAGAACAGAGACATTCATGTTTGAATCCAAGTTGCAATCTAACGGCCTATTAACACTGCTTTTTTTTTAACAGAAAATTTAAATTTCGTTTATTCAAACAAAATATACTAGAACAATTGAATCAATAAAATGAAAATATATCAAATTATCATTAGAATCAACAAAATTCATTTATAACGAAGAGCAAACTATTTTGGAGCTTTCTTGCCTATTTGAATTCTACAACTATATACAACTCTTTAATTTTCAATTCAACTTTACTATCTGTGTCTTAAACTATTTAACAGACAACTTTTTAACCCTTTAGCAGCATATACACTTTTCACTTTATGTGACAGATTCTCAAATGGAACTATTAAATATGTTTCATTTTAAGAAAGTAGATAAATCACTATCTCATTGAAAGATTTTATACATGTGCCATTTTTCAAGGCATTTGTTTAAAGAAAAGCCTAGTTTTTTCTTTCTTTTTTAAACAGAGTGTAAATCAAACCGTAAAACAGCATAAGACTACACACACAGTTGCTTATATTCAAAGCAATATAACAAAAAGGTAGGATAGCTTTATTCAAAGCAAGAATGTAAAGAATTACATTTGAATCCCAAAATCCTCACCTTTAAGGATCATCACTAATGTGTTCACATTGTATGGAAAAAAGGAGTAGTTCCAAGTTTGCAATATGACTCGAAAAAAGAACCAAGTTAAAAGAAACAACTATCAGATGTTCCCCAAAAAACAAAAAACAAAATGTTTAGAAAAAAAAAACAAAAACCTGCTGAAGAAGGTTTCAAGTGCCCGGCGTAGGGTTTCAAGGGTTCGTGCTCACATCAGTTCTTGCATGATGCTAAAATTTGATGGACTAACAGTGTCAACGAACCCTTTTATAGACAACTCAGGTACAGACATGTTCCTACCCAGCAATTCATGATCAATAAAAATGACCACAACTGTAATATCGTCATGAAAGAACCTTCTAATTCCCTTTTCAACCTTCTTCAGATCATCATATCTCATCTCTCTTTTTCTAGCTGCCTCCGTTAAAGCAGCTTTAAGAAGTCTTTTTGCAATTCCCTGACATTTAAGAAACAAAGCAATCTATGACATACAACATTCAATGGCAAAAATGACGAAAATGCCAGCAATAAGAAAGATGAACATACAGTTCTTGGGTTATTGTATACAATCTCAACAGCTGCCTGATTTGAAACGTGTTCCCAGAGACCATCAGATGCAAATATTAAAAATTTATCATTTGGCTGCAAAGTTCTAGAGCATATAGATGGCTCTGCTGTTAGCACAGGCCGGCGAAGAGGTTCAGAAAGATGGAATCTTGGGGATGAAGGATCAAGAGAGAACTCTGGCCTCTTCAAGTATGCATCACCTATAGATCGAGACACCTAATAGAATTGACAAGGTAAGATGCCGCGAAAAATATATGACTTCAAAAAACCTATAAAAGCACCCAATGCACAGGGAAAGGATATGCTTTTGTCAATAAGCACAAAATGCATTGTCTAGGCTGTGAAAGCACTTATGTCAACTGTTTCCTATTTTGTTCATAAGTACCTCATCAAAGTGTCAAAATCAAAAGCGGACACACCCACAAACTACCAACAACATCAAATACAATTAAATGAAAGAAAATTCATTCAATTTTAGCATGACAAATTCGAATGAAAGAAAACATGGAATCGAACAAATTAAACAATAGACTCAAGATAGAAGAAAGGAAACCTGAATAATGCCTTTGATGCGCCATACTCCTTGCTTCTTAACTACAATATTCGAATCATCGGGGTGTAAGGATCTGAGTTCTTGTCTAACATCCTCCAAACTGGCATTGTGATCTCTAGTCAATTGTTCAGCAACAATCTTACTTGATCTGCCTAAACAACCGAGTACAGCTCGAGAGTCCCCAAGATTGGCAACATATAAAGTCCCTCTCCAAATTATTCCGACAAGACAACACGATCCAATTGCTGCAATTAATGGTTTTATTCCACAAGATCTACGAACAAGATTAAGGAAACCATCCTCAGTTGCAGAAAAGGCACTTCTCAATGTATCTTCTGATATGCTTCCCCTATCTTGAGCAATCCCTGTAATATAATGAACAAGTTGCAATTATAAGAGGTAGCATAATTAATCATTTTTTTTAAAATGTGTGCACTTTAGTCATCTTATTGTATTGTTGGATTTTTTGACGCTTTAATCAATTCTTACCAATTTTGGTTTTTTTGTTGAAAAACTTAAGTTTTATCAAATTAAACCTTACAAGTACAGCTCTGGTACATATAAAAATATTTCAAAAAATTGAAAAACAATTGGAAAAAAGCTAATAAAATAACAAAAATTGGCCTAAAATAGCTAAATTGTCTACAAATGTAACATTAAGGTGAAAAAATGTATTAATTTAAAGTAAGGTAATTAATGTATCCAATTTATGAAAGTAAATTTCAATTTTTTTTGTTATAAAAACTCAAAGTCACTACAAAAATTAAAATAACATAAAGAGTTATGCACACAACGAAAAGCCTATACACAAAGAAAGTTATAGAGAAATATCAAAATTACACAAACACAATCACATTAAATGAAGCCCTCTTTATGCATCCAAAACCACATAGAACAAAAGAAGAGAAAGAAATACAAAGTTATATATATTGAAAAAGAGAGATCTTTCAATTCTGTAGAATTGAAATTCTTCACCTTTTAAATCCAAACTAAGTTCTCTCTTTTTATTTTTTATTTTTTATTTTTTTCTTTTTCTTTTGCCCTCTTCCCTCTTCCCTCTTCACTCATTTCTATTTCTATCAATTAAATTTACAGAAGAAAACAAAATAGAAAAATGATTACTATAGTCTATAGCAATAGCAGACCCATGCTTATTTCAGCAAACAACAAGACAACGCAACCCAAATACAGAGGAAGTGTCAAAATTTCAATAAAACAAAATTAATAAAAAGACAAACATATAAATTGATATAAAGTAGCAAAATTAGCAGGACTTTGCTTTAAGCCATAACCAAAGAGAGGAAAAAGTAAACAAAAGAACTAATAGAAACAACAACACCGTCCAGAAAAATCCAAAAACTCCATACATGTTTAATAGCAATTGGACAGAAGACTCAACATCAAGAACAAAAATAGTGAAAAGGGGCTTACTCATAAGATGAAGGAAAAGATTATCACGGATAAAACGAGAAGCCTCTGGCCCACCATGACCATCATAGACACCCACAAAGGTAGCTTGGTTGCCTATCTCAACCTGACTATGATCTTCAATAACCTCATTGGCTTG
This sequence comes from Hippophae gyantsensis, assembly GCA_030763125.1. NCBI lineage: Eukaryota > Viridiplantae > Streptophyta > Magnoliopsida > Rosales > Elaeagnaceae > Hippophae > Hippophae gyantsensis. The sequence continues at coordinate 23,314,432 of CM061031.1, forward strand.
TACTACAGCAAATGAGAATTCACCATAAGAGTGTTTTTCAAGGTCTTTACACCAAAGAAGTGAGTCATTAATGGATGAGTCGTCACCATTATCGTCCTTGTTCATACGGGCATATTGCATCACTGGTTTCCAACAAGCCCAAACCATTCTTGCTAACCACGAAAACATCCCTCATTTCCTTCCCACACAATACCCTTTTTTTATTGTAATAAATATAAGATCTTTATTCAAAAAGAACAAACAAATATTGTTCTGGGTAGTTGAGAAATATGGTAAAACTCACTAAAGTTTCAAGATTTGGCAAAAACAAGAATGACCCAGAAGACAAGCTTTAAATTTTTAAATTGAAGAGACGAAGAGTAAGTGATGGATCAAAGTATATAAAAAAGGTTGAAGATTTGGATAAAATGTTAGATAAGTAGTGATTGATTAGCAAAGGTGATGTTTTTCAAAACAAAAGGTGGAAACAGGTTGATGGTCCGAGTGAGATAGAGAGAGAAATTGACTAATTACAGAAATAATGGAAAAGAGAAAGAAAGAGGATGAAAAAGAGTGGAAAATGGTGATAGAGATCTGCTACAAAGGAAAGAGTCTTGTGCTCGTGTTAGTGCGTGCATAAGAAAGAGAGAGAGAGAGAAACAGAGTTAGATTTGCAGAGCAAACCGCCGCGATAGAAAGGGGAAATTGACGGAAGCGTGTGAGGATCAGTGGATTACTGCCCTCCTGTATTGAGCTTGATGTACTAAAAATACCCACCTGAGGCCATACAATTTACAGGTATGCCACTGATTCTCAGGTGATAGGGGTGGGGATCCGAGCAAGAATTATAATCACCCTCACTATTATCTCAAAGTCACTTTATCATTATCTTACGGTAAATTCTTAATAAATTAAAAAAATAAATTTTATTTATGAAAACTAATAAAATAAATTTATATAAAATTGTATTCTAACGTGCATGTACAACCATTATTTTAAGAATCTTGACTCTCAAAAACAATTATAATTATATCACAAATATAATTAATATACAAATTTTTTATTTCATAAATTTATATAAATTAAATTGTAATTATTAATAATATTGTATCATATTATTTATAATTTATCATAAATTTATAATAAATATTTTTTTTCTTTATTTTTTAGAGTAACGGTTGGAAAAATTAATTTGATTACATTAAGTGAAAACTTTAATGACTTTATTTTTATAAGTAATAATTAGGTCATTTTTTTTATAAAAATGACACATTTTAATCATTTTTTAATACAAATTTATTATTTTATTAATAAATTTTTTTAAATAATAATAAAGTAAATTGGAGCATAAATTATTTTTTAACAATTTTTTAATACATCTTTTTTATATCTATGCAAGTTTCATGTTTAGATTGAAATTATAAACTTTACATTATAAAAAATAAAGGCCTAACTAAGTTAAAAAACAACAATATCAATGTCGTTAAAACCACACAGATAAACTCTTTGCATTCCACTGTCATCGAAGGCCACACAGATGTTGCAACCATTGTCCTATCTCCTAACAACAATTAGAGATGTATAATTCAACTTTTGGTATTAATCTTCGAAGACAGTGAATATAAGATAGCTCACCCATGACATTTAAATATAATATGTATTATTTATAATTTTAACATTAATTTTATCTAACAGATTATAAAATATAACTTTTTAATTTTAAATTGAATTCAAATGTATTATATATTTTTCAATTTAATATAATTTAAATATAAAATTTATCAATATAATTTGATTCAAATCTAAAAGATATAATATTTTTTTAATTTATACATGTAGATTAAATTATTTACTCATATTTATATTATGTGTAGCTTTTGTGATTAAAATACAAAACTCAAACAATAGGTACGAAATTATGTGTATGATAAGTGCATCATTTTTCACATTTTAAAAAATTTAAGGATATTGGATTATATAAATTTTTATTTATATTAATATATTTATATTCATTTTAATTTTGATATGATATGTGTTTAATTAAAATAAATAAATTATTTTTTTATTTTTAAAATTAATTAATCATATATCACATCATAATTAATATAAATATAAATTTATGTAATCATAACATTGTAAAAAAAACTTTAAAATAGTACGACACTATACCAAGAGAACAAAATATAAAAATCAATTAGTATAATTAATTATAATTAAAGTATTTTTTTATTAAACAATAAGTTACTAAATTTTATTTAATAAAACTCAAAAAATTTGAATGAATGTCAATGCACGAAATAATATAAGTTCCAATAAATTACACCTACAAATAAAACTAACTAAACAACTAAAAAACTTAGCTAAAAAAGCAATGATTACGTTCAGCCACAAAAATCATCAAATACCTACTACTAAAAGATTAAATTATTAGGAAAAACCCAAATCATCCGAAGTATTTGTGGAATATATTGATAAACACAACAAAATTTTGGAATGACATCTACATCTGATGGTTTTATTGTTGATAAACATTTGTAGAATATATAAATATGTCTAAATTGACTTTTCACATATTTTAAATAAGAAAAGAAAACAATTTATTTTTGCTTTATTAAAATGTTAATGATGCTCTTTAACTTTATTGCAAGGGCATCCATGACATTGCATTGCATGTCCATGTGCCATCATCGTATCTGAAGCATAAGCTCTACAACTTATCTTTGCTCAATTTATTTTCAGCATTATATCCATTTATCTCAGCAATAATAATGTCTATCATATACCATTAATAAATGTTTACATTTTTTAATTAGAAAACAACATGGCTTAAATTCTCATCCTCAATTATGGTTTAATAAAAAAGATAAGATAATCTAACATCAAAACAGAAAAGGGGTAATTTAGAGAATTGGACCCTATTCCAAACAATATTATTTTTTTAACTTATATTAGAATTTTAGATCAAATTCAAATATAATATTATTGTGCAGTAATTAATGCAGTTTCTGTTCGTTCTTCCTTAAATTTGAGAGCAAAGCAGTTTCCTTATAAAAAAATAGATTTTTTTTTTAAATAATACCATAAAATTTAAACTAAAAACATACTATATTAATAATAGATAACATTATTAGATTGAGTTTAATATTTAACTGATGTAGATGATAATAGTTTAATTTTGATGTTATTAAATATAAAATAATAATGTAAATTTTTTTAATAGTAAAAATATATAAAAAAGTGTTATTTTTATATTATAAATTTTATTTTATTTTTTACACAAATCAAAGTTGAATCATTTGATCACTCCGTTATCAATGGGATTCATCCACATGATAAATATTTGTGAACTTTTCATCGATGGAAAGTATATGATTAATCAACTTTTATATGCTTTAAATTAACAAAATTTTATAATGAAAAATAAGCTTTTGCAATTAAATTTAGGATAAAATTAAGTAATAATATTGTTTGTTTTATTAGATATTAAATTAATGCAATAAATTTTTAATAGTAAAATTTTTAATTTAGTAAAAATAAGTATTATTATCAAAATAAAAGTGTTGTAAAGGTTAATTAAATTAGATCATTTATGTCATTTTATCCTTTAAGATTATAAATGATATCATTTAGTTCTTTATTTTTTAAAAAACAGATCAATTAATGATAAAATATATTATTTTAATGATTTTTAATTAAAATATTATTTTTATATTATTTTAATATTTTCATTAAATATTACTTTAAAAAATAATATTTTAATTAAAAATAATCAAAATAATATTAACATTTTTTTAAAGATTAAATTACTAAATATTACACTTATAATCTAAAAAATAAAATAAAATAAATAAGCTAATATAAAGAATCCTTCCTTTAATCGAGAATTTGACTATGTAAACGAATATATACATTCACTAATTTTATATAAAATGAAAATTAAATAATGAGAATATGATCCCATCATTAAAAAATCAAAGTTTTGTGCAATTACATTCGAATGAATTTTTTTTTTTTTTTGGAATCTTTTTTTAATAACGTCCTAGTATCATTCATATGGAGAGCTGGACAGACAAACAAATTTTTGAATCTATTGATGCTCTAACCTAGACGTGGGACTGCTCACTTCTTTTTACCACCTTGACTAAAATAGACACCCAATGGACAAATTGATATCAGTATATTCAAAAATATGTACGTGACTCAGCTTATTTATATGATAATAGAAATGTATTGTCAGGACAAGATAGCATGACATGGGCATTAAAACATTTATGATGACTAATGGTCCCAGGTAGAGTGCAAAACATTTTCCAACCTTTTAGGTCATAATTTTATTGTCTTCACAAATTAAAGGGGTAGGTGGAGTTATATATGATACACTATATCAACTCTTATTTTTTCGATTATTAGTCTATCGCTAGATAATATACCAAAAGCTTTATTCAAAATCAAAAGGGTATTTCATGATTCGAATTGTGTATGTATCTTATATACGAGTGTACGAGGGTAATCATTGGATTAAATTTATCTTTTATTTAATCAATTTGAATCTAATCGAATTTAAAGATTTCCAATACACGATCGAATTTAATAATGTAATCGATCTGAACTAATTTGAATCTAAATAAATTTTTTTAGATAGAATAAAATAAGATTAATATTAAAATTTATTTATAAATTATAATTATATATAAAATACGACAAATATAATATTTAAATTTTAAGTTTGTGTATTTATAACAAAAATTATTATTTATAGTTATAATTAAGAAAATAAAAAAAATAAATAGTATATTTATATCATTATTAAATTATTATAAATATTTATATTTATTTCTAAACTAAAATAATAATATTATGTAATAATGATATGTATAATATTTAAATATAATACATTATAAAATAAAATATATATTTATTTATAATTTAATAAGATTTAGATTAGATATATTTAATTTAAAATTTATCAATTTAAATAAAATTTGATGTGAATATAATAAATTAGATTAAATTTTTTAATTAAAATAAATTGATTACAACTTTATATATATATATGTGCTAACATTCGGTACATTTAGAAGCTTGCTATATTTGAAGGAGGTAGAGTCAAAGATTACGTACGTAGTTGTCTAAAAAGGACAAAACCTAGAAGAAGGGAAGTGTACACGAGTGGCATGTGAAAATGGGGTGATGGTATCACAAGGGCTTCGAGTATTCACTCAATGTATCAGATTGTAATGCCCTGCTTTTTGTGTAGTTCTCGTCTCATCTAATCTTATAAGGCCATTCACGCTATGTAACACCAACATTTGCCTTTAATATGTTGTTGTCTTTGCTCCAGTCACTTATCACTTTTTGACCACTACTCTCTCTACGCATCCCATCGCACGGTTTTGATTTTTTAGTCATGGTCAATGTCACATGTTTTATAATATTTGTCAACAATTTTTATTTTTGTTATTATATTTATTTAATTTTTAATATAGTTATTAAAGTGGTGTATTGCGGATGGCTCTTATTGCTTATATTTTTAGTGGCATACATGTGCTCCTAAAAGGAGCTTGATAAAAAGAAGTTTATTTATCTTAATAATTAATATGATATTTAATTATAAGTTAAAAATAAATTTTATTATTTTAATTAATAATTATTTATTATATTGATTGTGTTTGTACCCTCACTTATGTCACGAAGATGTACTTAATTTTAATATACCAAATTTGTGTTGAAACAAATAATAACATTGATTTATAACTAATTTTTGCTATACATGTGTTTTATTTTTTGACCACGTATTATATATACACAATGAAATGATAGAAAAGTGAGAATATATGTGTAAAGGACTAATTTAAATACTGAAAATGTTATCTTAAATCAAAATAATGAAATTCAATGAATGAAGTAATAAATGAGTCATTATTTAATTACTAATTTATGGATCATATTTATATTTTTTTCTTTAATGTTACAAATTTAAATAATATATTATGTTACAAATTTAAATAATATATTATGTTTGATCTAAAATAAATAAATTACTTCATATTATTATAAAAAAGCGTTTTAAAGTAGGTTAAAAACTAAACCGACTTTAAATGAAAATATTTAAAATATAAAATCGGTTCACACGTTGAATCGATTTTAATTTTTGCTTTTAAAATATATTTTACTCATTTTCTATTCTACTTAAGAATTTCTATTCAATGACATTTATATAATAATTTTGTGGTTATTAAGATATTTTTAAAATAACTACACTACTTCAAATCACAGATATTTTAATGAACATATATTGTCGAATCATGTTTTTCCCATTTCACACTACTACAAAAATGGGCATTAAAGTCGGTTTAGCAAAAAAAATATTATATTCTACTTAAGAACTTGTATTCAATGACATTCGAACAGAAAAAAAAATCAATTTAGCAAATAGTTCAAATAATACAAATATTTGAAAAAAAAATATTAATTAATACCAGAAAATTTACCATGGTTTTGTTCTATTTTATTTAAGATCATCATATTCTTCTCCTTATGTTATAATACAAACCTACATATATAATACAAAAATTTATACACATAATAACAGAAAAAAAATATGAATAACAGGGGATCTAAAAGATTAGTTAAAGAGGAAGAAAACTCACTAACCGGTGCTAGAAATGGTAGTCGTAGGTGGCCGGAAAATGAGAAAGAGTGGAGGAGAAGTGGAGGAGGTTTTCGGTTTTCGGTTTTTTAGAGTTCTGCAACGCTGAAAATAGTTTTTGACTGGGAAGAAAGAAGAGAAAAGAATGTATCCATGTGTGTAGCGTCGGTTCCACGTGTCAACCGACACTATGTTACGTGGATAGCGTCGGTTCCACGTGTCAACCGACGCTATGTTACGTGGATAGCGTCGGTTCCACGTGTCAACCGACGCTACGCTACGTGGATAGCGTCGGTTGACGTGGTGAACCGATGCTACGTCCATGCATAACGTCGATTCGACACGTCGACCGACTCTACATCCTACGTGGATAGCGTCGGTTCTACACCGAACCGACTTTAAACCAATTTAAAGTCAGTTTTTTCTAAAAACCGATTTTACGTATCGACTTAAATACCCATTTTTGTAGTAGTGTCATTTTAACATAAATAAATAAATAAATTAAACACCAATATTAAATCACAGTCATAAATATATATATAAATTTATTTTATTACGAAATACTTATACAAAATCTACATAATAAAAATAATAACATACATAATACACAAATTTATACCCATAATATACAAAAAATAATACAAAGTGAATAATAAATGCGTAGGATTAATATAAATACTTATAAGAGTAAATGAAGTAACAAAATGAAGAAAATAAAGAAAAAAATGGTGTATTATAAATGAAAAAAATGAGTATTTTACTCAAAAAAATAAGAGATCTGAAAAATAATTTGGAGAGGAAGAAAACTCACTAAACGGTATTAGAATTTGTGGTTGTAGGTGGACAGAAAATGAGAAAGAGTAGAGGATGTGAAGTAAATTAAAAATTGTGTCTCATGGGAGAAGAAAGAAGAGAAAAATAAAAATCCACATGTATAGCATCGATTGACATGTAAAATTGACGTTACGTCCACGTGTAGCGTCGGTTCAACATGTGTAGCGTCAGTTTAACACGTCAATTGATTCTATATATAACATCAATTATTCACCGAACTGACTTTAAATTCATTATAAGTCAATTTTCTCTAAAAATTAACTTTATATATCAATTTAAATGACATATTTTATAATAATGTAATCATTTTAGATATTTATCTATAAATAAGCCAAGTAAAATGTTGTACACCAAATTAAAATTAAATTAGGTAAACTATGCTAAAGCTATAGCTTTTAGAACAAAGCCAAATTGTCTCATAAAATAAAGGCTCAAGAGTTCAGACCAACTATATAAGTTAGCCTAATGACTGGTGAAGAGTTTTTATTTTATTTTTAAACAATATAATTATAAACACCATGCCCTCTTTTACACAATAACAATAATTAGCGGCGTTAGTTTAATAAAACATGGCAAGTGGCATTGTTAAAGTTCATGTAATATAAAAATAGATATATATCTGTTGGTTATTTAAAAAATTCAACCATCTTAATCGATCAATATTAATATATTTTTTAAATGATTGGATTGAATTTAAAATAAAAAATAAATAAATTAGTTTATTAGCTATAATAGCTAGAGACCTACTTCTTTTGGGATAATTTAATTTAAGAGTAATCTCGTTATTTTATTAATTCATTTAAATTGAGAAATTTGGTACGATATATTAAATTCGAATTGATAAATTTTATTATTGGATCAAATTTGGATAAAAAATTATATAATATATTCAGATTTAGATTTACAGATTTTATAATCTGTTGTAACCGATCCGAATCGAATTACTATTTAATTATAAATAAATACATATTTTATTATATTTAAATATTATGCATATTATAATTTTATTATATTATTATTTTAGCTTAAAAAATAAATATAAATTTTTATAATAATTTAATAATTGTATAGATATATTTATTATTATTTTGATTTTTTTAATTGTAACAATAAATAATAATATTTATTATAAAAATATAAATTTAAAATTCAAATTTATGTATGTCGTGTTTTATATGTGACAATAATTCATAAATAAATTTTAATATCAATATGTCCTTATCCGATTCGTAAAATTCGATATGTTCATATTCGAATTAGTTCAGATTAATTATATCATTAGATTGGATTTGGATTGAAAATCTTCAAATTTGTTTAGATTGGATTGGATTCGGATTGACAAAAAATAAGCAGTTTTGATCTGTTACTCATCATTTTAGTCCACCAATTTTTAAAAAGTGACCCAATAAGTCAAAATGGTAAATTTTTAAGTTTTTGAAAATTTATTTTATTTATTTTTCAACTATATTTGAAAAAACAATTAAAAAGAATAATCTATATCAAACATACTATTAAATGTGTGTCTCAGAGGCTCTTATTCAAGCTAATAACATGCATAAACTTGACAAACGTCAAATGAAAAAGTTATAAATGATTTTCATTTACTTAAAGATATCATATGTGTGAACATATTTAGTAAATGATGACTATATTCTTACAACATATAATCGTACATAACACAACATGTAATGATATAAACCCACAAAGAATCCCTACTTATGTAACAACATCCTTAGGTTATTTATAGCAACTACTCGGTAAGAAAATTTTCATTAAAATAAAATAAATAGATATAACTCGATAAATAAGTATAAACGCTAGTCGGAACCACCATGTCCTATCTGCCTATTATTGCCCTCACTTACTGCCTCTGTTGTACATGATCCAACTAGATCCAAGCTCGTCCTTAAAGATCCATCACCACATGATGTGATCAACTACTGATGGATCTATCATCTAACACGCATATACGTTACGAGCCGCAACACCTAGCTGACACACAACACACAAACACATAAGTATGTTACCTATGCATCACGTTGCAACCTTGCAACACTCAGTCAACCCATAACACACCATCACAACATTAAACTCTACTAGCATATATTGTCTTAAGTACACAAAACTTAAGAATAAGGTTTTTCCCTCACAAACACGGTTTATAAATTTCAAATAAACACTCAAGGTAATTGTGAAACGAAATGAGGTACCTACCTTAACACTGAGAGTATCTCCTCAAAATGATGTGGCCCTCCACTAGCCAACCATACATTTTACTTCTTATTAAAACCTCACTCAATCTTACATTTTTTATACTCAAAATCTTGGACTCTCACTTATCCAAAGTTGGCGAGAAAACTAGTCATTATACACTCATCAAACCCTTAGATGAGGGGGCGGCAAACACCCTAAGGAGACAATGCAAATCCAACGGCACCAAAGTCGATGAGCAAGTTTGCGTTTCCTACAAAGAGAAATGCACAATATGGGGACACCAAGACTACAAATAGAATCCTCGATAGAACACAACGATAATAAACACCAAATAATATAAATTATATATAAATTAAGAAAATAAGTGTGTATAATATACAAACAAGAAACTATATATTAAGTTATAATATGTCACCTGTAATCGATTTATTAAAGTTCATAAATATAAACAACAAATAAAATACAAATGTTGTATTTTGCATATTAAAATGTCCACAGGAGAATATATGTTCAAATAAATTTAATATGGATGAAACCATCACAAAATCTTAGTCAAATGTGAGATTAACAGAAGTTGAAATGTATGTTTTTAGGCTTATAAAATATATACTATTAAAATATTCGCACGCCAAAAAATATCATAATTTTTAATTTTTAAACAAATTTTACTTATATGCAACTTTTAAGAACTAAAGAACTTACTGTTGCATTGCTTAAAAATAAGATGATTAATTTAAAAAAAAAAACCAACGGTATTGGAAGCAGACCTGGAGGTGATTGTTTGTGTTAGTTGATACTTCTGGAGTTTTATTCTTATTTTGATTTCTTCTTAATTTTGATTTTTAATTGATTCTTAATTATTGTTATTTATCTTTATCAATTTTAATAACAATAATAATATTTTTAAAATATCATAATTTATTAAAATTATTTTTAAAAATATTCAAAATAAATATCAGTAATAATTTATATAAGAATCATTTAAAAGCATGAATTGAAAATAAATATCAATTGCAATAACTTAAATACGAGAGATGCTAGAAGTATTCGTTCAAGGGCTTGCAAACTTCTTTAAGTGTCACGTAGTGCCGTCAGTTTTTTAAAATTTATACAATTTTTTCAATATAAGAGACACTATATTTAGACAAAATTACATAAAATGATGACATTTATTATTCTTTTTTAACCTTTGAATGCATTTTTTCCCCCTCTTTCTTTAGATGAAATCATGGAACTATAATTTAAAATTATCATGGATACAATTAAAACAACACTTTTTTCTTTAATAAAAAATAATAAAATATTTCATTTAAAAACAATTATAGTAAACGTTTGCAAATATTTATCCACAATTCATTTTTTTCAAATAAAAATATCATTTATTTCCTTGACTTTAAAATGATATTTATTAGTATTTTTTAAAAAAATGTTAATTAATCATTTCACTTATAAAAAATATAAGAAAAAAAAATTTATCAATAAAAAATTTAAAAAATATATTATTAAAGATATTTTTGTTAATTTATTCATCCCTATCAAACCAAAATGATATTTATTAATGAAGGTCATTTTTCTTTCAAGTAAAAATATAATTTAATTCTTTTAACTTTAAAATGATATTTATTAGTCCTTTTATTTATAAAAGAAGATATTATTAATCATTTTACTCATAAAAATGTATCACAAAATATATTTATGAATAAAATATTTTAAACAAATATTAATAAAAGTATTTTTATTAATTTATCCCTTTTTATCAAAAAAAAATATATAAATATAAATTAACAAGTATTATCATTGTTTATCCCATTATGTGATAAAAATATCCTAAATAATTTTATTTTCTCAAAATTAAAAGATTAAATAAAATATTTTATATAAATTAAAGTACCGTATAACTTTATAAAATTGTCTTCGCTTGATTAAACAGTGAGTTGATATTTTATTATAGTAACTTTTTATATAATTTCATCGAACTTGTAAACAAGAAAGAAAGAAAAAAATCTCACTTTTTTTTATTTTTTTATTTTGTCAAATTGTGATGTCTCTTACATTGAAAAAAATTGTACACAAGTTTAAAAAAAAAGCTATACGCCACTTGTCAATCAAAGATTACATAGTGCTTGTAGAAAGCATCCTTCTAAAAGGAATCAATTACAATAGAACATAATGCAACTCTTAATTTAAGATTAAGCTTTAAAAAAATTAATCATACAAAAATATTAAGAAAGAGAAGAGAGATCAAATCCTGCACAATGTGCTGAAAAAGAATGAAAATCAATAATAGAAATAATTTGGTCTAAAAGTAGTCGTCTAAACCATATCACTATTTATCAAGCGCTTGTGCCTATTGTAGTGCTTCGCTATGAAGACCTTTGAAGCTCCTTCTATAGTTCTACGCCATGTCTGCAAAATTACATTCAAACCCTTATTCAATTTACATTATTTAACACTAAATCAGGAAAAAAATAAAAAATTAAATACATGTTTAAATAGTTTTGAAAATCCAACTCCTTGTTATTTAAATAACAAATTGATTTTAAATCATTCAATGAAAATTTGAACAAACATGACACACTGAACATAAAAGTAGTTGACTTGTTTTTTTATTTGCCTGTTATGTGGTCGTAATTTCATGTGCAATGAGAATACTTTGAAAATTGAGGCCTTAAAAATTGCCGGCTCTTGTAAAAAATGATTTTAAGTTGTTTACTAATTGGAATATGAATTTGATTGGAGTGTAGTGTAGTGGAATTATAAGGAATTGAGAAAAGAAAAATATTAGTTTATTTAAATATGATTTTAAAAATAAGAATGATTGATATAGAATAAAAGAAAATATAAAAATAGAATTTGTGAGAATCTTATTCTATTTCTATCCTATTTTTAGGAATTAAATAAATGAATATGAATACTTCTATTTTTCCTTATTCTTTTTTCTTATTAATAAATAAACACACTCTAAATAAAAAATAATAACATTATTATATCATAAATATATTATTATTTTAATTAACTTGACATTTATAATTTAATAGAATTTAAAAAATCAACTAGACATACTAATAATACTAAATCATATTTTACAACTTAATTTTAAAATACATAACATTTTTTAATAAAAAAAAATGCATCACATTGCTCATGTATCAGAAGCTATACTTAACAACATGATTCATTTAATTTATTACACAAAATTGAATTTGAAACACAATCTAAATAAATACTATTATATAGTTTTTCATCTAATGTAATTTAATGAATCTAATTGTATTTATTAATAATATTATGACACATTTTATATTTAAAATACATTACATTTTTCAATTACAAAAAAGCCATCACATTGCTCATTTATAGGCTCTACATTTACCATGAATATTGAAAGACTAATGCTATATATACAATGTGGGTTATGTTTATTTTTTATCAGATGTTATAAATAGAACCGGCTATTAATATTCTTATAATATAAAACATGAACATGTGAAATTTTATTAATTTAATACCTTCAGTGGATTAAAAAAAATGATAAATAAAAGAAAAAGAAATGTTACCTTTTCAATGGTACCCAAGAGGGACTTGTTCCTAAAATCTCTAACTCTGAGTCGTAAATGTGCCCTGTTATGAATACCCATTTGCCTAAGCAACACAGACTTCCTACTATTATTACTTGGAGCTTGAAGCAGAGACTTTTTCTCGGCTACTATTTTTGTGTTTTTACCATTATTTGATAATGGGCTCTCACAATATTGTTCATCATGAATTTCTCTTGCTCTCATTGATATCTTTTTGCGTTTTGAAACAGCTAACTGCAAAGACTTTAGTTTATTTGGTGAGGCTTCAATATTATCATCCTCCTCTGTGTCATCACAAGCAAACTTTCTTAGCAACTTATCTGAAGATTTCTTGTTTACATGTTGAACTTTAGCTGAGGCATTATTGGACTCCATTTTCAAAAATTAAGGAGGAGAAACTTAGAGCAAGAAGAAGATAGTATTAATATGGATTGTGAATTTATGTTTATTTAATGGAAAGTGGGTTTTCTTGATGGTGAGAAATGGACCGTTGGGATTAGTAGTGAATTATTTGAATAATTGGGAATGTTGGAAATATAGCCGTTAGGGAATGTAGATGGACAAATAAACAATGATAATTCATGCAAATTCCTCCTCTATTTCTATTTGAATTATTTGGCCTTACCTTTTCACCATGATGTGTTCCTGAATCCTGACACAAAATGTTTAAGGGCGGTGGCACGGAAAGTGGATCCAGGTCGCAATTAGGGTGGGCAATTCCGCCACAATACATAACACGAACCTCCCATACACAATATGAATTATTTTTTAATTAAAATTACTTATTAATACTTTTATATTAATCAAAATATTTGATTTATTATTATTTTTATAAATAAATTGAATAAATATTATATAATTTTTTTATAATATTAAAAAAACTTGAATTTAAAACAAACAACATAATACACAATTAAAACAAATTGTCACATTTATTCATAATTTGTCAATCTAATATTAGTAGTATTTTTTTCTACAAATAAAATAAAAGAATAATTTGCAATAAAATTATAGAAATAGAAAAACATAACTCATTAACTTAACTACTTTATTTATGCCTAAACTTTACGAAACAATTATAACTTTTAAATCGTTTGATTTAATTATCAAACTTTTAAATTTATAGAACTTTTAAAAACTTATAAACTAAAAATTTAAAATTAAATATTTTAAAATCTAATTAAGAATTAAATCATACGATCCAAAAGTTAAGAAATTTATGTACAAATATAATTAAAGATTAAAGACCAATCAAATAATTTAACCTGATTTATTTGCAACTAAATAGACTTATACAAGTCTTAAAAAAAAAAAGATTAATTACCTTATCATGTAATGATATATGCCATTTGTAGAGTTACCCTGCACCCTTTTTTTTTTCTTTTAATTACTAGAAGCGCACTTTGTGAGATGTGTGGGAAAAGAATATGATTGGAGAGATTTAATCGTGCTCCATCTACTATATAAAAATAGATTCAACCAAATTATCAAGTGATTGCCTACAACGCTACACAAGTTGAGTTGAAACATAATCTTTTAGGTACTTGATATCATATGTTGGTAAAAACTGAGAGGTACATATGGACTCAAATATAAAATGTTGTCGATCACATACGTGTGCTTCATTTTTTATCTCCAAAGAAGAGTTACAACAGAAGCTACTTATAACTATTGGCTCCAAAGCCCAAACATTCATCCCATTAGCTTTCTCTGCCATGGATAGCTGGTCTCAGTTGGAAACAAGAAGGCGGTCACTCAAAAACACTAACATTTTCAAACCTGAAATTACAAAGTACACCAATCATCCAGAAAAATTCTTGAAAACTAAATCTATATATACAATTGCAATGCCATATATTTTGATGTAATGACAATTAAGATTTGTATCAACTATTTTACCTGCTAATCTACGAACAGAAAAGCATAAATGGGGCAAAAATTAAAGACCTATGCTCAAAAAACACCACTTTCAGACAATCTAATACTAGAAGATGCAATTGTAAAATAAAAACTTTAACCTTGGAACTACCATAAAATGTGTAATTTAACATGAATAAGACTCTTCTCATTCGGCAACTCTAACGAACAACTCAACTTACCATCATAACTTCGTGCCCATGTTTTGAAATGCATTGAATTCCAACGCTGATAGTGTGGCATTCAAGGTCTTTGATATTGAGCTGCAAAATAAGGATAAGGGAAGATCAATTTACACCTTATGCAGAAAACCAAGAAAGACCCATATAGTCCAATACTCTAAAAACCCGAACTTTATGTCACCTTACTGTTATATTTTTTTAACACTTTAATCATTTCTTACAATAGATATTTTTTGGGTGGTAAAATCTAAGTTGAATCAAATTGAACCTTACAAACAGGGACTTGTTAAATGTTTGAAGAGGAAAATACCTCAAAAAGTTGAAAAAAATTAGAAAATAAAGTGTCTAAAATCACTAATTTAAAGTAAGGTCAACAATGTATCCAAATTCAATTTATGAAAGTAAATGACCTAGTATACTTTTTCTTTATTACTTTAGTCTTATCTTTGTCCTAATAAAAATTTTCTTTCACTCTTAATGATCTGAGGTAAGTTTATTGTACCTTCTTTGTGGATTTGAACCACACGACTACTTATTACAGTAATGAGTAATGACATCAAGATGAACCCAACAACTATAACATCTTTATGCTATCAGGTCAATACTCACTCCTAAATGTTCATGAGCAAGCTTCATTAATCTATTGGGTTCAATGGACATCTGTTCATTATCTGGTCCAATGTTTGTGATTCTATATTAAGCCAAAATTAATAAGATAAATTAAAATCTACTGATGGGGAGAGAAGACAGCTTACAACAACAGCAACTCCTGTCTTTGAGAATTTAGGGATGCTAATGAGTCTCACCACCTGCCCTTCAGATCCTACCATTTTAATATGAAGGCAATGAAAAATACAAAAATAAAGTAAAGTATCAGCAAGCAATCAATATTCAACTTGAAGTGTACTCATTTTACTAAGAATTATAAATCTACGAGTGAGTACCCTTTAATAAGCGAGTATCGTATTTGTCTTGGTTACCAACAAAGTAAACATGAGGACAATTTTCAACAAGGAATGGGTCTCTATCAGAGAAAGGATAGCATCCTGCAAAATAACATGTCCATTAATAATTCAATCATTCAAAACATACTTGTATCATATGCAACTCCAGTAAAAGGTCAACCACATCAATCAGTTTGTTCTTTTTCGTCATTTTTGTGGTTAATAAGTCAAATTATTCACTTGCTGGAAATCCTCTTAGCCCAACAAGGGGTCTAACTGGCTTCAATGAACAACAAAAGCTAAATAAAGGAAAGCTTCAAGAACCAAAAAATTAAAATAAAAGGTAAGCATATACCAAGAGTATTGGGGGCTGTTGGTGCCAGATGCCTCCACTTTAATGTCCTTTCCATAAATTCAAGATTGTCCTTTGCTTCTGAATAAATTCCAAGATCATCTATATTCTGTCCTGATGTTCCCAGAAACCTGAAACTCAAAAAAAAAAATCATGTTAAATAAATGCAGCTCAAGCAGTATGAAAAATTAATCATCGTGATTTTTCTGCAGTCAAATCCATTTTGAATTTGTAAATGATTGCTTGTGCGTATGTGTTCGTGTATGTCCTATAAATCTAACTGTTGTTGAATGGATATTAACAAGAAAATATTGGTTAGTTACAATATAAATTTCACAATCTCTATATTTTATAGTGAATGCGTTGAGTATTATCGAACAAATTGTTTATTAATGAATGAAAAATATGAACTTTCTACTCATGATCATCCATATTAAATTACAATCAAATTGTTTCAGGTCATTTACCAACATAATTAATTAACAATTACCAAAATTTACCTGGTTTTATCAAGCTCAAAGCAATGAGGATTAGTACAAGATCTAAATGTGTTATAGACAGATGACCCCGGGAAAAGGCACCTATTCAAAGGCTGAAAAAAAAGAGAAGAATATATCATCAGGAAACAAAATCATGCCCAAAATATATAGTAAATGCATTAATTAAAGACATTAAGCAACCTGCTGTGGTAAAGCAAAATTCGCTGGGTCATCGGGACCAGGCATGATATCTAAAGGTAAACCTGCAGCAATCTAACATAAGTGAACTGTAAGCAACTTAAATCATGATTGGGAGCCTCGATAAGGTGTGCTAATAGTTCAACAGATGAAACAAACCTGAGTCAATGAAATATCCAACTCTTTTATAGGCTCTGACAGCTTTGACTGATCCTTTGAGGCCAAATTCTGCAGAAATAGAACAAATGGACGATCAAACAAAATATAAAACAGAGATTTTCAAAATACTATGCACTGTCATAGTCTTTGGTTAGGAAAAAGGAAGTAAACAAAAAAGTGTTCTTTCCATTTTTTTATTTTTTTTTAAAGAATAAGAAACATAGATTCCATCATTCCATAACTATTGAAAAGTATCACAATAATCATTCTGGACTAGGGTTGACCAAGAAACCGAGGACACCACATGAAAGAAAGACTAAAAAAAATACAAAACTTAAAATATCAAACGTTACTTAATTTTCTTTTAAATCAGAAAAGACAGACACTAGAAATTCCTTCAAAAAACAACTTATGGAAGGACCATGAAGGAGTACTTAACAAGAGTACTCAACAGAACTCCAAAAAAATCTTTGTTATCAATTTTTTTTATCCTTGTACAGTAAAACTTGGGGAAACTGAGGATAAGAGAGAAAAAAAGTGAAGGAAACAATTAGAGAATCGAAGAGATAACATGTTGAGGAGTTTGCTAGAGTATTATTTCCAAATTTGAAGCAAATCGTTAGTGTTAATTTTCTATGAGATAAATAGTGAGTAAATAATTTCACTTTGTGTGGAAACCAATGATTCCAAATGAAAGACTTAAGAGGGAAGAGAGGCCATGAAAATCAATAACAAAATCATTAAAGAAACGGTTGTAACGATAACAAATAAAAGGTAATAGAGAAGTTTATCCATATTCGAATGGAATAGAAAAACAATATTAAGAATATGGAATAAAGGAGTTGATCCTACTACTTCCTATTCAGATTTCTTAAAAACAAAAAAAATTAAAAAAAAATCCCAAAATAAAGAAAATCCATGGAATGAAAAGCTGGATCACCAATGCTAAATTTTTTGCATTTAATAGACAATAGAGGCGAGGAACAAGAAACATAAATGATGAATCTCCCACCATGAATCTTCCCAAATCTAGTTCAATAAACATCCTCCATAGTATTTCTAGTATTAGAAATGAAATCATATTATTACCTGTCCATTAAGAACTCCACGGGGAATTTCAACTGAATTTCCAGCAATTACAACATGGACTATTTGTGCCGCAATACCTTGTTCCTGGTCATTTTATAGTTCTATAGTTAGGGAGCGTGAGAAATTCCTCATGCATTGAGTATCATAAAGTCAGATGAAAAACACAGTATGAACCTTCTCATCTCCTAAATGTCCTGTTATGTGGTCAACAAGAAGCTGGAACTGAAGAGGGTTAGAGGAGCTGCTACCAACACTTAACCCCGAAACAAAAACAACATATTTGTCTTCCCCTTCATGAAGTCAAATAAAAATTGTATTAGAAGAAAAACGGCCAAAGCTCATAGATAAGGGTATCTGCAAAAAAATTCACACAATTTTCTTTTTATAATTTTGCAAATAAAGCAAATTATAAGTTACTCCCAAAATGCTAATGTTTCAGACAGCAAAATAGAGGAAGAACACAAGTTAAAATTAAAATACTAGGTGCATATTTCTTTTTGCTTGTCATGGTGCAAGCATGCCTGATGAAAACCCAATAAGAATTCCAAAAACTTTATGATTCTATTTTTAGGCTATGTTTTCATCCATCTAAAGACCTTCAAATTAGAGTCACTGCTCTGGTGTAATTTGTTAAGCTAAATAAACATTTTGTACAGAGCAAAGTGAAAAATAGTGGATAAAAAAAATCCATTAACTACATAGAAGACACAATAAGGAGATAAAATGGAAGGAAAATAACATTTCTGAGTATGTAGCATCCTGACACAAAAAGATAGACAAGCTAGATTATACTCAATTTAAGGGGGTGCTCTATCTGGGGTGGAAGACCAGCATCCATAACATCTTGAACTAAGAAGTCACCCGCATCTGTTTCCTTTCCATGTAAAGCAGCAACAATCCCTGTCACGTGTATCATGTTGGCAGAAAAGAGTAATAGCTTCAAATAATTAAAAGCTTAAGAAGTTATACTTTCTGGAGGGAAAACGAGAGAGAGAACTGCTTTCAATACTCTTAGAAGAACATCAGAAGTCAGTTACTCAATACTTTGTTAAAATGAAAGCTCTATTATAAGTTTAATTGCATCATTACATAAATTTAACAATTGCTCGTGAAAGATAAGAGCTTTCAAAGGAAGAGTATCAACCCACACACAATTAGAAAAGAGGAAACTGTACGACAAGA
Source organism: Hippophae gyantsensis (assembly GCA_030763125.1). Lineage (NCBI taxonomy): Eukaryota > Viridiplantae > Streptophyta > Magnoliopsida > Rosales > Elaeagnaceae > Hippophae > Hippophae gyantsensis. The sequence continues at coordinate 23,334,188 of CM061031.1, forward strand.
GAATTATGCTTAAATGTTTTCCACATCAAAATATAAATCTTTATCGTATAAACTCCAGAGTTTCTTGCTTTATAGATTTTGTAAATGAAACAAACCTGTTACAAATACAGAAGGTGGAAGCAAACTCCCACTAAGCTTAACCCTTCCACTTTCATCTTCCAAAACCAGGTGATCATCTGGATGCATAAAATTGTGAGGCTTGACAAGCGGGGTCACAGATCTCTGTAAATAGCAAGTGAAAACTTTTCCAGTAAACATCCCAATCATTTATAAGAAACTAAATGATTTAGAAATATATGGAAAAAAAAATCATTGAAAAAAATATTTCCCAATAGATACCTCCTTAGAGTACTCATCAAGAACAGAAGGTTTGAGCTTCATGTTCTTGTAAAGGGTTCCAACAATAATGCATTCTTTCCCTCCTTCTAATCCCAAAACAGTGCATACTGAAATATCCATGGAACTCCCATCATTATAAGATTGTCATCTTACCAGAATACTAGTAACCAAATAACACTGATAATTGGACAAACAAAGGGGCCATCCGATTAATCTCCAATGGAACACCCCAACAATAGACAAGTGAAATACCCAAAACCTACTCAAAGATTAATTTTCAAGCAGTGTGTAATAGGCATCCAGAACAAATTATCTTCTCTATCATCATCCTAGCTAAAACAACAAATTATGTCCAAAACATGAACCCTCTACTCAAGTGTATTGACATTTGATTAACTAGAGATTTTGTCAACCACAAACAAAAGCCAAATTGAACAAAACCATAAAAACATAGAGAAGCTCTCTCCGTAAAGAGTAAAAACGAGAAGCCAAAGAGAGTTGGGCAATTGAAATTGACCTGGCAAATGGGGTTTCCAATTAGGAACAAGAGAATAGAGGAGAGTCCTCATCAAGTGAAGACGAGCGAAGTAAATCTGGCTGTATTGCTGACCCCTATAAGTCTCTTTCTGAATTTGAAAATTCTCGTCCTGCAAAGCCAACAAATAGCACCCAAAAAGGGGAAATAAAGAACGAAACTTTTCAAAATCCATAGAGAAATACAATAAATAATTTAAAATGGTCAAAACTATAAATCAAGTAGTGAATTGGGTTGCTGAGAAATCGCAATAAAAGTAAACGAACACTTGGATTCAGTTGATAAAACTTTCCCCTATTTCCTAACTTTCACCGGACAAACAAATAAGGGAGAGCTAAAAGGAAAAGCAAAAACATAAAAAATGCAAGAAGAAGAAAAGAGTACGAACAAAAGAGGTATAGTTGGATTGTTTCCTCTGGAGACATTTCTCGGCGTCGACTTCCATGGCTTCCATGGCGGGAAAGGGAAAATACAAGAAAGTTTAACACTTCTGTCTATTGTTGCTTGCTTCCCTCTTAATTTTGTCTCGCACGGCATAAAAAAATTTGGGTGAAAATAGATACTTAATTGAAATTTTAATATTACCACTTTTTATAAAACAACCCAAAAAAACAAAACTTTTTTATAAAAATTGTGGATAATTTCATTAATAATAATAATAAAAATATAATAAATACCTATATTTATTTTTTAAAATATATTAAAATATTAGATTTAAAATTAAAATTAGTTATTAATAATAAATATGAGATAATATTTTTAAGTTTTAATAATTAATCAGATCAATTAATACAATGATATATTTTAAAAAATATAAAATAATGATATCCATTTGAAGTTTTTTATGTAAAATTTTTAATAAGAGTGATTCTTATAACCTACCTTTCTTTAAAAGATATATTGACTTATAAATTTTGTGTATATTGGATATGTATTAGAAGAGACTCCTCAAAACCAAAGAGCAATAATGAAAAAAAAAAAGAACACGAGTAAGATAGAAAAAATTGGAGAGAGAACTCTATCAATCACATCCACTCAAAAGCCAAAGCCTTTATTTCTATTTTTATGTCTTCAGAAAAATATAAAACCTTATAAAATTAAAAATAATATTTTAATAATATTATATTATATTAATTTATTAAAATTAAATATTAAACGAATTTAATTTATACAAATTAAACATAAATAATGAACAATTTAAAAATTAAAAAAAGTTTAAAAATTATATAAAATTATTAAAATTTATAACAACACGAGAAGAGCCCTAAAGATCTGAATGAATATAATCAATAATATCTTTCATTTTTATGGATGGTTGTACTGAACTTGATTTTACGATACTTTTCATAGACGCAATGTTCACAGAAATTAAACTTTCCAATTTTATGATCACCAAGTAAATCATGTTTGCTCAAAATAGACATCCCTGTCTCACTCATATGGTCTAACCGCATATGCCAAAGTAGTATATAAATATTGATCTGATGAGGACAAAACTAGAACACTGTCAATAACAGTGTTACCTTGAAGCATATAGAGGTCACACAACAATTGTCCTTTAATAACAACGAAAACACCCTTAATAATTCTTAAAACTCCATCTTCAGCTATATACTTGTAACCTTGTGAATCAAGAGTACCTAAAGATATTAAGTTTTTTTTTCAAATCTGGAACATGGTGAACATCTTTCAAAGTCCTAACAATATCATCATGCATCTTAATTCGAACAGTACCAATACCAACAACCTTGTAGGACATATTGTTTCCCATCAAGACAACACCCCTATCAATATACTGATAAGAAACAAGCCAACCTCTACTGGGGCATATATGGTAAATGCAACCCGAATCAAGAATCTAAACATCTCCAAGAGAACCAATAGATACTGATAGAACATTTTCACCATCGAAACAAGAACTATATGCAACACCAGCAATATCATTAGTAACAGAAGACGTTGTGGTAAATTTTCCTTTATCTTTGAGTTTCAAACAATTTATTTTCCAATGCCCTTCCTGACGGCAATAGTTACATTTATCTTTCTTTTTTTAGATTTGAATCTAGACTTGTCTCTATTATTACTTGTGTTTTCTTCTTGATTTCTACCTCTGACAAATAAACCACTGTTATTATCATTATTGTTTGTAGATACATTTTTCTTCAACTCTTTGGAAAATGCTTTAACATCTTCCAAAGAAATAGTGTATTGCCCATATAACATAGTATCAACAAAATGTTCAAATGAATGAGATAAAGAACATAATAGAACTAAGGCTTGATCCTCATCATCAGTCTTAACACTACCATTTTTTAGATCACGAATAATTTTAGTAAATTCATCAAGGTGATCATGTAAAGGTGTACCTTCTAACATTCTGAATGTATACAAGCGTTGCTTCAAATATAACTGACTTGTCAAAGACTTGGTCGTATACAAATTCTCTAATTTAAGCCATAACCCAACAAAATATTCCTCATCACCAACCTTGTGTAGTACCTCATCAGACAAGGATAACTGAATTAAACTGAGAGCATTTTCCATCAATGCGTCTTTTTTTTCATCAGTTAATTTTTCTGGCGATTTATCATTGCCTTCAAGTATCTTAACGAGCTCTTCTTTAACTAATACGACCCGCATCTTCATACGTCATAGACTAAAATCATTCCTACCATTGAATTTCTCAATTTCGTATTTTACTGCCATGATAGAAAACCGAATATTAAATAAATAAAAGCATAACCCAGTAAATATGAAACTAATCAGATAACCGGAAGCTCAAAATAAATCCAGAAAGAACAAACTTGATCAGTTCCAATAAATAACATAATAACCCAATACTCTGATACCAATTTGTTATAAATTAGTACTTGCGAAAGTGAAGTTCGGATCTAATTTTAGTTGCACAAATAAAATAATTATGAGTAATAGTAAAATAATAAGTAATGATAAAATAAATAGAACACTATGATTTAAGTGATTTAACTTTTCAATGTGAAAAGTCTACTTCATTGACGATGACACACCGAAGAAAATACACTAATAATCAAATGAAGATACAAATATTAATATTCAGATAGTTTCACAAAATATACTAAGAAAAACCCAAATATATCCATAAAATATCTTCTCCTAATTTACTGATAATATATAGTAAAAAATCTCAAATATCTTCTTCTAATTTACTGATAATATATAGTAAGATAAATTAATAAATTTGTTATTAAAATAAATATTACAATAAATTTGACTATAAAACAGCATAAATGACAACTTGTCTTGGGACTGATTTCCCTTCTTTTCTTTCTTCTATTATGCGACTGTGCCCTATATTTTCTTTTGTTTCAACTCTAGCAACTGTTGGAGACCTTGTTCTTTTCAGCAACTCCGTTATCTTTTTTCTACTTTTTCAGTTTTTCTAGCATCTCTTAGCTATATATATATATATATATATATGGATTTAGGATATAGCATGTTTTGGGCTAATTTAACACTATTAAATACAAGATAACATAATATTTATTTATAAATAATAATATTGTTACAACGAGTAAATAATTTTTGTTATTATATATGAAATAACATAAGATTTATTTATGTACGATAATATTGTGAAAATAAGTAAATAACTTTTCTTTCGTAATAATAAAAATATATAAAATATAAATGTCAATTATTACTATAATTGTAAAGATGTACTGTAAAGTTACTTCTATTGTTAGAGAGATTTTGTTATTGTCAGACGAATACTTTTATTTTTATAAACCATAAAATATTTACTTAATGTTAAATTAGTTTTTTATTATTATGAAAATATCATTTTCCTGTGATAATTTCGTTACTCTCTTATTTATAAAGGTTAAATGAGATTAAATATTTACGTGTGTGATTTTATGTTTCTCGGCAATATATTTTGAACACTTCTTCTTGAGATTTCCCGAGTAAGAATGTTTAGCATTTTCCTTTTTCAAATAGTTATACAAAGATCATTGTTTCGTGAATGTTAACAACTTGCATATTTATATTTAGTCACATTGAAAATTAAAAATATGTTAACTCAAGAAGGAAAAAATAAAGTAATAATTTTAGACAATTATATTAATACGATATAAATTATTATTATCACAGTAATATTTTATGGGTACAACATATTATCATTCATTTTTTTAATTTTCATTACATATTTATTGCTCAATTTAAAAATTATAAAAAATGTCATTTTATTTCTAATATATTTATTCTATGTTAATTAAAATTTATTAAAAATATTTTAAATTATTTTTAAAATTAACAATGAATATGTTATGCATATGATAATATAAAATGTGGCAATAAACTGTTCTATTTTATTAATAATAATTTTGTTTAAAATTAAGTTTAAAATAAAAAAAATAACAAAATTTATTATAAAAATATTATTATCATAATTTTAAAAGGGAAGGGATATGTATGGGAATCGTGCGCCGTATGTAATTATTTGTGTTTATGGATCCTAGTTTTTGGTGCCAATTAATTAACTCAAGAATACCCTTTCGAGAAAGTATTCATTGCGTCGAATGTATGTGATGGGTATAATATTTACTTAAAATTACTGCAACTTAAGGTTGTATTCATTAATTTGTAATTAAAATCAAATGTAATTTAAATGAACATGAATTTGTTGGAAGATAAAAGAGAATGAATTTTTTTATATGTATTTATTAATAATTGTAATGAATCGAAAAAAAATACTGAAAGTAAAGATAATTTCGAAATTGTACTTGAATTTGGGGAAATGAATAAATATTAAGAGATGTAGGAAATCAATATTAAGAGAGTGATTCTAAAGTTCGTGGGATCTTTATTATTTTTAAATTGTTTTTAAAAAGTAAACAAGATAATCAGAATAATTTTCTTTTTGCACTCATTTCAATTCCTTGTAAGTGAACACAGTTATTGATATAAAATTAATTTATTAATGATAATTTTATATTTAATAATATTTTTATTATAACATTAATAACATAATTATCAAAATATAATGTTACTCATTAATATAATAAAGTATTAACTCTAAACATGAATGTTATTAGTATATGACTTATGTACTTAACATTTGTTACCATTAGTAAAATTTTCTTCGGTATAAATTTATTTTATTTAAAAACGAGAATAATTATATAGATCTTATATTTATTTTAAAAATAATATTTAAATTATATACATATTTTTGTGATAATTTATTCTAATTATTATGAAAAAATGATTATATAAGAAAAATTGATCATGTTTTAATTTTTACTTTGATTGTTTTAACTACGATTTATTTAAGTTAAAACAATCGCTACGTAATGAAGTTGAAAAAATAAAAAAATAATTTTATTCTTATATAATCACTTTTTAATAATAAAAAATTAAAATATTATAAAAAATAAATATAAAATTTAAATGTTATTTTTATAATAAATATATAACATCGATAGCATTTATATCTATGTAAAATTACTTCCAACGTTGAATTCCTTGTTATTTATGCTTTTTTTTGGTCATTTAGGTTAAAAATAATGGTTTTTAACAAAAATAACTAAAAAAATTATAAATTAATGTTCATCGAACCAAACATTTGAGTTATATTGTCAAAATATTTTTACTATCCATCCCAAATATCCGGGATATAAAATATATATAAATATATAATGCAACGCATGAAGCAAATAAAAATGAATCATTTTTCGTACTGTTTTAACCGTATAAATTAATTTGTGCCTAAGTAGTAGCTTTATTTATTGGTTTTTTTTATATATTATAATCTTTTCATAAATAAAATTTTATTTTTATTCACTTTTTACGTGATAAACTATGTCTTTCTATCTGGAGTTTTTTTCTTCTTCTCCTAACAGAACAAGTGGCAACCATGCAGAGTTTTGTAAGCCTCCAAAAATGGATTTTCTTTTAATCATAGCTAAATTCTAAAACAAAATGATTTGTTTATTTGCTTATTAAGCGTGTTAGCCTAATTAGCTATGATTATGATCCTCACTCTACAACTTAACACAACTTTTTCAACATTAAAAAAACAATAATAAAAAACCTCAAGAAATAAGTGATTCCCCTAATTTCAAAAAATAAGTGATTTACTCAGTGATTTAGTGATAAGATATATTTTTATTTCAAGTGTTCAAACCACACTAACCAAAGTTTAACAAAACCTCAAGAAATAATTAATTATATTGCTTTCAGAGAGTAGTTTCAGTTTCGATTTATTTTTTTCTTAATTAATTATAACAATTTTTTTCCTTAAAACCACCATTAATAAATCAAAACTCCTATCTCTCTATCTCTATCTCTCTCTCTCTCTCTCTCTCTCTATATATATATATATATATATATATATATATATATAAATATATATGAAATCATTAATAGAACATTGTAACTCTCACAAAGCACCAACACACGTTACGTAAAACAATAAATAACACTACTACTCCTATATATTCATTAATCATTAATTCATGCATATATATACAAATTAGGCTTTAATTCTATCTAGATTTGTGGCGGCGCACGTTCTTCGAATTATAATTCCCATAAAAGTCTTTCATTAATTAACAACACACCATTTAACAAATGATAAATAGAAAGAGAAATAGACTGATCTTCTTATAATGATTAGCTTTTTGCTTTCGCATTTCTTATATAAGTTAAGTAACTTCTATAAGATTCACTCTTCTTCTTCTTCTTCTTCTTCTTCTTTATACATTATCAAACAAAAATTTATCTTAAATTAAATAAATATTATATAGAGATGGCGAGTCACGAGTCAATAGTCAAGAGTACTTGGTGGTATTCTAAGCAATATCAAGATCAAATGGTAACCAAAAGTCATGAACTAGTACAGGAAGATCAAGTACTATTTGATCATTTCAGTACTAATCAATTTCCATCATTCGATTTCAGGTGATTTATATTAATATTATATGTAGCAGTACCTAAAATTTGATTTTCCCATTATAATTTACTTCTTATTAATTTGGTTAATTTTTGAAGTTATTTTAATAATTTTTTTGGGTTTTTTTTTAATTAGTGCATCAGATAATTCAGAGGGGTATTTCCCGAAGGATATTTGGCAATATGAGTTACCAATGTTTCCAGTAGTAGTAGAAGGTGATGATTTTTTTGATGTTGTTCCTTTATCCCAATACCCCATTGACTCATCTTCATACTCAACTCTTGATATTCAACCACTAACTACTCTTCAAAATTCCATTGCTGCAGGTAATTAAAGTTACATTACTTAATAAGTTTAATTATTGTATGACTTGTAAATACATATGTTTTTTTTGTTTGCATGTTTAAAATTGCATTGTGTGTATATTTTTATTCATAATATATTGTAAAATTATGTCAATAATTTGTTCATATATAAACTTGAGTGTATTTAATATCATTATATATTAAAGATAAATTCTATATCCCATAACTATATCACATCATATTTATATATATAATAATATGTCATATAAATTGTAATTTATGTATAAATATTCACAAAGGGCACAATAATGTCACATCATTAGTTATTTTTTTATTCACACATTATTTGTTCTCTCACAAAATATCCTTTTTCTTCGTAAATTTCTTTTGCCTATATATAATTTAATTTTTTTCTAAATTTTAAATATTGCACGTATAAATGTTTAATTATTTATTCTCTATTTCGATATTTATGGCAGATGATTTTCTAGGTGGAAGTGGAAATGGGAATAGTAATAATAATGGCTTTTGGAATCATGATATGCTTATTAATGGATTTGATCATCAAATGACTGATGATTATAATCAACAGTCTAAGCCTTTATTGTTGTGTGGCAATAATAATAATAATAATTATAATTATAATAATATTGGAAAAAACAATGAGACTAATAAGCAATTAGAGATAAGGAAAGCAAAGAGATGCAGAGAAGATCATGATCAGGGTAGTTATATAAATTCCAAAACTTTGACGAGGCAAGTTATTTCTCAGTACTTTTACATGCCCATTACAAAAGCAGCAAAAGAACTCAATGTCGGCTTGACTCTCTTGAAGAAGAGGTGTAGAGAACTGGGTATTCGAAGGTGGCCTCATAGAAAACTCATGAGCCTCCAAACCCTAATCAATAATGTTCAGGTACATATCATCAATAATATATATTACTATTCTTAATGTCAAGTTCACAGAAATTTACACATTTAAGTTTTCATAATATAGCACGTGTGAAAATAACTTCAGAAAAAAAAGTATTCTTTTAAAGAAAATTTGACTCATAACAATGCAAATGTCTCTATAAAATGTACATGCATTTAACTTTTTTTCTATTACTAAAACAAAATTGATAAGGAATTAAGGGTTGCCATATTATCTCACTTTATTATGATATGTGACACTACATTCATTTTTAATCAGATTTATAAAGTGATTAAAAAAAATACTAATATGATTTATAAACTTATATTTTTAGTACATTTTAATTCAACCAGTATGCTTTAAAATTTTAAAACATCAATGTATACAAAAAAAGGACGTTTTTGTTTCTAAACTTTACTAAAATATTAAAGTTTAGTAACTAAGTGTATTTTTTTATAAAAATAATGATTACTTAAGTATACCAATTGAAGGTTTATGACCTAAAATTTCTCAAGGCATAAATTTAGTTACTTGAGTGTATCAAAAATGAAGTGATAATGTCTAGAGGTTAGTATTGTTATTTTTATATAAATAAAATTAAATAAGTTGAGGCAATATCATAACGTACGTACTATACATTATATATTAATTTTGGTAATTATTTCAGGAGTTAGGAAAAGAGGAAGGAGAGGAAGAGAGTGAAAGTTCAAAGTTAAAAGATGCAATAGAGTTGTTGGAGAGAGAAAAGAAGCTAATGGAGGAAATGCCAGATATGCAACTTGAGAATAATACAAAGAGGTTGAGACAGGCTTGTTTTAAGGCTAATTACAAGAAGAGAAAGATTATGGGGATGAATATGGATTTACAATCTTCTAGTTCTTGCAGCAATTTTAATATTGGAAGCAGCAATAATTGGGAGGCTTATGTTGATGAAAATGATTATTATGATCATGAATTATATTGAACTACTATGTACCTACTTATAAACGTTTAATTATCTCATGACTTTACATTTTTAATTTCCTTTTAATTAATTAATAGATGCAGACGTTTTAATTGAAGTTTAAACTGATTGTACGTGTTAATTTTGTTTGTTTTGGTCATATAATATCTTTTATTTGGGTTATTATGATTATTTTGTTAATTATTACACATGTGGGGCTATTAAAAGAAGCTTTTAACGTTTTTATAAGTTAGAGAATATATGAATATGAATCATCAATTGGGTTCTATATGTGAAAAGGTAACCACATTGTTAATTCCAATTTTAATCAGTTATAAGTAGTTGGGGTGAGAAGATGGGAGGTTGCATAGCTTTTTGTGGAAGGGAAAAGGGAAAAGTCCACTGTAGTTTGGTTATAATTAGTTTTGTTATTTTAATTATGAAAATATTATTATTGATTAAGATTAGTCAACTTAAAAATTAGTTATATTTATAAGATTATTATAAGTGTTTATCGACTAAAAGTATCAAAATGTTCATAAAATAAATATATTTTTTATAAATATTTATTTTGTATAATACAATTATTTTTATTACATTAATTATAACAATTCATAAAATTAATGATTATTTATTTATTAAGTGTTCGTTCAATTCACTTATGGACATATAATATTTTTATTGAATATTGATATAATAAATATATTTTTATGAATAATTACTTTTTATAACATAATTATTTTTATTATATTAAGAATGACAATTCATATGGTTAATGATTATTCATTTAATAAGTGTTCGATCAATTCACTTATAAATATATCATATTTTTTATTTTATTTTATTTTTTATATCTTGTGATTATGATCCCAAAATATAATTCCATAATAAAACCTTAAAGTAGGTATAAAATTTGTTATTATATTTTTTATTTTTTATATCTTGTGATTATGATCCCAAAGATATAATTCTAAAATAAAGTCATAAAATAAGTATAAAATTTGTTCTCCTTTTGATCACAATAGAAGCGTGAAAGAATTTTATATTTCTATCTTTATGTGTCATCCATAGTTTTCTTGATTTCTAATGCAATAAAGAATCAAAAAAATTAATTGTTAGTATAATTCTTGATTTATAACATTGTCAATATTTAGATCCAAAGCAAAAAGTTACCAAAATGAGAAAAGTTCACACACTTTATATAAATGAATTAAAATAGGAGCATGATCAGAGGTATAAAAGAGAAGGTTGGATACCATTTACTTTAGAGAATGTATTGATCCAAGATGAATTTGCAATAACAGGATCAAAACCCTTATGAATACAATCAAAACCAAATATTTTATTGCATCAAGTAAATTGAGAACCATTAAATCAAGAGAACTCATAGAACTTAGAAAATTGATTAAATAATTATTGTCATTGAAATAAATTAGTTGAACATCTAATTTTTTAGAGGATGAATAACATCATTAAAGTTCCCAACTATTAACCACGTTTCAAGCAAACACTCCATCAAATAAAGTATGAATTTCATCTTAGATTTTATGTTTAAATTTATAATAAAATAAAATATAAATAAAATACACCATATAACTATTAATAATATCAAAACAGCTACAAATTTGGACCAATATAAAGTATAAAAAAACAACATACATATTGAATTTCTAACTCAACGTCTAAATTCCAAACCAGCAACTATTAAGATAATTTAGTATATTGATAGGAGAATTAGAGGCATTAACATTCACTTTGATATTCATAAGCCATAAGATGGAAGGTTTTTGTTTTCCAATCAAATAATGCAATGCTCTCTTGACCTGAGATCTAACAAGATCACGGCCATTCCAACCCATGAAAATCATGGCACCATTAGGGGTATGTTCAAGGTCGACTTCTCACCTTCACCATTGTCAGCATTATTTATCATCATCACTGTAGTTCCTTCATTTTCTTAATCAATCTTTACAGTAAATCATTTACATCTCTAACAGACATTAATTGATCATTCAGACAGATAAGAAAAGCATACTGAGAATTTGAATCATTACCCTTTGCAAATTCAATAACTTGTTTTTTCTTAAAAAACTGATGCTTGGATAGTGCCTTTACATTTCTTGTGGCGTTTAAATTTGCCAGAAATAGCTACAGATGGCTGAATAGTCTTGGGAGATTGAGTTTAAAAAGGAAGTTGAGAAGAAGCTGATTGAAATTGATCCAGGTGTTGGTTTGTAAACTTGTTTACAAGCCCAAAGAAATAAAATAAAACTCTTTGAAATATTCTAGCCCATTTGAAGTCCAGCTCATGGAAGCTTCTATGGTGATGATCTGGATTGATAAGGATACAACTCATGGTTGGTGGGAAGAAGAAAATCAATGGGTTAGGTAAGAAGATAAGTGTATGGTTTAGATTGTTTTGGTAGGTTTATATTGTATGGCCTAGATTTATTTGTTGTTTCTATAAATATCTCTCAATAGCAATGTAATAATCAAGTTGAAGAAATCAAAAACAAAAATTTGAGAGTTTATGAGTGTTTCTAGAAAATTATTCTTGAGTGTTCTTGAGTTTTGAGAGTTTTGATCCATAATATTTCAACAAAGTGGTATCAGAGCTGTAATTGGAAATATAAATATACACTATTTTATATCAAATCCTCAACATGTGCAATTTACTTGTCAAATCGATCTCCAATAAGAAGTGTATGTGGAAAGACACCGTAAGAGGCATGGAGTGGAAGAAAGCCTGGTATTTCCCACCTAAGAGTCTTTGGAAATATAGCCTATGTTCATGTACCGGATGAGAGAAGAACGAAACTTGATGATAAAAGCGAGAGTTTTATCTTCATCGGTTATGATGCTAATTCAAAGGGTTATAAGTTGTATAACCCACACAATAAGAAGATTGTGATTAGTTGAGATGTGGTATTCGACAAAGAAGAAGAATGAGATTTTAACTCTCATGTAGATAACTTCAATTTCTTTCCTCAATTTAAAAAAGATGAGCAAACAATGAGGGAGCAATCCGTAGAAATTCAACAAGAGCCAACGACTCCACCTACTTTACCAATGCCAACCACTCATGAAGATTTGTCATCATCTTCAAGTGGAAGTGAAAGAGTCGTGACACGTACACGAAATCTCCAAGATCTTTATGAGGTAACAGAACGACAAGATAATCTTACCTTATTCTGTCTCTTTGCTGATTGTGAACCAGTGAGATTTCAAAAAGCTATACAAGAGAAGAAGTGGAGAGATGCGATGGACGAAGAAATCAATGCAATTGAGAAGAATGACACATGGGAACCTGATACACTTCCCAAAGGGCATAAGGCAATAGGTGTCAAATGGGTGTACAAGACAAAGAGGAATGCTAAGGGAGAGATTGAAAGGCACAAGGCGAGGCTAGTAGCAAAAGGATATAGTCAAAAGGCTGTAATTGACTATGATGAGGTATTTGCTCATGTTGCTCGATTAGAAACTATAAGACTAATCATTTCTTTGACAGCTCAAAATAAGTGAAAGATACATCAGATGGATGTAAAATCTGCTTTTCTAAACGGAGTCTTTGAAGAAGAAGTCTACATTAAGAAACCATCAGGCTATGAAGCAAAAGGTCACAAAGACAAGGTGTTGAATTTGAAGAAAGCTCTTTATGGTTAAAGCAAGCACCAAGAGCATGGAATAACCGCATCGACAAGTACTTTCTGGATAACAACTTCACCAAGTGTCCCTATGAACATTCACTCTACGTCAAGATTGAAGATGGCGATATTCTAATCGTTAGTCTATACGTAGATGATCTCATCTTCACCGGAAGTAATCTAAAGCTATTTGAAGATTTTAAGAAGGTGATGACCCGAGAGTTTGAAATGACAGATATCGGGTTAATGGGATACTACCTTGGAATTGAAGTGAGGCAAAAGGAAGATGACATATTCATCTCTCAAGAAAGTTATGCAAGGGAGATACTAAAGAAGTTCAAGATGAACGATTGCAAGCCGATCAACACACCAATGGAATATGGAATCAAACTATCCAAGCATGAAGATGGTGAAAGTGTGGATCCAACATTTTTCAAAAGTTTAGTTGGAAGTCTGCGCTATCTCACATGCACAAGGCCTGACATCCTGTATATCGTTGGATTGATTAGTGGCTATATGAAGAAACTAACAATCACCCATTTCAAAGCTGCAAAAAGAATCCTCCGCTATCTAAAAGGTACAATTAATTTTAGCTTGTTCTATTCAGTTTTCAATGATTACAAGCTTGTTGGATATAGTAATAGCGATTTTGGTGGAGATATAGACGATCGAAAAAGTACTTCCGGATTTGTATTTTTCATGGGAGATACTACTTTTACATGGATGTCAAAAAAGTAACCGATTGTCACCTTATCTAGTTGTGAAGCAGAATATGTAGCAGATACCTCATGTGTTTGCCATGCAATTTGGCTGAGAAACTTGCTAAAGGAGCTAAGTATGACACAAGAAGAGCCAACCAAAATTTGTGTCGATAACAAGTCAACCATTGCCTTAGCCAAAAATCATGCTTTCCATGATCGAAGCAAACACATAGATACTCGATATCATTATATCAGGGAGTGCATCACAAGAAAGGATGTACAACTCGAGTATGTAAAATCACAAGATCAAATTGCTGACATCTTTACTAAACCGCTCAAGCAAGAAGATTTTGTCAGATTGAGAAATTTGCTCGGCATCATAAAACAAGTTTAAGGGGGAGTGTTGGTTTGTAAACCTGTTTACAAGCCCAAAGAAATAAAATAAAACTCTTTGAAATATTCTAGCCCATTTGAAGTCCAGCTTATAGAAGCTTCTATGGTGATGATCTGGATTGATAAGGATACAGCTCATGGTTGGTAGGAAGAAGAAAATCAATGGGTTAGGTAAGAAGATAAGTATATGATTTAGATTGTTTTGGAAGGTTTATATTGTATGACTTAGATTTATTTGTTGTTTTTATAAATACCTCTCAGTAGCAATGTAATAATCAAGTTAAAGAAATCATAAACAAAAATTTGAAAGTTTTAAATATTTTTGGAAAATTATTATTGAGTGTTCTTGAGTTTTGAAAATTTTGATCCATAATATTCCAACAGTAGGTTTTGTTAAAACATGTTCAACTATCATCTGAATAATCTTATCCATAACTGGCCTTTCTAAGTTAATATCCCATTAATGGAAGATTAAGATTTGACTCTTTATTTAGAGTATTACTAATGTGACTTTTTATGAGAACGATTAATGTTTTGAAAAAAAAATTATAAAAAAACAAAACAACTAAGTCATGTTTTTTTGTGAATCATGATAATAAAACTTTTCCATCTAACATCTCACATCTAAATATTTTTTGTTAAAAAAAAATTAAACATTTGTCATTTGTTTTTTACCGTAATCTTTCTGAGCACGTAAGACACATGGTTGACAGGCTGCCAAAGTCATGGTTTTTGTGGGTGAATGTATGAATGCTTGTAAATTGAACTAAAAAATATAAGAAAGAAATCATGGGAATAAGTTTGGCTTAGGTTTTCAACTTCCCAAGTTATTATATATATTTCAACAATTATTTAAAGATAAGTTCTTACATGAATTACATTTTATTTGTTTAATAAGAAAATGTAGGGAAAAGAAAAACGACAAGTAGCATGAAGGTCTTTTCTCCTCTTTCAACTTTGTAGAATATCCAATGCACACACCGACATTAGTAAACTACAGTTCAAATTTCTTCGAGTAAACATCAATTTTTTCCGAGGATGACAGTTGGGGCTCCTACACGTCAAAAACTAAACACATTAGAGGTGACAAAAAAGAAAAAAAACACAAGCAAGTTTTAATTTAACATATAATATATACGTAACTATTTTCGCATTTATATATTATATATTATGACACATGTCATTCTTATTTTGAAAATTGAATAAGTGTGTTTGCTAGATATTACCGACAGTCCCAAAACATATGATATTACCATTACAATGGTACAGTCATTCTTAAATACTTACTTGCTTAAAAGTTACATCAAAGGTTCAAGTAAGAATCAAACCCATAACCTCATGTGAAAATAAAGCGGGGTGCCATAAACTCGGCTACCCACTTGGTTTGGAGAATATGATCAAAATGCGTCAAACATGGAGGTGTAGAATTTTTATATTACCTGTGACACATCAGTTCCAATCACTCTATTATTAGGACCCCCGTGTTGTATGCCATTTCGAGCTTCTCGAATTATCCAGCGCATAGCATTCAACAAGCGGCCATATGTTAATAATCTAGGTTCATTTTGCAGTACAGCTTGGACGAAACTATAAGTCAAGACACCTGTTGAAGTGTTTTCTAATAAAGCCTGCAGATCCATTCAAATAGCAATGAAATTAATTAAGAAGAGATGATATATATATGTTAGAATAGTGTCCAATACAGAGGGTAGCAATGTATAATTTTTTCAGTACGCCATGAGTACGTACTCTTTAATGGGAGATAGAAACAAAGCAAAAATAAAAATAAGAGTAAGAAAAGGATAGAGTCTGCAATACATATGTGGGTTGGGATTATTAATCTATATGTTTCCTTAAGAGTAACTACTTTTCAATACTTGGGTTTTGAGGTATGATCAAATTGAGAAAGTGTGCATTTACAGTTCACAAATATGGAGTATGGAGTACACATAAGTTCTCATATTGGAAAAGAGGGAAAATAGGAGCACATGCCATTCATGTGCTTCCTTAGGCTATAGGCAAACTCGCATGTGTCGACGAGATCAAATGTGTGTTATCACTTGAGTCTCTTGTGACTGAAGATATGATTTGGGTGAGACTTGATCTTCCCTCGTGATACGACCCACACTGGGGCTAACCCATCCTGCATCTAGTAATCCAGTCTGAAATGTATCAGACTTGAAGTCACGTGGTTAAAGCTGAGATAAATCAGCTTGGAGACCATACTAACTTTATATGGACTCGGGCTCATGTCTTAAAGCAGAGCGAGGGCATGATGGCAGCTCGAATCAGGTGTGGGGCTTACAATCCAAGTGTTTGAACTCACGAGGGCAAACTATTTAATTTTTTCACTTTATTTTTACAATTTAGATATATTAGTCACATTTTTTAAAATTTGTAAATTTTAATCTGTTGTAATTTTGTTAAATATTTAAAATAAAAATATATCAAAAAAATTTAACTTAAAATGATTAAAATATTCATAAATGTAACAATAAATTAAATAAATTTAAAATAAAATTATCAATATATTTAATTTGTAAAAATAAAATATTAACGTATCCACTTTTTTTGGGCAAAGTATGCCTCTAGATGTATTACTCAATGTATTTTATTATCATTTGTTTGGAAGGAAAATAAATATGAAGAAGTACTGCTCACTGTAGTTTCACCAGAGGTCTGGTGATCATCACAAGCGCTTATACAGATAGCTAAACCACCAATTGTTCCTTTGTAAGCAGATGGACGTCGATGATCTTGCCATGCATAATAACCTTCCCTGCTTGACAAAAAAGTGTGAGGCTTTTTTGAAAAAAAAAATCAAAGACTTGGGATTTTCTCAACATAATAAGTATGCCAATAATACCAAAAAAGATGTGAATTTGGCATAGTTTGATAAAAAAAAGTACTTGTTCATTCTGCAAAGAAATGGTAGATCAAGTGCTGTTGCACTGTAACAAGTATCAAGGATGGCATGAAGAGTAACACCTCGAGGCAGTGGCCTAACAATAGTAGCATTAATTTCATCATCAACAATCATACCCTCTTCCTCATAATCAAGAGGGCACAATGTTTCATCGTAGCCATCAATCTCGTCCATGTCTTTGTCACGTCGCCTCGAGCCATGGCCAGAGAAGTGGAATACTAATGAATCACCGGGTTGGCAGCCTTGGACCAACCACTTAAATGCCTTTCTCATGTTATGTTTTGTTGGGATTCTCGTGGGGTCATTCTCATACTCTGCACACAATCAGCTTGTGTTATACAATTAATTTAAGGGAGAGGGTAGTAGAAATCTCAAAAACTTTAAAATTAGTATTATTTAATCCCTAAGACTATAAAACATGTTTGAGAAAAAAATCATAATTAAATATAAATTATATTATTTTAATATTTTTTATATTAAGCTAATAAAACACAAGCAAAAATAAAATTTAATATAAAATTATTTTAAAAAAATCAACAAGTAATATAATATAAAATTTTAAAAAATATATTTAAAAATTTTATATTATTGTTAACTATAATGAAGTTTTAATTGTATCTTAATCTATTGATAAAATAAATAATATTTTAATAAAAAAATATTAAAATAATATATTTGTTATTAATTTATCTCTTTTTTAATCTAATAGATTAAAAACATATTAACTATTAGTTTGAGAGATTAAGCTTACTTTTTTCTCTTAATTTTTAAAGATTTTATTTATTTTTCTTAAAATATACTTCTCATAAGTTATATTTCTTTAAATTTCTATAAAATATTAAGTATTTTAAAAAAAAAATTACATTATTTTTAAATTTCATTAACATCAAGTAACACATGCATCATCACAAACTCTAAAAATAATAAATAATTTATATAATTTACATCTATTCTTAACAAAAGCTAACTCAAAATTTAGATAATTTAATCTTATACACGAGTCTACCACTAACCTTATATAAGCTCAGCTTAAATAAACAGGGTATCTCTCAGACCTCTAGACAAAACTAAATAATCAAAGCTAAATAACACATTAAAATTGATATAAAACAGAACTAGATAAGCAGACAATAAACACGATAAAGCCCTTATTAGTTATGACTCATACCTGTGAGCATAAGAATGGAGTCACGTGGAAACCCCATATTCTCAATAAGAAAGCGTCTCATAGATCTAACATCATTAACACTTCCATTGATGCTATTATTGTTTCCAATATAACTCACTCCACAAAGCAGAGCTCGCTTTTTTCCATACACAGAAGGTAGAATTAACGGCGGTGCTGGATAGTAGCTATAGCGCTGTCTCCCTGCCCCTGGCACTGTATAGTTGATGAGGCGAAATCGGTTGATGCCTTGGCACGAAGGGCAATGAACAGTTTGTGCATCAGTCTGCACCAGAAGTTGAACACCACACCAACTGCAGTTTTCTCTTCTACCTGACATTTTTTTTTGGGAGATATATATGTGTTATGCTCTCTAATCAAAGGGTGGATTATATATATAGCTCTTAAGCTCAACAATGGAGGGTTACGTATGAAGAATTTATTGGGATAATGGTTAGTTAACAAGTGGAACCAAGAGATCATTTTTCCAAAGATATTCTATCAATTTGGGCATATATATATATATATATATATATATTTCACATCTAAGGTGAGTGAAAGAGAACCTGATTCTTTTGATTTGATAATATATATATTGTGTTCATACGGCCGTAGCTATGTTAGATTGATTCTGGTGCATAAATTTTTAAATAAACATTAGATATATAATAGTGTTATAAATTATCACGAATACAAATTTGAATCCAATTTAATTAAATAACGTAAAATAATAAATATTGAAAAAATAAATAAGATATCTTATTAATATCATTTTATTAGCATTTTATTTTTTAAAATTAAGATAAAATAAAATAAATTTTAAAAATTAATAAATTATATAATAAATATCATTAAACTTTTACCAACTTTTGAAGATTAAATCACTTATCATGATTGTTGTGTCAACTTTTGTAGATTTTCACCAATTTAGATGGAAAGTAGCCACGTCCGTACTTTTAAGGGTTAATGTAACTTAGCTTCACAGAGCTAGCAACTCATGCAGCCAATCTGATAGGTGTATCATCTAGTTTACTGTAAACCCAATATGTTAGGTTTTATATTATGATATTTACCTAAATAGGTTAAGATCACTGTTAACATCATTGCTTGCAGCACCCAAGATTAGCAGAAACTAGAAATTAAAATCTTAATTAAAGTCCTAAATTGTTACAGTTTTTAATCTATAACCTTTTTTTTCTTTTTCATTGAAAAGTAGGTATCTTTAAGAAAAAAGATAGACTATAACTCCGGATCTCACCATCTTCTTACTCTTATTTCTATTTAGCTTTCTTTCTAGGTACTTTTAAATTTGAAATATTATCATTTACTTATTTTTATTTTTATTTGTAAAATTTAAGTTATATATTATTAATCTATGATTAAATATTGTTTTTTATTAATAACTTCAAATTCATCACATCTATTAGATAAATAAAATAGATAATTATAATTTAAAAACAAGTATAGAAAAAACAATCATCATTGTTAAATTTGTTAGTTATGTTTTATTGAACTCTTTTCTTAAAAAAAAGAAAGAAAAAAAACTTTATATCACATTTTTCAACCATCAAATTAATTTTATCATTAATTAGTTTTAAATAAAGTTACACCTAACTAATTTTCCACTAATAATACATGGTAATGGAATAAATGTATATTATATTGGATATATATAACTTTCTAATTTATAAATATTTTCATTTTGCAGGTAGACTAAATTGCTTAAAAGAAATTCGTGTTTTCTGTTTCTATAATTTTGTAAAAGTGTTTTTAACAATAAAAAATTGCTTCACGATTAAACAGTAAGAAAAAATAGAATCACTTATAAGGTTCAAAAAATATATTTTGTGTTTGTGCTATATGTATTGTACCTCTTCCTAAAACTATTTTTTTAAAAAAAATTACTTATTTCAAATTATTTTTAACATAATTATAAGCAATAGATTTACAGACCCTAATACTCATTTATCTCATTAAAAAAATAAAAAATATATGTTCGAAATATATTACCAGACAAAAATAAATTTAACATCATAGATATAAATTAAAATAGTGAAATTTGTAGAATTGATATAAAGTAATCAAAGCTATAAATTAATACGAAAATGCAAAAGAAATAAAAAAAAATATTAAACGAGAATCAAGGCCCGTGTTATAGGGTATTTTTAAAATAATTTATTTTCCTCATTTGGTTACGTGAGATCAAGAAGGAAATAACTCACGTAATATAATGATCAATTAACAATAGTTGAATATTATCAAATATTATTTTAATTAATTATTTTGTATAAGTAATCTAGTAAATAAATTTAATCTAAAAAATATCAAATTAAATTAATATATAATTAATTAAAATTAAAAGAATTTCAATATTCGATAAAATAAAATATAAAAAAAGTAACCATAATTTAATATTATAAAATTATTTTCGTCATAACAAACAAAATATTAACTAAAAAATTATAATGATTTGTGCGAGCCTTACAAAAACTAAAAAAAGATTTGGAAGACTTACACCAATAAAAAAAAAGCTATATATAAGGAGATATATGTAAGATATTATAATGTCTCTTTCTTTCTCTTAGTTTCAACGTTATTTTTGTTATTATCAGAGCCCAAAATCTCCTGAAAAGATCCTGCTAATTCACTAAAGCTTTTATTTGCAGGTTCATTTGAGAAACAGTTCATTTCAAACGTTGGCTGAACAAACACGCTTTTAAAGCCTTGGATCCAGTCTTTAATGAAACTAAATTCTTTGCAGAGTGTTTTTATTTCAGCCATTTCATTTTGAATGAGAGACGTTACGATATTGTTTGAGTTTGGGGAATATAAGGGGGTGTTTACATTCAAATGAAAAAAGTAAATAATTAATAAGTTATATTGATTTTTTTAAAATGTCCTTTAATTATTACATTTAAATTATAAATGATAAATTAATATTAACAATGGAGCCACTTTAATTATTACATTTAAATTATAAATGATAAATTAATATTAACAATGGAGCCACTAAAAGCTCCTTTAAATTATTATTGATTCATAAATTATACAACCCTAAAAGTTTTCTTTGGATTGATATGTTGCTAGATGTTGAATTTGAATTTAATTTTATCTCAAAATCAAGTTATGAAATGAAAAATTGTCCTCATTTATATGCATAGTAGATGTTTAATACTCAATCGATATGAGACTTTAACATTCCTCCTCACATCGATTTTCGATCGAAGATATGAAATTTCTCTCTCTTACACCAACGGAGAGTCTATCCCTTACAACCGACCAAGTACCAACCAAGAAATCAAACTCTGATACCATGTTGAATTTGGACTTACTCCATCTCAAAACACAGGTTATGAGATGGAAGATTGTCCACGTTTATATGTGTAGCAACGTCGTCTCTCTAAATTGATGTGAGACTTTTAACACTCTCCCTCATATCAATTTCTAATCGAGGATATGGAGCGCATCCTCCTTGACGCAAAATTCATCCCCTACAACCGATCAAATATAAACCGAGGCATCAAGCTCTAATATCATGTTAAATTTGGATTTAATTTCATCTTAAAACACAAGTTATAAGCCTATTTATATTTATATGCATAACGAACACCTAACACCAACCGACGTGCGGCTTTGACACTAGATACGTCGGATAAGATTGAAATGCTGGTGAATTTTGTCTGACTCTGTTTTCTAGCATTTTGCTGTTGATTCTTGTACTTGTTTACGTTTTGGATCCAAAAGGTCCCTTACCCTGTTATTTAGTGTTCTGTTCTGTGCTTGATAGTTGTTGCAGGAACCTATTCGTCACTATAAATTCATGCTGCATGATTACAAAGTTTTCTTGTCCCCTTTAAATGGTTACAGGTGGAACTTTCTAAAGACTCCTTATGATATCTTACCTTGATGATCAGATATTTGTAGGTTTTTCTACGCAAGTATTGATTCCATCAAATTGATATTTATAATCAATTATTTTTCTATGAAAATAAGTAAATAAAAGGAACTGCATAATCTTTTTAATGGGTTTAAAAGTTTTACCAATCAAATCATGCTTTGAACCGAATGCCTACTTCCTGCTTTGCTTTTGTCACATTATACTTGGTCCAGATAAAATCTTGAAACAGATTTAACATTTGAGACCAAAGTAAACTTTTGTCCTGTTTATATGATTTAATGATATTTATTTTTATTCTTTTTGATTTGATTGGAATTAATGGTATTTTGAAAGCGCATAAATAAAATAAATTTAATAAAATAAAATAATAACATCAGTAATTTAATGTGATTTAATCTTTAATTTTGGTTATTTACGAGAAAAATTTAAAAAATATTTTTTTCGTTAATAAAATTAATAGGTATAAAATAAAAATTAATACAATAAATTTAGATAAACTCAAAATAATGTTACACGAGTGTTTTCCAAATTTACTATTTTATCACTCTTTTTTTAAAAAAATGTCTCAATATTTTTTTAAAATATTCTTTCACTCTCTTACACACATAATATTATTTTTCTTCAAAGAAAATTGTTCATTTGTATTTACTTTGTTTCTCTTCTTTTGATGTGTTGATGTGTCTCTAAGGCAAAAAAAAAATACCTATTTATAGGCCAAATTATATATCCCTTATGTGGTTAAAAATTGGACACATAATTAATTAAATTTTAGTCATAAAAAATATTTATCTCTCTAAGGCAAAAAAATTACATATTTATAATCAAAATTGCATATTGTTTATATGGTTAGAAATTTGTCACATAATTATCCAAATTTTAATCATAAAAAATATTTGATACATTTATCAAATATGGTTACACTTAATTTTATTTTATCAAATATAATTACACCTAACATTTTTATTTTATTCCTCTTTCATGTAGGAGGGACCTATAAATAAGATTGTGAATTAATTTTCTTCTCCACATTCTTACTTTTGATTGTGTTATAAACATGAAATTGAATAGAAAAAATTCATAAAAGACATGAAATTATTATTCTACCATCTTATTTAAGAATTATTATTACACTTTCCATCTCATTGTATAAAAATATATTATTTAAATTTTACCCTCAAATTTTAAACCCTAATCTCAAAACTTTCGAACCTTTAAAACCTAAATTCCATAAATCTTCAAATCTTAAATTCTAAAATCATAAATTTTTTTAGAACTTTTATTATCTGATATTTGATATTGATATGGTGGATCAACAATATGAATTAACTAGTGTATATTAATACTTGTGTGTTATTTCGTAAATAATATGAAAGAAAAAAATTATAAAAAATATTTTTTTTTGTTTTTAAATTTTTTATAAGATTAAATAATATTTAAGTAATAATTATTTAAAAATAATAATTTTTTATAATATATTATGTGTGATGGAAAAAATAACAATTAAATAATATTATTTAAATTTTATTTAATATCGAGATATTAAGGTAATATACAATATTTTATATTTTATTTTAATTACAAATTAAATACTATAATATTAATTTATTTTTTGATTTTATTAATCAAACCAAAAATATAATAGTAATAATTTTTTTTTTACTTTTTAAATCAGCGAATGGAATTTTATTCCTAATTAAATTTGCTTTTGTCATCAGTCATTCAACTTCCCCTGATTCCCCTTCTCCTCTTTTTTTTCCCCGGCCTTTTATTGCTCCATTGTGTTCCAGTAAAGGGACTTTTTCCTGTGGGTGGAAATTAGCCATAACTCTTTTCAACTACAAACATAAAGATACTCTATGCCTATTGTTATAATTTATAAACCTTAAATTATAATTAGTCGTGCAAGTTGTACCCTAACCAATGGAAGCTGAGAACTCTTTTGGAATTTTTTAATTATTCATATATATATATATATATATATATATATATATATTATATAAGAAGATGATACATTGTACCTGAAACAAATTGTTTTTACATTGTAGCAGCCTTGACCATGTGGTTTAGTGACTATAGTAAGAATACTTCATAAAAAGTCAATACCTACTTGCTCTTTTTAGCTAATAGTCTCGGATTCATTATTTGATTGAAAAGGTTCCAAATTTGTATTCTGTGCCTGGATAATTTGGTTGACTTCGTATTCACATTTTATTAAGGACGGATACGTAAATCAAATTCTTTTATGAACTAATGAATAGTAGTTGGGCATAATAAAAAAATCTGATTCCACCTGCCATTTTTAAGGAAAAAAATGACTTCACTAACTTTATTTTTACAAAATTGATACAATGGTTACTTTATTTTGTTATCAATTAAACGAAGATCAGTTTCAATTTTAATTGTATAAATATATAATAGAATGATCGTAAAATAATAAATAGTAAGAAAATAAATTGAACACAATGATTTAAGTAATTCAACTTTTCAATGTAAAAATTCTATTACACTGACGACGACACATTAAGAAAAAATTCACTAATAATCAATTCAAGATACAAAAATAATATTTAAAAACTTCATAAATTATACCAAAGTTCAAATATAATCACCAAATATTCTCCTCTAATTTAATGATAATATATAATATATAATAATATAAATTAATAAATTTGTTATTAAATCAAATATTATCGTACAAATATCAATAATTAGTTAGATTCTACAATTTCCTCAATTTCATGCAGCTTCTGATTTAATTTTCGAGACATGGTGCAAATAAAAACAGAGACTCAAGGCTACAAACTGCTGGGAAAAATTCAGAGAATGATTGAGCAGGCAAATATTGAAAACGCTAAAAAGAAAAGCGTAAGTTGGAACAAATCAGTTTCTGCTATTTCTTCTTTATTCTCTCTGTTAGGAACTGTCACAACTTTTCTTATTATCCCAGCTCTCAAATTCTTCTCCAACGACTACCTCACTTAACGCAGAGTACTAATATATATATATATATAAGAAGAAAATGCAAGGGTTTCTAATGAGATATATGTGGTTTGGGCGGAGGAGGTTTTGAGCCATAATTAACATATTTTAAACTGGTGTATTTTATTTATCTTATTATTACATTTGTAAATATTTTAATTCTTTTAGGTCAATTTTGATAATTTTAATAATTTTTTTTCACTTTCTTTTACCTTTTCAAGATATTATTATTTTTTAAATATGTACCACACTTTTGTAGTAATGTTCAATTCAATTTAATTTAAATTTTTACACCAAATAAATGAATCTAAAAAAACAAAATTGAAAATAAATGGTTAAAGTGTCTAAAGTACACAAATTTTAAAAAAAGTGACTAATTGTATCTAATTTGTAAAAATAAAATGACCAAATTGTTATGATAGCTTTCTTTCTAACTTATCAATTGGAATATGAATATAGTGTAAGTTCCTCCTACATTGAAGAGGAAGAAAATAAAAATGTTAGGTGTAACCACAAATGTTAGGTACAACTATAAATGGTAGGTGCAATCACAATTGGTAGATGCAACCATAAATGGTAGGTATAACTACATTTGACAAATTCATCTAATATTGATAGGCAATTTTGCCTATAAATATGCAATGTCTTTGCCTTAAAGATACATCAACACATCAAACAAGAAGAGAAGCAAAACAAAACTAAAGAAACAATTTCTTTTGAAGAAAAATAGTGTTGTGTATAAGAAAGTGAGAAAAAATATCTTAGAAAAATATTGGGATATTTTTCTAAAAGGGGAGTATCAAAATAGTGAGTTTGAAAAACACTTGTGTGACACTATTTTAGGTTTATCTCATTTTGTTATATTGTCTCTCACTTTGTACCCAATAATTTTATTAGTAGAAGAAATATTTTTCGGAGTTTGTCCCATAGACTTAGCCTAAATTAAAGGGTGAACCACGTTAAATTTTCGATATCATTATTCTACTCTATTGAATTCATTTTATTTTTACCCGTTGTGCCCAACAATTGGTATCAGAGTTGGTCTAGTAAAATTCTTAATATGTTCTGTGGTTGCAGCATAGACTGATTCAGGGTGTATTTATTTGTAAAAAAAGAAACACAACGAAAAAAAATGTCAAGCCAGAAGGTAGATATTGAGAAATTTAATGACAATAATAATTTCTCTTTATGGCAAAGGAGGATGAAGGATATTCTCATCCAATAGAAAGTTCATAAGGTATCACCGAGGAACAATGGGAGGAATAAATGAGATTGCAGCTAGTACAATCTGTTTAAATCTCTTAGACAATGTCTTGAAAAATATTGAATCAAAAAATTGCAAGACTGCTAAAGAAACATGAGAGACTCTAAAAAACGTGTACATGTCAAAGAACCTTATCAATAAATTTTATTTGTGGAAGGAGCTATATCAGATGAGGAATGAAGATAATGTGAGCATGATACAACATGTTAGTGATTTCAACATCAAGTTTTCTCAATTAACAAGATTTAATGTGAGTTTCGACGATGAAGAGAAAATTGTGATGTTGTTGGCATCACTACCCTCATCATATAATCATATCACAACAACTCTGACTTTTCCAAAAGACAAGATGGAGTTTGAAGTTGTTGTAGAAGCCTTGTTCTCATGAGAAACAAAACAAGGAAAGAGATTCAAAAGCACAAGCCCTTATCACAGAGTCTAGAGGAAGGAGACTATACAAAGAACAAAAACCCAGAAGCAAGAGCGGAGGAAAATTAAACAAATTTACCAATGTTGAATGCCATCAATGCAAGAGGAAGGGTCACATTAAGAAATTTTGTCGGGTGTTGAAGAAGGAACAAGAAACGAACAAAGGCAAAGAATGAAGAAAGACGATAATAATAATGATGAGTAAACAAATACCATAGACGAGTTCAATATCGTTTATGATGAATATTTTGTCAATCTTGCATCACACGAGACCAGCTGGGTGATTGATAGTGGTGCTACAGTTCACGCTACATCGCGTAGAGAATTTTTCTCATCATACATGATGAGTGCTCAAAAAGCAAAAAAATTATCATGATTTTATGCACATTAATTGATTAAAAATATATCTATTTATATGATTTTATCATATATTTATATAAATTTGTCTTTTTCGAAATCACAGGTATTTTTATTGTTTTTCAGGTATTTTTGCTTAAAAACGTAACTTAAAGACTCAAAGAGGAATACTGGAGGCAATACATCACAAATAAATGAGGAAAAATCAACAAATATGGAAAAATTAGACAAAATGGGTCCAAAATGTCAAAAATGTCAAAAAGGAGGAAATCGCGCCGCTGCGCCACCTAGCTGCCCAGCCGCGCCGCACAGGACGCCCATCCCGTGCACGCCTGCGCCCAGTCTTGCACGCCTTGCTCCTGTCCCGCACACGCTGCACTTCCTTTCCGCGCACCCCTGCTACTGTCTGTGCGCGCCGCTGCCCATCTGCGCCCCATTTCGCGCGCGCCACCTACCTGTTGACGTCAGCTGATGTCATTTTCACCTACTACGCATTTCCTCCTTTTTTATCATTTTTCACCCACTTTTTATTCCTTTCCTCACCTATAAATACCTCAATTCTCTTCACTTCATACCACACCTCAAAACACATTTTTCTCCTCTTTCTTTCTCTCAATTTCTTAGTTTTTAGTTTTTTTAGTTTTTAAGTTCTTCTCTTTTTGAGAAGAACTAGCTATGTTTTTGTAATTTATTTGTTTTTCGATTCAATAAATGAGAGTGCAAATTCTGCTTAGAGGTTTTCCAGCAATGGCAATAACATCGAAGTTTTGTAAGGATTTTATTTTCTTTACAGTTATTTTTTATGCTTTATTCTTACATGTTATATTTAATTTGTCTGTGATTAAATTTAACTTTGCTGGCTGTTTGTAAACATGATATAATAATAACATTGTTATGCTTGCGGAATATTAAATAGGTAAAAATCTCTAAAATGAATTGATGTTATTTTTATTCAAGATTTTATATTAAGAATGTTAGAGAGAAATATATTATTTTTCATTACAAACTTAAATATGAAAATTAGATTTTAAGGTTTAGTTATCCGGTCTGATTTAGAGTAGTGTTCTTTTATTTGTTGGTACAATCGCCCGGTAGTTAGAGTGAAGCTCTATTTCAAAAGTTTTTATAAGAATTATTACCTGAAAATGTATTGACAACATGTTTTCAGTAGTGGTTTTAAAACTTGAAAGTTAGTACTCAGATAATTAAAATCTTAGGAAGTGCAGCGCGCGCGGGATGGGCGTGCTGTGCGGCGCGACGGCGCGATTTCATCCTTTTTGACATTTTTGACCTTTTTGACCCATTTTGTCCAATTTTCTCATATTTGTTGACTTTTTCTCATTTATTTTTGAATATATTTGTGATGTATTGCCTCCAGTATTCCTCTTTGAGTCTTTAAGTTACGTTTTTAAGCGAAAATACCTGAAAAACAATAAAAATACCCGTGATTCTGAAAAGACAAATTTATATAAATATATGATAAAATCATATAAATAGATATATTTTTAATCAATTAATGTGCATAAAATCATGGTAATTTTTGTGCTTTTTCAGCACTCATCAATACACACCTAAAATTTTTGGTGTTGTTAGAATGGGAAATGAAGGCTTGTCAAAGGCTGTAGGCAAAGGAGATATTTGCTTGGAAATAGAGAACATAACTAGACTATTTCTGAAGGATGTCAAGAATATTACATGTATGTGCCTGAATTTGATTTATGTGCGCAAACTTGCAAATGAAGGATATTGTAGCTCCTTCATTTATGACAAATAGAAACTTACAAAAGGCTCCTTAGTAGTGGCTAGAGGTGATAAGCATACAACTCTGTATATAATGTAAGTGAAGCTCTCCACTGACATAGTAAATTCCATAGAGAAAGACAGTGCAATTGAGTTATGGCATAAGAGACTCAATCACATGGGTGAAAAAGGTTTGACAAGTCTAGTTAACAAGAAGATACTACCCGGAATGGATGAAGTACATTTGGATAAATGTGTTCATTGTCTAGCAGGAAAGCAAAATAGAATTGCTTTCAAGAGTTTCCCTCCTTCCAGAATGAATAATATTTTAGATCTGATTCATTCAGATTTGTATGGACCAATGCCATAGTCACTTGGTGGTGCTCAATACTTTGTGACTTTCATTGATGATCATTCAAGGAAGACGTAGGTATATCTTCTAAAGACAAAGGATCAGGTGCTAGATGTCTTCAAAGAATTTCATGTATCAGTTGAGAGACAGACTTGAAAGAAGCTAAAATACATCCGGATAGACAATGGTGGAGAATACACATAACCTTTCCATGCTTATTGTAAAAAGCATGGTATTCAGCATCAGATGACACCTCCAAAGACACCACAGTTGAATGACTTAGCTAAGAGGATGAACAGAACTTTGATGGAGAGAGTTAGATGTCTACTCTCATATGCAAAGTTGCCTAAAACTTTCTAGGGTGAAACCATACTTACAATTGCACATGTGTTGAATATTTCACCTTGTACTCCTCTCAAAATGGATGTTCCAGATAAAGTGTGGTCAGAAAAGGATGTTTCCTATGATCATCTACGAGTGTTTGGCTACAAAGCATTTGTTCATATCCCTAAGGATGAGAGATCCAAACTTGATGCCAAAACAAGACAGTATATTTTTATTGGCTATGGTCAAGATCAATTTGGCTATAGATTTTACGATCCGGTTGTAAAGAAACTTGTCAAGAGCCGTGATGTTGTATTTGTTGAAGATGATACTATTGAAGATATTATCAAAATGAAGAAAGATGTTCCAAATTCCAATGGTGATTCATCAGATTTGGAATTAATTCCTCCAACATTAGTGCCAAGACAAGTTGGAGATAAAGACCAGGTTTATCCACGTGACGAAAATGATGCTCCCATAGAAGTTGGTTCTGAAGATGAAGGAAATGATGGTGTTCATTATCCAGTACCAAAATCTACGGTTTCTCCTATTCCACTAAGAAGAAGTGATAGAGTGAGACAACCCTCTACCTTATATCCTCCAGATAAGTATGTAACTTTCACTGATAGGGGAGAACTTGAAAGTTATGAAGAGGCCATGGATGACGAATCCAAACAAAAATGGATTGAAGCCATGCAAGATGAGATGAAGTCCTTGCATAAGAACAAAACCTTTGAGATGATACAGTTGCCCAAAGGGAAGAAGGTCTTGAAAAATAAATGGGTGTTCAGGGTGAAGCATGAAGGACACAGTTCCAGTCCGTGATACAAAGCCAGACTAGTTGTCAAAGGATTCATCCAAAGAAAAGGTGTTGACTTTGACGAGATTTTCTCTCTAGCTGTGAAAATGACATCCATCAGTACTATGCTAGGGTTAGTAACAAGTCTTGACTTGGAGGTTGAGCAAATGGATGTCAAAACTGTCTTCTTACATGGTGACTTGGAAGAAGAGATATACATGGAGTAGCCAGAGGGTTTTCATCAAAAAGGGAAAGAAAATTATGTCTGCAAATTGAAGAAAAGTTTTTATGGATTAAAACAGACACTAAGACAATGGTACAAAAAATTTGAGTCTGTTATGGGGGAGCAAGGCTACAAAAAGACTACTTCAGACCATTGTGTTTTTGTGCATAAATTTTATGATGATGATTTCATTATTCTTTTACTCTATGTGGATGATATGTTGATTGTTGGCCAGAATATTTCCAGAATCAACGACTTGAAAACATAGTTGAGTAAGTCTTTTGCCATGAAAGACTTAGGGCCAGAAAAGTAGATTCTTGGCATGAGTATTATTACAAACAGAGGCGCCAAGAAATTATGGTTTTCACAGAAGAAGTACATTGAGAAAGTACTTCAAAGATTTCATATGGGTAAAGCTAAAGCGATTAGTTGTCCTCTTGCTAATCATTTTAAGCTAAGTTCTAAGAAGATCCCTTCTACAAACAAAGAGAAGGAAGAGATGGAAGAGGTTCCATATGTTTCAGTAGTTGGAAGTCTAATGTATGTCATGGTTTATACACGACCATATATCACTCATGTAGTTGGAATTGTGAGTAGATTCCTTTCAAATCCTCGAAAGGAACATTGTGCTACAGTGAAATGGATTTTTAAGTATCTTCGAGGTTCTTCCAAAATATGTCTATGTTTTGGAAATGACAAACCTATGTTAGTTGGATACACAGATGTAGATATGGTTGGTGATGTGGATTCTAGAAAATCCACTTCAGGTTACCTGATTACATTTGCAGGGGGAGTTGTGTCATGGCAATCAAAGTTACAAAATGTGTTGTACTGTCCACTACCGAAGCAGAGTTTATAGCAGCAACGGAAGCATGTAAAGAGTTACTATGGATGAAAAAGTTTTTGAAAGAACTTGGGTTGCAACAAGACAGTTACCAATTATTTTGTGATAGTCAGAGTGTTATCCATCTTGAAAAGAATGTCTCTTTTTATTCGAGATTAAAACATATTGATGTGAGATATCACTAGATTAAGGATGTAATGGAGAAGAAGCTATTACAGCTTGAGAAGATCCATACAGAAGAAAATGGATCAAACATGTTAACCAAAATTCTCCCAAGATAAAATTTTGAATACTGTCGTTTAACTACTGGATTGGTGGAACACTCTATGTAGTCGGGAGGGGAAGATTTGTAAGTCCGTCCTACATTGAAGATTTGTAAGGTGCAACCATAAATGATAGGTACAATCACAATTGATAGGTGCAACCATAAATGGTAGGTGCAATTACATTTGACAAATGCATCTAACATTGATAGGCAATTTTGCCTATAAATAGTCAATGTCTTTACCTTAGAGATACATCAACACACCAAACAAGAAGAGAAACAAAGCAAAACCAAAAAAACAATTTCCTTTGAAGAAAAGTAGTATTATGTGTAAGAAAGTGAGAAAAAATATCTTAGAAAAATATTAGGATATTTTTCTAAAAGGGGAGTAACAAAATATTGAGTTTGGGAAACACTTGTGTGACATTATTTTGGGTTTATCTCAATTTGTTATATTGACTCTCACTTTGTATCCATTAATTTTATTAATGAAAGAAATATTTTTTGGAGTTTGTCCCTTGTATTTAGCCCAAATTAAAGAATAAATTACGTTAAATTTTCAGTATCATTATTTTACTCTGTTAAATTCATTTTATTTTCACTTGTTATTCCAAACACATAATTCATATCTACGTGGAATTTGCAACTTCTAAACTGATGGTTATCAGTTTGTGTTGGAGAGGAATGCTTCTCTTATGAAATTTAATTTTATGTTGAAAGAAGTTCAGGCAAATAGGGTAGAAAATAGTTGCTGTTGCATTGCCAAAATATTTGCATAGGATTTCAGCATCTCAGGCTCTAATAGTTTGCTTTGGTTTTGTCTTTTGACCCAGATAATAAGAGACATTGCCGGAGTTACTGAGATTCTTACAAGGTTGGATTCACCTTCTTCTCCTCTGGAAGAGTCAATGACGGAATATGAAAGCTAAGACTTTTCAGACAGAACACAGATTCTCACCCTCTCTCCTCAGAAAGCTCAATTGTTTTTCTCCATTTCCCTGACCTCCTATTATTTTGAATGTTTTTTCAGTAAGGAACATTTATTTTGTAGCTCATATTTCATTGAGACTTTATATCTGTAATTCAACCAATCCGACCAAAGTTGGAAGTGATGAATGTGGTCCATGGATCCTTAAAAGCTGATCTTTATCAAGAAGCAAGTAGTACCATGACGTACTTTATTATATATTGTGGTCATATTTGACTGTGCATTAGCCGCCTAATATGCAATTTGTATTATTTAGCTTCTTCGATGAATTTGCAGTGTGTTATTGGATAAGATCAGGACAAAAAAAACAAAGTCGAGGTATGCCAAGTGCGAAAGCCATTGACCAAGATTGCTATACAGGTTGACTAAATGTGCCATAGTTGTCATGCTGATTGAAGGCTCAGCCACCTCATCTCAAGCTTGGCTTTTACTTAACCAGAGAACCGTATTTACTTAATGTATTTTGAACTTTGTTTCTTATTGTTTCTTATTGTGTGCTTGTTTTTTGGGTTTGGAAGTATATAATTTTTATTATGTGATGAATAGGACCCTCTACCTTTTAGGTTTTATATTTATGATTTTTATTTCTGTATGTATTTGTGTCACAAATTTGATTGAATTAAGGATTTTACGTTATTTATCTATGTTATTTTTTAAACTTAAACTTAAAAGACGATCTCATTTATTGTTATAGACTTTCATCAATTGACATATAAACATGTACATATTTTATATTAGAATGATTTACATTTTAAAACTAATTTTAAATAAAAAAATGTATTTATCTTTATAATTTTTTTCAATGAAACGTAAACAAACATATAAACGAGTTAATATTTTTTTTATTAGAATAATTCACGTTTTAAAATCATATTTTTATTGAAAAATTATACGATTATTGTTATTATTTTTATAAATTTCATCAGATTTTTGAAATCTATATAGATTAGTTTTTTTTCTTTTTTTAACGAAAAAGATGCGTGAATATTAGTTGTAACTTTAAAGAAATTTTATATTGTACCATAATCGTTGACACTAGGCCTGGGATACAAACTTCTTTCACAGTTCTAATTGTATAAAAGAGACAAATATATGTGAATATATATCTATATATCTATCAAATTCATTTTTCTTATAGTTTTTATGCCATCAATACCTGTCATTACAAAAGTCATAGTTTTGTTTTTGTCTATAAGTGTAGGCGTTTGGTGACTTCATGAGTACGATTGTGTAATATTTTTGTATATAATATTTCAATAACATTAATTATAAAATGAATAAAAGTTAAACTGCTAATTATAAGTAAAATAAACAAATTATTTTATCAACTACTAGATCCCACGTTTAGGAATTAGTTGGTTGTCTTAAAATTTTCGGTTTTAGATGTCTGTGTTATTTGATAACATGTCAAGTTGGAGACAACTTACGTAATAATACATATTATTAAAATGAAAATTGCACAACATTGAAAGAAGTGAAAAATGAGAAGATAAAAATACTGAATTACATCCATGAAATACAAAAATTAAATACAAGTAAACGTGTGCATGTATTAAACTAAAATATTAATTTAATTTACAGTAAAGTAGATCAAAATCGAGTTTCAAACTCGAAAAACTAAAAAAATACAAATTACAAGTTCGAAAACACCATATCCTGGTCTACCTAAACAAAATAGAGCCGATTTGCATCAAGTTGAGACTCATCTCTTTCTCAAATTACATGCTCAAATCACACAAAAAAAATTATAACAGAAGAAATTAATTAAACCCTGTAGCTAAACATAATTAAGATTAATAAACCCTTTAAAGATCTCAAGTAATTAACTACAATTTGACAAATCACTCACATTGAATTAATTTTCCTTTTTTTATTATCATATAAAATTCCTCTGTTTTTCTGGGCAAAGCTGAGCTCCTAATTCATACCCATATTGCATATGAGAAACATCAAAAGGTAACGAAGGAAATTGATCACCACCAAGCTCATGAATTAACCCTTCTAAATCTGTAAACCACATTCCTTTTTCTTCCTTAATTTGCTCTCTTGTATCCATAGCTTTAAACCCAGCTTTAAAATCTATTTTCTTGGTCACGGTCATCTTTTTCTTATCAGAAAATACAATATTGCCTTTGGGTTCTTCTGAATTGTAATTTTTTGGACTTCTTGTATTTTTGTTGGAGGCTAATAGTTTCTCTGTGTGTTGTTTTCCAGTGAGTCTTTGAACTAACTCTCTGAAATTAGCAACATCTGTCTTTATAATTTCAGGGGCAAATAGGTGAATTATACGAATTTTGGGCTTATTTGGTAATTTTGAAATTGTATGTGAATCTTTGTGAATGGCTAGTGATGATGGTGAAGATGAAAAGTGGCAAAAAGTGTGTTTCTTGGCCATGGTTATCTCCTTCATAATGAGATCAAAAGAAAATGGTATAGAATAGAAAGTTGGTGTGTGTTTGTTTGGAAGGAAAAAGGCGGAGATATATATGATTATATATGGTAAAGGAATTAGTAAAATATATACCACTTTTATTAATTAAAAAAAAAAGTCTGCTTTAGTTGGAGTAAGGGATTGGATCACAAAACATGGATGGAATAAAGTATTACTCAAATCACCCAATTTAGATTTTGTTTTAATTCCTTTATGCTTATTAAATAATTTATAATAATATTATTGATAAATATAATCAAATTTATAACTTTATTAAATAAAAAATAATAAAAATTATCTACTTAAAATTTATAATTATAAAAATAATATCTCTTATATCTAATTCAAATTTTTACTATTTAAAAAAGTGAGACATAATTTTATATTAAATTTTTTTAATTAATAAATTAAACTATGATTAATTAATCTTGTTAAATATTAAATATTATATAAATTATTTTTTATAATATTTTATTAAAAATATTATAATAGATTTAAATATATACTAATGTTTTTTTATATATTTAGAGAAATCAATTTGATTGTATTTACTTTGGAGCTAAGAATAACTTTTGTAACCATTTTTCTTTTATGAAGAATTTAATCATTTATTATTTTTGTTTCTTATTCAAGAGGGTTTTTTATCATTAGAACTCTTTACAACATATCATCCATTTTATTTAATTTATTTCAATAAATACATATTATATTATATTATGTGCATTACACTTAGATATCAATCTAGTATTATTATTTTTTTACCTAAATTTTAATCCAATGATATTTTAAGCATGTGTTTTATATTTTAATTTATTTTGTTTTTAGATTTGGGTATGGATCTTATAATTTTTGTTTATATATTTTTACAGTTCAAAATATAAAGATATCAAGACATAAATGATCAAGTTAGATTAAATATCTATCATTTTATCAATAAAAAAAATTATATACGTTCGAAGAGAGTCAAAGAATAAAACTTAAGTCATATTATAGATAATTTTATTAAATCTTATAATAATTTAATGTATATTTATTTTATAAATTTAACTATTTTTATATTTTTTTATTTAAATAAATGAAATATAATTTAAAAAAAATTGATCGAATTTAGATAATTGGTCCTTTTTAAATACTTTTAAGTTTTGACAAATTTTTGTTTTCTTAACCATTAGATTCTTTGAAATTGGTATAACAATTTTAAATTAAGAGAAGAGATACCCATGAAAATATCAGATAATAAACATACAATTAATTTAAATCACTAAAAAAAAAAGATAAATTATACAACTCATATAAAAGTTTTAAGTTGTTTATACTTAAAAGTGATTCATCTATCTTATCTTCAATATGCTACTTTATATGTTATTAATAATAGATAAATATATAAATAAAAAATCACATGTTATATAATAAATGTGAAAATCAATGTAAGAATAATATTATCGATAATTTGAAATAAACTGTTTGAGTTGAGTCACGGACTAAGTCGCTCTCTTTAAGATATTTTGTGACTCTGTTCAAACTTGTGCAAACAAATACAGTCCTATCGTCCCTAGGATAAAATAGCCTAGAATCTTTATTTTTTGTCTCAAAACTTCACTATACCAATAAAGACTAAAATTATTACATCTTTAAAGTTTATGTTGCTCAAAAAATTCAAAACAATTTAATATTTTTTTTTTTGAAAGCTTTTTTTGATTGATGTGATAAAAGTGAGAGTCAAAGCCCTCTATTTATAAGTTTGATGAAATGTGTGACCATTATGATAATAACGGTCATGTATAAGTGGAAAGAGTAACAAACATTTTATGAAAAGAAAAATAACTGATATTTTTTTGAGTAAAGAATAATAACAGTTATTTTTCTGAGTAAAATATAACAATTATTTTTTTAGTAGAAAAGTAATTTTAATAAAAAAATTCAAAAAAAATAAAATGTCATCACATGTACACGCGCACAGACGCAGCTCGATCAGTCGATCAGACGACGACACGTATGTGATATCACATTTGTCTACGTCATCTTCTCTTCCACAAAAAATGAGTAACTCTTGAATCTAAAATCAAATAACCAATCATTTTCTATTTATATATCTGTTAAGTGATGTCAAATAGTAATATGTAACAAGATACAAAATAACATCAATTGTTTTTATAAAAATTCACAATTTTCAACACTCATATACTACATATTAATAGTATATATAACGATATATCATAAATAACACTTACAAATTTCAATCTTAAAATTTTTGTTTATATTGCTTAGATTGATAAGCAAATTGAGACCAGATTAATTGGCAATAAGTAATATTTATAAGAATAAAAATAAAATAATTATACAGACTACAAAAAAAAAAAAAAAACTAGTTATGTAGGTCGATCCGGACTGTGCTATATCAGCAGCTAGCAAATTAACACAAACTGTTACGTTGAAGTTAAATATAAATTATTTTTTGTAATGACGCAAATAGTGGGAAACCATCTTTACAACTACGGCTACAGTTACCACCTTCCATATTTAATTAACTTTTTCCTCTTAATCTGATTGTTTGTGTTTTTTAAAACTAGGATCAGCTTCTTGTTTTTTTTAAAATATTAACAATCTATTTTTATATCTAATAAATATAATGATATAATTTTAACGCTTGAATATATATAATGGATAATGTTTGCCCAAGATCTAATCTGGCCTTAAGTGACATTCAACTACTTTTTATACAAATCCGCGGGGAATTAATATGCATCGAGCTGGAAATATCAAAATCATGCTTTCCATAAAGGACGGATCGTACAATATTATATTTTAAAAAAAAGTGTTTACCAACGACATTAAAAGTTTTTGAAAAAATAAATAAATTAAAAGTAGAAAGAAATTAAGATTAAAAAAATGTAAACATTGAAGTGTATGATTATATTTCACGAGAAAAAAAATAAAAATAAATAAACTCTTGTAAATCTATGATATTTATAAAAATCTAAATCAAATCTTAATTTTTTTTTATAAAATTGTAAAATAATAATTACTATTGTTATTAATTATTTTATAATTTCATTAATATTTTTTTATAAATTAAATAATAAATTAATAATTATTAAAATATTAATAATTATTAAAATTAAAATTATTAATCTTATATAGTGTTATTTATCTTAAGTGGCATAAATAATTATCAATTTTTTCTTTTAATTATCTTGAACCTTGTTTTATCAATTAAATAATATAAACTAATTAATTAATTATTAATAGTTAAAATATTAATAATTTTTCATAAAATATTATTTATCTTAAATAATATAAATATTTTTTCTTAATTTATTACCTTCCTTAAATTTTATTTTTATTAATTAAATAATAAATTCACACTTATAAATCACATGATTTTGACTAGTAATTTTAAGTGGGGTGATAATTTTCCTTCATGGAGCCTCACAGTCTCACCGCATACTTTTTCATGGTTTTGTTTAATTTTTTTTATATGTACGCTAATAATATATATTTTTAAATATAATAATTATATAATTTAACGTGTTTTTAGCGTATAATTATCTTAAAATGAAAAATAAGCTTTATTTGCCATACAATAAAATGAATCACTAATATATTAGTACTTGATTAATTATCTTGAAGAATAAACACAACCATGATACCAAGAGAGATCAATAAAAACTTCTGAAAGGTTGACGAAGATATTGGTTTATATAGATTTAAAGAGAGGTTGGCTATCTTGTATTTATTTAATTAACCACAATTATTGCATCTTTTTTATTTAATTAATATTAAATATGATTTATTTCAAAATGGATTGATATTATTAAAATTAAAATATTTGGGATTAAATCTTAAAATAAAAATATTAGGGAATCAAATTGTAATATCTATAAAAATTAGGGAATAAGTGTTAAGATAACAAAAGTTAGAAAATTAGAGTGTAAAATTTGTTAAAATGAAGAAACTAATTCTTAAGAAACATTAAGGGTTTAGTATTGAATCTATAAAAATTAAAAACATATTAGTATTGTTCATTTTTTTTTATAAATAAGTGAAAGTTCAACTTTAAATTTTTGCATGCTAGCAAAACTAAAATATATACCGGCAGTATCAATGGATTTACTTAAAATCTTTAAGATTTACTTCCATGCTAATGTCATTATAGCACAGTAACACCTTAATTTGTTTGTGAAAGGTGTTAATGCAAGATTAAAGATTTTGATATTGTTGAATATTATTTGAACTAAAAGATTTGTTTTCATATACGAGTTTCAGAAATTCAAGAATATATTTAATTATCTTAAGAATGTACTTGGTAGAAAAAAGATCACTACAGGAGGACACGACTGAAAGCAATGGTTTAATTTAAAATTGATTACTACTAAATATCATTAAAATTATAATTGATAAAAAAATTTCCTTAAAATTGTAGGATATCACTACACGAAAAAACAACATCTATGATAATAACACTAACAAAAAAAAATCTGTGGACACATTTAGAGACAAACATTGATATAAGTATTTGATGACGTGGATGAAAATTTTTTACAACTATAATATATGCTTTTATTCTCGTGATTTTAACCTCGATTATTTTTAAAACTGAGTTCATAAGATTTTGGTTATGATTTG
Organism: Hippophae gyantsensis; assembly: GCA_030763125.1. NCBI lineage: Eukaryota > Viridiplantae > Streptophyta > Magnoliopsida > Rosales > Elaeagnaceae > Hippophae > Hippophae gyantsensis. The sequence goes on from CM061031.1 coordinate 23,374,502, forward strand.
ATAAAAATCAAGACTATAATGTATACATATAATCTCGATTTTATCAGTAACTATATCTAAAAGTTAAATTACAAAAAATATTTAAATATATATAAATAAATTTATATAGCAACAATTATTAAATAACTATGATTATAATTAAAATAACAGAGTTTTTAATATTAAAATACTATATGTCATTTATTTAAAAGAAATACAAAAATTATTTTACAATTTTTTTATTTTTCTCTATTATTAATCTATTTTTTTCTTTTATAATATATATATTAATTACCCCAACCCCGTTTAAATAATATATATATATAATATTAATTGCCCAGTCCTAATCTCACAAAATTATTTTCCTAAATTAGGCGTCCATCAGATCCGGAGCTCGCGTCATTTGCTTTCTCACTGAGTAGCGTCGCACTAGGCTGCGCCTCAAGACATTTTCGACAACCTCCTCCAACAGCTCCTCCTTTCCAACACCTCGCTCGACATTTACTGGAACTTTTTTCCCTGACCTCTCTTCTTATTTTCTCTCTATTTTGTTTTTGTTCATATTCCCCTCTTCGCACCTCGACGACTGGCCATTTCTACTGTCGTTGCTCGCGACTCAGCTTCAAGTAAGTATAATATGCTCTTTTTTTACAATATCAATTCATATATGTGTTTATTTTTAGTGGATTAGTTCTGCACATAATACATTTCAATTAGGGTTATTTTTTCATGTATGAATCTATATTTCTTAGGATGTATAGTGAGTCATTTCTTAGATTTAGACAATGTTATTTCCAACTTCCTGTTATCTGATATTTTTCTCTGAATTTTTTTTATTGTATTGTGCATGGTACTTAAGGTTTGCTTGAAGACATAGTCAAATATCTTAGAAATTAAAGTAGTTTCATTCTGAGTTTTATGAAATTGAAAAGTGTCTAATAAGGCAATTATTGAACTGTGTTATTTTGAGAGAAAAAATATAATGATGTTGTTCTTTTACCTATTATTCTTGAACTGTGTTATTATGAGAAAAAAAAAATTTCTGTGTTATTATGAAAAAAAAAGTTTTTCAATTTGGTATTTGAGTTAAGCATTAATTGTTAGCCATAAACACTATAAGAGATATCATTCTTAATTATTAAATACAAAATGAACGTGTCTAATCTAATGAGATTATCACACAACTAAAACATATGTAGGAACTTCTTATACTTTGCAAGAAATAGCATATATGCAGGAATGTTATTGGAAGTAAGATAATTTGAAAATGATAATTTTTTTAAATAACTACACTACTAATAAACCCGTAAGTAAGATTTTAATTCTAAACTTTCTATATACATACTAAAATGTGATATATGTTGTTGAACCGACTCCAAGTAAATAACTTCGTAAATAAAGACCGAGTAAATTCAAGATATATAATAGTAGTTAGTGTGGAATGGAAGCTTAATATCGTAAAATCTTACAAATGAAAAAAGTAGCATAACTCTTTTGAAGAGTATCTATCTTACGGAAAAAGTAAGGAACCTAATTAAAAGTTTGATGATATTAAAGTATGATATAAATGTGATGTACATATTATAGAATGACAATTTTCTAAATTTTAGCAAAATCATTTTTTAATTCAAACCTGAGATGCTGTAAATAAAAGGTTGGTAGTATTTGAATGAAGTGTTGCCTAGGAGATTCTTACTTCCAATTATTGTTATTGCATCATTTTTGTTTATCTTTGCAAATACTCAGCCAAAAATCTAGATTTCATGTTTCATTTTTAGAACAAGAAGTAGATAGGACTCTTGTGTATTCTTGATGTTGCATATGCATGATTATAGTCATGTAATCTGGATGTTGGTATGCTCATATATAACATATGCTTATATTCATAGGTATTGTCCAACGCTTGCAAGGACCCTTCGTCTGTATCTCTGTTATGCGTAATTAATATGGGTATTAGTAAATAATAATGTTGTTGATGTTATTGATATGGATAGTACTAAATAATAATGTTGTTGTTATTATTGATATGGGTATTATTGATTTTGTTGAATTATATCATAAATTTACTTAGAGGCTAGATAAGAATTCCATGATTGTCTCTCTTGAACAGGTTGAAGAACTAGTTATTATGGACTATTTTGTTGTATATGTAGGAACATATGTAAATTGAAAAACTTATTGTGTTAATTGATGAGTGCTCAAAAAGCACTAAAATTATCTTGATTTTATGCACATTAATTGATTAAAAATATATATATTTATATGTTTTATCATATATTTATATAAATTTGTCTTTTTCAGAATCACAGGTGTTTTTATTGTTTTTCAGGTATTTTCACTTAAAAACGTAACTTAAAGAAGAATACTGGAAGCAATACATCACAAATATATTAATAAATAAATGGGGGAAAGTCAACAAATATGAAAAAATTGGACAAAATGGGTCAAAAATGTCAAAAAAGAGAAAATCGCGTCGCCGCGCCGCCCAGCCGCATCGAGCCCCGCGCGCGCCAGCGCCCAGACTCGCGCGCAGCATGCCCTACGTTCGCGCTCATCAGCGCGCGCCCAGTCCCAGTTCCGCGTGCAGTGCCTGCCTTCCGCACGCGCCGCTGCCATTTCGCCCCATTTTCGCGCGCAGCCGCACCCATGATGTCATGATGACGTCATCAATGACCTCAACAATTGCACTCCGTGTTTTCACAATTTTTTAACATTTTTTCACCCACTTTTTCTCCCCATCTTCACCTATAAATACCCTCCTTCTCTTCACTTCTAATCACACCTCAATACACATTCTCTTCTCTCTTTCTTTCTCTTTTCTTAGATTTTTTAGTTTTTCTTAGTTAATTTCTCTTAGTTTTAGAGTTATTCCCTTTTTGGGAAGAACTAGTTATGTTTTTGTAATTTATTAGCTTTTTGATTCAATAAATGGGAGTGCAAATTCCGCTTGGAGGTTTTCCAGCAACGGGAATAGCATCGAAGTTCTGTAAGGATTTTAATTTCTTTACAGTTATTTTTTATGCTTTATTCTTACATGTTATATTTAATTTGTTTGTGATTAAATTTAACTCTGCTGGCTGTTTATAAACATGATGTAATAATAACGTTGTTATGCTTACGAAATATTAAATAGGTAAAAATCTCTAAAATGAATTGATTTTATTTTTATTCAAGATTTTATATTAAGAATGTTAGAGAAAAATATATTATTTTTCATTACAAACTTAAATCTGAAAATTAGATTTTAAGGTTTAGTTATCCGATCTAATTTAGAGTAGTGCTCTTTTATTTGTTGGTACAATCGCCTGGTAGTTAGAGTAAAGTTCTATTTCAAAAGTTTTTATAAGAATTATTATCTGAAAATGTATTGACAACATGTTTTCAGTAGTGGTTTTAAAACTTGAAAGTTAGTACTCGGATAATTAAATTCTTAGGTTTAATTTGGACATCTTGAATAAAGTTTAAACTGTCTAACATCACCAAAGGTGGCATTTAAATGGTTCATTTTCAATCTCTTAGAAAAAGGAATTAATTTAATTAACCAAATTAGTTATCAACCCCACCCATAGGTGTTAATTGATTTGTTTAGTTAACAAAAAATATCTAACCCCACCAAAGGTCTTATTAATACAAAAAAGAGAGAATCAATAAATATCAATTCATATCTTTAATAACCTAAATAATATGAGCAAGCATAATTAACTTAGTTATTATATCCATAAATACTCCACTGTTTTAACAGATAAAATTTGCATAAATGTTTATTGAATCTATGTTTATTTTTATGTAAGTAGATTAAAAACACAAAACTCCAAAATATCGTGACAAGATGTTTAGGATTTAATTTCATTTTTAAAAGTTTGAATAATAAATTAAAAACCACATATATTCTTTCCTTAGATCAACCTTGGGAGTATACTTATCATTTTCTACGAAATGATTCGTGCACTTGCGAGAGTTTTATAAATAAATAAAACCAAAGTAACGGTAGAATCGGCGATGTCGGTTCTGCCCTATCATTAATCTGAGGTATTATTTATATTCATGTAATATGGATGTTGGTATGTTCATATATAGTAGATGCTTATAATATTCATAGGTATTGTCCAACGCTTGTGAGGACCATTCGTCAGTATCTCTATTATGCGTAATTGATATGGGTATTACTAACTAATATTGTTGTTGTTATTGATATGAGTAGTATTAAATAATAATGTTGTTGCTGTTATTGATATGGGTAATACTAAATAATAATGTTATTGCTGTTATTGATATGAGTATCACTGATTTTGTTGAGTTGTATCTCAATTTTTTTTGTTTTATATTGAGTATCATAAATTTACTTAGAGACTAGATAAAAACTCCATGATTATCACTCTTGAACAGGTTGGAGAACTACTTATTATGGACCATTTGTTGTATATGCAGGAACAGATGTAGATTGAAGAACTTATTGTGTTAATTTGAGGTATTGTTTATATTCATGTAATCTGGATGTTGGTATATTCATATATAGTAGATGTTTATATTCACAGGTACTATCTCACGATGTCATTTATTATAGACATTTTTATGACATTATAACCATGATGTAACCTATATATTAAGAATAAATAAGTATAAACTATTCTTATGTTTTGGATGTTGTATATGCAGTATTATATTCATGGGAACTAGATGTTGGTATGTTTATACTAGATGATGTGTTTTGTATGAGGAAATTAATGCATGCTACCAAGGACAAAGATTTTGAAGAATAACATTATTACAATGGGATTTACTCTTTTTTAGATTGATTTAGATTGTAGACTATGATTAGTTAGCAACCTTAAAGTTTTTTCTTGTATATTTTTTATATTTTTGGAACTCTTTAATTAGTTAGTTTTTATTATATGTGTTTTATTGTATCGTTTTATTAAACTCTCAATGTAATATCTCTTTTAAATTTAATATAATTAATCTTAATTTTTTTAATTTATATTTGAAAATTGAGTGTAATAATAATTATCATTTTGATTATCTATAATCTCGATTATACAACAAAACCGTGGCTATAGGTGAAACTTATGACCTCGGTTATAGCAAAATTGTGGCCATAGGTGAGACCCATGGCCTCAGTTTTTATAACCGAAGTCATAGATCTATGATGACGGTTAAAAACTAAGACTATAAACACATATTTTAATAATGTTTATTAATTAAAATCAATAAGAATAATAAATAAGGACAAAATTTTATCACAATATAATTATTAACAAAAAACTTTTTCTTAAAAAGTTGTTAGGAATTTTCCTCCATAAATATTTTCTCCTTAAAAAGGGAAAAAATAGTGGGAAATTCATATCAAATTTTATGATAAATTTTTTTTCTGTAAAATCAAAACTATTAAGGACAAAAATTGATAATATATTCAGATAAATTTTTTTTTGTCCTTCCAATACCTAAAATGTGTTATGAAATATGAAAAATATTAAGTACAAGTTTTTTGTCTCAAAAATTTAAAAAATACAAAAAGAAAATTCTAACATGCATAGGTGGACAAAACTTTTGGCAAAGAATAAAGTTAAAACATTGCTATACATAGTTACTGAATATTTTTTTTTCTTAATAAGATGTAAATAAAATGATTAAATTATTTAGAAAATAAGATCAATTAATATATATCTTTTTAAAACTATGAAATTTCATAATATATTTTTTATATTTTATATTAATATATTGTAAGTTTAATTTCATAATATAATTTTATTTCATACATTAAGTTTCATTTTTAATATTCTTTAAAAAAATATATGTTTATTTTTTTTACAATATAAATAAACATATATTTATTAATATTATAAGAAAATAAATATATTTTTTACTTAAGTGATTCATATTTGAGTTTATATACAGGAAGTGATTATAATATTATAGTTTTTTTAATTAAAACATTATATTTGATTTTTTTTAAAATATACATTCCTGTAATATACATTGGTTCTACATGGGTGCTATTTTTCTTAAAAAAATTATATAAAAGGTAAAATATTTTGAAAAAATAATAAAGATAGACCTTTAAAAAATAACGCTTTTTATGATCAATTCATATATTTTTATTAATAAAAAAATTCTAACACATTATTTTATATTGAATGTTGAACAACTATCATTTAAACTCTTTTAATATGGAACGTTACTTAATTAAAACCCGTTCAATAATATTATAAGAGTGTTATTTTTATTGTTATAAATTTTAATGATATATATATTTTTTATAATTTCTCAAATATTTTAAGGATAAAAAGAGTGTTAGTGGTTCTCTACTTTATACAAGTAGAGTGCATAAAATCCTTGTCTTTTTAGTAGATCACATAAGTCTTATTTATTTAATAAAATTAATATAAAGTTATATTTCAAATGTTGACTTAGAAATTGAGCTATATTCTATCATTTGTTGTCTATTATTTGTTGGCCATATTATCAAATTTATGAGAGTAATAATCAAACAATAATTTTATTAATGTTATTAAAATAATAAAAAATGATTAAAAATAACTTTATAAATTTGATTACATGATCAATACATAACAAAATATGACCTAGTTTAAGTAAAAAATTGTATGACGTATGTGTTCTACTTGTATAAGTTATAAAAAATATAAATGATCTTAATTTTAGAGTAAAAATAAAATAAGAAGATTATATGTAAATAACCGTATTATATGTTATTTAGGATGGATACGACGTAAAATGAGTTGCAAAACTTTATAAGGTGATTATTGATTGTTTTATAAATTGTTTTTTTAGGACAGTTATTGACTATTTTATTTATTTACATATAGGATTATTATAAATTTTTTGAAATTTAATACTTTGATCTCTTAATTTTTCTTCTTAATATTATGTACATTATCTTTTAAAATTTAACATAATTAATTTAAATTTAAAAATTAAATTAAATTACACTTAATAATTAGAATTAATGTGTTAAAATTGTATGTTGTCATTATTTAGTTCTTAATTTTAAAAATTTAACATATTTAATTTTTTATATTTAAAGTTAGACTAAAATTTTTAAATTTAAAAGATAGTGAATGCATTATTATGAAAATATTAAGAGAATAAAATGTAAAATATGATAAGATTCAAGACAAGTAGCATTGTTCACTCAAGTTTTATCTACCTTGTTAGTTATTAACATTTATCACATTTAATATTTTAGTCTTTCTCGTGATATTATGTCTAATATTAGTTCAAATTTAAAGATAATAGATTATATATATTAAAATTTAAAATTAAAGAATTAAATAATAAAAAATAAGTTTTTTATTAGATAAAATTTGATTGTTATATTATAATTTAATATAATTTTAAAAATTTTATTAAGTGTTTTAAATTAAAAGAATAATGGATATAATATTATGAAATTAAGAATCTAAAGCGTTAAATATTACAAAGTTCTAAAAGCAAAAATGTAGTCCAGCCTACAGTTCTAGTTTACAGCCACTTAGGGCATACGCGTTCATTCTCACATTTGACAGCTCTCGTGCAGAGCCCCGTCTCAGATGTTACATGTACAGCACACCTCACCAAGCTCTGTCCGTCACCGTCCCTCCGTCCCTGAGCTCTGTCCATAGTCGTCCATCTCGTCATTGCGAACTCTGTTTCGTATTTGAAGCCAGTGCCGTGTCTCCTCTCAAGTGCTTCCTCCATCTCCGTCCAACATCGTCTAGCTAAGCTCTCCACCCGCTACTGTTGTATCTCCATCATCAGGTAGTATTCTGTTACCCCGTCTAACTCTTAGCTACTTGTTATGTTCTGTTATTTTACGCTCAAAGCCATATCGTTTTACAGGTTTTGTGTCTTGGCTATTTATCTTTGAAATTCATCTTCGTAATTTTTTATATTCTTACTTCATTCACCATTCAGATATGTACATAACTTTGGATCATTCCCTGCAATTCTTACTAAATCCATGAGTTACTCTCCGATGATGTTCATAATGCTTTTGATATAAATTGGTAGTTTTCTTATCAAGTACCAATTTAGCATATGTGTATAATATATATTGGTATGGTTCTCTTGGCATTTTTCTTGGTGGCTTTGCATGGTGATCCCTTGGTTTTAATCTTTCTTTATATCATGCACAGCTAGAATATATTATTTTCTACATTTTGGCTCTGAAATTAAAGTGCTGAAATCTAGTGAGTCATGTATCTGGATTTGAGATACCAGGTATCAAAGTCCTTTTATACGTGTTATTTTATTTTAAAAATAATGTTGTTCACCGTGGTAGTTGTGGCTTGTGTTTCAAAACTTCGACCAAATGTAATAAAAATAAAAATGGAAATATCTACTGCATCAGGGAAGGAGAATTTTTATAGCTGGTGATCTCAATATTGGACCTACATCTTTGGGTCATTGTGAAGCAGGACCCAATTTTGAGAACAATGACTAAGCTCCATTCCAATTACCATGCAGTAGGAATGAGGGTGTTCATAGGGTTCGGAGAGAATTCTTTTTGTTAGGGATTTTAGCGATTTTAGAGAGAAGTGAGAAATTTGATATCTGAATTGGATCCTGTATTCTCTTCATTAAAGAAGTATATATATAACATCTTAGGCACATAGGGGGTTATGTATTCAGCGACTTGGATACATGATAATTACACATGATCTAATAAACATTACATATGATCTAATAAACAGAAAATAGGTTGCCATAGGCACTTACATAGGTAAGTTGTTATATTCAGATCGCTCCAGGTTTTCAAGTAGATTTCTCAAAACGTCAATATAGGGTGAGGACCGAGGTCACATCAAAACCTTATAATTCCACTAGGTCTTGATCTCTAAGACCTAGTAATCTAATAACAAGGTGCTCCAATTGGCTACGCTGTATGCTTTATCGAGCTCATCAGGTTTGGGCTATTATTAAGCCATCATCTTTATAACCTCGCTGAAGCATAGCGAGGTACCAATATTTATTAGACCGTATACCTGTTACACATTTAATATCAAACATTAACTCTCTTAGTCTCTTGATTTTGAGAAGTCAAGGGAATAATACTTGGTCGTCGATTTTAATTTAACTAAATCACATTAAATGATTCAACGTATTTAAATAGATTACGACCTCTCAGATGATACAATTCTCAGTTGCGAGGTTGTTAATTACAAATAATATTTCCTTAATTAATTTTATTTATTGGTTAAACCTTTCAACTTCCTACTCTCCCTTTATAAATAGTGGAGAAATTTACTCTTATCCTACCTATTTTAACTTAATAAATTTACCATCAGAGAGTTTCAACTCGCTAATTAGTTTGACATCATGCTATTTTCGATTAGATTGTTAAAAAAATTACTTGGTTGTCAGTTCGTTCATATAACAACGTCAATTGGAAGTCAGGCTATTGTTGTATTGTTAACTCACAATTCAAACGACCTTCACATTATTTAGATACTTTCTTTATTTATCTTTTATCTTTCTTTTTTTCATGTCTTATAAGGTAAAAAAAATGGTTTCTCCTCTCCTTGAGGAAGTCCCTGTTAAGGATAAGTCTTCGAAAAGAGACTCATCCAAAGAAATATCCCTTGGATCAAGTCATTACCCATGGGGTCATTACAAACCAAACCACCTGAAATAACAGGGAGTAGCGATGATATGCCTACTCCGAGAACTGTTAAGGAGAGTATTCTTGCTCTTCCCGCTTCTTTGGGATCCAGTGCTTGTTATCAGGATCCTTGTGTCGACATCTACCAAAGTACCACGTCCTAAAAAGAAGAGGGAAAATAGGGGTGAGCCTACCCATAGAACTAAAGATAAGCATCAGATCGAAAAGATGTCCTGTGTTATGACAACAAAAGATCTGAAAGAGATGAGGCAAAAATACGACATTCTAGCTCGTGTAGGTATAATGCCACTGCTTCCCCATTGTTAAGTCATTATTCTTATAACCTCGCTATAGCATAGCGGGGTATCAACATTTATTAGGCCGTATACCTATTACACATTTAGTACCAAACACATAGTTATCTATTTTACCTTTTGCATCTATTGTTTGATGTGCTGTTCTAACAGCAGAGAGCAATTCCTAATATTCTGATATAAAACTCTAGTCCAAGTCCAGAAGGTGGTTTAGATCTATTCTTGTTGGATGTGGAGGCCCCTTCTATGATGTTTTTAGAGCAAAGCACCCTGATACTATAGCATCATCTGTTGTAGTGTGAGGGAAGGTTGAAGGCAAGGTATATAATCTTTCAAATACTTGAAACTCTCTTTACTTATATAGAATTATATGATTAAGAAAGCTACGAAACTTAATAAGCTTTATCATGTTGAGATGTAAGAGAAGAAGAAGATGAAGATGAACTTAATCTTTGTTTAGAGTATCTTTTGGTGTAGCAATGGGCTTCCTAAGTCCTAACGCAAGAAAAACATAAGACTTAACTAAGTCATAGAGATTTATACTCGTCATAATTGCTTTTATAGGATTGTCATTGATATTTCTGTACTTAAAAATTTGATGTTAGTATAAACAAACTCATTTTTCACATTCGACCCTTGCTTATCTCTTTTTTTATAGGTTTTGGATACTAAGCTTTTGATTAATTAAAGGGAGGAGTGAGCGGAGCACCTACTACCATTCTCTGTATATTTGACCATTGATTGAGAGAATGGGCCAATTAATTGTATCCATTACCAATAAAACTAAGGAATCTAGTTTCAAATTTAATTTAATGCACATGATAACTTCTTTATTAAGTTTTTGGTTTTTAAGTTTTAATGTTATGTAAGGATTGATGATCATGATCTATTTTATTATGTACTTTATTGCAGTAACTTGAAATTCTTACCAAAATGTGGAAATTACAATTTTTTTTTTGTGAACTCAGGTATATATGGTTAGGGTCTTGCTTTAATAAAAAGTGAAGTTTTATGTTTGCTTGATGCACTATATTTCTCACGTATGGACATACATGTCTCTTAGTTTTAAGTATTTCCAATATGATATTTCTAAATAATTTATGGTACTTCTTGTGTTAACTTTATATTTAATATGCTTCGCTTTGCTTAAATTATCCTAGATAAAGAAACTCCACTACCTACCAGATAAACTGTTTACATACATGTATTCTAGCTCTTATTATTACATTTTCTTTTCTTGTTTATCTTTGGGCACATGTAATCTCAAAGCTCAATGGTGCATGCAAATCTGTTGTTTCATTATAAGACGACCTAAGTTTTGAAATTGGATCATTGTTTTGCCTAGGAAATCAAATTGAATTTATTTTAAAATGTCATAATAATATAGAAGTAACTTGAAATCGTATATTCCTTGAATTCTTGTAACTTTATTTGTGTTCTTGATTATTAACTCTGGTTTTTTCTTGTCTCTTTATCTTTATAGGTGAATTAATCATTGTGAACACATTGGGTTGGATTTGAATAGCAGTTACTTTATACTAGGAATCTAATAATGGAATCAATACTCAACAAGGACAGGTACATAACATTAAATGGAGTAGTTTATTCTCAACTATAGTTTCCTTACATATATTAACATATGTCTCATATATATATATGTATTAAATTATTAATATTACCAACTGTGATATAGGGAAAACAACTTATGAAATTACAATAGAGATAACCAATAGATTTAAAAAAAGAAGTGAATATAGTGATGGTATTTGAGTTCTATTCCATGATATGTGATGGTATTTCAGGATATTTTAGATTTGATTAGGGATGTGTTTTATAAGGGATCAATATTTTGTGGAAATCACCACAAATACTGCTTTAGTGTTGCTTTGTCCTTGAAAATTTCAATTTTGATATAGAAATGTTTCAAGGATGAAATATTTTGTTGATATGTACTTTAGTGACAATGACCTAGTCCTAGAAAGTATTATTTCAATGAAATATGAATTTTTCTCGAAAATGGACGGAATTAGGGACAAAACTTTCGTATCTGGATACACAAAATTTGTCACAGAAATAGGGAGGTAGTGTGCATGGAGTTGTTTCAAAGACAAAATTATAGTCTTTGAAAACCAAAAATTTGTCCTAAAAGTTGTCCTTAAATGTTAACATACAAGGACAAAAAAATTTGTCTTTGAAACAACTCCAAGAATGCCATCACCATATTTTAGTGACAAAGTTTGAGTTAATCAGAGACATTTTTTGTCCCTAATTCCATCTTTTATGAGACGAAAATCTATTTTGTCCTTGTAATACTTTCTGAGACTTCGTCATTATGACGAAAGAAATGACAAAATATTTGTGTTGAATCATTTTTAGGATGAAATTGTAATTTTTAAGAATAAAAAAATTTGTCCCAAATAATTGATATATTTTTTTGGGTGCAAGTAAATCTCTAAGATTAAAGACGAATTTGGTGAAAGCAGACCAAAAAAAATAATTTATTGGTAGGATGGCAAATGCACTCTGAAAACATCAACATTATTTCAACTTGGTCATGGAGGAGTGAATCAAAGAAAGCAACAAGCTTACATTGGTTTTGCTCAACTCCAAGTTGTAAAAATCCATTGCATCTGCCTTTGAATATAGGGCCTGCATGCCATGTTCCACGGTTAAGCTTGAGAAATTTAGTACCTATAACTTTGAAAACCTGGATATCCTCAACACAAGGAGGCACATAGAAGTGACCACAGGGAGACCGAACAATGTTGTTACTGTTAACTTTACTATCCTTAATTTCACTTGCATCCAAAATGGATGGCATGGCTACTTCAAGATACCAAACATGCCCACCAACTGGGCCAAGACATTGGGTCACACTAGCATGGTGTGTAATCTTCCAAAACTTTAGAGGCCTATCCTCAATGTGCATAACGTAGAACCTGGTTTACATCCATTATGCAACTAACCACTAGTGAAAGCTGAAAACTACCAAAAAAATTGTAACCAACTTAGTGTACGTTTGGATGCAAAGATCAGAAGTGCTTTTATAGACTAAAGCTTTTTTTATGCATTTGGAGTAAAAATAGAAGTGCTTGTAATTGTCGATCCATTTTCAAATACTATTTATTGATTTTGTAGAAGTAAGTCCCCTTCTCAAAAAAGCACTTCTCTAAACATAATTTGGCTGACCAAAGTAGTTTATTTTTTAAAATATTTCCTACATTTATCCTTAAATATGCATTTTTAAAATAACAAAAATATCTAAACTTATTTATCATTTGTTTTGGTATTAATGTTATGTGAATATTTTTAATTTAATGCTTTTAATATTTTTTATTTTAATTTATTTTTATTGTTGAAACGTCTCTTAATCAACTATTTTGACCAAAAAATGGTTAAATTGATCGAAATATTTAAGCCATATATGCGTCACGAGAAGTTCAGAAGTTATATGAACGTATTGTGAATAAGATAATGAAGCTTTATGTGTTGTGTACGTGACATAATTTTTTGATCAAATTTATAATTTTTTATCAAAATAGTTGATTGAAAGATATTTTAATAATAAAAGTTATCAATTAAAATAAAAAATAGTAAATTAAAAACTCACATAATATTAATGAATGTTTGCTTAATAAAATTATTTACATATTTTAAAATAATAATTATTACTAGTCTTATACATAATTATTATATAATTTAATTAAGATTTAAAAATTATTGTGGGTAGTGAAACTCATTATAGAGTCCCTTTATATATTATGTTTAATAATAACAAAATATAAATGTTAAAACATTAAATAAAAAGGGTGACGATATAGTATTATCATAATTGTTTTTCATAAATAACAATTTTATTAAATAATAATAATATTTAAGTATAATTAATTATAGGATAAATGAGTCATTTTATGCACTTTTATTATTGCATTAATAAAAATAATTATAAAAATATCATTACCAAAAAATACAAACACATTAGTATTAATATTTATTCGAAAGAAATTAACTATTATTTACTTAAAAAAATATTAAGATAACAAATAATGTTTGATAATATTTATCACTTATAACAAAATGTATCTAATTTCTTTTCATTAATAGTATTTATATATTCACACACTTATACACATACAATAATGGGTTTATTGTATTCCAACTCATATTCTGACAATCTTACCATAAATATATTAATTTACACGACAAAATAATTTGTATAACACATTTTTTTAATAATTCAATTGGTCATAAAATTAATAAATTTAAGAAAATTGTTAAAATTTATTTATAAATATCAGTTTGTATTTCTTGAATTTGATAATGTTACATCATATATGAATTTTTTTTAAATTGTATTTGTATTAAGATATTTTTTATTATTAATGGAAGTTATTTTTTATTAGGCTTAAAAGGGCAATTAAAGTAGTAAAAATTTACTTTTGAATAATTTAATAAGTACTGCTAACAGCACTCTTAATTACATTTTTATTTTTATTTGTATCATTCTTCGAATAACACGTGTAAACTTTACTTTATTTTACATATTAATTTTTCTTAAAAAAGTGAAAAAGAGTATTGAAAATAGTAAACTTTACACGTGTCACTTGAAGCAAATAAAAATGTAATTGAGAGTGTTACGAGCACTCTACTAATTTATTTTAAAATGAACTAATCTTTTTATTGGAACCTTTCTTCTTTTCTAACTATGTCAAAACCCTAATTTTCTATAGGAGGAACATGAGCAGCTCCACTGCCTCAACTGCCCAACCAACAGAAGATCAAATCATTGAGACCATTACAACGATCTTAACCTCTGAAAATGCTCCACCTTCACATCATCTCAATCCGTACATTGCCCACTTGACCCAACCTCTCTTCCTTTCAATCCTATCCTCTAAAACTCTAGCTCCTCGGTATAACACCCTTCTCTTTTTCTACAAGTTGTGTCAGTCTCACACCCCATCTCTCACACAAACTCCACAACCTCTTTTAACTCTGGTTCGTCGTCTCCTCTCCAAGAACAAGTTTGCTGATGCTAAGTCTCTCCTTGTCTCTTTCATTGCCTCTGATCGTCAAAATTATCTTCACAAGATCCTCCTCCACCCTGACAGGACCATTCCGAGACCCTCCAGAGCTCTTCTGGACACTTCTATCGGTGCCTATGTTCAAGCTGGTAAACCCCAACTTGCTGCTCAGGTTTTTTGCAAAATGAAGCGAATGAGTTATGCTCCCAATTTGCTCACCTTTAATACTCTTATCAGTGCTCTAATAAGATACCCTTCTACACATTCAATTTCAATGTCAAAAGGTATATTTAAGGATTTGATTAAATTAGGAGTTTCCCCAAATACGATTACTTTAAATATTTTGATATCTGGGTATTGTACTGAGCATAAATATAAGGAAGCTTTTGAGGTTTTGAGTATGATGAAAGAGTTTGGGTGTTTTCCTGATAATGTGAGTTATAATACCATATTGAATGGATTTTGTAAAAATGGTCAGTTGACAGAGGCTCGAAATTTGTTGTTTGACATGAAGAAAAGGGGACTCTTTCCAAGTAGGAACACTTATAATATTTTGGTTTCTGGGTATTGTAAGTTGGGGTGGTTGAAGGAAGCTGCTAAAGTGATTGATTTGATGACAGAGAATAATTTGTTGCCAGATGTTTGGACTTACAACATGTTGATGAGTGGATTGTGTAAAGAAGGTAAGATTGAAGATGCTTTTAGACTTCAAGTTCAGATGGAGAATCTTAAGTTGTTGCCTGATGTGGTCACTTATAATACATTGATTAATGGGTGCTTTGAGTGTAGCAGGAGTACGGAGGCATTAAGGTTGTTTGACAACATGAGTGATAAGGGAGTGAAACCAAATGCAGTTACTCACAACATAATAATCAAGTGGTTTTGTAAGGAAGGGAGGATGGACCAAGCTACTGATGCTGCAAGGAAAATGGAAGAAAATGGGTTCTCTCCTGATTGTGTTACTTACAATACTTTGATCAGTGGGTACTGTAAAGCAGACCAAATGGAAGAAGCATTTAAGATGATGAACGAAATGAGTAGAAAAGGTCTGAAGATGGATACTTTTACACTCAATATTATCCTCCATGCTCTTTGTGGGGAAAATAAGCTTGATGAGGCATATAAGTTGCTTAGTAGTGCCCATAAGCGAGGTTATATTCTTGATGAGGTAAGCTTCGGAACTTTAATGATGGGATACTTTAAGAACGAGAAGTCAGAGAAAGCTTTAAAGCTTTGGGACGAGATGAAGGAAAAACATGTTATTCCTAATGTCATCACTTATAACACTGTAATTAGAGGGCTTTGTCAACATGGAGAAATGGATCAAGCAATAGACAAGTTGAATGAACTTTTGGATAGTGGTCTGTTCCCTGATGAAACTACATACAATACAATTATTCATGGGTATTGTGTTGAGGGGAATGTTGAGAAAGCATTTCAATTCCACAACAAGATGGTTGAGAAATCTTTTAAGCCAGATGTTTTTACTTCTAATATTCTTCTTAATGGGTTATGTAAAGAGGGTATGCTTGAAAGGGCTCTTAAGCTTTTCAATACATGGATTTCAAAAGGGAAAGAGATGGATGCTGTCACCTACAACATTTTGATATCTAGTTTATGCAAACATGGGAAGTTAGAAGATGCATATGACCTTTTGGAAGAGATGGAAGAAAAAAAGCTGAGGCCTGACCAGTATACATATAATGCAATTCTTAGTGGGCTTTTTTCTGCTGATAGGATAAAGGAAGCTGAAGAGCTTACGTCAAAAATGATTGAAATGGGAACATTTCCTGAGCCAACTTTTGAAATGGCCAAGGAGCAGGATGTGGGGATTCATGAAACACTGTCGCAACCTGATTCAAGTTCTATTGTGTATACAGAAAAGATCAGTGAGCTGTGTTCTAAAGGGAAATACAAAGATGCTATGCAGATTTTTGAAGAAACGACGAAACAAGACATCCTTGTAAACAAATCTGTCTATATTAGTCTCATGGATGGGCTGATTAGGAGGCGTAAAAGCATATCACGAGCTGCTTTATGATGGTGAGATTACTGTTGTTCTTGAAAATGTCTTTTGTGGAGAACCAGCTTTATGAGGGTTTCCCCCATGACTTTTATAGCAATAGCATCGACGGGGAGTGAGGTACATCTGTTTTTCTTTTATGCCAAGCTTGGCAGCACATGGTTCTGATTTGAGTCTTTGTTCTCACAAATTTCTAGTGATAATGATGACCGAAAATAATGCTTTTTAAAGTGCTCAGAAATCTGCATTTATGATGAATTTAATTGTAAAAGGCCGAACTTCTTTAATAAGCTCAATTAATTTATGCATGAATTGGACTAGGACTTGTACAGCTGTATAAATGATGTTAGATTCTGTAAAGTTTCTATTTTATCCGTTACTAAAGGGTACAATTCTGAATTGGCCCTTATGATTTACCTGCTTCTTGAATTTGATCCCGCCCGCAACTATTAGTGCACTATAATGTACTCTACATAGTTTGAAATTGCAGTAAAATTTAATCCAATGATAGTCATAGAGCCTCCAATAGAACTAGTAAAAAAAATGAGACAACTCTGCTGCTCTAGTTTATAGGTTTAACATGGATTACTGGTTTGATTTGATGCTAATGGTAATGTGTTATTATTTTTTATGCAGAGGTATAACGTGCACACATAAAGTGCCTATTTTTTTATGTACAAAGGGAATCAAATGTTGGGAGTCTTTTTGTTAGGTTCAGACACAAGGTTCAGACAAGAACAAGGACTCAATACTGACATCGGTAGCTGCAAAATTAGTAATGAACTTTTCCTCACATCTCAGAAATTTTATTCCAAGTGATAAATGTTGACTATAACATACTGCAGGGGGGGAAATTTTCTCAACCAATTGGGACACAAGAAAGCATGGCATTGTTTCGAGAACGTAAAATGAAAGAAATCCCACAAATTGTAAATGATGAGAAAACTTGACCCTACAAGTACCTTCATTGTGTATCTAATTGAACATAACAATTCTAGATTTCTAGTATAAGAATTGCATGTTCTCTCATCCCACACTATTTTGTAAGTACTCTATGTCAGAGGCACATAAGCCCCATATATTATGTAAGAGTGTATACATACTTATGTTGAAGTATGCATTATGCAGGAAGTTTCTTAATAAGTACTCTTGGTGAAGGAAAACAAAGGAGAAAATGAATCGAGAATTTTGTTCGTAGTTAACCTCATTCGAAAATCAATATACATGTACAATTTTTTTTAAAAGTAATATTCTCTTTTACTACTTGATTGAAACTACATCACAAAGCTTCATGGTAAATATTTTTAAGATCAAATAATTTGAAACAACGTATGACGAGTCTTACCCAAAAGTACCAAGTGAACCACAAGTGGTGAGTTAATTGAAAACGATAGCTTTTAAATTTTTTTGAAATTTGCTCATGTTCTAAGCAATTTTTTTGATAGAAATGAGTTAAAAATCAAGATTATATCCCCTCAAGCTGTTTATTTTGTTTTCACAATGTGAGTGATTGATTGATAGAAATGGTTTTGGCAGTAAATTAAAAGGTGAAGGGGGCACGGGAGATAAAGGAGAGAACCTTGTGTTTTATTTCTTGTTATGCAACCTTAATACACGATCACCAGTATATAAAAGGGAAAATGGTAGGTGTAATATTGCAAAATATTTATTGTGTAATGATTAAGTTGCGTAGATTAGGCCTTTTAATTTAATAAAAATGATCAAATTAGTTTAATTAATATAACAGTATTGAAAACTAACTAGTCTAATTAACATAACGATATTGAAAATTAAGTGTCAAATATAAAGAAAAATATATTTGTTAAACATATGTTTAATTAACTAAAATTTAATTAATAATTTCAAACTATAAAAAATTTGAAAAAAAATGATTCATACATAATAGAAAACTTGGAATATCTTTTTATTAAATTATAAATAAAAAAGGCAAAATTAAATAATATTATAATTTTATTTAACACCAAAATGGTTTAAATTCAACCGATATTCTTGAAAAAGAAGATTATACATCTCCCGCGTAAGTTATTCTATTTTATTTAAACAAAAAAATCACAATTTAATTTTTAACTACTTTTGAAAAAAAATAAAATTAGACCCGAGTACAAAAGATAACAAAAACAAAACTACTAATTTTCAAAAATAATGAAACTAAGCCTGGCCCACACCCGTATATAAAAGCTCAATTCTTAATTGCCAAATAGAACACAAAATCATACTTGGAATCAAACCTAGATATGCATAGTGGCTAATTGCAAATTTGAATCCAAGTAAGCAACCTTCTGTCAGTGAAGATAAAAAGTGGGAGTAAATATATGTATAAATCTACAAGTCATATTTAATATATTTTCTTGACACGGAGGCAACCATTGAAGTTTTTTGGGATAATACAAGCAATTTTCTTTGGTACATAGAGGCAACTATTTCTTGCACATGATATTTTTGTTTCTTATACAAGGTATACACAATCATCTGAGTTTTGTTTCAAGTTCCCATTCTTTGTATGTATGAATCTTTCTCATATACTCTAATATGTGTTAGTCACGGACATTGCACATTTGTCCTCTATGGTCACTAAATGGAAATCAGAATGCAATAGCATTTGACCTGTGGTGTGTGGTCTAGTGTTTACTTCTCTATGACATAATGGAAGAAGTTAATAGGTTTGAGATATTGTATTTATCGGCATGATAAGGCTAAGGCTCGCACATTTAATGCCGACTTTCATTAATTTCTTAGTAGTAGTCCTTTGTGGCTGGGAGGAGGCTTTGATAAATCTCCATTAAGGTGCTGGAAATTTTCTCCTTTATTTATGCCTTAAATATTTTTAAGTGCTTTAGAGTCGGAGGTTGCGATGTTGGTGATCTTAGAACACTTTGGCACTACCCATCTTGCTTGAGATATTAATTGCACACGTAATATCACCATTCAAAGGTAGGAACTTTGTAATATGTGATGCAAATCTAAGAAAGATACCTGATTACCATTGTAAGTGATAAAGTATAAAAAAATTGACTAAGAGAATTGCATATAAAAATTTGAACAATTTTTAGGTTATTTGATCGATCGAGACAGGAGTCAAATGATCGACCATGCTTGATCGATCAAGAATCGATTGTGTATCGATCTACTAGTTTCTGTCTAATTTTTTATTCCAAATTTTAATGGGTCGATTGATTAAGGGATTGATCGAGCTAATAAATTTTCTCATGAAAAGACACAAATGAGCAAAGAGTTTGCACATGGTGACTTGGAATTGAGTGGATATTTTGGTAAAAGACCTAGGGGCATGTATTAGTACCCATTTGTGCCCTAGAATCATTTAATACATGTTTCAAGAGTTTTGAGTATGCTTGGCTTGAGAGGCAAAGGAGAGGAAAGGGAAAAAAAGGTGCTTCCTCTATTGTTGGTGGTAAAAGCTTGGCTCTTTTTGGGAAACTATTGGCATTTTTTCTTTCTTAAGGTAGTATCACTTCTTTGTAATCCATTATTAGTATAAAAATTAAAGTGTATGTCCATTGTATGACCCTAATTCTTAGCAGTAGTTTTTTTTTTGTAAGAGAACATCAAAATCTTTTGGTATTGTATTTTCATCTTTTCTAGACTTGCAAAAATTCAAGGACCAGAAAGTTAACTCCACCTTTTAGACCCTAACAACTAGTCAGGAGGTCTAATGTACTAACCAACAAGCCATTCTTTCAGCTCTGACACAGTCTGCCAGAAATATAAGTGCTACACCTAGACCTAATTGCCTATAATGAATCAATAAGGCCAAAAAAGGGAATCAGAGACTTTCCCATTTAGTGACTTTGGCACTAAATGTTCCCAAAATGGGTACTATCGGGTAAGGTGAATTCAATAATAGACATCTATTGACATTCTAACCTTCCTTCTTTCAGGGCCTATGCGAAAGAGAATTCGATAATTCTTGGTGGTGTCCATCTCTTACTAAAAACAAGTCATTTATGGTTATTATCAGAAGGTTTGTGTAGATCCAATGTAAGGATTCTTATTTGTACAAATGGTACTTCGAACTTGGTGGAACTTTCCAATAAGAATAATACTTGTTCGAATGTGTTAATTCTCCCCATCTTCAAATCAGCTCATCATGGAATGTGTGTCAGGACCATAGGTTTCCGAGCCCATTATGGTCCCAAAAGATATTCCTAAGGCATTTTCCAATGCCTAGAGGACTTAAGGCCAAACCTACTAATAACTAAGGCTTGTCTGGTAAGTTACTACCCATAGTAGGATCCTAGTCTCATGGTTGACCATACTGTATATGTTAATCATAGTCCCACCGATCGTCCATCCTGAACCATCTGGGACCAGCCCAAGAAACTTCGGTGCATCGTGACTTATGTGATCATCTTGAGGCATGGTGGCAAGGACACTCTGTCTAAGCCAACCATATTGACTAGACAACTTCAATAGCAAATGACCATCCAAAGGTCCAAGACGAGGTACCAATTATTCCTCCCCTACCATTGACAAACTTGTTGAATAATTACAAGAGGTTGAACAAAGGTTGAACTGAGGTAGACTCCCCAACTTGGAAATCTATATTGAATCCCTATTCATCTTAGAAATTATGGCCATCCCACTTTCTGATAAGTTCAAATTGCCTAACATTGGTACATATGATGGCACTAAAGATCCCTTGGAACATCTAGAAAATTTCAAGGGTTGGATAAATCTTTATGCCTACAGTGATGTCGTGAGGTGTTGGGCTTTCCAGCTTACTTTGATAAATAAGGCCAAAGCTTGGTTTTAAACTTTGAAACCCAACATTATTATTTCATTCACAAAAGTTGGGAAACAGTTCTTATCTCATTTCTCGACCAAGGGAAGAAAGCCAAAGACATTAGCACACTTGTTGATCCTATAACAAGGGAATGATGAGTCATTGAAAGATTTCTTTGACAAATTTAATACAAAAAAAGTTACAAGCGGTAGATTACCCAGACTCTCTGTCGCTATCATAGCATTACATCAAGCTTTATGCTAAGGATCCCTGTGGAGAGATATGGCTAAGGATTTTCCAACTAAATATACTGGGACTTTTCAATTGATCAACACTTATAATACTTATATTAATATGGATGAAATGATCTCCACTAGAAAGAATCAAAAGCCTCATAAGAAATAAATAGAAGCAAAGCGGGGAGATGAGCCCTTATGCCATGAAAAGAAAAAGTCTAGGTCAAACCAAGGAAATGATAGAAAGGCAGTGGATAGAAATCCTATCTATCCTTGATGGAGTTTCAAAAGTTACACTCATCTCAGGACAATAAGAGAAGTTTTTCTGATGCAAGTCAAAGGCTAGTTGTTCGTATAGTGGTCTAAGAAAATGAAAAATCTTGACTGGGACAAATCTTAGTATTGTAGGTTCCACAAAGACATACAACATTCAACTAAAAATTGCCTATAACTTAAATATAAAATGAGTAACTGGTCAAGATAGGATATTTGGATGAATTTATTTATAATCTAAGGCCAAAACCATAACAAAAGTGGCAACCACAACAATTGTGGCCATAACAACCACGACCACCACATCCAGCCTTCTCATCTAAAGAAAGAAATCAACCCCAAGGATAGAAACTCTATAAGGTTAGAATTATTATAGGAGGTCTTAGGGCCTAGATAAAAAAATAGACTATAGAATCTAGGCATGACTAAGTAGCCCTAAAGAACGCACCATGTTCTCAAGTAGTACCATCTGAGTCCAAGCTTACATGGAGAATAGATTAACTTTGTCTAACGGTCACTAAATCAACCTTAAACCTTGAAAGAGGACTATGGTTCAATAGCTGCTTTGCCCTGGTATTGAGTAGTCCTCAATATCTCATTAAGAATGCACCCCTATCAATGGGCAGTGAATAAGAAACAACCTTGCGGATGAGCCTGAGCTACTTTTGGACTTAGAAAGCATAGATCCTTAATTACGCCTTAGAGTCTAGATCACTAAAAGATCAACGAATGTTAAACGTGTTTATTAACCCTAAAAGACCCACCCTGATCATAGGTAATGTCATCTAGGTCAAACCTTACACGAAAAAATTTCCCAGCCTATGAATTTTGTGCCCTAGTTCACAAACTACTACACGATAGAACTAAGTGTAATAAAAGCCTTAATATCCATCCAAAGCATACACACTTGCCAATGTAGTGAATAAAAAGTATCCTAATATGTGAGTTTTATGCTTTTAGAGCTAGGCCATAAAATTATTTTTAGAAGATTGGCATGTTAGCTATGTGGTGTATAGCCAACTCTAAGGTGATAGAAAATCTGGTAGTGTGCCTCAATGAGTGAGATGAAAAGTCTTTAAAAAAATAATAACTAAAAATTTCATAAGTTGAGAACTATCTCATGTTTGGACCACTTGAACAAGTTCAGGTTCTTAAAATAAGGGACCCAATAGGTCGAAGGGCTTAACTAAGCAACACATGGATCAATAAATCATCCCCAACTTAGAAAATTTTCAAACAAACACAACAAGATCTGAACAAAAAATTAAGGTCATGGGTACGTCAAATGTCACACAAACTTCAAAGCCACTAGTCTCCCAATAGAGCCAACGCGTGTTCCAAAGATCAAATCACCATCCGATTAAATAGGCCAGGTATAAAAGGTACGACCAACCAAGAATGCAATCAACTAGCCAAAAGTGTGGTCAGCCAAGGGTTTGACCAACCAGGAAATGGCTAGCCAGGTGTCATCATCGTCTAAGAAGTGGCCAATCAGGGGAAGGTTCCATACTTGTTCATCTTGCTTGATTGGGTGGAGCCGTGATTGAGATATACATTGTGTTTTACACTAGTACATCCTTTTATACTCACATGTCAACATAAAAGTCTACAACTTCCTAAATTTATGGATGGAGATTGGATCTAGAAATAATGATTGAAAGTACAAGTACAAAATAAAATATAAGAAACAAAGCTTGATAGGTAACATAAAAGCAAATGTAATATAAAAGATATAGTCATGCCAAAAAAAAACTATATACAAATAGATAATTGTAAAAGTAAAAGTAAATCCATTTAGTACATACAATTTAATGAGAAAATACATAAAATTTAGACTATCCTAAGGTTGAAAAAAGTAAAAGGTTAAACAAAACTAATGTCTACGCTTGGAAGCATTGTGAGATGCAACACCATCCATAACCACATCTTATATCTTCTCAAAATCATCAATCGTTTGAACTACTTGAGCTATTAAAACTATCTGAATCATCCTTCTCCCATTTGGAGGTGACTACATCATAATTAGAAGCACGTCTCTCTAAAGATGGAAAAATAGTCTTAATAAGGACAATATTTAAGTATACCTTCATGAACTGCCTCCTTATGGTCCGAAAACCATGAGCCCAAGCATCCAAAGTATCTTTGATATATTTGTCAAAATCATGATACTCTACTATGGCTTGGATCCTGGCTAGCCCCAACTTTGTAGTAGTTACTTACAAGTACCTATGTACTAAGTAGAATTCCTTAGATAACTCCTCAGTATGCTCCATCTCTTCTACCTAACCAGACTACTCCTCTATAAAGAGAGCTACTAGACATTTGAATTCTTCATTTGCTACCACTAAGGCCCATGAGGCTTTAGCTTGCATCTTCTTAGCTGTAATAGGTTACATCCTGAACTTCCCCAATTGAGTCTCCAACTCATGACGGCTACTTAGATAACTCCTCAGTATGCTCTATCTCTTCTACCTAACCAGACTACTCCTCTATAAAGAGAGCTACTAGACATTTGAATTCTTCATTTGCTACCACTAAGGCCCATGAGGCCTTAGCTTGTATCTTTTTAGCTGTAATAGGTTACATCCTGAACTTCCCCAATTGAGTCTCCAACTCATGACGGCTAGCCTTAGTAGCTTCTCTAACAACGATGGCCCTACTAAGTGTGTATTCAATGATTTTTAGGCACTTTTCAAACCCGTTCAAGATCCTTGGTGAACTGTTATGATTTACTCATCAAAACATGTAAACCATCATCTGTAGATTTGGAAGGTTTCAAAATGTATGGAACAACAAAAGGCTTAGATGGACCCATAACGTCCTCATCCAAGTCAATAGATCTTGGACCAAACTCATCCATTATAGGATCAGACGAAATGCCAATAGATATGGGAAAGGACCTAACCCTTCTAGGACCTAGTACAATAATGATTACTCTAGAGCTAGGGACTCTCTTCCTTTTGGAAGCCCCAAACTTTCATACAAATTTAGCTTTTTTAGGTGTATCTTTTGAGCTAGAGTTTCTCAAGAAGCGAATTATTGTATGCACTTTGTTCCTTTTGAGATAGAGTCTCTCAATAAGCAAATTGCTATCTATGTAGGACTCTAGTAATACATACAAAAAAGAATTCTAAATAAAAGTTTATATATAAAACTCTAGTAGTACATAAAAAATATAACTCTATACAAAATAAACTTTTTCTCTAAACAAAAATTCTAATTAAAATAAATTACTTTCTCTTTTTTCCAATATCTATTTGATATTATATACAACACACCTATTTACATCTATTAATCTTTATGTTCATAGGCCTTAGAACTAAAACCATCCAACATGCATCAAAGTCCCTTTAATGCCCAATAACGTCAACCAAGGTATTAGTTAAGGGTGAGCGGCGGATTGAAATTGTTCATTTTTAGTAAATTTGAATATGAATCCGATCCGATGATATAATTAATTTAAACCAATTCAAATTCAAAAAAATCAAATTATTTTAGATAAAATATAGTTAAATTGATATTGAAATTTATTTATAAATTATTGTTATATATAAAACACAATATATATAAATTTTAATTTTAATTGATATTTTTGTAACAAATATTATTATATAATCACAATTAAAAAATCAAAAGAATAAGAATTATATGTATAAAATTATTAAATTATTTTAAATATTTATATTTGATTTTTAAACTAAAATAATAATATAATATAATTATAATATGCATAATATTTAAATATAACATATTATAAAATAAAATATGTATTTATTTATAATTTATTAATAATTCGATCTGAATCGAATATATGAGATTATAAACTCTTTGAATCCGAATCCAAATGAGTTATATAATTTTTAAATTAAATCTAATCCGAGTATAAAATTTATTAACCTAATTTAATCTAAATATAATTAATTTAATTTAAATAAATAAATTAAATTATTTAATTAACCTATCCCTTATTCCACTCCACTTTTAGCTTAAATTTTATGATAAAGCAACACACTCAATCAACTATTATTATTATTATTATTATTTATTAAATATTTAGTTTATAAAAAAATTATATTAAATTTTAAATTTTCATATATTTTAAATACCATAAATAATTTCTCCATTAGATACGCAGGTTCAGTTCAGAAGCAGCCTCTGCAATTGGTATAGGGGGCACATGAAGACAAGTTTGTATTGAATAGTCAACATCACTAGACTCTTTCAACTTTTTAGCATGTACCTTTGTAACAGAAGAAGGGCCAGCTGCCTTTCACCCGTCAACATTATTAAAACTTGCGTGTACCGTTGTAAGAGGAGAAGAAGACAAATTAAGACTAGCTTCCATTGACCCGTAAACATCTTTAGACTCGTGTAAAAATAAGTGAAAGGATGTGCGTTCGGTGAGACATATATTGAGCACAGTTAGGCACAGTGTCCTAACATACCACATCCATAGCAAACATCGGAGAGTCGCTTATGTGAGAAGAGAAGACACAGTATTCTGATCCGTTGTCTCTGGTTTGCAAGAGCCCAACCATCAAAGGGGAAGTTAATATCAATTTCTACTTTTACCCTTAGCCGTGTTCTGTTAGAAATATCAACATCCTCCAACATTTTACTATTCTCACTCAGTGCCATTTATCAATCTTCATCAATATCTTTTCGTTGGGGAAGAAAAAAAATCTAAGTCGCTTTCATTTACGCGTTACCCACCCATTTATACGGCCATTACCTAAGTTCCCCTCCCGTCATCTCCTATCTCAAGGCTCTCCCTCCCTTCGCGTTTCGCCCTTAACCTCCTCGGCTCCATCCCTCGCCGGTGGTACCTTCAGACTCAGCCCATGACCCTAATGGTTTTGAGGTGGGAAAGCGCCATGGTCTTCAATTCATAAACATATTTACCGACTATTGATAATAGTGTTATATAAATCAAATTATTAATTAGATATAGATTATTAAAAAATTTAATTTAATTATAATATATAAATTATCATATGTATTAAGTTTTTTTAGGGTGTTTTTAAAAAGGCATTTTTAAATACTTTTGTTTCGTTAACTTTTGTTGTTGAAAAAGTGATAATTAATAGGATCAGTTTCATAATTAGCTGCTAACTTCTCACATTAGGGTGGTAAATCACATCAGCTAATAAATTGTATAAATTAATCGAATAACTGTACGGTGGTTGTATACGTGATTGAAATATGATATTTATATAATATTTACTTATTTATCATTTGAAATATATTATTTTAAATAAAAAATATTTATTAAATTTATTTACATATTTTCATTATTCTTGTGTCTAATTATCACCTAATAAAATAAAATAAAAAGAATAATATAAGTGATCTTCTAACTTGTCATTAAATTAAATTAAATTTATTTATATGTAAATTATATACAAATTACACTCCATCTTTGTATTTGTATAGTAAAATAAATATAATGAAAATATTATCTAACCAAATATTCTATCAAATTTAAAATAAGATAAACTTAGTTATGTTATTTATTTCTATACGAATACTCTAATATTTTTAGAGTAAAATTAATTTAAAAATATTCTTTTATCTTACGGATAGTATTTCAGGTTACAAACGTAAAAAAAACTATTCTCAAAATCTGAATAATAAGAGAAAAAAGAAAGAATAAAAATTCTTTAATATTATTAAGTTAATTATTTTTTAATATGTCTTAAACAAGTATACGACCTAATTATTTATAGATAAAAAATCATTAAAATAGTTTATAAAATTATTATATTAAACTCTAGTATTACCTACACAAAAATAAACTCTAAATAAATGTTATTAGTTAGGATTCTAATAGTATATAATAATTAGAACTCTTTAATGGATGCTAAGATATTATAAAATTTATGTAAGTTATGTCACCTACTAGTTAGTAGTATTATCTCCTTGAAGAAGGCTAACGATTTATAGGGTGTTATTAGATATATAATTGTGAAATATAGAGTCATTTAAGTTATTTTGTGACAATAAATTAACATACTTCATTTCATTTTGAATTATCTAGAGATCAAGTTTTTGATTATTAAGGAAAGAGTTCAAAGTATACAAGTATCTATATAACAAAATGTTTGATTTCATTCGGGGATATTTAGTTTTAATTGAAATTTATAATTTTAGATTTTTTTATATAAATACACTTTTAGTTATTTCAATTTTGAGATTATTTTAACGTAGAAATAAAGATTTTGGTTTATTTATACTTTGATTTTAATTTAATTCGATTTCTCTAAGTTTTAAGGTTAGATTAGTTGGAAATAAATATGTTAAGATCATATTGTATAAAATTTTCATATTATACATTCATATCATAATCCATGTAATTCAATTCTATCGATATACGTGATCATTAATGAGTCAAGTTACGATAAATGTAAAAAATGATGCTTCGATCTTATGTTGGTTTAATTGATAGACCGGATTGGTTACAGATACATTTCGATAATGATAGTAAAATTGAACTCATATGATTATTTTTTTACGATACAAAATTTTAAGGTTACACATATAACCCAAGTGAAAGATTATTATATCCTTAATACAACATTGAACTTATATGTGAATAATTATGTGTCGTAGAATGTTATATAAAATTAAGTTTATTTAAAATTAATCTAATAAGGTATAAATAATTTAAGTTTTAATATATGTGAAAAGATATGAACTTTAATACGTAGATAACTAATGATAATATTTATTTTAATAATATATTAAAATTATTTTTATGTAAAGATTTCCGCTAAAAATTATTTATTGTAACATAAAGAGGAGTTTACTTATTGAATGATATTACCTACCTAAGTTTCATTTACAACTTTTCAAGAACACACCCACGAGGAAGATTTGACAATATCATTTAAAAGTGTTGTCCCCAGGCTAAGTCTAAGAATTTCTTTGGCGACTTTTGGAAATTTATCTTACATAAATAACTCATCTGTTATTGCGTGAACAAACATTAATACATGATTATGCTTGTTTTCTTTATATATACCTCCCTCATTCCCTTGACACTTTTTTCTGCACCATTAGATTTGAGACTCATTAATTATACTTTTACAAGCAATATTTTTTCTACTTAATTATTTATATTTATTTTTATTCATTATTTTTTTATGAGTCAATAGCTATATTTTTTTTATTTGACTTCATTTTTGTGTTTTATTTTTGTTGGAGATTGTTGTTATAAAGCTCCTTAATTTAAGGAGCACTTAATTATTTATATTTATTTTTATTCATTATTTTTTTATGAGTCAATAGCTATATTTTTTTTATTTGACTTCATTTTTGTGTTTTATTTTTGTTGGAGATTGTTGTTATAAAGCTCCTTAATTTAAGGAGCAAAACATGGAGCTTAATTCAAGGAGCAATTCAAGGAACCATTAATTTAAGGAGTAATTCAAGGAGAGCAAAGCTTTTGTGAGAGAAAATTGAGAGTAATTTTTTTGGGTGTAATTGGGTTGTGAGTTTTGAGTGTTGTAAACACCTTGTGTAATTTCTCCTCTTTCAGTAAAAAGATCTGCATGACGGTCAGGAGGCGTAAACGAGATCGCAGAACTCCGTTATCAAATTTGTGTGTTATTTTTTCTATTCTTGCTTTCTCATAAGTTTGACTTATCGGGAATTTGTGTTATTTCCCGACAAGCTGGTATCGAGCTTTTTGGTGGTGATTTTGTCAATTTCTTGCAAGGTTACTATTCACGTGAATAGTGAATTACGTGAATAGTGAAATTTTGTTGGCCGATGTTGTTCGTTGACGGAGGTGTTCAAATACACGGTGGTTTGCGGGAAATAGTCGAAACGTCCCAGGAGAAAGTCGGATTTGAGTGGGAGCGTGGCGCGGATGAAGGAAGGGGTGAAACTCGAGAAATTCGATGGCACTGATTTCGGGTTTTGGAAAATACGGATAGAGGATTATACGTATCAAAGAAATCTATATCAACCTCTCGGGAAGAAGCCGGAGGCATGAAGGAAGAAGATTGGAATCTTCGAGAATAGAATACCGGAGTTATTCGATTGACGTTATCCCGTAATGTTGCTTTCAACATAGCAAAGGAAAAGACCACGGCGGGTCTTATGGTAGCTCTCTCAATATGTATGGCCAGAAGTGGCCTCGAACAAAGTACACTTGATGAGGCGCTTGTTCAGATTTGCGGATGACGGAAGGCGCATCGGTGGCCTGACATCTCGATGAACTCAGCACGGTCCGACCAGTTGAGTTGATGGAAATTAATTCGATGAAGAAGTACGAGCATTGATACTTTTGTCTTCTACCGGAAAGATGGAATGCTTTATCACGGTGTGAGTAGCTCGTCGGGAAGCAATAAGTTGAAATTTGACGATGTTCGTGATTTGGTTCTCGGTGAAGAGATCAGACGTGAGAGTCGGTGAATCGTCGAACCTCTTCGGTTGCATACGAGTCAAGAGGAAGAAATTCAACCAAAGGGAATGGACGTGGTAGAAACGGACTAGGAGTAGATCCCAAAGAGACAAGAGGTCCAAATCCAGGAATCCTAATAATTCCATTGGCTCGAAGACTATCGAGTGTTGGAATTGTGGAAGAAGCAGAACACTTGCAAAAATCGGTGCAAGAAAGTGCAGAAGGACAAACAAGTGAAGGTAGAGGCAAATGTTACTTCCACCTCGGGAGAAGATGATGCATTGATATGCTCTTTGGAGAAACGAGAAGAATCTTGGGTGTTAGACTTCAGAAGCATCGTTCCATTGCTACTTCGCAAAAGAATTCTTCGAGAAATATGTCCTAGGAAATCTTGGAAAGGTATATCTTGGTGATGATCAAACCATGTGCTATTATTGGCAAAGGTGTAGTGAAGATTAAGTTAAACGGGTCTGTTTGGGAAGCCCGAAGGATGTCGGGCATATTCCCGACCTCGGAAGGAACTTAATCTCGGTGGGCGGTTGGCAGTGAAGGGCGCTACGATCTTTCATGATGATGATTGGAAGATTTCAAAGTGCGATAGCGGTTGCTCGAGGCAAGAAAAGTGGCACTCTTTACATGACAGTAACACGTTGTTCAATCACAATTGCGGCGAGCAATGAAACACCAAACTGGCAGCACGAGAGGATTAGGCACATGAGTGAGAAGGGAATAGAAGATTATGCATTCAAAAGGAAAACTTCGGTCTACGGTCTGTAGAGATGGACATGTGCGGCGATTGCATACTAGGAAAGCAAAAGAGAGTCGGCTTTCGGACAGAGTGGCAGACCCCAAAGAAGGAAAGGCTAGAGCTTATTCACTACGATGTTTGGGGACCAATAACCGTCTCATCCATTGGTGGGAAACAATACTTCGTGACTTTCATCGATGATCGCTCTCGGAAGGTATGGGTTTACTTACAAAGCATAAGTCGAAGTATTTGAGGCTTTCGGAAGATGAAAGCTATGGTGGAAAATGAAGACGGGTTTGAAGATCAGCTCGGATCCGATAATGGTGGTGAATATGAAGACACAGTTAAAAATTTCGCTATGAGCACGGGATCGGAATGGGAAAGAGCGTGCCGGGGCACGCCTCGTAACACTGATGGTGTGTAGGCGGGCGTATGGCAGAACGTTGACGAAAGAGCCGGAAGCATTCGATGCGGTCGAGTCTACCGAAGCCGGTTACGGGCAGAAGCGGTCAACACGGCAGACACAGTCAGCAGGCCCGTACTGCTCCATTGGAGCATAGAATGCCGGAAGGAGGTATGGAGCGAAAAGAGGTGAAACTATCACATCTAAAAGTTTTTGGGCATGCGGCATTTGTGCATATCGGTGATCAAGCGGGGAATAAACGATCCCAAATCCAAGAAATGCACATTCATCGGCTATGGTGAGGATGAGTTTGGCTACGCATTTGGGATGACGAAAAGAAGAAAGTTATCAGAAGCGAGATGTGATTTTTCAACGAAAGGGTGATGTATAAAGATATGCATAAAACAAATGCCAATGACTCGAGAGAATGGTCGGTATTTGCGGAATGCAAATGATGTCCCCGAATAGTTCCATGCATAGAACCAATTGTAACAAGTCCTCAGCCAGAGGAACTTGTTGGACGAGAAAGCGATACCACGGCATTTTGACACATCATGACCTCTTACTCGGCTCACGTATTGAGAAGGTCTTCTCGACCTCATGTGCTTGACGGAGATACATGAAATATATGTTGCTAAGCGATGGAGGGAGCACGAATGCTATGATGAAGCTTGTCGGACTCAAGATTCCGGTAAGTGGGAGCTTGCTATGAAAGAAGAAATGAAATCTCTCATCTCGACCAAACATGGGAACTAGTGAGTTACCTATGGGAAAGAAACACTTCCTGACAAATGGGTGTATCGGGTGAAAGAAAACACATGATGGTTCCAAAGAGATACAAAGCACGCCTAGTTGTTAAAGGGTTTCAATAGAAGGAAAGAGTTGATCACCTGACATTTTCGCTCGTTGTGAAGCTGATACTATCGAGATCAGTGTTGAGTATTGTAGCCATTGAAGATCTTCATCTAGAACAATTGGATGTGAAGGCGCATTCTTCATGGAGATTTAGATGAAGAGATATACGTGTACACGAGAAGGTTTCTCGAGAAAGAGGAAGAAGAATATGGTGTGCGAGACTTAAGAAGAGTTTGTATGGCCTAAAACAAGCCACGAGACAATGGTACAGAAAGTTTGTGACTTTATGCACGAGGAAGGTTTCCGGAAGTGCAATGCGACCATTGTTGCTCTGAAGAGATATAGGTCAGTTATATCATTTTACTACTTTATGTTGATGATATGTTCGTGAGGTGATCTGATATGGATGATATTAAAAGGTTGAAGTAGCAATTGTCAAAGAGGTTTGACATGAAAGACTTGGAGTCGACAAGAAGATTCTTGGAATGCAAATCACAAGAAATAAGAAAAAGATCATTGCGGTTATCTCGGGCGAGTACGTGAATCGTGTTTGCAGAGAGATTCCACATAGGCGTGCGAAACGGTTAACACACCCGGCCGGTCATTTTCGCCTATCCCAAGGATCAGTCACCTCGGACGCAGAGGAAGAGAGAATTCGGCTGGGTTCATGCCTCGGCCATTGGAAGTTTGATGTACGCAATGGTGCATGTACGAGACCGGACATTGGCGTACGGAATGGGAGTTGTTAGCAGATTTATGTCAAATCCGGGAAAAACTCATTGGGAAGCAGTCAAGTGGATTTTGAGGGGTATCTCCCAAGAGGCACCACGAGAAAAGTGCTTGTACTTTAAAGGAGAATTAAAAGTACAAGGGTACGTAGACGCGAGACTTTGGAGGTGAAGTTGATCACTAGAAGAAGCACCATGGGATTATATATTCTTGTTGGAACTACGGTGGTTAGTTGGATGTCACAAATACGAGAAAATTGTCACTCTATCCACTTCTGGTGGTATGTAGCGATGTGAAGCTAGTAAAGAGATGATATGGCTTGAGGTTTGTTATGGTAGGATTCAAACGGAGAAGAATGTTCTGCGTAGTGATAGCCAAAGTGCAATACACACTTGCAAAGAATTCAGCATTTCATTCTAGAACCAAGCATATTGGACTTCAGGTATCACTTCATCGGTCTACATTGGAAGATGATATGTTAATACTGAGAAGATTCAAGGAAGCAAAAATCTAGCGGATATGTTAACAAAGGTGGTGACTCTTGACAATAGAAGTTGCTGACTTCGGTTGAATCTAATCCAAAGTAACAAACACTAGAAAAGGCTTGCATTGATCGAGGTGTAAGGCAGTTGAAATAGGTCTTCAAGTGGGAGAATGTTGGAGATTGTTGTTATAAAGCTCCTTAATTTAAGGAGCAAAACATGGAGCTTAATTCAAGGAGCAATTCAAGGAACCATTAATTTAAGGAGTAATTCAAGGAGTGAATTTTCCTATAAATAGATGTGTAATTGTAATGAATTAATCATCCAAAGTGTTCATTCCAATTGAGAGAAAAGCTTAGAGCAAAGCTTTTTGTGAGAGAAAATTGAGAGTAATTTTCTTGGGTGTAATTGGGTTGTGGGTTTTAGTGTTGTAAACACCTTGTGTAATTTCTCCTCTTTCGGTAAAAAGATCTGCGCAGTCAGGAGACGTAAGCAAGATTGGCCGAACTCCGTTATCAAATTTGTGTGTTATTTTTCTATTCTTGCTTTCTCATAAGTTTGGCTTATCGGGAATTTGTGTTATTTTCTAACAATTTTCACCATAATTAATGCATATGATAAATTATAAACTTTTTAATTTAAAATTTGAATATTTACTACTGGGATTCCTAAAAAAAATCTTTATGTTTAAAATAGTCTTTTGTAACTCTTCTAATAATTGTAAAGTAATCATAACTAACATGTCTCGACAACAAAAAAAAATGATATATTACATTCAATAAAAAAATAAAAAAAATGTAAATTTATAGTTTTCAACTATTCTTATCAATTAAACATATTTTTTCACATTCTGTAAGAAATTTATTTTCATGCATAGCAACAATGTTAAAAATAAAACATTAAAAAAATTAATATATATATATATATAATGATATTAAAATATAATTGATATATTGGAGAAAAAAATAATAGAATGATCTTATATAAATGTTGGATTTATTAATTATTAACCTCGAGGCTCTCAATGTGTCCAAATTGATGTTTTCTCGGTGGGCAATTTTTGAAACTTTAACTTACACATATGACTCATCTGTTATCTATTTAAGTGTTGAAAATATCATAAGGTTTCACCGAGGTAAATTTTATAAAAATATTATATACTATAATTTTTACTAAATATTAATGTTCAAATCAAAGGTAATATCCAAATCTCATATGATTTGAGTGTATTATTTTGATAATTAATCTAATAAATTAAATAATATATCAAAATTAAATATAAATTTATGACTTATAAAAATTATGATATAATTTAGAGTAATTTATTAAACTAATAAAATATTTAGGTTAAATTTCATTTTGTATTAAAGTTGTTTCGGATATAAGAGTTATCATGTGAGATTTGAATTTTAAATTTTATTCAAAATTATTACATATGATATTTTTATAATACTCGTGTTAATTTAATGTTATTTCTGTAACAAGAACAAAATCTATCATATATTTACAATTTTTTTTAAAATTTTAATGATATATTTGTCATTGTTATAAAAAGCTATTTAATTTAAACTTGTTTTGAGGGTTTTCTCGAGGTAAGCTTTAATTGAGTTCACATAATAAATTGAGTCGTTTTTTTGGTTTAAGATATATAACTTAAAGTTTTTATGTTTCGAGGTGATTTAGGTTATAACTTCAAATGATTCGTTTTATAGAAAACTTATAAAATTATGATTCTATTTCATTAAAAATTTAAAAAATAAATAATCAAAATTAATAAAAATTAATTTTTTTTTTGTAATTTTATAAACAAACATTAACACGTGATTAGGATTGTTTCCTTTATATTCTTAATTCTTTCTATACCTCCTATATTCTTTTTTCGTTTTGTTTTGCACCATTAAATTCCATAATTATTAAATTTTATTTTTACAAGTAATATTTTTTCTATTTTATTTCTTCTTTTTATTTTGAGTTAATAGCTTTATCTTCTTTTATTTTACTTCATTTTTGTGTTTTGTTTTCCCGTAATTGATCTATAAACTGTTTAAGGTAAAATGTGTACATTACTTACTATCCTTAAAAAAAATTGTTATATTTAAAATATTCTTTTATAACTCTCCTAGTGATCGCAAAGTAATCATAACTAACCTTTCTCTAATAACTTATAACAACAACAAAATGATATATTACAGGCAATAGAAAAATATAAAAATATAAATTTATAGTTTTTAAATATTCTTATCAATTAAACTTATCTTTTCAAATTATGCAAAAAATAAAAAAAAAATAAAAAAATTCACGCATAGCAACAATGTTAAAAATAAAACATTAAAAAAATCGCATATAGAATTTTTTTAAATATTAACCATGAATAAAAATAATATTATTACAAATAATAAATAATTATTAAAATAAACTTTTATAATCTACAAAATATTCATACCAATTAAACATATATTTATATTCTATAAGGAATTTATTTTCATGAGTATAAACAATGTTAAAAATAAAACATTAAAAAGATTAATTTATATACAATAAAAATAACATTAAAATATAATTAATAGATTTTGGACAACAAAAAAAATGAGAAAATGATTTGATATAAAATAATATTGTCTTAAAAATACAAAAAATTGTGTCACCTAATCACCCAAAAAAAATTTAATTTTATAATACATGTTTAGTAACTATTATTATTATTATTATTATTATTATTATTATTTATAACATATATAATGCCTATCCATTAATTTAGTATTTATTTAAAGTATTATTTATTAAAAATACAAAAAGTTGTGTCATTGTATCTAAAATTTTGAATTGTATTTTACATTTTTTTAATTATCATATTAATATTGAATTGTTATCATTTTATTATAAACACGTATATAAGATATTTGAATATCGTAATCAACCAATAATTCACCCTTTTATCTTTCTTATTCTTTTAAAAAAATTTGTTTGTCTGTTTTACATTAATATAACAAATAAATTTTAATTAACTCAAAATTTTAATATATTATAAAATATATTAATATTATCGGTATACTAATATTACTAGTATACATAAAAATATATTTATAATTATATGATTAATATAATATAATATTAAAAAATAATTATATTATATTTCATATTAATTATAATATATTATTATTTTTAATTTTTAATAATTTTTATAATTGATATACATTCTATAATTAAGAAAAATATGTAAAAACAATATTTACCAATTAAAGTATTTATATAGTATAATCCATATAACATATGATATATTTCTTATATATAATGAAATTATTAAGTTGATTAAATTTAATAAATACATGCAATGTGCAATGTTCTATACAAAATTAAAAACAGATATAATCTTTAATATATTTTTAATTAAGAACTCTTCAAAGCATAATTTCTTAGTTTTGCATATTCTAAGAAGATAAATGTTCTTTTGATAAATATTCTAAGAACATTTGTTGGGAGTATTTTATTTTGATTTTTTAATAGTAAGGTTTATATATTATTTAATTTTTTTATTACATCATTTATTTATTTAAAAAATAATAATATGAAAACAAATATATGTCTTGCATGTAAGTGTGGTTCATGTATAACAAAGATTACAAAGATAGTTTTATGAGCTTAAAAATTGATAAACATGGTGATATGTTAATTGTGAGAGTTTCATTTCTTTTTCATGAAAATAATCTTACTAGAAAATTATATTTTTATAATTTAAAAATCATATGATTAATTCATATTTAAAAAAAAGATGCAAAAAAAAAAAATTATAACGTAAAAATTAAATAATAAAATTACAAGAAATCTAGTTAAAACATGATTTTGAAATAAGTAACTTTGATCACCTAATAAGAAAAATCATAAGAATAATTAATAAAAAATTATGTCATGGAAATCTAAGACAATTATTAGAAAAGAATATTTTTTTTTTAATTTTGGAACACATGTTTAATAATTATTATGTATATACTTAAAAATATGTAACACAGATTTTATTAGCATTATTACGTATATAGTAAATACATATTAATTAACTTAAAATTTTAATATATTATAAAATATATTAATACCGTCAATATATTTATAGACATTAATATTTCTAATATATTTAAAAATATATTTATAAGTATACGAGTGATATATTTTGATCTCAAATAATAATTATATTATATGTTTATATATTGTATTGTTATTTTTATTTTTTAATAATTTTTATAGTTGGTAAACATTCTATAATTAATTAAAGGTAAATTTTTGAAAAATAATTTAATTTTTATCCATTAAAAATAAATATAACATACGATATAATTATTATATATAATAAAATTATTAGGTTAATTAACTTTCTTAATTACATTAAATGTGTGACTGTTTATCTAAAAGAAGATAAAAATAAATTTGAACGTATTTTTCTTAAGTTGATTAATGTTTTTTCTTTAATACAACACTGAAGATTCAAAGAATAACAATAAAAATAATAAATCATATAAAATAAAATCTAGTTAATTTATGTCATTCATTACGATAAATTAGAAATATATGAATACTTATCTAATTAAAATTGATATCTAAGTCAGATTTTATTATATTTAATAAAAAATTAAATATAAAGATAACTTTATCACATCTTTTTTAAAAAAAAAAACTTAAAAATACACGGTTATCCCTCAGGCCACATTAAATAAATGGATTTTCACTACATCTTTCCCAAATTTAATATATAGAAAATTAGGTTGTAAAGGAAAAATATTGCAATTTGTTTACACATATTATGAACTTATGATATAATTTTCGTGAGTAATTTTATATTGTAATAATGAGAAATTAAAATTATTTAAATAATTAGATTTATAGTTATTGTTTAAATTTTATTAAAGTACAACACAACGTGAAATTGTGGTATTACATCCAAATGTTTTATAATTTTAATAAGGTGCACTTTGTCTCGTGCACAATATCAAGTCATTATGTATTATTAGAACTCTGTAAGTACAAAATTCAATGCACTTGAATTTATAATCAATTGAATAGAACTAAAAATAGTTAATTAATTTCTTGTTTTTCTTGTTTATCAAGGATTAATTTAAAAATATATAGAATAGAAAACGTAGAATGTATGAGAGCCTTCTCTAAAGTCATTGTCCTGTCAATTTTTAAAATAAAAAAATAGCAGAATAAAACTCTTAAAATTTATAACTAAAAATAATAATATTTTATTTACGTAACATATGTATTTTTTACTTAAAAAATTTTAATATATTATTTAATTTAAAATATCATATAAATTAAATTATAATTATTTAAATTTATTTAATATTATATATCATCCAATCAAACATTATTTAATAATAATAAATATTAATTTTATTATTATAATTTTGAGAGCTATAATTTTTTTAAAATTTTTATGACTCAACTACAAAATAGTTTGTTAAAAAACAATGAATGTAATTCGGTTTAATTAGGTTAACTTATTGTATTACTTTTGATTTGGAATTTTTGTAAGTTAAATTAGAGACTTCTACAGGTTATTTGGATTTTTTTTTAATTTAAAATTTCCATCCATTATATTATACACAATTTAAGAATCCCACTTCCTTTTCCATGTATTCAATTAATAATTAGTTGTTCTTGATAGTATTAATGAAAATGGCAAATATCAAGTTGATACGACTATTTATCTTTAAATTTAGAAAGTTTCAAATTTGTTTATACACGTATCATTAGTATATTAATTTTTTTTATTATATTATACTATATTTTAATCTTTTATCAACAGAGGTTCAATTAGTTTCCAAAATCCGGTTACTTAACAATTATTGATTTTTTTTTTATTATTTTCATCAATAATTATATATCAAATAAAAAATATTAATAATATTTAAGGAAGAGAATGATTCTTTATTTTTATATAAAAAAATATTTAAAATAAAATTGAAACAATAACTAATAATATTTTTTACTTAATTATAGTCTCAATTTTACTTACATTATAAATTTAAGACTCTTTTTATACTTTTTAATGTATAAAAAATAGAGTTTATATATATTCCTTAAAAAAATATGTAATTAAAAATAAATTTATAATTAAGAGTATTATGCTTCACACCACATGCGTGATTGTACTCGTAAAGAGTTACATTTAATTTATACAAGGAACAAACTGTGAGCTGTTTGGAAGCTCTAACTCTCAAGAAAATATCGACCTCCTCAATGGCGTCCATATCTGCCATCCAGTATTTTTGTCCTCCTTCGTCTTCTTCGACCACCACCACTTCTTCGCTCGTATCTCTCGCTAGGTTTCCGGAGAGTGACCGGAGGACCGGAGGTCATTACCGGCGTTTATTCTGCAACGCTATGGTTCAGCAGACCTCACCAGGAGCTCCTTCCACATTTGCTAAGGAAATGGAGAGGCTTTCCGCCAAAGAATCGCTTCTTCTAGCTGTGAGTAATCAGTAATTAATAAGCTATATTACGAATTCGAGTCAATCTAATTTGTGTTGCTTTCAGTTTAAGGACTCTGGGGGTTTTGAGGCTTTGGTAGCTGGAAATACTACTGATATGCAACGAATTGATGTGAATGAGAGGATTACTGGACTCGAACGTCTCAATCCCACCCCTCGTCCAACAACGTAAGTGCTTCTTTTAAGCTCATGATATTGATGTTATTTTTGGTGGATATTGGATGTTTATTGGTTTATTCAGCTAATCAATCAGGTCGCCCTTCTTGGAAGGTCGGTGGAATTTTGAGTGGTTTGGGTCTGGAAGCCCCGGTTTATTTTCTGCTAAGTTCATATTTGAGTGAGTCATTTTTATTCATGTTATTTTTATATAAAAATTTACTCGAACTGATAGGGAAGTGATATTGAAAATGGAAAGTATCTGGACTATCGCAGGAGATTTCCCACAAGTTTGGCTAATTTTTCGAAAATGGATGTATATATCAAGGATGGGTATGCTAAGGTTTCTGCAAATTTGAAGTTTTTGAACATGGTAGGTTATTTTTATGTCTTCCACTGTGTTTACGTGGTTTATTCCTGATAAATGATTTCAAAGCTCTAAAATGCTGCTTCTATTAATGATTTTAATGTAGAATGGGAGGAAGAAAGAGAGAGCAGGAATTATAATACACGTTGGGGTTTAAGATAGAAGAACAATAGAGGGGGAAGATTCAGTTTTCGATAGTCATTCATACATCAAGTCATGCTCAAGGTCTATTATGATAAGGGAATGCCCAAATGAAATGAAATAACAATTTTAGTAGGGATGAAACTCCAAATTAATAAATTACTACCAGTTCTAAGTCTTAACCTTCTTATTCTCAATCAGGCAACCCTTCAAAATATAAGGCATTTTATGAAAACCTCCCACCTTATTCAACTTTTGTCCTTACACCTTAGTTGGCACTGTCATCTTTTTTTACTTTGATTGCAGCATGAATTTTCTACTCCATTGAATTTTTTTTCCTGAATATATGTTAAAGATTGATCCTTGCAAAGTTGTGCAGCTTAGCTTTCAAAGACTGAAGCCCCTTTCACATTTTTCATACTGTTTTCTGCAGAAAACATTCTTCCTTATGAGTTGTGATTTTGTGAATACATTTAATGGTGGTGACATTATTCATAGTTAACTCTGCCTGCTCGAAACCTCAATCATGGAACTGATCAGCCCAGATGATAATGTCAAACTACTAAGTTTTTCTGCTGTAGCAGCATCAATCAGTTAATTGGGCCAGATTTGCATTTATTTTTCTTTCCCATTAGCTCGATTATGTTTTTTTTTTGTAAATCATATATCTCCTCGCGTTGATTTTCTTCCATCCTTACTCTTCATTGTGTAGGTTAGTTCAAGGATCCCAAAATTTAGTGAAATATTAGGGCATGTGATAAAATTTTGAATCAGTAGATGGACATGGCATGTGCATTTGTATCATTGTTTGGATGCCTCTGTATATTTTTATGTTAGGCTAGAGTAGACAGCATAACTTCGTTTTTCTCAGCATCAGTCAACTGTGAAATGCAGATAGAAGTCAACTTTATTCTCTCAAGCAGACTGTCAGTGGAGGGTCCACTTCGAATGAAAGAGGAATATGTTGAAGGGATTCTTGGGACACCCACAGTTATTGAAGAAACAATACCAGAACAACTAAAAGGCGCACTTGGTCAAGCAGCAAACACAATGCAGCAACTTCCTGTTCCTATACAGGATGCATTGGCTAATGGGTTGAAAGTTTCTTTAAGTAAGTCCTTTTGATGTTGTTGTTGACCATTTAATTCATGTTATTATGAATTAGATATTGGGAAAAGGGAAAAAAGTACTACAAGTCTTACTATTACGTAATAATATGCATATTATTCCCATAATTATTGGATCAATCACATTAAGTCTTATAATTTAAGAAAGTTAGTCAATTAGATCTAATTATTACCGAGGCTTTAGAATTCGACGTTAGAATCAACAGAATTTACACATGACTTGTAGCAGGCAATTGCTGTCTATAATTGTATTTGTTTATGCTGCATTTTTTTTGGATCCAAAAGGTCCCTTACCCTGTTATTTAGTGTTCTGTTCTGTGCTTGATAGTTGTTGCTTTGCATTTTCAAGCTACTGTTTCTTCTTAGATTGTTTTTGTTGTTTAACTATGCAAGTTTGATACTGGGCCACAAAATTTATCTGTATAGTTATTGGAACTTCAGCTAAATAGAAACTGTGCCATCATCATATGACACTTGGGGTGTTTCTTACCCACTTTTCATTGAAATTAATCATTTTTAATGTATTCCATTAGGTCAGGGTGAAATAAAATGCTAAGATCTGAAGGTAGTTTTGTTTTGTTTTTTTGGGGTTAAATCCTCTAATGCTTGTTTTTGCATTAGACAGTCAGGAGTTGCCTTATGCTTTTGAAATTATAAAATCTTCCCATACAAGATAAATATGTTATTAGAAAAAAGCTAAGCATACTCAAGGTCTGTATATTACTGTTGGATGATCTAGTCTCATCATGGTCAACTCCGCCTCAACATGAGTTTGTTAACAGTTTAAAATTGTGGTATTGTATATGTAATAAAGTAGTTAGTATGAAACCTCACAAAATTTACTGTTCTGAAAGAACCAGTTAAGTAGTACATGATATTGCTTGAGAGAGTAATTCAATTTCTATGGACATGGTGCAGTCTTGTAGTTTTCCTTGCAGGGAACCTACTCCTCACTACAAATTTATGCTCTGTGCTTACAAAGGTTTCTTGACTCCTTTAAATGTTTGCAGGTGGAACTTTCCAAAGACTCTTTATGATTTCTTACCTTGATGATCAGATACTTGTAAGTTTTTCTACAAAGTATTGCTTCCATCAAACTGATATTTATAATCAATTATTTTTCTATCAAATTAAGTAAATAAAAGGCACTGCATAATTTTTTAATGGGCTTAAAAGTTTCACCAATCAAATCATGCTTTGTATCGAATGCCTACTTTGTGCTTTGCTTTTCTCACATTAAACTTGGTCTAGATAAAATC
Organism: Hippophae gyantsensis; assembly: GCA_030763125.1. Classification (NCBI taxonomy): domain Eukaryota; kingdom Viridiplantae; phylum Streptophyta; class Magnoliopsida; order Rosales; family Elaeagnaceae; genus Hippophae; species Hippophae gyantsensis. The sequence continues at coordinate 23,417,867 of CM061031.1, forward strand.
CTGAAATGAAACAGATTTAACATTATAGACTGAAGAAAAATTTTGTCACATTTATGTGATTTAATGATATTTATTTATTTTTATTCCTTTTATTCCTAGTTAAATTTGCTTTTGTCATCAATCATTCAACTTCCCCTGATTCCCCTTCTCTTCTTTTTTTCCCCCTGCCTTTTATTGCTCCATTGTGTTCCAGTAAAGGGACCTTTTCCTGTGGGTGGAAATTAACCATAATTCTTTTCAACTACAAACATAAAGATACTTGCCTGAATGCTGTACAAAGATTCGTTATAATTTATAAATCTTAAATCATAATTAGTCGTGCAAGTTGTACCCTAACCAATTGAAGCTGACAACTCTTTTGGAAATTTATAATTATTCATATATATAGAAGAAGATGATACATTGTACCTGAACCAAATTGTTTTTACATTGTAGCAGCCTTGACCATGTGGTTTAGTGCAATGACTATAATAAGAATACTTAATAAAAAGTCAATACCTAATTGCTCCTTTTTAGCTTAAAGTCTTGGATTCATTATTGATTGAAAAGGTTTAAGTTGTATTCTGTTCCTGGATAATTTGGTTGCCGTGGTATTCACATTTATTAAGAATGGATATGTAAATCAAATTCTTTTATGAACTAATGAATGGTTGTTGGGCATAATAAACAAATCTTATTTCACCTGTCATTTATTTTCACAAATTTAACACATTTTTTATTTTATTTTAAAATGATGTATTTTAGTGACATTATTACATTTGTGTACACTTTAGTCATTTTAGATCAATTTTGATGATTTTAATAACTTTTTTTCCACATTTTTTTAAATTTTTGGGACATTATTCTCTTCAAACATATACCACCTCTTAATTCAATCCAACTTAAGTTTTTATAACAAAAAGAATGAATAGGAAAAAACCAAAATTGGCAATAAATGACATAAGTGTCCAAAAATATTTGCACTAATTTTTTAGAAATGTGACTAATTGTGTCCATTTTGTAAAATTAAAATGACCAAAGTGTCATGCTACTTTTCTTTCTAACTTTGCAACTTGAATATGAACATAGTTCATATCTGGTTGGAACTTGCAATTTCTAAACTGATGGTTATCAGCTTGTGTCGGAAAGGATTGCTTCTCATATGAAAGTTAATTTTATGTTGTCATGTAAAAAGTAGGAATTTACTTATAGAAAGAAGTTAAAAGCAAATAGGGTTGAAAATAGCTTCTGTTGCATTGCCAAAGGGGTTCTAGCATCTCAGGCTCTAAAAGTTTGCTTTGGTTTTGTCTTTTGATCCAGATAATAAGAGACATTGCCGGAGTTCCTGAGGTTCTTACAAGGTTGGATTCACCTTCTTCTCCTCTGGAAGAATCGATCATGGAATATGAAAGCTGACTTTTCAGACAGAACACAGATCCTCTCTTCCCCCCCCCCAAAAAAAGAAGCTCAATTGTTTTTTCCCATGTCCCTGACCTCCCATTATTTTGAATGTTTTTTTTTTCAATAAGAAACACTTATTTTGTTGCTCATATTTCTTTGAAACTTTATATTTGTAAATGCACCAAACCGACCGAAGTCGGAAATAATGAATGTGGTCCATGGATCCTAAGAAGTTGATCTTTATCAAGAAGCAAGTAGTATCTTGACGTACTTTATATTGTGGTCATATTTGACTGTGCATTAGCCACCTAATATGCAATTTGTATTATTTTGCTTCTTTCATGAATTTGCAGTGTTATTGGGTAGGAACTGGACGAAGAAAACAAAGTCGATGTATGCCAAGTGTGAAAGCCATTGACTAAGATTGCCTTGCAGGTTGACTTAAATGTGTCCTAGTTGTCATGCTGATTGAAGGCTCAGCCACCTCATCTCAAGCCTGGCTTTTACTTAACTAGAGAACCGTATTTACTTTAATGTATTTTGAACTTAGTTTTTATTGTGAGCTTTTTTTTAAAAGGGTTCGGAAGGACAGTTTTTCTTGTGTGATGGATAGTATTAAAGAATTCTTCGACCAGCCCAAGAGTTTTTATAAAATGTTCTTAATGGAAAAAAATGTAAATGAAATAACTGAATGATTTGAATCGGGTCTATTAAACTAATAAATAGTGAGAATTCTTGATTGGCTTAATATCTCTCTTAATTCGAAAATCTACGATTTAAATTAATGTCCTTTCATTAAATACTCTTAAATTGCATTGATTTATTCTAAAGATTTCATTTCAATTAGAATTTGGTTATTTATCATGTACGAGGATCCTTTCTAAGCATCCACGGTCGAATAATTAAAGTGTCCAATTTATGATGAATTTATAAGTTCAATTCCTATTGGATGCACGTCAATGAAACATTTCAACAAGTATATTGGAATTGGTTCTGTATCAATGAAATCTTATCATCTATATATAATGAGTTGGTGTGATATATTCATATCATAACATATGAACACTAAGAACTAACATTCTTATTTAGACTCGAACTCGTAAGGAAGAAAATTGATGGATGAAATCAAATATGCAGTACTTACAAATAAAATTATTCAATTATTAGGGAAAATCAATATACTTCTAATGTCGATCAGAATCAACTAGGATAGAAATAAAGTATTGAATCAAACTCTTCTTTGATGTGAAGATAATGGTTATGAATAGTCATCAACTTTTGGAAAAAGGTAGATGAATGGGACCTATTATGGGACATACAATATATTACAAATATATGATCATTACGCTTTAATCGGGTTATTCTATTCCACCAACTTAAATTAAAATACTTAATAGCATCACATATTTGATCTATGGACAATATCATTCTAACCTTTTAGGTTTTATCTTTATATTTGTCATTTCTTTCTCTGTATGCATCACATATTTGATTGAATTGAGTTTTTTTATATTACTTGCCTATATTATTTCTTAAGTTAAGAGACGATCTCATTTGTTGTCGTAAACTTTCATTGTGAAATGTCATCTTATACATAAATATGTACGTATTTTATATTAGAATATTCACGTTTTAAAACCAACTCTACATTGAAAAATTGCATTTGTCGTTGTAGACTTTTTTTGTGAAATGTTAACAAACATATAAACGTGTAGATATTTTTAATGATTCACGTTTTAAAACCACCTCTACATCAAAAAACTGCATGATTGAATGCTTTTATGAATTTCATATAAGTTAATTTTCGTTTTTCATTTTTCGTTTTTCTAATAAAAAAGAGATGTGAATATTAATTGTACCTTTAAAGAAATTTTATAATAATACACCTTAGATACAAACTTTTCTTTCACAATTCTAAGGGTATAAAAGAGACAAATCTATGTGAATATATCTATATATCTATCAAATTCATTTTTTATATTTTTTATGCCACCAGTATATGTCATTACAAAGTTCATAGTTTTGTTTTTGTCTATAAGTGTAGGCGTCTATATGACTTGATGAGTACGATTGTGCAATATTTTTGTATATAATATTTAATAAAATATTAATTATAAAATAAATAATAGCCAAAATGTTAATTATATAAGTAACAAGAGTGTATATATATGAGTTGATTTGGGTCTAGACTAAAATAAGAACCAATCAATATGATCGGTTATTGAAAAATAATAAACTCAAAAATGAATTTGAAAAATCAATCAAATCCGAACCAATTTTATTGGGTTGGTTTGGGTGGTTTAAGGAAATTTTTTTCCTTTTTTCTAATGGATTTTTTTATTAATATTTTTTAACTCTTTTTTGTAATTTCTAATATTTTTAATATTAATTTTATTATAATCCTTAAATTTAAAGATTTAAATTTTAAACACTTACATAATATCAATATTCATATCAATCATAGAGTATAAAAAATATTTAAAGGTAAGGTAAATAGAAAATAATGAATAACAATGACTTATCCGATTTTTTTTACTAATTCTCCCATTTAAGCCATCCATAATGTAGTTCATGGTATACAAACTTACTTTACGATACAAATATAGAAGACAATATAGTTATAAAATTATAATAGATAAATAATCAAATAATATAGAATTAATGTTTGATAAGAAGGAAAAGAAAAGAGAGTATTTTATCTAAAAGTTCTTGCATGAATTTAGTTTAAACATCCAAACTCTAATGGTAAAAATAAGTAAAATTTGTTTATCTTGCACTAACAAATTACAAGATAAAATTTAATTCTAAAATAAAAAAGGATTATCATCTTAGATGAAATTAGAAACATAATACTAAACAACAAAGTAAGACATAAAAATTTAAATATTAGGTATATACTGTCTACTACAAAATAAAGAATGAGAATAAAATACTTAAATTATACATAAAAGAGCATACACGAAACAAAATTTTAACCATGTTCTAAGCTCTCATCTTAAAGCACAACATATCTTTTAACATATTCATAAAATATAAATATTAAAATGAAGTATGAAACTTTTAACTCAAACCAATTATATCGTTAATGAATTCATTAAGGTATGTTATTTACCTAACATATCTACGAGAAAAAGAACAAAGTGTAAACTATGGATGAAATAAATTAAATTACAATGATCGATATAAATATGTCTTATTTATTATACTTATTAAGTTCAAGCGGCTCAAATATATTCACTTCATCTGTTTATTGGGAAAGATCTTTATCTATTGTAATTTGAAGTTTATCCAATTTTGCAAGTATCTTTCTTTGAGAGAAACTTCGGGCCTATACTATTTTAGGGTATAAAGAACTTCTATATGGATCAATTAAACGTCTTTCAGTACTAAAAGCTAATTCAGATACAACCGTAGAGGCCAATACTACTAAGACATCTTGTAAAATTTTAAAAAGAATAAGATAGCTTATAGGATTTGATCTCCATCATTATAAAATATCAAAATCAATAATAGAAGGATTACAACCAAATACCTTTTGTCTCAGACTTTCATTCCAAATAATTATCATCTTACAATTGTTGTAAATATAACAATTGACTAACATTCAAGATTAGTGCATCCTTTTCCTTCTCAATTTTTCTTGTTATTATAGATTTTAATGATTGGATAACACTTGAAGATAACCCATTATTTTTCTTCCTTTCGCCAGTATTTTAAGTTTTAAACAACTTATCAAGAGTAACCTTCGTTCTATTAACTAGTCTTTTAGCAATATGGCTCAAATATAAACATTTGAATATGATTTCCAAGTACTTTAATTTATACTTTGGATAAAACACTATCGTGATAAATAAAAATTTATTCATCTTATTCACATTACCTCAATACTTGTCGAATTTCGCTTTCATGTTTTCAACCCACTTTTTGAAAGTTTCATCTTCCCTTTCCACTGCATTCACCGATACAAGTTGAATAACATGGAACTCATGAGCATAAATGTTAGAGGTAAAATACAATGAACCATTAAAGTTGATAATTGTAGTATAAAAATTATATAAAAATTCAATAAAAATATTTACAACCTTCTAATCTTTTAGTAGGGGCGATCCTACAATATGATCATTAAAATAATTAAGAAACTCATCATCATACACATGTAATCGGTCAAATTATTTTTGAAATTTAAAAACAATATTCAACATAAGGCAGGTAGATTTTCATCTTGTTTGGACATCCAAAGAGACAAGTCCTTTGGTTTCAATTCCTCCATATTTTACACACTTTTTGAATTTTTGTAATTTTGAAGTAGAAGATCTAACAGACTTGTCTTCATTGTGAATACTCTCAATTGACCTCTTTTAAACCATCTTTCATTATTAAATCAAAGATATATGTGTAACATATTACATGTAAAAACTCATCATCCGAACTTCCAGAACTAAGCCACTCCAAGCCTTCCATCTGCTTTTCAAACTAGTTATAATAGTAGTATTTGAACTTACATTATCAACAATCATAGTAAAAATACCTCCAATATCCTAACCACACGTTGAAGCATCAATGTATTTTATAAGTTGATTCCCTTTATGACTAAAAATAGGGTTAAAGTATATAATTCTTTTCTGTAGTTATCAATTATCATCTACATACCGAGCATTCATACCCATGTAGTTGATATATTGACAAGAAGTCCACAAATAAGTAATGATAGAAACCTTTTGCTTAGAACATGATTATCTACAAGTGATCTTTATGTATCTTTTTGATTAGCATGATGTAAATATTTATTAGAACATATCTTCTTTTTCTATCACAATATATATATATATATATATATTGCTTTTGGGTTCTTCTTAATTGTAATTTCTTGACTTTTTGTATTTTTGTTGGAGGCTAATAGTTTCTCTGCGTGTTGTTTTCCAGTGAGTCCTTAACTAACTCTCTGAAATTAGGAACATCTGTCTTGATAATTTCAAGGGCAAATATGTGACTTATACGAATTTTGGGCTTATTTGGTAATTTTGAAATCGTATGAGAATCTTTTTGAATGACTAGTGATGATGGTGAAGATGAAAAGTGGCAAAAAGTTTGTTTCTTGGCCATGATTATCTCCTCCAAGATCAAAAGAAAAGGATAGAGAATAGAAAGTTGGTGTGTGCTTGTTTAGAAAGGAAAAGGTGGATATATATATATGGTAAAGGATTTAGTAAAATATATACAACTTTTATTAATTAAAAAAAGAAAGAAAGTCTTCTTTAGTTGGAGTAAGGGAATGGGTAACAAATATTACTGAATAAAGCATCACTCAAATTACCCAATTTAGATTTTGATTTAATTCCTATATGATTTTTTCTTTCATACAGGTATATTCGTTGCGATAGATACTGTTGGGGATCACCATTTAGTTGGCTTACGAAGGTATTTAAAAGGTAAATAAACGCAGTTAAATGAGTATATTTTTTATTATTTAAAATTAAAAATTTATATTAATGATAATATTTAATTATTACATTTTGTTAATTAGTATTATAAATAATTATATATTAATTAATTTAATACTTAAATATTAATTATTTACTATTATATCATTTGTCAAAACCATTAAGTAAATTCTTATAACTTGAAAATGTACGCATAAATTCATAAAATAATTTTTTTAAAATTCTCTATGATCTAAGCTTTAGACCAGAAATTGACTTAAATATTGAAATAAATACAACACTTATAGGTATCATATTTTCTAATGTAATATTTTAATAATTTGTAGATTTACATATTAAAAAAATACGACGAATAGAAATCAACTTCAACTTATTTCAAATGAGATGTCATAATATTATTGACAATTACAATGTAATTGAAAGTGATTACAATCACACCCAAAACTATATTAAATGAAAAATAATAATAATAAAAATAGAATCCTTAAACTTTATAATTATAAAATTATTATCTCTTTTATCTAACTCATACTTTCACTATCTCAAAAAAATTTATCACATAATTTCATATTAAACGTCGTCCAATTTAACATGATTTAAATTGAATTATAATTATTAAATTCATTTAATATTAAACACAATTTGATTAAATCTTATTTAATATTATGAATATTATTTTTTTGAAAATTTTCATTAAAAAATTGTAATAGATTTTGATATATATATATATATATAATATTTACATTACATTTAGATTTCGATGTAGTATTATTTTTCTTTCACCTAAATTATAATCTAGTAATATTTTAGACACGTGATGCCATGTTTTAGGTTATTTTATTTATAAATTTAGATCTAAATCTTATTGTTTTGAGAGAATTTTAAGTGTATAAGATTTTAATGATTTGTAGTAAGAAATAGAAATTTAGATGACTGAATTAGATCATGAATTTTTCTCATTTAAAAGGTATATATGTGTATTACATCTCATGTACGTGACAAGGTACGTATATAGCGACCTGGTTACACATGTAGTAAATTTGTGCACGAATTAATTTAAACATAAAACAGATCACTATAAATGTTACATTATTAGGTCGTAATATATAGATAAAAGAATGTCGTTATACATAGGTCGATCTAGGTTCCTAAGTAACTTTCTTGTGTCGCTTATGGAGAGTAAGGACCATGATCACATTTGGATATTATATTTTCACTAAGTCTTGACATTTATGACCTCACAGTTGGATACCAAGGTACTCTATCAACATGGGTGTATGTTTTACCAAACTCGTTAGATTCAGGTCATTGTTAAGCTAACACTGTAACCTCGTTTTACCATGACGGGGTATCTACACTTATTAAGTCATATGTCTGTTACATATTTAATATCAAACATTTATAAATTTTGTTTATGCATTTTTTCATTTCAAAATGTAAAAATCTCAATACATTAATAATCAAGTTGATATAAAAATCTATCATTTTATTGTGAAAGAGATATACATGTTAGGAGAATTGTAAGAGTCAAAGAGGAAAACTCGAGCCATGTTATAGATTATTTTTATTTACTCTTATAATAATTTGATGTATTTTTATTTTATTAATTTAAATATTCTTGTATTTTTCATTTGAATGGATGAAAATAAAAAATAAAACTTGTATTTGAATTATTAGTCTCTTTTTAATACTTTAAGTTTTGACAATTTTTTCTCAACCTTTTGATTCTTTGAAAATGATAAAATAATTTTAAATTACATAAAGAGGTACTCGTGAAAATATAAGATAATAAATGTTTGGTATTATTCAAGCAGCAGGTACGCGACACTAATGACTTGATGTATCTTATGGTACATCGCTCATATGGTAAAGATAACACTCGTATAACAACTCGTATATAATAACATGAGGTCAATACTTGAGGGTCAAGACCTGACCTAAGTAAATGGCCTAGTATACCACTCTAACGACTTGGGTTATCTTTGCATACAAGACCTTAGGTAGCACGTATATGGCGACCTGAAGACAAACATCACGTATACGGTAACCTGAGGATAGACAACATGTATATGGTAACCTGAGGATAGTGACTTGAATTTATGTAGAACTACTTTGTATGTACTATGAAAGCTCGTATGAGAGCACCAACTTATGTAACCTTGATATTTATCTAATAAGTCCTATATATATCTCTTTAATGAGAAGAATAAAAGTCCCGTCTTATTATCAACATTCTATACATCTCTCTAAAAATTACTAGAATCTTATAGCATGAATTTTTTTCCAAATAATTGACGTTCATCATGAGACTTTAAATTTTCTCAATTCTTATGAGAGAATTTGAGACCTTTTATTCTTTAACTAGAAGAATTATCTCGTTTTATAGGAAAATCACCCAATACCAATTATACACAATATGATCGGCCCTTATCCACACTCCATTTTATTTGAGAAAAAATATATTGGGTTTAGCTTGATAAGACGTGTTGTAAGCTAAAGAGGAACAAGCTATGGTTATGGACGGTGGGTTTGATTTATGAGCTAATGAGGAACAAGCTATGGTTATGGACGGCGGGTTTGATTTATGAGCTAAAGAGTAACGAATTAGTACTTGACTGAATAACAGATTACATGTTTAATTCGTTATTGTTGGGCATTTAGCAGCATTATTAACCTTATTCGAGAAGGAAAACAAGCGACCTCATATCTTAGCCAAAGGACACTCAATTTTTCCTATGTATTCAAACGGGTTAATCTATTAATGACAGAAATGTTTCTGCATGCAACGCGTTCCATTCATGTTCTCCTTTCATGTTTTGTACCACAAATTGACAACTCTAAGTTATATAAAATAAAAAATAATTAAAATCAAACTTATTGAAGAAATTGGAATTAAGTTCAAAGTACTAATTATAAGAGTAGTACACACACATATTATTCCAATATATAATTAATATATTGCTAGAATTATTTTTATTAATGTTTAAAAACACTTATATATTAAATTATATAAAAAAATTAAATTATTTATATGAAAATATCTAACTTCCTTGATATATATATCAAAGTGGTGATATTATATATATATATATATATATTGGTCCAATTAATGACTACAACAACAAAGCAGGTCTCCAGGAGATGTATAAATGCATTTTCCAAAATGGAATTGTCTTTTAGAACAATCTATTATACATTGATCATTTCCAAATTGTGCCGTACAAGGTGTATAGCAAAATGGGTCTACTGCTCCCTTCACTTGCTGCTCAATTTCATCTACATCCAAAACATTATATATATATATATATATATCAATTAATCACAATACGCTAATTATAACTTTATAATAAACTAATTTTTACCATGTATAGCAAAACGGTACATGTGTGCATATCAGGGGCAGAGATATAAATAAAATACAAATGGTCATGCTAAACTAGTTATAGAGAGATCCATGATAATATAGGTAGAGAAGAAAATTACTAGCACTAGCTTGAAGAATAAACACAGCCATGATAGCGAGAGAGATCAATAGAAACTTCTGAAAACCAGCCATTACTGATATTTAACTAAATTTTATAAGAACAGTTCGGAGAATGGGATATGTTTGAAGAAAATATTGGTTTATATAGATTTATAAAGAGGTTTGCTATCTTGTATTTCTTTAATTATATGAATATAATGATATCTCTGTGATTTAATTTTGGTAAGAATCTCATCATATGTATTAAAGCCATCAAATCTTTTTTATTTGATGAGTTAATAACCACAATTATTGCATAACCGATGTACACAGTATATGTATGTATAGTCAAATTCCTATGTTTTATCTTTTATGAAATCATATAAATGCATTACTAAAAAAACATATATATGATTTCAATTTTTAACTGTGATGGTAGACCTATAATCACAATTATAAGAACCGAGGTCTAAGTGAGAGAGGTCATAAACTGTTACTTATGGTCTCGGTTATTGAAAGATCGATATCATAAAATATGTCTATAACCTTTGTTTTTTAATAACGAAGATCATAAGGTATGCATAAATAAAAAAAAATACATTTAGTAATTACAATATTAAAAATCAATATAAATTACAATAAATTTATTAATTATAGTATTAAAAATCATATTATATTAAAATTAAAAATATAATTACATTTTAGAGTTTATTATACACTAAATCATAATAAAAACTTACTATTACAATATGTCTTTTTATCGTAGCTTTTGAAAAAGAAAAAAATAAAGATATGTTCAAATGTGAGTTTAATTTAATTAATATTAAAGTTAAATTAAATAAAATTTATTTTAAAATAGATTAATTTTATTAAAATTAAAAATTTAGAGAATTAAATCTTAAGAATAAAATATAAAATTTAAATGATTAATAATATTAATCATCCTGAAGGTTACTCTAGCAAAAATAAATTATATACATGTTGTATCAATAAATTTAATTACTTAAAATCTTAAAGATTGTCTTAAAGATTTACTTTGAATGCTATTGTCATTATAGCACAGTAACACCTTAATTTGTTTGTGAAACTTGTTAATGCAAGATTAAAGATTTGATATCATATGGAATATTACTTGAAAAAATATTTTAGCCAAAAGATTTGTTTCCATATATGAGTTTCAGATATTGAAGAAAATATATTTAAATATCTTAAGAATGTATTTAGTAGAAAAATGTTCCCTATAGGAGGTCACGACTGAAAGCAATGGTTTGATTTAAAATTGATGATTATTATGTATCTTAAATATATCAAAATTATGATTATATTTAATTTTGTCATTATACAATTTTGTTCTTAAAATTATAGCATGTCACTACAAGAAAAAACCTTATCTGTGACAAAAAAAAACACTAAATAAAAAATATGTTTACCGTTAAAAGTTACTCATTCAGAGACAAATTGATAGGGGTCTTTGGTGATGTTCATCATAAATTTGATCAATAAAAATTAATAAAGATAAAAAATAGAGACAAAATTTTGTCACAAAATCATTATTAATAAGAACAAACATAGAACTTGAGTTTAAAAAAATTATCCTCAAAAAGAGAATATAGGGAAATTCGTATCAAATTTTATGACAAAAAATTTGTTCTTGAAAACAAAAAAAGGACAAAAATTGAAAATATATTTATAATATATTTTTTGTCCTTCCAATTCATAAAAATTGTGACCAAATATGGAGAAATAATAACGACAAAATATTTTTCTCAAAAATTTTAAGGTTATTAAAAAATATATATATTTGAACCATAGTTCTCATATTGAAAGACATTCACGTTAACCACTGATGAGTGGATTACCTACACCGCACTAAATTACACGTATTTCTTTCGCTCTTATCCAACTTCGAACTTGTGACCTGTTCTTAAGTAGATAGATTCAACGAAATTGGTATCCATCGGGACATATCCTGATGGGTACTAACTTCTATAAATCTGTGGCTTAATGGGCAAGTTATAAGTCCTCATGATTTACCTATTTCTTGAATTTGATCCGAAACTATAAGTGAAAGTTAATATAGTTCACATAGTTTAAATTTGAAATAAAAGTCAAGAGCCTCCAATGGAACTTGTAGTAAAATGAGGCAACTCTTCTCCTCCATATTTAACATAGATTACTTATTTGATTTGATGCTAATGTTAATGAGTTATTATATTTGATGCAAAGTTATAACGTGCATAAGAATTGCATGATGTACTTTCATCTCACGCAATATTTTGTAAGTACTATATGTCAGAGGCATATAAGCCCCATATATTATGTAAGAGGAGTGTATACATACTTATGTTGAAGTATGTACTATGCATCAAGTTTTTTAATAAGTACTCTTGGTGAAGGTAAGCACAAGAGAGAAAATGAATTAAGAATTTTGCCATATAAAAACAAAGGCATAACTTACATATGCAAAGTGACTTGTTGCAAATTTGAAGCCAATTAGGTACCTTTCCGTCGGAACGTAGTTTTTCAGAAGTAGAGTAGCTTCTTTGCAAACACCACTTTGGGACAAAAAAGTATAAAAATCATACTGTCGGTTAAAAAGAAAAAGAAATTAAAATAAAATCAGAAACTGAATCACTTCTATCAAAAACAAAAACAACATGTAATCAGTATTAATGTATGGGCTAGTCAAAATCAAGTAGGACTCTACTTTCATAGCATATTCCAAACTGAGGTGGAGTTTCTTTATACTCGTTAATAACAGATCTAAGAGAAATTAAGTCCAATAATATAGGAACTAAATTAATACAATTTGTTTAAAAGCGGCCAATACAACAATAAGAACACCACTCATGACTTATAAGCTCGCTATTCAGATCTTCACCCATTTAAACAATTTGCTCATACCATGTAAACTACATATAACCAGCCTTCACTAATTGTCAAAATAGACTTCAAGCATTCTTCTCAAGACTTCACATTTTATTTTGGTTTCTACCATAATTAGGAATCGTGATTTTTATTGAAAGACAGACCAGAGGTCAGAAGTTCAAGACAATCAAAGAAACCTAAAGGAAACGTACAACAATGTGAACTTGCCCACTGACCACTGATAGTGTTAACCATCTTCCTCATAGCTTTTTGTACCAGAAGACACCTTTCTTGTCGCCTTCATCGGCTTCAACATAAATGCACTCCTTGGTCTCTCTCCACAACGCCTTGTAAAATGGTGTTCCATCAAACTGATAATACTCTCCCAGAATTGGCTTGATTGCCTTTGTTGCCTCCATAGCATGATAGTGAGGCATAGTTGAGAAGAGATGGTGAGCCACATGAGTATCTGTGATATTGTGGAAGACCTTGTTCAGGACTCCATAGTCTCTGTCACAGGTGGCTAAAGCACCTCTTAACCAGTCCCATTCAGAAGAATCATAGTGAGGCAATGATGGGTGGGTGTGCTGCAAGAAGGTGATTAATACTAAAAATGCATTCACTACCAATATTGGCCCTCCATAAACACATAAAACCCAAGCAAGCCCTTTGACCAAGGCTAGTCGGTAAAGCCCATAAAGTACAGCAATAATCCCAACATCAGAAATATATATCTGCAATCTTTCACGGTCAGAGTAAATAGGACCATGTGGATCAAAGTGGCATGCAAATCGATCATAGGGCCTGCCTGAAACATTGAATGCTAAGTACAGAGGCCAGCCAAGAGTAAGTGTGAGGGTGACTGTAATGAATCTACCAATAGGGTTGTTGTTAAGATATTTGGAGTACCACCTTAAGCTGGACTTCTTCTTGGGGACAAAGACTTCATCTCGCTCAAGTGAACCAGTGTTTGAATGGTGGCGGCGATGGCTATATTTCCAAGAGAAGTAAGGCACAAGGAGACAAGAATGCAGGACCAAACCAACAATGTCATCAAGCCATTGATAGTCACTAAAGGCATGATGGCCACATTCATGTGCTATGACCCAAACTCCTGTTAAGACACAACCTTGGAGGAAAACATAAATTGGCCAGACCAAGTAAGAGAGAGGTTGGGGAAGGTTGATTAAGTACTTGGTAGCAATATAATAGAAGAAAAGGGCTATTGCTAGATCATAAACCACATAGGAGAATGATCCAATAACTGAGCGCTTGAAGCAATGAGGTGGAATGGCTTTCTTGATCTCACCTAGGGTGAATGGTGGTTTGGAGTATGGAACTCTCTTCAGACAGTCCATGCCCGACTTCTTAGAGGGAGGAGGAACAGACATTCGGCCACCGGCACCCATATTGCTCTAAAATCTGCATCAAATAACTAATTACTGAACATATAAGCAAAAATGGGAAGTGATTCAACAACAAACTTAACAATCAAAGCAAAAAACAATTGCAAACCTAAAAATATGCACTTGCACGACCAAAGCTAGATAGATAGCCTAAACTCTAAATTAAGGACAAAGGATCACCCAAATCTGTTACCTTTAACGTAACGAAAATGTACTTTAAATCCGTACTTATTAAGTAAAGAATCACAAATCAACTCTATCTTTACAAAAATAATCGTAGAAATCATCGCTTGTCCCACTTAATACTTAGAACACTTAAGTGTCGTTAAAGATAACGGATTTAAATTAACATTTTTTCTACTTTTAGATACAAGGCAAAAGTAATACTACTAATAATGGTAGTAGTAAGAACAAAAACTCTTTTTAAAATAACTATATTATTTATGTTCTTAATTGGAATTCGAATACTAAATATTTTACATATTCAAGTGAAAATATAGTACGGTGAGCCAAAAGCTTTATTCATATGACCACCAACTATTGAATTGGGAAAGGGAGAGAGATCATACAGTTAGTACACAAAAATGTTTCATTTTTTATTAAGTTTGTAACTGTAATAATTTTGAAAAGGACTACAAAAATCAAACCTAAAGGATGGATGCGTAAAAGGTAAAATTACTGATTTCCCCCTGCGTGGTTTCAGATATTTTAGATACATAATCTATTTCCTATTTTCTTTATAAGGTTCACTAGCTTTACTTTTCAGACTAGCTAATGCGGTCTGAAAGGGACAGAGATCATACAGTTAGTACACAAAAATGTTTCATTTTTTATTAAGTTTGTAACTGTATCATATTTAATAATTTTGAAACGAAAGGACTACAAAAATCAAACCTAAAAGATGGATGTTTAAAAGGTAAAATTACTGATTTCACCCTGCGTGGCTTCAGATATTTTAGATACATAAAAGCGTGACTTCCGTTCTATTTCGTATTTTCTTTCTAAGGTTCACTAGCTTTATTTTTCAGACTAGCTACTGCGGTCTATATTTGCCTCGTTAGTCAAAACTTTCTACATGTATGAAAAGAGTTGGGACATTTAGGACAACTCGTAAACATGGAATAAAAATAATGATAGGTTGAGATTTTAGGAGTCCTGACCCACCACGATATATATGGTGTTGCACTTAGAATACCATACACGGTGACAACTGACAAGACCCACCCAGTGACCACATGCCTAACAAAGAAATCAATGGAACCCAATAACTCGTATATTTAAATTTACTTTTTTCCTATTTGTTTTAAATGTAAGAGGGAAAAATATTGCCACATTTATTATATCCATGCAAGCAATATCTTTATGGAATATAATAGCCAACAAACGATGTGGAGTCTCGACACTTTTGTATATTTATCACTACAATTACTTTATTTTTAAAGTAAATTCATTTAATATTATCAATAAGTTAAATGGGGAAAGGATACACTAGATTATTAGAATTAATAGATATATCTGAATTCTCATCAATTATATTGACTGTTGACTAAAGTTTTTATATAATTATAAAACCAAAATTGCAAATTATTGATAATATTAAATAAACTTACTCTAGATATAAGGCAGTTGTACTAAAATCGCATTTTTAAGATGATATTGCGTGTTATTTGAATCAATGTTGACTCTCTTGACACATCAAAAATCCTAAATTTTTTAATATATACCTAGAGTTTTGAACACACCAATTTTTAGAATTTTTTTACAAATTTATACTAAATTAGAGTGTTTAAATATTACACCAATATTCATATCATGTCACTTAATTATAAATATTTCACAAAATATGAAGAGTGTACTAACATAAATTTAAATAATATATACCACAATACAAAATGTAAAGAGAGAATAAAATCGCTTTCAAAGCCTATCATTGGAGGGCATAGAGATGACAATTTGATCCAACGGTTCGATATGGATTGAAACATTAACTATTTTATTATGAACGATTCCAAAAAAAAATGGGTTGATATAAAAACCGAGTTGATTTAGGGTATCATTTGGACACCCACTTTTTCATTTACATAAACAAATAACAATTTTATTTTTATTTGAAAAATGAAAATAAAACAAATACGGATCAAGAGTGAATCGAATCTGTTTTTAAGTTCAAACTGAAACACACGTTTTATGAAATTCAAGATACAATTAATAGAAGAGAAAATTTCTACTGTCTTTTCTGCTGCTTAGGAGGGGAAAAGTAGCACAAATGAAATATATACAGTAGATAAAAATTTGAAATTTTGACCGTCATACTAGTTTTAATTTCTAGAACAATTAAAAATGGGACTGACAAAATACACATGTATATTTATATTTGTATTTATAATAATTAAAGTATAATACATGAAAAATAATATTAAAAATAATTGAATTTACATATTTTTTATTTATCACTTTAACTCACTATAATTAGAATAAATGTAAATTTATAGTATTTCTCATCCTTTTTTAAAGTGAGTTTTAAACTTAAATTGTTAAAGAAAACACTTTTATTTAATTCTATATCGGCCACATGATTCAATGAGATAATCAAAAGGCCACAAAAGCGGAAAAACTTTCTTTCAAAATGCGGCAAAAGCTGAAAGTTTAGTGGAAGAGAGCCGGTGAAAAACCAACCACATATCCCACGTCTAGTTCAATGAGAGAAAAAATCCAAACATTTATTCACGCCGATTTCTTTTTCAAAAATAGAAAAATTTGAAAAATTATGAAACTAAAAATAATATTACTATATGACTTTAAATATGATAATTTATATAATAGTTCGATTTATCGAATTAAATTCAAATTTTGAATAAAAAAATTCTAATTGAATTAAATTTAGACAAAATTTAGATAGCTTAAATAGCTCAAAAAATAAAGGTGGATCCAAGCAAGTTTGTTAACTTGTAAATATATATATATATATATATATATAATTATGAATAATATTATGATTTAAAATTAATAAAATATGAAATATCATATAAGTTGTTTTGAATCTTAATGTTTATAATTGGATGTTATTAATGTGTATTTTTTTTATCCATTAATTATTATAACATTATTTTCGCTATTTTTATTATTTCATACAATAACGTTCATCCTAACGAAATTTAATATCATTAAAAATATTTTTTAATTTATAAAAAATAGTTTAATTAATTAAAATAATTACATCAATTTAAAATTAAAATAATTTCAGCCATTTAAAATTATCACAGATTGCCACCCCTATTAAATAATGACTTCTCCTTAGGAAAGAAAAACAAAAGCGAGAAAGTACTGTTCGGATATTAAAGAACAAAATAGACGACAACGTTATGAATTATGAGGTATACAATTGATTATGGTCGACATGGTTAAGATATTTTAGTCTAAATGGGTAATGAAAGCAACCTTTAAACCATAAAAATGAGGAAATCCAAATCAGGGAAAAAAATTTATTTAATAAAACAGCATATACTGGACCTTTTTTTTTTTAGAAATATTATATACTGGACTTGAATAAAAAAGCAAACAAGGTGTAGAATTAAATAATATAACTTTTATATGAATTAAATAAAATAAACGTATAGGCCAGCTCAGATATGATTATTCGCTACAATAAAAAATTAGGCAGAAGAAGAAGAAGACAACGCCCGGACATCATGTGACCTTCATTAAGAAAATCTCACAAAAACGATAAAACAATTCGGAAATTCGATATTCAGCTTATTCAGAATACAGATCCAACATTTAAAAGATTTAAAAACAAAGGAGAAAAATATCAAAAACACCGATACTAAACAAAAATAAGAATATGAAAGAAATCAGAGCCACATTCTATCAGCGTATCTTCAATAGCAGAAAAACAAAATCAATCACCAAAATCAAACAGATTAGAATCTTAATCAACCTCAAAGATCTGTATAAAGAACACAGAGAAAAATATATTTCATACATAGATCTAAACAATACTATACCATTAAAACAACAAAAACCAAGTTTCGTCATAAAAATTCTAGACGAATTCAACCAACAAACTTAAAATGTGATTACAGAGATTCAAGCTTTAAGGTAGTAAAACAGGTATGAATGAAACAAATAGAAGAAGAAGAAGAAAAAAAAAGTACCTCTAAATCTGCAAGTATAATAAGCTTTCTGTTCTCTCTTTTCTCACCTCCAAAATAATCTAAAAAGCCTTTAAACTCTCTATTTCTAAATATAAATTTGTTTTTCAAATAGCTTAGATAAGGCCGGTATAAAACGCCGACCCTTCTCTAAACTTTTAGCAAGGTTAGGCTTTCTGAAACAAACCCCTCGCTATTTATAAGCTCTTATCCCCAAATTCTTACCCCTAGTGTGCGCTCTCTATATGTTTCTGTTAAAATAAATCGTATATCTCGTTTTTATTTTTTTATTATTTTTATAAAAATAAATGTTCATGGAAAACTCTTTCTTATTCCTACTTTTTTAGGAGACTACATCTTTTTCCTAATCGAATTATTTTTGCTTTTTCACTTGACTATTAAATCGTTTAATAAATATTTTAAGGATAGAAGCAGTGGCATTAAAATCTTATATCATTTTTTATTCTCTTATGCGTTAAGTCTCAAGAATTTTTGTATTAAATATTTAGGTAATTTCTATTTTATTAATAAAATTATGACATATTTTAAAAAAAAATCACTTAAAAATTTAGAAATTTTATATATTTTTAAAGACACAATCATATTAATAATATAAAAAATAAGATAAGATTTAAGATAAATAATTGAAGTTATAGTTTAAGAGTTGAAATTTAAAATAGTCTTTTTTTCTTTTATTTTTATATCTTATAAATCTTAATCCTTAATATATAAATTTGTTATAAATCATGTCCTATCTTTTAATTCATATGATACTAATGTTTTAAAAACATCAATTATTTGTATTATTGTTTGCATGTTAAGAAATTTAAATAAATTTGTTAGTTGATGATATTATAACGTTAATTTTATTGTTTTTCAATTATATTAAAAACTTACAATTTATTGTGACTATTTTTCAAAGTTATAATTGTTATTTTTAAAACTTGAGAATAAAATTATTAATTAATTTTTTTTAAATTAAATGATATTTTTTGTGTGATTAGAAATGTGATTTGAAATAAGAGAACGAATGAATCATTATTTATTAAGTTAATTGCTCTAAATCTAAGTATTTTACTATGAAATAGGTAATTTTAAACAGTATATAATAAGGTGGTTATACATTTAATATAATTTTTATATGAACTAAAAGTGTAACATTTGTTTAAAATGGTAAGAGTTTATATGATTTCAATATTTTAATTTTCTTTTGTCCAAATAATGGGCACTTAATAAATCTAACAAAATTTAAAAATTAGTGATTAAGTAGGAACCAAACTCGTAGTTATACTAGAATTAAAAAGCATAAAACATATATTAATACTTGCTATTATTTCTTAGATGCACTGATACATACAATATTTATTAACCATTATTTTTTTTTAAATAATATCTTTCATAATTTTTTGGGAAAAATAAATTATATTATTATAATCAACCAAGCGAACATAGTATACGAATATTACGAATATATAAGTATAGAATTTCATGTTAGAATTAGGTGGAATAGTGTCCGAATTTGGCTGAGAAATTTCATATATCATAATTATATCTAACTAATAATTTTTTATTGAATATAATTATATAAATTTAATTATATTTATTAATAATTTACCAAAAACTTATATTAAATATACTTTTCAGATTTACTTAGACCCACAAATATATGATCAAATGGTTTTATGGGATTGAATGTTTTACTTTAAGGTTACTTGCTTGCATTATGTGATCGATAAGAATGTCAACGAGGTAGGAATAGGGATGTTATTTTTATCACCTATTTAAATAATTGTGAGGATGTGAGGGAGATTCTTAGTTAAAATTTTAGATTTTTTTTATATGTATCAAGAAAAAACTTAATATCGATTATATATTAAATAGATAAAATTAATACAAAATTTTAATTATATTTATTTATTATATAATTAAATATAATATACTTAAAATTTAGAATAAAAAGTAATCATTATACTTAAATTAATTATTTTATTATTTTAATAATCATTAAGAAATTATTATTTTATACACTATTATATTATATTTTTATAATTAAAAATATTAATTTAACGATAAAAATAATATTTTTAAATAAAATTATTAAATTTATATAAATATATAATGTTTTTTAAATGAAATATAAAAAAACAAGGAAATGGGAATTAGTGGAATGGAGAGGATGATCCCTACTTTGTCTCGCTCCCTAAGGAATCATTATCCCAAATTTTATCTACAAATTCTTCATTCTACGAAATAAATTAACATCCTTAATGATGAAATGGAATGGATTGGGTTTGGATTCTACGTTTATCTCTTCTCTATTAATTTTTATTTATATATAAATCTTATTTTTAAAAATATATTTAATGATACACGTAATTTTATATTATTAAATAAAATTATAAAAATAATTATTAGTTGAATTGGAGGATCCTCTCCCGTTTAATGTCATCCACAGAAACAAATTCGCTCTAATCGTGTCCGTCGGTCTTTGACTTTCATCCGTTACCAAAATAGCTTCCGTGAGGTACCATAGCTAACTTAAATTTAAAAATTGATGTTCTTTTTATCTATAATTTTTAAAAAAAATAATTTATCAATTGATTTTAATATTATAAAATTATAAATAATAATCTAATTCAATCAAAGGTATTTTTGTTATTAATTTTTTTTACTTTTTTATCTTCTTTCCATTTCCCTTTCTACTTTTTTCCCAAAAAAATTTCAAAGATTTTTAGTTTTTTCTTCTTTTTATTGTCCATTGTTTCTTCTTCTTTTAAAGGTAAATCTAAAATTTACTTATTGTTATTTCTATTATTATCTATCATCGAATATAATCATATTAATTATCAAATAATTTGAATTCAAAATAATAGGTATTTTTAATATTTTATTTTTATACAATAATTTTAGAATTTATATATTCTTAGATTCAATCATAAAATAATATTTCGAATAGTATTATTTACATCTATTTTGTATAAAAAATTTCTAAATTTTTTTTAAGACAATTATAATTAAATATCTTTAATTAAACATGACAATAGTAAAGATTCCATTTAATATAAAAATCTATAATTTTAATAATAATTATATAAATTAAGTGTTGTATATTAAAGAAAAATTTAGTTAAAATGTAAATTAACAACAAATGAAGTAGATTAGTAACGATGGTAAATAAGAATCTGATTAAAATATAATGAATTGAAATAAGTAATAAGAAGAATTAGAAATGAAACAAACAAAGAAAAAGAGAAAAAATTGAAAAAAAAGTTATGAAAAAAACGGAAAGAAGAAAGGAAGGGAAGAAAAAAGAAAAAGGAAAAAAATGAGTAAAAAACTTAATGAAAAAAAAACAAAACAAAAAAATCAATGATAAAGTTGAGTTTGATTAAATTAGATTACTGTTCATAATTTTTTAATATTATAATTAATTGATGAATTTAAATATTAAATTAAAACCTTTTAAAAAGAATCAAGAAAGGTGACTCTCATGTGATACCAGTCCTCACTTATGTGCAGCTGAATATTGGGTGAATAAACACCGAAATGACCTATCTGAACTTAATAATTTTTGATTATTCAATTGATTGTAATACGTAGGATTAAGATATTACAATTGATTTTTATTTATATTTTTTTAATGATATAAGTTATAATTGTATTATAATTGATGTGATATATAATTAAATAATAAGATATATATTTCAATTTATAATTAATTATTACAATAGTTTAATAATACGAATTTTTGTTAAATAATTTTTTTATTATTTTAAATATATGAGTATAATATAGTTAAAATTATTCTTATAATTATCATAATAAACTCTTTTTATTGTTATAATAAAAAATAAGAAAATTTTATTTTATACCTACTATTAATTATATATTAATATTATTATTATAAAAATATTGTATAAAAACATTGGTTATATAATATTAAAATTTATAATTTAATCTAATATTTTTTCCATATCTAAAATATGAAAATAGTATAAATAATTTATAACTCTAATATAATTAATATTACATAATAAATGTATTTTTTTATGTACTTAAATATGTATAATAATATAAAAGGAAAAAAATGCTTGAGATAAGGATAAACATAGTCGATTTTGATGGGTTTTATCAAGAAACAAAAAATGAAATGACATTAACAATTTTTCAAAATATTAAGTTAAAATTAATCAAAATATTTGAACTAAACGAATCCCCAACCAACTAAGAAGTCGGTTCTGTGATCGATTCTATTTATAAAAAATTATAAAAATATTTTTTATTAATTACTAATATTACAAGAAATATTATGAATATATATATTCGTATGAAGCTGTTTGATTAAATAATAAATTTTATAGAAATTATATATAATTACTAAATTTTAAATAATTAAAATTTTAAATACATATTATATAAATTCGAAATCTACAAATAACAAATAAGTCTTAAATAAAATTTTATATTAATAACACCAAATTTTAAAATTAATTATTAAGAATTAACTTAACCTTAAAGCATTAAAAAGATCAAACAACCATTCTATTTTTTTAACACCAAAATTATTATAGCTAATGAATTTTCATATTTTTTTATGCTTAAAAAATCTTTGAAATTAATAAAAAAAATAACAATCAATAAAATTACATATAAATAAAAAATTAAAATCTTAAAATGTGCAAAAATATTAACAAATATATATGAAATAGTTATTATTATAATCATTCATCAAGATCTATTGAGACTACTTAAGCAATAGTAAACATTATTTTTTCAAAAACAACTCTACACTGTATATATATGATGTAATAATTTTTTAAAATTTATTTTAATTTAATAATTTTAAATATAATTTATGATTTATATTAATTTACAAGATGACTAATTTGATTACAAATAAATTTTTGTATAGTGAAATCGAAACCGATTGGTTTGTTTTGGTATATAATTTTTTCAAACCAAAGCAGACTAAAATTATCTTTCTTTAATGATCTTCGACTCGGTTAAAAACAATGAGTTTAGTAAATTGTTTATTAAACATGTCCACTCCTAACTAAAAATCCTATAATTATTATCAAATAAGCACACTAATTTTATAATTATTAGGTTAGTTATTATTAGTCCCATAATTTTTTAAAATAAATACTTTAGTCCCATAATTTATAAGTTAAATATTATTACTCTTGATATTAAGAAAAATAAATACTTTTAATCATATAATTTATTACAGTTAACAATTCTAATCCATTAAAAATATAGAAAATGAGGACGTATGGTGCTTAATTTTTATAAATAATAGAATTATAGGTAACTAACTCAAAAAATACAATAACAAAGTGTGTATTTTAAAAAATTATGAGACCTATAATACCTAACACAATAATTATAAAACTAAAATAATTAATAACTATAGTAACTATGCTCCCCAATACTTAGAAAAAAGTGGCAGAGGCATCAATCTTATAAGAATTTCAGTTAATATATAATACTACTAATAACTTAAACATAGATAGTGTTATGTATATAAAATTCTTTTTCTTCAAAATAAATAAATAAATGACAATAAATATCCGTATCTTCAAAAATAATGATATTTTTGTGAAAAAGATTTAAAAAGTAATTTAAATTTTAATATATATAGTATAGATTCATATACATATATCGTTTGTTATTTAGTGATTTTTTTAAGATTTGTAATTTGAAACATGCCACAAAAATATAATATGATTTTGATACAATACATATAAATCATTTCATAAATGTGTTAAATACAACATGATACCATAATATGATAAAATGAATTAAATATGTTTATATTTTATTATTACACTCTCTTAATTGTTATTAGTATAACACTTTGTTTTCTTAATTTTTTTTAAAATTTTGGTTATAACTTTTAAATTTTATCAAATTTTATCTAAAAGATAAAATATTACACTATAAACTCAATTAGTAAATTAGCCAATACATAGATTCGTATATAAGAAATTGATAAATAGTTTAACCAATAAATAGAAAGAACGATTCGATCATGTATTTAAATTTGAATTTATGATGATAAAAATAGAAAGTAATACTAATTAAATCACATTTTAATCCTAAAATTAACTTAGAAAAAAATATCAATTAAGTTTTTTAAATTAAATTTTTAATATAATATTTTTTTATTAATATTAATTATTGATTCCATCTTTATATATATATATATATATTTTTTTTTTATTTATTTATTTATTTATAAAAATAAAATGTTAAAATGATTTCAGTTCAAAAAAAATGTACTTGAGTGTATTTTTCTTAAAAAATAATATTTCCTTTACATTCTCTCCTAAATAAGATATCATCATAGATATTAAAGTACCATCACCATGAATCATTTGGAAAGGGGAAAATAGAATAAAGAAAATATTGTGATTAATTCTTATTTTTTACTTATATGTAAATATTATGTTGTCTTCTTTCCATAAAAATCTGATATCGTTGGGAAAAAAAGTGAGATTTTTGATATTAAAAAAAAAATTAGATTTTGTTCTAACATTTTATTTCATTTGTTCCTTAAATACTATTCAAATTTGATGTAATAAAATCTTTCTTTTGTTACAAAATTCTATTTTTTCATTTGACATGTAGAATGTAAGACATTCAACTAACACTTTGAAAGACTAAATATAGAGTTAGATTACATCAAGGATTGAATGGACAGATTTGAAACTAACTTGTAAAAAAGAATTTTCAAAAGAATCTTTACTCGACTAAATGTTATCTTTGATGAATTTAATTATCATCATCAAAAAATAATTAAAATCGTTGAATTATTTCGTTCAAAATGGACAGTTTGAGTTAAAAAAAGAAGAGAAATAAGACGAAAAGAATGGGAAAAAGAGTGCATAAAAATAGATGCTTGAGAAGAAAGATAAAAAAAAAGAGACATATTTTTATACTAACAATATTTTTTCTTTTGCCTAGTGTTCAACAAATTAATTTTATTAGAATCAAGCAACACATTGAAGTTGTAAGAGTCAAGCACTCGCTTTATTCTATAATCAAGCCATCAAGTTCAACTAAGCCAGAAAAGAGCTTAATCACTTAACTCATCCTTCGTAACCGAGGCAAACCTTAACATTATAGTGAAAATTCAAAAGCCAATCTTTTTTTAAAAAAAAGATTAACGAGAATCAAGAAACATCACCAAATGATCATGTTCTAAGTGTGCCTATTATTCAAAGTCACTTAATGGGTTTATTTACAAGTTTTTAGACATACGTTAAAGTGTTGGGTTTCCTAGATGTAGAGCACAAGAAATTATCAATAAAATCATAATTTGAAAAATGTTATTAAGTAACTGTCATATTTATGGAGATATCTTTGGAATCTAATATTCGATAGAGATGATTTAAATTACATTGGATATTTGACTTAATAGGGAACACCAATGACAAAAATACAAATTTTTAAATTCATAATATTACTAGGTCAAAATAGACTCGTAATTTACGAACATAAATTTGAAAAAATTTAGTTTCAAAAATTAGAGATGTACCAACACATGAAATTTTGTGCACCGAGGCACAGAAAAAGTGGACCGCAACATGACCTTCTCAGATTTGTTTACTGATTCCAAAATTTGACATCGTACCAAGGCACGAAAAAAAGTTCACTACTATTTGCACTGAAAATTTTGTATTTCTCTCGTTTTAACCTGTTCATACCCTAATTAGTTATTTTGTTTAGGTTTTTCATTTGTTTTTAGTTGTTTATATAGTTATACATCTGTTAACAAATAACTTAGTTCAATATATATTTTTTATTTTAATCAAAGTTGAGAGTTTTTTAGTTCCATTATTCCTTTTCAAATTAACTTATTAAAGAATTTGAAATCCTTGTGCATCCCATTACCATTGGATCTTTGTTGTGTAATATCC
Organism: Hippophae gyantsensis; assembly: GCA_030763125.1. NCBI lineage: Eukaryota > Viridiplantae > Streptophyta > Magnoliopsida > Rosales > Elaeagnaceae > Hippophae > Hippophae gyantsensis. The sequence goes on from CM061031.1 coordinate 23,444,498, forward strand.
ATAGAGTCAAGATGTTGTTAGAAATTTGAATATTAATTTTTTGGCATTGTTTTGAATTTGTCGTTGGCTTTTGATCGTTTATTTTGAAGTTCTCAAACACCAAGTGTCTAAGGGTTTCAAGGTTCAATTTTATGTGTTTGTATCACTACTCAAAACTATAAGAAAATACATGAGACACCTAATTTAAATTAAGAGTTAAATGATGATTGGTTCTAGAGTCTAGCAACCAAGAAGTAGAATTAGTAGCATCATCCTTAACTAAGGGAGAGAAACCAATTTGAAAAACTTTTATAGTTAATACATCTTTGAGCAAGAAGCAAGAAGCTACCTCATGACTAGGTTTGTCATAAATTTGACATACAAGAAAATTTAAGTGGCTTTTCTTAATTGATTTAACATTTCTAATCTAACAATTCTTGTTCCAAGAATCAGTAGTGTTACCATTATTGGCTTGATTTTTCAAAAATTGATGAAAACTTCGTGACAAAGGATTATGAGAATTAGATTGAGATTTATGATTAAAGTGCTTAGAGGAATTCTTGTTACTACCTGAGACACGCTTAATACTAGCAAAGTTTTCTTGAAATACATCATCTTTATCAAATTTCATAAAGACAACCAACATTTTTTTCATATTTTTCAAGAACATTATGCAAGATTCTTACGGAGGGCCTTGTTTGATTCATATTAAATGAAGTGGAAAAAGTCAAGTATCTAGGTCCAAGATACACTTATAGATAAGCCATCTTTCCTTAATGTTTGTCAATGTCCACGAAGATCCATCACTTTTGATTGAGTGGTGTTCTAGAACCTTTTTTCTAAAGTGAGCCATTGTTATCTTGAAGTTGTGCTACCAACAAGAATAGCATTCATACTAGCAAATATAGAACTATAGATTCAACCTTTTATCAATAAATCATAATGAATTCATGTATCAAACTTTGGATTAGGAATTGTTCTTTCTTGATCAAGAAAGGATAAGGAAGAGGTAGTGAACCACTTATGAAACCTTTAAGCCTATATTCTACAACGGATTTCATGATTTGTTCCCTCCAAATCAAAAATTTATTATCAAACTTAACCAAAAAAGATAAGCTATTAGGAGGTGTAAAGAAAATTTGAGAAAGTATATAGAGAACACTCCTTCGAACCATTGTTTTGCTACACATTGGCACCAATCTAGTCATCATCCTTAGGAAGCACAATTGGTCTAGTGGGAGAGGATGAGAGTACATCTCTAGATGATTCCTTTGACGCCATACACAAGACTCATAATCCATAGAAGCTCTTATACCATAGAATACTAAGAAAGAATTAGTTTATGAGAAGAAAACTGAATTGTTCTTGTATTTACTATATGGTAATAAGATAATGAATTCACACACTATTGATTGCTATTCATACTAGTTATGACTAACTACCTATACAAAAAGCACCTATAAGCTTTTTATAAGTGTTAATAGCTACTAACAAACTCTTAACAAACATACACAACCACTATATTCATTATAGTCTAGTATATATAATTGAGCATAAAGTAAATATATGTCAAAAAAATATACACTTCTTTAAAAATATATATATCACCGATTGCAAATAAACAACATCATTTAGAAATTTTACTTACTATCAAAGAGTGATTGGCTTTATCTTCCTAAATAATAATACTTTGATTGATGTTAAAAATAATCAAAAAAATAATAAAAATAACATACTTAAAATTTATAATTATAAAAATAACATCTCTTATATTTACTTTATATATTTTAATTATAAAAAAATCTAACAAATTATTTTATTTTAAATACTGTATAATTGGATGTCATTTAATGTTGAGTGTCATCTAATTAAAACATTTTCAATATTATTGGAGTGCTATTTTTATTATTATAAATTTAAGGGATGTTATTTTTTATATTTTCTAAAATAATTTAAATTAAAAGCTGTCCTTAAGAAATTGCTTTGAAGAAAATATTTGAGTTTTTAATGTGAAGCACAAATATTTTTTTTTGAACCTGAATACTATAAATTGTTTTCTATTTGGTATGACAAATTTAGTTCGTTTTGCTAATTCAATTAATACTCCTTAAAAAAATGTTTAATTTAGTTATTTAATTTTTAATTTGATAAGTTTATTACTTAATGCTTTCTAATGGTATCGATAAGTTTTTTCCTTTTTTATTAAAAGTATTAAGGTAATTATTTTAATTAAATAAAGAAAATATTATGCTAACATTATTCGAATTTGGATTTATATCGATGAATTATGGAGTTATATCAATAGATTACAAGTCAATTTACAACTTAGCAAAATAATTAGTTTGATAAAATTATCAAATTTATCAGATTAAAAGGTAACGTATTGTTGATATATATATATATATATGCTCATTTTAGCAAAAATACGATTTTCACACATAATTATTCAATCTACAACTTTACAGTAATTGTATAATTGTAAGATTATAGTGCATTGTTTTTAATTTACTTGGGAAAAGTAGACATGCTGTAAGAAAAAAAAAATAGCTTGCCGTATATATATATATTGAAATATATATCAATTTAGGATTACTTATTGAAAAATAATTTATATTACCTCTACTCTATGGATGAATGAATGACAAAAAATAATTTGGATTTAGTAGTAGCTCTCAAAACTTGCAACATATATAAAACATAATTTAGGTAGTTGTATGCATATGTAATATTTTATTGTTTATGTGATTAGAGATGCGGGAAAGAAAAACTAGAGTAGAGCTCCATAATTAAAAAAAAAAAAAAGTGTGTGATGTTTGCGTACGTTGTTACAAGTTGTTGGTGACAGATTATATTAAAAGCTTTTTAAGTATTATTATTTTTATGTAAATTTGTGTTTAAGATTACTATGTCTATCAAATAAAATTGAAAAAACATTAAAATTTTAAATAATCATAATTCAAGTATATATGTTATAATTATACATATAAGATTACACTCACACATTTAATCGCACATAAATTTAAAATTTTTTTTACTGCTAAAATATTTATATTAAACTATTATATAAGATATATTTTAAATTATAGATTAAACGTTGATCTAAAAAATAACATAAAATATACTTTAAAAAACTGTTTTTTAATTATGAGTTTTCATGATTAATAAATTTACTTTAAATTTTTTTATAAATATGAGTCTTCATTATTAATGAGTTTATTTTAAAAGAATTATTATTTAAATATGAATCTTTATGATTAATGAGTTTAATTTTAAAAAAACTTTTCTTTAAATAAGAGTTTTCATGATCAATGAGTCTTTTAAAAGAACTATTTCTTAAATATAAGTCTTCATGATTAATGAATTTATTTTAAAAGAACTATTCTTTAACTAGAAATTTTCTTAATTTGTGAGTATTATTAATCATATTTGTAATAGAAAGGATATTTATCAATTACATAAAAATCTTTTTAATTAATTAATATTGCTAATTCTATTTATAATAAAAAAAGATATTTTTCAATTACATAGTTAAGGGTTTAAATTTTTCTTATAAATATAATGCATTACTCATCCTTTCAATTAATCAAACAAAAGCATTATTCTCTTCTTCTTAATCTCTCTTTTGTCTTGCAAATATAAAATCATAATTCTTTAGGTATTTTTATTTAATTAATCTATCAAATATTGATGGTTATGTTTGATTGATTAATAAGCCTAATTAATTTATGATATTTTGATTATACGTTCTTATAACTTCTTCTTTATTTTTGTTTTGAATTATTATATCAAATAATTGTTTATTATATCATAATTATTTGATTTGATTATTAATTTTTAAAGAAACTATTTTATTAAACTTGTATATAATCTTTTTTATTATAGGATTTACTAGTTAATTTAATTTATGTTACATATGTTTTGAATTATCTAGTTAGTATTATTTGTTATTAAATCCACTCTATAACACACACAAGTATTTGTGTTTTTTGTACTAATCATTTTTTAGTTGATTTATGAACGTATCTGATTAGCAGAGAGTTTATTGGAACGTTGGTTTGGAAATTGCTTATAATAATATTGAAAACTGTGAAAATAAAGTAGTGTCTCGTAAGTAAGGTACATTAGAGCAGTATCCTAGGAATGATAGCATAAGATCGAGTTTGTAATTGAACATTTGTTTTTCATAATAGAAAATTAGATGGTTCGATGGATCGGTGGTTTTTCTCTTAAATTATAGTTGTGGTCTAGATTGTTTCCACTTAAAATATTGTGTATTATTTTTTCATTTCCGCATTTTATTCTTACACATAATTGTATGTTTGAACGCTTTATTTAGATTATTAAATTATAAATTAATAAAAATTAAAAATAACATATTCACTCCCTCTAAATTATTTAATTTCATATTTTATAAACTTTCAATGCTTAAGTTATTAAGATAAGAATATTGATTCTATGTATCTTGACTTACAAAACATTTGTGATTCAATAATTATGTTTATTGGACTTTAGTATTGTTTAAACTACTTAGAGAAGTATTAACATTGCTTTAATACATCATTATTATTTTTTAGAAGTATTGCTATATATATCACGTAGATTAAATATTTAAAATTTAATAATTAAGTTTAATAAATCTTAAAAAATTACATTTAATTCTAATATCATGCTAGAATTTGTTTGAAAATCAAATCTATTAAAATCCATATCAAACAATCTCCCACGAAATTTGTAAAACAGAAAGAATCTCTGAATCGATGAAATCCAACCACTGTATCGACTTTTGCTTTCGCTACTATTTATATTCTCTATCACATATATCTTTGGGCATTAGCAGTGAACCATTAAAAGATGTCAAAACGGGGGATTATCAAGGAGTGAATACACTTTGTATGCTTATTCCCATTGATACATAACATTAACACTATAACAACTGAATAATTTTAGCTCAAATGTATAATCATCATGTCAAGTTTGTTTTTGTTAGTGATGCCTCAATAATTAACACCCTAATATTATCAATTTTCTACATTGGGATGGGTATTAGTGAAAAACCCAAAATTTTCAGCCATGGGGAAACATGTTTTTATGAGGTGGTGTTAAAAATTATTCTACACCCCACCATCTCCGGAACTTAATTTTATTACAATTTTATATAATTTTGTTTCTTATAAATTCAACTATTTTTATTTAAAATAACATCATTCATCATAAAAATTACACACTTCTTTAAAAAATGTGATATTATAAATAAAAATATATCTTATATGATTATTTCACCACCACTAAAAACAATATTAATTATGTAACTTATTAATAAATTATTTTATTTAGAGCATAAAACTTTAAATAAATATATTTTTTATTAAAGAGGAATCTTCAATCTTAGAAATCTTATAAAATACGATAAAAAATACCACCTCTACAAATATCTAGCGTGGAGATGAGATCTCATCCTGCATTACACAGCACTCATCATCAATCAATATAAAAGGGAATTTAAAGCTTACACCAATTATGAAAAATAATTAAGAATTTTTTTATTTTTATAACATATAATAATAATGTTAGAATAATTTAAAATTTAATCAAATAATACTTTAATATTTTTTAAAATAAAAATATTTCTTGAGTATTAGCAAAACTTGCAATAATATATAATTAATACCTCATTTTTCTTCTTCTAAGACGAATGATATAGATTAGTTGGTTATAATATTTTTGATAGATGCAATGGAGATTGTTAATTATTCACAAATTAGTACTCTTATAATTTATATATTACTTGTTAAAATAATTTATTTTTAAATAAAATTTGACATATTATAATTAATAGAGAATAAATTTATTTTTTATTATTATGATTAAATCTTAAATTCTAGACTTATTAAAAAAGATAAATTAATTTCACAATAAATTATGGTCAATAGTAGTTTAGCAAAAAAAATTTAAGGTCAATGTTATTTAATTGAGTCTTGAAATAAGCTAATTAATGAATAGAAACTTGTACGAAATCAAAAGGTCATATGTATGTGTCACCTAACACACTAGGCTCGCTTGAAGCCTTGAACTGCCAACAATTTCGGTGCCAATAAGAATTTACATTACAATACATCCGGTGTTATACACGTGTCATTAATTATTTTTAAAGTATATTTATTATTAATTATATTACTATTTTTAATTAATATCGAGTATTTATTTTTGTAAAGAAAGTATTATATTAATTTTAAATTTTATTAATTTAAAAAATAACTTCGTATATATTTTAAAAATAACAAAAAAAGAACAAAAATATGTTTATTCAATCGACAGGTGAGATCCATAATTCAATGGGATACTTTCCTTCTTAATGTAGAAATAAGAATGTTATGTAAACATTAATTTAAATTTATTTTTTATTTATATCATTTAAATTTTATTACACATTAATATTATTTAAAAATAATAATTTTTAAAATAATTATAATATGTTAGGATTATAAATATAAAAATATGTATAACATTAAAAGATTTTAATATTTCTCGTACAGAAAACACGCTTTTCCTTTCGATTCTCCTCCTCGAGATACACATCTTTTAAAGCCTTTTAGCATTCAATAGGTCCACGTACCAAAAGCAATTGCTACTCGTGAAACAATAATAATTAGTGACACATTATTTGTTATGTCTACTAAGTACTGTTTAATACTATTGCATCTGCCGCTATTGCTTTAATCACTATTATAAAACATGACTACTGAATCGGTTCTTAGTCGACTCTAATTATGTTTTGAGTCGGTTCCTAAAATCGTATCATATTAAAATAATTCTAATTTTTGAACTAGTGTAACCCTAAAACTTGCTATAATTTTTTAATTGATTCAATCATAAAATCAACTTAAAAATAAAAATCCATCTTAACTAAGTTTTAAAATTGAAATGATTCAAAATTAAAACATATATATATATATATATATTTAATTATATCATAATAAACCTATATATCCTAATCGACGTGACTTTTAAAAAAAAAAAAAAATTTTTAAATAATATAATTAAAATTTATAATAAAATAAATAAATTGTGTTTAATATGTTTAAAATTTTATTTTAATTAAATTAAATTTAATGTATCTAAATTTTATGTAAATTAAGTTTAATTTTATTTAATTTTAAACAAGTTGTGTTTAAAATCTTAAGAACCGATTCATTTATATTTTTAAAAATAAAAAATATTAATAATTTTAATATTATTTTGATAGTAATTATTTTTTAATAAATATATATTTTTTAAATAAATCTAGCAGATAGATCATAAAATGACTTATTTGAATTCATGACTTAAATAAATTTTTTTTTTCAATAGGGAAACGTATAGTAAAACTCTAACAAGACATAAACCTACTTTTATTTTTCATTAATGACGAGAAATCATACATGCAAGAAAAGAAACTAAAGTTTGAAACGTTTCTCTCCTACATGGAAAAAAGTTAATGCACCAACTTGTTGGTTACTCCTAACAACACCTTATTTAATAATGAGTGTAAACTCATTTCTATAGTAATTACACGGTATCCCACGCTAAAATAAAATAAAAAATTATTATTTTTAAGATATATATAAAATTGAAATTTTAGATTAATAAAATATAAGATAATATAATAAATTTTTTAAAAAATTAAATACTTAATAATTAATTATATGAACAAATAATTTTAGTAATATGAAATATACACTAAAAATAATAAATAATTTTATAATTTATGTATTAAAGTTTTGATAGGATTGTTATGCACGCTTTATTCATTATTAAGTTGATGTTTTGAAGTCACATCTCCAAACTTATAGAATAGTAAGTTGTTTGTCAAGTAAGTTATGTAAATAAGAATGGAGATATTTTATGTTAATTTCATTGAGAAAAAAAAAGCTTCCTTTTTAGACCACTTCGGTCGTACGCCCAACATCTTATTATTTAAGAAGGAGCACATGGATGTAGCTAGAAATGAAATTTATTTAGAGATACAATAATAAAAATATACTTTTTCGATTAATTTTATTTTTTAAAATAATTTTTTATTTTTTAAAAAATTATGTATAAAGTATAAAATAAAGGAAAAACATAAAATTAATTAAATTGAGTTGTAATTAGATTAAATAATAGGTAAAAAAATTAAAATATAAAGTATAAAATCACTTAAAATTTTGAATTTGTTAAAAAATAGACAAAGAACAATATCATATAGTATAACTAAGAATGTATAGTTAAATTATAGAGGATAAAAAACATAAATGTCACTTTTTTTTAAGCGTACCTATGGGATTGAAGAATTCAACCAAGAAAATATATAAAAAATATTGCAAACATTCACCAATTTTTTTTTTAAAAAGGGTCATATTTGCATAAATGTCATTTTTTGTTTATTGAAAATGTGTAATAACGGGCTATTTATTTTGTAATATATGAAATCTTTAATAAATGAAGTATTACATAATTATTATTAATTAATAAAATTCTCATTAATAAAAAATTGTTGCAATAAAATTTTAAATTGTGATAATATTATCACTCAAAACTTATAATAAATAAGTAGTTTTAATTTTAAATTATAAATTTTTATATCATTTTTTATAAAAAAAATTTAAGCTATGGTGATTAATAATAATAATATTATATTGATACAAAAAATAAAAATTAAATTTAAATTATTTAAATTATTGTTATAGGAGTATTTTAGTTAATTTATTAGCATTCTTCATGCCTCGTATTATTAAATTAAATTATTTTAATATTTTAATTTAATTATTAATTTTTTTTTAACCATTAAATTATTTTTATTATTATCTTTTTTTTATATATTTTTATAAATTCATACTTGTTGTTGGATATATACGATCAAAATTAATTAAAAATAAATAAATATTATTTAAAATAAGTAAAAAAATATAAATAATATTAATATATTAACTAAGTACCCTCTAAGATACCAAACTCTTCGTCATATATATGTTTTTTTCTTGTTAAATAAATAAAAAATTAAATTAAGTGTTAAGTATTGTAATGCTTGCTGACAACAATTTAGTATGAATTATTTTGTAAGAAAACGGTTCATCTAATAATTTTATAATAAGAATTATTCTTCTAATTTAATTTGTTGATTACTTTTTTAATAAACAATACACACCAAGAAATTAAGGAGAGAAGACAATAACAAGTATAATGCACACACATATTCTAAAAATTAAATGAATTTTAAAGATAAGGATACTTACGTACTGTTATTTTATATCATATTAATAATCAGTTGATTTTAATATTTGATTTTTGTACTATAGGGGGACACGTTTAATAAGGCTTACAGAGGACCTGCATTTGTCTGTTGAGGACACGTTCAGTGGTGAAATTGGGCTTATAGATCGAGACGTGTCTGCATTGTGCAACATATATACATTAGATAGGACTAAATTGTCGATACAAAAAAGCCGTTTGACATGTTATTAGCACTGTTTAATACGTTTGAAATGGAGTTATTTCAATAATAATAGTAATACGTACGTTTAGTTTAAAATGGTGTCGACTGTCTTGTTGCAATGACTCCAAGTAGGGGATGTGAGTTTTTACTGTCTAATAATATATGGAAAAAAGAGAGTATATAAAACATATATTTAATAAACAAAATAAGATTGAGATGTTGCTATCATGGGTTTTAGGTGAGGGGTAATGTACATTTAATCTCAGTTAAATTAATTTAAATTTATTATTATTTTTATTGGATAAGATCGAATTAGTATTTAAATTTTAATTTTTTATATATCTCTAACAAAATGTCTATTTATATCGAAATTTATAAATCAAAATAATAATAAATATATTTGTATATAATAATTACATTTAATTTTTAAATTAAAATATTAATTTAATGTAATTATTATATGTATAATATTAAAAAATAACATATACATTTATTTATAATTTTAATAATGATTATGTACATCTAAATCTAGTTTAAATTTTAACAAATTGTATATTTTTTAATTTAAATCTAATAATCAAATAATCTATTCAATTGTTAAATACTACAAAACACCGTGCTATTCATTATATGTTTTTAATTAAAGGGATAAATGTTTGAAATTCGAAGATAATGAATAATTGTTAATAATTTGAAATGATTTGTTATAAATATATCTCTAGATCTTTTGTTGAACAGTCCCCTTCACATATAATATCATTAATATATCTAATACATATTCACATATAGAAGAGTAAGATATAATATATTTTTGTCTGTAATGTTATTATTCCTTTAAATTATTACAAAGTTTTAGATTTAATCGTAAAGCATAATTTTATAAACAGTTTTATTACTAAACTTCATTTATAATGAAAAATATTTTTTTTACGTAATCAAAAATATAATATATATATATATATATATATATATATATATTTAACATAATAAATATATATTTATAAAAAAAGTTAAAATTGAATCTATATAAATGACTTAATAAATATATATTTAAAACTAAATTGTCAATTCATTCATAAATACTTATATTTTGATGAAAAATGTGCTATCAATCTTAAGTTTCTGATGTATTATAAATAACGTGATATAATATTATTATTAAGTATAATTAGATTTATAGAATTGTAACCAATAAAAAATTATAACGTATATTATGATAAATTTATGGTATATAATATCTCAATTTTGATGAATTTTCTTTATATTAATATAATGTCAATAGGTTAAAATTGGTAATATTTTTGTAGGTTTATAGAAATGATATTTTCGTACCGAAATTATTAAATTCATTATTTTATTTTTTGAGAAAATAACATTTTTAAAATTTATAATTATAAAAATAATACCTCTTATGATTAATTTATACATTTTAGCTATTAAAAAAATCTAACAAGTTATTTTATTTTAAAGATCTTTTAATTAAATATCATTTAAAATAAATTATTATTAATTAGTCTAATTTAACATCATTTAAGATTATTAAGATATTTTTTTAATTTTTATAATTATTATGAGTATTATTTTTTCATTTTTCAAAAATTTATGATCACGACTAAATTAAAGAGTAATCAACTATGAAGATTAAATTTTAAATTTATACAAAAATGTTTTAAAAGAGTGATGTTTTAATAATAATAATTATTATTAATATTATAATAAAAATATATATGAAATCAATTATTTAGTTTTATAATAAACTATAAATTAATTTTTGGTTAAATATATTATTAATAAAAAATAATTATAATTATTATAATTTTGTTTGTTATAATATCACAATCTTTTAAAATTAATAAAATTAATTGTGATTATATTTATATAATGATAAAGTATTTATTGGGATTGAACATAAAACTATTTCCTCATTGAATCACTTTTTTTATCAAGTAAAATATAAGAAATTATCCTAACAAAAATTAATTATAATAATATTACTACTATAATAATGTCTAGCTAACACCAAATTGAGATGCTTGGTTAATCGTATATATCATATCAACCATTTAAATGTTACAGAATTCTCACTCAATGAATATGGGGTCATTTTTTTTTCCATCAGAAAGACAGATGAATGAAAAAGTATTAATTATTAACAAATTAACAAATAAATAAAAAGATTCTCCAAAAAAAAATTAAACATTTTGAGACCCAATAGTAATAATTGGTAAAGCTTTGAAATGTGGAAATTCTACCTCATAGTGGTAATAAAGCCAGACGCTTCAGTGTTAACTATTAAAAGTTTTCGTGAAATTATATATATTAATAACTTTAAAAATTATAATAATAAAAATAATATTAAATAAATTTAATTAAATATTATTTAATATTAAATATATATAAATAATCATAATTAAACTTAAACAACATCTAATATAACATAATCTATTAAAGTTTTTATAATAATAAATATTATTTATATTATTATAAGTTTTAAATATAATTATTTTTATTTTTTACCTAACTTTTTTAGTAAATAAATGATTGAACCTTCACATATTTTATTAGTTTTAAAACTTAGATTCATACTCGTATCACATTATATATCATGAGCGACAAAAATGTCGCCACTAATTTAGGTGGTACCTTTATCGGGAACTAAAATATCTATATGTTTGAAAAATGATATAAATAAATAAATCATATACAAATTAAAGAATAAATTTTATAAATATTCTAACAATATCAATAAAAATTTTAATATTTTTTTAAAATTAAATTACCAATACATTCATAAATTTTGATATTTTGATGAAAAAAATGTATCAATCTCAAATTTATGATGTATTATAAATAATATGATATAATATTATTAATAAATATATTTAGATATATAAAATTAAAACTAATAAAAAATTTCATAAATTTATGATATATAACATCTTTATTTTGATGGTCGGCTTTTATATTCCGTCTTTAATACAATATCAATCGGTTAAAATTAATAATATTTTTGTAGGTTTACACCAATAATATTTTCGTACAAAAATTAATAAAACCATTATTTTATTTTTAAAAAATTTATTAATATTATTCAAATTAAAGAGTAATCAATTATGAAGAATAAACTTAAAATTTAAAAAAAATTGGTTTCAAATAGAGATATTATCATAATTATTATTATAAACGTTAAAAAATAATTTTTTAATTATATAATTAATTATATTTTAGTTTTATCAAAAAATATATATATTATTAATTAAAAACAATTATAACAATTATAATTATAATTGTGATAATATCACACTATTTTAAAAATAATAAAATTATCGATAACGATTTTTATCAATATTAAGTAAAACTATCTTTCGTGTTTTTACAATATAAATAAACTATTAGGACCGTAGTATGGAATGATGGTTTTTGATCTTCTGATATTTAAATAAGTAATTATAAGATGAAATTTATATGAAATCTACTATCTCACTCAAATTTTAAATAAAAAGATAATGTTTAACTATTATTCTTGTGATTTTTTAAGTTTTAAATTGTGTACATATGTGAATATTTATATGGGAGAAAATATTAATCATATGGTTATTCCTTATTAGAATAAAATTTAATTATTATAAAAAATTATAATTAATTAATTATATCTTCAAGATAATTACATGATAATCATTAGACTTTTATATATTTAAAATAATTAAGATTAATCATTAAAAATTTATCTTTTTAAAGTAAATATTTTATGATTATAATTATGTGATGATTGAACACTTTTGGTATTATCATGTAAGACTCTCTCCTTATTTGGATCATTTTGTCTTAAACATGAAATATACGAAATTATCCCAATAAAAATTCATTATAACAATATTGTTATTGTTAGAAATAATGAATGATTGTATTATATTTTATATCTTAAGAAATATACATGATATCTTTATATAGAAGGTATACGTAAATTAGATATATTTAAAACCCATAACATGATATACATTAATAGATATACATTAACAACCCCTTCAAACTCAAGGTGAATCTGAGACCAATTTGAAGTTGTCAACCAAATTACGAGTGCATCCCTTAAGAAGTGCCTTGGTGAAAATATCTGCAAGTTGATCGTTGGAGGAGACGAGGAAAAGCTTGAGAGCACCATGGACAAGATGAGAATGAATAAAGTGACAATCAAACTCAATGTGTTTAGTCCGTTCATAAAAGACATCATTGTGAGCAATATGAATAACACTCTAATTGTCACTCTGATTGTCACAATAAAAGAGAGTAGTAAAGGATGTGGACACACCCAAATCCTTAAGAAGTTATCTTAGCCAAAGGAGCTCGGATGTGGTATCAGTAAGAGCACGATATTCTGCTTCAGTACTGGAGCGGGCCACGAAAGTTTGTTTCTTATTTCGCCAAGAAATCAAAGAAAAACTAAGGAGAAAGTAATAACCTGTAGTGGACATGCAATTAGTAGGATCTCCAGCCCAATCAGCATCAAAGAATACACAGAGTACAAGAGAAGACTGAGTTGAGTAAAAAAGGTCATGAAAGAGAATGCTCTTCAAGTATCGTAGAATGTGCAGAATAGTAACATAGTGAGTTGATCGTGAAGCAAACACATACTGGCTCACCTGATGAACATCATAAGAAATGTCTAGATGAGTAATTGTGAGATAAATCAGGCTGCCAACCAATCGTCTATAAAGAGAGGGATTAGACAATGGTTTTCCCTCCGAGGATGTCAGATGTACATTAAAACAATCTTGCTATCAGTGAGTCCAGCTCGAGATAAAAGGTCAGATGCATACTTAACTTGAGTAATATAAAGAACATCTGTGAAATGAGTGATCTTAAGACCCAAGAAATAACAGATATGTTTAAGGTCTTTCATCTCAAACTGCTGACTAAGAAAATTCTTGAATTCTTGAATGTCACTAAGGTCATCACCAGTTATGATCATATCATCCACATATAGGAGAAGCAAAATGGTGTCTTTATAATTGTGACGAATAAATAAGAAAGAATCATAAGGATTGGCAGTGTAACCCAAGCAAAAGATGGTAGAGCTAAAATTGGTAAACCATGCTCGTGGAGCTTGTTTAAGGCCATAAAGTGAACATCAAAGGTGAAAAACCTTGTTTGTTTCAATAGAAAGACTAGGAAGAGGTTGCATATAGACTTCTTCTTACAGATCCTCATTAAGGAAGACATTTTTAACATCCATTTGAAAAAAAGTCCCGTTTACTAACAGTAGCAACAACTAAGAGGGCACAAACAGAGGAGATATGGGCAATTGGAGAAAAAATATCTTCATAATCAATCCTATACTCTTGTGTAAAAACTTTTGCAACAAGACGAGCCTTGTAATGCTCGATGGACCCATCATAGTGAGTATTGATCTTATAGATCCACTTACAACCAACCACAGACTGACTAGGAGGGAGAGTAACCAGATCCCAAGTATGGTTTTTGGTTAATGTATCAATTTCCTCTTTCATTGTAACCAGCCATAAAAGGTTAGTAGATGACTCATGATAGGTGTAAGTCTCATAAAGTGCAACGAGGATAGTGTAACAATGATAGTCAAGTAAATGTGTAGGAATGAATCTTACCCGGGTTGAGTGGTGAGGTGATATGTCTTGTGGAGGATCTTCAGGCAGAGTAGGAGCACGGGACCTAGGCTCAAGGTGGGGTAGCTCGTCATCAACATGTTCATTTATAACCTGTCTAGGAGAATCATCAAAAATATCTGAAGATTGAATAAAGAAGTCCAAAGGAGGATCAAGAGTATCTGTAGAAGGAATAGTAGACACATTTGGAAAGATTTATAAAACAGAAGAGTTAGTTAGGGAAGAACGAAAGTGAAAGAGTTCAACAAATAAGTAGTGTTCCCAAAAGACAACATTACGAGAAATACGAAGACGATGAGAGACATGATCATAACACCAATACCCTTTTTGAGTTTCACCATAAGCAAGAAAACAACAAAATCTAGATTGAGGCTCAAGTTTGTTGTGCTCATGAGGCTGAAGAAGTTCGAAATAGGCAGATCCAAATGAGTGAAGGTAATGATAGTCAGGGGATGACCCAAAAGGCATTCATACGGAGTATAGTTATGAATGATAATGTTTGGAATACAATTAATGACATGAATAACATGAAGAGTGACTTCACCCCAAAAAGGGGCAAAAACTTTGGCAGAAAGAAAAAGAGCATGGACAGTGTCAATAATATGATGAAGTTTTCTTTCAGCTCGACCAAAAAGGCATTTGTACGGAGTCTGATTATGAATGACAATGCTTGAAATGTGATAATGGTGACAATGCTTGAAATGTGATAATGGTGGAGTAACACTAGAAGAGATAATACTGCTAAAAGATAGTTAAGAGTAATGACTCTGATATCATGTTAGAAATACTTAATGATTATATTGTATTTTATATCTTAAGAAATATATATGATGTCTTTCTACATAAATTACAAGATAAATTAGATATATCTAAAACTCTTGACATAATATACATTAATAGTTATTATAATAATATCTAACTACCACATATAAAATTTATATGCTTGGTTAATCGTATTTATCAACCATTTAAATGTCCTATAATTCTCGGTCAATGAATACGGAGTCATTTTTTCTGTTAAACGGTTGCATGATTGAAATAATATTATTATTCACACATTAACAAATAAATAAAAAGATTCTCCAAAAAAAAATTAAGCATTTTGAGACCCAATAGTAATAATTGGTGAAGTTTTGAAATGTGAAGACTCTCCCCGATAGTGATAATAAAGGCACATGCTTGTGCACGTAGACTATTAACTATTGAAAGTTTTTGAGAAACTAAAGCAATTTAAAAATTATAAAAATAAAATAATACATCAATAATATTAAATAAGTTTAATTTAATAATATTTAAAATTAAATATACATAAATATTAATAATTTAATTTAAATAATATCTAATTTAACGAAATTTAATATAAAATAAAATAATTAATTAAATTTTTTTATAATAACAAATATATATGAATTGAATATAAAAAATATTATTTTTATGATTATAAATTTTAAATATTATTTTATTTATATTATTTTTCTAAATTTTTTAGTAAATAAATGATTTAACTCCGCACATTTTATTAATTTTAAAACTTGATTCATATTCTTATCATATTATATATATTTATATATTCAGATTTTTATATAAAAACATTCTTATATTTTTATGTAATGACTATATTTATCACTATTACCATGAGCGACAAAAGTACTAAGTTTTAACTGTTTTGTTACCCAAAAATAAAACCAAACTCTATTTCTAACATTAATATTAAGTTTTTAAAAAATATTGTTATATATAAAAATTTAAATCACACGTCAAATCTTTCTTATACCAAAATGTCGTTATATTTTAATATAATTATTATATTTGTCGTTATATTTTAATGTCGATATCTACTAAAAGAATAATGTGTTATTATTTTTAATATAATTTAACACATATTTATAATTAAAATTCAAACACTAAAATTTTAATATGTTAAAGTCGACTTAATACGTAAGAGTCACGAGCTAATGCAATAATGGCAACCGTTAATCTTTGAAAAATAATACTCCATTTAACAATAATGTAAGACGACAAGTTGTGTCGTCACAACTTAAAGCGAAAACGGAAGATGGAGAAGGAAGAGAAGTGTTGGCAAGCTCAATTCCATCAAATCAAATTAGTATTCTCTACCTGATCTTAATTGACATATTTACTAATTATCATAAATAACTTAATTATTAATTTTTAAATAAATATAATTATATCGAATTTAATTATAATAAAATTATAATACATCATTTAAAATACATCTAAAATTTGAAATATATATGTAAAAATTATTCCTTTAATTTCTATACTTAATTAATTATACAATTTTATCCCGCAACTATCGACACGAATTTTCAAAATTGATGATATATATATTCCCCTTTTTTTTTATATGACATGATATTAAACTAGAGTCTCTAACGTAGCCCTTTTTTTTCATCTAGTGAATAGACATTTTGTTAGAAAATTGCACTTAACAAACTTAATTTGTTTTTAATTCGATCACTTTTATCCTTTTATAATAATAAGTGCAATTTTAGTTTCCTATTTAGACACAAAGAACTTAATATACTATAAAAGTAATATATATATATATAAAGAATAAGAAAACCATTTTTTATTTTCTAACGTGAATGTGGAGTTAGATTAATAGAAAGGACATTAAAGAAAGCGAAAGACAAAAAAGAAGAAGAGAGATTTTAATAATTGAGCCACTTGCACTTGTTCTACACAATGTAGTAAATGTCTTGCCGAAAGCGGAAGCTTAAAGTATACTTTAATTATAGTAAAGTGATATTTAATTTTAATATTTATATTTTATGATAGTATAATTTTATTATAATATAATTAAAAGGGGATATTTAATCTTATTATTTATCTTTTATACTTATTTTATTTTATTATTATTAAAAAATTATGGTAAAAAAATAAAATTAATTTCTTTGAATTTAATATTTTTATTTTTAATTCAATTAAATAGAAACTTTTAATTTAAATAAACTATAAATAAAAGAATTAAATAAATAAAAACATAAAAAAATGATAATTTTTTAATAATAAATTAAATTATTACAAAAAAAATATAAAATTTAATTATTATTTTTAAAATAATTATATTAAAATTAATTTCATTTAATTAAATTCTAATATATTGAAATGAATAACAATCATGTAATATTTAAGATTTTCACACGTGTCTCCTTCCTAGTCCTCTCTAGACTGCCATGCCACAGACACTAATCACATTTGGCTGTCCAACACGTGGCATACCTAAGAAAACGTGTCGCAACCTCATAGTCTCTAATAAGCGAATAAAAGTAGGATTCGTTTTACAATTGCTTTGATCTCATAATTATTACAGTTACGTTTTATGATCTGAATCATCATTCATCATCAAAGAAAAGGAAAGAAAGAAAGAAAGAAAGAAAGAAAGAAAGAGTGAATAAGCAGACAGGAACAACCCAATGGAGAGCATGAAAAAATCAGCAGCCAACGTAGCTGCTTCTGCTAAGTCGGGTATGGAAAAGACCAAAGCCACCCTTCAAGAGAAGGTACTTACCTCTTAAAAATTTTCTTTTTTTTTTGGGCATAACGTACTTCCTAAAATTTTAGATCTTGAATAATTACTTAAATATATATATTCACATTTACCATGCCTACAAGAAACTTATACAGTTTCACTATATTGCATTTTTGTTGGGGATAAGATTAAATCTAAAATTTCTAGAGTGATCGATAATATGACATTTTAATTATTTTATTTTCAAAAATAATACACATTCATTATTTTTTAAAATTAATATATTTTATTCATTTTATTATTGTATTTTAAGATAATTTAATCGTTTTTGAATTTTTTTTTTAAATTGAAGTTGATTGATTTCAACGCTACTAACACTATTTGTAGAAAAAAAGTTTCAAATAGTTAAATTTTTTGACTATAGACTATGAAATTATACTAATTTAAAGCAGGAGTATCAATTTGTACTATTTGTTATTTTTATTATTTTTTTATCATTACAAGGGTTGGCATTTTATAAAATATTTTTACAATAATATATATGGTTACATTAATTGGATTCAAAAATAATATTTTTTTTAAATTACGTATTAGATTTTCATTTGATTATTGATTTCTTAATTATAATCTCTTTTTTGAAACCATTTTTTTATTATTATTTTACATAGTCTTCACTCATTCAAATTTTGCTAGTTTTTATAATTTGTGAGTTAGGATTTTTATTATAAGTTGGGTACTTGGTACGCAATATAGGCGGAGAGAATGACTGCACATAATCCAGTGGAGAAGGAAAGGGCAACTGAGAAGAAGCAAGAAAAGATCAACCAATCTGAGATGAGCAAACAAGCTGCAATTCACAACAACGAAGCCGCTCATCAACACAAGGTGCAAGGCTCGACTGGGGTGGTGCATTACACCGCCTCGGGAGAGACTGCATCGTACTCAACCAATGGAGTGCCCGGGCAATCCACAGGGATGCACCAAATGTCAGCAATGCCTGGTCATGGAACTGGGCAGCCTATGGCTCAAGTGACTGAAGGTACAATGGGGACTCATCCTATAGGAGTTAAGAGAGGTACTGTTGGAAATACCACTGGTGGTACTACCACTCATAACACTCGTGTGGAGGGACATGCCCCTAGTTATGGCACTGGTGGGGGTACCTATAGCTCGTTGAGTTGAGTTGAGTTGAAGGGTTTTGATCAAAGGTTTTTTTTGTTGTTGTTGTTGTTGTTGATGCTGCTGCTATTTATGAAATTATGGGTGTTTTTAGTTTAATTTAACAAGCATGTTTGAATTTACTTTTGTGTGGTCTATGTATGTTCGCTTTTACAGCTCTTGTTTTTTATATTAAGCCAATGAAAAATAAAGAGCAAATTAAAATAGCTACTTCCTTTTACTATACAAGTGTGTTGTTGGAATTAAGGTTGGTGGATTAGGATTGATTTTACCAATTCTTTATTATATTTGACTTTTTACTATTATATTTAATAAAAAATTATTTTAATATAATTTGTATTATTATAATAATTAATGTATTAGTTAGTTATAACTTGAAAAAATTAAATTTTATTATTTTATTAAATAATTATTAATATATTAATTATAATTATACCGTAAATTTTAAATCTTTAATGGACTAACACTACGTGAATGGGCTGAAAGCTGTCGGAAAAGGCTTTTGATATAACTAGGTGTACTTCACTTTTCAGCATAGTAGTAACATATAAAATAATCGGTAATTAGGTTAGAGTTTTACATTATTTTTTAATATAGTTTAAAGTGCAAAAAATTAGATTTGTGAGAAGTAAGAATGACACGTGAAAAGTTAAAAAAAAAATCCATATATAGAAAATTTACAAAACTTAAGTATCAAAATTCTTACCTAAATTTGTACTATTACATTGACATGTAAAATATTTTCTTAGTACAATTAGGGTAGTGGAAAAGTTCGAAAGAGAAAAAACAAAAATTAACAGAACATAGAAGCATATTGAAAAATATGGATAATTTAAATTAGCTTATATATATTAAATTGATATAAAATAAACTTATTTTGTAAATTTGTAATAAATTAAATTATCTTTTTATCAAATTATAACTTAGAAACAATTTGATGCTACTTGTGCTCATTTTAGGAGAGTAAATCAAATACCATCTCTACTAAACTTTGTATACATTAAGGAGTAAATATTCAACAAAGATTTAAAGAGAGTGAGAGATTCTAAATTTTAAAAATTATAGATTTTAATAAAAAATTTAAAAATATATTTTATTAAATTTTTAAAAATTTAAAGATACATTGTAAATTCTAATATATTTTAATAAATATTTCAATATATATGTTTTTAAACTCTTAAAACTCTATATAATTTTGAATTTATTTATATGATTTTTTATTAATTTATATAACAATCTATGTATTTTTATAAAATTTAATATTTTTTTATCACGCTCGGATCTTTTCACTCTACATTAATTATTGTATAATTTTTTAATGAACCTCTCGATATATTATTATGTATTTTATTTAAAAATTTATATTTTTTAAGTTATAAAAATTTTCAAAATTTTTTTAAAATTAAAAATACTTATATTAATTGAAAATGAACATGTGTCTAAATTAGCATACTATACAAGTTTTATTGTGAAATCCTTAATTTCTAATAGCTATTAAAAAAGGGATGGAAGGTAGACCAAAACATACAAATGTATATTAACTTTTGGATAACATATTATAAATTAATTAATTATTGAAAATAAAATGTGATAGTTCAAAATTAAAAAAAAATAGAAATGAAATATATGATCACAATGTATGAATTTTTTGAGTTATTGTGTTTTTAAATCAAACTATATGTGTTTGAACTTATTTAAGTTCATATTTTTTGAATTATAATTAATTTAAGTAACATATAGATCTTAAAAAAATACGTATATATTTTTTACATTTTTTGAAATTTTAAATTTTTACGTACTTTCTAATAGTTAATAGACTTTGTAAAAACACATGTAAAAATTAGTAAATTTTTTGTATACTTTAATCATAATTAATTGAATATTATTATTTTTTTCCAAAAAAAAGATATTATATTAAAAAAATTATTCTTTAAAATTATTTTTAAAAAATTCTAGCCAAGATATTAGTGATGGTAAACATTATTTATATATAAAAAATGTTTAAAATCTTTAAGTGAAGTTTTTAAAGATTAATATTTTAAATACCTTACTATTTTTGTAAACTTTTAAAACATAATAATTAAATACACCTAAATTTATATAAACTTACAAACTTTTAAAAAATCTTTAATAAATACACTTACATTTCTAAAAAAATTTAAAATCTGTTAAATTCTACAAAATGTCACATAAAACACAGTATTATTTTATGAGTAAACACCTTTATAATCTCTATTTCTTTATAGCGTTCGGTCCACTATTAAAATGAGGTTTACATAACATAAAAGCCAATATTAGTTCTTCAGATGCTGTAGAAAACCAAAAAGCTATAATAACACAACTGGTCAGTAGGTTGCATTGCACAGCCTTTAACTAAAAAACAGAGCTACAATTCAAAACCTTGTATTCCAGTGTAACATTCAAAGCCAAAAGATAGACAAATAAATTTCTAAATGGAGCCACATTCAAGAATTGCGCAACTCAGTAACCCCGTGGGCAAAGTGACATCTATCACCAAAGGTGCAACGCCCTTTTGCAAAATTATCACAAGGCTTCGTCTTAAAATTGCTTCCTAAAGGTGGAGGGCGCCCTGACATTCTGGTGGTGGTTGTCGTTTTATGAGGGGCACTCATTGAAACATTCTCAATTAGTTCTCTTACCATTGCACTTGCATCTTTAATCTGTTCAAAAGTTCCCTCAAGTTCAATGTTCCTGAGGTTGGGATCGGATTCATGTTCCCGAATTGCAAGCTTGGCTCCTGTTTGGCGACATATCTGCTTAGAATTGATACCACCCTTTCCAATTATAGCACCAGCAAGGGA
Source organism: Hippophae gyantsensis (assembly GCA_030763125.1). Classification (NCBI taxonomy): domain Eukaryota; kingdom Viridiplantae; phylum Streptophyta; class Magnoliopsida; order Rosales; family Elaeagnaceae; genus Hippophae; species Hippophae gyantsensis. The sequence continues at coordinate 23,467,061 of CM061031.1, forward strand.
AGCATCAATGCTGATTTTTGCAGTGGCTGAGGCACCAAAGCTAAGAGCAGGGCCTGGTGGAGGTTGTACCATTGGACCACCAAAACGACCATGAATAGGACCCATGTCATGGGAATCATGAGTGTCAGCTTGTTTGCCAAGTTCCCACTCACCGTGAGCATAATGGCATTTGTCACCAAATTTGCAGCCTTCAGCAGAATTATACCTGTTGCAAATTTTTGTTTTAGCTGAAGGTGCAGAAGATCCGTTCATCATAGAAAGTTGGGGAGCCATCTTTCTAGTTGCTGGATGAACAGCAGGTGGAATATTCATCATCTGGGAAATGGCATTGTAACCACCAGGTACATAGTGCAGAAAGTGACAGCTCTCACCAAAAGGACATCCAGTAGTACTGCAAAGAGAATCAATCATAGCATACTAGTAAGATAGAGGTAATAAATAACAGCACCAGACTTAAAGTGAAGTAACAATAGTAAGTGAATAAATTATACTGTTTTAGGACTTTTAGGTCACCTAAAGGAGTCAACATAAATGGTTCTAGCAAGTATTTTTCCTTGTGATTAAAGAAAAAAAAGGACTTCCCATCATGTGACAACCTTCTACACCCATCAGCTCCACTCCAAGATCAACATAGGGCATCCTCAATTGTTATTAATTATCAACTTGGGCATTTAAGAACGTAAAAGGACACCAGCTCCTATCAAACATACACACAATTACTAGTACTGCCTAGTCCTAATGTTCTCCCATGATATTTTTCAAATTTCTTGTCTTTCAATCACATGTGAAAAATACAGCTCAACTATTTGCCGATAATTTACCACTATCATGAGACAGTCTCTACTATAGCTCAACTATTTGCAGATAATTTTCATAGTTATCAATACCCAAGACAACCGAGTCTAATAATAAGAAAACAAACATAAAGCTGAACGAATTAGTTCCATAAAGATTCCAGATTGTGCACATATGATAACTGATATGACACAAAAGGAAAAAACATTAAGTTTATACAAACCCGACCATTACACATGTACATATGTTAAACATAAAACAACTGCAAAGAATATGGTCATAAACAGCATGTACACCTATTCCCCACCCCTCCCTTCCAGAACTCCACATGTGCAAGCCAACCACAAGGGAAAACCCCTTGTAATTATAATAAATTATAAAGTTCAAATTGGTAATGAAGCACCACTGGAGATATTAAATATTCAAAGTAAATAAATGAACTATTTAGAAAAAAATGCGATTAAAATCTTATAAGTTTTATAATCCAAAGTTTTGACTGTTTGGGAAGCACCTCAACATACAAAATTTCAGGAACTTACTGAAGCAACAGTCAGTTCAATAGCTATAACTAAATAACTAAAAATTTATAGAAACTTCCAGTATCTCAAAGTAATTGGCATGATTGAACAAAAAACATAAAGTGAAACCATATAAAATATAATGTTAGTGTAATAATTAATCTCCATGTATGCTTATCCTGATACCTGAACTTTACTCGGATAAAGTTATATTTTCTTGAGTGACATTTCCTAACTTGATTAGACCATAGCTAAGTGTGAACCTTGATAACAACTATAAATATCCATTCCATTAGCTTAATCATAAAATTTTATATTACAACAATTTTGTATAAGAAAAATTTACATTGCGACAATTACATCCTACAATCTTTCAAGAGCTTATAATTGAGTATAAAATTACAAAAAATTGTTAATGATATTTATTTAGATGGGCTAAGATTTAAACCTGAAAAACTTGGTGCATGGCTTTGATTTGCTTCCTACACCAGTTGAAAAGGACTCCTTTTCTGTTAGACAACATTAATTATTTTCTCAGTTATAAGCCTTCTTGATTATTAATCTTCTCTCTGTAATATCCATACATTAACAATTTTCAAACTCCAATAAAAAGGTACTTCTGATACTGTTTGAGCATTCTTTAAGAATATAACAAAAGAATTCTTCTCAATAACACCTACCTTATAAGTTTGAAAGGTTCATACATCTTCTGTACTCTAATGTAGTAAGGTCTCACGATATTCACAGTGTCACACCATCTTGTGTATTGACAAATTTGAATGATTCATATATATCTTAAACAGACATAAGAAGAATTCACCAAAGACCACACAATCATCTCAAAGATCATAACAAATCCATAAGATACATATATTGAAAAACTAAAGAGAAAAAAGCTAAAACTCCACAGACAAAAAACAAAAAACACAAGATGAATCTTCAATATGCTCACCACATGAAGAGTTCACGAGATTGTGAGTAAAATTGGACATACAGATACAGTGTAAAACCCGTACGAGAAGTGACTCCAAAAAAACAGTGCACCATTAAGTAAATACCATAAAAGCAAAAACACCAGTACCAGAAGAACACTCCAAATGTAAGAAAGAAGACGTAAAAAATCAATAAACAATTCCGAAGACACAGAAAAGTACATAATCCAACAAATCTACCAACACAATATAATCAACACTCAGAATAATTTACGAATAGTAGCTTAAAGCCAAAAAGATTGCTCGAAAATAACAGAAATGAACCTAAATTTGATTATAAAACAAACAATTGAAAATAACAGAAACGAGAGACACGTATAAACTTCAAGTAAGCAGAGAACGAAGGAATTCTTAAATCAACCATTAGCTTTGAAGCCAAATAAAATTTTATAAAACAAACATACTGACAAGTATAGGCTTCAATTAAGTAGAGAACGAACCATGCTTAGACTTCTTAAATCCACCATTAGATTTGAAGCCAAGTTGAGGCCTCCCTCGTTTGCGGTAATCCATTCCTCAAAATCAGAAATCGAGTTCTCAAAGAACTTAAACAAACCAAAGAGAAGCCAAAAAGTTCAATGGAAAATAAAGACGGAAATTTATTTGAGCTCGGTTTACTGAGAAATCAAAACCCTAGAAAAAGAAAGACAGATATGTTAAGCCTAATGGAAGGAGAAATAAGAAGAAAAACCCCAAGCCTAAACGCTAACCCTAAAAGACTGGTTTTGGAGAAGAAGGTTAAAGAGCACAGCAAATAGCAGCATCTACCAAGCACTCTGGAGTCTGGAATAAGAAAGAGGGAGAGAAATCGAAATCGAGAGGCTCGTATATTATTATTTCCAACTTCTTTTTTTCCCCCGGTAATAATTCCAACTATTTTAATATAATATTTTCATAATTCATTGTAGAATTGAACAAGTAATCCCACCCATTTTCCCCAAATTGAAAAATCTTATTTTGATAAATAATAATCCGTTGATATATAATTATTTAGATTTGGGTTAAATTGTCATTTATATATTTTATAATTATTTTTGTAATAATTTGATCAAATTATTATTAAAATTATATTTCATTTTATAACATGTTATATTTAATATAATTACATTAAATTATTATTTTAATTTAAAAGATAAATATAAATATGAAATCTTTGTAATAATTTTATAATTATATAAGCATAATTTTTATTTATTTATTTTTCTAAATTGTGATAGTAAATAATAAATTTTATTAAAAATATATTAATTTTAAATTTAAATGTTATGTATATGATGTTTTATATATGATAATATTTATAAATAAATTTTAATATTAATTTAACCTTATTTAGTCTTTTTGAATTTGAATTTATTTCATCATCGAATCGAATTTAGATTAAAAATCTTTAAATTTAAATCAGATTTAAATTAATAAAAAATAAACGATTTTGATTGAATATTATTACTTAATTTATGTGGTAATAATACAACTGATTATGGGATGTTTTGAAAAGATTTTGTATTATATTTTTATACTTTATGATAAAAAATGTAAATTTTTTTAAATGAATTTTTGTCTATTCTAACAACTAAAAATTGTGATAATTTTGATTGCAATTAAATATTCTTTTAAAGATATTTGATCTTTTTAAATTTGGATTGATTTCATTATCAAATCGAATTTACATTTAAAATCTTTAAATTTAAATCAAATTTAAATTAATAAAAAATAAACGATTTTCGATATGATATTGATCCTTAATTTATGTGGTAATAAGACAAGTGATTATGGGATGTTTTGTAAAGATTTTGTACTATTTTTTTATATTTTATGATAAAAAAATATAAATATAAATTTTTTAAAATAAATTTGTGATTATTTTAACAACTAAAAATTATGATAATTTTGAACGAGCAATTAAATATGCCTTTAAAGATAATTAATATATTATTTAGGATAAATTTATAAATATACTAAGAACTATTACGTTTATATCATTGATCTAAATTTTATTTTATTTTTATTATCAAATTATAAAAATATTTTATTCACATCATGACTTCAATTTTATATTATTGGGATATTAAAATAAAAAATCTATAAAATTTATAGTTTATTATCTTCCTTATAACAGATAACCTTCTTATGCTCCAACAAATATTGTATTTATTTTGATAACATTAGTTTTTTTTTCTCTTTCACTATCTAGTGTTTAAAAATGAATCAATCTTACCCAACCTAAACAACCCAATATAACCCAGCCTAGGTTATACGATTTTCTCACTATGATTGAGTGGTTTGGATTTGAATATTACAAAATCGATTAATCATAAGTTAGATTGTGATCAAACTCATATTATAATTAAAAATCTTACGAGATACCATAACTTTTTATAAAGGTACATATTAATCCAAAATTATTCAATGGTACACCATTATATTTCTTTGATGGGTCTAACTACCCATATTAGAAGACTTGTATAAGTCCTTTCTTTGTTTTCTAGATGAAGTGTAATTACGTTATTTGTGGTTGGAAACTACCTACATTTATCAAAGATAATATTATCACACTTAAGCCTAAGAACAAATAAATCATTGAAGATAAAAATGATAATAAATGAAATTAAAAAAGAATTAATGTTATCTTTAGTGTTGTGTCTGCTAATGAATTACATTATATTTCTAACGCTAATGCTGCTAAATGTTCTTGGGATACTTTAGAGGTTGTCTATGAGAGCACCATTTAAGTTAAAAGAATCAAACTTCACATACTAGGCACTAGGTTTCAAAACTTTATAATGGAAGAAACTGAAATCTTTTCTAAATTCTATGTTAAATTGTGTGATATTACTAACACCTCTTCAAATCTTAGAGAGCAAATTTAGGTTAGTTTGGAAGATTTTTTCTCATTATCAAATTTTTTCCATGCAAATTTCACTACTATTGATGAAAACGAGGATATGAATACCATCAAAATAAAAGAAGTTGTTGGCTCATTTCAAACCTTTGAGATAAGCCTTTGAAATCTTACAAAGAACAAGGGTGTCACTTTCAAAATTGTCATGATTAATGATGGTGACAATGATAATGATAAAGGTGATTGAAGAATTGGTACTTATAGCCAAAATATTTAAAAGAATCTTTAACCAAGATAACTTATAGCCTAACTTGCAACTAAGCCATTCAAGGGATTAGAATTCAAGAAAACTCAAACCTATGATTTGAAAAGGTAAGAAAACTAAACGCACTAGACCATAATGTTTTGCATGCAATAAGATTGATCATTTTGCAATTGAGTTTGCCAACAAAAATAAGAGAACTGGAAGAGCTTCAATGCTACACTTAGTAATTCAATAAGTGACAATAATAATTCAAATGAATCAAAAAACAATGGTACTAACTTTTTGACATTTATTACAACTGTTGGTGGACACTCTAGTAAGTCTGATAATGGTTTAGATAATGAGAAAAATGATTTTGAATTTTTGCTCAATAAATTTAATGCTAATAGTCTTGATGAATTATTTATAGATTTAATGGGCTGTAAGAAAGAAAATGATAGTTTACTAGTAAAAGTAATGAAATTAAATGATAGATTTAGATCCTATGAAATTAATTCTTCAATTATAAAAAGTAAAATTGAACTGTTAGAACTTGTTGATGGTTTGAATTCAAATCTTATAGATTTTAAAAAGGAAAACAAGAAGTTAATGTAGAAACTTGATCAATTAAAGAATGATATGAAAAGTCTACTAGTTAGCGCTAAAAAACTTTAAAAGTTTTAAGTTATGGCAAGTCACATGGTGATATATGTGGCCTTAGTAATAAGGATGAAAGCTCTATACCTTCAACATTAACAACAACTTCTATAAGGCCTTCTAACTATACATTTATTATCACAAATTACACACAAAGAATAATTACACTTATGATAAGAAAAATTGTTAAATTTGTATCTATATATCATAACTGTAGTAAAAAAGATTATATTAGGCTTAATTGTAGATTCTTATTGATAGCTACTCACTTTAATAATTCTTTTCATGCTTTAAATTCTAGGACTAATTATCCTCATCCAAAAATGCATGTTGTGTCTTCTTTATTGATGAATGAGAAAAATAAAGGTATATCCAAGAGCATACCAATGACAACTAAGTCATTTGAGTCCCAACCTAAAGAAATTAAGAAGTCAAAACTCAAGAAAATTTAGATTATGAAACATTGTTTTTTTAGGGTCACATAACTGTTGTTTAATAATTAACCCTAAGAGAGTACTTTAGTATGATGGTTTGTGAAAGTAAGGATTCAACTATATTATTCTATGATAGATGATACTCTTTTCTTTAAATCTTTCTTGATTGATTATAAATGAATAAATGTACATAGTATCTTATTTTAGATGATTTTCAATATATCACTATATGTATTGAGTGTGTATATATGTATTATCAGTATACCTATGCAGACAATAGATAATTCAATTTTGATCAAAAATCATTTTTCAATTGTTTGTTTTTAGTCTTGCTCATATTTAAATGTCTACTACCCCAATTCAAAAATATGAATAAATAAATAAAATAAAAATTATTATTTTTTAATATTTCTCATTTCATTTTTCCTTCCCTCCCACAGAGCTCTAACCTCCCTTTTTGTCTCCCCTATCAAGTTTCTACTCAAATCTCTATATTTTTTATCCTACATCATTTTGAAATCATTGCTAATTGCTTTTCTAGAATCATACACTACAAAAACTTCAATTTTGGGTTAAAATTTGAATATATTTTTTCCTCAAACATACTCATTTGGCCCAACAATCTTCAGAAAATCTCTTCTTCTACTTTAACCTAGTACCCTCGTTCACAAACATAAATTTTTTGGGCAAATTTCTCACAAATTCAAGTTTTTGACATCTTAGAATCATATTGGTCTTTTTTGGATTTTTGTTCCTTATTCAATGGTTACTAGACATCATAAGAATACTATATCTAAATGACCAATTTTATTTTAGCATTGAATTATCTGGCATGATTTTTATGAAATATGGATTACCCAAGTCATTAGGGCTCTTGTTTGGCAATCATTTTGTACACCGTCAACAATCATCTTTATAACTTTGGTTTGAGAATTTTATGCAAATATTGATTCTAAAATTTGAAACCCTGGGCCTATGAATTATAAAGTTTCTATTCAAAATAAAGTTGTTGACATCTCGGCTCAAATAATCAATGTTTTTTATTAATTACAAACATTGTAACTTGAACCAGTTTAACATTTAAAATGAGGAATTTTTAACCGAATTAATTAGTACTCCAATGGCCGGCCTCAATATAAAACAATTTTATATCTTAGGTGAATTTACTCTATTCTATTGGATATTAAATAAGATGGTTTGTGCGGATTTTCTTCCTTCAAAGTATTCCTCAAAGATAGGTTTCCTATATATTAAGATTTTGTATTGTATTGAAAAAGGTTTTGCTTTCAATGTAAGAACCGTTATTCTGAATGAAATTTTGAACCAAACTAAGGTCACAAACCTTTAGATTGGGCTATTATTTGGTTTTATTATAACCCAAATAATCCTCGCAACTGGTGTGCCACCCATTAAAGATTTTGATACTATTCAATGTATGAGTGATATTGGACGGTAAACAATTTTAAGATTCTCTACCTAGATCTCCAAGAAATAAAAAAAAATCACTAATTTTGGAAACAATAGTGGTGCAACTGCTAATATTTTTAGTGAAGATGATATGAAAAACATTACTGCTCCCGAACCTTCTCATCATGTCATTTTTGATGACGAAGTACGAACGAGAATGGAAGCACTATCTATTTAAATAAGAGCTATACATTCTCTAAAAGGGCCTATCAAAAAGTAAGTGACATTGTTGAGCATCAAGAGGCCTTATTTTCAATGATTAATGGTATACATTCTCAGTACAAATCTTAGAATCATCAAACTCCTAGATAATGAGCATCTTTTCAATGTTTTATTTACTTTATACTATTTTTTGTTTTATTTTTTTAAATATCTTATATTACACATTTTACTCTATTTTATGATTGTCTTTAATACTTACGTGAATAAGTAGTTTACTTTTCATTAATTGCATTGCATTTATGTTCAAATAGAATTTAAGCTTCAAAATTAAATTATCTTTTTATATGACACAAAATGGGAGAATAGTTAATAGTGGTTGACTTATTGCACATAGGGGAGAACACATTATTTAAGTGTTTTATTCTTTATCTACTGTTGCACATAATAGAGAACTCTTAGTAATTAAATATTCACTTTGATATGTCACGTAGGGCGAGTAATTTTAATATTTTAATGCTTCATCTGTTACTACTTATCATTTATATTTGTTTCTTTGCTTTATTATTACTATGTACACTAAAGTAATGAATAATGAGTCATTCTAGATAAGGTTTATGCCTATTTGTTTATTTTATTTTTCAGTGTACATGTGAACTGTCAAAATTCAAGCAAAGATGATTTCATCGGATCATAGGATAGTACCACAATGTAAATTAATTTTCCTATGAGTGTTATGTAATGAGAGGTTTTATCACACAAATATGTCAAAGGGGGAGATTGTATGGTATAATGAGTGTTGACAACATTCATAAACAAAATGTTTAAATGTAAAGTAGTTTCTATATGCGTTTTCATGTTCGTTATTCAAGTTGAAGAAACTTTTGAACTTCATGATAATATGTTTCATGTATACACTTGCTCTTCGACATGTTAGAATTCATTTTACACACTTAGGAATATTTAATATTCATACTAGTCAATCAATCGAGGATCAATCGTGTATTATCTATATCCTCTCGGTTTGGTTTTCAAATTAAGTAGATTGATCGAAGTTGGGTTCGATTGATCGAGAGATTGGATCAATTTAGGATCAATCATGTTCGATCTATATGATCTTGAATTTTATTAATCTTTACTAGATTGATCGAAAAAGGTTTCAATTGATTAACCTTATGGCTCGATCAATCGAGCCTTGATTGGATCGATCGAACAAGTATGGTTTCAATTTAAAACCTATTTGTGTACTCAAGCCAAAGTGTTCTTTTACTATATTGTCCCTATTAGTTATTGTTCTATGGTTTGTTTATTGGATAGAATGGTAATTACTCTTTAACCTAGCATTAGGGTTTCGCTTTCCTATATAAACAATCTAATGCTTCTTATTTTAAATAACCATACTTATTCTATTCTTTTATTTTTGTGTGCCTTATCTCTCAAAATACTTTACAAAAATTGAATCATATTTTTTTAGGCACGTTCTTGATTTAATCTATCAAACATTGTATATTTATGTTTGATTGATTAATAAGCCTATTTGTTTTATGATACAGTGACTTCAACTTTCATTCTAGGGTTTACTAGATGATTTAGTTTAAATGATTTATTCTTAAATCTTCTAGCTAGAATTTTTCATTATTGAATATGCTCTAAGATATACTTTGTACTTGTGCTATTTATGCTAACTTTTTAGGGACTTGTTGAAGGGGTTTGATTGCTCTTAGGACTCGAGATATCAAAACGTTAGTCTGAATTTATGCATCTACCTTGTAGAGACTAAAAAAAGCAAAGGATCGTGTATATATATATATATATATATATATATTATTTTGAGCTTTATATGTGAAGGGTAGTTTAGGACCTGAGTTTGTAATAAAATTGATTTTCATAGTGGATAGTTAGGTGGTCCAATGATTTGATGGTTTTCTTCTTAGGTCATTATTGTAACCTAGGTTGTTTCCACCTAAAATATCATGTGTCAAGTTCTTATTTATTTATGCTTTGTCTTATGATACACAATTGCATGTCTGACCGCTTCTTGATTTTTAATTAATCATAATTCAAAAATTACCTATTCACCCCATCCAGATTAATTAGATTCCTAACTTTAAACTTTCAAGATAAAATTAGTAGGCTAAAAAATCCAAAGACCCTTTTAAATATCAATAGATTTTTCATCTCTAATTTGACAAGCAATATCTGTCTTAAGTAAAGATCTTAAAGACCAAATACTTTTCCAAATACAAGTATATGTCTTAAGTAAAGATCTTGAAGACCAAATACCTTTCCAAATACAGGAATCAAAAGATCTTATATTATAATCAAAGAAACTTTTAAAGTACCATACTTATGTTTGAACGATTGACCCAATCTTTTACAATCATTATTTAAGAATTGTCAAACAGGTTTAGAAAGAATGCTAAGATTAATATCTTCAAATTTATGGAAACCTAAACTCTAACTTTCTTAGGTAAACAAATTTGATCCCAACTTCTAAAAGCCATAAAGCTTGAACCAAATATCCTCTTATTAGAGCTAGAATTTCACCAGAGTTTCCTTATAATTGAATATGTGTTTTCCCATAATAAACTCAAAAACTTGAAAATGGTCATAGAATAAGTGGATAATAAGAGTATAACATATTTAATTTATGTAGTTTTACTAGCTTTAGAAAGAAAGACAAGATCTCCAACTGTTAGTTTTCAAAATCAAATTATTAATAAATCTTTTGAATTCCCTACTTTTCTGTTAGTGTAAAAATAAATTATACCCCAAATATTTAACACTGTTATTAGTGGCAAGAACACCTAAAATATTTTGGATCTAGGATCTCAGAGTATAGTAGTCATTACCTAAATAAAAAATGCAGGATTTAGATAAATTTACCTTTTGTCCGTACCACGAAAAATAGCGACGTAAATTATGTTGGATCACATTAATCTCAATTAATAACAAAAGAGATGGTAATAGGAGGAGCATTTTTAGCAATTTTAATACTATGAAAACTAAAAGAATTTTCACCACAAAATAATAATCCTAAAAGATTTTCAGCTCCAATAATAAACAAATAAGGAAAAATATGATCACTTTATCTAAGACCTCTTTAGGAAATAATATTTCCAAAGAGAAGTTCATTTAATAACAAAGGAAAAGTAACAAAGCTTAAAAAAGCCAATATTAAATTGCAAAAATGTTCAAAAAAACCCAAATGTCTCATAATTCTAACGAAGATGTTCCATTCCATACTATCATAAGCTTTTTACATATCTAGTTTGACTCTAAGTAAATCACTTCTACCTATTTTAATTTTAATAGTATGGAAAATATCTTGAACAACAATAACATAATCAGATATCGATCTATTAGAAATAAAATAAATTGAAAAGGGGAAATGAACTCTAAGTTTATTAGAAAAAATCTTGGAAATAACTTTATAGATGACATTACACAAGCTGATGGGTATGAATTAATAAACCAAGGAAGTATTATTAACTTTTTCAATAAGAGTGACAAAAGTCTTGTTTAACACAAGGTTGAGATAGATGATCTTGAATTTTTTTTTTGCACATCAATTAAACTTTCACCAAGAATGGCCCAATAATTTTTGTACACAAAAGCAAGAATACTATCAAGACCTAATTCTTTGAAAGAACCCATAATAAATAAAAGATCTTTGATTTCTTTATGATAAGGGATAGTACAAAGTAAATCATTATCTTTAAAAGAAATAAACTAAAAAAAAAGTTAAGATAATTCAAAATCCAAATCATTAGTATTATCATGTACGAGGAAAGGAAAAATTCATTGTAATGATTAATAAACCAAGCTCTTATATCATTTATTTGAGATAACCACCTCCTATTAGGATCTTTCATACTGTAAAGAGTATTATGTCTTCTTCTAATTATAATAGAAATGAAAAAAATTTTGTATTATGATCTTCTTCAACCAACCAATTTTATTTGGATTTTTGTCTCTAAATACTTTTTAATTTATATTGGTATTCATCAATGTCTTGAAATAAAAAGTTTTTCATAAGTTCCATCCTTATAAAAAATTAAACCATTTTTAACTTTATATAAAATATCTCCAGAATATTTCAATCTGTCTTCATAATAACCAAAGTGATGTTTGTTCTACCAAGTAAAATATTTAGTCAATTGAATAGAATTAGAGTGAAAATTTGATTGTATTTGACGAGGATCTTTGAGTTTCCAAGCCTGAGTAGTGATATTCTTACTAAAAAGATCTCTACACTGAGCAGTAATGAAAAGAAAAGGCTTAAAAAGAGGAGTAGTAGGAACATATAGATTTAAGAAGATAGATGCATGATCAAAGCTCTTATTTTTAAATTCCTCACACAGGTACCAAAACTTTTTCAATTTTTTGTTTGATGTTATGCCTATCTTTCCTTTTGTCATGAAATCTCTTAATATATTTAGCCAAACTCAAGTAGGTAAACCCTTTTTTTTATTTTGAGAAGAATTTCAATAAAATCTCCCAAGCAAATCCAATGAGAATTTGAAGTAGAAATGAGAGCAACAAGATTTGTTCAAAAATCATCCTTAAGAACTTCATAAACATGAGAGCAACAACAAAACATATTCTATATAATTTCATTAGCTGCAACGTTACATAATTCTAAACAAATGAGGTGGTAATCAAAAGTAGTTAAAGACATATGAATTCCTAACTTTCATATAATACATAAACCATCACTATTATCAACTATAAGAATGCTAAAACTATTAAAAAAACCTAGTCGTTGTTGGATTGAAATACAAAATCCACTACTAGCTGTAGTTTTAGAAAAATGATCTTCATTTAGCATTTGGGAGCTTGACAAGGGCTGCTTCCTCGCTCATTTGAATTGAAAGGGCAATCATAATAGAGAAGAGTTATCTATTGGTTGTGAATTAATAGAACATAGTGACTTTGTTTACTTTAAAGATAATCTCTCAAATTAATCTCAAACTACTCAACTCATACCATAAGAAAGATGGGTACTTTTGAGAGAAATATACTCAATATCTCATGTCCATTCATGTATTGTTGATCTCACGATTATTTTACTTATGTCTATATTTTACATCTATTTTTATCTATCTTTAAAGGAGTATGTACTCTTGAAGATAACACAAATCACACCAATATTTTAGTATAATCAAATCAATATATATTTTTCAATTTTGTCCAATTTGAGACAATGTTAAGATTTACATTAAATTTAACAATTTTTTATCTTAAAAAGAAAAAAATTATTAAAAAATAGATTCAATATAGATTATATCATAAAATTGTTGGGATAGAACAAGAGTTGGAATAAAACCTTTAACAAATCTATCAAAAGTCCATTTAGTTAAGTCAAATTAAATTTTTTTCAATAACACATTAGCTTGGTTTATGAAAATATATACCTACCAAAAATTTGAAAATTATCAAACATTAAGGTTTTTATAACATCTTTGTTGTCACCTTCTAAGTAAATAATTTTGAACTTTTTATCTAAAGCCACATGAATAGAGAAAAGTATAGCAGTCGTTTTACATTATTCTGCATAATTATCAAAATAAATTTACTCTAATAACCCAACTTTATAAACTAAAAATCTTGAATTATTCTTCACAAATTTTGAATACCATCAAAATTTTCTTATGATAAGAAGGGTTACTCTGCCATTTGGACACCATTAGAAAGTTGGACTATATCAAGCCAGTAAGAAAGCAAAGTTTGAAGGCTCAGTGAATTTGTTCCTTATTTGATTGTAATAGGAGTTCATAGTTCCATTATCCCTATGTCGAAAAAGACTTTCTCAATGGAGTAAAAGAATTTGGGATCGTCGATCTCTTCCTTAAAGATTGGGATGAGTCGATATCGGTCGATGGTATGAAAACACTTCTTGGTGTCAAATTCTAAAAACTAGTGAGAGATTCCCCACTCTTCTTTGATCTGTCTTAGGACCGAGCGGTAGCCTTGACCCGAGCGACATTAAGAATAGTTGTTATTCTAAAGGATAACTGGCTAAGCCTAGCTCATTTAGGTCCTGCCTGCTATTCCTACCCATTTCTCATTGGTCAAATCATTTTAAGAAATTTGAAAGTGCTCATAAAATAAGTTGATAGGATAAAAAAACATATTTAATATAAATCACCTTACTAGCCTTTGAAAGTAATCGATATCTCTAGTTATTAGTTTTTGAAATGAGTGTATCAATAATTCTTTTGATTCTCTACATCTCTTTCTATGAAGAAAAAGATTATGACCAAGATAATTAAATTCTTCTGATGCCTCTGGAATACCCAAATGAGATTGAAAATGTGATCTCAGATGGTAATAAACATTTTTTTAATAGAAAATATAGAATTTGGATAAATTAACCTTTTGACCTCACCAAGCTAAATATTTGAGCAGTTGTTAATGAATAATATTAACCTCTGACATATTTGCCCGACATAAGAGAATTAAATCATATATATACAATAAATGACTAATAACAAAAGAATTTCTTGTAATTTTAATTCTACGAAACCCTAAATTTGACTCAATAGAAATAAGTAATCTATTCAAAGCTTTAGCTCTAATGATAAGCAAAGAGATAAAAAGTCACTTTGTCTTAAATCTATACCAGGGATAGTATTTCCAAAATAAGTGTCATTCAGTAGCAACAAATAAGATACAATGCTAAGATAGGTATTAATTAAGTTGCAAAACTTATCTCAGAAGTCAAGGAGTCTCATAATTTTGATAATAAAGTTTCATATCATTCTATATCTTTTTGCATATCTATTTTAATTCACATTAAACCATGTATTCTAGATTTTATTTTAATAGTGTGAACAATTTCTTATGTAATAATAACATTTTCAAAAATTTACCTTTAAGGATGATAGTTGATTGAAAAGGGAAAATAAATTTATTTAGATGACTATCAATTTTGTTGTAAAGAATTTTGAAGATGATCTTATAAATAACATTGCACTAGCTTATAAGACAAAATTGGTGAACTTGATAAGGATTATTGACTTTATCCATTAAAGTAACAAAAAATTTATTTAGAACTAGGTTTAAAATTTTAATTTTAAAAACGTCTTAAACAAGTTTTACCAAACTTTCATAAAAAATATCCCAATATTTCTTATAAACAAAAACTGGAATACCATTTAGATCAGAAGCCTTAAAAGAACCCATATTGAATACCACATTTTTTATTTCACCCTCTTCTAGAATGCTGCAAAGATCGTTATTATCTTTAAGTGAAATACACTGAATAAACAAAAGAGGAAGTTCATTATTTAAACAGGAAGAGTCATTAAAAGAGAACTTAAAGACATCATCAAAATGATTAATAAAGTAGGAACCAATATCATATCTATTGTATAAGGTATACTGTTACCAGAAGCAGTAGACTGTATACCCACTGAATTGACTTAGTGCATTGAGAGAAAGAAGAGAATTAAGGAAAGCATGAAAGAAGTAAAGCGTCTGGACTAGAGTACCTTCATCAAATGATGTATGTGGGCTAGGCCATTACCATCTCGAGGGGTGGCCCGATTCGACCTGGCTCTTCAGCTACAACAAGTACCACATTATCTGATTCAATAGTACATTTTTACCGCTTACTTTTCACTTTAAGAGCATAGCATAAAGCGGAGGAAGATCGGAAAAGATTTCTCTTCATCACGAGATTGATTGGATCTACCGTAGACACCCGAGATACCCCATAAGGCAGGAGAGTAAGAGGACAACAAGCAAAGAGTTATATTTTCATTTCTTTGTTGAGCACCCCTTACACTATTTCTAGGAAGGGTTGATTTTCAAGATAACTGTTTTCATTGAATATAAGACCACTTTGAACTTTTAACACAAGATCTTCAATAGCTTTTAGTCTATTCCCACAATAGTCAAAATGATGTTTATTCGACCATTTGAAATCTTTGATTTATAACATTCTTGCAAGAAGGGTCCTGTTCTAAGCTATATGAAATTTAAAGGATTTATTAGTAGAATTCATAAGAATATGTAGATTCAATAGAATATGAGCATGATCCAAAGCTCTAATTTATAAATTATTAACAAAAGCATTAGTGAAAAGATTGAATCATATCGGAGGTTTGATATTATATTTACCTTTTCTTTTATTGGTCTAATCCAGAAAAACCCAAATCAATATCTTCAACTTCATCCATGAATTCTCTTAATCTATTCGGTCAAGAAATAACGAGTAATTCCTCCCTTCGCTTTGATTTAAGACCTCATTCAAGTTCCAAGTGCACATCCAATTACCATTAGAAGTACTTATGAAAGCTATAAGATTTGTTCAAAAATTATCTTTAAGATTCTCATAACTGGAGAATAACATCAAAACAAGTTCTATTTCATTCTATTGAAAAGAGAATTACAAATTTGAAAAGCAATAACATGTTAATCAAAAGCCAATTGAACACCTAGTTTCCACATTACAAATAAACCTACAGCATTATCCAAAACATGGTCACAAAACTAATCAAAATTGCCTAAACGTTGTTGAACAAAAACACAATAACTATTACTAACTTTAGTCTACAAAATAAAGATACAATCACGATTATAAGTATTAAATATCCTACTTAAATATTTAATAACTGAGGATTTAACCTATACACGATATTTTCAAGATATATCTTCATTCTCCATTTGATGAAGTGATAGTAGTAGCTATTACAATTACGTCCGAAGAAACCAAAATTCTGAGAAGAACTAACAAATCAATAAGCTATCTTTGCATAAATTAAAGTCCCAAGTTTAATTTTTCCTATTTAGGAAGAAGAAGATTTCTCCTTTTTATCTTAGAACAAAGGGTGAAATAAAATTAAAGAGAAGAGGTAAAATTAGTATGAGAATAAACTAGAGCTTTTGTTATATATGAATATGTGAGAAGAAGGATCATTAAAACCATACTATCGGTGACATGCAAGAAGAATCTCAAGAACCAGATCAGCCAATAACCCGCTTGATGCCAATAACCCAGCCAACAAAATAGCGTAGGGACTAGAACTGGACAACATCACCACCAGCTGCAACACCAGCAGCTAACCGAGCCAAACAACTATCTCTCGCCATTCCTCTGATACAATCCAAGTAGAAGCAGAAAACCTTCGCCTCTTAAATAAATCCCAAAAAGAACAATGGCCCAAAAAGATGAAAAGCTTAGACTATTTATATATTTTCTGAAGCAGGTTCTTCTTATAGGGAAGGGTTTTGACTGCTTTGGTATTTTAGCATGCAAATATTTGAAAAAGATGAAGATGAGTTGTGGGTTGATGGAGTTTAACTAGAATGTTTTTTTTTTAAAGATTTATGATGGGTTTGAAGGTAAAGGTTTAAGTAAATGGAAGAGAATTAGAATTGATTATTTTTATTTTGTGTGTTTGATTGGTCGGAATAAAAAGACGAAATAGAATCGATTACTAAAGGAGAAAAAATTATAATTTTTTCTCTCCCCTTTAGGAATCATGATTCCATTCTCATCTAATTTTTTTTTTCAATTTTACCCTCATTTTAAATATAACCCTAAAATCAAATTTCAAATCCCAAAATCCAAAACCCTAAACCCTAAATCCAAATCCTACAACCCTAAATCCTAAACCCTAAACCCTTAAATCTCAAATCCTTAAACCTTAAACCCTAAATCTAAATCCTAAATTTCAAATCTCCAAACCCAAAACCCTAAACCCTAAATTTCAAATCCCCAAACCTCAAATCCCTAAACCTTAAACCCTAAACCCTAAATCCAAATCCTAAAACCCTAAACCCAAAATCCCAAAACCTTAAACCTCAAATCCCAAAACCCTAAATCCTAAATCCCTAAATCCTAAACCCCAAATCTGTAAACCCCAAATCCCAAAACCCTAAACCCAAAATCCGTAAACCCCAAATCCCAAAACCCTAAACCCAAAACCCTAAACCTTAAAACCTAAATCCCAAAACCCCAAACCCTAAACCCTAAACCCCAAATCCCAAAACCTTAAACCCTAAACCTTAAACCCCTAAACCTTAAACCCTAAATTCTAAATCCTAAAACCCTAAACCCTAAACCCTAAATCCAAAATTCTAAAACCCTAAACCCTTTTTAGAAAATAATAATTTTAACCCTAAACCCCAAATCCTAAATCTCTAAACCCCAAATCCCAAATCCCAAACCTCAAAACTCTAAACCCTATTTAGAAAAATAATAATTTTAATAATATATTTTTTTTAATTAAGTAATAATTATTTAGAAAAATAATGATTTTAATAATGTATTTTGTCTGACGAAAAAATAGTAATTAAATAACATTATTTGAACTTTATTGAATGTAGGGGTATTAAGGTAATTTATAACTTTTTTCATTCTATTCTAGTGACAAATCAAACACTGTAATCCTGATTCCGAGTTTGATTCCAGTGGTTAAACCAAACAACATTGTTTCCTTTTCATTACATTTCATTCTCATTCTCATTCCGATTTTGATTCCGATTCCATTCTACGAACCAAACACCACCTCAGAAACAATAAAGGGAGCAAAAGTTGAAAGTTTCTTCGCTGTTTGATGAAGATGATTATAAAACTGGAAAAAGAGGACATGCAAACCAAGCATGTTAACGGAGGAAACTATACAGTCTCTCAGAGAGAGAGCACTGGTTGTAACATAGTTGATAGGGATTAATGTGGTTTTTATTATAGAATGGTAGAAAAATGTGTAATTTTGATATGCTAAATATCCCTACTTATATCATTTATCTTCCAAAGTATTGGTCATACCCATGCATCTATATATTTGACTTTCGATTATCCACTATTATGAACGATACGTATAAAATTAGATTGCTAAATTTTTTTCACTGGTGGAGTGAGAACTTACGGCATTTTACATGAGCACAAACAGAACACACAAGCAAGCCGAATTGCAAATTAATGCACACGAAGAAAATTTAGGTTTTGTTTTATAACTATTTTAATTTCTTAATTTTTTAAGTTTTTAAGTTTTAAAATTAAATTTTTATTTTAATATTTTTTAGAAAAAATATATTAGTTATTTGATAACTAATTTTTAATTTCAATTTTATAAAATAGAAATTAAAAATTGAATATAATTATGATAATGAGTTTTTATTATCAAATAAATGAAAAAAAATCAATTTCAATTTACTTTTTCTAATTTTAAATTTTAGCCAAATTTTTAAAAAATTAAAAATAAGTTATCAAATGTGTAATTTTAAAAATTATAAAATTTTAAATTTTAAATTCAGAATTAAGAATTAAAAGTGCTATGATATGAGCCCTAAACAACAATCAAAGAAACCTTTTCATAAATCTATTATTTTCTGACTTGGAGAAGTAAGGCCTGAAGGTGAAATATAATTATCATTATTTTCATTTCCAATAAAAATGAGTAATTTTCTATTCATTTTGACTAAATCACTAATGCCATCCCAATTTTTCAAAAAAAATGCTCTTCATGTGAGGGAAATGTGACCATACATACTTCCCAATTGAAGTCAAATAAGTAGCACAGATTTCCCTGTAAGAAACTAAATTGCAAAAAAATTCAGGTTACAAATTGTGTTCTTATGCATGGATTCTCGGTAGGACTCGACGTTTAGTAAGATTCTGTCTTGCACAATTTGCCTGATCATGAACAGGCAGATGTATCAAAATGGCTCCCTCTTGGAATCCAAAAATATAAAATTCATTCCAACATGCTATGATGCGCATGATACAATGCCTAACTTTTATATACCACCAACCGAGGACTTTCCTTCGGAGAGTAACCCTACTCTTTAGCACTTAAGCCTAGCTTCATTCCAAATCTCCTATTCCAGTCTGACAAACCCTAACCAATGTCAGAAAATTCTGGCCATGAGGAACAATCATCAAGACCAGAGATTAAACCAGGAACATAACTGTGTGTAGCCACCTCTCCATCCATCATTTCTGAAAATAGCTCCTTATCCATATCTAACTCGTAATTATTTTCTAAAATCTCTTTACTGATGGATGAGGTTAGGTTGAAATCTAGATCAGGTTCCATGGGTACGGCTATCTGCAATGGTTGGAACATTGGCCCACCAATACTTTGGAGCATCTCACCATGCTCCACTGAAGTTTTCTTTGACTTTGATTTGGTAGGTCTAGTTAAATCAGAGGAAAGCTTGTGCTTTCCCAAGGTCGGCAACTTTGATGTTGAGCGAGTCTTCGTATCATTTGTTGGAAATACAGACGAAGCCCAACCCAGGCTATCTTCAACACAAGCTCTTGCAGCTGACCTAAAAAAATACAGGACATGTATTAACAATCTGAAGTTACAAATCATTTTTTTCAGATAGTAATTAAGATATTACTTCATGCTATTTTGAAAATTAGCAAACATAAGGAGTCTTCTTAATTATTGTTTCTAGGATGACAGTATTTTCAAGAAATTTTCCAGCAGTAAATGAAGTATGAACAATTATCACGATAACACATTCAAATTTGTGTTTTCAACAGGCACAAGATAGGTGTGCAATCTGAAAATCTCATCTCAAGAGAGCACAATGACAAATTTGAAGTTGGATGAAACCTCACCTGAAACGGTTCTCTGCCACATCACGAGTACCTCTGAGGTGAATATCCTCCTCAGCATCTTGACTTAATGATGGAAGTGGGTCTGAACCTGTTACTGATAAATTTATGACAGAAGGAAACGGATCCAAAAAGCCATCCACCTCTTTCCCGAATTCCAGTGTTACCTCCAACCTTTCTACATCCACACGTGTTTCTTCGTGATGTCTAGGGAGGGACACTCTATTGTCTGGCATACTGTCAGCATCTTGAAGTGCATCTGCTAATAACCTACTACTCTGTCCCAACTTGGCAAAACCCATTTTTTCAGCAGGTTCCTTAATGGAACTATGAGATATTTGATTGACAGAGGTCAAAAGCCTTCCACCAAAATAAAGGCCATTTCTGGATGATGAGTGATTTCGTTGATCGCCAGTACGAGACATCATCTTCCAGAAAGATGACAATAGGGCAGTGAAATGTTTCTGAAGGAGTAACTCTCTGTTGGGATGCTCTGCAGCAACATCTAACAGCATCCGAAGGTTTTCCTGCCACACAAGAAATTAGAAACACTTAACTAACAAACTCAAGCTAAGGTGTAGCAATTGCAGAAATGCAGTTCAAAAATTTTACCTCTGTTACTTTGAAAAGAGCCTTTCCTGAACCTGCATTGCTGACTTTTTCATAGTTAGGATTTTCAGGTGCAGACAATATATACCTTTGAATGAGCTCCCTATATCTCTCACAACAATGTGCAGGATGACGGTATCTGCCCCTATAAAATCCACCAGCTGTCATACCATACAATGTTTCACTAACCAGACTCCAATGAGGCCCATACTCGTGTACCACTGCACATAATACTGCATCCTCCTGTGGCAACCAAAAATCAGGTGCTGGAATATAATCCCTCGACCAAATATTCCCCTTCTTTAGCTTTTCTGGTTTTATCAGCAGGACTCGCTTAATTGGCATAGAAGTGATGAATATTTTTCCTCCAGTCTTAGTTCTGTTTATTGGTTTATGATCAAAATCAACCACATTCTCACATGGCCTTGACTCTGTAGGTTCATCATTCTGCATACTAGTTAAGTCAGTATCCAAATCTAGAGGACTTATCTCAACAGCCTTCTTCAGTTTCTTAGACTTCTTCTTCGAGATTTTCTCGTATTCACCACGATGTGCATTTTCTACCTTTTTACGTTTTTTTAACACACTTGAATGTGATGACACCATGTCTGAACCACTGAGCACCTCTTGAGAACTGGTTTCTTTATCTAGGGACAAATCATCATTTGGAGGCTCATGTTTCACAGTTTTTAATTCAGAAGCCAGGGACCTTTTCTTCAAGGATTTGAACTTGCCTTTCTTTGCCTTCTTTTTAGACTTTGGTCTAGGATCACATGGCGTTTCATTCCTGCAACAGAACAATGATGAGCAAACAAGCAAAACAGTTCCATGAATCCTATTAGTTCCTTCTAAGGTATTTTCTGCTAATGCTAATAATAGAAAACAAATCTTGCATTTTTCTTTTCTTGTTCTAGTGGACAAGCATATGCCTATAATACTGCACTGCTGCTCCTAAACATATGCCAGAGTCTTGTTTAAATAAAAATGTAAGGCTTACACTAAAATTATCACCACCAGCACAAAAATAATACATCTATTCTAGAACTTTTGCTGTCCACTTGTGAGGCATTATTAGAGGACATCAAAACGAGGAAGTACATCCTCTTAAGATCATCTTTCAGACAGATTACTGTTTGACACAAACAATGGCCAGTTCACCTACGCTAAAGAATATTGCGGACTGATTTTCACCTCGTCCCTTAATATTGCTTACAGATTGTTAAATGAATGTCCCCTATTTAAGCTGTGCCAAAGAAAGATTAATGTCTTTTTTTTTAATAAGAGAGATTATTGTCTTTAGTACAAATACGAAAAACTCATAAAGTTAAGCGGTTACTAAAAGCAATATTGCAAAAGACCATCCTAGTTTTTTTCATAGCAAAAAAAAAAAGTAGAAAGTTGTTTTGGTCACCGATCTTAAAAGCTCAACCTTTTAGGAGAATCAGTTGCTAACATTCTTCTAAGATGGTATAACAACAATCCCATATGATAAAGAAATTCAAGTAATGAGCCAAAGAGAAGTACACAATGAGGGGATGAGGGGGTAATGTGAGAAAAAAAATTTCTAAAGAAATGTTGACCATCAACTTGAAGGACCAACACAATTTTAACAAAAGAAAAAAAAAGGGAACTGATCCATTTTCACCAGTCATTTCAATTATTCATTATCAAATCCAGTTTCTGATTAGATTTCCAGACTTATCTTGCGAAAAACATTTTTTCAATTATTTCCTAGAGAAATAACAAATTTCCCACATAAATAATATTAAATGAGGTTCACAGTGGTATCTTACTTTGAATCACAATTTTCATCTTCATTTTCCTTCTCATTAGCTACACATTCCAGTTCCTCCATCAACTGCAAACAAAAATAGGTAAACAAGCGAGATAATCAAATTTTAATAGCTAACTATGTAGCACCGGAAGATTCACCAACCTGGTGATGGGCCAAGGCCTCAACCTGCTGTCTATATGCCTCCGTGGCCAAATCAGCATCCCATTCTACATAGTCAAATAGACAAGCCATGGAGTTAGGCATCAGATCTCCAAAGAAAAGGGGGGAAGGGGAAGAGGAACAAGATAAAGAAAACATGAAATATGTACATGTTATCATTTCTTTTGATTCTATCGTCTTAAAAACCAAAGAGGGGACAAAGACTGAGAATATATATTCTATGAACTAGCATCGTGCAAATGAGCTGTTTAAATTGAATTGATTGTATTAAACAAGGACAGGAAATTTGACATGCTTGTGTGTTACTTCAGCCAGGATGCCAAAGGGTTCTCACCTTCGTACACAAGAGGTTCCTCATCTTCATCAATCTCAGCTTCCATTTCGTCCTTGTACTTCTCAATGCGGTCCAATTCCCATTCCATCTCCTCAAACCTATCTTGGGATTCAACTGCTGCCTTGTCGATAATTGGGTCCCATAGTTCTAGAAAACGAATTGCATACCGATCTATTGGACGCAACTGATTCTCGAAGGATGAGATTGTCTGCCCTGCAGCTGCAGCTGCTGCAGCCATTTCCTTGATATCAGCCAGCATGTCACCATCATCTTCCTTACTAGCGACAACAGTAAGAGCTTTTTCTTCGTTCGATTCATGACCATGTAAAACTATAGCATTTTCTTTGTTTCCAGAGATGATTATACCATCCTGAACTACAGGCTCATGAACCTTAACATCATTCTCATTTACTAGCTCATCATCCTCCAATCTCCCAATTGCTTCTTCTGTAAATTCTTGGTTTTCAACTGCTTCTTCCTGCTCAACTTTTTTCAGTGCCATGTAATCTGCTTCATCTTCAGCATGCTTAAGAGCTGCTTCCAGATCATCTTTAGAAACAGAAACCTCCTTTCCATTGTAATTTTTCTCTTTTTGCATCTTAATGGTAAGAGATCTATGACCAGAAAACAGTTCAATAGGATCAAGCTTTTTGAAGAACTCAGTGTTGTATCCTCCACTCTGTATCACTAGATCATCAAGAGCACGCTTCTGATTTGCTTTCTTTAAAATATTCTCTTCAATGGTACTCTCACTGATTAACCTATAAATATGAACCTCACGTGTCTGTCCAATCCGGTGGCAACGATCTTGTGCTTGTTGGTCCATAGCAGGATTCCAGTCACTGTCATAAAATATAACTGTATCTGCCCCAACTAGATTGATGCCAACACCACCACTACGGGTTGATAGGATGAAAAGAAATATTTTTGGATTTGTGTTGAATCGCTGCATTAAAGTTTGCCTTTCTTCAGGCTGAGTAGAACCATCTAACCGCACATACCTGTAACCATACAAGTTTATGAATGCTTCCAAAACATCAAGCATCTTTGTCATCTGAGTGAATATCAAGGCTCTGTGACCTTCTGATTTTAGCTTTCTGAGCAAGATAGCAAGCTCTTGCAATTTACCACAGTCAAACTGTATAAGTCGCCTATCAGGGAAATATACTTGCCTCCTGACTATTGCAGGTCTAAAAGGTGACAATAGTGGCGACAAGATATTAGAGCATTTCTGCTTATAACTTGGGTGCAAGAATGAAGAGCTTCCAGGTTTACTGCACCAGCAAACAGGTGCTGGAGCCCGCGCAGCTGGGATTGCAAACATAAAACTTTCAACAATGTCGATCATTTTCTGGAAGCGTTCCACTGGTGAGAGAACAATGTCAGCAAGCTTTGAAGAGTACATGTAGGACAAAGGATTAACCTTGTGTTTATGAATATCATGGACAGTATGCTTCACTGTGACAAGCTCCCTTAAGGTAGTTGAGTATATGGGTTTTTTCTCACATTTTAAGGAATTCCACCATGCAATGGCAGCAGCCCTTTGCTTAGCTTGTCTTAGTCTTTCCTCCAAAATGGCCTTCCGGATCTCTTCAAAAATATTTGTTCCATGCAACTTTTTTTTATTTTTAAACCCAGCCCCAATTTCCTCAAGGTTAACCAGGTCAGGACGCTCCTTGATCAAACTTGAGGGTGTAGCAAGAGCTTTAACTTCATCGGTCTCCCAGGAGGTCATGGTATAATCCAGGTCACTAAATAGAAACCCCATACCCTTAAGGTCTATTCTTGAAAACGGATCAGGTGGAATTATTGAACAAAGAGAAGAACAAAATTGAATATCAATACCACCCATGTCAAAGGAACTGACAATGGGACGGCCTTCAAATAAGTCAGGATGGTTGCACACTTTACGAAGTTGCATTATAATACTAATCATCCCAAAAAAATTGGTACTTGCAAGAGTTGCTTGTGTTTCTGAACTAGCAATAAAATCTTCATACAAGTTTCGCTGCCTTCTGGAAAGCCTGCAGTATATTACATGCTCATGTTTCATAGGCAGCTGCGTCTCAACATCTCGCTTTAGGCGACGAAGTAAGAATGGACGAAGAACATTATGTAGACGATCAACCACCTCTTTATTAACCTTTTCTTGTCCCTCTACCATCCCCGTAATTGGATTACTAAACCAATCTTTGAATTCCTGATGAGACTGAAAAACGTGAGGCATCAAGAAATGCATAAGTGACCACAGTTCCATGAGATCATTTTGCAGGGGTGTTCCAGTTAATAAGATACGCCGTTTTGAATTGAAGTTCAAAAGAGTTTGCCATCTCTGTGACTTCCAATTTTTAATCAAATGAGCTTCATCTAAAATCAAGTACTTCCACTTCTTACGCTTGAAAACTTTAGAATCCTGAATAACTAGTCTATAAGTGGTTATGCACACATGAAATGAGTTTGGTTTCAACCAGCCCTGCCTTTTCAATTTTCTCTCCTTCGCACTGCCAAAATATGTCAAAATTTTAAAAGCAGGACACCATTTTAGAAACTCAGTCTCCCAATTTAACATTACACTTGTTGGGACCACAATGAGATGCGGACCCCATATGCCCTTCTCACATGCCAGATGTGCAAGTAAAGCAATAGTCATAATGGTCTTTCCCAAACCCATCTCATCAGCAAGAATTCCATTCAATCTCTTTTCATACATCGTGACAAGCCAATCCAAACCAATATGTTGATACTCACGAAGAGGATATTTGACAAGGAAAGGGAACTTTGTACGGACTTTTGTTGTTAAGAAAGTATTTCCAGTTGGTTGAGCAGATCTTGCAGCAGCAGCTGCATCAGCAATTATATTATCACTATCCTTTTCCCCTTCTGAAATTGCATGGTCTTCTAGATTATGTTCTTCTACTAGAGAATGCACATCTGACTGCAGTTCACAAGACTCAGCATTTACATCCATAGAAACAAGCTGCTGCTTCTCTTCAATGTTTTCAAGGGATGTAGACTCTGCAATGCCCTCTGATAATGTAGAAGCAGATCCGAACCCTTCTTTTGCCACTTCATTATTGTCGGAGTCCTGACCAGCACATATCAGTGATGAACCAAATAGATATGTGAACTACCCGGGATCTATAAAGAAGCAAAAAGGTCAACCTACCTTTCTATACCTTGCAAGCAGCTCTTCGATGGGAAGGGAACTCTCCTCTTGCAGCAATCCAATCTGCAAAGTAGAAACAGAACATAAAACAGACCAGAAATTGGGTTAAACATCAGGTGGAAAGAAGGCAATACTTTATGTAAAACCAGATGTCCAGTTTAATATCATTTCTAAAACATAAACAGATAAACTAACTTATCACCTCATCCACGGGATGATTCTTAGAATCTGCCTTAGACAATTCCTCTTCCTCAGACAAGGTTGCCTCATTGTCCTGGTCAAAATAATAGTAAAATTAATGAGCTATCATTATCATTCTACACCACACAAGAAACATATTGTACAATATGAAAAGGGTTTGCCTTGTGTTCGTACCTTCTCTTCTGTTGTAGTGAGAACAAAATCACTATCATTCTACACCACACAAGAAAGAAAAAAAGTCAACACCATAACACAAAAAGAATAACACGTTGGTAAAATGGAAAACATAAATAATCCGTATATATTCTTGCCTCTTCATCATCAGAATAAAACAATGTTTTGTCAGACTTCACGGTCAGAAGATTTTTGTCTTTACATGTATCAATTTCTAATAATGGATTCTCTAAAACTGACAAGCCCCCATTGCTTTCACCCTGCAATTAGGAAACATCAATTAAACTGAGCCTTCAATATTCTGCTCAACTCGACAATTGTAACCATAAACACATACAACTTACACAACGACGACCGGTGAACAAAACTGAGTTTTTTTTCTCCGCACTACAGGCTATGGGAAGCTCAATGTTTTCTGCAGCACCATGAACACCTAAAAATTCAGCCAGAAAACCAAACAGTCTGAAACATTAGTTGCATGATACACCCAAATAGCATGACAAATCCCTTACTTATGTCAAGAAGTTCATTTTAGTCCTTTGTTATTTTTTTGTAACAATTTAGTCCTTTTGTTTTAAAAAATTGACAACACAAGATGAGAAAAAAAATTTCATTTTATTTTTATTTTTTCCATATTTTTTCAACTCTTATTGAGATATCAATTTCATAGATTGTCTTTAACAATAGACAATAATGACTACAAAATTCATCATAAAAAAAATTAAATTTGGTTATTTATCCTTCGAATATCACTTTTTCATAACAAAATGACTATTCTGTTACAAAAATAACAAAGAGACTAAACTATTCTTCTTTGTAAAGTTTTCAAAAAAAAAAAAGACACATTACATTGGACGTAGAAATTCATATTGCTTGAGATATCCTTACGATGCAAATACTGGGCCTGTTAGCAAATGCCAGACTATCTGAAAGCACAAATCTAATGTAGGACAGCTAAAGGAGCATGCTATCACCCTTAATTTTCTAAAAGGCTGTGCATTCTTGCCAAAGTTACAGCCCCTTAAGAATTTTGATTAAACATTACATGTGTTCCAAACTTACCTTTGTCCCTAGCATAGCGTTTCAGTAGCACCTGTAGTGGAAGATCCATTTCATCATGCAAGTCATCCGATTCATCTTTCCTTTCTTCTTTGGTTATAAAAGCTTCATTCTCTTCAATGGTATGCTCGTTATTTTTCTAAAATCAAAAATATAATGCACAAAAAAAAATCAATTTGATTTAGAGAGCTAATCTGAGTAAAGGGAGGACATGGTACGCACATCCCTCAGTTCTTTATGGACCATGGTAATAATGCCTTTGGACATATAATAACCAAAGGTCATCAAAAGTTGTCTTCTAGATTCCGATACATAGTGTTCATCTAGAAAATCTAGGGATTAAAAATGCTATTTATCGCAAGCAAGGGAAACATTTGATTTTCTACTCTAATACGGTCAATAATCTCCCTAGTTTGTCTTTTAAGTTTAATGAACTATCATCTTTAGTTGGAGCTTACGTCCACTTTGTACCTTCTCTTACTATAATTCAATCAAATATTTATTTCATTTCCCCCCCAAAAAAAAATCTCACATTATAATTCCATTATGCTTGTTTACAGTTTATTCCATTTTAATTCCACACCAGGCCTCATCTTTTGTGGGCACATCAAATTGAGCTACTCCCATTCATTACCATTTAGATACCTATAGGTCACAAGATCCCTACAGAGGCAAAGAAAACTTACTGATTCGTCAGTAGATTTAATATCATAATCATCATCAATACCTGCAGCATCAGATTGAGATCTGGTCACCATGAGAACTAATTCAACTAATAGAGGCCATTCAAATTAATTAGAAGAATAAAGACTAAAAAAAAAAGTTGACCGGAGCAAATTCTGCAACAGTGCAAGTCAAAAGATGGATAATATTTTGGGTTAAAGTGCTGATATGATTAGTGAGCTTGGAAAGTAAAGGAAGAATTTGAGGTCTGCTCCATTGTAAAGACAATTCTGTTTTTACCAGCTCTTTGAGCTGTAAATTTCTCATGCACGTATCCAAAGCCTAGGCTAGATATCATCAGAAATTATAATTAATTAATGTAGCTGATTTTAAATTGGACTCAATATTGAAAGCTATTAAAATAATTTGTGAGATCTAAATCAGGTTGGACTCTTTATCCACCTTTTTTCCCCATAAAGTTTTAGTTCACTGTTTCAAAGAAATATAAAAGAAAAGGCAGTATGTGAAAGTAGACATTTCAAATGATAGGAAAATGCCAGACAGTCTGAAAGCGCCATCAATTAGTTACATTTTTTGAAGGGGGGAAAAATCGAGGGCAAGGTACATGCCTTTCTTTTAAGGTTACAAAACCTAGCTCAATCCGAAGCATCTGTCTAATATTGATTAATTTTTAAGACAATTTTAAGTTACCTTCACCCTTTCTAACTGGATCATCCATTTCATCTAGCAAAGTAGCTGATTCTTCTTGCCCTTCTTCCTTGGTTACAAAAGCCTTATTTTCTTCAATATTGTGCTTGTCATCTTCCTAAAACAGAACAATAATGAAAGAAAAAATTATGCTTATACTTAAAGAGGACAATAATTACATACAAGAAACCTTTAGGTCCATAAAGTAATAATGTTTGATAATCACATGTTTGATAACATGTGAAGTAGAATCTAAAAATGAACACCAATTATGACACACAAGAGCCATGTTAGTTTGTAACACGTATCAAAGACCCCTCCACAATCTCCATTTCTCATTTAGTTTATATTTCTATTTAAATTTCACACCTTAGATGACTTCTACACTTCTACAGACAATAAATCAATCCATTGCAGATAATTGAATCCTAAATTAATCTGAAATATACTCATAAATTACCAAGTAGTCGATTGAGTTCTAAAAGTATGAAGACTTACTGATCCATCATCAGATTGAACGTCATAGTCCTGTTTGATATCAGCTGCATCTGGTTGAGATTCTGCCAATATGTGAAATAATTTCAAGATATAAATGTTATCCTTCAAGTTAACCAGATGACAGCATTTAGCCAGCAGTCCAGGATGAAAAGAATGAACTTTAAACAACACCACTGGTCTAAAGCATCAAACTGTGATTTAAGGCAAACCAAACTGGAACAAGATTAAGCAAAGAGAGGGAACCAAAACCATGGGTAAAGGGGAGGGTATGATTAGTGTGGTTGGAAACAAAATTTACTTCTTTTTCTCAAAGGTTTAAAGTCCTGTCCCCACCCAAAGCCCTCTCCTGCATGGTAAAATGTCAAGCATGTTCTAAATTCACCTTTTCCCCCAGTATAACTGTAGCGTTTGAGAAGCTCCTCAAGTGGAAGGTCCATTTCATCATGCAGAGCAGCCAATTCTTCTTGCCTTTCAACTCGGGTTATAAACACTTCATCTTCTTCAATCGTATGCTCATCATCTTCCTAAAATGGTACATCCATGCAAAACACCCCTTAGATGCTCAATCCAATACAAAGAAAACACAAAAAAGACCATGCATCATTAATTGCATGGTAATGCATGTTCTTATCAATAGAATGTGAGACACAAAAAGGCCAATTTTTTTCTTATATAAAACATGGAAGCACCCCTTCCAGAACGTGCAATCATTAGTTCAATTTGGTGAGTGCTGTTAAGAGTTAAGACCAAATGTTACACATGATAGATAATTAATAGCATATCAGTACAGTAAACAAATAAAAAGTCACAATGGAAAGAGAGAATGTAACCCCAATTATTGCCAAGGACGTATCAAATTAATTAGAACCTTATGTGGTAGAATTACCCTCGAACATTTTATTTTTATTTTTGAGCAAAGATAATACCCTTGAGCCTGTTTAGGTTTTATTCACTTTAAATTCCACACCTTAAACAGGATGACCATTTAAATGGTTGTTTAGATATTGTTTCCTTCCCTTATAAAATTGGTACTTGTGGAATTGAACCCATTGCAGATATAGTTCCTAAGCATCTAAAAGACTGAAACTGCACCAATAAATTTCCTTACAAATGCCCAAGCACAATTTAAGTTGAGATGAATATTTATAAGTATAGAAAACCAAGGGATACAAAAACTCACTGACTCATCATCAGACCGAATGTCATAATCCTCATCGATATCTCGTTCATCTGGTTGTGGTTCCAGCATGTGAAATAATATCAATTAGTAAATGATATCCTTCCAAATTAATGATATAGTCCCAGTGATGACATAAAAAAGGGTATAGTTATTGCCATATCTCATTTTGTTGTTTTCACAACATATGTATTACTAATTTTAGAAATTGTTGAAAATACCCCTAATAAATTTTAATTAGTGTAGAAAAAATATATTAAAGACAAAAGGACATTTTTGACAATTCTTAAATTTAACAATAAATAAAATGTGGAAACTACTAATGGGATATGGCAATAACCCCACACTAAAAAAAAATCCACTTACCAACATTTGATTCTTTACATTCACCAGCATCACTTTCATCAGCTTCTTCATGTTGAATTCTTGGTCGGTCTCGCGAAGGATATTGATTTTCCACGTCTTTATGTTGAATTCCCAATTGACTCTGTGTAGGATATTGCTGTACAGACTTGTAGTTATCCACAAGATTTTCTGCTAACATTGTTGAGTACCTATGAATATCATGCAAAAAATAATGCAACTTCATTAAACACAAGAATGCATAGGAAGAAAAAAAAACTCAGTAATACAGAACATCGAATTGTATTTGTTTGTGCACGATCAAAAAAGACTTACCTCTCAGTTTGTCCTAAAAGAAACTCAAGCTGCTTGTCAAGTGCCTTTTTCTTTTTCTCGTCAACCTCCATCTGATGCTTGTACAGCACCTGAATTTCAATACAGGATATATTAACCCAAAATTCTCTTAAATCTAAATAACATATCTGGGCGTAATCAAGTTCATATAGAACTTACTAATTTTTCAATTTTTAGCCAGAACTTCTTGACATCTTTTGAAATATTGAGAGCAACTTTTCTTAACTTATGCTCTTCTTCCTGATTAAAAATGAAATTCATGATCAAGCAAAAATCAGAGGGAACAGAAAAACATAGCCATTAATGATCTCATAAATTCATTTGCTCATACAGGAAATTAATTAAGAGAAAGATCGTATTTTTGTTAACATGATACAAATTTTTGGCCTCCAGAAAGGGATAATTAGAGAACCTTCATTTTCTTTTCTCCCCTTGTTGCTTGATCTAGCATACCCTTGCTTGCTCTTAGAGCAACTTTCTTTGCCTGAGCCAATTTCCATTTTCTCTCCGACTCAAAGTCCTGCTAACAAGAAGTTTAATGAGAAAAAATAAACAAACAATGCATAAATATATCAAATGATGACATGAAGTTGCATTTTCTTGATTAAATCAAATAAAAAGTTAATTCCATTTTAAAATAACCAAATAAAATCAATTTGATATGGATACAATAAAAATTTGCAAATTCTTGAGGTAAACCATTCAGTTACCTTTGAAAGCCAAACCATCTCCTCTAAAACATGATCCCAATGGGTTTTTGGTCGGCGAGGTTCTTTAGAAGCTTCAAGCACCTGACACCAACAAGTTATCATCAAATAGTCAACTAAAGTAATAAAATCAGAGTATTTAAATATGGACAATCAACTTCAATTTTAACATTAAGTAGGATAATTGTTTTAGGGTACTTGTTGTAGGGTGTTTAGTAGCTACATGTAAAACATGTCCAATGCATACAGCACACTCTCCAATAGCAGCTACCTAACTTATGTGGAATAGAACTAGGAGTTTAGGAAATTTAGAATTTTATGTAACTGGAATTTAGTTCTCATCAAAATTATTATCTAAAATTCACTTTAAAAGTATATTAGAAGCTCTATTGATAGTTACTATATCACTGCACTAGGACAGGCTTGTGTTATGAATATGATTGATAATAGAAGGAACATTGGTTTTCTCCCTTCCATTTCTTTACTCTAATTTCTGTGCTTAATTTTTAGGTTTTTTCCCCCCCTCTCTATTCTATCTTCCTATCTCCCTCTCTGTCCAACATCAAAAACCTAGTACATCTGCCCACAGTGAACATTTCTATTCTAAAATTGAAACAATTAGCCTTATTTTCAATTGCTAGAATTATCCATGTGACCATACTCGTCTAGGTAATGAATATCACAATGATGAGAAAACTATATTTCCAATGACAAGAAAACATTAAGAATAATGTTTTCTTGTCATTGGAAAAGGCAAAAATAAGTTAAAGTTCAACAGTATGCTTCTTAATCAATATATCATTATTAATGAGATAGAAATAACTAATACAATAATCCTCAGAGTCCTAATGACTTTTATGGCCTCATTATGATCGGAATTTTTTTTTTGGGTTGGAGGGGGGTAAGAACTCTCTTCTCTTCCACCATTTTGATTCTCATTCCTACCTTATATCCTTATTGCACCACATACAATAACAAACATTGGAGCAACTTTTTACAAGTTAATAATTGTCAAATCCAAAAATAAAAAGCACTTCCAAATCAGAGACAGCTTGATGAAATGGGACGTAAGGTTTGTCTATCCATACATTAATTGTACATTATAAATCACAAACTCACCTTTTGACGCTTAGTTCTTGATTCATGATCAAACTTGGACCTCAGACCTTTGGAAGCCATTTTTCCGTTACAAAATCTGATTATACAGCATTACATAGCGGACTATCTGCATAACACCTGAAAAAAAACAAAACACCGTACTATAAGATAGAAAATCTTGAACTACAAGGAAAATAAACGTCAAAAAAAGTTACTAAAATTCATGAAACCATACATCAAATTTCCAGAAAGGTATAAGTTTTCCCATGAGAAGGAAAATATTTCATAAGTTTTACTTGCTCAGATGGGCTGAGGAGATCAACGAACAGCAAGAGAACTGTAAAGTGAACTATAGAGACTATTGGCTTTGCAAATGGCGGCAATGGAGCTTAGAGAACTACAATAGTGGAGGATTCTTTACCCGTGGGAATGCAATTAGGGTAAGTGAAATTGAATGGATGGGGGCTTTGGAATTGGTCTCTTTTGATTTAGTTTTTTCATTTTTGTATTTATTTTAAAATATATATATAGTGAGAAAATATACAAACAGCATACATACATACATACATACGTACATATATAGTGAGAAAATAACGAATATCACCACCGATTTAAGGCACTAGAAATTGTACGAAATAACTCAAAAATTGGAAGAAAAA
This sequence comes from Hippophae gyantsensis, assembly GCA_030763125.1. NCBI lineage: Eukaryota > Viridiplantae > Streptophyta > Magnoliopsida > Rosales > Elaeagnaceae > Hippophae > Hippophae gyantsensis. The sequence goes on from CM061031.1 coordinate 23,501,449, forward strand.
ACAAACAATTACAGAGCGTTGGTCATATAAAGCCAGAGCAATTCATAAACAGTGTACTAAGCACAAAATGGACGAAATATGTAGAAGAGAAACAATATAAAGAGATTATATGCAAAGAGAGACGGGAACAATCGATCGTATTTCAAGGAATTTATTACTAGTTTTTCGCTTTGGAAAATCTTCCGACTACTCTCCGATCTTCAGCTAAACAAAGTAACAAAACGCAGAAAAAAGGGAAAATAAATAAATAAAATATATATGAAAATAAACAATAAAATAAAACATATATGATAGAAGAAAGGGAAAAAAATATGAGAGAGAGATACCTGAGAACGTTATTTGGTGGTAATGGAGGTAAGTTAGGGTTTTTAGACGGGTTTATGAGGATGTGAAGTCCGACGCCAGGAGTTGAACAATGCAGATCCAAAGGTAAATAAAACAATAGAAGCTGGAGATTCTGGAGCATTGAAAAGAAAGGAACACATAAGGGGCAAAAAAAAAACACGAGTTAATTCCCCCCTCCCACAACAAAAAAAAGGGCCATAAAGACACGTTTCTCTTCTTAGTTGGTTTTTTTTTTTCTTTAGGATTTTTTTGGTTCCCTTTTTGTGCATCTTTGACTACTCTTATTTTAAGATATACCATTTGTTAGCGGAGGAGTAAGGCTATCGTGATTATGAGAGACAATTTGATAAGTGAGAAAATTTGATACTATACAATCCCTTATAACAAGTTAAATACGATCAAATCATATCATTATATTATGTAAAATTTAAATTTTATTTAAATAATAGGCATAATATAATAAATATTATTAATATTAATATATCTTTGTTTCACAAATAATAGACTAATGGGTTATTATGAGTAGTGTATAATATTAATAATATTTATATATAAGAAGGTGTAGAATTAGACTCTTATTAATATTTTTTGTTTCAAAAATAATGAGTTAATAGATTATAAGACAACACAACATAATAAGTTAGGGTACATTCAATTCGAATTGATATGTGGTGTATATTAAACCTTTATGACACATCTTTTTAGAATAATTAGGTTAAATTAAAATATTATTAACTTATTTTATAAATATATATTAGTATTTTAGATTAGAAAATTCTTAACGTTTATTGACCTATGAAACTTCATGTACCAATAATTTTGGATAAAAATATGTGATATTAATAACAATAGATTTCATATAATGTGAGATGTTATTGTTACTTTTTACAAGGGGTACACATGATTTTGTGTAATTCTTAATAGCTTTTTTAAGGGGGATTCAAAAAATTTACATCATTTTTTATCAAATGTATGTTTAAAAATGCTGTCCAAAATAATGTTTTATACGTCTTAGATTGAAACTAATGTCAAGCTTACTTGTGTAAAAATAATTGTTTGAAAAGATAGATGCCCACAAGAATTGGGTATTTGGCGTATGGATTGTTTCAGTGTAGATATTTAGATTTTCAACACCAACAATTCTGAGAGCTTTTGCATGTTAGACACTTAGGCGGGTTTGAGTATGTTATTTACTTTTAAAAAAAAGTTTGAACATATAAAATTATGTATTGTTCTCAATTCAATTCATTAAAAATTGATTTAATAAGTTCATAAATTTAAAAATTTAAGTTCAATTAATTCACAAATTTAAACGAATAGCTAATTATCATATTTGATATTTTTTTTAAGAAAGATATTTTTGGGTAGAATATCTTTTAAGCTGAAAAAATTATTATTAATTTTAATATATATATATTTAAAAGTCACAAGAAAATTATAATAACGATGATTTACAAGTTTATGTTAGGAGTAATAATATTAATGACTTCTATGTGTCCAATATCAATAATAAATGAAGTTAATTTTATGTTATTTATTTATTTTATTTTATTTTTGATAATTAATTAAATATTAAAAATAACTAAATAATCTACTTAACTCATATATAAATTAACACAATTTAATTCATTTAAAAATTAAATAAATTAAATTAAACTACAACTTACTTAACAATTAACAAAATAAACCAACTAACTTATTTGATACATCTCTAATTGCAAAATAATTGTTCACAATTTTAGAATTGGGCAATTCCATGCTTCTAATTATTACAAATAAATCAGCATAGCTTTGTTATATAATTTTAGTATTTATCCACTTTTATAACCCAACAACAATAACCATCAAATTTTATATAATTTAATTATTCAAATTGATTTCATTTTTAATTAAAAAAGAGTGTTTTTTCATTATAAAAAATATGTACATTATACTTTCAAATTTACAAAAAAAATTATATTTTTTACGTTAATAAACATACGTACACAACACAAAATGAAGCTATCCAGTCCGATTAAACCAAAATAATATCCCGTGACTTCAAATAGAAAAGTCTTATATACCGAAATAGTGAACCACAACCATAAACGTATCATAAAAAAACAAATATTGTTACAGACAATTTTATTCTAATTTTTTTGTGTGAAGAGCATATTGGAAACAGTAACAATTCAGTGATTTTATTTATTGTTCTAACAAATTAAAATTCAGTTACAAAAATATAATTTTCGACCAAACATATATATTTCTTTCAGCATTTTTCGCCAAACATCGAATCACCCAACCACACATGGATGGTAATCAATACAAAAGAAGCAACAGCTCCACGTCACAAAAAATACAAGATTATTCATAAATGATTAAACAAAACAAGATAATCAAGCCACACACATAACAGCAACACATACATACCATTATCAAGGTCAGTGCAAGCATTGGATTACATATGGTCTGAAACAAAATCAATCCAATCAACTATTGAAGTAAAATAATCGAATCCAATCCAACCGAACCAAAACCTTCTAGATTGATTTGGTTTAAATCGGTTACGCTTGATTGCAAAGATCAGTCAGATTCAATTTCCTTAAGTGCCTCAAGGTTACCTACTAGCAATTATAACCACCTCAGAACAAGTAATTATAACTTAGGAGGACAATGACTACACGAGGGAATAATCGCATCAATATAATAGATTTATTACAAAAATAAAACAAAATATTTTCAGACAAAAAAATGGTATAGGAAAGATAAACTAAAATAAGAGATAACAACTATAAATCTATAAAACAAACATCCCCATCATCTGAAATCACAGCTGACCAAATACTAGGATGAACTTAGATATGGCGGTTATGTAGTGATTTTCTTAATTTAGGTAGGTCACTGATGTTTTATTAACATGTGACTGGCTGATTTGTTTCATTCTACTGGAATGGGTGAAACTGAGACATAATTAAAAATTACAGAGAAGACGGCAGAAGAAGAAAGCACGAACTATAATCACCAGCACATAGTTTCATCATCATCTGGTGTTGTGTAGTAGTCGTACGAAGAACATGATTGTTTACGCATCAAATAGCCTCATTCTTTCTCCAATGACCGACCATGTGAATATAGATGCTCCCCATCTGCTTTGAAGAAACATACAAGACATTATTATCAGACGGTGATATAAGCATGCAAATGTTGTACTGGTTTCATCTTCAGATGAAAATTAAATAAATAAATAAAAACAGAAGGGATTTATATCAATCTGGTTAGGTCAAATATTGAAAGGTTGGGGCGGGGGGAAGGCATGAAAATATCAATGGTGGCAAAACCTCGACTTTTCATGACTTCCTCCATGATCCTAGGAAGGCCTGTTGAGCCCCAAGAGATTATTTATGTTGGGTTTGGAATTGTTTTCAAAAACTATTATTGAGTTGCAAAAATATAAAAATTTCAACAAAAAGAATAAATTTTCTGCCCTTTGTAAATAAAAACAGTTACAAGCATCACCTTTAGTAACTACTAAAGAGCCCACACTGCCTTTACTTGGTTTGGTCTCAAAATTCTTTCGATAATGAAACTATAATTTTCACCCTGACTTTTCTAAACACTGCAATTTCCGCTTTTCATGAATTCCTCCATGATCCTATGAAGGCCTGTTAAGCCCCAAGAGATTTATGTTGGGTTTGGAATTTTTTTCAAAAATTATTTTTGAGTTACAAAAATATAAGGGTCTGTTTGGTCAATCAACTCAAAAACAGTTTTCTGGTTTATAAAACAAAAAATTGTTCTTAAAAACAAATGAAAGTGTTTGGCCATATTTTTAAAAACTATTTTCAAAAACATATTTTTTTAAAACTTAAAATTTAGAACAGTCGAGCTGTTTTCAGTGTTTTTAAAGCATTTTTTCTGGAAACACAGTAGATAACACTAATTATATGCTAAATCATGTGATTTAAAACAATTTGACCAAACAACAATCATTTTTTTTTTAAATAATAGCCAAACAACTCATTATTTTTAAAAACTACAGAAAATTGTTTTTAAATTATGATTTCAAAACAATTTTTGAATTAACCGACCAGACAGTTACTAAAATTTTCAACAAAAAGAATAAAGTTTCTGCCCTTTTGTAACTAAAAACAGTTTTCGAAATCAATGAAAACAGTTCCAAGCACCACCTTTAGTAACTACAAATGAGCCCACAGTGGCTTTACTTGATTTGGTCTCAAAATTCTTCAGATAATGAAACTATAATTTCACCCTCTCAGGCTTCTCTAAACACTGCAATTTCCACCCTCTTGGACTTTTCTAAACACATTAAATTTCAGTATGAACTTAGGAACATTAGAAGTTCATTCTGCATTGTAAATTTAGAGGCATCACAACGTGCAATCATTATCAATTACACCAACAAATTGATCTTGTTCTATTTTTTTGTACCACAGGGAAGATAGGAAGCTGCATATAACAGAAGTATAGGAAGATTATTTACCATTGTCACCATCGGATGAATAAGCAAGCTTTGCAATGGCATCAATAAGTGCCTGCTCGTGCTCCTGCATGCATCAAATGTAAGAAAACTGTAACAGTGGACGAGGAGAAAACAGACAGATGTGGCAGGATGTAAAAGTGACCTTACTTTCAGCATTTTCTTTGCCTTTTCAAGCTCAAAAGGATCTGGGTCATTTGTATTGAAAACTGACTCCACCTAAGATATCAAAACTGACAATTGTCAATGGTTTGACAAAATTAAAATAATTTACCTCAAGTCCACTACACGTACCTCCTTGACTAATGAATCAGTGTTAAGTAATTCAATATCATCGAGTATTTTCTTTCCAATACCATTTTGTGATGGAGGAAAATCTTTCTTGGGATTACTCTTTTCAGGTTCTCTTCCTCGTCCAGCATCTGGAATGACAACAGTACGGTTCGCAGATTTCTTAACTCCACGTCCTGGCACCCTATGGCCCCCTCGATGAGATACAGATAAACCCCCATCTTCCCATCGGATATCCTCCGGCAAGATCTGCAGTCACCACAGAATATATCTAATCGAGTTTGATCAAGACTACCTTAACCAGAAACAAACACAGTGACTAAATCCAGAAACCCATGAAAGAGCATCTATGAAACTGGACAAAGTACTTTGAGTAAATAAGACAGCTTGCTCTTTTAAGTTTTAACCATATCAAAATAGGGATACTGATAGATCTAAAGTATGAATGCCATGAATAAAGAGTTTTCTCCCTCTCTCCTGTAATGTACATAAAAGTTACTAATTAATAACACACTCAGGTGCTTCACCCTGTGGTCTGTTTAAGAAAACCTACCCCACTTCAAGTAACAGGTTCAGTGGATTATTGACCAAAAAAATAACACTCTAAAACAAATATTTATCCTATGAGTAACTTTTGATCTGTAAACCATTTTAAACTAAACAATGATAGGATAAGTAAAGAGAATTTCAGATTCCAGAAACATGGATGATCAAAGTTATTCATGTCTGATCTTATATTCCTGATAGAACAAACAGGTAAAGCAAAACATAGTCTATTTTTAGCATATTTGTGTGAATCAGAATGACATTATAGCTCTAGTTCACAGAGCTACCGGATTATATAAGCTCATCTATAAAGAGCAAAACATTGCATTAGGTAAAGGATACAGAATCCACAAAATCATTTTACACTTATCATGTTTGGCTGGATGTGGCCACTTATCTTCAAAAAAAAATATCATAGTTCTCAATAGCATGGAATGAAACAGCCACTTCTTCTTACTCTTTTGCTTTGAACTACCACAATAATTAGTGATGACTATTATGGATCGTACAGTGACAAAGAAAAAAAGATGGCCATCTTGGCTAGATGTAGCTTTACCTCTTTGAGATCAACCCATTCCCACGTCTCATTAGGCGTATATATATCATAGACCAAAGCATGCCTGCCCTGTAAATTATATAAATAACATGAGAATTAGCTTAAGAATCTGCGCGTAAACAAAGGCCCTCCTTTGTCAAAGAATAGCCAAATTATTCTCGCCAATCAAGGGTCAGGCCTCAAGGAAATAAATAAAGACCATTTAATGCAATATTTTCTATAAGTCCTTGGACACTTGAACCAAAAAGAGAAACAATCTAGAATGGCCAAGGCCGATGGAGTCTAATATCTTTAACATCTAGATCAGATTTGGTAGTTTGTTAGAGACTAAGAGAAACTACTGAAAGTTATTAAAGGCAGCCAAAAACACAATAAACTAATCAACATTAAACAATAACACCTCTACTAAGATTTGGTAGTTCACTACATGTCAAAAATCCATTTCTTCTTTCTAAGCTTTGAGCCCAACAAAACTCATATCTAAAACCAATCAAAATAAAAATAAGCCTTTATGAACAGGTTCACACTTATTTCAAATAATTTATGATGTTGCAGGTGCAGAAACCTTAAACACACCTTTCACAAGTTCTAATGCATACCTCCACGGGATTATATTCAGTTATGACTGCCTCGTAGAAATTGTTATCTTCAGGCCACCTTGTCCACACTTTCCTTCCAATTAATGGATCAGAAGATGCATTTTCAGCTGATTCTTGTATGAAACCAGCAGCAGAACTGCGGTTATTGAATTGCCTACTTCCAGCTTGTACTGCAGGAGGGTAGTGCATGGGCTTCATTGAGGATAAACTAGAGAATTGCTGACCGTGCTCACAAAAACAAACCAATTCAGTTAGTACAATTGTTTTTTTACATTACTAATTTTTGGGATGAGACTTTTCTCAATAATCCTACAAAGATCTTCAGAGATGCTGAAAATGATGGCTACTGAACAGAGCCTCAGATGGAGAATTTAAATATTGTAGTATTGTACTAGTTGGAATGTACAGAAAGTGCAAAAGAAGTTACCGGTTGGGAAGTTTTGTGCTTCTTGCGAGATGCTGAAATTGTAGGACTGGATATGGGATCATAAACAGGCTGTGATGCGTTCAGCCTGGAAGCTTGATGTCCACCAGTATTTCTCCATTCTCTGACAACATGGTCCCAAACAACATATTTTAGAATGGAAATCTTAGATTGTAGCAATAGATCCAACTATATATTTGGTTTCAAGACACAGAAACAAATAAATACCTTATTCTACCAATGATTTCATCAGAATTAACCCTTGTTAGAAGTTCTCTGTGTTCATCATCAGATACTCTCAACTCTTTCCTAAGTTCTGTTATCAAACCCTCTTTCTCCTAAAGAAAAGAATAGCAATTAAGCATTTGACCCCAATGACCAAAAATTATTATGATATTTAGGTAACAAGCACATGAAGAACAGGAAATGAAGAATATGTACATACCCAAGTTAATGCATCAGACTGTGCTTTAAAGGCACGCAGAACTGCACAATATGCTTCTTGCTCAAGGTGATGAATTTGGACCTCCATATTGGCATACATACTATGGTGTGAAATCGAGCTTAAAACAGACCGTTTGTTTCCTGCAAATCTGCTCCTAGAAACTCTGTTTTGATGAGGAAGATCATCATCAGTACCTGCAGTTAGTTGATATTAATAGAAAAATACATGAAACCACAGGAAATGTGTCAGCCAGAACTTTGTTTTTGCAGACAGATGGACAAACAATGTGATGACATAGGACACTTATTGAACGGTTAGTTTCTGGTCTTTTGACAATGTCTTGGCAGAATGAAATGTACCTTTGAGGCTTTGATTCTACAAGCCAGAAAAATTTATTTTCTACCTTTTTATGATATGAATAAACACGTTTACAATGAGGTCCACTCAGGAGCATTAAATTGCAAATATTGTACGAAATATGCGACAGATTATCAATTAAATTACAATCCTCAACGAGATGGAATTTTTGGTTGGGTTGAAATGCTGGCAGTACAGTGTCAAGCAAAATAGTCATTAGAGGGGAGGAGTAAACAAAATTTCGGATAACATTCCCCGCAGGAAAGCAAATCGGTTTAGCTCCTATTACCGGTCTAGTACTTCTTCTAATGCATTACCTCCTGCAATAGAATTTCATCGCCATTTAAATCTGAACAGAAAAACTGAAATTATTTTCCTAAGATTGTAATCTGGAACCGCCTGGCCAGCACCTCTTATCTATCTATTTGATCTATCTTGGTCAATAGTATGAGGGAAAACAAAAGAAGGAAATAAAGCAAATCGGTCAATAGTATTATCTGCCTTCTGATTCCTTAAATAAAGCAGCGGCATTGAACTCAAGCAGTAAATGAACTCCTTTTAAAAATTTCATTAAAACTAAGCAAAAGAACACCAAATAACATCCATCATTAAAACTTAATAGAAAGAACTCTAAGATTGGCTATTATCTTTATTTATTTTCTCTTTAAACCTATATTTTCCTATATCACCTTCACCGCATGGATAAGAATTAAAACTACAATATGGGGGATGGGGGCGAATCACAAATCACAATATGGAATACTAGAGGAACTACAAGTGTACCACATTTGCATCATCAAGAAGTATACAACCAAATGCAGAAAGGGAGAACAACTACAAATAAAAAACGACGACCTAAATATCCCGAAAACAACACTGTTTTTCCTTTACATGCAAAACCCAGAAACCAAACTCAGCAAGAACATACTTTATAAGGAAAATACCTTTAAATAAAACCAAGCCTCCAAAGCGAAAGATACGTATTAAACAAAACCCTAATTCCCTCAAGACATTAAACGAAATAATCAGAACCCATTCCACAACAATGCCGACCTGTTTAACGAAATTAAACGACAACCCAATAAAGAATCCCCCAAGAAACAACAAGTCAGATTCCCAAAAGCGTTGTTTTCGAGAATATTCAAAAAGGTAACTCACCGCTGCTCTGGGAGACATCATAGTCCATTTGAAGTAAAATTAAGAATCAAATCTTGAGCGAAAATCAAAAGGCTCAAAGCTTCCAAGCAAAACGGGCGTTTGAAATTTGATGGAGCTGTAACTGAGAGGTTTCGGAGGGTATAGATCGCGGTCCTGAAGTTCTATAGCTCTTTGGGAAGTAAAACAACCTATGAGCCTCGAGCGAGGGAAAGTATAAGCTCGGGTCCAAACTCATTGCCCTATATACCTTGACACTATTGTTGTTTCTAATTCTATACCTCTTATTATTTTTTCTCATGTTTAATTCTCTTATTATTTTAATTCTATATTTCGATCATTTATTATTATTTAATTATTTAATTATTTAATTTTAATACTAATTTATTAAATTCATTATAATTTAATATTTTTTTTTCAATCTCAATGGAAGGAAGCATAAATCACTTTCGTTGGAAGTCTAGTATGCATGACACGCTTTCTTTCATGTAGATTAAAAAATCTAAAAATTTCTCATCTTTTCTCCATTATAAAGATGTTAAGCTACCATAATGATTACGATATTATAAGATTTAGGTTAGTATTTTGTTACGGATAAGTATTAAAATATTAAACCATAGTAAATTTAAAATTGTTAAAATTAAATAATAAAGAAAAAAATTCAAATAATAAGTTAATTAAATCTTAAAAACATATAATAAGTAAACTAAAGTAAATAATTATAAAAATAGTAAAGAAACTATTATTATAATTCAATTTATATAAAAATAAATAATTATTTTAAAAAAATAGGATAATTATTATGTTTTAATTGAAAATAAATTTATCAAAGGGTGAATCGTATAGGGTTTAGATCTACTTGATCTTTTTAGTCCAACATGAAACCAACACATTTAATATAATGGGTCAAGATGAATCAACATGTTTAAACGTATTTGGTTGATAGATAGTAAATATATCGACCCGTTTACGATACAACTTATTTAACCTAAATTCAAACCCAACTCATTTGTAATCAATTCATTTAATCTAAATTTAAATCTATTTAAAAGTTTTGAGTTTGTGTTATGTATTTAGATTATATTAGAAATTGACAACTAAATATAAATCCAAATTCTCTAATTATAAGAAGAGATAAATTATTTTACCTCATTTACGATGTTTTTCATTTATTTTATTTTAATCAATTTATATTCAAAAATTGAATATATATTCAAAAATAATATCTATAATCTAAAACATTTTTTCAAATTTTATAATGATTTGTTAGTGTTTTAGTGGCCATCTATCATTATTGTTACTCAAGCTCCAATAACCTTTTTACGTTTTAATGTATGTATAAAAACAAAACATTCTAAGCATGTATTAAAAAAAATAAGAATGAAAATAAAATCATTTCTTAAAGAAAGTCGTGTAATATTATGTTATGACTTATTTAAGGTATCATAATTTAGTTTCTAATATTTTAATTCACACAACATCATTTCTAATGTTTATAAATTTAATAAATTTGGTTAAAAATCTCAATTTCTATTAAATTAATTTAATGATTATATATTTAAGTATCACATGATTAAATAATTGAGAATTAAATTATATGTTGTATTGTAGATTAATGATAAAGTTATTTATTTCAAAGTAGATTCGGAACAAATAAATTTAAAAAATCAAGTCATTTTATAGTTAACAATAACGATATTAAATCAATTCAATGAAATTAAAATTTTGGATTAAATTCTTAAAAAGATAAATTAAATATGGTACAAATTGAAAGATTATAAATTAAATTATAATAACTTGGAGAAAATATATAGATTAATATTGATAAAAGAAATTGATGTTATAACTCTTGAATATTGGCTCTAAAGTAATAAATTAATGGTCTAATTTGTGACATAATTTAAAGAAATTAGTGATCTCATTTATGACTTAAATCATAATTTAGGAACAGAAAGTCTTGCTTGATCTATAAATAGGAAAGAGTTCATATATTGAAAATACTTGATAAAAATTAGAAAAAATCAAATAGAGTATAGGTAAACTCAAAGAGAGAAAATATTCACTAAGTGTGAGAGTTTTCTACGAGTTTGAGAAAACACATGAGAGATATTATTAGTGAGGAAATCTATATCTATATTCTGTATATGTCCTACTTAGTTCAATAATATTTGCTACCTCTTGTGGACTTAAACAAATTGTCGACCCACGTAAATTCTATGTGTTTCATTTTATCGATTTGATATATTCATATACTGTTATTTATTGTTTTCGTGCACAATAAATCAGTATCAAAGCCAAATATGACGATATTATCAAAGCTCTCGATGAGGCGAATGCAACGGTGAAAAAATCGCTTAAATCTAAGGTTAGACACACCATCAGGAGCCGTCGGAGTGCTACTACCAGTAATTGAGTTAACTCACCTAGTTGAGCTCTCTAAGCCATTAACTCGAGCTAATTAGCCACTTTGACTGAGTCATCAAAGTTGTTGACCAAGCCACTAATCCAATTTGACCAAGTTGTTGACTTTTCATTGACTATTGACTAGCAAGTCAACTCAATCATTTGTGAATTTTGGACCAAGTTGGTTTGTTTTTCATATGTTTTCAATTAATTCGAATCTTTTTCTAGAAAACTGGACTATTTTGGATTTAACCGCAAACTCCATTTTTTAAATAAGATAAATTTTGAAAAAAATTGTTTTAAGTTATAAGTACAAAATTTCTATTATGTGTTTATACTTATAGTTAATACAAAATAGATTGAGGAAGGTACACAAACTGACCTTAGAAGTTATGGCAAACCAAGTTGTTCTACTTGAAGAACCATGTTATCCATTGTAAAGTTTGAGGTGGAGAAATTCGATGACACCAATAACTTTGGCATGTGGCAATGTAAAGTATTAGATATATCGTTCTGAGAGTAATCTAATATTGCCTTGGAGAGTACGCGATAAGATTATTCCAATAAAGATTGAAATTATGTCAAATGACAAGCTTGTGGCACAATTTGACAATATTTGGGAAAAAATCAGAAGTATTTTGTCATGAAAGAAATGTAGCTGTAGTTCTTTGGAAAAAGCTAGAGGACAAGTACATGACGAAAAGTATAGAGAATCAACGCTACCTGAAGAATAAACTTTTGTCGTTTCCAGTACAAGAAATGTACCCCAATAATGATAACTTAGATAATTTCAATAAAATTTTGGTTAATCTGCAAAATATAGATGTTGAAATTATCAATGAAGATAAAACTTTGTTTTTGTTGAATTCATTACCTGAAAGCTATGAGCATTTAACCACAATCGATTATGTGGAAAAGATAAGGTTAAATTCATAGATGTTTCAAATGTTTTGGTAAATAATGAGTACTGGAAGAAAGATCAACAGGATCACAGAGACTCAATATCAGAAGCATTGACTACAGCTAGACGTAGAACGAATAACAAAAAATTAGGCAGATAAAAAAATAGGGGACTATCCAGATGAAAGTCTAGATAAGAGTCATCCAAAAGACGTCCTGTAAAAGAAGAGTGTGTCTATTGTCACTAGAAAAAGCACTAGAAGAAATATTGTCCAAACAAAGACAAGTCAAATGTAAATGTTACATAGAAGGCCGATGAAAATGAAGAATCAGCCTTTACAGTTTCATCATTAGATACCTACTCAAACAAATGGATCTTTGATTCAGGATTTTCTTATCATATGTGTCTAAACAGACATTGGTTTTTGAGTTTTGAGAAGCTCGATGGAAGAGTTGTGCTTATGGGTAATGACAATGCTTGTTAGATAAAATGGACTAGAATAATATGACTAAAAATGCACGATGGTACAATCAGACGACTTACGAATGTAAGGTACATTCTTAATCTAAAGAAAAACCTTATTTCTTTAGACGTTCTATATTCTAATAGTTACAAGGTAACATTGGAAAATATAGTCTTGAAAGTGTTACGAGGTGCATTTGTAGCAATAAAAGGGTACTAGAAAAGTGAACCTATATTTCTTAGATGGGAGTACAATTACAAGAAGAGTAATTGTCTCAAACAGTTCTAAATAAGAGACATATGTTTTTTCCCGTCTGCGACATATATGCTTAGGGCATATCGATGAAAAGGCTTTACAAGGCTTAATGAAGCAAGGTCTTTTGAAAGGTGTCAAGACTAGAAAGTTTGATTTCTACGAGCATTGTGTAATGGGAAAACAAACAAGAGTCAAGTTCGGCACTACCATTCATCGTACTAAGTGAACTCTAGATTATATTCATACGGATGTCTAGGGATCTTACAAGAATGCTTCACTTAGAGATAAACGATGGGTTATGACTTTTATTGTGGATTTCTCTATATATATATATATATATATGGATATACACCATGAGTCGCAAAGATGAAGTTCTAGATATCTTTCTTAAATGGAAAAAAATGATCGAGACTCAAATATGTAGGAAAATTACGAGGCTCATATCTGATAATGGTAACGAATACAAATTAGATCTCTTCTTCAAAGTTTGTCAGGATGAAGAGATAAGAAGACATTTTTCAGTTCCTCGTACACTATAGTAGAATGGAGTTGTAGAACGAATGAATCGTACTTTGGTTGAGAAAGTTTGATGTATGCTATCTCAATCCAATTTGAGAAAGTCATTTTGGGCTGAGGCTTTGTCATATGCAACTCATATAGTCAATAGATTTCCTACGATTGCATTAGATGGAAAAACTCCTAAAGAGGTATGGTCTAGACAACTTGCTTCTAATTATGATTCATTGCGAATATTTAGATGTCCTGCATATTTTCACATTAGTAAATCCAAACTAGATCCTAGAGTAAAGAAAGTTGTGTTCTTCAGATTTAATGAAAGAGTTAAAAGATTTTGATTTTGGTGTGGTGAATCAAAAAAGATTGTCTTAAGTCGATATGTCACATTCGACGAGTTTGTTATGCTAAGACAAACAAATTTAGAGAAAGAGAATGAAAGTCCAAATACTATTTCTAAGGTGGTGCTTGAGACTTCAGAAGATCCAAAAAAAAAATTGCATCGACTATCGATCATGATGAAGATGAAATTGATGATCAAGAAGAGATCTCAATTGAGGTGGAGATTTTCTCACAATCATAACCGATCAATCAACAACCAGAATCTATTGCCACTACTTGATTGAGAAGAGAGATTATGAAGCCTACCAGATATACAGATATGGTAGCATTCGTACTTCTAACAATTGATGATGATGTCTTATGCACTTATAGAGAAGTCGTACAAAGGGTTGATAGTATGAAGTGGAAGATGACAATGAATGAAGAGATGAAGTCTCTACACTAGACTTGGGAGTTGGTTCAACTTCCCAAAGGAAAGAAAACTATTGACTGTAAATGGGTCTATGCCAAGAAAAGAGGTGTTCCTTGTAAAGACAACATCAAATACAAAGCTAGATTGGTAGAAAAAAGCTATGTTTAGAAAGAAGAAATATACTACAATAAGGTATCTTCACCTATTGTTAAGCATTCATCTATTCAGCTACTATTGGCTTTGGTAGCACAGTTTGATCTCGAGTTAACTCAACTCGATATCAAAACAGCTTTTCTCTATGATACTTTAAATAAAGATATCTACATCTCACAACCGAATGGCTTTAAAGTTCCAAGACGTGGGAATTGGGCTTGCAAGCTAACTAAGTCACTTTATGGTTTGAAGAAATCATCGCAACAGTGGTACAAACGCTTTGATAGCTTCATTAGAGAGAAGAAGTTTACACACAACTAGTTTGATCACTGTGTATACTTAAGGAAACTACAAGATGGTACCTTCATTTATTTGCTCTTATATGTTGATGATATATTGATTGCATCTAAGAGTAAGGTAAAGATCGACAGACTGAAAGCTCTGTTGAGTTCAGAATTTAAAATAAAAGATCTTGGAAAAACTAAGAAAATTCTTAGGATGGAAATCACAAGAGATAAAGTTGCAAGCACAGCCTGTCTAACACATACTTAGTATCTAAAGAAAGTACTTCAAAGGTTTGACATTTATGAGAAAACCAAACCAATAAGTACACCGATTACTCCTTATTTTCAATTGAATGTATTGATGTCACCTAGCACCGTCGATGAGAAGAAGCAAATGGTGCTTGTTCCATATGGAAATATCGTTGGTGCCTTAATGTATGCAATGATATACACCAAACTTGATTTTTTCATATTGTTAGTATGGTGAGTTGCTACATGCACAATGCCAATAAAGGACACGAGCAAGTAGTGAAGTGGATTCTATGGTACATAAATAGTACTATGTATATTGGTTTGAAGTTTGAGAGAGACAAAACTAAAGGAAAACACCTAGTTAGATATGTGGATTCTGACTATGCTAGAGATTTGGATAAGCATCGATATACAACCGAGTATGTGTTCACAATGATAAGAGGACTAGTTTGTTGGAGATTAACATTGCTGTCAATTGTACCTTTGTCTACTACAAAGGCAGAATATATGACTGTAACAGAAACATTCAAAAAAGCTATATGGTTTCTCGGGTTAACCAAGGATTTAGGTATTATTCAGAAGAACGTAGAGGTTTTCTACGACAGCTAGAGTTCCATTTGTTTGGCAAAGAACCAAGTTGATCATGGTTGCACCGTGCACATCGATGTTTGATTTCATTTTGTTTGAAAAATCATCAATGAAGGAAATGTTACACTAAAAAAAGTCGAGACTGTAGATAACCCTACAGATATTCTTACAAATGTGGTTATAGGGATCAAGTTTCAACGCTATTTAAACTTCATCAACATCTCTCGAGCTTATAGCGCCTAAGGTGCATTTGAAGGCAACGCTATGAACTTTTTCACCAAGATGGAGATTGTTGAATATTAGTTCTAAAGTAACAAGCTAGTGACCTAAATTATGGCCTAATTTAAGAAAATTAATGATCTAATTTATGGCTTAAATTATGGTATAATTTAGGTAGATGGAACCATGGTTCATCTATAAATATGGAGAAGTGCATGCATTGAAAATACAAGAAAAAAAAACATATGCAAAATCAAAGATAATAAATACTCAATGAGTGTGAGAGTTTTTTTATGAATTTTGGAAAATACCTAAGTAATATTGTAAGTGAGAAAATCTGTATTTATATTATGTATATTTTTTAATTAGTTTAATAATATCGATTGTTTCCCATAAATCTAGGTAAATTATCGAATCACGTAATTCTATATATATATTTTTATCTATTTGATATATTTATATATGGTTATTTATTAATTCTCAACAATAACAAGATAAAAAATGAAAAGTTTATTAAAAAATGAAAAATGAGAATTGAGGGCGTGCAGACGGGATTAACACGGAGTAAGAAAATGTGATTACATGTCCTATCTTAGTTTTCGCAATTACATACATCGTTGTAATATATACAGTATTTTTTTTATAAATATTTATAGATTTAATTATATTAAGTTATTAAAAAAAATTCAAATATTAATAATATCACATATTATACTCTATAATTAACTTATGTGATTTATTTTAAAAATAACTCCAATTTTACTATCAAAATTATTCAAACTATATTACTTAAATTCTAAAAATTTAAAACAAAACATATACATATATGTACATCTGGAAAAAAATCTAAATCAATTTAATTACCAAAATGATTTGTTTTTCGTACACAAAAATTGCACGTAGCCCGCGATACCTAATACAAACTTATTTGATTGGGATATACGAGTTTGATTATTTATTGTTAAATATATATATATATATATATATATATATATATATATATATAATCCGAATAGAGCCTAATTGAAATATTCAACGAGCCTTTTTTGATCGTTATTCATTCAATTTTTTTAAAATATAAAATCTAATTTTTTTTTATATTTCTATCAGTAAATCTAATTAGTTTAGTTTGAACAAAAATGATGAGTTTTTCGCTCTCATTTAACTTTTTTAATTTTTATCAAAATTATTTATAATTTAAATTAAAAATAATAATTTTTTTTAAATTATGTAAAATAATATTCTTAAAATTTATAATAATAAAAAAAACATTAAATGTTATCCAATTTATAGGAGCTAATAAACATCAAAAGTATCTAAATAATTGAAATTTAACTCAAACAATGTATAATTAGAAAACTTTTAATATAAAACTTTTATGTTTCAGTTTTTTAGTATAAATATATTTTTTATGTGTTATTTTTTATTTACAAGTTTTAAGTTATGCTATAAATATTATTTTTTAATGATTTTTAAAGAAAAAATGATAATAATCACAAATTTGTTGTGTATCTCAAATTAGGTGATATGATATAACATTATCTAATGAAATTGTGACAAGTTTGTTGTGTTTGTAGTTTTAAAGTTCTACCAATAGTATTCTAAAAATCCAACCTATAAAATATAAAATACATTTAAATGTAAAGTATCACAATAATCCATTTGAGTAAGTTCTATTTGTTACTTGTTTCCATCATTACGTGATAGAAATAAAAAAGGCATAACATGTCATTTATCCTCTATTTTAAGCTAAAAAAATATCAAGAAAGGAACAAGTAAATGAAAAAATTATCCATTTAATTAATCTACCCAATTGCTAAAATATATAAAATTTAAAATAAGCATGTTATAATAAGGTTGTTTTTTATGATTCATTTGTATAATAATGATTAAATTATGTTTTTTATAAGAAATATCTCTTTTTATTTTTATAAAATGTGGTGACTAGTCATCTAGGTTATAAAATGTCATTTCATTATTTTTCTTATAAAAAATGAGTTAATTAAGAATTTTGATATTTATGATAAATATTTTATTATTAATTTTAGTAATAAAATAATATTTAAAAAATAAGAATGATCTTAAAGCCTAAATAACATTTATTATCTAAATAAAATGATCATTTTTGCTAAATATGATTAATAAACTCCAAGCTCATTAAAAAGAAAAAAACTGCAACCCATCCTACATTAAAAGTTGAATGTTAATCATTAATGAAGTAATAAATTATGAACATTAATCATATATATAAGCAAAACACATGCAAAATTGTATGCTTGTTTCAATTTTTATAGACACAATATTAATAAGTGATTATATTTTTTTATGAAAAAATGAATGTTATCGCAAGAACTCAAACCACCGTTATAATGACACTAAGTAATGTAAATGCATGACATATTAGAAAAAGCAAAAGAACTATATAGCTAGTGTGTAGCTTATCCAAATCAATATTATGTATATTTTAATAAAATTCATAAAAGTTGTTTTGAATAAAAGTATTAATTCCATGTATAAGGCAGCAGGAGACCAAAGGAACCAAAATGGCCCTCTGCTAAAGCTTCACCATGACTCTTTCTCTAATAGAAAAGCAGCTACTAAAAGAGAAGTTTTGGAATAAAGAACAAACATATAACAGATTAAAGAAGCTTCCTTGATGCCTTATAACTTTCTTTTATCGTTCAATTTGAGTAAAAAATATAAATTATTGTTTAAATTAACCAAATATTAAAAGTACAAAAAAATACTAAAACAAAAATATAAATATTAAATACTCCAAAGATATCAATACTTTAATATAAGTAGGTACAAGTTAAGAAAAGAGGTCACAATCTCAAGAAGCAAACTGTATTTTTCTGTTCAACTCCGTTTAGAGGTTGAAAGATGGGGAAGTCAGTTATTCATGTTAGGTGAAAAGTTATAATTTACTATTTTTAATTATTGTTTGTTTCAGTCCATTATTTTTATTATTAAAATGTATTTTAATTAACTATTTCAATCAAAAATTAATTAATTAAATCAAAATATTTAAATAATTTATATATCATATAAATTTATGAAGATTTCAAATAAAAAAAGGATAATGTAATCAAATATTTCATGTGTTGTACAATTTATTTAAATTTTTTCGATCATATTAACATTTTTTTATGAAAAAGATTGATAAAAAAATAATCATAATATAAATAATTAATTGCAATAAAAATATTAAAAATAAAAAAATTTCACATATCACTACTACTAAATAAACAAATTAACCTTACCATAATTTGTACCATATATTATAAAATTTATCTTAAATAAAAGTCAATATATGGTATCAAATTAACTATCAATTCCTCGTTTATCTTATCTTCTTCTTCTTCTTGTGTGTTAAGAATTTAGTTATTATAAAAAAAAAACTATTAATTCTGTACAAGTAACATGGTTTGTAATGGAATTTTTTTTATTACAAGTCTGCCACCTTAAATATATTTTTCATCTTTACCAATCATCTTAATTATACTATTGTTGGTAAATATTTGACATTTATTTGTAAGAGTTATCTGGTTCAAATCCTTCAATCTAAAAAGTATTAAAAAATGATATTAAATAATTATTGGAAGCTAGTTAGCTAACTCGATAAGTTTCTAGCAATATATTAGTGCATATAAAATGAATATACAATTTGGATAATTGAGAACAAAGAAAATGGAATCTAAAACACTTGCAAGGAAGAGAAATTCCCTTATTAATTTCACCTTTTGTTAATTATATAAATAAACATCGATGCAATTATGCTAATATATATATATATATTCAATATGTACCACTCGGAATAAACACATAATTTAACGTTATAAGTATTTTTAATTGTTAAATATTTTATTTAATTTTAAGAATCATTTATTAATTTTATATTTATTAACATCCATGCTTTTAAATAATTTAAATTTGAATTAATGGATCATTTATATTTAAATTTTTAATTATATAATATAATTTTCTTTATAAATATAATTTTATTTTTAATATAGTACTCTCCATACATTGTGCACATAGGCCTGAAGTGTACTGTCGCGTCATTTGCATGTGTTGGTTGGTTGAATGAGATATGAATAAGATATAGATTTGCCTCGTATAGAATATTAAGCCTAACTATTCCCACACAACTTGTATGTACGTAGTAACGTAGTTGGTCATTTAAACTCTATGGGTAGGAATCGAAGCTGGTTCTCTGCCTATGACGGATTGAGATTGTATGAATCAAAATAAACTTTCATCAAAAGCTATTTTCAAATATTTATATTGCTATTATCAAATATTTATATTTTATTTCTACTAATAACGATAAATATATAGTTTTTTTTAATTATAACTTGATACATGTCTAGGTCAATTTAAATAATTTTTAGTTGAAATTTTTAACTTTGTATTTACTAGTCATAGCTACTAGGGGCCAGTTTTCATGGTTCAATTTAGTCTAATTTTGAGTAAAAAAAATTTAACCAAATTAAACCGTTCATATTACTCAAATTTGATCAGATCAGATTATTTGATTATTAAAAATGTTATAATTGAATGATTTAGTTAATAATTTTCAAAAATTTAGTCCGATTAATTATACATAAATATGATATATCTAATGATATTACATTTGATTAAAATATGAAAATTTTAATCAATAATTTGTAAGAAGTAATATGAAAAATTTAATATATTATTAAAATCGGTTCGTTCTGTCTGACCAGTTTACAAAATAATATAGCTAGATCACACCATTTAAAAAACGATTTTAGTTAATACAAACTGAATCAGACCGTTTAATTTATAAAACTGTTCGAATCGATCTAATCTGATCCAATTTTTTGGTATATTCAGTTTGATTCAATTTTTAGACACCCCTAATAACTAGAAAATTGTTTTATATACATACTAAAAATTAATAAATTATTTTGGATAAAAAGATTTGCTTGACTAAAACCTTTTCTAACCCATAAGTGACTATGGAAATGATGCTGATGCATTATATATAATTTATTAAGATGTTAAACAAAATTATTATTTAATTAAAATTATAACATTATTATCATTATTTTAAAAAATTAAATATATATTATGTTAATATTTTATCATTTAATTAATAAAAAATAAATTTTTTAAATAAATTATACCATAATTAAGAGAATAAGAATAATAACACTTATTATTTTAAAATATATAGATAATTTTTTTAAAAAATTTATACACCATAATTTAGACACATTATTAAAAATCAGACATGTTTGACTGAAAAAAAGAAGTTAAAATATACATTCGTATGTTTATAAACTTCATCTATGTTTTATGTAAATTTGAAAGTAAATAATCCATAAACAAAAATGCTTCCAATAATGTTTATAGTAATGGCCTTGTTCATTATTTTCATGGAAGGTTTCTATAAACTACAAGGCTTCCAAAATCAAAATTAATGAACTTAGTCGAAAAGAGAGAGTAAATCAATAAATGATAGAGATAAATAGATATAATTAGGGTATTAGATTTATTACAAAAATAATACATAAATTATATCCTTATTTTTTTATAATAATTTAATCTTATTATTATTAAAAAGTGACCGCAGTTAAATAATGTAAATTATTTTTTTAGTTTTTCAGTGTAATAGATAAAGATTACTTTAATTAATAATAAAATAAAATAAAAATATTTGTAGAAAAAAACAAACGAAAAATATAAAATATAATAATTTATTTTCATTATATAAATAACAATATGATTAAATTATTAAAAAAATAAGTATAAAATATAAATATTATTTTTAAAAATAAATATAAGAAATATACAATCATATTTTCAAAATATATTCCTATAAAAAATATACATCAACTAGGGAACAATACTTGGTTTAAACTTATAAATAGTTCTTAAAAAAGAAGAAGCTTAAATTAGTTATTTGACATATTTTTTAATAGACAATTACACAACCTGCGTACTTTATTTTTGATTGCTTTAGATTATGAAAGAAGATACATAAATTAAAAGATAATAAATTATAATTTTACAATATATAAAATTATTTTAATATATTAAATATTTATAAATTAAGTCTCAATTATATATTCACTAGTTAAGTTGTATAAAAAATTCAAAAAACTACTCATTTAAATAACAAACACAATTATATATAATGAATATTTTTAATAAAAAATAAATTATAATTTTGTATTAAAAAATTATTTTTGTTGAAAAATAAGAGTATGTATTTCTTAATATTAATCAAATTGTATCATTTTTTACCAAATTTATTTTTAAATTTTAATAAATAATTTTAAATAAAATATACCTAACCCATATGACTACCTTACTGTTTGATTGAGATTAGCATCTACGTTTAATGTAATTGTTTAAATTTAATGTATTTATTAATAATATTTTGTGACTCATTATTTGGGTTTCATTTAAAATTAATTTAAGATAATTAGGATTTTTTTAATTGATAATTTTATTTTAATAATTATTAAAATCACTATGAGATAAGCTTGAAATTTAATTAAAAAGCATAATCTCAACACAAGTCTTGTCATGTCTTGGAAATATCAACACATAATCTCTCGGTACAGCAAAGAAAAGAATGCTATAAGAACAAAAACAAAAGTGGACGCATAAGAGATTTGAATTAGAAGCATCTAATATTACTCTATGCTTCAGTAGAAATTATTCATTTTTTTTAATTATACAATGATGCGATATTTTAAAGTAAAATAATTTTATTTTAAAAAATAAATATTTAATATTTAATAAAAAATAATATAATTAGTAAGAAAATATACTTTAAAAATGATAATTAATATTTATTATTTTATTAATTGCATCAAAACTCCTGTGCAACCATGACTCCATGAGTACAAACAAAGCAACAAAGTACTGTAGTCCCAAATCCCATGACAAGCTGTCCCCTAATTTAATTTTTTTTTTAAGATTAATTGTCAGTGGTGGTCCAAGAAATAGATTATTTAATAGACTTGACTATTGTTCATTTGAAAATTAGTTTTGCATGTGAAAAAATTTATAAAAAATAAAAATAAAATAAAAAAGTTAAAATTTTATCCACTCATCTCATCTCAAACGTACAGATTTAAATATGTATATATATTAATAGGTGTGTTAATATTAAATTAGATATTAAAATTAATGATATGAATATTTAACTATTAACTTATATTTCAACTTGGTTTCAAAAAATAATAACTTTATTTGTATATATAGTATACAAACTTAATTACCTATGTAAAATTTTATATATTTTCACTAAAATTTCATCTTTATTATATCTACGTTTAGAAATAAATTACATATTTATAAACTTTTGTGAATTTACTTATTTATTTAATTGCAGAATCCATGTTTAAACAAAAGAATTTGAAAATTTAAAGCAATTTAATTAGCTAACAAATTAAAGAGATGAATTGCAAAAGTTAATTTCCACAACTATTTCATGTACACACCATCCCACCAAATCCAAATCATAAGACGTGCAAATTAAGGTAAGCAAAAAAAAAAAAAAGAGCCAAAACACCAATTAAGCTACTCAATGACTTCATCGTCACTTTGTAACCACTTTCCTAACTTCATCTCCATGTTTTTGTTTACACAAAATGAAGATAAAGAAAAGAAATATATTACATGGGAAATTAACAATTAAAACAAAGATGAAGAAAATAACACAAATTAAGTGATCTTCACATGCTTCTAGCTAACATTTCTTGAAACCTCCTACAAGACTCTTGCTTCTCCAACATAAACTTTTCATGACAACTAGCAATAAACAATTCAGCTAACTCATTCACATCTGGCTCCTTAGTACTGCCAGACGAGTACTTATCATAAACCTTTTGATCTTCTAACCATTGAAGGTACCCATAAAGCTTTTCTTCATGATCACAGTCCTCACTTACACATTGTTTTTCATGCGTTGAAATCATAGAATTCCACGAAGAATCATAGTACATATGATTTGAGACCAGCCCATCAAAAACAGGTTGAGGAACGGGCAAAACATGAGAAGAAGAAGAAGAGCACCAATTGTAGTGAAGTCTAAAAGAGCCAAAGAATATCTTCTTCTTCTTTTTATTAATGTTCATTTTCTTCTTTGAATTTGGGTAAAATATCACTTGTATGGGTTCGTTTGTAGTCTTTAGAATTTGAACTATAATGGATACTAATTTGGACTTGGCTTTTGAAAGGGCATGAAGTAAAGGCTTTAAATGAGAGAAAACTAGGGTTTGAAATAGATTTTTGATGATCTCTATATTGGAGCTTAAGGTACAAGATGGTATTAACTTATTGAGAGACAAATCTTGAAGAAGGTGGAGGTTTTTTGGATTGGATGGTCCAACCATTTTTTTTTTTTTGGGGAGTGCTTCTATGGTGGGGATCATGGTGTGAGCTTTATTGAATTTTTGGATATATATAAAGGTCTTGATTACTTATTTACCCCTTGAATTTTAATTTATTAAAGTTGTGTGCCATTAACTTTTGTGGGTTATGAGATGCATGGCTTTACTCCTTTATATATTTGGTTATAGGAATATAGAGCTTAAAATTTGCTTCTAAACGCGGTTTAAAATTTTGAAAATAGTTACACTTTGGTGTTTTTAGGGAATCGATGAGATTTGTATTCATTACTATCGAAGTTGAGGTCATCCTCTTATTAATTTTGTATTATGATTTGTTTTTAAACCTTCCCTGATTATTTTAATATATTGATTTAAAATTATTAATAAAAAAATTTAATTATTAAATTAATAATATATGACTTAAATTTGATAAATTAAAAACAAAAATAAATTAACGATCATATTCAGTAATTTTATAAATATTTCTATATAATACTATTAAAATGAATAATGATATTTGTATCATTTATATGTAAAGTTGTGATCGATAAAAACATAAATCTCACAATATATATGATACAAAATTTAATGATATATATTTAATTAATTTATAATATTATTATGATTCTATTTAATAATACTAAATAGTATTTTTTAAATTTTATTAGTTGTTCTTATAATAAGGTATTGGAAATAAAAGTTTTTAGAAAAAAGAATTTATTTCATTTAACTTGCATATTATAGAATAGAAGTATATCACATGATAATGAATAATTTATCCTCTCTACATATTTTGTTTACTTATTCTCTGTTTGAAATAGGTAGTTTCAAAGCATGAAAGCACTTATAGTAAATTTTTTCATTTGGTTTAAAAATATTTTATTATTATTACTATAAGTGCTTTTATAAAGGAGTGATATTATTGTTAGAGAAAAAAAAACTAATATTAAAGAAAATTTGCTTCTTATTTTGATTTGGTATTAATTAGTGTTTTTTTTTCTCGCCATTGAAAAAAAAAACATATTTCAAGTACAGGTGTCAAAAGCATATTGGCCTATATTAGAGTCCAACAGATCCAATTACAGAGCATGAGCCAGTCAGAATTAAAAATTTATTCTAAATTGGGTAAAAATAATAACTTTTATTTATTGGAAGCTATAGATAGTAGCTGATGAGTGAGCATATTCATGGTTAATAGTTAATTATGTAGTAAGTGTATTTTGTTTAATAAATACAATAAGCAACTCGAGAACGGCTATTAAGGCTTAAACTTCGCCAAAATTACAAGCTCAAGGAATAAGATATTTATTTTTTATTTTTTTTATTTTTGATAGAGAAATAAATATTGTTAAAATTATTTCTATTCTTGTAAGTTTCTGGTCAACCCCACTTTAGCATTAATTGCCCCGTTTACGTCTTAATTTTGTTCGTCCATTCCAAAATTTGTCTTATTTTATATATCATTAAATACACATTGCCACTTGCTTAGTTCCAACAATATTCTTACTTGTCTTATGAAAAGAAAAAGAAAAATCAATTTTTTTATTTGAAAAAATTCTACATATTTTTATTAAAAATCCATCCATATTATATCTCATAAAAAATAAACTAAATTATTTATAATTTTTTTATGAATATCATGTAATTTAGTACCAAAATTTGTGTTTTAGAATCAATAAATAAGAAACATTATCTTTAAGATGTCTACTTTAGTTCTTAAATTTTTATCTTTAAGATTTATTTTAAATTAATTATTTCAATTTAGTTAACATTTATACGTATAAACATTATGTTATTATAAATAAAAGGTAAATTTGTTATTAATAAAAATAATAAAAAGTTATTAATTTTTAAATGAAAAATAAATATTTTTGTATTGACAAATTTATCCACGCATTTAACTTTTATATGTCTATATGTTTAAATAGTAGTTAATTTGAAATAATTAAATTAAAATAAACTTATTTTTATTTTTAAAATAAATAAGAGATATGCTGTATTCATTTTAAAAGTTTAAGAATTAAATTAACTTTTTAAAAATTAATTTTTTTTCAAAAATTAAATGAAGGAAGTGACGTATTTTAGATTATTTTATTATATTAGATCATTTATCTATTTTTTATTTTTAAAATATCTATTTCATTTTTTTTAAGAAATACCAAGATTTTTGTCCCAATATTAGTTCATGTTTATTTACAATTAATATTAGTGTTATCTATAACGTAGATAACACTAACTTATTATCTTGTTTGGAATTACTTTACAAGAGAACAGAGTAATGATAATTATTATATATAACATAGATAACACTAACTTATTATCTTGTTTTAGACGATAAATTATGCAAGACTCCTCATATTTTACTTTAATTATTTACTATTACTATTTGCAAAGTAGACAATGTCTCAAATAACTTTTAAAAATCATATTTTAATGTTTCAAATAACTTTTAAAAATCATATTTTAAAGCATTTTTCACTAAATAAAGTAAAAATAATATAATTGAATAGACCTAAAAATAAGAAGAAACATTGTTTATTACTTTTGTTAATTTTTTTTTGTGTTAATAGCGAAACTCTTTCTAATCATTTAATTTTGTAATTCAATGACATAAAACCAATTAAAATATATTACAAATTTAATATTTGAGTTTTTATAATTATATGAATCGTAATTATTTAAAAAAAGTTAAATTTTTCAAAAAATCGTAGAATACATCATAAGTATCAAAAACTTAAAAGAAACAAGGAATTTTATTTTTTTTCTTTTTAGAATGTGAAACATTTTATTGAATTCAAATTACAACAAAAATATTATTGTATGAAGTTAAAGATGGTTCAATTTTAATCTAATTAACAAAATCCGATTAAAATAAATCAAACTCAACCAAAAAAAAAGAAATGCAAAAGAAGAACAGGATGCAAAAGATAGCTCATTTTATTGAACATAATGCTTAGCAATTTCAATCAATTATTTCACTAGTGTGGAAGAAGGGAAAAATCGAAGATATATAACAATTTAAAAGCCTTTAAATTGGTGTTTGTTGTAGACTTTGGCTCTAGCTGACTTGGACTACTGTGTGAATGAGATTCAAAAGAAGAACATGATGTTTAGCATAAGAAATTAAAAAAACATTATTAATCGTAAAACACACACTTGTGATTGATTGATACATGAAGTCAATTTATTATATAAAGTTGGATTTTACTGCACATGACATGTATGGTTGAATAAGATATGATGTAATAGGTCGAGTACCTATCAGTATGTATATTTTAATGAATGTGTTATTCATTGTTTTTTCATTATACTTTCATCGATTAAATTATTTTTTTTTTGTATATTTATTTTTTTAAAAAAAGTTTATATTAATTTTAAATTTTATTCACTAAAATATAACATATCACACATTATAAATAATTTTTCGTATAATGAAGTTTACTTTCCAGTTAATTTCACTGATATGTGATAGAGATAATACTTAAACTTTCTCATTTTTAAATTTCATATTAATCAATATATAAGAGATCTAACCTCTTTTTTTTTTCTTTCCTTTCTCTTTAATGAACATTATAAATTGATGGCTTACCTACCATGATCCTTATCCACTTCCATCATCTTCGTTCATTTTATTATCCCTAAAATTAAGTTATAGTTTCTTTCTCAGAAAGAATTAAAGTTATAGTTAAAAATTGTTTATTTTGTATCCAAAGTTAAATAAAATATTTAAAAAAATTGCAAGAATAATTTAAAAAAATTAAAAATATAATTTTAAAATTTATAATAATAATAATAATACATAATATAGTTAGGATTTAATTAAACGCGTTTAGATCTAAATAAATTTTAAAATCGTAAAGAGAGAGAAATAATAGAAGAAGAATCTAGAAAAAAATGAAACAATTCATTAAAGAATATGTAATAGCTATACAGTGAGAATGCTTTAGTTGCATTAAGTTAGGTGACAATTACATGTCATAAGAGTTTGTTACACATATGTACATAAATGCATGTTCAATAAAACTATTTTTGTTATGCTAACATTCTTCTTTAACTCGAAGGTCTTCTATGTATTGTAATCTAAGCTTGTAACTCAAAAAATCTTGATCTTTCAAGTGCTCTTTGGATGGAGTATAGTGAATTTACATTTGTTCAATTAGCAACTTTTTTCTAACAAAGAAAAAAAAATAATCTCAATATTCTTTGCTTGTGAGTGTAGGACTATATGCTTTACAACCTACAATTATATTGTCATAATATGCAATAGGTAATTGTTTCGACTTCATCTACAACTCATCCAATATCTTTTGAATCCAAGTAATTTCTACTATTGTATGAGCTAGGGAGTTGAGCTTAGCTTCTGTACTCGACCTCGAGTTAATCTTCTATTTTTTAGAACCCTGAGACAATAGAGTGACCAAGATAAACACAATAACCTTTTGTTCATCTTCGATCATCATTGCATAATGCTCAATTGGCATCTGTGTAAGTTGTTAAGGCCAAGTTATTTGAAAATTGCATAAACACTCCATTGTCAATGGTGCCTTTGAGATATCTCATAAATCTTTTGGCAACAAACCAATGATCATCTGTTTGGGGCATGAAGAAACTGACATAATTTATTGAAGGAAAAAACCAATTTGTAGTTGTGTGAGGTTACAATACTACATTACATTTATAACAGTTCTGAATTGGGTAACATTAGATAAAGAGAACACCATTATATTTAGACAAAGCTACACCATGGTCTTGAAGTAGGCTTTGTATCAGTGAATATAGCCTTATTAAGAAGATTACTAATATATTTTGATTGACTGAGGTGACAACATTATAATTTTTTAGTGATTTCATGTCCCAAAAAGAAGTTGAGATCACCAAGATCTTTTAGAGAAAAATGAGTGCTGAGCTTGGCTATTAACTCATCAATGAATTTTCTAGTGTTACTAGTTATTGAAAAGACTATAAACACACCACTACAATTGTTAATCATCTTGGAGACGTCACTTTTAGAGCATTGAAAGCCATATGAAGCCAAACATCACCTGAGTGTTTAAAACCAAACCATTGGAGCTTATTGTAAGCTATAAATGACCTTCTTTAACTTGCACATATAATAAGGGCTGAAAGGATTGATAAGGTCTCAAGGTTAAGTTATGTACACTTATTTCTCAATATCTCTATTTAAGAATGTAGTATTTATATCAAGCTATCTAGCTTCTCACTTTTGAGTAAGGGCCAAGCTCACAACAATTCATATTATAGTGGCTTTAACAGTAGGAATAAAGGTTTCAATATAGTTAGTAGTTTCAGTTTTGAAAACCCTTTGCATATTACCCACATATAAAGCTAATTCAAGATTAGTTGGACAATTATCAAACAAATGAGCTCCCTCTCAAAAGACACAAGACATCTTTAAGTCTTGGACCTGGTTTATACTCGTTGGCAAGTTTTGAGCCTTCAAAAGATTCACCAAAGACAACACTTGAGATGTAAGTGCAGTAATATCGTTTACCTCATGCACTCCAGCTACTCTCCTTGTGGTTACCATTATGTCTATTGATCAATGATAATTATTACTAGTCATTTTCACATGTAAATCATAAACTTCATTGTAAGATTTGGCTAGTAGAGCTCCATTAGTGGATGCATCAATAATGGTTCTTGTTTAAGAGTTGAGACCATTGTAGAAAGTTTCCATTTGAATCCAATAAGGGGTACCATGGTGAGGATACTTCCTTAAGTCTTTGAATCTTTCACATGCTTTATATAAAATTTCCCCTTTATACTATTGGTACGAGGTAATATCATTTCTAAGATTATCATTCCTTATTATTGGGAAATATTTTATCTAGAATTTCTCTACTAAATCGTTCCAAGTTGTAATGAAATCTGGTGCTAAGGAGTTTAACCAAGCTCAAGCACGGTCTCGCAAAGAATAAGGTAACAATCTAAGCTTAAATGCCTCCTCGATTACACCACTAAATTTGAATTAATCTCCAACTTTAATAAATAATCTGAGATATAGATAAGAATTTTCTATTGGTAATCCGTTGAACTGTCCAACTATTTTGTGACATTTGAAACATCACTAGCTTTAACTCAAACTAATTAACTTGAATGTTTGACCTTGTAATACTTGGATTTAGCCATTCCAACATAGATGATGCATATTTATTCATAGCTCTATCTTTGTCATCCATTAACGAAATCTAATTATTCAAATTTATCCCATCGTTGTTTATTTATAATAAATTAGCTATTTTTTCTACTTGGGTAATAACTTATTATTTTCTTATTGATCTCAAAGTACGCTCAATTTCAAGATATAAAGAAAAATATTCTCTCATATGAACTCACCTTATGTAATAAAGTCAAATATATTTGTAATAGACTAAATGAGATGTCAAAGTTAAATATAAATAAAAAATAAGTAAATAACTAAATAAATTAAAATTAAAATTAAGAAAAATAAATAAAAAAATATCTAAAATTAAATTAAATTAAAAATTAATCTCTAATGTTTATAATCTTCTACAATGACGTCAAAAACTTGATTGATACAAATTGTGTGCAATGAATACGCAAGTATACATATTGCAATAAGTAATATAATAATCAATTTTTAAAACTAAAAGGCAAAGATCAACTTTTTAGTGTTTTTATGTTTTAAGAAAGTAAAATCAAAAGAACTAAAAAATAAATAGTAATAATTAATTAACTTATAATTGACAGTTAAGATGATATATGAAAAATATCTAAGAATATTTAATTTCATAATTTTCTAAACATGTGAACCACTAAAATTTTCTAATATAATTATCAATTAATTATATAATCAATTGAATTTAACCCAGCATGTATTCCTTTCTCAAGTAAACTACATACCATATAGTAATTAAACTAATCACACTCTAATGTTAATTAAATTATATAATACTCATTAAGTTTATCAGTTATGAATCACATACATAAGAATTATACGTCTCTGCCTAAAAACTATACATACTAATTAATTAAGATAAATAATTAAATAATTCTCTTGTATCTATTTAATTGTATATTAAGATCATTTGTTGGTCAAATATAGCATAAAAATCATATTAAATAGTGTATTTAAATTGAAATCATAATTTGGATAAAATATTAGATTATCACATATAAAAAATTGGGTTCATAAGATCCGTTGAATTAATAAATTATCTAGACATAATTTTGTTCATGAAACTTAGATTTTTCATAAAGAAATATATGAAAACTGAAAAAGAAAAGGGAAGAAGAATAAATACAATCAATCTTTTGAATTGTAGCACCAATCTCCTCTTGAATTTCCACTAAAATTATACCTCATTTTGAATTTCTCTCTCTTATTGGCACCAAAACTTAATAAAAAAGTGATAATTTTAGCTCATTAGGGTTTCTAGGGAAATCAAAGGGTTAAATTAGGATTAGATGAAATTTGAACCATCAAATCAACTTCTGATCAAAGGTTGAGATGAAAAAAAGATAAATGAACAGCGTTGACCAATGTGATCTTGACATGTGGTACGAGAAATCACTGGATGAATCAATGTGCGAAGTGTGGTAGAGTGGACTGGTCGTGGTCAATACACATTGAGTTAACACCACATGGCGCATTGTAATTCGCGAATATAGATTGCGTGGTGCCATAGTGAAAAGAATTGACTAATCATGTTACGACAAGTGACACGCCTGTTGACCACGCAGCAAAACTCATAACAAACTTCGAGTCAACACGTGGTAGAGCTCGAGTCATTTGGTACATGTGGCACGCTTCAATTGGCCTACTTTGTTTGCTTGGCATCTACCTGGTGATGACTGGTTAGCTCATTTGCTTGTATAGCGTCCACGTAATATCTTCTTATTTGTTCTACGTTAAAAAGTTCATAAAAAATCTATAAAAAATTTGAAAAATAAATTTTCTCTTATTTTTCATTAGAAGGTTTATATTTCAATATTTTTAATCTTAAAAATACTAATTATTAAACAAAACAAACAAATATTAGGTAAAAAATTACATTAATAACTATATTTTCATAGAGTAATTACATTAACTATTATTTCTATTATACGTGATAGATTAAATGTATATCTTAACTCTTTATAAATATAATTTCTTTTTTAGGCCTCACACCATCAGCTAAATATATGTTATAAATGTGCTAAACATTTGAATATTTTGGGGGTAAAAATAAAAACAATTTAATAAATTATTAGATATAAAATTATCAAATAATAGTTTGCCATGTACTATTTGTTACGATCATAATCTAAAAAGTGTAACGTTACTTATATAAATATGAAAAAACAGTATGAAAGTTCCCTTTCTAGGTAAAATGCATTTAGTACCAAATTTTTTAATCGATTTAGTTTGGGAAAAAATAATAATACTAGAAGGATATTTGCAAAATGGAGGAATAATAAAGTCACAAAATATTACCAGACCCCTATTTTAATTCATCATTAATTACTCTCTTACTTCACAAAATGTAATTACAAATTGAAAGGATTAAATTTTTTAGTTTTATAATTAGAGAACAAATTTTTGTTTCAAAATATAGAATTAGAAAATTAATTTTTCACTCGAAACTTGTATAGCATAGATATAATAATATATTTCTAGAGTTTTAGTTACCAAGCTTACAAAATGTTATCCACACTCACAAATTATGTCATGACGAAGGCAAAAGCTTTATCACAACCTTTTTTTTTCCTTCATATATCACAACTTTTTTTCTTTTTTAGTCTTTTAAGTTATTTTGTTTGTAATAAAAGGATAATTAAATTTTCATCCAATTTTATACACACGTTATATGTATATTTAAATTTTAAGATAGTTACATAGGTTTAATAAAAAGCTAATATTTAGCTACATAATTTTTTAAGAATATTTTTTTCTTAATTTTAAACATAAATAAAATTAATATTTAAGTTCATATATTAGTGAATAAAATTTTTATTCAAGTTTGATTTATATATTTTCTTAAATATTTTGAACAATTTTATATTAAAATTTATTTAATTAGATATATGTTTATGGAAATATAAATATATATATGTTACATGTGATATTCTGTTATATTTAATGAAAAATTGAATAAAAAATTAATTTTAATTTTTTACTATCATTTTTTTATTTTACAATCATATTATTTTATAAAACACTTTGTTTGGAAGAGGGTACTAAACAACACCAAATACCTGTCAAAAATGCGTTAACAATATGTTTATCTTTATGTTATGACACGCTAACACGATGAACAAGAATACAATATGATTATGACATGACCAAAACACAATAGGATTAAAATCTTTTACCAATTATTTTGTAAACTTAATATATATATTATCATGATTATTTTTGTTATTTTTACAACAAAATTGTATGAATTATTTATTATATACATATCATTAATTACACTTATGTATCACTATAATTGAATAAAGTTATTATTAATGAATTATTTTTGTTATATTAATAACTTAAACCGTTATAATATCATTATTCAAATTTAAAGATCCTCCTTACTTTATAAATATATGATAAAATTATCTAAGATAATTTATTGTATCAAACACAATATGAATTAATCATTATTAATTACTCTTAGAGTATACTTCTCATCAATTACATTATTATTCTCTTATCAAGTATTAGGTACTTATATTTTTTTAAAAAACAATTACATTAATTTTATATTTTATTAATTAAGAGTATCACATCTAACACTAATAAATAATTTATCTTATATAAAAAATAAGGTCATATATGATTGGAATGAATAAGATTTGGAATGAAATTGTTTTCACATATTCTTAAGTTTGGTTCTATCATAAATATGGAATGGATTAGAAACAATTCCTAAAAGATATGAAATTGTAATTTCATCACCCTTTTAGAAATTGTTATTTTATTCACTTTCCATTATATAAAAATATATTATTTTAATTTTGTTTCTACAAATCTTAAATTTTAAACTCTAAATCTCAAATCTTAAATCTTAAAAAACTAATCCATTATTTTAATTTTAATTATGTGATATTCGATGTTGACATTGTATATTAAGAATATGACTTCACTAATATATATTAATACTTGAGTGTTATTTTATAAATATTACGAAATAAAAAATTATCAAAAATAAATTATTTTTTTAATTTTTTTCAAGATTAAATAATATTTTTAAATAATAATTATTAAGAAATATAATAATTTTTAATAATATTTTATGTATGATTGAAAAAAATAATAATAAATAATATTATTTAAATTTTATCGAAAATAAAGATATTAAGATATTATATAGTATTTTCTACTACATTCTAATTATAAAATAAATATTACAATACTTGTTTATTCTTTAATTTTTGTAATTAAACTAAACATTACAATGATAATCTCTTTTTCTTATTATTTTTTTATTTAGAATCAAAGTTTACATAAAATAATTTAAACCCGTAGGAAAGTAGGTGGTGAGATGGTAGTGTGTTTCTTCTGACATTAGCAAAGTGACGAGAGAATCAAAATAACATCGACATGAAATAAAGTAGAAAAGAAGGTAAAAATTACGAGGGAAAAACTCAAGCGATCAACTGAAAATACTTTATATTATAATTTAATGTATATATTAACTTATATTTTTATAATTACTTCTTAACATCCAATATAATAACTTCATGTATACAGTAACCCTTACACATAATTTCAAACAGATTTTGGAAGATTATAGTATCATCTATTATTTCCTTTAAAATATTCCCTCAGAATCATTTGTCAATGTCAAGGAAAGTTCCATGTATCTAAGCATTTTTCTTTAAAACAAAAAACTTTTTATGTTTTAAAGCTTTTTTTAATTTCGTTCATTAAGAACATATTTGTTTATTTTCTGCTTTTAGTATAAAGAACCTTTGTTGACTTAATACATAATAAACCAAACAGTCATCAATCACTTTCTGTTCGGAAAAATTCTATATATTTTCACGAATAAAAAATATAAAAATATATATAATAAAATATTATTATATTAATTATAATTATGATATATAATAATATTCTCTCTTATCATAAATATTATACTAATCAAATGATACATGAGGATATAACTCTATTAAACTTTAAACAATTTAAATAATGACATAATAAAGAAATTAGTAAAACCCATGTACACATAATTAAAGGCATGTTTAACTTTCTAAAACTTTTTAGGAAGTTTCATAATATTTACTTTCTTGTGTTAATCAAATTTATGATAAATTATATATATTTTGCTTTAAATTTTTTTGAAACAACAAAAAACCTTCACATGCTTAAAAAATATCAATTATCTCATTTTTTTTTCAATAATTTTTACATTTTAGAAGATGTTATTGTAAGTAAATTAAAAAAAACTAAGAAATTCAATAAATAATAATGTAATAAAATTATAATAGAAGAGATGTAACTAAGAAATTCAATAAATAATTTTTTTAAAAATGTAATTAGGGTCAATTAGGGTCGGACCAGTCTTTATCAATTCTGATACAACTAACACACAAAAGCAAATCTCACTTATTTTCAAAGAGTGAAGAGGTTGAATCCAATGAATAAACAGCTATTCTTACACAATGGAGTGTACGTGTTCATCTGTATTATCATAAAAATAGGCTTTCATATGATGTACACATTTTAGAAGCGTTTGGAAACATTACTGAAAAAAGGTTATGTCTTTATGATAATAATGGGCAAATTTTGGTTGATATAATCTAAATCCCACATCAGTTTCATGCACGGTTATATTCACATGAATTTTTGATTATATATAGTCATCATATCTAGTCCGTCAGCTTTTACTTCCTCTTTTTTTTAAATAGGAATTTGATAGAGAGATTTTTAGACGGCATTATATTATATTATATATAAAATTTATAAATTAAACGCAATGAATTTAAATTCAATTATATAGAATTTATTTAAAAATATTAAAGTTATAAAATTTAAGTTTTATTTATAGGTATATTTAAAAAAAAATTATATTTCATTTAATCAAACAAAAAATATAATAATAATTAAATTAATAAAATAAAAATATGTTAAATCATTCTACGTTATAAAATTAATTTTGTTTAAAATTTTTAAATCTTATAAAAAATAAATTATAACTATTTTCTATATAATAAATATATGTCATGACACTTTGATGATTTTCTTTTCATAAATGAGATATACTATTTACATTTATTAAAATCAATATAATTTAATTATATTTTTGATACTTTAGTCATTTTTTATCAATTTTTTAAGAATATTATTTTTGTTATAAAAATTTAAATTGAATTTAAAAAAATCTTACTAGAAGGGACCTTGTTAATAAATGTTTGAAGAACAAATGTCTCAAAAGATTAAAAATTAGAAAATAAAATAAATTAAATCACTAAAGTGTTTATAATGTCAAAGTAAGATAAAATGTATCAATTTCAAGTAGAATTACTTATGTATTGAAAAACTAAAATGACATGAAGTGTAATTTTTAAAATAAATTATTTTTAAATTTTATTAAAAATAAAAAATATGATTTATATATTGATTAAAAATTAATAAATTATTTTAGATAAAATATTTATCGGATTCATCCCTAAAGATAACCATTCCAATGCATTCCTTTCATTTAGAAGAGTTGGACAAATCTGTCTCTAAAGAGAGAAAATATTTAATGAGTGCGATATTTTTCTATGAGTTTGAGGAAACACTTGAGATATATTATTAGTGAGAAAATCTGTATCTGTATTCTTTATATTTTTTACTTAGTTCAATAGTATCTGTTGTCTTCCGTGGACCTAAGTAAATTACCAAATCACGTAAATTCTGTGAGTTTCTTTTTATTGATTTGATATATTCATAAACCATTATTTATTACGTTCGTGCACAACATATATTACATACAACTCTCTTTTAAACTAATTAATTAAATAATTGGTGGTAAGATTGACACTATTTTCTCAATTTAAATAAAAAATTAAATTAAAAAAGTATTTTTTTATTTTAAAAATAATAATATGACAAATATAGTGTTACTTCACAAAACCTTTTTTTTATTAATTTAAATAAAATACTTATTTAGTCGTTATCTTTTTTTCCTCTTAGTTTAGTCAAAATCTTAAATAAATTGATTTAAATTTGATAAATATATAATAATATTTATAGATTATTAATAATAATTATTATTTTAAAATTTTTTATTTAAAAAATAAAAAAATATATTTAAATATAATTTTTATTTAGATTGTTTTTATCACCGTAAGATGAAAGATTAACTAATTTTTTTATATAAAGGTTTGAAAAAATAATGTTAAAATAAATATTTAATTAATTTATTACTTTAATGAATATTTAATATATAATAATAATTAATTAATTTATTATTTTAGTAAAAATATGTATACAATAAGAATTATTTTACGAGGAATAAGAATTATTTATTTATTGTGCCAACTAAGTTTTGGTTATAATATCACGTAATCTAAATATAAGTGATACATTATTTAATAAATAAATCAAATATAATAGGATAACGCATATGAACTTATACAATAGAAAAAACTTAGTTGAATTTAATAAGTATTTTTATGAATATTTTTTTATTAAAAGTAATATAAATTAGTTGGTTATTTTTTAATTGATATTAGATATGATATAATCTAGATATAAAAAATATAATTAATTCAATACAATTATTACACATAAAATAATAATTTAAGGTTCATAATATAAAATCAATACAAGTAAAATTATCAAATATAAATTATATAATTATTATTTATTAAAAATATTTTTATATTTATGAATATATGAAAGAGGGAGAAAAAATAAAATTAAAGCTCAAAAGGCAATATATATATATATATATATATATGGAAAGATAGAAGAAAAAAAGAAATCGAAGAGCTAGGATAACGATGAAAATTAAGAACTTTTTATATATAAATATATCTTTTTATAACGAATTTCATAAATTTGTAAAAGTGGTATTAATAACCTTTATATTTAAAAACATTTAATAAATATTGTCACAAGTGTTTCTACCGTTCAGAAAAAAGCGTGCTTATTATTGAAACCGTTTTCTTTTCAAATTGTTTTTATTTGAAATTATTCTTAAAAGAAATAATTTAAAATAAAGTATTAAAATATTTTACATAAAAATTTAGAACTAATTTAAAATACTCTTACTTTTCGTAACCACTTTTCATCAATATTTTCAAATACACTTAAAAGTGTTTTAACCAAAATAATAAGTATGCGACTAATTATAACTCATATTTCATATAATAAAAGTCACCATTTAATTGCATACTTATTATGTAGGTGGTGATTACACCGAAACCGCTGGATGTAAAAGTGCAATATATATCTCCTTTTGCTCGCTACAATTGCATAAATTCAAGTTGTATCAACTAATACTTTCACAAAAAAAAAATTATTTTTATAATAATTTAGTTTTAATAAAGTTGTATTCATAAATGATTTAACCGTACGAATATAATTATTTTTACTCTCGTTTTAAGTCACAGCTTAAGTATTCAAACAATACTAATTACCATTTGATGGTAACAAAAAAGTTTAATAAAGTATTCTAAGAGTTTTTATTATTATTTATTATGTATTAAGTGCATATCGAGAAATATTTTGAGAATCTAGAGAACGAGGGTGTGATTGTAATAAGTCCAATGGTGGATGTGCGTAGAATTTTCTTGTACTAATTTCACTTGGGCCTTTGAAGAGGTTTTTTCATAATTTGAAACAGGCTTGATCGGCCCAATAAAATGACTGTTGTTTTATATATGAGCCTATGGCTTTCAAGAATTCTCTGATGAGTTTGCCTCCAGCCATCAGACTTCAGATTGTATTGATTATATTAAACACATATCTTATAGTTTGAGTTATAATCCATTTTTATTAGGTTATCAGGATGAACTACCTAAGTTCTAAAAATCCTTATCAACGATTTTATGTTTCAATGTCAAATTGCTTACTTATTACGTGGAAGGTTCAAGTATCGATTATATAAATAATATATTTATTTCAAAAAAATTACAAAGACCTTTAAATTTTTTTTTGTTTTTCTAAAAAACCTTACTTTATTTTAACAATGACATCTATTTTTATAAGTTTATAAACTAAAAACCAAAACCAGTCAAAAAAAAAACACGAAATTGCACTGAGATGTTACATGAAATGACATGTCCCTTCAAGTTTTTAAGACGGTCAATAATATTTAGCATTATCAGACCCAAAAAAATTTAATATTTTACATCCTGTTCAAATAAAACCTATAACTAGAAAAATAGTAACTCAATTCAATAAAATTTTATTGAATTAAATATTATTTAGATTTATAAATATAACAAAATATGAATACCAGATAAATGTGAAATCTTAGGTTACTTAACTCGTATATTAACCGAGAAAAAAAGAAGACTGTTTTTAATAGTAGATAAGTCCTTGAAGCTTTCTTTTATCATGTATTCATATTAATTATTTTAATATTTATTTATATTTTTTATTGGGATAAGATTTTTTTTTCTATTAGTTCAATTAATACATCTTAGAATACACTCACATCAAAGTTATTTTAAACTACAGAAAAGATTACAATACCAAAATTAATATCGGATAATATTATATATAGTTTTTTACCCTCTTCTTTCTTTGAGATTTTAAAAAATAATTTTATATCTCCACATTGTAATAAATCTTTACTTTAAAATATAAAAAATTATAAAAAGTTGGAGTCATAGTTTGTTGGAATCCCACGTCGGCCAGAGAAACCACCAATGTACTAGTTATAAGTCTGGGTGGTCCCTTTCTTAATAAGCGCATTTTGAGAGAAAGATTTAGTTTTCCAACTTTCAATTTGGTATCAAAACAGGTTCCTGGGGTCCCGATGTGCCCGCTCCCCTGAGTTCCCCGGTGTCTGGTTGCTGTGTCGGTCGGGTATCGGTCTTTACGGTGTCCCCGTCCGATGTGAGGGGGGGTGTTGGAGTCCCACATCGCCCAGGGAAGCCAGCAATGTGCTGGTTATAAGTCTGGGTGGCCCCTTTCCTAATAAGCGCATTTTGAGGGAAAGCTTTGGTTGTCCAGCTTTCATTTGGTATCAAAGCAGGTCCTTGGGGTCCCGATGTGCCCACTCCCCTGAGTTCCCTGGTGTCTGGTTGCTTTGATACCAAATTGAAAGCTAGACAACCAAAGTTTTCCCTCAAAACGCGCTTATTAGGAAAGGTGTCACCTAGACTTATAACCAGCACATTGCTGGCTTCCCTGGGCGATGTGGGACTCCAACACCCCCCCTCACATCGGACGGGGACACCGTAAAGACCGATACTCGATCGACACAGCAACCAGATACCGGGGAACTCAGGGGAGCTGGCACATCGGAACCCCAGGAACCTGTTTTGACACCAAATTGAAAGGTGTACAACCAAAACTTTTCCTCAAAACGCGCTTATCAGGAAAGGACCACCCAGACTTATAACCAGTACATTGGTGGCTTTCCTGAGCGATGTGAGATTCCAACACTCCCCCTCACATCGGACGGGGACACCACAAAGATCGATACCCTACCGACACAGCAACCAGACACCAGGGAACTCAAGGGAGTAGGCACATCGGGACCCCAAGGACCTACTTTGATACCAAATTGAAAGCTGGACAACCAAAGCTTTCCCTCCAAACGTGCTTATTAGGAAAGGGGCCACCCAGACTTATAACCAGCACATTGCTGGCTTCCCTGGGCGATGTGGGACTCCAACACTCCCCCTCACATCGAACGGGGACACCGCAAAGATTGATACCCGGACGACACAACCACCAGACATCGGGGAACTCAGGGGAACGGGCACATCGGGACCCCCAAGGACCTGCTCTGATACTAAATTGAAAGCTGGGCGACCTAATGTTTCCCTCAAAATGCGCTTATCAAGAAAGAGCCCACCCAGACTTATAACCAGTACATTGCTGGCTTCCCTGGGCGATGTGGGACTCCAACACTCCCCCTCACATCGGATGGATACACTACAAAGACCGGTACCTGGCCGTCACAGCAAACAGACACTGGGAAACTCAGGAGAGCATGCACATCGGGACCCCCAGGGACCTGCTTTGATACCAAATTGAAAGCTGGGCAACCAAAGTTTTCCCTCAAAACCCGCTTATCAGGAAATGGGCCACCCAGACTTGTAACCAGCACATTGTTGGCTTCCCTGGGCGATGTGGGACTCCAACACTCCCCCTCACATCGGATGGGGACACAACAAAGACCAATACCCGACCAGTACAACAACCAGACACCAGGGAACTCAGGGGAGCGGGTACATCGGGACCCCAGGGACCTACTTTGATACCAAATTGAAAGCTAGACAACCAAAGCTTTCCCTCAAAACGTGCTTATCAGGAAAAAGGGCCACCCAAACTTATAACCAGCACATTGCTGGTTTCCCTGGGCGATGTGGGACTCTAACACTCCCCCTTACATCGGATGGGGACACCGCAAAGATCGATACCTGACCGACACAGTAACCAGACACCGAGAAACTCAGGGGAACGGGCACATTGGGACCCGAGGAACCTTCTTTGATACCAAATTGAAAGCTAGACAACCAAAGCTTAACCTCAAAATGCGCTTGTCAGGAAATGGGCCACTTAGACTTATAACCAGCACATTGCTGGCTACCCTGGGCGATGTGGGACTCCAACACTCCCCCTCACATCGAATGGGGACACTGCAAAGACTGATACCCGGCCGACACAACAACCAGACATCGGGGAACTCAGGGAAGCAGGCACATCGGGACCTCCAAGGACCTACTCTGACACCAAATTGAAAGCTAAGCAGCCCAATGTTTTCCTCAAAACGCGCTTATTAGGAAAGAGGCCACCCAGACTTATAACCAGCATATTGCTGGCTTCCCTGAGCGATGTGGGACTCCAACACTCCCTCTCACATCGGACGGGGACACCGCAAAAACCGATATCCGGCCGTCACAACAACCAGACACCGGGGAACTCAGGGGAACGGGCACATCGGGACCCACAAGGACCTGTTCTGATACAAAATTGAAAGCTGGGCAGCCCAATGTTTCCCTAAAAACGTGCTTTTTAGGAAAGAGGCCACCCAGACTTATAACCAGCACATTGCTAGCTTCCTTGGGCGATGTGGGACTCCAACACTCCCCCTCACATCAGACGGGGACACTGTAAAGAGCAATACCCGACCGGCACATCAACCAGACACTAGAGAACTCAAGGGAGTGGGTACATCGGGACCCCAGGGACCTGCTTTGATACCAAATTGAAAGCTGGACAACCAAAGCTTTCCCTCAAAACGCGCTTATCAGGAAAATAGGCCACCTAAACTTATAACCAGCACATTGCTGGCTTCCCTGGACGATGTGGGACTCCAACACTCCCCCTCACATCGGACGGGGACACCGCAAAGATCGATACCCGACCGACACAGCAACCAGACACCGTTGAACTCAGGGGAGCGGGCACATCGGGACCCCAGGAACCTGCTTTGATACCAAATTGAAAGCTGGGCAGCCCAATGTTTCCCTCAAAACGCGCTTGTCAGGAAATGGGCCACCCAGACTTATAAACAGCACATTGTTGGCTTCCTTGGGCAATGTGGGACTCCAATTCTCCCCCTCACATCGAACGGGGACACCGTAAAGACTGATACCCGGTTGACACAACAACCAGACATTGGGGAACTCAGGGGAGCAGGCACATCGGGACCCCCAAGGACCTATTCTGACACCAAATTGAAAGCTAGGTAGCCCAATGTTTCCCTCAAAACGAGCTTGTGAAGAAATGGGCCACCCAGACTTATAACCAGCATATTGTTGGCTTCCCTGGGCGATGTGGGACTCCAACACTACCCATCACATCGGATGGGGACACTACAAAGACCGATACCTGGTCGTCACAGCAACCAGACACCGGGGAACTCAGTGGAGCGGGCACATCGGGACCCACAAGGACCTGTTCTGATACAAAATTGAAAGCTGGGTAGCCCAATGTTTCCCTCAAAATGTGCTTTTTAGGAAAGAGGCCATCCAGACTTATAACCAGCACATTGCTAGCTTCCCTGGGCGATATGGGACTCCAACACTCCCCCTCACATCGGACGGGGACACTGCAAAGACCGACTGCTTACCCGTACGGATTTAACCGCAAGACGGAGCCGAGCCAGGAGTGTGCACATCGGGACCCCTAGGGACCTGCTTTGATACCAAATTGAAAGCTGGGCAACCAAAGCTTTCCCTCAAAACGCGCTTATCAAGAAAAGGGCTACCCAGACTTATAACCAGCACATTGCTGGCTTCCCTAGGCGATGTGGGACTCCAACACTCCCCCTCACATCGGACGGGGACACCGCAAAGACCGATGCCCAGCCGGCACAGTAACCAGACACTGGGGAACTCAGGGGAGTGGGCACATCGGGACCCCCAAGGACCTATGTTGGAGTCCCATCGCCCAGGGAAGCCAATAATGTGCTAGTTATAAGTCTGGATGGCCCCTTTCCTGGTAAGCGCATTTTGTGGGAAAGCTTTGGTTGTCTGGCTTTCAATTTGGTATCAAAGCAGATCCTTGGAGGTCCCGATGTGCACGCTCCTAGCTCAGCTCCGTCTTGCAGTTAAATCCGTATGGGTAGGCAGTCGGTCTTTGCAGTGTGCCCGTCCGATGTGAGGGGGAGTGTTGAGTCCCACATCGCCCAAGGAAGCTAGCAATGTGCTGGTTATAAGCTTGGGTGGCCCATTTCATGATAAACACATTTTGAGGAAACATCGGACGCCCGCCTTTCAATTTGCATCGTACAGTCCCGTGGGATCCCGACGTGCCCGCTCCTCGAGTTCCCTGTCTTGTGTCGGCTGTATTTGGCTTCGCGTGTCCTCGTCCGATGTGAGGGGGAGTGTTGGTATCCCACATCGCCCAGGGAAGCCAGCAATGTGCTGGTTATAAGTCTGGTTGGCCTCTTTCCTAATAAGCGCATTTTGAGGGAAACATTGGGCTGCCTAGCTTTCAATTTGTTATCATAGCAGGTCCCTGGGGGTCCTGATGTGCCCGCTCCCCTGAGTTCCCCGGTGTCTGGTTGCTCTGCCGGCCGGGTATCGGTGTTTGTGGTGTCTCTGTCCGATGTGTGGGGGAGTGTTGGAGTCCCACATCGCCCAGGGAAGCTAGCAATGTGCTGGTTATAAGTCTGGGTGGCCCCTTTCCTAATAAGCGCGTTTTGAGGGTAACATTAGGCTGCCCAACTTTCAATTTGGTATCAGAGTAGGTCCCTGGGGGTCCCGATTTGCTCGCTCCCCTGAGTTCCCCGGTGTCTGGTTGCTGTGCCGATCAGGTATCGATCTTTGCGGTGTTCCCGTCTGATGTGAGGGGGAGTGTTAGAGTCCCACATCGACGAG
The DNA here is from genome assembly GCA_030763125.1 of Hippophae gyantsensis. Classification (NCBI taxonomy): domain Eukaryota; kingdom Viridiplantae; phylum Streptophyta; class Magnoliopsida; order Rosales; family Elaeagnaceae; genus Hippophae; species Hippophae gyantsensis. The sequence goes on from CM061031.1 coordinate 23,546,264, forward strand.
GGAAACCAACAATATGCTGGTTATAAGTCTGAGTGACCCCTTTCTTGATAAACGCATTTTGAGGAAAAAATTGTGGTGCGAGCTTTCATTTAGTTGTTGTCAAAATATAATAGGTCATATGTTAGTTGTATCTTTAATCAAACACAATAAAACAATATTTCCGATTCACAATGTATGGAGCTAATCGACGAAGAAATTGAATCTTGTTGGTATACCAACATTCTTATTATCTTATTTACAGACGTTTTTAAGTATCACATATCTCAATTTTTTTTTTAATGAAAGTTACAGAAATCCACATATATAATATACATGTAGCGAATATGAACTCACGCTCTAAAAAAACATGTATTATTGCAGAGCGGCTTAAGAGGTTGGAAGGTTTAAGGTGAAGGATAAAATAGGGACTTAAATAATTTTAAATAATATAAATAAAAATATTTTCTTTCATTTTTAACAATTTATTTAGAAATTACAATATAAATAAAAAATATAAAATTTTAATTAAGTACCGAAAAAAAACATATTGAATAACTTATACATTTAATTTATAAAGTTAAGCAAATATTAAATTATAAAAATTACAACATTATATAAGGATTGATATTATATTTTTAGGTTGAAATATAAAAGATAAAATAAAAATAGTATAAGACATTAATATTTTTTTTATCAAATATCAATGATAAATTAAAAATGTAAATAAAATTAAAAAAGGTAAACTATAAATAAATTAAATATTTAATTGAACTTTATTAATGATAAAATAATATGATGAATAAATGATGTAAAATAAAGTTAAGAGGTTACTTACTATATTATGAATAAGATTTTACAGCATATTAATAATTATTTTTGGCGAAACTTTAAAGTAAAATAAAATTGTATGCTTATTTATTACTAAATAAAATAAATATGTATATATAAGACAAAATCTAAAAGTAAAATAAACTCTTTTAATAATAAATATAGGTTTTTATTTTTTATCATTTCAATTAATTAAGATAATATTAAAAAATAATCAAAGAAAAAAAACAATTTCATGAAATTTATTACTTAAAGTCTAAATTTATTCAATGTATAGTTTTTTATTTTTCCTTAAATAAGAAAACTAAGAGTGAAGTGACATGTAACATTTATTTATTAATTAATTAATGATATGTATAGTAACATTGAGTTAAATATATAATTTTTTTTAATTTTAATATCTTTTAATATTTTTTGATGTAATATTATATATTTTTTAAAATTTATATAATAAATATTTACAAAATTTTGGAGTACTTATTTAACTGAGGCTAGGGTGGCCACATAACCATCCCTGTATTATTATACTACATGACAATTAGAATAATACGATGATGCACTATTAACTTCTATCTCATCACTTAGAAAATTTTAATTCAATTTAATTTTTGTTAAAGATATTAAAAATTCATCCAATTTAAAACCAAATCTATTGATTTTAATATTGATTTTAAAGAGTATAGAGAAATAAGAAGAAAAAATGATTTAATGTTGTATTGAAGTATTTTAGAATGCACATATAGAATCTTATTTATAGGGTTGTAATAAGTGTAGTACAAGTGAAATAATAAGTATAATACAAGTGAAATAATGGAAGTGTAGTACAAGTGAAATAATGGAAGTGTAGTACAAGTAAAATAATATAAGTGTAGTACAAGTAAAATAATATAAGTGTAGTACAAGTGAAATAATATAAGTGTAGTACAAGTGAAGTATAAGATTAGTATAAGTGAATTACAATATCAAATATAACTTAACATCCCCCTTCAAACTTAAGGAAGAAGAGAAACAATCAACTTGAGTTTGGAAACTAATTCTTGAAATCTCCTTGGTAGATGAGATTTGGTGAAGATGTCAACTATTTGATCTGTGGAGGATATTGATTTGAGACAAACAGTGTCTTAAAGAGCATGTTGATGAACAAAATGATAATCAATCTCGATATGTTTTGTTCGTTCACGAAATACATTATTGTGAGTAATCTGAATAGCACTCTGATTGTCACAATATATGATAGTTGTAGTTGATTTGAGAACACCCATATCAACAAGTAGCCAACGAAGCCAAAGAAGTTCTTGAGTGGTGTCAACAAGAGCGCGATATTTAGCTTCAGTGCTAGATCGAGAAGTGAGAGATTGTTTCTTGCTTTGTCAAGATATGAGGGAGTTTCTAAGAAAGAAACAATATCTAGTGGTAGAGCGACGATCAATTGGGTCACATGCCCAATCAGCATCAGAGTAGGCAGAAATAAGAAGATTAGACTTGTTGGAGAAGTGAAGATCGTGAAACATGATGCCTTTGATGTAGCGAAGAATGCGAAGAATCGCAATATAATAGGTAGACCGTGAAACATACATGAATTAACTAACCAGATGAACAACATAGGCAATGCCAGGACGAGTGACTGTGAGATAAACAAGATTTCCAACTAGTTGTTTGTATAATGTGGCATCTGAGAGAATAGTACCATCTAATAGAGTAAATTTGACATTGGTTTCTAAAGGTGTTGATGCAGTTTTGCAATCAGTAAGACCAACCCAATTAAGAATATCGGAAAAGTACTTTGCTTGAGAGAGATAGTATCCTTGAGAATTAGATGAGATTTGTAGGCCCAAGAAGTAGTAGAGACGACCAAGGTCTTTCATTTCAAATTGATGGCTCAAAAACTACTTGAGATCAATAATGTCATTAGAGTCATTCCCTGTTATGATCATATCATCTACATAAAGGAGTAGAAGTGTTACACTAGTGGGAGTCTTCTGAATAAAGAGGCCAGAGTCATAAGAACTGGAAGTGAAGCCAACGTGAGTAAGTGTAGAGCTGAATTTGGCAAACCAAACCTGATGAGCTTGTTTAAGGCCATAGAGAGCATGACGAAGTCTGTATACTTGATAAGGTGAATGAGTGTGTCTAGGATGAGGTTTCATATAAACTTCCTCGGTTATGTCTCCATTAAGAAAAACATTTTTGACATCCATTTGAAACATGCTCTAGTTTTGGGCAGCAACAACAACAATGATACTACAAACAGAGGTGGGGCGAGCTATAGGTGCAAAAGTTTCTTCATAATTGATTCCATATTCCTGTGTAAAACCCTTTTCAATCAGACGAGTATTATATCGTTCCACAGACCCATCTGAATGAGTTTTGATTTTGAAAATCTACTTAAAACCAATCAGAGATTTATTAGATGGAAGATCAACAAGATCTCATGTATATGCTTTTTTTAATGCCTGTAATTCATTTGTCATAGCTTGCTGCCAATGAGGGTTAGAACTAGCTTCTCTATAGTTTTGGGGTTCATGATGAGGCAAAATAGTAGAGAAACATGGGTAATCACGAAGATGAAAGGGAAGACTACTTACACGAGTAGAATAGCGAAGTGATGACTCTGGACAATCAGGTAGTTGGTCTTCAGAGGATGTTGTTATGGTAGGATTAGTAGAAGGAGCAGACACATCAGGAGAAGCCGTAGTAGACGATGGTGAGGGTAATGGAGCAATGTCAGGAGGAAATAAATCAATAGTTGGGTCATTAAAAAATGAGAGTGAGGTAGGAGATGAGACAAGAAATAAGGAAATATAGGAAAAAAATTTATGTTCCCAAAAGATGACATGACTAAATATGCGCAATCCTTTAGAGATAGGGTCCCAACAACGATAACCTATATGTTTTATTCCATACCCTAAGAAACAACAAAGACGAGCACGAGGTTCCAATTTATTACGTTCATGGGGGTAAAAAAGAACAAAATAGACACAACCAAACATTTTGAGTAGTTCATAAGATAGAGAAGTACTATAGAGACGCTCATAAGGGGATTGATTGTGAATAATAGGCATGTGAACACGATTGATGGTATAAACAGCCGTAAGAGCTGCTTCACCCCAAAAGCGTTCAAGACAAGAACTAGAAATGAGGAGAGTGCGAACAGTATTAAGAATATGTTTGTGTTTTCGCTCAACTCTTACATTTTGTTGAGATGTGCCAAGACAAGAATATTTAAAAAGAGTCCCATTTTGTCGAAGAAAATTTAAAAAATTTGTTTCTTTATATTCCATAGCATTATCAGCTCTAAGTACTTTGATATTTTGAGAAAATTGGGTTTTAATCATTTGGAAAAAATCATAATAAATTTTGGGTAATTTAGATCTATGTTTCATAAGAAAAATTCATGTGAATCTTGAATAATCATTAATAAAAATAACAAAATAAACACATCTCCTGGTAGGATGTGGAATGAATCCCAAACATAAGAATGAATTAAGTCAAAAGGAGAGACATAAATACAATCACTTTTATTAAAACATAAAACAGGTTGTTTTCCCAATTGACAAGATAAATAATTTACGTTATCAGAAATAGATCCTAATTTACTAATTTACCAGAAGATGCTAAGAGAAGAAGATTTTCTATAGACGTATGGTCCAGACGAGCATGCCATAGGTTGATAGGAGTAGTAGAAACAACAACAGAAGTATGAGAAGAATTGGGTAGATGAAGGTTAATAAGTTCAAATAGTCGTCCAACCTTATAGCCTATCCCAAGGATCTATCCTGTCTGTGGATCCTGCACATGACAACTAGAAGGGAAAAAAAGTAATAGTAAGACCAAGTTCACATAATTGACTAACAGAGATAAGATTTAGAGTAAGGTTGGGATTATGAAAGGTGTCAGAAGTGATATAGAAGATGTGGAAATTTGTCCTACAACATTAACATGCATATGTGAACCATTAGCAATTTGAATTAAAGGTTTAGAGATGAAAGATTATGTGGAAAAGAAGATGTGAGTATCATGAGTCACATGGTTACAACAAGCAGAATCAAAATATTATAAAGATTTACTTGATGTGAGAGATAAGGCAATATGAGGAGGATTACTAGATTTTGAGAGAACATGTTTAAGAAGACCTTCAAGTTCTTGAGTGGAGAAGGTAAATTTGTCATGATTATCCTCAGAAACAGTAGCAGTGATAGATGAGTTACTAATTTTACCTGAAACATGTTGAGAAGGATTTTGAGAAGGTTTCCATGAGAAATGTTGAGAGGGATTCCGAAAACAATCTTTGTGAAAGTGTCCTGGACCCTTCTTGTGACAATATATACATACATACCCGAATAGGACATATAAGAAGCTCATGATTGGGGTTGTGGCAGTAGATGCAACCTTGATGTTTGAAGCCCTCTTTTGAACCTCCTTTAAGGCGATAAAAGAGGGTGGCAAGAATAAAATATGTATGATGAACTTTGAAAACCCTCATTCGAGTTTCTTCAGAGCGAAGCTCGATCACAACAGTATCTAAGGATGGAAAAGGACTCCGATGGAGTAAGGAAGCCCGAATAGGTTCAAATCTATCATGGAGAGCCATGAGAAAAAATAATAAGACGTTGGTGATTACGGTAAGTTGCAAACATCTCAGCATCAATCTTGTTTGTCCAAGTTGGTTCAGAGAGAAATTGGTTAATGGCTTGATCAGCCCTTTGGCGTTTGGTATGAAGAGTTGTTAGAAGTTGATATTGGTTGGCCAAATTTGTTGTAGTGAAACGAGCCTCAAGAAGTTTCCAAACTTCTTTGGCAGTGTCAAAACGCCCAAATTCACCATGGATGGAGGGTAAGGTGGTGTTACGGAGCCAGGTAATAATTTAATGATGTTTACTCTCCCAGTCTTCAAGGCGGTCAGCAAATAAGGAGTTGTTTTCAATGGTTTCTTGTATAGGTATAGAGATATCACCAGTTATAAAACACCATAGTTTGCTTCCTTTCAAGAAACGTTTCATTGCTTGTACCCAGGCTAGGTAGTTAGTATCATCAAGGGTGGTAGAGATTGGTTTTGTGACATCATTTCAGTCCATTTTAACGAAATAATGGAGGAAATATAAAGTAAATATATAGAAACAATATAAAGGAGTGTATATAGGTCAAAAATATCCTTGAAAATGAAAAGAGGAGTCGAAAACAAGCCTGGAACCAATATGTGAAGAGATGAGCAAAAATTGGGTGAACCGAGTCTGAATAAACTGGGGCTGGTGAACCGAGTTGAGGTGAGCCAGGTTGGAGTGAATCGGGTTGAGGTGAGCCGAGTTGGGGTGAATCGGGTTGAGGTGAGCCGAGTTGGGGTGAACCGGGTTGAGGTGAACTGGGTTGGAGTGAATTGGGTTGAGGTGAGCTGTGTTGGGAATGAATCAGGTTGGGGTGAACTGAGTTGGGGTGAGTCGGGTTTACTATTATGAAGAGAGGCAAAATTTTGATAAAAAATCTAGAGGTATATGAAAGGCTTTGATACCATGTGAAGAGTATAGAGAGATAAGAAGACAGAATGATTTAATGTTGTATTGATGTGTTTTAGAATGTATTTAGAGAAACCTATTTATAGGGTTGTAACAAGTGTAGTATAAATGTAGTACAAGTGAAATAGTGGAAGTGTAGTATATGTATAATACAAGTGAAATAATGAAAGTGTAGTTCAAATGAAATAATGAAAGTGTAGTTCAAATGAAATAATACAAGTTTAATACAAGTGAAATATGAAATTAATACAAGTGAATTATAATATCAAATATAACTTAACATTGATCACCAACATTAAAAGTTATTTTAATTCTATAAGTTCTAGTTCAATATTATGAAAAATATTTGAGTATGTTAAAAGATTTAATATTTGAATCTCAATTACGAGTATGTGACAGTGTGCGTTTGAATTATATATAACAAAAACATTTAATACAAATATGAAATTAAATGATTTTCCACAAAAATTACAATTTGCAATTTGTTTTCTATTTATGTGAAATTTGCAATATTATATTTTCATATGTTACAGATATAAACAGAGACCACAATTTGTAATTAAGGGCAATTTTTCAATATTTTTCATTTTTAAACCTAAATTAATTCTTGTTAAAATTTCAATGTATTAAAAATAATTTTACATTCAAACATATGTTTAAAAATAGTGATTATGATCCCATACTTATTTTTTAAGGTATAGCATAATGTCTGGATCATTCAATAAATATTCGACAATCTTGATAGGAATGATATATATGATAATATTCTCCAAAGTAAAAGATAAATAATACTAAAATGAGCTCCATAAAAAATATATTGGAAAAGAGAAAATTAATCCTCTATTTATTTTTAAGTATATTTTATTCACTTACCTTATCATATATTTTCACTTAAGTCTAAATTGAACATATTTTTTATTTTTTCAAAATATAAAAAATAACACAAGTCAGCTTTCTGCAACCATTAACCATACCTAAAATAAAAACAATCGATTCTAAAATTAGCCCAAAGAAAAAAAATTCTACACATTTCGACTAACTCAAGGTACAAATATACAATGTTAACATATGAGATTCCTTCTTTATATATCTTTTAATTTAATTTATTTTTATGTAGTATTCTTACATAAAATAATAAATTAAAAATAATATTTTTAAAATTTATAATCATAAAAATAATATTTTTTATATTCATCTCATATATTTTTACTATTAAAAAAAGTTTAACACATTTTATTTTAAATATCGTTTAAATTAAATTATTATCATTTTAAATCTGTTTAATATCAAACACATTTTAATTAGATTCCGTTCAATATTATTAGATATTATTTTTATTACTATAAAATTTAAAGTTAATATATAATTAAAAAAACTTAATATTTACCGAGTATAAAGCCTTATGACTTCTATTATTGATGTTAATAGAGAATCTATTCTCTATTAATTAATTTTTCAACATAAAATGAATAATGTGGTTCGAATTCTAATTATATAGTACTTTGGTAGAAATTTAGCAGTGCAACCACACATTTGATTCTCTATTGCTTATGAATGATAATGACACACACAAATATACAAACCTATTTTAATATTTAAAAAAATACCCAATTAAATATCAACAACTTTATACTTAATTATATAAAATCAATGTTATTAATTTTGAAATAATTTAAAATGGCCAACCGGAGATTACCAGGTATAGATTGTGACTATTAAAACATCGTCCAATCTTTTGCAGCCTCCATCATTATTTACTCTTAACTAAATTATGCCAGTTAATAATGTCAATATTTTCTTTTCTTTCCTTTTTTTTTACTTATTCGTTGACAATCTATATGCTCTTTGAACTAATAGTTGATTTTGATTATTATTCTATTTGAATATTAAAAACATAATACACCTTTTTTTTCAATTTGTTTTTGCTATTAATTGTTTCTTTAGTGTCAACAATGATTATTCGTCCTTATTTCTTTGTTTTCGAGGCATATTGTATGACAAGTGTCTATAAATACATAAGAGACTAAAGCCATTGGATTTATTTTATTTTATTTTTTTATTTGAAAACATGAGGTGAATTATATGGATAAGAGTTACCATATAATTTTATATTTATTTTATAAATAATTATATGATTTATATACTCCTAATTAAAACTTAAATTTCAGATGTTATATGTATTTAAAAAGATTATATATTGTTTGTTAAATTATAAGTTTGTGAATAATTTTTGAAATTTATAAAACATAGTTAAGTTAATTAATTTGATTCTAAACTGTTTTATAATTCATAATTGTTTGAAAATTAAATTAGTGCATACACGTTTAATAGCATGAATATTTTTATTATATTAGATTGAATTGGACTAGCTTGTTTCTACTTAATATGTGTATAAAAATGGGGAGTAAATTCATTATCATGTGTTAAAAAAATTGTTAGAAAATGAAAGGTGAATGAACATTTGTTAAAAATAGATATTTAAATTTGAAAACAAATGAACAAGAATTCAAAATAGGGTTTTCAAAATTGAAGTTTGCATAAATATTTGTTTAAAATAAAGCGCTAAAAATTAATAGAGGTTTTATTATTGTTCAAAATATAATGTTTAAAATCATATATACAAAACTATGGTTTTAAAATTGAACAATTTGATTATGTTTCACCTTAATTAAAAAATTAGTATTTTTTTATAAGACATGATCTAGTAATAAAACGAAATTATAATTCTTTCTATATGTGAAGTGTTTTTATTTAAAAAAACAATAACATGTATTCAAAATAGATATTCTAAATTTGAAATCTCACAATCAATTTTTTAAATCATATATTCAAAACTCAAGAATATGAATCACATGTATTTTTAAACAGGGTAATAAAACAAAGTTCATTAAAAACTATAAGTCATTTTTAATAAGCTAGCTAGCTAGCATATTTATTCCAATTACATTATAAAATATGGGTTTGGATCTATTTAATATAAAATTTGTGTATATGTAATTAATTATTAAAAAAATAAATTTTATAAACAATGAACGCCAAATATTTAAAAAGCTTAAGTTATCTAAATTCCCGGCACGTTTTGGAATTTAGATAATGAAAAGATACCGAAAGAACATGAAAGGGTGAACAAATTGAGCTAGATACCTACCCACTTTGTGAGCTGTATATATATAAACTAAATTGGTGAGTCAACTTCAGCTTCATTTTAAAGATGGAATGAAATTAAATTACTTTAATTAATTCGAGTTTTGTAAAAATTAATAATGTAATTAAGTTACACTTATTTTATAATAACATAGTTACAAGAGCATCTAAAAAATTTACAAAAAAATCATATCAAAATAAGTATAATTCAAATTTTCTGATAAGTCATTTCATACAGTGAGTTTGTCCTTGAAAGTAAGTGATTCCATTCGTATCAGTAAGAGGAATACTAAGAGATCTGTCTTTTGGGAATTTATTATTGTTGTTTTTGTGGATCAATTAGGCTGTTCTATTTAATTCATTTTAATAGCCCTTTTCTTCAAGTTTGGAGAATCTTATGGTTAGAATTCCACTCTATCTTTATATTAATAAAAAATGTATATGATTACTTCCGATAACTTTAGATACCCACTTTAGAAGATGCAAATCTATGTTATGTTTATTAAAATATTTTTATCATTTAATTTTTATAAATGAGACATAATTCATCTAATTTTTAAAATTAAAAATTTTTAATTACATTATTTTAATTAAAATGTATATTTCTTTTAGGTGAATAAAGATATTTTAGTTAATTAAAACGTTTAAATGATATAAATAAAGTGATTTTTAAGATAATTTTTTAAAAAACTTTATGGGTGTAATATTTATAAATGTTTTTATCATTATATTTAATTTTTTACAAGTTTTAATATTTTTACTTAACAGTTTCGTTTATTCTCAAACTGCATATTTCACATAATTAAATTTACAAAATTTTAAAATTTTACATAAATTTCAATAAAGGATTAACTTATTAAGGGATCTGTTTATAAATGCAATACTCACGAGTAACTATAGTTAATTAGTATATGTGACAAATGAAAATCCTATATTTGCATATTAACTTGAAATCAAGATTTATACATAAAAATTTAAAAGTTTTAAACTAAATTACAAGATTTAAAAATTTAAATAAGAAATAAATAATTAAGTAATATTTTATCCAATCTAGATAATAAATAGGTTTTGTGAATTTATGTAAAAAAGAAGAAGTATTATTGATTTTTTAAGTCGTATTATCTGGTTATCATAATGTATAAATCCCCTATTTGTTAAATCTTTTCTATTATCAATGGTAAACTACTATTAGTTTGGGAATCATTTATTTATCTTTTTTTTTTTACTATAGTTAGAAACCCTTTGTCTCTTTCATATTTATTTTATTTTGATTCTAATCTCAAGATATATGGACAAATTCCATTATCCATTTCTTTTTGTTGGAGATATTTGTTGGTTTCTTTATTTATTTATTTACTTTGATTATATCAATATAACATCGATCATTTCATTCCTATCCTTCTATATAAATATTTAAAATCCTCAAAATACTATTTCCTTCATACATTTCTATTCAAAACTATCATCTCAAGTGTTTTATCATACCTTTGAAATCTGATTTCATTTCTTTTTTATTTTCTATCCACATCCCGTTTTCTTTGTGAAGAACACAAGTCAATGATTTTAGATACATTAATTCTGAATGTTAGCCAAAATAATTGATCATAATAATAAAGTTGTTCTTCATATTCTTCTTGGATTTTCAAGCTTTTCAGTGTTCTTAAGACTCTGAAATGAACAATAACAAAATCGATGACAGATACCAAACCGATGAACTAGCTTCTGATCCTAACTTTCAACCCAATTTCAGTTTTTCCCAACATTTTAGTGCTCAACATTTTTCTAACATGGGAATTTGGGTTCAACAACCAACCATTAATCAACAAGAAAGATCACAACTTGAAAATCTTAAGCCTGAAAAATCAACTAGTACCATAGTAAGCAGATTTGAATCACCAGCTTCAGCTTTTTATGCAACTGAAATTTGCATGAGGTTTCCACAATATGAATCTCAAGTGGATTATAATTATAACCCATCTTTAGAAAACTATGATCAATTCAAAACCCCAATTGACCTATCAAATCAAACAGAACCAATTAGTGAATTCAGAAACTCTTTGCAGCCAATTGTGAAACCCTCACAACTCTGTTCTTACCAATATAATAGACCTTGTGAAAAGATCAATAGTATTGCCTCAGCTCAGAGGCCTTATTCAGTATGTATATATATATTTTCTTTGTATTAAAATTATGTTTTTGGGTTGTTTGTAAATTATTTTAATTGTGATTTGTGATTGATTATTTAGGGTGATTGCAATTCTTTGGGTTCACTTACACATATGAGCTTTTCAACTCAAAAAGAGAAGCAATTATCTCCAAGACATGGTTCTGTTTGTTCTGCTAACTCTGCTTCAAGTGGACCAGTTCTTTCAAGCAAAACAAGAATAAGATGGACTCAAGATCTTCATGAGAAGTTTGTTGAGTGTTTAAATAGGCTTGGAGGTGCTGAGAGTAAGTCAATGATCTATATTTTGTTTTTGTTTTTTGTTTGTTTTTTTTAATATCGAGTTTGCTTTTGTTATAGAAGCAACACCTAAAGCTATATTGAAGCTAATGGACTCAGAGGGATTAACCATTTTTCATATCAAGAGTCATTTACAGGTTTTTGTTTGATTTTAATTCAAATAATTTTTTTTGTTGTAGTTAGAAGTGTCAAATGAGTTGTTCAACTCAGTTCAGCTCATTTAAGGTTGGTCTGAGCTATAACTCATTTGATATATCATGGTGTAGTTACCTTAAATTTACTTCTCTTATATTGTGTTTCATCTTTTTTTTTTTTTTCAATTCTCATCTTTCTTTTTTTTCAATTCTCTTATCTGTCATAGAAATATCGGATTGCGAAATATCTGCCCGATCCTACCGGAGGTAAATTGTTTGTATTGTTTGTATTGTTTGTATGTTTGTAGAAGATGATCAAGAATCTTTATGTATAGTTATATTTTATCTTGATTGAGTACCTGTTTAGATGCGTTTTTCTTAGAAATGGTTTTTAGAGAAGTGATTTAAAATGGAGAAATTTGATTAAAAGTTGTTTTAAAAGAAGTATTTAAATATTTAGGATGAAAAAAAACATGATAATGATAAGAAAATCTGATTAATAATAAATTAATAATCATCAAGTTAATGTTTTACACATCTTTAAAAAAAAAATGTTCTACAGCCCAAATGGCTAAGGACACAGCAGTAGACTTATGAAGAGAACTTCATGTATTTTGATAAGCTAATAAAGCACTAATCTTTAAGACACAATATCTCTAGTAACTATTACAATGATCTAAAGCTTTTTTCTTTTTCAAAATAAAGATAAAACATAAAATAAAATTTATAAATTTATAAATAAGGGAAGAAAATATAATATTCTAACGTATTTCTTCGTGGGTGTGAGATGAATGAGTTTTAATGATTTTGATTTTAGATTAATAATAACACAAAATTTTGTATCATTATTAACTAAACATGACCCAAAATTAACCTCATTTTGCTTTTATGAGTGTTATTTTTCTCTTCAAAAAGGCTTGATTTAGGATCATCCTTGTTACTTTTGGTATTTATATCAGGATCTGAAAAATCTGAAGCAAGCAAGCTTCAACTGTTTGCACTAAACCATAAGAAAAAAAAGAATATTTGTTTCTTTAAAACACAACTTCTCTGTTTCTATTTGTTTGATCAAAATGTGTTCTCTTAATATAGTTTTTGATCTTTTTGCTGCAGGAACATCAGAAAAAAGATGTAATATTGTGACAGTTCCACCCCATCTTGATGTTAAAAAGTACTTAAGCCAACTTTGAAAATTGTTGCTCTGCTTTTGAATTTCTGATCGTATTTTTGCATTATGAAATGTCCAATAGTCTTTTACAGAAAAAGTTTGGTTTGAAACTTAATTGGCAGTGGTCTACAAGTCAAAGAGGCATTGCAGTTGCAATTAGATGTTCAAAAAAGACTTCATGAACAGTTAGAGGTAAATCATACGGTCTAAGTCTCCGTTTGTTTATGCTTATGAGAGCTTTTAAAGCTTTCGATAGTAAAAATGTGCTTTTCAACCAAACAGAATTTTTTTACTAGAAGCATAAATAATGCACTTCTTTCTGAAACCGCTTTTGATTGAAATTGCTACACAGATTCAGCGAAATCTACAGGTTAGAATAGAAGAACAAGGAAAGCAACTACAAATGATGTTTGACATGCAACAAAAATCAACCAATAACTTCTTTAAGACTACTTAAATATCGAGCAACATTCAATCAGATGATGATGTCCCTTTCAATAGTCTTGATGATGATGATATTACGTTTCAAATTACATATTCAAACAATATCAAGTATTGTTTGATTTAAAAAAAAAAAGATGGTCCAATGAACAAAACCAGTAAAAAATCTATCCTTACTACTCATGTTGTTTCAAGGAAGAAAGTTCACTGACTACCATTAATTGACAGAATTAGAAAGAAAAAGAAGAAGGAAAAACTCATTGAAGTACTTGAAATTGAAGTTTTTGATTTTAAACAAATAAATTAAGGGTTGCTTCAAACTTGTAATGTTTGGGTTGATATCAAATATCATTGATATGTTAAATAAAACCCTAGAGTATCCGATCGTATGGAGAAAATGCCAGAAAATTGTAACACGCATGTAATCATGCTAAAAAAAATTATGATCTTGTGTGGGATTGGACTAGAGGAGTTTATAGTATATACATGTATTATGTGAAAAATTATTCATAATAAGTTTTTTCAATTTACTGGCTTTTCAAACTTGTCAAATTAATCTAATAGAGAGAGGAACATTCCTAAGAGATTAAGCAAACATGCAGAAAATTGGAGACTCTTAGAGTTTGTTTTGCTGCGTAACTAAAAACCTTTTTTTTTTTAGTATTTAAAAATAAAAAAATGTTTTTAAAAATAATTTAAGTTGTTTGGTCATGTTTTTAAGTTATTGTATTTTAAAACATAGTTTTACTGTTTCTAGAAATAAGTGAAAACACAAAAAAAGAGAGTTTAATTTCTACTTTTTTTTCTCGAAAAAAGTGCTATTCATCTCTTGTTTTTTTGCTTGCTGCTTTAAGTTACTTAAACATTACTTACAAAGTCTAACAAACAATATTCTTGATTAAATATTTAGCTATTTTTTAATAAAATATTCTTATTAAAAAATTAAATATTTTTATAAAAATTATTGTGATAATATCATTAAACTAAATTTAATATTAATAAGTTTTCTACCGATTAAATAATATATACATATTTTTTGTTTTTAAAAACACTGGCAAAACTCCTAATTATTTTTAAAATTTATTAAAACTGTCTTTTAAAGTTATGATTTAAAAATAAATTTGGAGAACTATTTTATAATTATGCGGCCAAACAGGCCTTTTATAATCTCCAATTTTTATATAACCTAGTTATTTAAGATATTTTACTTTTAATCTCATTTTAAAAAATAATATATGTTTTTTAAGTCATAAATTTAAAAGAAATATATATGTTCCGTATTTTTGAATATATGATAAAATATATATTTTTTATATTATATCAATGTATCTTAAAAAACAATTAGCAAAAGATATGAAATCAGTGGGACTTAAGTGAAAGATCAGATTTATAATGATGACACTACTACAAAAATGAGTATTTAAATCGATACGTAAAGTCAGTTTTTTCCAAAAATCGACTTTAAATTGGTTTAAAATCGGTTCGGTGACGAACCGACGCACTCTACGTAGCATAGCGTCGGTTGACACCTGGAACCAACGCTATCCACGTAACATAGCGTCGGTTCGACACGTCAACCGACACTACACACGTGGATAAATCTTTTCTCTTCTTTCTTTCCAGACAGAAACTATTTTCAACGTTGTAGAACTCTAAAAAACCGAAAACCTCCTCCTCCACTCTTTCTCATTTTCCGGCCACCTACGACTACCATTTTCAACATCGGTTAGTGAGTTTTCTTCCTCTCTAATTAATCTTTTAGATGCCCTATTATTCATATTTTTTTTCTGTTATTATGTGTTATTATTTATGTGTATAGATTTTTGTATTATATATGTAGGTTTGTATTATAAAATAAGGAAAAGAATATGACGATCTTGAATAAAATAGAACAAAACCATGGTAATTTTTTTGTTATTAATTAATATATTTTTTTCAAATATTTGTATTATTTGAACTATTTGCTAAACTGATTTTGATTTTTTTTTCTGCTCGAATACAGGTTGAAAATGAATAAATTTAAAAAAAAAAATTAAAGTCGGTTCACCGCGTGAACCGACTTTAAACGTAAAGTCGGTTCATCCCGTGAACCGACTTTAAACTTTAAGTCATTTAATTTAAAGTTGGTTTTTAACCGACTTTAATGCCTCTTTTTGTAGTAGTGTGATAAGATCTAGCCTATGTGAAGTAAATTTTTTAACTATATACTAATCTCCTAAGAAAAGTGCCCTACAAACAATGAATTTTCTAATCTCCAAAGAAAAGTGCCCTACAAACAATGAATTTTCACATTTTCTAAAGTTCGAACTCGTAATCTTTTAAATGTAAGTGGCATACCCATTATAAGGAAAAATGGTTATAGAGATACTTTATTTAAGTCTTAGGGATTATTTAATCATTTTGTTTAAAAAATATATTTAAGTCTATTTGTTTGTAAAGAAAAAAAATCATATAAAGATCAAATTAATTTTTTATCTAATTTTTTTGTTAATTATTACAAAATAGCACATGTGAGACATATATGTTTTTATTTTTTGAAGGACATATATATAGTGAAATAATTTTTAATTTAAAAAATTAGTTAAGTTTTTTAATAAGATCGAATTTAAATTAAATTTTTATTGTTTAATGTTTAGCTTTTTATATAAGAAAATGAAAATTTTGTTTAATTTTTAAAAAAATATTTCTTAATAAGTTTGAATAATTTTAAATAAATATTTATTTTTTTACGTATATGTTTATTGAAAATATAAATATACATATAACACATATGTTATTTCATTATATTTAATAAAAAATTAACTTTGTTTATGTCTAATACTTTTTTAATGAACAAAAAGATTTCAATAACATTTTTTTCACAAAAAAAAGTGTTTTAAAAAAAATACTTTTTTAAATAAAAAAACTAAATAATACAATTGAACTAAACAAAGTCACCATTTTAAAAATTAATCTTATATTTAATTTTATATTCATTGGATTCCTAGCTATAAATGTACTATGATCATTTTGGAGTCATAGTGTTTTTTTTTTCCTTCAAGCCATAATGTTGTCATATATATTCTTTTACATTTGTGAGTTTGACTGTTGTTATATTCCTTTTCATGCTACAACCATTGATTTTTTACTTTTTGATTACTATTGGCATTAACCTACTAGTTTGATCCCACTCGTTAAATAGGTTTATATTTCTTTAGAATAAATTCTAATTTAAAAGAGAGAGAGAAAGTGACAAATCAAACGCCCTTTTTTTTTTAGTATAGCAAAAGCCCTCAATTACACCAATATAATATTTATGAAAAATATTTGCACACAATTAATTACCAGTAATATGAAACAATTCATTTTTCTACCCATTTTTAACTTTCTTTCTTGATTTCATATTCGAATATATAACAGAGTGATATGTATTTGCGTTTTTACGAGCAAAAATATACTCTAATTTCGAAATTTATAAGGTAAATCATATTTAATCTTGTTCTTTATAAATGTGAAGAGTATAGAGAGATAAGAAGAAAGAATGATTTAATATTGTATTGATGTGTGTTAGAATGTACATAGAGAACTCTATTTATAGAGTTGTAACAAGTGTAGTACAAATGTAGTACAAGTGTAGTACAAGTGAAATAGTAAGTGTAGTACAAGTGAAATAGTAAGTGTAGTACAAGTGAAATAATACAAGTGTAGTACAAGTGAAATAGTGGAAGTATAGTATAAGTGAAATAAATATAACTTAACATCCCCCCTCAAACTCAAGGAGGAAGAGAAACAATCAACTTGAGTTTGGAAACTAATTCTTGAAATCTACCTGGTAGATGAGATTTGGTGAAGATGTCAGTTGTTTGATCTGTGGAGGATATTGATTTGAGACAAACAGTATCTTGAAGAACATGTTGACGAACAAAATGACAATCAATCTCGATATGTTTTGTTCGTTCATGAAATACATTATTGTGAGCAATCTGAATAGCACTCTGATTGTCACAATATAGGATAGTTGCAGTTGATTGGAGAACACCCATATCGGCAAGTAACTAACGGAGCCAAATAAGTTCTTGAGTGGTGTCAGCAAGAGCACGATATTCAGCTTCAGTGCTGGATCGAGAAGTGAGGGATTGTTTCTTGGTTCGCCAAGATATGAGAGAGTTTCCAAGAAAGAAACAATATCCAGTAGTAGAGCGACGATCAGTTGGGTCACGTGCCCAATCAGCATCAGAGTAGGCAGAAAGAAGAAGATTAGACTTGTTGGAGAAGTGGAGACCATGAAACATGGTGCCTTTGATATAGCGGAGAATGCGAAGAACCGCAGCATAATGGGTAGACCGTGGAGCAGACATGAATTGACTAACCAGATGAACAGCATAGGCAATGTCAGGATGAGTGACTGTGAGATAAACAAGACTGCCTACTAGTTGTCTGTATAATGTGGCATCTGAGAGAATAGTACCATCTAATGGAGTAAGTTTGACATTGGTTTCTAGAGGTGTTGATGCAGTTTTACAATCAGTAAGACCAGCCCGATTAAGAATATCAGAAGAATACTTTGCTTGAGAGAGATAATATCCTTGAGAATCAGATGAGATTTCTAGGCCCAAGAAGTAGTGGAGACGACCAAGGTATTTCATTTCAAATTGATGGCTCAAAAACTGCTTGAGATCAATAATTCCATTAGAGCCATTTCCTGTTATGATCATATCATCTACATAAAGGAGTAGAAGTGTTACACCAGTGGGAGTCTTCCGAATAAAGAGACCAGAGTCATAAGAACTGGAAGTGAAACCAAAGTCAGTAAGTGTAGAGCTGAATTTGGCAAACCAAGCTCGAGGAGCTTGTTTGAGGCCATAGAGAGCACGACGAAGTCTGCATACTTGATGAGGTGAATGAGTGTATCCAGGAGGAGGTTTCATATAAACTTCCTCAGTTATGTCTCCATTGAGAAAAGCATTTTTGACATCCATTTGAAACATGTTCCAATTTCGAGCAGCAGCAACAACAATGATACTTCGAACAGAGGTAAGGCGAGCTACAGGTGCAAAAGTTTCTTCATAGTCGATTCCATATTCCTGTGTAAAACCCTTTGCAACCAGACGAGCTTTATATCGTTCCACAGACCCATCTGAATGAGTTTTGATTTTGAAAATCCACTTACAACCAATCAAAGATTTATTAGATGGAAGATCAACAAGATCCCATGTATGTGCTTTTGTTAATGCCTGTAATTCATCTGTCATAGCTTGCTGCCAATGAGGATTAGAAATAACTTCTCTATAGTTTTGGGGTTCATGATGAGACAAAATAGTAGAGAAACATTGGTAATCACGAAGATGAAAAGGAAGACTACTTACACGAGTAGAACGACGAAGTGATGACTCTGGACAATCAGGTAGTTGGTCTTCAGAAGATGTTGTTATGGTAGGATCAGCAGAAGGAGCAGACACATCAGGAGAAACCATAGTAGACGATGGTGAGGGTAATGGAGCAATGTCAGGAGGAAATAAATCAATAGTTGGGTCATTAAAAAATGAGAGTGAGGTAGGAGATGAGACATGAAATGAGGAAATAGAGGAAAACATTTTATGTTTCCAAAAGATGACATGACGAGAGATACATAATCGTTTAGAGATAGGGTCCCAACAACGATAGCCTTTGTGTTCTATTCCATACCCTAAGAAACAACAAAGGCGAGCACGAGGTTCTAATTTATTGCGTTCATGAGGGTGAAGAAGAACAAAACAGGCACAACCAAACACTTTGAGCAGTTCATAAGATGGAGAAGTACTATAGAGACGCTCATAAGGGGATTGATTGTGAATAATAGGCATAGGAACACGATTGATGGTATAAACAGCTATAAGAGCTGCTTCACCCCAAAAGCGTTCAGGACAAGAACTAGAAATGAGGAGAGTGCGAACAGTATTAAGAATATGTCTGTGTTTTCGCTCAGCTCTTCCATTTTGTTGAGATGTGCCAGGACAAGAATATTGAGAAACAGTCCCATTTTGTCAAAGAAAATTTAAAAACTTTGTTTCTTTATATTCCATAGCATTATCAGCTCTAAGTACTTTGATATTTTGAGAAAATTGGGTTTTAACCATTTGGGCAAAATCATAATAAATTTTGGGTAATTCAGATCTATGTTTCATGAGAAAAATCCATGTGAATCTTGAATAATCATCAATAAAAATGACAAAGTAAACACATCCCCCCATAGTAGGATGTGAGGATGGACCCCAAACATCAGAATGAATTAAGTCAAAAAGGGAGACAGAAGTAGAATCACTTTTATTAAAACATAAAACAGATTGTTTTCCCAATTGACAAGGCAAACAATTTACATTATCAGAAATAGAAACAGATCCTAATTTACCAGAAGATGCTAAGGGACGAAGACGTCCTATAGACGTATGGCCTAGACGAGCATGCCATAGGTTGATAGGAGTAGTAGAAGCAGTAACGGAAGTATGAGGAGAATTGGGTAGATGAAGGCCGATAAGTTCAAATAATCGTCCAACCTTACGGCCTATCCCAAGGATCTGTCCTGTCTGTGGATCCTGCACATGACAACCAGAATAGGAAAAAGTAATAGTAAGACCAAGTTCACATAATTGACCAACAGAGATAAGATTTAGAGTAAGGTTGGGAATATGAAAGGTGTTAGAAAGTGATATAGAAGATGTGGAGACTTGTCCTACAACATTAACATGCATATGTGAACCATTGGCAGTTTGAATTAAAGGTTTGGAGATGAAAGATTATGTGGGAGAGAAGATGTGAGTATCATGAGTCATATGGTTACAACAAGCAGAATCAAAATACCATAAAGATTTACCTGATGTGAGAGACAAGGCAGTAGAAGGAGGATTACTAGATTGTGAGAGAACATGTTTAAGAAGACCTTCAAGTTCTTGAGTAGAGAAGGTAAATTTGTCATGATTATCCTCAGAAACAGCAACAGTGATAGATGAGTTACTATTGTTACCTGAAGCATGTTGAGAGGGATTCCGAGAGGGATTCCGTGAGGAATGTTGAGAGGGATTCCGTGAGGAATGTTGAGAGGGATTCCATGAGGAATGCTGAGAGGGATTCCGAAAGCAATCTCTGTTAAAGTGTCCTGGACCCTTCTTGTGACAATATATACATACCCGAATGGGACATGTAAGAAGCTCATGATTGGGGTTGTGACAGTAGGTGCAACCTTGATGTTTGAAGTCCTCTTTTGAACCTTCTTTAGGGCGATAAAAGGGGTGGCAAGAACAGAATCTGTATGATGAACTTTGAAAACCCCCATCCGAGTTTCTTCAGAGCGAAGCTCGGTCACAGTAGTATCTAAGGATGGAAAAGGACTCTGATGGAGTAAGGAAGCCCGAACAGGTTTAAATCGATCATGGAGAACCATGAGAAAAATAACAAGACGCTGGTGATTACGGTAAGTTGCAAACATCTCAGCATCAATCTTGTTTGTCCAAGTTGGTTCAGAGAGAGCAAGTTGATCCCAAATAGTATGCATTTCAGAGAGAAATTGGTTAATGGTTTGATCAGCCCTTTGGCGTTTGGTATGAAGAGTTTTTAGAAGTTGATATTGGTTGACCAAATCTGTTGTAGTGAAGCGAGCCTCAAGAAATTCCCAAACTTCTTTGGCAGTGTCAAAACGCCCAAATTCACCATGGATGAAGGGTAAGGTGGTGTTACGGAACCAGGTAATAATTTGATGGTGTTTACTCTCCCAGTCTTCAAGGCGGTCAACAAATAAGGAGTTGTTTTCAGTGGTTTGTTGGATGGGTATAGAGATATCACCAGTTATGAAACGCCATAGCTTGCGTCCTTTCAAGAAACTTTTCATTGCTTGTGCCCAAGCTAGGTAGTTAGTATCATCAAGGGTGGTAGAGATTGGTTTTGGGACATCATTTCGATCCATTTTAACGAAATAATGGAGGAAATGTAAAGCAAATATATAGAAACAGTATAAAGGAGATATCCTTAAAAATAAAAAGAGGAGTTGAAAATAAGCTTGGAACCAGGTTGGAATGAACCGAGTTGAGATGAGCTGGGTTGGAGTGAGCCGAGTTGAGATGAGCCGGGTTGGAGTGAGCCGAGTTGAGGTGAGCCGAGTTGAGGTGAGCCGAGTTAGGGTGAGCCGGGTTGGCTGTGATGAAGAGAGGCGAAATTTTGATAGAAATTTTAGAGGTATATGAGAGGCTCTGATACCATGTGAAGAGTATAGAGAGATAAGAAGAAAGAATGATTTAATGTTGTATTGATGTGTGTTAGAATGTACATAGAGAACTCTATTTATAGAGTTGTAACAAGTATAGTACAAGTGAAATAGTAAGTGTAGTACAAGTGAAATAGTAAGTGTAGTACAAGTGAAATAATAAGTATAGTACAAGTGAAATAATATAAGTGTAGTACAAGTAAAATAGTAGAAATGTAGTACAAGTGAAATAAATATAACTTAACAATAAAAATTAGATATTTTAATATAAAAATTAATCTTCTTGATGAGACTAAAAATATATTTTTTAAATAATTATAAAATCTAAAATATTCATTTTTAATAATTATGAGACTAAATGTAATAATTTTTTATAATAATAGGATTAATAGTACTTAATATTAAAAAAATCTCATTTCATTGTTAACAAATGAACATATTAGTATAATAATTATTGAGTTAGATATTAAATGTTGATAATTTTCTTAAAATGATCATTTTAGTATCTTAATTTATAACTTGGGTACTATTAGTAGGGTTATTACAAAAAAAAGTAGTTTTAATCCTATAATTTATTAAAATAAATATTTTTAATTTATCACAAATATAAAAAAATAAAGACTTATAGTATCTAAATTTCATAAATAACGGAAATATAAATTTCTAATTTAAAATTTACAGGACTAATATATTCATTTTAAAAAATTTTAAGAACTCTAATACTTAATACAATAATTTTAAAACTAAAATACTTAAATTAATAATTAAATTACTGTGTCATATAAAATTATAGAATATATATATTTTAAGGAATTATTTGCGCCCTCACCTTGTATAAAACTTTGTTTATATATAGTGATACAAATAAAAAAATAATACAAAATTTGACCGAATATACATGAAATAAAAAATATTTTTTTTAAAGGGCGATAATATTATCACAATAAAGATTATTATTATTACAATAATATTTTATTAAAGATAACTTTATTAAATAATAGCAACATTAAAATGTAATTTATAAAGGATAAAATAGATGTTAATTTTATGTATTTTTTTTATGGTAATTACAAAAACTATTACATAATATCATTATTCTTTTAAAAACAATGTTAACTATAAGATTATTTTTTAGTTATCGACCATATATTATTAGTCTGGGTCTTAAATAGCATGTAAATGGTCTCAAATTATACATCAGTTATATATATTGTACATAATTTTAATAGTTTTATGATAAAAAAATTATTATATATTTAATATTTTAATAATTTTATAATAAAATATCATGATAAAAAATCTTTTTTATTAAATTAAAATATTTAAAAAATAATATTATTTTATTTATAATATTAATAAAAAAACACTTTTTTGTCCTTTCTTTGACTGTTTTACAAAAATAAATAATAATTTTTTTTCTAAAACATTAAATAATTCCTTTAACCTAATACTTTTTTAATAAAAATAACTTATCAAATAGTACATTTTTTTTTCTAAAAAATTAAACGATCCAAGTTCTCCATAAGATATTGTAACTAAAAGAACGGTGGTATCCTAATGATGTGGATACAGTTGTACACTTGTACTGCATATCAAGTAATATTGTGAAAAGTAGTGTACGTTTCAAGAACTCCATTTACTAAGAAAGCAAGGAAGTACAAAGTAATTTCAGGCACACGAACAAAGGAAAACGCATATGAATACGTTTTTTTTGCCTATATATATATATATGTCTATGGATCCAAGAGGTAAGATTTCAAAAAAAAAAAAAACACCAAAAATCAATATTTTGGAAGCATTCTTTTGATGAGTAAGTTCATGCTTATATCTCTCCCTAGCTCACACTTATTTTTCTTTATATTTTTGTTTAATTAGCTATTAATTAATTTTTAATTTAATTTATTGGTGTTCATGTAGTACTGTTAAATACAATATAATTAAAACTTGTTTAGTTTTAAACTTTATAAATCAATAGGCAATCGAAATGATGGCTCATAGTAACCCCAAACTTACCAATAGTACTCAAAACCCAAATACATGGAGTACCATAGAAAGCTCGGTACTTGAATTAGAGTTTGATCCTTCGAGATTATCTGGTACAATTCTTAATCCTTTGTAATTACTTTTTTATAGTCTGTAATTATTTTTATTAATTTTCTATGATTTTCTGATAATTAATCACCTAATATATATAGTAATCCGATATGAAGAAATTTATCATCTATTTTAAGTTAAGCTAAACATATTACAATTAGTATTTAATTTTGTTAGATTGTACACTTTAATTAATTTATTTATTTTCATAATATTATGTATATCATCTTTTAAATTTATCTTATTTATACTAAATTTTAATATAAATTGACTAAATGTGTTAACACTTAAATTTAAGGGGCTAAATGTAAAAAAAATACCATGTTAATTTTGCAGGATACTATTTAATTTAGTTAAATTTTTAAATTTATACTAAATATATTACTTTTTTTTAAATAGTATACATAATATTACCAAAAAATCCTAACCAAAATATAAATTTTAGCATAAAGTAGGGATAAATTGTGTAGTTTAAGTCTTTAAGTAATGATTGATGTTGGTTTCACTGATGAAAATTTATATATTTTGATTATATTATCAAATTATATATTATTAATTAAATATTTTAATAAAAAATACATCAATGATTCAATTTTGAAAAAAAATTAATTTATAAAAAGATAATTTTATCTTTATGAAAATATATATTATTTTATGTATTATATTATATATTTTATTAATTTCATTACGAAAATAAGCCTATTTACCCTAACAATCATATCTATCTCTATTTTACTATTTTATGTTAAACAATCCAAAAATATAATTTTTATCTAAACTAAAGTTAGTAAACCATTAACTTATTTGAAACATCATATCTACTAATAATTATAATTACCATATGTTCTTTCTCAAATCTTCTCGACCCCTTCATCCTTCCTAAATCAACTTGTATTTAATCGAAGGTAATTTATTTTATATTTAATTGAATATAATGTGATAAGAGATAAATAAGAATAAAGAGAATGAATTAGTGGTAATGACACTCATAAGTAAAATAGATATTTCAAACAAGTTGTAACTAACTTAACTAAAAAATATAATTTTAAATATTCTGCATTAAATAGTGAAAGTTGGTTAATTAGACAATAAATAAATAAAACAACATCAAAAATAGGATGGAGAGGACGATGATTATTGATAATAATTGATAAGATGATATGAGATATCTTTGTATTAAAATAAATAAAAATAAATAAAATAATGTATAAAATAATAAATAACAAAATTACTTTCTATAAATTATATTTTTTTATAAAAAAAAGGACTATTGATGTATCTTTTATTAAATAAAATATTATTAGTATATTAATTTGTTAACATGAACTAATATATATATATATTATTTAATAAAAATATCACTAAAATATCAAAACATGTTGCAACTTATTCACTTAAAATTAGTTACTTAGGTATGCAACATTTTTTTTGTGATTGTATCGCAAATTGCATGTAACTCAAACTGAATTAAGATTTTTTTTTTCTCTTTTATCGTGAATGTTTTTTTAAAATGGGATTTGAAAAACACATAATACATGTGCATATCTAATAATAATAATGTTCCTATATATATATATATATATTATTGAAAATAACAGACTTGCTAGAGGCGTACAATCATTTTCAGATCCCACCTAATTGCCAATCTAAGGAGAGCAAGTGTTCCAATTATGACGATGAAGCTGATTTATATCATGACCAAGCTGTTGAATTTGATGCTCCTTTTGATAGTGTTCATAATTTCCAAAAACTACGTAAACCAATGTCATGTCAAAATATCCAAACAAGATATCATTTTTCTTCTCTCCAAGTTGTGGAGGTAAGTGTTCTGTTCATTCCCATTTTCTTACTTAAAATTGAGTCGGCGACCTAAACAAGTTTAAAGAATTTTATCCATTGAGATTGTGTCGCCATTTAAAATTGTTCAATTATCAAATAAACTTGCGTGCTTCATGGGAAAACAAAAATTAAAGTGGTCTACTTTGAAAAGCAAAAACCTAAAATAATCCACTAATTATGACCGTACATCAATTAAATTTATAATAATCAAATAATCAATGCAAGAGTTAGAAAAATATTTTGGGGGAGATTGCATCATAATTTTTTATACAAAATAGAGAGACATATTTAAATATTTGATAATAAAAAATATATCATGATATAGATCTAATAAGAGATTAAGAGTTACGGTAAAATATTTTCAATCAAAGATAAAACTTTTATGTTATGTTGCATAAAAGAAATAAAGTTAGAACATTATAACTTATAATCAAAATTATTTAAAATAAATAAAAAGATAAAAAATATAATAGTTTAATAAATATTAATATCAAACATGGATAAATATTAAAAACTAAAACTAAAATAAACTTATTAAAATCTAAAGAATAAGATATTATTTAGGATTTTAAGTCTAAGGGTATATTTAAAAAAATAAAAGACTAATAAATATACATATGTTTTATCGGTCCTTATTTAGTCAGTTTTTTTAAAGCGTGAAATAAGTCAGTTTTATATAGTAATAAAAATGAATAAATAATTATAGTGAACATATTAAAAATTTTATATTAAATTTTTTTAAATAAAATAAAATTATTCAAATAAAATATGAAATAATATAATATTAGATCAAATTAAAAATTGGAGTTAAATAAAATTTAAAAAACTTTGACGATATAAATGATAAATTTTTTAAAGTTTGAAGTTTCTCTTGATGTCTTTTTTTATATTTTAATTCTTACAATTTTTAACATTGATATTCTATTGTTATGAACTAAATTTAAATATATAAAATATTTTTAAAATTACATCATATTATTTTAAAAAATATTTTTATATAATGTATAGTATTGTAATTATATGTATGTAATTAATTAATATTTTTCAAATATGTAAACAAAAGACCACTTTTAGTCACTTTTGTGGGCAACTAATTTTATGTTATTAACTAATTAATATTTAATAAATACGTAATAAAATGATATTTTAATCATAATTTATTTATGTCATTTTTATTTACGCATCTATTAAACATTATTAAAATATACAACGATATAACAAAAATATGTATAGAAAAATTAGTTACATTATAATATTTGTTTTATGTTAAAAATATATATGTAATTAATTTTTTTTAAAATTTTTTGTCCAAGATTATAACCCCGTGTAGCCTTCAAATTGTCCTCCCCTCAAAATAATTCTATAGTCAGTACTGAGTTTGTTTCATGTCATTTAAACACATGACAGCAAAAACAATGTTCAGAACCAAGTGCCAATGGGTTTGTTTCAACAAGAACTACTACAAGTGGTGATAAGATAATGAAGACAACTCAAACATGTAAACAACGAATGAAATGGACCCAAAATCTTCACGAACAATTTGTGGGTTGTGTTAATATTCTTGGTGGTGCTGAGAGTAAGCATTTATTTTCTCTTTACTAATTTTGTCAAACTTTTGCTATATCAATCATTAATTCACATTTACTTATGATTATTCAATTTTCATATTATTTATTAATTAGAGGCAACACCAAGGGCGATATTGAAGATGATGGACTCAGAAATGTTGACCATTTTTCATGTGAAAAGCCATTTGCAGGTATAATATTGTTACACACACGTACATACTTTACACTAGATGTGGTTAAAACCTGCATCCTTTTAGTATCTACTTAAAATATATTTTATTACATCACCTAATAATTGGCATTTTAATATATAAAATTTACTTTCCATGTTTAGTGTATTGATTGTGACCGTTAGAACGTGGTTAAAAAATAAAGAAATAATACAAATAATTATTTAGTTTAGATTATTAAACCACCTCCAATTTTCAAAGTGTATGAAATTTTTTGAATAAAATCTTATATATTGATTTTGTCTTAAATTTTTACATATTTTTATTTTTATAAAAATAAAGAATTAAGATAATTCTATTTTAATACGAATCTGTATTTCAATTGTATAAAAGATTCTTTTTGTTTACGGGCAAGAATATAGAATTTACCCAATCCAGTAAGGAATACAAGCAATAGATAGCACCTAGCTAAAGAAGTCTTGACTAAATATTATTAATGCTCGTATTATAAAATATAAATATATTTATTAATATAATTATTAAAAATAAACAATTCAACCCTCGTAATTATTAAAAAATATATTTTTGATTGAACAATTTTTACACCAAAATGTTCTGTTTTTATAAATAATAGAAATAAAAATTCTCCACTCATAAATTATAAAAACAAAAGTGGATTTTTATACTATATCACATGATAACACGGGTCAGTATTTGAGCAGTGGTGAGACATTGAGACTCTTGCTTTAAAGGTCTTGTACTATTGTACTTGATAATTGTACTTGATTGTATTCATGTTTATCATTGATGACAATTCATTTCAATTTGGTGTTAAGAAAAAAAATATATTAAAGCAATTGTAACAATGGCTTGCACGTTCGTTCAAAACTAGATTTTCAAAATGGAATATGTCATTTATTGGTTGCTTATAATATTGTCCACTTTGTGAGTTGCAGAAGTATCGAACTTCAAAGCAAGTAGAAGAATCTAAACAGGGTAAGCAAAATTTCTGTGTTGCCCATTTTTATTCAATGATTTTAACAAAAAATTTAGCATAAATCTTATATTTCTTTTATATTTTAAAGCATAAATCTTTAGAATCTTTACTCGGACCAATTTTTTTTAGTTTTGTTGTTGTTTTATTTTTTATTTTTTTTACATCAATAAAATCAAAATTTTCATATAATAAATTTTTTTTTTATAAATAATTATTTTGATAATATTATTGAATATTCATAAATATTTATTATTTAAATAATTATTTTAACCATATAAAAAGTAATAATTCATACCCTTCATGCTTATTATTAATATATAATTTGGGATGAGGTTGGAAAAAAAATATATATATATATATTAAAATTTAAATAATTCAACTTATTTGTTATTTGTTGTAAAATAAACTAAACTAACAAAATTATTGATTATTTGGTGTTAAAATATTTAATTCTCATCATATAAGGAAAATTAATTCGTGATATATAATGATCTATTAATTTGCTTCCAAGTGTAGAAAAATTACAATCAGGAACCATTACTGCAAATGAAAATGGACCAATGGCAGAAAAATTACAAACAAGAATCACTACTGCAAATGAAAATGGACCTACTCAGCTTGATATGAAAATGTAAGAGCTCTAGCCCCTTTGAACATAATTAGATATGTGATAAATATTGTTATTTAGCTAATTTTATGAAGAGCTACAAAGGGGCAAAGATCTTATTCTTGGAAAAAGAAATGTGAAATTATTGGTTTATATAATAGTCGTCTATCAGAGAGTGTACATTTGTTCTTGTGGTAGTGTCACTGCTATAAAACGGATGGTTTAATCAATTTTTAATTTTTAATTTTTAATTTTTTTTTATAAAATTTACTTATTTTTTATTATACTCAAATTAAAACTTGTATTCGATCACTACATAATAAAAGAAAAAAATCAAAATCTGTTTAACAAATAGTTTAAACAATATAAATAATTAAAAAATAAAATATTAATTAATAGCATAAAATTTATCATGATGTTATCCTATGTTATTCAATATTATCATATTCTTCTCCTGATGTTATAATACAAAACCTACATATATAATATAAAAAATTATACACATAAATAATAACACATAATAACAGAAAAATATGAATAATAAGTGTGTATGATTAATAGAGATAATTACAAGAGTAAATGAAGTGACAAAATGAAATAAATGAAGAAAAAATGGTGTTTTATAAGTGAAAAATGGGTATAAAAAATTTGAGTATTTTGCTAAAAAAATAGGGGATCTAAAAGATATGTTAGAGAGGAAGAAAACCCACTAATCGACGTTGGAATTGGTGGACGTAGGTGGCCGAAAAATGAGAAAGAATGGAGGAGAAGTGGAAGAGGTTTCGAGTTTTTGAGAGTTATGCAGCGCTTGGAATAGTTTCTGTCTGGGGAAGAAAGAAGATAAAAGGAAATATCTACGTGTATAGCGTCGGTTCTACGTGTTAACCAACGTTATCCACATAGTTCGTAACGTCGGTTTATGTGTCGAACCGACGCTACACGTGGATGTAGCATTGGTTCTATGTGTTAACCGACGCTACACACATGAATAGCGTCAGTTCATCACGTCAATCAACGCTACGTCCTACGTGTCAACCGACGCTATCCACATAGTTCGTAGCATCTGTTGACGTATCGAATCGATGCTACACATAGGACGTAACGTCGGTTGATGTGGTGAACCGACGCTATCCACGTGTGTAGCGTCGGTTGACACGTAGAACTGACACTACATCCATGTGTAAAGCCGGTTTGACACATCAACCAACGTTATGTATAGCATTGATTCTACACCGAACCAACTTTAAATTCATTATAAGTTAGTTTTTTTTAAAAATTGACTTTACATATCGACTTAAATATCCATTTTGTAGTAGCGTGTGCTTGTGATAGAATTTGTTAGTAGTTAAAAATTAGTTAAAAAATTGTACAACTCACTGATATTATAAATATCAGTGCTTCTATCGTTGCTTTTCTTCGAGTTTTTAATAATAATTCAGTGGGGTATTTTCTTAATTCACAATCTATTTAAGTTTTTGTATGGCTTCAAAGCTTTTTTTTTATTGTATCCTTCTTTTTTTTACTGTATCTAATAATGGTGAAAGCATAAACAAGGATACAGTAAATCAAAGCTATCATGATGTGGTAGAGAATTCAGTCTCTTAAGAATCACCAGTGTTGTCTTTATTATCAATTTTTGGATCAAAGTCTATTTCTTCTAAGTTGTCTTCTCAGTTATCTCTAATGTCTATTCCTTTTCAAAATGATTGATCTAATGTTCATGTTAATGTAATAGATACTCTTGTTAAAAGTTTATCGTTTTCTCTTCCAATGAATATCAACTTATTAATGAAGCTTGATGAGAGCAATTATTTCATTTGGAAGGATTAATTGCTCACTTATGTTACAACTTATGACTTGAAGGGTACTATTAATGGTACTCTTTGATACTTTATAAGTTTCTTGGTATTTCTTTGAATCCTACGTACTCAAACTAAAATAGATTAAATTTTATCATGAAAAGGTGTATATATAGCTTAGTTTCAATTAGTATGTTAGAGTACCTCAGTAGTGACATAAATGCCAAAGATCAATGCATGGGTTGCATTGAAGGAGTTATACTTGACAAATGTTCAATCTAAAGTCATGGATCTTCATGATCAATTTGAAAGCCTCAAGAAAGAAAATCTTTTAATTTCACAATATGTAATTAAGGTTAAGACTATAGCAAGCCATTTGGCTTCTATCGATGAACCAATCAATGATAAGATTAAATTCTTTCTATGTTAGCAAGGCTTAGATCACGTTATTTATATATCAAGAAAAACATTCAAATGTGAGATATAGCACCACCTATAAGAATTTTTCATACCTTGCTTGAAAGTCATGAATGTTCTTTGAAAAAGGATGATAATTTTGAGTAATCTCATTTATGTCATGCTAATGTGGTAAGATTTGGCTACAAGAATGATTCTTAAAGGAATCATCCTTGGAATAAGGTCCTTATATATTTGATCTTTCTAAAAATGCAAATATTAAGAAGTCTTAACATGAGAGATTAGTTTGTTAAGTTTGTGATAAGATTAGTCAGGTGACTCAAATATATTTTTGTGTTGAGAGATCTTCTTGTAGGAAAATAGTCTCAACCCTTTACTATGATAACACAAAATAATAAGTTTCCTTCCTAAGTTGATGATTCTTCAATTTCTTTCATTACTTAGCGTGGTGATTGTTCTGCATACGAGTGTTCTTGGCTTTTTCACAGAGGTGCTAGTCACCATATTACTTCAAATTCTACTCAACTTGAATCATCTATGCCTTATATTAGAACCAGTGGTGTAATAGTGCTAAACTGCATATAAATAGTGTTGGATATGGTCTCTTGAATGTAGCTAATAAGTTTAATTTCTCTTTAACAAATTTGTTTCATGCTATTAAAGCTTCTTCAAATATTCTTTATAATAATAAGTTTTGACATGACAACAATGTCTTTTTTGAATTTCTCCCTCCTGATTTTTTATGTGTTAATGATATATCTTAGAGAGATGTAAAGCTCGAGGATTGTATGAAATTCATGGTGATATGGTTGCTGAAGACAACTCTCAACAATTTGATTGCTTAGTATCTTTACCAAAAGATTCTCTGCCTTTTTTGAGACTTGGTAACGTAAGTTAGGTTAACCTAGTCTATCTTTTGTTAAAATCTATCTATCCAAGTATGGTTTGTCAATTGTTTCTTATAGTACTAGTGTTTAGTCCCCATTTAATAACAGTCTAGCTAGTCTTATTTTCTACTTTGATGATAATTTTACTTTCTGTAAACATTTTCAGTTGTCAAAGTCACGTAAATTTTCAATTATACACTTAGGGTTCAATATGGTTTTGCTTTATTATATTTGGACCTTTGGATAGCTCCAGTTGATGTATGTAGTGAGAGATATTTTCTTTCAATAGTAGACGATTTTACATACTTTACTTGGATTTTGATACTAACCTCAAAAGACTAGATTACATCAAATTTTTTTCAGTATAAAACTATGTTTAAACAACAATTTAATACTTTTATTAATGCATTACAAATAGATATAGGTACATAATTTAAACCATTAGTGTTTACTCTTCTTAAAGAAGGTGTTCAACATAGAATGACTTGTCTTTATACCTCTTAGAAGAATGAGGTTATGGAGAGTTGTCATAGGAGAATTATAGATAGAGGATTAACACTTTTATTCGCTGCACGTAAACCTCTTATGTTTTGACCATATGTTATGAAGACTCATACCTATTTGCTAAATCGTCTTCCACCAAGGATTCTTTAAAGGTTATTTCCTTTTGATCTTCTATATGATAAGCCACCTAACTGTGATGAGCTTAAAGCTTTTGGTTTTCAATGTTTTCCCTATATGTGTGTATACAATAAGCATAAGGTAGAGCCTTGAGATTTGGAATGTGTATTTCTTGGATATTATTCTAATCAAAGAGGGTACATGTGTTATCATAGAGCCACTTGTAAAGTTGTTGGCAATAAGCATTTAGTATTTAATGAAAAAATATTTTCCTTTCATAAAGAGTCCTTGTTCCTCCATTCCTTTGTCTAAGTAAGATAATTCCCTTATAATTATAACAGCTCATTCTCATCTACTTTTTTCTCGATCATCTGAGATGTCTCATGAAGGAGTTCCTCATGATATTGATATGCTTTTTTGATTCTATTTTTGATAGTGTGTATGGAACATATAAGTCTCCAATTTGGTCTAATGAGTCACTTAGTGTGTTATATGACTTTATTTGTGGCTCAAGTAAGTCTTTTGTCTCTCACGAGTTATCTAGTGATCCATTCAATAATCTCCCTAGTAATGAGTTATTCATTGTGACTTTTTATGAATCTCAAGTTTATCTTATCTCTGGATCCTAGTAATTACTTAAATCTTTTCGTTCATTTACCTGTGTGTTCCATTTGTGCCTTTTGAATCCATTTTGTCTCTTATTTTCCTTCAAACATTCATTCTATGCTAACTCAAGTTAAAAAGGGCATAGTTAAGCCAAAAACCTTTATTGCTCATAATAATTATTTTTTAGTGTGTTCTAAGCCTAAGGATTACAAGAAAGCATTACTCATTTTTTATTGGAAAAAAGCAATGTAGAAGGAGTTTAATGCACTTCTTACAAATGATACTTGGACATGATGTCTCTTCCTTTAAGCATTATGCCTATAACTTACAAGTGGGTTTTTCGAGTGAAATTTTTATCTTCTAATGCTTTGGATAAAGACAAAGCTAGGCTAATAACCAGAATTTTACAAGTTTTTAGCATACATTATCAAGAGACCTTTATTCTATTAATTAAGTCTACTACCATAAAGGTTATTGACTATTCCAATTGCCAAAAGATAGACTCTACATTAGGTGGATGTTAATAATGATTTTTCTAAATGGGGACCTTTTGGAGGATGTTTACATATGCCAACCTACTAGTTTTGAGTCTATTTATGGTTCTTTTGTGTGTAAACTTAAGAAAGTTTAATATGGCCTCTAGCAAACCCTTAGGGTTTGATACCCAAAGCTTCACTCTTGCTTGCTCAATATGAGGTTTCTTAATTCCAAATCAGATAATTCTCCCTTCTTAAAGTCCACCTCTACTTGCTTGCTAGTGGTTTTAGTTTATGTAAATGATATCATCATCATCGGTGCTTATTCACCCTCTATTGATGTGCTTTTATATGATATTAGTTTCAAATTTACTTGAACTTAGGTATTCTTCTTTCTTATCTTGGTATTCAGATAAGTTATAATTTTGAGTTCTTATAGATTGGAGGATGCCAAACCAGTCACTATTCTGATGGTTTTTGGTAAACAATTTAGCAAGTTTGATGGTATTTCCCTTTTTTATTCTAGTGAATATAGAAGAATTGTTGGCTTTCTTCAATATCTGACTTTAATAAAACCTGTTATTGTCTTTGGGATCAATAAATTATGATAGTTTATGATTGTTCCCATTGAGATATATTGGTTAGTTGTGGAGAAGTTATTGAGATACTTAAAGGGCACCTTGAAATATATTCTCACTTTTTCGAAGTCTAATGTTCTTAAATTGGTGCGTTATTGTGATGTTGATTATGTTAGCTCACACGATGATAGGTACAGTTATAAGATATACTTTATTTTTTTTAGTGACTTTAATCTCTTGCGATCTTCCAACTAAAGAGTTGTGTCTTAGTAGAACTAAGAGTAAAAATTATGCTATGACATTGGCTTGTGCAGAGTTTATTTAACTTCGGTCCCTTCTCGCTAATTTTGATATCTTTTTTGTTGTTCAACCAGTGCTCTTGACAAACAACATTGGTGCGAAGTCATTAGCTCACAACCTAGTTTTTCATGAAAAACAAAGCATAAATAAGTTTCATTTCATTGGTAATTCAAGGTCTATTGGTCATTGATCATGTGTCTTCCTCTGAGCAGGTGACTGATTGTTAAACCAAAGCCTTGTATGTTGCTTAATTTTTATATCTTAGGTCCAAGCTAATGTTTTTTTTTTATTCCAAAAATCTTTAGTTTGATGTAGCGTATTGGCTGGTTCACTATATCAAAGAGTATACACGTGTTGTAATGGATGTGTGCTTGTTATAGAATTTGTTAGTAGTTAGTTAGAATTGTTTACACAAGTGTGGTCATTGGGTATAATGCAATTAATCGTTGGCTGTTTCGTATGATATGAATGCTAATTAATCCCCTTTGAGTGTATTAATTTGTTTTTATCTCAAAGAAGATAAAAGAAAGTGCATAATAAACGACTTAATTGAGTTTTATATTTTTATTTTGAGAATAAAAAAATAACTTAAAATTTAAAAACTGATACTTAATGGAATCAAAGATTATATTTATTTTTAAAAAATAATAATCTCAATTTAATATTTAATAAAAATATAGTTTAAAGCATCATGAGTATTATCTCAATAACATTTTCCTTAAATATATATAATATAAATTTACGTCAATATTGTCTTATAATCCCATGACAGTGGAATGCAGATAATAATGGAGTCAGTTCATCTTGTCAATAGCCATCTTCAGAAACAGCTGGAGGTATATATAATTTTGTTTTCATGTGACTTAATAATAACCTCAATGAATCAAAATATCTTAGATGTATAAATTATGGTTGAAATTAATTAAAAAAATGTACTAATATTTTGAATAAAAGTATTTGATACGAGAAAAAAAACATACTAAAATAAAAATAAATGTACAGATTTATATATTATTGTAGAATTTTGTAATTTTTGATCAGATACAACGCAGTCTACTACTTCAAGTTGAAGAGCAAGAGAGGCAACTGGGAATGATTTTTCAAGATCTGCAAGCTAATACCAGCTCTTAATTCAAAAGGAGAAGTCTCGATAAATTTCAAAAAATATATATATAGGAAAGTTTTATTCAATCAAACGAATGCAAATTATACTTATGTTATATTGTGATATATAATAATGTTAAATTTAAAAACCTTATTACTCACCAAACAACAATGCAAATTAATGACCCATTAGTTTGGATGATTTGTAAGATTATGATGGTTGTTAGTTTAGTATTCTCTTAGTTTTATTTTTGATATATTTTTTACTTGTGTTTTTAAACTGACATCTTAATAATAATAATTTTTTTTAAAATAAATATAATTTTAATATAATTATTTATCATAAAATGAATGATTTTTTAAGTATATAATAATATATTTGTATATTGAGTTAATATTTTTACATAATTAATTAATTAAATAATATTTAAATAATATTTTTAATTAATTATCTAAATATATCATATTATTTACTAATGAAAAATTTTCAATTAAATAATAAATTATATTAAATTAATATTTTTTTAAATAAAATATTATTAAAATTACTATAAAAATATAGATAAAAAAATATCAAAAATAAAATTATAATATTACTTACTAACGAATGGAGTACAGTATATTTTGCAGACATCACACCGATGCCATTATCAATATTTTGCAAGGCTGAAAAAAGAACATGAAGTATGAAATCAAACTTAACACACCAGATTAGTTCTCTTGGCACTTGTAAAGTTGTAATTATGTATTGGATATAACCAATAATTCTACTACATTTGTTTGTGCTTTACAGACAGTCCTAAAGTGTGTAAAATAGAGTTAACACCTGAGAAGCCAATAATATTTAAAAAATAAATAAAAAAAATTCTTAAAATTTATAAATAATATTTTTATGTTTAATTTATATATTTTGAATAATAAAAAAATATTATCCATCAATTTAAATTAAATATTATTTAAATTAAATTATAATCATTTAAATCTATTTAATATTTAACAACATCTAATAAAATTTTGTTTAATATTATTGAGATATTATATTTATTATTATACATTTTAATGTTATTATTTTTTGAATTTTTTATAATCAAAAGTGATAAAATGATCACAAATTATATAAGTTGTTTAGCTTCTACTAACCGTACTTTTAATACAATGAAAAATACATTATAGAAAAATTCAATATCAAATTTTTTCGTTATTATATTAACGTTTAAAGTAAGTCGAACATGGAAAACTTAATTTAATAATTCATAATTATAATTTATATGATAATTTTTATTAGATATGAATATATGAGTTTTACTTAATTTATAAATAATATTATTACATATTATTTATAATTTATCACAAATTTTCTTACAATTTTTTTTTCAATTAAAAAAAACTCATCCATTATGAAATAATAAAATTTACTGTACTATCATTTACATCTTCAAAAATTAAGTCTTAAATTAAAAGTGTGATTTGAGGTAATTGCTTTTAATAAAATTAATAATATTTAGAAATTTTTTAAAATATATATTATTTTTAATTTTTTTTAATAAAAATAACATTTAATAATATTTTTATATCATTAATTCTATTGTTATTGATAATATTTTTGTAACATTTTGTAAAGTCTAATAATATCTAAATAATAAAAAATTTTGATGATATTTTTATAATAATGTAAAGTTGAATATTACGAAAATAAAAAATCAAAATTTAATGATTTTTGAAATTTAATGATAAATTTTTTTTTGTTTAAAAATCCATTGAAAAATTTGGCTTTTCAAAATTTATTAAAATCTATTAATAGGTTTATGTACTCGTAAATTAGCATTTTGCTTTGTGTGTGGAAATATTTTGATTAAAAACAATGACGTTTGTCATTTTTTTGAACAGTATGTTTCTTTTTACACGTAATTAACTATGAATTTTCACATATGGGAAAACTCAACAACCATTGCATACCCATGGTACGGCCAGAATATATATATATATATATATATATATATATTATTTTATGTTATTTAAATATTTTAATTATATAATTTTATAAAATATAAATAAATTTATTAATTTTTTAAATTATGATATTTTAATCACATAATTATGTCATTTTATTATTATAAAAATAGATATTTTTATTCACATAATTTATGTAACTAAATTAAAATGTTTCAATTTTAAAAATTGAGTTAATTTTATATCTTGTATTAAAATTATGTGATAAAATTATAATAACGATAAAAAAACAACTTAAAGAATTAACAACCATTTAAATTGCTATATATATTTATTAGATTCCTTGCTATGAATGTTAAATTGCTATATATATTTATTAGATTCCTTGCTATGAATGCAATCATTTTGGAGTCGTGCTAATTTTTTAAATATATATATATATATTTTGCTATGAAGCCATAGTGTTGTCATTCTTTGACATTTATGTGTTTCAATGTTGTCATATTCCTTTCCTTGCTATAAGCATTGATTTGTTTAAGCTTTGATTACTATTGGCATTAACCTACTAGTCATAGCCATGCTTTGATCCCATTTCAACCAAAATCTAAAATAAAGTACTTTAAAAAAAAGAAAAAATTAATTTTTTTGTATAAACACATATTAACTATAGATACAAAATATTGGCAGAGAGCATATATAATTTAGTATAGTAAGGTAAATTTTTATTATTGTGCCAAATAGGTTTTTTTTTTCTTTAAAATAAGTAAGAGAGGTAGTAACATATCAAAGAACTTAATTAAACCAATGTAACATTTATTAAAAATATTTTGCACAATATTAATTACTAGTACAAAGAAACTTTAATTAAAATTGACATATATGAATAAAAATAGGAAATAATTCATTTTTTTTATCTAATTTTCATTTTTAAATTCATATATGTAACACGATGATATATATATAACTTTGTTTTATATACAGTGGTGAGTAAAATAAAAAGGTAATACAAAATTTGACTAGATAAACATTAAATAAAAATAACATGCATTTTAAATTAAATAAGATTAAATATAAAACACTTATATATTCTAATTCAATCAATATAATTCACTTTAACCACAAACTTTTTAAATATTTTAAAGTATTGGGTAAGAGATTAATATATATATATAAAAGATACTGCATATCATGTTCAAGAACCCCATTTACAAAGAAAGTACAAGGAAATGTGTGGCTTATGGACAAATGAGAAGGCATATGAATACTCCCTTTCGGCTTTTGCCTATATATATGTTTATGGATCCAAGAGGTAAGATTTCAAACAAATTAACATACCAAAAATCAATATTTTGGAAGCATTCTTTTGATGTGTAAGTTCACTTCTTTTCTTTTATTTGCGTTTTTAATTTCTATATATTTTTGTTTAATTAGCTTTTGATTTTTTTTATTTAATTTATTGGTTTTTATATATAGGGCTATAAGAACTATAAAAAGTTATTATTAGGAGAATTAAACCTGTTTTGTATATTTAATACAATATAAGTAAATCTTGTTTAATTTTAAATTTTATAAATGATTAGGCAATTGAAATGATGGCTCATTGTAACCCCAAACTTACAGATAGTACCATAGAAAGCTCTGTACTTGAATTAGAGTTTGATCCTTCAAGATTATCTGGTACAATTCTTAATCCTCTATAATTACTTTTTTTATGGCCTGTAATTACTTTTATAATTAATTTCCTATGATTTTCTTATAATTAATCACCTAATACAGTCATGAAATATGAAGAAATTAATTTACCATATATTTTGAATTAGACTTAACTCTAACCTTCAACTTTTTTCCATTTTTTAATATCATGTATATTATTTTTATAAATTTAACATATTTAATTTAAATTTAAATATATATAATTGATTAAATATTGTGTTAAAATTAAAAAACTAAATACAAAACAAAAATTTACTATGTTTTAAATGTTATTATTCAATTTAATATAATTTCTAAATTTACATTAAATGGACACAATATTACTAAAAAAATCCTAACCTAAATGCATAATCTTACATATCTCTTTTTAAATGGGATTTGAAAAATACATAATACATGTGCATAACTAATAATCATCTTCCTTGATGTATATTACTGAAATTAACAGACTTGCTAGAAGCGTACAATAATTTTCAAATCCCACCTAATTGCCAATCTTTAGAGAGTAAGTGTTCCAATTATGACGATGAAGCTGCTGATTTATATCATGAACAAGCTTTTGGATTTGATGCACCTTTTGATAGTGCTCATAATTTCCAAAAACTACATAAACCAATGTCATGTCAAAATATCCAAACAAGAGATCATTTTTCTTCCGTTGAAGTTGTGGAGGTAAGTGTTCTGTTCATCCCCTGTTTTATTTTCTTGATCCGACCTAAACAGGTTTAACGAGTTTTGTCCTTTGAAATTGAGTCGCCCCCTAAAATTGATCAATTATCAAATATGGACAGACTTGTGTGTGATTCACGTTGAAAAAAAAAAAGATTGAAATGCCTCCAAGTTAGTTAGTAGTAGAGTCATGTTTTACTTGAAACACGAACCAATAACGATATCATAACAGTTAAATTTCGAACTCATAACTCATATGTTTCATCCAACAAACTACATTGTGTGTGATTAATATTATGATAATCAATCATAATATCTATGACGTTAACTAAATTTATAGTAATCAAAGTAATGACTTTGTTTCATGTCATTTAAACACATGGCAGCAAAAACAATGTTCAGAACCAAGTGCAACTGGGTTTGTTTCAACAAGAACTAGTACAAGTAGTGGTAAGATGATGAAGACAACTCAAACATGTAAACAACGAATGAAATGGACTCAACATCTTCATCAACAGTTTGTGGATTGTGTTAATATTCTTGGTGGTGCAGAGAGTATGCATTACTTATCTATTCTACTATGAATTAGTAATTTTGTTATTTAACTGTTTCGTAATAAAATTTACTCTGTTTCATATCATAGTTTCGAATCATATTGATATTATTTAATTTTATGTATAAAAAGTTTAGATTTTGCTCCATCAATCATTAATTCACGTTTACTTATGATTATTCAATTTTCGCATTCATTGAATATTATTTTAATTATTTATTAATTAGAGGCAACGCCAAGAGCGATATTGAAGATGATGGACTCAGAAATCTTGACCATTTTTCATGTGAAAAGCCATTTGCAGGTATAATATTGCATTAATTAATATATAAAATTTACTTTACAAGTTTTGTGTATTGATTGTGGCTGTTACAACGCCAAGACACTGACTCCTAATACACGGATTCCAATGATGTAAATTTATTTGTACCGGAGTCATTAATATAGATATATTCACAATCAATTAAATTATTTATATTTTTAAAAAAATTATTATATTAATTTTACATTTTATTAATATAATATACCATATTATCACATATTATAAAATTAATAAATAATTTCTTGTGATCGATATTATTTTTTATGTAAAAATGAATATTAACACAATTATTTTTATTATTATTATTATTAAAATAAAAATATTTATTTTTTATAATTAATTATAATTTAATATTATTATTATTAATTAAAATTATGAAATTAATAAAAATAGTTATAAGGATAAAAAATCTATTACATTCATATCTTATTATATTGTCCACTTTGTGAGTTGCAGAAGTATCGAACTTCAAAGCAAGTAGAACAACCAAAACACGGTATGCAAACATAATTATTTTGTTGCTAACCATTCAACTAACTAATATATACTTGCCCATTTTTATTCAATGATTTTAACAAAAAAATTAAGCAAGATTGTTTTGGTATTTCTTCTATTGACTAATATATAAATGGGGATAAGGGTGATAGAAATGATATTTCTTTAATTTAATTGTGTGGTATAATATTTTTATGCATAGAGTTTTATTTTGGATCAATATAAAAAAAATATTTATTTTTATTATAAGATTGATAAAAATTGATTATAATTTCTCTAGAATAGTCTACAATTATCTTAAATAAAATATATTTGGATATGTCTAAAAGTATTTGAAGATAAAGTAAAATATGTGGTTATGATTGAAATGATAATTTTAGATAGTCTTAATCCTCCAAAAAAATTTGTGGATAATTCTAGAATTAATAATGAGAGCAAATAAGTAGAATTGTGTAAACTTAATTGCTAAATTATAAATATTTATGTAATTGAAGTTGCTAAACAAATTCAATACAAACTCTTCTAAAATCATCTTATCTCACTTTTACATACATCAAAGTCTATTTCATTTGTCATCCTATGAACAATTACCTAGCTAATATTAAATCACAAAAGCCAAATATCCAACTATTTAATATTATTCTATTCAAGCTTATCAATACTCATTGTTAGAAAATATTATTTAACTTAAATAACTTTTCATTTCTATATTTTAAAAACTACCAGTAACATAATGGAAAGTTACTCTTCTTATGTAACATAATGACTAAAAACATTATCCTTTCATGTGTTCCCATGTCAATCTTAATTTCGTAGAAAAAACTATGATTGTTGGCAATCAAAATAAGAACGTTTTTTTTTGTTTTCAAGATTTATAGACTATTATCATTAAAGGATATACTGTCCCATATTACACTACTACTCTAAATACGGTCCAAAATAAAAAGTATAAGTAGAATGAGCAAAAAAGATTCTCAAGCCTTATTCGCTCTACAACAATATGATCGACGAAATATTTTTAAGAATTATAAGAACTATTACATCTAAGGACACTTGGGGTATATTATAGGAAGAGTATCAAGGAAATGAAAAGATACGTGCTTTCAAACTACAATCTTTAAGAAGAGATTTTGAAAATATTAAAATAAAAAAAATGAGATTGTAAAATATTATTATTCAAGAATAAAATAAATAGTAAATCAATTGAGAACCTATAATGAAAATATATCCAAAAAAAGCTTGTAGAAAAAATCCTTATAAGTTGTACTAAAAAATACAATAGTTACAATTGTTGAGGAAATAAAAGATCTAGCAACTTTGACTATCATCGAATTAATAAGCTCTCTAGCAGCATATGAAAAATGTCAGAGTAAAGGTGATAAAGACTTAATAGAGAGTGCCTTTTAATATAAAGTTAATATGCGATTTCAAAAATTAAAAGAATGTGGGAGAAAATTTTAAAAAAAATTCAAAAACAAAAAAAGGCCAAGAAAAACAAGGATTAAACAAAGGAAATTACCCTCCTTGTCGCATGTGCAAAAGAAAAAACCACTTGAAAAAAGACTATTGGTTCAAAGAAAAACTAGAGTGTTAATATTGCAAGAAAAATGAACATGAAAAAAAGCTTATAGACTCAAAACAAGTCAACAAGCTAACTTCACAAAAGAAAAAGATAGTGAAAATCATCTTTTCTATGCTAACCAACTTTCTGATGAAGAAAAGAAAAAACACATGGTATTTAGCCAGTGGTTGCAGTAACCACATGATTAAAGATGAAAACATCTTTTGAAACCTTGATAAAATCATAACGAAAGTCAAGATTAGGAATGAAGAATATATCGAGGCCACAAGAAGAGTCACAATTGCTAT
The DNA here is from genome assembly GCA_030763125.1 of Hippophae gyantsensis. Lineage (NCBI taxonomy): Eukaryota > Viridiplantae > Streptophyta > Magnoliopsida > Rosales > Elaeagnaceae > Hippophae > Hippophae gyantsensis. The sequence continues at coordinate 23,589,778 of CM061031.1, forward strand.
CCAAACAAGGAAATGAAAAAAGTACATAAAAATGTACTATTAGTCCCTTCCATAAACCACAACTCATTGAGCATGGGTCAAATGATCGAAAGAGGATATTCTCTTCACTTTGATGAAGACTCATGCACAATCTATGACAAGAAAGATAAAATTTCATTGATACCAAGAGTAAAAATGAGAGAAAAATGATGTTATCCCATTCAATGGAGCAACACAAGCGAGGCAACCATGAAGGCATATGTGGATGATTCATGGTTATGACATAAAATATTTGGGTACTTCAACTTGCATGCTTTGAATACATTACACCAAAAAAGAACAATGCATGACCTATCGATGATAGAAGGAAAAGAAAGCATCTGTGAATGTTGTCTACAAGGTAAGCAATACCGGTAATATTTTCCCACATACAAGGCATGGAAAGCAAAGAAATCGTTGAAGCTTGTCCATACAGACATTTGTGGCCCAATGCGTATTCCATCTCATAACCAAAATAAGTACTTCATTTTCTTTATAAATGATTATACTAGAATGGCGTGGGTGTATCTTCTACGAAAAAGATCAAAAGTCTTCGATACATTTAAGAAGCTTAAGAAATTTGTGAAGAAACAAAATGGTCACCACTTGAAGACTATTAAAAGTGATCATAAGATAGAATACACCTCTAACATATTCAAAAAATTTGTAAAGATGAAGAAGTTGACATTAACTCACTATTGGATATGCGTCACAACAAAATGAAGTATCTTAACTGAAAAATAGAATAATGATAGAGATGGCTCGAACAATGCTAATGGACAAAGACCTTCCTAAGACCTTTTGGATAGAAGTTGTATATATAGTAATGTATCTTCTCAACAGGTGTCCAACCAAAGCAATGCCAAAAAAGGCTTCTAGTGAAGCCTGGAGCCGACGAAAGCCTTCAATAAAACATTTCAAAATCTTTGGATGCATATGCTATGCTCATGTTACAAAGGAAAATAGGCGTAAGCTAGATGAAAAGACTAAGAAAGGAACATTCTTAGGCTATAACATTGCATCCAAGGGATATTGTATCTATAGCATGGAATTGAAGAAGGTGATTATCAGTTGCAATGTTGAGTTTGATGAAAATGATTAGTATAATTGGGAAAAAAAGAAGATGAAAGAAACATAAACTTTGATCTTTTTCACATGGCAACCATCAGATGTTTAAGTAGGAGATGAAGTCCTAATCATACAAGAATTTTTTAATCAAGAAGAATTATCTCCAAAGTCTTTGCCAAGAAGGATAAGACCTTTATTAGAGATTTATGAGAAGTGCAACATGACTGTCATGGAGCAAGGAAATTTTGAAGAAGCTTCCAAGCAAAAAGCATGGGTAAAAGCTAGGGAAGAAGAAATAAAGATGGTTGTGAAAAATGAAACATGAGAATTGGTCGATCTACTAAAAGGAAAAGAGGTCATTGAAGTTAAGTGAGTATTAGAGGCCAAGCTTAACTCTAAGAGATCAATTCAAAAACACAAGGTCTAAGTAGTATCTAAAGGATACTTGCAAAAAAATGGAATTGACTATAACAAGACATTTGGTCCAATTGCACGCTTGGATACTATTAGAGCACTATTAGCACTCGTCGCTCAAAAGAAGTAGAGGATATATTAATTATATGTAAAGTTTATATTTCTCAATGGCTTACTTCAAGAAGAGATATATATGGAACAATCTTAAGGGTTCATGGTGCAATAATAAGAAGGAAAAATCCTAAAGCTAAGGAAAGTACTATACGGATTGAAGTAAGCTTCTAAAGCTTAGTATAGAAAAATTAACAATTATTTTATACAACAAGGCATTGGGGGGAGGAAAAGTGAACCAACATTGTACATTAAGAACCAAGGTACAAATACATTCATTGTTTCTTTTTATATGGATGATCTTATTTACACAGATGAGGATGAAACGATGATCAAAGAGTTCAAGGAAGAATGATGACATTCAAGATGGTTGATTTGGGATTGATGCACTACTCCTTTGGAATTGAAGTTAGACAAAGTGATGATGAGATTTTCACCTTATAGAAAAAATATGCCTAAAGTCTCATCAAGAAGTTTAAAATGAATGGATGCGAGATTGTTACAACCTTGCTCGACAATAGCATAGCCTTGAAAAAAGAAGATGGCTCACCAAAAGAAGATAACTCGCATTTTTGAAGTCTCATTGGAAGTCTTCTATATCTGACGACAACAAGGTTAGACATAATGTATGCCACATGCCTACTATCAATATTCATGCAATGTCTTACTCAAATTCACCATAGAGCAACAAGGTAGATACTTAAGTATCTATAAGGAAAAAAACTATGAAATATGATTCAAGCCATTACCAAGTTCAAGGCTAGTCGGATACATTGATATTGATTAGGCAAGATCTGTCGATGACATGAAAAGCACATCTGGTTATGCATTCACATTGGGCTTGGAGATATTCTCTTAGGTATAAAAGAAACAAGCAACAATAATACAATCATCAACTAAAGCAGAGTACATTGCAACGGCCCTTATTGCAAGTCAAGTAAAATGGTTGAAATAAATTTTCGAAGACATGGAAGAGTCATAAGAAAAATATAGAGAAATATATTATGATAGCAAATTGACTCTAGCAATGACAAAGAATCTAGTGTTCCACAGTAGAACAAAACACTTAAGCATAAAGTATCACTTCATCAGAGAAGTGAAAGTCAATAAAGAAATTGAACTCAAGTATTGCAAAATAAAATATCAAAAAGCTGACATTTTCACGAAGGCACTACCTCGAGCAAAGTTTGAGTTACTACGGGAAATGATTAGAGTAATCGAAATTAACATAAATGATGAGTGATTGAAATTAATGATAATTTTTCTAAAATAATCTACAAATGTCTTAGAATAAAATATATTTAAAAATGTCTTAAAATACTTAGAGGTAAAATAAAATGTGTGATTAGGATTGAAAGGCTAATTCTAAATAGTATTGGTATTCAAGTAAATCTTATGAGAAATTATAGAATAAATAATTAGAGCAAATATATAGAATTGCATAAAACTTTCTTGCTCTATTATAAATATCTATGTAAGTAAAATTGTGAAACCAATTCAATACAATTTCTTTTAAAATTATATTTTCTTACATTTACATACATTAAAGCCTTTTTTCATTGACTCTCTTTTGAGCAAATAAGTAACCAATGTCAAATCATAAAAACCAAATACCAATTATTCAATATTATCCAAACTTATGGATAGTCATCGTTAGAAAATAATATCCAACTTAAATAATTTTTCATTTTCATATTCTATAAACCATCAAAACTAAATAAATATGTGTTTTTTTAGTGTTATAAAAAAATAAACATTTTTTTACCAAGAGGATTAAAAGTGAAATTAATTAAATAACTTGATCATTTATTTACAAAGTGTTCTTCTTTTCAATACATATTTCTTATTTTGGAAATTAAATAATTCAACTTATCTTTTTCTTTGTGATAAAATAAATCAAACTAATAAAATTGATTATTTGGTGTGTTAAATTTGTTCCCCACATCATATAAGGAAAGTTAATTTACGAGATATATGAATTTGCATCTATTGCAGAAAAATTCCAAACAAGAACCACTACTGCAAATGAATATGGACCTGATCAGCTTGATATGAAAATGTAAGTCTTACCACTTTAAACATAATTAGATACATTAGAGGTGGATGCTTTTGGTTTGATCGATCATTGATTTATTTTATAATCGATCTTATTTTAATGTTTTGAGAAAACAAACACAACCTTCAAGCCGTACTAAAATATCAATTTGAAGTCTCACGATTACACGGTTTTAGATTTATTATTTTTATCATATTTTTTTTTTACAAAAGTCTAACCTAGAATTAAGGAAAATTCTTAACATATTACAACTTTTTTATATATTGTTATTTAGAAATGCTTAATTTTGTTAAAAATTAAAGTTGCAATCAATATAAAATGAAATTTGACAATAATGATTGTTAAAGTGGTTGAAATTTAGAAACAAACAAAAAAATAAACCTGAATTACAAATTTTTCTATCTAAAACAAGTTTATCTTCCTCTCCTAAAAAGAAAAAAAAAGACATGTTTATTTTGGATACACTTGATCATGATTAAAAACTAATTTTTTTCATAAATGTTAAATATATTAATTAATATATATAAATATATTATAAAATAAATATATCGATTCAATTTTTATCAATTTTATAAATTAAAAACCTTTAATTGATTAAATTAAATTAAAATTTTAAATTAAAAGATCAATTAACTTATAAAAAACATAAATTATCTTGGTTTATGTTGGTTAGAGGATTTTTTAAAAAATATACACATCCTTAAATACATGAACAATCATTTGCAAAAAAAAAAAAATACAAACATATATAGTAAGTTAGTAGCTAATTTTATGAATACCTAGAAGTAGAAAATTTGTTATATTATAAAATATGAATATAAAGATATAATAAATCAATATTTTTATTCCATGAAAAACTAAATCATATAACTTAAAAGTTAAACCTAAAAATATAAAATTAAATAAAAATAATTTAAAAGAACAACAAATTTGTACATATTGTGGTTATCTTTAACGTAAGCTACGTAGCATATTACTACATTTACATATGTATATATATTAGTTATTTACATATGTTATCACATGTTATATATTAACCACTAAAATAATATATGATATTATTAATAACTTAAATAATTGAATGCAAATTTTATGTCTATTAACTTATTTTCTTAAGCATAAATAAATTTAAAAGGGGCTATAAATGTTATATTTCAAAAATTAAGAATATTTTTTTTTTCAAAAAATTCATAATTTTATTTAAAATTATATATTTACTTTTTATTTTAAATTTATCCTTCAATATTGTCTTATAATTAATCCCATAACAGTGGAATGCAAATAATAATGGAGTCTCTTCAACTTGTCAATAGCCATCTTCAGAAACAGTTGGAGGTATATTATTTTTATTTTAGTGACTTCTCCCAGAAAAAAATAAAAATAAAAATAAAATTGGTGACTATATTTATTTTTTTGAAACAACGTGGAGAAAACTTGTTATTAGACAGTTCTTAGAAATTATAAAGGAAAAAAAGAGAGTCTATAATATATATTTTTGCACAAGTCATATTAATATTAATGATCTAGTGTAATTTATCAATGGTGGAATTTTGTTATTTTTGATCAGATACAATGCAGTCTACAACTGCGAGTTGAAGAACAAGGGAGGCAACTGAAAATGATTTTTGAAGATCTGCAAGTGAAAAAGAAATAGAGATCTTAGTTCAAAAACGTTATCACTCATTCATGCAAATATTAATGACCAATTAGTTTCGATGATTTGGACGATTATGGAGTACGTGGAACTTTTACACTTATGTAATTTATGAACTTTTTTCGTTATTTTACATAAATATATTTATTTTTCATAGAATACATATTGCTGACATCACAGACATTCTTACAGTTTTTTTAATTCATAGTTGCAATTAATCATGTATTAGATATAGATTCAAAATTTTATTAATTTTAAGTTTAATAGTATAATATAATGTTTTTAATTATCTATATGTAATGTTGGTATGTTTTTCTATAATGTATAAATATATATTTTTATATTTTTTAAAATATGATATATATATATATATATATTTTTTTTTTTTTGAAAAATTAAAACTAAAATTATATTAATATTTAAATATTATAAAAATCGGATTATGCTTTCGAGACAATGGTAAAATCGTTTATAATAGAAAACACTTACTAAGAAAAAGATAATATATTTTTTATATTTAATTTATTTTACTGTAAGTCGAAGCCTATAAGGTAGAATACCTAATTCCATAAATTAGGCAGGTACAAAATTAAAAAAAAGGGTCAATGAAAATACCTTCCTATAATTTTTTTTAAATAACAGAAAAAAATCCTATAAGTTCAAAAAAAATCAACTAAATATCCTAATTGTTTCTTTTTTAACTTTTTAAGAATATATTGTAATACAATTAATAAAAATAGTTAAATTTAAGATAATATCGTAATAAAATAATAATAGAAGGGATACAATTATCTATTTTTTAAATTTAAAGAGTATTTTTTATAGTTTTAAAAATCTCAAGAGATATTATAGTAAATTTAGAAAAAAAAATGTAATATTTTAAGAGAGGGGATTTTTTTTTTAAAAAAACTTATTCTTTAATTTTTTATTTTTGTTGAGAAATTAGTCTTCTAATTCTATGACACAAACAATCACTCTCCAGAAATGTATCAAAACATGTACTCTACAGTGGTTTAAATATTTTAAAAAATTAATGGATAAGTACTACATTACTTATATGATCTTGATAAAATAAGTTTTACTATCTAAATCTGATATTACAGGTGGATCAGGATTAATGTCCCAAATAATTTATAGAAAATTGTACGTTCACTTATTTTATCCATTAAGATTTATAATGAAAGGAATAAAAAAAATCAATTTTATTTAAATTTTAATGTTACAATAATAAATTGTCGTAATTTCTCTTCCTTTATATTTATTTTGTTTTTATTACTTTTTTTACCATCTTTTATTTATATTTATATTTCAACCCTTAAATTTTATCACTTTTTTATTTTTTCTCTCAAAATATTAAATAATTATTACTCTTTTTTATAACGAAAAGTGAAATCTAATTTTAAACTTTTCACAGTATTCAAATATTGTTGAACATTAGTGTGATTAAAATTAACCTAAATTTATCAAATTGAGAACCGTTGGACCAATATGTATGGAAATATAATTTGGATATAAAGTGATACATGATTTTTTTCAAGTAAAATATGTCATTAAAATAAATAATTTATTTATTTTATTTTAAATTATTGATTATATATCTATATATCAAGATTTTTCATTCATGACAAACATGAGACATTATATAATACTATCCTCCAATAAAAAATAAATCACAAATAAACATTCAAAACTAATAATTAAACTTACACGTTCACATGGTCACTCCGATTATAGAACCAACTAGATCACTAGATTAGGACTAAATTTTTAATATATCTTTTTACTAATGAAAAAAGGGTAAGGACTCTCAAGTCCTAGAGGTTTCAATTAAAAAGCTAATTTTTTTTATAATTATAAGTGATATAAGATTATATTAACCATCGATCATTTTTTATATTAAAAATAATATGTGTCATATGTGATCACATTTTAAAAGATAATTTATAATTAAAAAAATCATTATATTTTTTAAATCCTAAATTTGAAAATTAATAACCTTATCCCCACTTATAAAAAAAATACCTCCTCTCTCCATGTAGTTCTCCAAACTCAGCCATGATCTTCCCAAATTTATAAAAAACTATTCAAAATAAATCTCTAAATTTGTAGGTTAATTTAAAATGGGTTATAATTTGGGTTATAAATGGTATTAGATGGTTTAAGATTATTCAATTAATGTTGAGGGTTGGAAAGATAAAAAAATTAGTTTATTTATTGAGATTGGGTATTAATGTTTTGGTTTGGGTTTCCTAACTAGGATTGGTTATTTTTTTATTTGTAATTTTAAGAAAAAATATCAACAATCAATTTAAAATTAATGTATATTTTCATAAAATAGTAGAATTTTTATATATCATTTAATAAAAAGCTTATTTTTTATTAAAAATTATAGTATTCCTTCACACATAATAATAATAATAATAATAAAACGAGGCCTTGGTAAGTTGTAGAAAATAGAATTTCCCAATTTAGAAAGGAGCACTTTAAAATTACTCATTTATCTAAATCTTAGAGAGAATACAAACAAACGAGATTATCATCATATTACAAAAAAAAAAAAAAAAGACGAAATTATCATCAAAGCTTTTAGCCCCAACGTACGCCGCAGCCGCTGCCACAGTAATGGAGGAGATGAAGAAGAGGAAGGTAGAGGAGGAGTCTCACGACGTTGAACTCAATTCAGAGGAACACTTGAGGTCTCTACTTGACCCTCTTGCTAAGCCCCAGCTTATCAATCTTCTTGCTAAACTGTACGTCTCTACCTCTATTTTGTATCCTTCTTCTTGTTCTTAATATTTTTCATTTTTTATAATTTTTATGGGTTTGGGTTTCTTGGTTTTTTTTCTAGGTTCTAAGTCGTAATCTTTAGTTTGGTCAAATGAAAATCGAGTCTTTACTCATTTTGAAGCTTCTTATGTGATGGAAACTTATATGAATCAGGGGTTAGTTTTTTGTTAATTTGTTATTCAGATAATGAGTTTATTGATCAGGAAATGTAATAGGATGAATAGAAAATGAAAAGGATAAAGAATACAGGGAAAGACCCATAAGCTTGAAATTTGTTCTCTTCATTCGTGAGAAGAAAAGCGGATGATGTATCAAAGAGCTAGTAGTTCACAAATTCCCATGACTTTTTTGGGCTCAACTGTTATATGCAGCTAGTCAGTATTGCATATGATGCTAGCTGGTATTGCCCTTTTACCAAGAACAATTAAAAAGTCTCTCCATAGACAAACTCCAATTTCTTTTCCTACCTTGCCTGAAAAGAAGTATCTTCCAGTGCCGCTTTTTCGGTTAGATATATCTTTTTTTGCCACTTTGAAATTTAAATAGTAGTGTCGGGGATTAAGGTGGAAGATCCTTTATTTGAATCTTCTGCACAAGTTTAGAGTTATATCCTTATAAGCACATGCCATTCTGGGGAGAAAGTCTTGTGTATGACGGTTGTATGCCACTTTGTAGGCTATATGGATAGAATCAACATACACGATTGGGTAGGGTCAGGGCATACAATTTAAGAATTTTCCATTCTGGGGTACATAGCTGGATATAACCAACTGCGTTTCTTAAGCTTTATATCACAGGAATGACATATTAGTAGTTGTTCTGCATATGTGGGCTTCAGTTAGTGCATTCCTTCATTTTGCATGTGAGAATGCTGTGCTTGTATTAAGGTGCCTAGTCACCTTTACATGTGTGATTGACTGCTCCAAACTGTATGCTGTGTGATTGACCCTGTGCATGTGTGTTTGTTTGCATGTTGAGGCATAAAGAGGTTCCCAATATCCTTCAATTGCAGACGAAATTAAAAGTGTTGCGAGTTCAGATCCTGTCCATCGAAAGCTTTTTGTTCGTGGCTTGGCTTGGAATACCACTTCAGAAACATTGTGTGCTGTGAGTGCATTGCTGATTGTGTTTTGTGTGTCATACAACTCATGCCTATGCATTTCTATATTTTTATGTTATCAAATGAAACTCAGAGAACCAATCTGTTGGATAGAGTTATTTTTCAAAATTGCTCCTCCCCGTTACATCTCCAACAATCCTGAATATGTTGCCTTAATTTTTTATGGGCATGAATTTTCCAGGCATTTAGAGTCCATGGTGAAATTGAAGAAGGGGCTGTCATCTATGACAAAGCTACTGCAAAATCACGTGGTTATGGCTTTATTACCTACAAACATATGGAGTCAACTCATGAGGCACTAAGAGCACCTAGCAAATTGATTGATGTAAGCATATGCCATTACTTTTATGAATTTGGTTCTTATGATTTAAGAAAATGTGAAGCTCCTTTATGAATGAATATATTCCTTAGCTTGCTGTTGTTTCATATGCAGAGTATTCATTCTTAAACCCAATCTATTGAAAATATACTTGTTTTGAATTTTGATTATTAACTAGAAATTTGAATAGATTTCAACCCTTTAAAGTGCATGTAAAAATTTTCTTTCATTGTGACTCACGGACTTAGGTTCATGTATTAAAAAATCAGCATTTTGCTGTGTGTCGAAATATTTTTATTAAAAACAAAGACAATTTGCATTTTGTGAATTATACATTGTTGTGTCACCACTTTTTTCATGATTGAGTATATAATTTCTTGCTCTTTCTTATTTGTGTTGCATAATTTTCAACTTTAGGGTCGGCTGGCCGTTTGTAATCTAGCTTGTGAGGGTTTAAGCGGAGCAAGTGCTTCCCCTGATGTTGCCCAAAGGAAGCTCTACATTGGTGGGTTATCACCAGATGTTACTAGTGAGATGTTGCTCAGCTTCTTTGAAAGGCATGGCGAAATAGAAGAAGGTTCAGTTGCCTATGACAAGGATACTAATGAATCACGGTATAATGTTATCTACCATCTATATTTTGCTGAAACCAATTTTTCTTTTTTCTTATTCTGTTGCTATTGTCGATAATCATTGTGATTTTTTTATCGGTACAGTGGGTTTGGCTTTGTTACATACAAGATATCGGAGGCTGCAAAGAGAGCAATAGATGATCCAGAAAAGACCCTTGGGGTAAGAGAATTATGATCTTCTATTTTAATTTTAAATGCAGCTTTCATGGTGCATGGCATATTTAAAAAAGTCTGAGTTGTTATGGGCTTAACATTAGATTTCCTGCTTTACATGTCTAAGATCTCTACAAGTCCTATAATTCATTAAAATGTATACTTTAATTCTCTGTATTTTATGGTATTTAGCTAAAGTCTTGTAATTCTTCAAAAGGTATATTTTAATCCTCTATCTATTAAAGTATATATTTAGGATCCTTTGATTATTTAAAAGATCCAATTAAGTCCAAAAAATGTTTTTTTAAGGATAAATTTGGAATTTTGAAAAGTGAAAAGTGAAAATAAAAATTTGAAATTAATTAAAAAGTCAATTTTTGAAAAAAAAAAGCTCAAAATATAATAAACATATTCAATTTATATTTTTGGAATGAAAAATTATGAAGAAATGATATCAATTTTTCTTTGTATTTTTAATTTTCTTTTTTGGTAATTTTTTAAACTTCAGCATTTTAAAAAAGTAGCAATTTTTTCATTTTAAATTGAAGTTAGTTTTTATTTTATTATGCTTTTTTTGTGTTTAGAAATCGAATTTTTAATATCTGTTTAAAAAAAATCATTACTTTTTGTATTTTATTTTTCAGAATTCCAAATTTACACTTTAAAGAAAAAGACTATTTCATGCTACTTGAAACTTTTAAAAAATTAGAGAACTCTAAGTGTATATTTTAAAAAATATATGATTGATTTACACGTTTTGAAGAATTATAGGACCTTATATGTATACCTTTTAAAGAATTATAGGACCTTATGTGTATACCTTAAAAGATAAAAGAATAAATTGTACATTTTGATTAATTACATAACTTGTAAAGACCTTAACCTTTATGGTAACTTATGTTAAGCTTGCTATTTATTGGTCATTTTATTACCAATTATTTTGTAGTCCAATGATATATGCTTTGTGAGCACTGTGAGGGCGTGGGTTCCAATTTTGCTCGTGAGTGTAAATGTTATTGAAAAAAAAAACATTCTTGTATGATTGCAGGGGAGGAATATCATTGTTAAGTTTGCTGATTCTCACAAGGGAAGAACAGCGCAGGCGCAGGCACCCACAACCATGGTTCCAGTGGCTGCCGTGCCTTTTGCAACTGGATATCCACAACCTGGAAAAGCACATGGAAATAGTCCTCCAGTTGGCTATTGTTATCCTCAAAATGTAGCATCATATTCATACTCTGATCCTTCATACCCAAATCCTCCCACCACATCTACTCCATACCCAACACAATCTCAATATCCTTATCCACCAGTTAATCTAAAGAAAGATTCTCTTGGGTACCCACCACCTATGGGAACGGGAGGAGGTTACTCATATTATGCTCCCAAGCAATGAATTATGTTATGTCTTCTACAATATGGTAAGTATGGAAGCCCACTCAGATTCCAGACTCTTTTTGTTTTATTTTAAATTCTTTTTCTGCATCAACTCTGCCTATCATATTTGAGTAAATTCTATACGACTCAAGTTGTTGCGCGTTCACAACCCATATGGTAGATAATTATCAGATGTTTTATACATTCAAAAACTTCTCCAGATAAAAAGACTTTTGATTGATTTTCATTTCTTCTGACTCACCTAGCTATGGCTTGTGCAGGTTAATCAAACTGATTGTTGCATCTGGGAAATCATTTTGTCAGAATAGGCATTTCAAAACTGTGTTTAAGAGTTTGAGTTATTGTTCTTGTAAAATTAGCATGAGCTGTAACTTGTTGCCTTGTTCGTTCTAGAGGAAGATTGTATTTTGGAAATGGGATTGTTAATTTTTTTTTTCCTTTTCCTGGACCAAAGGTGCTCATATATTTAATAGTAAATTTGTTTGAGCCGTTCTGTAATTAAATACTGCTTCACAAAAAAAAAAAGCCTCAATTTATAGTGTTGAGGACAACAAATGGCCAAGCTTTATTACCTTATCCCAAATAGCATAGCTTATGCAATTTGAAGAAGAGTTTCTAACCATCGGTCTTATCCCAAATGTATTATTGTCCAGCAACGCTTTTTAACGAAACAAGAAAGAACAAGATAGCTCACAATACAACTCCGAGTCATACAGAAATAAAAACATAACAAAGATACAATCAAGTTGATTGAATTAACTCAACCCAACTAGACACACAAAGATCAATTAAACAAGAAAAAGAAGAAGAAAAAAAACAGTTTCATAGCCAATAGAATACTAAAATTCTATTACTACATAGATAAAGCAAGCATAACACCACACTGACTCGAGCAAAGTTTTTTGGAGTTCCATGGAGTTTTATTCAGGACCGATTCAAAGTAGGATAGAGAAGTTGAACAATCAGGGGCTTTCAGATCAAATCCTCACTTTTTCGTCCAAACAAGATAAAACACTTCATTAGAGCTTTAAGACTCATATCCTCACTTTATTTTTATTTTTTTTAATTCAAAATTTAAAACTAATTTAAAATTGAGCATTGACGTTATAAAAAAATATAAGAATATTAAAGTATAAAAAAATAAAAATAAATGAATCAAATTATTAAAAAATAATAAGAATCAAAATGTAAAATGTCGAAAAGTTTAGTAACTATTTGTAGTTCGAGTTCTACCTAAATAAATATAATTACAATGATAATTGGGAAAGAGGAATAATTTCTAAAGATGAATGTTAATAACAAAAGAATTTAATTATATTGTGTAAGTGTTAAAATTGTTTTTAAGAATGAAAAAATAATTAATTTAAATTTTTTTTATATATATCATAATATATATATATATATATATATTGTGTGTATTTATGATTATGTATTTTGTAGTATCTTTGTAATTCATTAATTATGCTGTCTTTTACTGAAAATGTAATGTCGACGTTTAATAGATATTAAAATATAATATAATTTATTATTAATATAATAAATATTTTATTATTAATATAATAAATATTTTATTAATTATAATTTTATCTTATAAAAATATAATTAATATTAAAACTAAAATCAATATTTCATATATTTTTATTGAGAAAATAACTTTTTATCCTTTGTTATTGTGGACTTTCTTCTCAAAACCCTGTTGCCTGTCGAGCCTTCTCGCAAAACACCCTCCAGTTGCGGCTGAGCCCTGTTCAGTAATCGTCTATTGCTACCTAACTGGTGAAGCCTCTTGGGTTTAGACTTGAAAGCTCATTCAGTTTACTCAACAGAGTCCAAGGTACTTTATTCCTTTATTTTTACCCGAAAACTGAACTATCATTTCAATTCAGCTTCTACTTATTCTTTTAGTAATCTACAAATTTCTCCATATCTCATTAAACTGGTCATGTCCTGTTTACAAAAACTCGAAAGAACATCTATTCTCAAATGGGTTCTTTCTACTTTTGCTGAAAATAATCTTAAATCGCCAAAATCCCAACTTTTCCCTGTTCGGTATTTCCAAATTGCTCAAAACCCTAGGCTTTATGGAACAAAAAAAGCAGTTCAAAATGTAAGTTCTGGAAATTGGGATGAATCAGTTAGTGACAATGTTGGTAGAATATCCCGTGCCACTAGAAAAGAAGCCCAAGCTGCATTATTGGAATATTTTTATAGTACAAGATGCTTACAGTTTTCTGATGCAGAAAATATGAGTAATAACTCTTTTCTTTTTCTTGACAAGCTTTTGAAAAAGGTTAAAAATGAATCAGAGGTTGGGAGGTCGATTACTCGATTTTTACGTTACAATCCTATCAATGAATTTGAACCTTTCTTTGAGAGTTTGGGTTTGAAACCATCTGAATATGTTCCTCTTCTTCCCCGTGATATGATGTTTTTGATTGATGACCCTGTTTTTCTTAACAATTATTATGTATTGTGTAATTATGGATTCGAACGCAATAAGATCGGAAAGATCTATAAGGAAGCTATGGATATTTTTGGATATGATTCTGGGATTTTGTTGTCAAAACTTAGAGCTTATGAAGAACTTGGTCTTAGCCAATCAAGTATTGTTAACTTTGTGCTTTCTAGTCCTTACCTTTTGATTGGAGATGTTAATGGAGATTTTATAAAGGTACTTGAGAAAATTAAGAGTTTGGGATTTAAAAAAAGTTGGATTGAACAGAATTTGTCAAACAAAATTTCTTATAATTGGAGCCGAATGCTTGGACTTTTATGTTTGTTTAGCAAAATGTATTGCAGCAACGATCAGTTAGTGTCATTACTTAACCGGCATGCAGATATCTTGTTTGAAGATTCAGGGGATAGGACTTGTTCATTAATTGGGCTCTTGTTGAAATTTGGAAGCCCAATGAACCAAATATGTCAGTTGTTTCTGAACTTTCCACAAATTATTGTTGGGAAATTTGTTTTGAATCTAAGAAAGTGTCTATTGTTTTTCAATGAGATAGAGATGGAGACAATGGGGATTGGGAAGATTGTCCGATCTCGCTCCTTGCTGCTGGGTTCATGTGCTTTGAAAAAGACTAACAGTTTACTATCTAACTTGAATGTTGGCAAGAAGCGGCTTTGTACACATATCCATGAAAACCCAGAAGAATTAAGGAATTGGGTTTTGGGAGCTAGAGTCAAACAACTTCCAGAACCAGAAGAAAACTATAGATCATATGTGCAAAAGACCAAGTTCCTGATAGAATTGGGCATTATAAAGGACTCGGATGAAATGAAAAAGGCACTGAAGGTATTTCGAGGCAAGGGAAATGAGCTGCAAGAAAGATTTGATTGTATAGTGAAGGCTGGTATTGATACAAAAGATGTTTCCAAGATGGTGAAATTATCACCTCAAATTCTAAACCAGACAGAAAATGTGATTCAGATGAAGATTGATTTTCTTTTAAAGGATTTGGGTAATCCCAAATCGGACTTAGTCTCGTTCCCTTCGTACCTTTCCTACACAATACAAAGGGTCAAGCTTAGACTATCTATGTATAATTGGCTCGTAGAACAAGGAGTGGCTAAACCTATGCTATCCTTGAGCACAATTATTGCATGCTCAGAAAAAATATTTATTCAGAAGTTTGTAAATCACCATCCATCTGGTCTTAACGTTTGGCAGGACTGGAAAAAACAAATCTATTCCAGCTAATTGGTGAGACAAACTATTTATGTTTTGAAGTTTTGATACAAATGAGGTATTTTTAAGTGTTTAGTTAAGATATTTTTATCAAGGTTTGAGCTAATCTTGGTAGGTGGACATGTAGAAGATTGACATATGTTCTGTTAGTTGTACGCAATTTTAAATTAGGGCTAAGACGTGGTTCACGTCTCGTGATAAGACTCGATTTTCCAATTTGAGTCACATATTTGTAGACCACCAAGAAGTACCATTTGATCTAGAGGAGAAGGTTGCACTTTATGTAGCAATCGGATTATCATTTGTAATAGAAATGTTGTTTCACTTGGAATAGCATAGTACTCTTTGCAAGAGTGAGAGGTCTCAGTGACTACTGTGAGAAGAAAAGACATCTTTTTGGTGCCATTCACATGGTGGAGCTGCTATATATATGTATATGAAGATTCATAGTGGAGTGAATCCCCTCAGGTTACCATGGACGTAAGTCGTGTTTGCTCTACTGTTTCTTTCTCATTCATTTTCTTTTCTTTTTTGAGAGTATTATTAAATTAGTAAGTTTTGAAGTTTTGGGAGTCTCATACTCTCATACATGTTAGCCAAATTAATAAAATGAGGTTTTGAGGGATTAATATGCTGAAACCCGTAAGTCTCACAATATATACCTTCTAAGCTGCTTCTTTTCCCACTAACCTACCTTCTGATCTTACTCAGAAGTTGCTACTTTTGTAGCTTGAGTTATGGTTTGTTTGCTGTCTTTATATTAAAAGTTGTTTTAGACATAAAATGTGTTTTGTTGAGTCTTGAAAGTAAAAGCATGCATGGTAAAAAATTATGCTTGATATTGAGGCTTTTTGTTGTCAAGGCGCTTTTATTTATAATTTATAATTAAATAATTGTTTTTATGATTTCTGATTAAATAACTAATTTTATGGTTTTTGATTATTTAGTAATAATTTTTTCCTAATGTTTTTCATGAAAAAAAATTAAAGATCACTTACAATTTGCTTGGTTACGGTTTTTATTTTTTGATTTTTTTTCAAAATCTTAAAAAGTTTAATAAATTTTTTGGTTCTTAATCATTTTTTCCCCTATATTTATACCTATATAGTTTATAAAACTTGATTTATTCTCTAGAAGAATATGCTCGGTGAAAAAAGAAAAAAAAATAGAAATATGATATCTGATAAAAAAATCTTGTAAAATTATAAAAAAATGATTCTTAAAACTTACAATAAAAATAGCATCTCAACAATATTGAATGAGGTCTAATTAAAGGACGTTTAACATTGAACTAGTCAAAATGATTATAGTTTAATTTAAACGGTTAAAATAATGTGTTAGATATTTTTTTAATAGTAAAAATATATAAATTGAACATAATGAGTTATTTTTATGTATAAGTTTCAAGGTATTTTTGTAGTTATGAGTTTTAAGGGTGTTATTTTTTTAAAAATCATTCTATCAAAGATTTATGAATCATCTTATATTTTATTAGTGTTTTTTTTTAAAATGTGAAGATTAAAATAAAAAATTGTTATCAAATTTACGTGATTAAGAAAATTACTTAAAAAATTAAAAAAATAGGAATAAAAATCATTACAAACACACTTTATCAAAAAGAAAAGGAAGTTTCAAAAGGCATCATAATATGATTTATTTTTTCAAATTTTTGGAGATATCTAGTATTTTACTTTAGATATTCTTTTAAATTAAAAGAAAAATAAAATTATATTAAAAATTAGTGAACTTATACATATGTTCTTTAGATATTTATTAACAGGCCTGTTGGAGATTTGGTGAGGTCTATTGATTATTCTAAAGGAGGTTTGAAAAGACCTATCGAACCTAGTCACGATTTGAAAAGAAAAAAAAATTAAAACAAACATGTTTTAATTGAATATTGGTTCAAATTTTGTTGAGATGTTCATCTTCTTTCATATATTTGATATAGATCTCTTCTATTTTTTAGTAATACGAGTTTTTCAAGCTCAAAATATTAGGATTTATGTTAATAATTAGTGAAGTAGAGGGAGAGATGTTGTTTGAGATGTATAAGTCTTATTGTACTTGTGTTTATATGTTGACTTCTTATATGTAAAACATGTTGTCTGTTTTATTTTACTCAGTATTTTGTCATATTTTATATAAAATTGGTTACTATAGTTTAGTAATACACGCAACTACATAGTTAGAAACACTTTGTATACAAGTATGTTTATAAACTACGAGATTGATTTTCGTAGTTTACATGCTAGGTGAAGTGTTGGTTTTCGACTAGCGAGCGTGTGAGCGAGCTGACGTTATTACTTGTGTTTTTGGTTCGTTTCAGGTGTGGGTATTTATAAAAAATACTTGGCAATTTTCGGAACGAAAAAAATGTGATTTTTCAATACCTCACCACCAAGCTCGTCACCACCTTGACGAGGTGACAAATTCAAATTTTATAAATATTCCTCAATTTCTTCTTATTTAGTATCTAGAAAAATAATGAAGTTTTATCAATATGACATCTCGTTTTTCTATTTTTGGATCACTAATACCTTGTGTGTTGTTCGATACTAATGATTCTTGATTGTGTGAGCAAAACTATGCTTATGAATGGTGAATACTTGAAGTGGTGTTTGTTTGTGGTTTATGTGAAATAAGTCATGTGTTAGTTGGTAGTTATTTTCATGCAACTTTTTATATGTGAAAATCTCTTTGTGAGAGTGTACAGAGTTAAATTCTTTGAGTTTTTACATCTTGAACTGTGTGTCCTTTGGTGGTTTGTAGTGAACTGTGTCCTTTGTTGTTTATGGGGTGTTTGTGTTTGAGGGTAATTTTGTAGATTATGCACATCACTCATTACTGATTCGTGGTTTCTGATCAAGGTGACGTTGGTTTTGGAGGTGAGTCGGGTTCCTGTGTTGAACCAAGTTGTTGTAGAAGCATCAGACAAAAGCAGTAATAGGCAATTAGGACAGAGATTCCAACTGATAGAGATATTGGTGGTTTTATTTTCTATTAGAATTGTAACTGTTTTATTGATTAGTAAATTGTTTGTTGATGAGTGGTTGTCTTAATTAATCCAAGGATGTTACCACATATATATGATTTCTATATGGGTTTACCTTATTATATTTGGAATTATGCTTGCTCGAATATGTTAAATGGTGTATGTTTTTACATAATAAAGTTTAAACTTTGATTAAAAAACTTTTAATATTTATTATTTGCTTTATGTTTATTAAATTCTATAATTGTTATTTTATTATATTGTCTGTCTGTGTTTACTTATACTGTAGTTGTGATCATCTATCAGGTACTTTTATCTCTGGTGTTTGTGAGATTGGGTTGAGTCCTTAAGGAGTCAGCATCTTCTTAACCTGATTGTATATCGAGTCTTGGACTCTTTTTTAGTAGACGTGTATGTTTAGATTGTGTGTTAGTATAATCTATTTTTTATCTACATACATACTTGATGTGAGTCTATAAGAAGTCTGTATCTTATTATCCTAGATGTATACCAAGTGTCAGACCTTTTATTAAGGTTTGTTATGTATGTTTGATTGCATATTGTGAAAATATAATTATTATTTACCAAATATGTTTCAACGTATGAAAATCCTTTTAGCTTTTCGATATGTATACATGTATCACAAGTTGAGTATAATTTGTTATTTATACATGTTGTTAGTCTTAACAAAAGCTTGAGTCATATCGTCGTTAGTATGTATTTTGAATTGATTTAGAGTTCACAAAAAGATTATATAGATTTATATTTTTATCACTTATATAGGTATGATTATCTATTTAAATTAAAAAAATAATTAGATTTCAACCAGAATCTTTAAGATTAAAAAGAATGAGTGGGATATATTGAGTTATAGAAGTTTTATATGAAAAGGAAAAATAATTTTAGAAAGAAATAATAGGATGTGAACGTGTATGGATAAAATAATTATTTTATTATAATTTTAGATTTTATCTTCTTTTATTCTTTTAACCGCTCCATGAACTTAGTATATGGTGCCCATGATTGATAACCCCAATTAGGATTTTTTTTTTTTCAATACTCTTGTAATATTGAAAAGTGAGTAGATCTATTGAAAAGTGAGAGAGATATAATCAAATAGTTCATGACTTGCTTGGTATTAACTTTTCTCGCTCTTGAATTTAATTTATGACTATCTTTTATTAAGGTATTATGTACTACCGTAGTTTAAATGGAGTCGCTATAACCATACATTTTATTGGGTTATAATATAACGGCATCCCATGAGAGGAGCTAATATTGGATTTAATTAAATGTGTTTGGTTACAATGAAAGGCAATGAAATACGATGGTTTCTTTGGGATGTTTCACTTGGGATTTAATTAAAAATATTAAGTTAATTATAATTAATTTTTTTTACATCTTAATTATATATTATTATTAAAAAGTAAACACAGTATATTGTAGTTAATTTTTTCATTTTTTGTTTTTGTATTTTTAACTATAAAGATCAATTTAATTTAAATAATTATATATTAGAAAAAATTAATAATTATAGTTAAAAAAATTTAAAAATAAAATAAAATTACAAAAAAAATAAAATATAACGACAATCATTTGTATATCATAAATAGGAATAAAATTTACCAATTTTTTTTAAAGAAAGTCACTAAAGTCTTTTAAAAAAAAAACTAAATAAAAGAAAGATTATAGAATAAAATTCAAAATTGAGTCTATAATAATTAAAATGAAGAATTATATCACTTAGATAGAATTAAATCCTAACTTTATTACAAACTTTGCAGGAGAAGTAATTGCATTTTTAATAGTGTTGTTTTGTAATCAACAATAAAAATTATACAATTTTGGTGAGAATATTCATTGAGATTTGTAATAATTTTAATTTTAGTTTTAGTATTTTATTTTATTTTTATTAATAATTAGTACTTTAATAATACCCAATTGTAAAAAAGCTTCAATTTGATGTATTTTTCATATGATCAGCACATATTAAGAGTATTTATGACATTTTTTTTCTTCTCTTTTTGTCCTTGCAATAGAAATATTTTTTTAGCCTATCTTTTTTGTCATTTTCAACTAGTTTTACATCTTATTCAATCTTTTATTTTTACTTAAATAAATTGAATTTTAAAAGTTGTAAAGTTTTTTTTTAACATAGGATGTAATTTAATATATAAAAATAATAATTATTATACAATATTTAAATTAAATAAATGAGTTATGATTAATATAAAAATAATAAGAAACGCAACGTTCACAAAAATTGTTTGTATAAAAGAGGAATATTTTTATTTTTTATATTGATTTGATTTTTAAGTAATGCAATATAATAGAGAATAAAAAGTAAGAGGAAAATAAGAAAAAGAGATTAAGATAGGAGAGATAAGGAAAAGACATAAAGATGATGTTTGAAGTAAAAAATCTCTAAAAATATTATTTGTGATGGACATGTCAAAAATCTTAATTTGAATCCAAATATTATATTAAATTAACAAATTTTTTAAATATATTTATCAAAATTAATTAATAATAAGTAAAAAATATAGTAAAAATAAAATTATAAATATACTAATTTAATTGAAATATCTTTTATATATGTAATTTTTTATTTTATTTCAACGTGATTAAAAATAAATATTTTAATTACGAATAATTATAATTATATTTATTTATAAAGTTTTGATTTTTTTTAAAATAATTATAAGCGTGAAATAGACACAATTATTATAATATCAAAATTATTAATAAAAAAATAAATAGATACTATATTATTATTTTATATATATATATATAATTAAATAAAAATATAATTTAATAATAAAAAATAATCAATATCAATATTATAAATAATATATTAGATTAAGAAATATATTGATATTTAATATTTTTAAATAAAATATATTTTTTAATAAATATTAAAAATAAAGAATATGGTTAAATAGTAAATAAATTAATATTAATATTAATTTATAAATGATTATTATTAATTAAATATATTTAAAATTAATATAAAATAATTATAATTATTAATATAATTATAGATTTTATTTTTATATGTGAATCATAAAAAATAAAAAAAGTAACCCCCATCACTTCAATACTGCTTTTCTTTGTACTTTTTCTTTTTGGTTATTGTTTTTGTTTTCTTTTTGCTTAAGTCTTTTGTTTGTACCTTTATTCGTATACAATAATGCAAATTAATGATCTAAGTTATTTTAATTATTAAAAAAACAGTTATAACTCATACCCAATGTGGCAAATGATGACAGAACTTTTTTTTCCCCCCCCAGAATATGAGAACAGAACAGTTGCAACAGGTAGAGTAGAGACTACGGTTCATTTTTATCCTGAATACCCAATCATGGGGAAACAAAAGTTGGTTTATTATTTATAAATATTGTTAAGTAATTATTAGGATCGATAAATTAGATCCAATAATTTTAATAGAAATAATTATATTAATTCAATTAATATAAACTCATTAAATTAAGTTTAATATGTTATTTATTAAGATTAATTTAATAATTTTAAGTTATAATAAATAAAAAAATTTGAAAAAATAATTATATAATTTAAATTTTAAATCTTCTATATACTTAAATAAATTATATTTTATTTAGCTACAAATTCAATTTCAATAAAAACAATTACTCAATCCAATCAAAATTAAAAACAATAAATATTTATTTTTGCCATATTAAGAGAGTGAAAAAGGCGAAATATTTTGTTTCCCTCCAAACGACAAATTTTCAATATCTTTCCTTGTTTTTCTTTTGTTTTATTTGACTTTTATTTTATTTTAAATAATAATAATATTTTTTAAATGTTATTTATTTTTATTATTAATTATATTTTAATGATATTATTATTAATAAAATAGTTATTGAAAAATTATTTTTATAATAATAATAATTGAGTTATGTTATTATTGACATCTGCTATTTTATTTTTATTATTAATAATATTTTTGTGATATTATTAATAAATAAAATAATTATTAATACATTATTTTTATAATAATAATAATAATTTAAGTTGTGTTATTATCTTTTATTTTATTTCCCTTTTTCATAATTTATATTTCTCATTTTATACTTTAGTTCTTTTGAAAGGACATACAGTTTGTAAGTGTAATTTTGCCATCTCCTTGGGCCTTTTTAAGGCATAAGCCCAGGCAGTGCACTACACGCACACACACACAATTTCACAAACACTTTCTCCATCTCAAGAAGGGAGTCTCTGATCAGCTGGCATGGGCCAGTGTCAGGTGTCTCTGCTTTTCTTTACCCTTCCACATTCACTATCACTGCCATTATCTTCTCACACTTTATTGCTCTTTCATTTTCATTGCTAAACTATCTATTGTCTCCCTTCGGTCTCTTTCTCTCTTTTTGAAATTTTCATTCAGTACAATCCACACCTACCAACAAAAATGCCTCTCAAAACTGTCATAAATGGGCTTTAGAGATCATTCATGGAAATGGGTTCTATCTCTATGACTGATTCAGGGGGTTCTTCCTCTTCTTCACCACCTAACTCGGCCACTGAGTCACTCAACGGCTTGAAATTTGGCAAAAAAATCTACTTTGTAGATGTGGGTTCTGCTGGTTCTCCTAAATCGGCTGCTGGGTCATCCTCTTCTTCTGGGGCTACACCTCCCAAGAAGGTTAGGGGTGGTGTGGTTCAGTCTGGTGAACCACCTAGGTGTCAGGTTGAGGGGTGTTTGGTGGATCTAAGTGATGCCAAAGCTTACTATTCTAGACACAAAGTATGTGGAATGCACTCCAAGTATCCTAAGGTCATCGTTTCTGGTTTAGAGCAGCGGTTTTGCCAGCAGTGTAGCAGGTTTTTATTTTTATTTTTTGTTATAATTTTTTGGTTACAAACTTTATGAGTTGTAGATTGTTCTTCTTCTTCAGGTGTTTGATTTGGGAGGATAATAGGAGTATTTGCATTTGGGTTTATTTGTTTACTTAAATTGGTTGCTTTTTTGTTTATTTATTTTTAAACTCAGGGGTTTGGTGTGTATTCTTCTTAAATTGGGTATCTAGAGACTTATTGTATGCTCAGTTTTTGTTATATGGTTGATCCAAATAAGCTGCCATATATATATAGTTTTTGGTAATTGAGTTTTGGTGGCTAATTGATTTGGTATTTCGTCAGTGCTCTGTAAGTTTGTTCACTTTAGTGTATATGCTTTTGTCCTAGATGTGTTACAATAGAAAAGAAAAGAAGCATACTGCATTTGCTTGGATGATACAAAGATGGATTTTCAATGGCCTTTATGAATTTCATCTGTCTCCCAAACTGCACCTTATTGTATTGCTTCATTCTTCTTTAATGTGCTATATGAACATAGGCGACATAAAGTATAACCACCTCCTTTTCTCATTACAGCTTCTTATTTAGTAGAAACAGTTCAAATAAAAACTTTGCTACACATTGACAAACTTTGCGTTTAACATATTAGATCTTCATAACCAGACCTTTTACATTGCATGCTGCAGAGTAGCTCTTTGCTCTTGTTTAGTGATTTTTAATGGCTCTTGCACATATTAATGAAATACAACTTTCAAGATCTTATAGGAATCCATGTTGTCTAAGAATGTAGAGAAAAATCAAGGTACCCTACTTTTGGGTTCAACCCTAATTTTGAGTTCAAGGAAGAAAAGTTAATTTTAATCATATAAATGTAACCGTGTCTGTTATGTATCCTTCTTAAGATAAATGTTTTTGCTGCAAGCATGTCCAGAGTAGTTATCATCATTATGTTTGAACCAATATGGAATATTATGTTTGAAAACCCAATTACTCCATTGCGGTTGCTTAACGTGTCTGAGTATTATGGAATATGGATACACTTCTGATCAGTAGCTACCATGCATATATAATGTCATTGTTGTCGGCTGTGGTTGAGAGGGGGAAAATATAATTTTTCATATATTTCTTTTTAAATTGTGTTTAAACATCAGGCCTTTCAGATGGTTTCTTAAAGCCAGTTTGCAGTTTGGGGCTTAAACATGGATATGTTAGCCATTAAATGTTAAGTATGTATGCTAATTGAATGTTGCAAGACTCCTGAACTTAAATCATGGTTATTTGATGTTTACAACTAGTCTATATGTATGTTGAAAGTTTCCTTAAGAAAAAAAAGGTTTGTTAATTTCCCTATCGACAAATGTTTGTATAAGCTACACTGCAACCTTTTCATTTATGATAAATTATTCAATTCTAAATTTTGAAGTATGTTTACATCATGTATTTATGTCAAACTATGGGGAGCCGTCAATATCTATAATTCAAGGCATAATAATTGATAATGGAAAAGATAGCCTCTTAAATTGGAACTTCGTAATAAAGAAGCTAAAAAAAAGTTTTGTGTTTGACATGACCTAGCTATAATTACATTTGCATGTGAAAACTTCTATTGCACCTTGGGAAAGCTTTATCTGGTGTGTTGCTCCTACTAAAGTTGGTTTACATGATAGATTGTAGGATTGGATTTAAGTAGCTTTATGACTTAGGTTGAAGCTTCCATAGGTCAGGGAAAAAAGAGAATTGTTAGATTGGTATGCCATTTTCATCAAACAGTATAAAAATTGTCCTATGTTTAATGTCGTTTTATTTTCACTCCCCTTTGAGTTTGGGTTGACCATGATCTCAAATTAAAACGGAATTTTTTAGATCAAGTATCTTACATGACCCTTATTTCTTGTTCATGTATTAAGTTTCATTTTTGACCCTCTCACTTAACACTTTTTTTTTAATGTTTAAGCTATATCATTTTAATTCTATTTCTCATTACATATGCAACAATTTTGTATATATATATATAGGTATGTAAAATAGAGTTTCATATATATAAAACATGTTGCATGCACGAATACAGGATTAAAAGTGAAACCTCCTACCAAAGGGGTTCAAAAATGAATTGTTACCTTTTCTAATATAATATATAGAAAAGTGTTGTAGAGGTATCTTAGATTAGATCATTTGTATCATTTGGTGTTTTAGATTATAAGTGGCCTCATTTAGCTCTTTAGCTTTGGAAAAAATGTTAATTAAGGATAAACTATATTATTCTAATGTTTTTATATTAAAATATTACTTTAAAAAAATATTTTAATAAAAAATTATTAAAATAATGTGTTTTATCCTTAATTGTTCCCCTTTTTTAAAGCAATGGAACTAAGTGACACTACTTTTAATCAAGGGATCAAATGATACTAAGTACTTAATATGAGAGATCTTTATGGTCCCCGCCCCCTATAATATAAGGAGAGAGAAATAAAACTTTCAATTTGAACTCAGAATTTGTTATGATGTTAATTTTTCCTGGTTTACCATTTCTTTCCCAGAAATCCCAAGTTTGAACGGGAGTGTGAAATTTTGTATGTTGTTAAACATTGACGTGGTTTCTAAAGAGTTGAAAGACGATTATGAGCTCCTTATAAAAATTAATTGGGGAGTTTTTATTTCTCAACTATAGAGGGAGATTTGTAAAGGTTATAATAGTTATATTTTGGTATAGCTTAGTTTTTATATTACCAAGTGAATTATTAGTCCACCATTTGTACCTTCATACTAAAATATTAATAAGACTTATATTTCTTATAAAAAAGGGTAAACAATTATATGGTGTCTTCAATAAAAAATAAAAAAAATGATGTGGTATCTCATCTCATGTGTTTAAAGCTGTGCAAATTCTTATACAAGAAAAGTAATGTGTTTTACATAAAATATGGTCAGAGACCAACATTTTACAATGATTATTGAAGTGTGAATTGTATAGTAATTGCTCTTCCAATTGTTGGATTTATTATTTTTTTCTGAAATCACATTGAAATACGAGTAGCGCTCTGAACCAAAATGAACTGCTTCTTGTGATCTTTTCCCAGGTTTCATCAGCTTCCGGAATTTGACCAAGGGAAGCGTAGTTGCCGCAGGCGCCTTGCTGGGCATAATGAGCGGAGGAGGAAGCCACCACCTGGGTCATTATTGTCTCCACGATATGGTCGACTTTCACCATCCATCTTTGGTTAGACATCATCATGCCAAATAGCTTAAAATAAATGTTCAAAAAATCCTGTTTCCATTTTATGATCAGTCCATATTGCTTACCTCTACTTATAATACTTTGTGCTCGAAACATTAGAAAACAGCAGCCGAAGTGGAAGCTTTGTGATGGACTTCAGTGCATACCCAACTAGGTTTGCTGGCAACGAGGCTTGGCCAACCATGAGAACTGTTGAACATGTATCTGGTAATCCAACTGCTGCTTCCACCAGAAAGTTCCTTTCACATCCATGGCAGAGCAGCTCTTGCAATTCTCCACCTGATCTTTTCCTGCAAGGTCCTGCAGGTGGGACCCGTTTTTCTGGTCAAGGAATTCCTCCAGGAGAATGCATCTCAGGAATACCTGAGTCAAGCTGTGCTCTCTCTCTTCTGTCAAATCAACCATGGGGTTCCAGAAATCGATCCCCAGGTCTTATGGTACATCCCTTTACAAATGCGGAATGTCCACCTGTAGCTCCACCTACAGCACCTCACAGTGGAACTGCCAATCATTTTCTGACTCCTTCGTGGGGATTTAAAGACAATGAAACAGATAACAATTCACAGGAGCTCCTTTCAAATCTAGGGCTAGGTCAAATCTCTCAGCCTCTTACCAGCCAGTTTTCCGGTGAGTTGAATTTGTGTCAACAGAACAGGAGGCAGTACATGGAGCTTGGACATTCCGATGATTTTGACTCCTCTACTCAGCATATTAACTGGTTACTTTAATGAACGCTTTGGCTTTCATTGATTTTTATGCGCATCTTGGCTGTTTTGGTGAGTTAAGTTGGAAACCTTTTGGTTAGTACTGTTTATGCATTTCTGATTTCTCCAATGAACCTAAAACTGACTATTTGTCTAGTTATCGTTGTACCGAAGCTAATTATCAAGGCATTAGCCTTGCACTGCTACTGCTCACTGGAATCTTCCCGTGTTATGGACCTTAATGATCACTTATGCTGTTTTTTAAGATTTTTTTTTCCTTGTTATTTTTCAAAAGAATGTTGTGGTGTGAACAAGCTCTTGTTCTCATTAGTTCTCATCACTAAATAGTGGTGGAGTTAGTGTCACTTGATCTGAGTATAATGATAATAGAGTAGTTAGCATGACTTTTGCTCTAATGAGAAATGTGTACATTTTACTTGGTCATGTGTGGCTTAGAGGTATTGCCCACGCGAGTCTTTGTGGGATCGAGTCCCGTTGGTGGTGTATGTCAACTATAGATCAAAACATTAAAAAAAACATTTTGGAAAAGGGCACTTGAGAATGTAAAAGTTCCTGGAGATTTGGTGAGGATTCCAACCCATGTAAAGCAAATTATGGGATGAATTCTATTACTTTAAAGGTTTAATGGATAGTTCAAACAAATATAGGCGTAATTTGTTGCTCTGCCTTTGCCCAACCTAGGTTTGCTGGACGAGTCTTGTGAAAACGCTTGCCACATAAAACTTATATAACCTCCATCATTGTCAAAGAAAAAAAAAACAATCTCTTCCATCCTCTTCTCCTTTTAGGTATTGACCTGCCTAACTCCGGCATGGTACTGTGGAATCTCGAGCCTGGCCTGAGCCCTCCTTGCCTCTGGCTCCAACAGGAGTACAGCTCATTTGTTCCATTTCCATTCACAAAAAAGAAAAAAAAATCTTCAATAAAAAAAAATCATTGAAAAAGAGCTTGGGAATCAAAATTCCCCATGAATTCCGTAATCGATTTTTTTTTTATAAGGAATCGAACAGAACAGACCCATGTAGTCTTCTTCTCTTCCATAAAAGTTGAGAAAAATCAACTAGAGAGGAATACTATATGAGCCCTTATTGGGCTTCGAAACGCAAATATTCTTAAGCCCAAAAAATTTGCCAGCTATACGATACTTACTGTGAACTCGAAAACATCTAATTATAATTTTTGCCACGTGGTTTTAACGAACAACGGTTTTTTGATGACGTAGAATCCAGCTCATCAAAAATATCACTAACCGCCATTTTCCAATTCACTGCAGCAAAACACCTCCTTAGTTAACACACAATCCAAACCCTCTCATCCGTACAAATCTCTCTCTTTCTCTCTCTGAGATTCAGACTCTGTGGATGATTGCTTACTCCGAAAGTTGTTTTTCGATGAATTTGTTCTAATCAAAGATTCCTTTTCCGATTTAAAAGGTCTAAGATTCTGTTCTCGAATAATCTCTACACTGTTTGCTTTCCAAGAAAATAGAGGAAAATGACTAGAAAATTTGGTCTCAAATAGTTTCTTTTTCTTTCCTTGTATCTTTCCCGGAAACCAAAGAGAGTGCGAGAAGTGCTTCCTTTACTGCAAAACGAAGAGAGTTATTGACTATGATTCTAAAGGAAATCGAAGTAGGACACAGTCTACGCATGCTGCTCAATGTAATGTTCTTCTTGGCTATCCTGGCTTCGCAAGCTAGGGCATTCACTGATCCGTTTGATGGTAAGCTACTATAAGAGCTTTTCTTGATTTTCTTTTTGCTAATGATTTTCTGGACTATGGAGACTGTTCCAATATTCTTTGTTTGGTTGCTAAGAAATGTAAAAGAAAACACCAGTGGAAAGAAAGGGTCTGGTTTGTTTACCTTTCAATTGTAGTTTAAGCGAATATCTGATTTTATCAAGCAACATCTCAGAAAGTAGAGAATTTCTTCATGTATAAATAAGATTTCTACATTTTGGGCTTGTAAATGACTTTGGAGAAAATTTTATATAAGTAAGGTTTATATATGACGTGAAAAACTCTTCCATTATTAAATGTATATAAAGTATCCTAATTTATATAAGTATTAATAATATCTTCTTGAAATTATAAAATCACCTGACTCGTCCAAAAGTTTTTCATGATCCCTACATGGTTGTCACTCAAAACCACAGATTTAGTCCAGAGAGAAATTCTGTTTATTATGGATGACTGATTTTAACAAATGGATCATGAGTGTCTGAGTCTTTTTGTTTGTTCCTCCACTTTCCTATTTTTGCAGTTTTGTAGCATAGCTCATCGCTCAGTCAGCTAAGTCTTTTCTCTACGCATTATGCTATGTAGTGACCGCTCTTCAAGATCTCTACAGGACTCTCAACTACCCTCCAGAGCTGAAAGGATGGAGACTTGAGGAAGGAGACCCTTGTGAACAATCATGGACAGGAATCTCATGTTGTGGATCATCAGTTATATACCTGTAAACTTCATGACTCTCTTTTCCACATCATATGATTAAAGGTATTACCAAAGTTCACCTTTTCTAACTTTGTCCAGCAAACTTCATGGATTAAACCTTACTGGTTATCTTGGAAGCCAGCTTTATAATCTCCACAATTTGAAGCAAATGTAAGTGATTATCTAGCTTTCAAATCTATGTCATTTTGCCGATTTTGAAGCTAATCTTTTGTCCTTATGATTTGGTTTCATATTTCAGGGACATTAGCTCTAATAACATTTCGGGTCCAATTTCATATGGCTTACCCCCTAACGTCACTCATATGTAAAAAAACAATCCCTTTTACTTTATTGCATATGAATTTTCTTTGCATATAGCATCTTGATGTTATGGTCTAATCACTTTCGCCTTTTTCTTAATAGCAGAAATTTGGCCTGCAATCAGTTGACCCAAAATATTCCATACTCTTTATCTCTCATGACAAATCTCCAGCATTTGTGAGTCAATCATCCCTAAATATATGTATCTTATAGTTTGATGATTCAATCAAAATCTGCAATTATTGTCCTGCAGAAATCTAAGCCACAATTTATTATCTGGAGACGTTGGCAATGTTTTTACTGGTTTACAGAATCTAAGAGAGATGTATGCTCCTTGTGTTCTTTTTTTTTATGTATCTTATAATTTATGTAATGAATTATAAACACACTTAAATGTATAAAAAGCTGTACATAAGTAAAATAAGTGGTTTATAGGAAAGGAAGAGGATTTCTAAATCAACAATAAGAACTTATGATCTGATGGAGGATTTAAACTGTCACAGAGGAATCTTGAAACTACAATGTAGTAGTGTGTGTTTTAAATGGTGAATTGTCAATTTTCTGCAGGGACTTGTCATGCAATAACTTCACTGGAGATCTACCTCGTTCATTTGAATCTCTGACAAATCTCTCTGGAGTGTAATTTTCTTTTTCTTTTTTTCCTTGTTTAATGTCTTTCATTGTACTTGGTTATCTATAAAGTCACATACCATAATGGCTACATTAGCTTCATTGGTGTATCTGTAGGTACTTGCAGAATAATAAATTCACTGGATCTGTCACGTATCTATCTGAGCTTCCTCTAACTGATCTGTAGGTTTTTCATGGTTTTTATGTTCAGAAACTTAAATTCATTTGATTTCTCACACACAAATGTTTCCAGGAATATCCAAGGTAATTATTTCAGCGGCATCATCCCAAGGCATTTTCAGTCAATACCAAATTTATGGTAAGTGAAATTTACTCCCCCTTCTTGCTTAAATGACAGAATTAGTGTTTGACTGATATTTTTCGTCCTTACACTTATTAGGATTGGAGGAAATAATTTTCAAGTGAGGGATAGCTCTCCACCCTGGGACTTTCCCTTGCAAACAATACCCATTGAGCCAAATATTAGCATCTCCCCAACAACTGAATCCAGTAGCATTGAGAACTATCCCTCAATGAAAAAGCTTGATAGGCAGAAGAAAAAGAAGAGGGGTGCTGGAGGAATAACTTTCTTGGTTGGTGGAGGAACTCTATTGGTAATATGCACAATGCTATACTTGATCGTCCAGTTGAATCGTTACCGTGCAAGGAAGCTACAAACATTGGGCTGTGATTATGGCTCCAGTCATTCTCTCCCACTCAGTAGAGGCAAAGGTGAATTTTTGTCTTGACTATTGTCTTGATACACAATATATGATGTATGTATACAGATACTGTCGAAATTATTGACTTGATTTCAGTCCTAATTTCTAGCACTAGATTCAAGGGCAGCTGTAAATGAGAAGTAAAATCACAATTCATTTAGGCAGAAAATAGATGTATTTATTTGTTTTCCTATTTTGTAGTGTTTAGTTTATGTATAAATTCATGTATCCTAAGCTCTAACTTATTCAAAAAATAATACTTTTCTTATTTCTCAGCTTTCATTCTTAGTTTCTATATAGTATCAGAGCTACAACTATGTCTGATCTGGTCTTGAACAATCAAGTGTCAAAGACCAATTCAAAAAACACACATACACCGATCCAAACACCACACAAATTTCCAACCATGAATTCTAACAGTTTGGATGTTTTAGGTAGCCAAATCATGATCGAGAGATCCAATGGTAAAAACTAAAGAGAATGATCTCAATCTATAAGACTGATAATCAATGGAAAAGGGAAAATGGATTATCTGACTGGTAAAACAAAAAACACTTAATTCCATAGACCCAAATGAGTCAATACTGGAGTTCAGAAAATTCAACGATCATCACATGGCTAGTAAATTCCATACTACCAATCCTAGGTAAAACATACCTTTTCTTACCCACTACTAAAGAAGTAGGGGAAGCAGTAAAACATACCTATTCAGACGGTGAGAATACTTCAAAAGTGTAAGAAATCAAAACAAAATTGTGGCAAACCAAGCAAAGGGGGAAAGATGTCACTATTTAATACATGGAACTATTGTCCACATGGCAAGAACTTGATCTATGCTCTTAGGAAGAATGGGAATGCGCCAATGAGTCTTCTAGGTACTAGAAGAAGGTCGAAACCGAATAGATGTTTGAATTCTTGGCCAGATTAAACCACAACCTAGATGATCTAAAGGGGAGAATTTTGGGCCAAAAACCTACTCCATCTGTTCGAGAAGTCTTCGTATTCGTAGAGGTCAGAAAAAGAGAAGTCATGGTAGCAGGTGATGTCGGAAGAGAGTGACGTCGGGTATGGAGTTGTTAGAAATAAGTCAAAAATGTTGTATGAAATGGTCGAATTGTTGACCTTGTGATTTCTCTCTATTATATAAACTGTACAAAAGAATTTTATAAATGGAAAAAAGTTACGTATCTGTTAATATTATCTCTATACAATCTGTCAAATATTAAGCTAATTAAAATAATCATAAATTTGGAAACAAACCTCAAAATAAATATGGACAGTAAAGTTGTTCATTGACAACCCTCTCAAATTGATGCAGGTTGATTAATAAGCATCAATTTGCTACTTAGGAAGTAATGTCGATGACGAGTGAGAGCCTTGGTGAAGATATCAACAATTTGTAGTTCAATGAAAATGTGTGGAAGAGTGATAACATGAGCTTCAGAAGCTTCACAGATAGAGTGACAGTTGACTTCAATATGCTTTGTGCGCTCATGATAGACAGAATTGACCATGATCTAAATAGCACTTGTATTATCAATGTGTAAAGGTGTAGGGCCGGTCTCAAAGAAGTCTAACTCAATAAATAAACCTCAAAGCCAAATAATTTCAAAACAAGCAAGAGATATCGCTCGGTACTCAGATTCTGTAGATGACTTAGAAACTCTATCTTGCTTACTCTTCCAGGAGATCAATGCATCACTTAAGAACATGTACCAACCATTGATGGAGCGACGTGTATCAACATAACCATAGCATCGTTATAAGCAACAAGACGAGGAGAATTGCCTGTAGAAAAGAATAAGCTACGGGCAGAAGTGCTCTGAACATAGTGTATAATCCTATTGACAGTAGCCAAATGAAGATGACGAAGAGTCTGAAGAAATTAGCTCACCCGCTGTACAACAAAAGAAATATTTGGTCTAGTGATAGTGAGATAAATAAGGCTACCCACCAATTTTCGATACAGACTGGGATCAATAAGTCACCCTCTTCTTTACGAAGCTTGACATTTAATTCCATGGGAGTATCAATAGAGGTAGCTTCCTATAGTCCAACTATAGCCACAAAATCACTAACATATTTATGTTGATTTAGTGAAATATCATAGGGACTTCGATGCACCTCAAGACCAAGAAAATACGTGAGAGACCCAACATCTTTTATATGAAAGGATTTTGAGAGATGGGTCTTGAGCTAGGCAAGTAAAGCAGAAGCAAAACTAGTGATCACAATATCATCAACATAAACTAAAAAGACAACAATACCTATGTCTGATTTCTGAAGAAACAATGAAGTTTCATACTTTCTATACTTGAAGGAAAATTGTAATAAAGTGGTTCAAAATTTATCAAACCAAGCCCGCAGAGCCTATTTAAGACAATAAAGAAAGCGACGAAGTTTACACACATTGGAGGTGAAAGAGGGAAACAATTCTAGGGGTGGCTTCACATAAATACACTCTTTAAGATCTCTGGGAAGGAAAGTATTCTTAACATCCATCTGATATAGTGGCCAATCATTGGAAGCAACAAGAGCTAGGATCATTCAAACAATAGTCATCTTAGCCACAGGAGCAAAGGCCTCCTCATAATTGATATCATATTTCTGATTGTTTTCAAGGACAACAAGTCAAGTTTTATAACGATCCAAACTTCCATCAGAGCGAACCTTGACAGAGTAAACCAATTTGCAACCCAGAGGAACTATAGTGGAAGGATAAGGCTCAATGTCCCAGGTGTGATTGGCCTCTAGAGCGAAAATTTCTTCCTACATAGCTTGTTGCCAGCAATCATGCTTGACAATATGTGGGAATATCAAAATTGGACAATGTTGTAGTAAGAGATGAAATAGAATTGTCAGAAGAAAACTCATACCTATTAGGGGTACAGACACTCGAGAAAAACGACATACCAAAGGCTTTGGAGATGTTGCAACTGACTGATTTCGGTGCATGTTAGGATTAGATATCGGATGAGCCACCGGAAGAGATTGTGGGTAGGATTGTCTCGTATACACCATACCTGGTTTAAAGTGAGAACTGACTTGAGGAAGATCTGAGAACTACTGCTCAAAGGAGGGAAGGACCACAGTAGAAGAAGAGGGCACATATGACATAGGAAAGAAATGTTGATTTTCAGAAAAAATAACATTCTTAGAAATATGTGTACGATGTAATGTAGAATCATAGCAAACAAATCCATTTTGACGCACATTATATTCTCAAAATGCACATCTAACAAATTGAGCAGATGATTTATGTCGCTCATGAGAAGGCAAATGAACAAAACATACACAAACAAATATATGAAGATTATCGTAACTAGGTTACTTAGCAAACAAGCGAAAATAGGGAGACTCCATGTGTAAAACTTAGGAAGGTAAACGATTAATCAAGGGAGTAGCAGTCTTGAGAGCCAAACCCAAAACATGGATGGAATAGAAGATTCTAATAAGAGAATACGTACCCAGAACATGAGCGTTGATGGATAATATCTTTAGAAGCCAAGAATGCTTGAAACTCAATAGAAAAATATTCACCACTAGAATCTATGCCTAATGTTTTAACATTCGTAGAAAATTGATTTTCAATATACGTTAAAAACTTAGTAAAAGTACAAAAAACCTCAGATTTATAGCGAAGAAAATAAACCCAAGTGAATTTGCTATGATCATCAATGAAAGTCATATAGTATTTAAATTTTTCATGTGAACTAATCGGAGAAGGTCCCCAAACATCACTATAGTTATATCAAAGCAGTTAAGAGCTCTATTAACATGCAAAGGAAATGGAAGAGTTTTGCTTTTACCAAGTTTACAAGAATCACACTCAAGAGATAAAGAAAAAATTCTTCATTACCAAGAAAGCCCAAGTTCAATACATGAGATAAGATTTGAGTATTGGGATGGCCTAAACGACGATGTCACACCATACTCAGATCATAAACATTATTACAAGCAAAAGACTTAATAGAAAAAACTGGAGAAAGTGTAAGAATAGGTAAAAATAATGGAAATAAGCGCTCCACTTTAGGTCCTTTCGTGATTGGCTCCTCCGTTACCTGGTCCTGCACAACACAACCATCACTAGAAAAATTAACAGCACAATTGTTATCAACTAATTGACCAACATAAATAAGATTCGTGGAAAGTTGAGAAGCAAAAAACACATCAGTAAATGTAAAAGAGGCATTTCCGACATCATCGATTGGCAAAGAACTATCATTAGCAGTCTGAATGGTAGATTGGTCAGTATAGGGCCGAACATGAGACAAAGTTATGGTAGTATTCGTCATGTGATTAGAAGCCCCTGAGTCTACATACCAAAGTAAAATAGAATTTTTACCTTGAAACCCCATCGTAGAGAATGTTGAAATTAGCATTTGTTGCAACATTTCAGGGGTGCAGCAAGTTGTTGTAGAATGTGCAAGATCAGAGAAAAAACTCGAGGAAGAGCCATGTGTTATAGAAGTCACTGTCGAAGGAACAACAACAGCAGTCTGAGATGCTTGGGCCTGACGATTTTAGGGGCAAATACGACATTCTTTGATAATATAACCATTTTTTTGCAATAAGAACAATATTTTTTAGGACAATTGACAACAATATGCCTATATTCTTTGCAGCAGAAACATTGTGGATTTGTAGAAGTCATAGATGATCCACGTCCTTGGGAAGCATAAGTGATAGTTGCTGTCTCGGAACGGCCATGAGATTGTTCAAGAATAGCTTGAGTACTAAGACATTATTCTTCGCGAAGTAACTCATCAAAACAAATATCAAGAGAGGGAACAAGAGATCTATTCGGTAAAGAGGAGAAAACCGATTCATATTCCGGGCATAGTTTCATAAGAAACTGATCACCCTTGTTAGTCTTGTGAAGATTCTGAATAGTTAAAAGAGCAACAATAGGAACATCTGTTGTAACCAAATCAGTATATTCATGTCAAAGAGTCAAAATGTCGAGTAATAGTCTTGGATGGAAAGATTATCATATTGAAACATGACAATCGCATGTTCCAACTGAAAGCGACAAGCATCATTATCTTGATGAAAAAATTTCTTCAAATAATTCCACATGGATTGAGCAAAACGATGAACCCGCAAATTGGTTACAATATGTGGCTCTACCGAACGAAGAAGCCAAGACATTATTCGAGCATTAAGCCCAACCCAAGAAGGAGAAAACATAACTTCCTTGGATTTGTCAGTGTTGGATGTTAATACAACATTTGTGCCATCAATATGGCCCTAGAGGTCTTTTCCTTTGAGGAAAAGTTCAAACTAAAAAACCCAGATAGAGTAATTTTTTCCTATAAACTTGACACACTGGTGTAACATCCATTGCAAATAATTGGAACTCGAGACAAATCAAAAAAATCCAAAAAATAAAGGAACCAAGAGAAAGACCTTAAATAGAGATTGACAGACACCACTTTAGTAGAAAATGCCCAGAAAGATGTTAATGAAGATTTCTCCATAAACAGAATACCGAAAAAATGCAAAGCAATAACATCGATTCTTGATACATCAGAATTAGAAGGTGCCGAGATATGCTACCGAGACTCAGAATATGCTGACACACGGAATCAAAAAGAGAAAATGATTCACACTGATGACACCAAAAACAAGATAAGAGAAAAAAATTCAACCTTGCTCTGATATGTCAGAAATAAGTCAAAAATGCTATATGAAATGGTCGAATTGTTGGCCTTGTGATTTTTCTCTATTATATAAATTGTATAAAAAAATTCTATACATAGAAAAAAACTATGTATCTGTTAATATTATCCCTATACAATCTGTCAAATATTAAGCTAATTAAAATAACCATAAATTAAAGAAACAAATATGGAAACAAATCTCGAAATAAATGGAAATAAATATGAAACTGCCGAAGGTCGCCCCGTCATCCATCGCGAAGGAAGTCGTCCTACTCTATCTCGATATGCCTGAAATTGGAGCTCGCGAGTGATGTGTGAGCAAATAAGGCACACCAAAATACCTTTGGGCCAAGCTTTGGGCTAACTGAAAATAGGCTTGGTTGCTCATTGAAAATGAGATATGGACCTCACTGTGGGTTTGTTGAAAATGGGTTAAATAACAACAGATCTGGGTTGGATTTGAAAATGGGCTTAATCATAGGCCTTAACAAAATTATGGACCAACTACCAATTTTTTACATGGGTCCTATAGAAAAAAATTCAAAAGAAAAAAGACCATTGTCGGAAACCTAATCATACAAATGGCACGTATTGGGAAATCCACGGTAAACTCGCACACTGGAAACCTAAACAAAGTAGACCTAAAAGTTACCAAGTCTCAATGGATAATCAGACTGAGGGAGCCTTCAATCCAGAACAATTGAACCAATTATACAAACTCTTTGCCAACTTTTAGAAACCAGGATCCATAAATGCCTCTTCTTCCTCGCTAGCTAGCAAAGGTAACATTTCAAGTGGCCTTGTTATAAATTCAAAAAATAAAATCTTGTAAATAATTGATTATGATGCATCAAACCATATGATTGATGACTGTCACTTATTCACTACCTATATCCCTTGTGCTAGAAATTTTAAAGTTAGAATAGTAGATGCATCACTTTCTCTTGTTGCCGAAAAAAAGAGTATTTGAATCTCTAAATCGCTAACTTTACACTATGTTTTGCATGTATCAAATTTATCTTGCAATTTAATCTCTATTAGTAAAATAACAAAGACATCTTAGTGTTCTATTAATTTTTTCCATCCTATTGTGCCTTTCGGGATCTATTATCAAGAACGACGATTGATAGTGCTAACGAGTGTGAAGGACTATACTATGTTTCTGACATTAAAGAGAGTGGTGTTTTCAAATTCCTACTTGTAATTCTGTTTCTAGCCCTGGGGAGAGTGAAATTCTACTATGGCATTATAGAATGGGGCATCCTAATTTTCAATATTTAAAGTAGTTGTTTCCTTCCATGTTTGCTAATAATAAAATGAATAATTTTCAGTTTGAAATCTTTGAGTATGCCAAACACCACTGTACTTCTTTTCCACAAAAACCATATAAACCATCACAACTATTTACTCTAATTCATAGTGACATATGGGATCCCTCTCATATCCCTAATCGTACACAGAATAAATGGTTCGTTACCTTCATTAATGATCAAACCCGAATGTGTTGGGTCTATCTGTTAAAAGAAAAAACTGAGATTCAAAATGTTTTTATAAATTTTCATAAAATGATTCAAATTCAGTTTCAGACACAAATCCAAATCATTCGTGTTGATAATGGTACTAAATACTTCAACCATACTCTCCAAGAATACCTCAACACCATGGAATCTTTCATCAAAGTTCCTATGTAGATACACCCCAACAAAATGGGATCATTGAACGAAAAAATCGACATCACTTGGAGGTAGTTCGAACCTTATTATTCACTACCAATATGCCAAAATAGTTTTAAGAGATGTCATCCTCATTTCAGCTAACCTCATCAACCGTAAGCCAAGTAAAGTCCTATCTTTTCAAACACCTCTTCAGAAACGTCAACATCACTTTCCTACCCTTATTTATAGTCTGATCTCCTCTTAAGGGTCTTCGGGTGTACCACTTTTGTCCATGACCACTCCAAAACTAGGTCTACACTAGATCCTCATGCCATTTAGTATGTCTTGTTTGGGTTACTCCCCTACTTATAAAGGCTATAAATATTATGATCCCTTGAACAAAAGAACTTTTGTTACTATTGATTTACTTTCTTTGAACACATTTTGTACTTTCCAAAGCTCTCTCCTTAGGCGGAACAATCAACAACAGAGAATGTAGGTCTCAAATACTTACATGAGTACTTGACCTTCGATCAATCCACTCCATTCTCTCATATTTTGCCCTATACAGACAATAACTTGAACTTCAAGGGAGAAACAAAAAATCAAAAGGAGATAATTACTTACTCACGATGGTCAAAGCAGAAAAATAGAGAGAACTACACATTTGAAACACCAAGAGAGTCTAAGCCGGTGATAAATCCTAGTATCCATGAGTCTATACACATTCCAGGTAACTCTGGTATTTATAAATCTCTTTAGGTAACTATTGCTCTTAGAAAACAAAAACAACCATGTACTCTTCATCGTATCTCTGATTTTGTCTTATATAATACTTTGTCTTCTACATTTCAGGTCTTTACCTAACAGAAGTCGAATTCCAAAAAATATTCATGAGGTTTTAGAGATCTCAAATTGGAAAGAAGTTGTTATGAAAGAAATAAGTGCATTTGAAAAAAATGAAACTTGGTATGTCACGGAAAAACTCTAGTCGACTATAAATGGATATTTACAATCAAATACAAAACTGATGGTACAATAGAGCAACACAAAGCTCGTTTGGTGGCAAAAATATTTACTCAAACATATGGAATAGATTATAATGAAACGTTTGCCCCAATAGCTAAGTTGAACATTGTTTCGGTCCTATTCTCAATAGCAACCAACTTAAATTGGCCTCTACACTAACTGAACATAAAAATGT
The DNA here is from genome assembly GCA_030763125.1 of Hippophae gyantsensis. Taxonomy (NCBI): domain Eukaryota; kingdom Viridiplantae; phylum Streptophyta; class Magnoliopsida; order Rosales; family Elaeagnaceae; genus Hippophae; species Hippophae gyantsensis. The sequence goes on from CM061031.1 coordinate 23,629,606, forward strand.
CTTTTTAAAAGGAGATCTAGAAGAAGAAGTCTTTATGACCATGTCTTTAAGATTCAGTATAGGAACCAATACAGTATGTAAGCTCAATAAGTCACTATATAGGTCTTAAACAGTCTCTGAGAGCTTGGTTTGACAAATTTGCAAAAGTGGTAAGAAAGTAAGGATATCGTCAAGGTCAATCAAATCACACCCTACTTTTTCGACATATAGAAGATGGGAGGAGAACTATTTTGATAATGTATGTAGATGATATATCATGACTGGGGACAATCCTAAAAAGATTGAGAGATTAAAAAAAACTTGTCCATTGAGTTCGAAGTCAAGGATTTGGGACAAATGCGATATTTTCTAGGGATAGAAGTTGCACGATAAAAAAAAGGGAATTAGTGTATCCTTAAGGAATTACATACTGGATCTTCTCACTAAAACTGGTATGTCTGGGTATAAATCCAATGACACCTATAGATGCAGGAAAAAGGAATAAAGATGCAGGAAGACCAGTAGACAGAGACAACTATCAAAAATTAGTTGAAAAACTAATATATTTGTCTCACACAAAACCAAATATTGTATTTTTAGTTAGGGTCGTAAGCTAGTACATGCACTCGTCAAAGGAAATTCACTTGGAGGTGGTTTATAAAATTTTCTGTTTCTTAAGGGACTATTCTTCAAAAAAAATAAAACCAATACTATTGAACTATTTATAGATGCAGGCTGGGAAGGCTCAATCGAAGATAGGAGATCTATTATTGGGTATTGTACATTTGTTTTAGGCATTTGGTAACTTGACAAAGCAAAAAACAAAATGTGATAGCTAGGAGCAATGTCGAAGCAGAACTTAGAACTGTAGCTTAAGAAATGTGTGAAGCCTAGTGGTTAAAGAAACTTCTTCATGAACTGAAGGTTCCAATAGAGGATCCAATTAAACCCTACTATGATAACAAAGTAGCCATCAACATCTCACTTTATCTTGTTCAATATGACAGAACCAAATATGTAGAAATTAACAGGCATTTCATTAAATGAGAAAATCGAGGTAGAAATTATTTGCATGATCTATATTCCTACAATAGAACAGACATCAGATATATTCATTAAGGGGTTTCTGCAACAAAGTTTTGATAAATTAATCTACAAGTTGGACATGATCAATATCTATAATCCAATTTGAGGGGAAGTGTCGAAATCATTGATTTGATTTTAGTCCCAATTTCTAGTACTAGATTCAAATAGGACAGCTATAAATGAGAAGTAAAATCACAATTCATTTAGGTAGGAAATAAATGTATTTATTAGTTTTTCTTTTATGTAATGTTTAGTTTATGTATAAATTCATGTATCTTATACATTAACTTATTCAAGAAATAATAGTTTTTTTATTTCTCAGCTTTCATTCTCAGTTTCTATAGATACAAACAATACATAATATTGATGAGAGAATATACTTTGATCTAAACATGGTTCAGTTAATCTCTTATAATGTTTGTGCATATGTTTCTTTAATTCTATTTAATCTTCTCTTCTTCCTTCTTCCTTTTTCCTTATCGTTTTTCATTTCATTTCCTATTCTTTTAGATGGTTTGTTGTCTGCAGCAAAAGAAAGTCCACTAATTTTGAATCAATGGTCACCCATTTTAGGTACAAGTCGGATGCCTCCAATCTACAATAGCAGAATTGACAAAACATCTAAAAGAAAAAGCTTCTCCAAGAACTGCAAGTTTCCATCAAAAGCAAAACGTTTCACTGTTTCAGAGCTTCAATTAGCTACAAACAGCTTTAGTGAAGAAAATCTGCTTGGGGAAGGATCTCTTGGTTCTGTTTACATCGCAAAGTTTCCAGATGATCAAGTATAAATTTAAGCTAAGCTTGGATTTTTCTAATGATTTATTCTTCTAATTTCTATACAGGTCATGAGACTCTGACACTATTTTATGTTGAGTAAAATATAGAATACACAATTCTAAATTTATTAATATTAGATCCAAATAAGTAAACAAATTACTTGTATTATACCCACTATAACATCTTTCAAAGACAACTCATAAATTGAAGAGAAATACAAACACTCAAAGAGAAAGCTCTCAACTCACACTCAAACTAAGAATACAAAGACTTATTTGTTTTTGATGGAACGATTAAACCAAATGTAAAGTAGGCTATTTATAGTCCTCACCATGCAATCTACACCACACAAATATAAAACTAAGAAATAATTGTAACCACACAAATATTATCTACACACTTCTTTTTTCTACAACCTTCAATCACCCTATTTATTCATTCTTCAACCACCCTATTTATTCATTCTTCAACCACCCTATTTATTCATCATTCAACTACCTTATTTATTCATCTTTTAATCACTCCATTTATTTCTCTACATCCTTCAACCACCCCATTTATTTTCCTACCACTTTATTTATTATGTTGGTATTAATTTTCAACATTTTATTCCAGACTTTGGCAGTGAAGAACATCAACGTGATAACATTGTTTTTCGATGAACGATTCTTGGACGTAATTAGGACTGCTTCACGTTTGAAACATACAAACATCGTATCACTCATTGGTTACTGTTTAGAGTATGGACAGCATCTTCTTGTATACGAGTACGTCCAGAATTTATCTCTTGATGATGCCTTACACAGCAGGTCATACAAGCCTTTATCTTGGGGCATCCGTCTCAAGATAGCACTTGGCATTGCTCAGGCTTTGAAGTAAGAATCCCATAGTCCATAGTAGTATTTTCAAATCGATCTCTTCAGTCTTGACTCTTATCTTTAAATCATAACTTTGAAAATGCATGTGTTTTCAAATGATTATTTCAGCTATATGCATACTGCCTCGCCTCCTGTTGCTCATAGCAACCTGAAGGCTGCCAACATCTTGCTTGATGAAGAACTTAAGCCTTACATCAGTGACTGTGGGTTGGCTATTTTGAAACCACTTGCAAGCAATAAATTAAAATTTAAGGTATATATTACCTACTCTGAAATTGTTTGTAGTTTCCTTTTCTATTACAAAACAAATGTGAAGGTAGAAACCCTAGAATATTAGGCAATGTGATGCTTCTAGTAAGATAATAGCCATATAAACATCAAGTTTCATTTATTGTTGATCAAACAGGCATCCAAACTTGCTATTGGCGGCACAGGTTACACTGCACCTGAGAATGGTGAATCTGAAATTGATAATACGAAAGTTGACATCTATGCATTTGGAGTGCTGCTTTTGGAGATATTGACTGGAAGGAAACCTTTTGATTAGTATGGTTCTTGCCAATTTTACTTATTGTTTTAAAACTTTGTTCTTATTATTGAGTGAGTTTTCTTATTTCTTAACACAGTTCAAGGCCAATACAAGAACAATCTCTGGTGAAATGGGCATCATCTCAGCTTCATGACAATGAGAGCCTAGAGCGGATGGTTGATCCATGCATCAAAAGAACATTTTCGTTAAGAGCTCTCTCTCGTTTTGCTGATATTGTTTCCCTTTGTTTACAGGTAAATGGCAATGTATAATTCTTTCTGGATTATGGTTTTTTACATAACATTAGCTGAATTCATTTTGGTTTTATGTGAATATATAATACCTATCTGTTAGTTGAGTATATGATTTTAAATATTTGAGCAGCCTGTGAAGGAATTCCGACCGCCAATGTCTGAGGTTTTGGAATCACTCAAATCTGTGTCACAAAGGGTCACCAAGGCAAAACTTGGTGGGGCCGATGGTGCTGATATCGAACCCTCTGAGAGATCTTTTCATTCAACCAAGAGTCGCTTCATGGGTTCACCTACAAATAGCTCTTTGTCAGTCTGATGTAGGCACCGTTTCCATTCATGTCAACTTGAGATGAGTTCACAAGTGACGTGACAAAACATGATTGGAAATAAAAAGTGGGTCCAAACGTTTCTTCCCGTCAAAGTTTGCCACATCAGTGAGAAGACTTTTTCAAACTGAAATTACTTTGTCAATGCTCAATAACATTTTCATCACCAGACAGATTATGGTAGAGTTTTCTCATAATCACGTAGGTAATCTGCAATATGGGTCTAGTACTGCTGATATTAATTCCAGGTTTGTATAGCCATTCTTTTGTATTATATGCACACATCAGATTGTGTTTTGTGAAGTACTTAACCTGATATTCCATGATATTATCAAATATAGTCTTGAAGGCAATAGTAACGATTGCCAACTAAAGCAATTAGAGAAACTGTCAAACCATTTATATCCTTATGGAAGGATGAGTAAATCTCAAAAGAGAGAGACTCAAACACTTCATGACCCATAGGTATTGTTGCGTGGTCTACATTTTTCTCACTCCTATCTTTCTTTTACTAGAATAGTAAATGCTACAGTAGTAATGGAATTATTCTATGCAATAACAATAACCAAATTACATGCGCGTGTAGCCCAATTATATGATGTTGCTCTCATTATATCATTTCTATATATTGAACCCCTAAATTAATCAAAGCAAATATGAGATGTGTTAATTTCATTCAAATTTGCACCCATTTTGCACCCAAATTACTCGCATTATGCCACATATCACGAGATAAGTCATTTAGGTGCGAAAACGGATGCACATTTTGTATGTCTTTAGCATTTCTCAAGCAAATAATAAACTTGGTATTTCCTTTTATATTAATTACTAGCTACATCTTGTGTTGTCCCATATTCCATTTCTTGGTCAGCAAGAGCAGCTACATTAGTCTCTCTGTATTAAAAAAAGGACAAAGAGAAAAGAGATTGAGACAGAGTAACTTATAATTGATGGATGGTTTGCTTATAATGATATATCGATCATATTCTAATGTACGTTACTTGTTTATATTACATAGAAAAAATAAATAAATGTTCTAAAATGTGGAATAATATATAAAGTAATAGAAAGAAGTGGACCTTTGAAGCTAATAATAATAGCTAGCAACTTTTGAAAGATTTTTGGCAAGCTAGCTAAGCTGAGAAGAGGTTTCATTAATCTTGTCGAGGACGAGCCAACCAGAGAGAGCTGAGAGCTCTAAGACGATGGAAATACTCAGCAATTGCTAGCAAACACCTCGCAGCTTGGCGTGTAGTCAGTATTTGAAGCAACCTATGAATCGTTTGGTATCTCAAGTTGTCTGCCTGTTTGAGGAACTTAATCGTTAGGATTTGAAGCACCTTATATATAATATAGATCTGGGCAACTTTATTCCTTCCGATTTTCATTAGTTATCATACATAGTACAATTAATGAATCATTTAATTTATTTTTAAGTGGAGATGTCTTTTAAGGATAGGAAAGTAATCCAGATACAAAAAGTTCTATAAAAATATATAAAATAAAATATATATTTTCAAATGATTAGTGTACAATTAGGTTAGGTCTAACTAACTTTATAAATGAGGATATGTAGGCTGAAAACTCGCTCAGTTAATAGGAAGATAGACATCTCTACTAGAATAGCTGAACACATAAAATAAAATAATAAAATTGAAAGTGATCATGTCTTTTGCATATTCTCTTTGATAAATTATTAGCAATTGGATTTTATATATATTGTCTAAATATTGGTATATATAGTATTATATAGGACTTTTTTGATAGATTAGTTATAGGGTAGCTGTTCCTAACAAACCATTTTGACTAATAATATATTAATTACTATCCGTCATAATCTCTTAAAAGTTTATTCTCCAAAATATAATTTTCTATATAAAGAATTAAATTAAAAACTATTTTCCTATATATAAATTGCATCACTTTTAGTTTAGTATATTTTCTAATGTATCAAATAATATTTTTGTCTCTTTCAAACATGTGATTTCAAATAAATATTGAATACTTTTATCAACTAGACATAAGTAAGCTAATAATATATGGCATAAGCGGTTATATATAACATGAAATTTTTAAATATGATATATATTAGGCATATATATGCTACATAATTCATGAGAAAATTATGTTTTTATTATCAGTGGTTTGAAATTAAATACGTTTAAGATAAAAATTTTGGTATACAGCATAAAATTAATATAAATATTTTATCTAAAATGTGAGTATGTACTTAAGAATTACAGCTTAATATAAGTATTATTCACTTTTCTTCTCAAAATTTAAAAGTAAATACTTCTTTTAAAATTATCAAATACTCTACAACTCCAAACATGCCCAAATAATTAGGGGTTACAATTCAGACCATTGACCACACCTCAGAATAGAAATAATAACACAAATTATTTTTATTTAGAATTAATTATAAATTAATTATTTTTTTAATAAGATATTAAACTTTATATTCATTATAAATATTTTGATTAAAAAAATTAATTTTATTTATAATATTCAAATACGTGGATTTTGATTGATATAAAAACAATAACACACTAAATAGGAAACAAACTTACAGGAACATGCATAACGCGAGCACAAATAACACACAAGTCAACTTATTTATTCCTTCTGAAATACTGTATAAAATTTATATTTTATAAATTTAATATGAATATTAAATTATATGATATAATATTAATTATAAATATAATCAAATTCATATAATTATATTCGATATAAAATATCAGATAAATTATTATAATGACATATTTATAATAATAGATTGTTTTTTTAAGAAAGGCAGTCAAAATAGTGTTATGATGAGTTTGTAGACAACATGGTGACTTCTAAGTAAAACGGTTATATCACTGACATCAATTTTCAGATATGAAATAGGCCTCTGTGATGAAGATAAGATCATTTGTTTCATTATCTGTCTGGACCAGCATTATAATTGACCACCACGTGTCCATCTGGACTCTTATAAGTCATCACAGATAGGGTTTTTAAAGTAGGTAATATTATGTGTATTCATGACCGAAGTACTAGATTATATGTATAGTTATTATGTTATTTTAAGATTTTATATATTAATGTAGTATTTTTCAATGTTGAGACTAAAAATATAATTTATGGGAAGCTTTTTATTTTCCTATAAAAGTTAATAACATAGGCTAACTTAATTACATATAAATTATACACATGTAACATTCTTATATAAATTTAATATATTTTTATCAAAAAAAAAATTCAATAGAGGAAATGGGAATTGATTTTTTTTGTAATTAACGATTTTTTAAAACTTTTATGTATATGTTTTGGCGTCTTGATATATCATATTATTATTTGAAAAGTAAGGTTTTAAATGCATAAAAGTCCCTTTCAACAAATTACATTAGTCATTACTCATTAGCCACGTACGTACAACAATAATTAGGGGCAGATGTAGAAATAGATTGCTTATAACCATCACAAAGAGACATAATGTGAATCAGAGAAATACACGGAGTAATTCATGGGATACTTTGAGTAGGTTTTCCAAACCAAACAAGAATATGCAACGGCTTCTTTAGTATTATTGTATACAGATTTCAAATACTTTGTATTATAAATGTTTATGTCGTATTTATTAGTATTGTGTGTGTTTTGTTTCTTTTTCAAATTTATGTACTTTTTATTTTATATATAAAATGTTAAATTATTAAGATATGCTTGTTTTTATTTTTGTTGAACGATATTTTCAGAAAAAAAAAAATTTCATCAAGAATCACAAACAATACTTTATTAGCTTTAAAAGTAATTATGAATAAAAAAATTGTGTTTCAAAAGCTTATTTTTTCCTTTTAAAGAATGATTCTACAAAGTTTTTAAAGCAAGCACAAATACTAAGATTATTAAAATAACATTTATTAAGAGAAAAACAAAATTGCAAGATGAGCATGATCGAGAATAAATCAGGTAATTGAAAATATGTGACATTATGAATGACACAAACTTTAAAAAATTGATTTTTATGATTGATATTTTAATAATATTTACACTCTCTTATCTTACCGATATAAATTATCTTAACAGTTAAGATTTATAAGAGAATAAAGAGAGAAAATTATTTATTTATATTTTAACCGTTGAAATAAAGAAGTGTAAAAAATTGTGTAAATCATATATCTTAAAAATAATTATTACTGTAAATATTAAAAAATAGGTACGTACCTGTCTCATAAAACCTTCAAGAGTGGAGAGCTTGTTCATGGCAATGGCCATTTGACCCATGTAGTTAGTCATGTTAGGTGGACTACTTAGTGAGTCAGATGTTATTGTTTCTGAAAGTGATTGATTTAGTGCTTCAAGCCCTCGTGATAATGCCTCTTCAGCTTCTTGTGTCGACTGTTGTAATCCACATATTCCCAGTATTTGTTGCTCTGTTAATGCTTCTATTTGATTCACAATTATCTGTATTATTTATTCATTTTTGCACTATTAATTAATCGCAAATTCACAACATAACCTGTAATGAAAGCTATAATTTAAAACATAATTTGAGTCATGCATATTTCATAATATATTATTTTTAGTTAAATACTCCTTTTGATTATGCAATTCTATGATTATATATTAGATAACTTTTGTTTGTGTTATAAATCATGTTAATTACATATGTAATTACTAATTATATATATGGATATGATTATATATGTTAAAAAATATAGGTTTTTGTTAATTTTTTTAGTAATCATGTTTCATCCAAAATTTTATTTATTTATCATGTTTTAAAATACTAATTACATTTGTGTTTCCAAATGTTCATCACTAGCTATGTTTATTTTAATCTAATATTTTGAAGTCTTAATCTACCGTTTGGGAAGAGTTTTTATTTTTATTTTATAAATTGCTTAGATATTATCAGTAGAATGTTTCTTGGATTAGGAAAAGTTGTTATGTAGAGATAAAATCATCAAGATGTTGAATTTCAATACAGTTACGAATATTAGTTTCCTCAAGTTCAAACAGTGCCTTATGTAAGTTTATTATTCTTTCCTGGAAGTTTTCATGACTAGTTAATTTCTTGGCTTCAAGTATTCAACCAAAATATCTAATCATCTGCAGTTTTCTCAGCATATATAACAACTAAAGAGTGATAGGATATAATGATGGAGTGAGAAGGATGGTAAATTCTCATTATAACTTTTCTATATATGCATATACGCAACCAAATAAATATATATTATTTGTCACGTGGGTTTTGGTTTAATTATTAGCTAAAGACAAAAAAAAAAGAGGAAAGAAAAAAGAAGAAGAGGAGGAAGAAAAAGATTTGATGAACACAAAAACTACATTGGTTTCTCTAAATGGAATAAAAGAAAAGATTTAAAAAAAAAACAAATGACCCTTTAATTCATGATCTCTATCTCTTCCTATATTTCATAAACCATAAAATGTATAACATACATAGCTTTATATGTATGACACCTAACTCTACCTTATAGTAGAAACCTTCACGACACCCATTTCATCATTCCTAGAAAATACTTAGCTACCCTTTTCACACCTAACTCATTAATGTTCTAACATCCAACTTTTTTTATTTTAATTTTATTACAATAAATTAATATGAATGAATTTACTAGCTTGTAAATTCTTATTTTTAAATAATACTTCGTAACTTGTACACGTTACAAATAGAACACTTAACATTAAGTTTGTGTACTTCATAAAAAGATTTTAATTTGTATTATTATACTTCAACTTAACTTAAGTGTAGATTATTTAATAACGCTTTATAATTTTTATTTTCTTTAAAAATTTAAAATATTTATTTTTTAAATTTTTATTTATAAATTTTATATTTTTGATAATTTTGTTTCCGTAAATATTGAAAATTGATTTTCTCTCTGAAAATATGTACGGTGAAAAGAAAAAAAAAATCTTCCTAATAGTCAAAAATAAATGTCCTTTTTTTTTTTACCAAAAGAATAATAAATAAAAGACACTTAAAAAATTTTGAAAATGATGGGGGGAAGATAAATTAAGAAAACATAGGACACGCAACACCTATAGCTTTCCCATGCCCAACTGAATATCATGACAATTTATTTTCTGGGAATTTTTTTTTTTTTTGTCATTTATTATCATGTCACATTCAATGTTTATATAATTAATGTTAGTTCTTTTTGTATGGAATTAAAATACAAGAATGGAAATAAATAAATAAATAAATAAATAAGAAGATAAAGAGGTATTATATATATAAAAAGAAAAATATAATTACCTTGATGAGATCAGAGGGCCTAAAATCACCCATCCACATGAAACATCTTTCAGCAGGAGTTTTCCAAGTGCCAGAAACAAGATGAAAAACATCAGATTTGGCAACCATGGTTTTGAGATTAATCACATGATCATAATGTGCTAAGCAATTGTCCACAAATATTCTAAGCTCATTCTCTGGTATATGTTCTTGTATTGCTGCTCTTAGCTCACACATTAGTCTATGCTCTTCCTCTTGCCATCTTGTATATTCCATGTCAAATACTACTGCTGCATCTGGAAAAAAAATCAAAAAATCAAAAAATGGCTTCATAACTTATGTTTATTTGTTTAGTTATGTAATTCATCTAGTATTACGACGGTAAAACTTATCACTTCTTTTATTTTAAATCATAAATTTGAATCATATTAAAATATCGTTTGATTTAATAAAAATATCTTAATCGTTAAAGATGTTTATATCATTTATACAAACAACAATAACCATAGAATAAAACAAGCTATATCATGGGAAGAAAAATTTAATAATTAAAAATAAAATAAAAATATTATTATAATTACCCTGAATACTTACTTCATATCTTTAAAAATAAACAATCACATTTTCTACCTAAGTTTACTTTTTTTTTTCTTAATTGTACAAGTAACTTAGATTAGTTTGCAGTTGTACAACTAAGTGTAAAGCAAATGAAATTGGAAATGGGTTCATCTAAAAACCAATAAATCGAGATATATAGATCAAATAATAAGTGGATAAATGAAATAAAAGAAGATAACTAATTTTTTATTTTTCGAAATAAATATAATTCTTATGTAGTAGTCGTAACTGAGACTCAAACCACATCATTTTTACATGACGAGCTAGCTATTGTTAGTTGACAATTAATTAATTTTTTATTATTAAGAATTTTGTATTAATTGTATTAGTACCTGAGGTAATGTTGTTAATACCAACTTGAAGACCTTGTTCTCCTCCTAAAAGTGCTCCTCCACCAAAAAACATGCCCTAAAGAGTAACCCATAATTAATATTGATTAAATTTTTATATTAATTATCAAAGTCAACAATAAGTAAACAAATGGGAAAGAAAGATGATATTCAAAATATAAATAATATAGATTAAAAAAATTAATTAATCATTCAAACCTGTGTTCTAAGTCTTTGTAGCTCTTGTTCCATCTGAGTAAGCTTAATCCTACTCGATTCTAACTGCTGAACATATGCCTGTAAAATAAATTAAAATATTATATATTAATTTTTATATAGCTCGTTTGGATTGGAATTTAGAAGAATATTCAAAATATGATTTTTTTTTTTAATAACCTTTTTTCTAAGCCTACTTTTCCTTGCTGCCTCTCTATTCTGTGCAAGCCTTCTCAATGTCTGCTTTCAAATAAACACATAAATTCAAAATCATTAATTAATGTGAGGGTTAACGTAGAGGTTAGTTAGCTTTTTGAAATTAAGCACGTAGGTTAAGTAGTTAATTCACTCAATTTTGAAAAAAGACACCATATATCTAAATAATCAATTTTTACATTTTTTTTAATTTTTTTATTTAAAAAAATACTTCAGTAATTATTCATGTTAATCTTTTTTTTTTCAAATTCAATTGAAAAATTAAAAAAAATATTAATTTATTTAAAAAATTAAAAATTGATCATTTAAACTTATGATTTAACATTTTAAAAACTATTAGATTTAAATGCTCTAATTTCAATGGTTAGTAGACTATTTTCGCTTACTTATTATGCAAAATAAAGATCAATAATTAATAAAAATAAATAAAGAATACCCAATAATTATTACTATGTCACCTTAGGATCTGGTGTTTTTGGTGCATCCTGTTCTGAACTTGAAGATGGACCTTTTCGGTTACCCTCTTTCTGTCCCAATTAAATAATAAAGAATATACCAGTTTTGTCAAAAATAGATATAACATTAATTTAACTACAACAAACATTTAATCAATTAATTATATATTAATTTCTACAAACTTAATTCAATTTAAGCCAATTTACCTTAATGGCCTTGGCAGATTCATGCCCAGATGCAGAAGTTCTATGATCTTTGCGCGTGTTGGCCAAATCCATGGACGGGTCAGATAGTCTCTTTGAACCACTGGTTGCTGAAGAAACTAAACCCGTAGTAGTAGTAGTAGTACTAGTGTTCTACAAAATATACAAAGCCATTTAATTCTAGAACTTCATTTTCTCTAATTAATTTGAATTATGTATAAAATTAAAATCTAATTAAAGTCGTAAGAAATCATTACTTTTGTTGATGATGGTTCTTCGTGCATAGGCTGAGATGGGAAAATATTCAAAGTTGGAGGTCTCATCCCAGTAGTACTATTCTGGTTATCTGCATATGAATTATATAAAAATTTAATTAATAAAGGACCAAATAAATTTAATTTTTTTATTATTTAAAAATAATTTTTATATACATTATTCCATAATTATTTAATCATCTCACATAATTAATTTATATCAAATCAATAACTAAATCGTGTGTTTAAATATATATATATATATAGATATGGGTAACTAGAAAAATGTGAAATGAACCATGTCAAAAGGGTTGTTGGGGGGTTCATGTATTCTTGGGGTTTCTGCCAGATTCTAACAGAAATTGCAGAAAAGCAAAGAAAAAAAGCAGAGATATGCCGTATGCCTATTAGAGACCATGCCCTTATTCTGTAGGACAAAAGTAGAAAAACAAAATATATATAAAAATATTAATTATATTTCATGATATTACAATTTCTTACCTTTTTATCATGCTCCAAATTAACTTAGAACAACAAGAAACAAGGAAATAAATTAAAGACAAAATATTAATTTATTAATTAATACATACTAAAATTAACAAAATATATTATTTTATGGATTTTTTTTCCCTGGTTTGTAGAGATTATGTCAAAGAAAAAGCACTATACAGCAACAGCAGATTCTAATATGCTATGGCATGACTTTCCTGTGACCAAAAAAAAAAAACTTATTTTATTTTTTTCTGTAATAGAATCATCAGAATTCAGAGCAGAGACAGACAAAAATAAGAAGATTATAAAATAATAAATTATAGAAAAATATAAAATTGAGAAAGACTCGAGCTTTAAATTTAATTACTTGTTTGTTCATTAATATCTTGAATCCTTGATGGGTCTTGTTGTTGTCCATCAAGGTAGAGAAAAAGGGCTTGATCTAACTCTCCCAAATCATAAGTTCCAGTTCCAGTATCTTTGCTTCTATGTAATCATCAAAAGATAACAATATTGAAAAATTAATTTACACCCAAAAACAAAACTTTATAGAAAAATATTTTTAAAAAAAACAAAAGGGTTAATGGGTTTTTATTATTTTATGAAAAGATTAGAGAAAATTACAAGAAGGTGCCAGCTGGAATTGAAGAAGATGAAGATGATGATTGAATCATTCCATAAGAAATTTGTTGATGTTGATTTTGAAATTGATGACGTGGATGGTGTTGTAGCTGAAATTGCTCTTGTTGTAGTTGTTGTTGTTGTTCTAAGGGTGTTATAGAGTGGTTGGTTCCTTTAATAGTTGAAGCCATGAAAAAAAACTAGCTAGAAATGGTACTAGTGCTACTCTCTAAAAGCTTTGTATTTTAATTGTTTCTTTCTCAGCTTTCTCTTCTTTAAAGTCAGTTTGTTGCTAACGAGTTGTGACTCAATGACTCGAGATTGAGTTTCAAACCTTACTAATGATAAAACCTTCTTCTACTATCTACCACCGAGACAACCAAATATTACGTTAAGCTCCATATTTTAGAGAGATAGAGAGAGAAATAGGGTCGGTTATGGTTTGACGAAGAGAGTGGAATAGGAAGAAGAAAAAAGGAGGATAGAATTGAATACAAAGGAACAAAAGAGAAGGAGCTTTTTGAGTTCTCTATCTTTTCCCCTATCTTTTACAAGTAGACGACTTTCTTTGTTAACTAAAACCCAAAATATTCAGATAAAGCGGTTCTCTATATTATAACCACTTCAACTTTCTCTCTCCTCTATCTTTTTTCCTCTTAACATAACAAGACCTGAAAAATGTGGTATTCTATATCATGTTCGATGTGGATGGAGTCTCATTCCTGTAGCTTAAAATAGTTAATGCCTAAATGTATATCTCAAAATAAATTGTATCATTTAAAAAAAATTGTAATCGAAAACAAGAAAAACGTTAGTTTAATACAATTATTATTATAAAATAGATATTTTAGTTTTTTAATCATTGAGTTATATTGATTAGATCATATAATTTAATAAAATAGTTAAACTCATAAAACTAATATAACATCATCAAAATTAGATATAACAAAAAAAATGAATTTGTTAAACACATGTTTAATTAATTAAAGTTAACTTAGAACATATTTGATAATGATTTTGATTTTAAATTTCTGTTTTTTTAATCATTTTTCATTATGGTATATTTGTTAATGATTTATGATTATAATTTTCACTTTTTTAAAGAATTATTACTAAAATATGGGATGATTTAAAAAATTTTAAAAATAGATTTTTTTTTTGTATTAGGTTTTTGATTTCTATTTTTTTTCATTTTTACCGAACATATTTTAGAGAATAAATAACGTCTTATAACTTTTATATTTATAATTATTTAAAAAAATGTTTAAAAATATAAAATTTCTACATAATAATTAAAAAAATTAAGTTTTCTAGAAAAATAAAGTATACCAAACAAACTATAAGTGATTTTTTTTATTTTTTTTTCCTTAAAAATCATTAAGTAAAAATTATTATTAAATATATTGGTGATTACAAAAAATCATAAATCATAAATCATAAAAGTTATCAAATAAAAACTTAGTAATTTCAAGTTACAATAAATAAAAAAATTTGGAAAAAAATTCATATGTGATAAAAAAATTTAAAATCTCTTTTTCTCATTGTATAAAAAAACTTCAATTTAAAAATAACATAATTTAAGGATATTATAACTTCAATTGACACCAAAATGGTTTAAATACATTCAATACCCATGAAAAATAAAATCAAGCATCTTTCACGTGTATTTTTTTGTTTTATTTAATCGAAAAATCATGATTTAGATTAATTTGACTATTTTTTTAAAATTTGAAACCAATTAGACTTAACTCAAAAATAACGGGATTAAACAATTTATTTTTAAAAAATAATGGGACTAATTCAACCTCTTGCACAATTGGAAATTATAAAATGAAGAAAAAACTTGATATTTTATAAATGTATATTTTAAGGAAATTTATTAATATTATAAACTTGTGATATATTTTAAATGATGTATTAAAATTGTGTTTGTGATATTGTTATAATGTATAATATTGATATTTTTTGAATAATAAATTTATAACTTTAAACTTGTGATATATTTTTAACTCTTGACGTTAGAAAAAAAATTTTGGGCTTCGCTAGTTTGTTTCTTTGTCCAAACTTCCTATGTTTTTCTCAATTTATTCTATCGAGAATGAAAAAACAAAATTGCCTTCATTAATTTGAATTTTGCTATTGACACTTTCATGCAAAATTACACATTGATGGTATAATTAATATATAAGGCGGCTATATTTTACTTTGAAACTACATAAAAATAAGAGAATATTAATCGCATGAGATGAGACTCTTTTTCTTTTTTTTACACCTTATAATTTTAAATGTGTATTTAAATTTATTTTTTATACATATTTAAAAGTATAAATTTTATTAGGATTCTAAAAAATCTACCCACCAATGATTATCAAATAATTAAAACATCATGTTGCAATTCAAAAATCAATAGGTGTTAGACTATAAACACTATAATGTTTATTTTTTAATACATGTCAAATTTAAACATGAATCAATTAAGTATCAAATATGAGAAACATTGTATAAGGGAGTCAAAAATAAAAGTTGCTTGTCAATTTTTTGAGACATCTTGGCCTCTCAAGACTTTGCTAGATTCATTAATCTTAGACAAACTGATATGTTAATTTATACCAATAACGTAAGAAATAGGGTATAGAAAGAGAGGACTCTTCAAATTTCTTACATATCTTTATTTTTGATTATTATTTACATTGACTAAGGTTTAGATTTAGTTTAATTAATACTAACAAGGATGTTGTGGATTAATTACTGAAGGGCTCCTTAGATACAAAGTATACAAAAGCATGTTTAGTGCATATATTGAATAGATTAAAAATTATTGTATTGAATTAAATTGTTTTATAATTATTTTATATAATATTTGGTGATAATTTATTTCTTACATGTCTTTATTTTTCATTATTATTTATATTGACTAACATGTAGGTTTAGTTCAATACTAATAAGAATGGTTCTTGCTATTTTAACCGGAAAAAAAATATCTTTCTAGATAATTAATTAACCTCAAGTCAAGAGGAGTTGTGGTTTAATTACTGAAGGCTTCCTTAGGTACAGAGTATACAAAAGCATGTTTAGTGCATATTTTGAGTAGATTAAATATTATTATATTTAATTTTATTATAATTATTTTTGTATAATATTTAATTACAACCTATATAATATAATAGAATAAAATTAATGATAAATATTTTAATATTTTAATATTTTAATAAAATAATTTATATTTAAAATAGTATTTAATTTATATCATGTAAGTTTTTACCTATTCAAATGACATCATAAATTAAACCCATGTCCATACCTCATACTAAATTTCTTCATAATCAACTAATTTTTATTTTACACGATACAATTTAACTTTTAAATCAAATACATAATTGTATATTTATACAAACATATCCTAAGAATAAAATATTCTTTTAAGATAACCGTTAAGATTAATTTAAGAGTAATAGTATATACTTGAAGTTACAATAAATAATTTAACAATAAATTAAACATTTGACGATAAAATATTTTTTCGATCATTTATAATAAATACATAGAAAAACTAATTAAATATAGTACAATAAATTATTTTCCATAACTTAAAAGTTTACTTGCCAAGCTTAAAAAATCAATTAATATTGTAATTTTAACTTGTTATTGTTTTTATTTATCAAATTTAAGTTATACATTGTTAATATAAGAGTTAAATATTATTTTTTTTATAAATAACTTTAAATTTATCATATATATTGAATGTGAAATGTATATGTAGTTAAGATTTAAAATTAAATACAAATAAATAAAAGAAAACAAGTAAATGTTTTGATACTTGATCTTATATATATATTATAAATTATAAAATGATGATATTTTTGTAACATTTTGACACTTGAGTACATGTTTAGCTAATATGTTATTAATTTTCTTAATATTATAATAGCTATTTGTTAATTTATCCTATCTAAAAAGTATTTATTTATAAGATTGTTGGTTTAACTCGTATTAATTAATCGTTAAATTATATATCATCAAGGTGTAGAGAAAAATTAAATTATAATTATAATTGGGTAAATGTTTTATATTTTACTAAAAAACATATTTACTTTCAATTTATTACTTATTTTTCTATCAATTTGATAATATACATATTATATATTATATTAATTAGATATTTTAATTGATATTTAAGTTAAATTGAACAAAAATAAGTTATGATATTGTTAGTGAGACTAACACTCTTTTCCCAATTCAATAAAAAATTCCTAACTCCCCATTCAATCTCTTGAAGTGATTTATCCCATCAATATTTAATATCAATATCAATTAAAAATAATTACTTATCATTGATATAAAAATAATAACATAAAATATTAAATTGATAAGAAAAAAACATAAAACAAGTTAAAACTTATAGTAAATTGAAAGTAAGTTATAACATGTTATTTTTTAAATTTGCTCTAATTTTAAATATTTAATAAAAAAATTGGAGATGTACATCAAACTTGTGATCAATTTTTTTATTAAATAAATAAAACATTATACTACTTAGATTAGAACTTGGCCTATAATAGTGGGGATAGAGATGAAGAAATCAATATTTGAAGAAATAATCAAAAGAAAAAATTCATGTTTTCTGAGTATATTTTCTTAATTTGTATCAGAAATTTACATTGTTTATATAGACAAATATCAATTACTATTTTACCAACCACCATGATTGAATTGCATGGTTTACAATTGCTTGGTAGGCGCCGTGTATATTGGAAAAAATGTTTGGCGTCGGTGCAGTGTTTGTTGAATTATGTTACACTGTTTGTTGAATTCAACACTGCCCCTCAAGTTAGTGCATAGATGTCTTTCATGCCCAACTTGACTGAAACTTCTGTGAATACTCGATATGAGACTGCTTGAGTGAGGATATCAGCCAATTGATCTTCTGATTTAATTTTTGGCACTTCCAATGAATTTTCTTCTAACTTTTTCCTTAACAAAGAACCGATCAACTTCAACATGTTTTATGCGATCGTGTTGAATCAGTATTATAAGCAATATCAATACGCTGCTTATTGTCACAAAATAACTTAATTGATTCTTTAGAAGGATATCCCAAATCTTTCAAGAGAGATTGTAACCACAAGGCCTCACAAAGCCCAGTGTCATGCCTCTCGTATTCATCACAAACTCTGGCAGGCAACAACCGTTGTTTCTTACTTCTCCATGTTACAAGGTTTCTCACAAAGTGAAGTAGTCTGATGTAGATCAGCTATCATTTATTGATCCACCAATCAAGATCAAGATATATTTCACAATACTCCTTTTCCAGGAGTTGTACTTTAAATACCTCAAAATACTGAATAATCCAGATTCATATGTTGTTCTCAGGATTATGCATAAATTCTGACAATACTTAAAGCATAGGCAAGATCCGGGTCTTCAGGTGCTAAATACATCAACCTTCCAACAAGCCTTTGGTATCTTTCTTTATTTGTTGGAACTTGATCAACCTTGATACATAACTTTAATCCTTCCTCTACTGGTGTATTAGCTAGTTGACATGCCGACATACCAGTTTCTTTTAATAAATCTAAGGCATACTTTCTTTGAGATAAGAAGATTCCTTCTTTTGATCGAGAAACCTTAATCCTAAGAAAATATTTTAAGGAACCAAGGTTTTTCATTTCAAATTCCTTGGACAAATAACTTTGGATAGCTTTCCTTTCTTCAAGATCATTTCATGTTACTATCATATCATCAACATATACAATAAGTGCAGTGATCTTACCATACCCTTTTTTCATAAATAAAGTATGGTCTGAATTGCTTTGCTTGTAGCCAAATGCCTTCATTGATTTTGTGAACCTACCAAACCATGCTCTTGGGGATTGTTTCAATCCATATAGTGATTTTTTAAATTTACACACCTTTTCATCATGGATTTTGGAATTCTTGATTCCTGGTGGTAAATCCATGTAGACTTCTTCAATTAAATCTCCATGTAGAAAGGCATTTTTTTACATCAAACTGATATAATGGCCAATCTAAATTTGCAGCTAGAGATACCAAGACTCGAACAGTGTTAATTTTGGCTACAGGTGCAAATGTTTCTGTATAGTCGATCCTATATGTCTGAGTGTATCCTTTTGCCACCAATCTTGCTTTATAGCGTTCAATCATACCATATGCTTGATACTTTACTGAAAAAATCCATCGACATCCAACAATTTTCTTTGTTGGTGGACGATCGACAAGTTCCCAAGTTCTATTTATTTCTAAGGATCTTAGTTCTTCATTCATAGCATCTTTCCATTTTGGGTCAGCTAAAGCTTCTTGCACACTGTTAGGAATAGATACATCAGATAATTGATTCACAAATGATATGTTTGATTTTGACAAACGATGTTTAGACATATAGTTACTCATAGGATATTTGACTTTACTATAAATCTCAGGTTCATACATGGCTTTAGGAATACCTCTGTTAGGACGTGATGGAAGTATTTTTCTGGCTGGTTCAATAGTTGGAACATTCTTTGCAAACGATTGCCAGGGTATATCAAAGAATCAGGAGAAGGAAACTCGTACTCACTTTGTTGTAGTAAGAAACTTGCTTAATGGTCTTGAAGTTGAAGAGGCCTTGATTCCATTTTCCTTGAGTTTTTTCTATATTTAGAGTTATTACCATCTGAATTCAAGTTATTTGTATTTTCCTCACATATAATTTGTCTTTCTTCATAAGAAAACAATTTATATGTAAGGTCTAATTTCAAGATGGTTGTACTCCCCGAAATTCAGTGTAGATGAGAAATACATTGTATCTTCATGAAAAATAACATCCACAGGTGGTAATCATTTGTTTTATAGGAGGATGATAATACCGATACCCTTTTTGTTGAATGGCATATCCCATAAAAACACAACGTATTGCTCGTGGATCCAACTTGCTACGTTGTTGTTTATGTAGGTGTACAAATGCCACACAACCAAAGACATGAGGAGGTAAATTGGGAACACTTGGTGCAACAATTGCTTGATTGATGGCTTGTAAGTGGTTTGGAAGTTAATGACTAAAGGTACCCGATTGATCAAATATGCAGCAGAAGTAATTGCTTCTCCCCAATAAGATAATGACATATTAGCTTCGATCAACGAGGCACGGACAACTTCCAACAAGTGTCGATTTTTCTTTACGCAACTCCGCTTTGTTGAGGTGTATCAACACAAGTAGTTTGATGAATAATCCCTTCGTTTTAAGATATTCTTGAAGTCAGAACTTTTATATTCTCCTTCATTGTCACTGTAGGACTTGAATCTGTGTTTTATATTGAGTACGAACCATTTTATGAAATTTTCTAAATAATACGTTTACCTCACTTTTAGATTTCATTAAACAGACCCAAGTCATTCTACTAAAATCATCAATAAATGTAACAAACCAACGTGATCCTCCCAAAGTAGAGACTTTAGAAGGACCCCATACATCAGAATGTATAACCATAAACGGAAATGGACTTTTATTTAAGGTTACAAGAAATGAAGAACGATGACTTTTTGCTATTTCACAGACATCACATTTTAAAGTAGAAAGATCGAAGCTCAAAAATAAACTTGGAAATAATTTCTTTAAATATCCAAAAGAAGCATGACCCAATCTCCTATGCCATAGCCATATATTTGATTCATCCTTTTTAGATCCAGTTGTTACCAATGCATGATTTGTTGAATCCAAATCCAAATAATACAGGTTTCCTTGCCTAACACCACGACCATTGATCGCTTCGCTTTTGTTTGAATGTCCTTGAACACACAAAAGTCGTGCCAAAAATAACAAAACAAGATAAAGCGGTGGTTATTTGAGAAATAGATATAAGGTTATACCTAAAGAGGGAACAACTAAGACCGAGTCTAAATTCAAAGTACTAAGTGAGAGACAAAGATCTTTCCCCAATGACTGGGTTGTGTTACCATTTGCGCAAGCAGCTTTGTGTGAGGATGGTTTTGAGATTTGTCTAGAATCGAATGTCATATGATCACTTGCACCCGAATCAATTATCCATGTATTATTAAAAATAGGAGAAAAAGCTTTAAGTATCTTTACCAACATTTGTCTTGAAGAGTTTGCAACATGATCTTTTGTTGTTTCAAGAATAATGGCAAGAGACATGTCAGTGGATTTTTCTTCCAGTAGTCACTATTGTGATCCCACCAAATAGATATCCCACAAGTTCAAAACATCGTTCTTTAGTATGACTCCTTTTGATGACAATGGGTACATTTAAATGATGATTTATCACCACCCTTCGCTCTTGCCGATTGGAAAAGAACGATTTTTAGATATCATACGGAAGCGTCAACGTCTCCAGATTTTCAATTGAGATTCGACGTACTACCTCTCGTCAATCAAGGAATAACAACCTTTAAATCTGGGATAGTTTCTTTTCACAAAATTTCTCCACTCTAACCGTTTCAAATTCATCATCTAATCCAGCAAGAAAAATATGTATCCTTAGTCTTTCAACAAACTCTTGATATGATATTAGATCATTAGGGTCTTTCATGACCACCTTATGACGATGGTCTAGCTCTTGGAAAATTTCAGTCAACTCTTCATAATACTCTGAAAGTGATTTTTCATTTTGTCTGGAAATAAATGCTTTTTGGTTTAAGACAAATACATGTAATTCGTCACTTTCATCATAGAATGTTTTTGCCAAAGCACCCCAAATTTCAAGAGCAATAGGTATGCGTAAATATCGCTTCATGATTTCTGGACTCATTGACATAAGGATCCATCTCTTCACTTTTTGATTTTCTGCATACCACTTGTTATAATTGCTCGATGTTTTTTTCTGGTTGCAAATTTTTGTCATGAATATAAGAGAGTTTTTCTCTCTCTGCAATATGCATTTCCATTATTTGAGACCAAATATCATAATTAGTCTCAGTAAGAACAACTCCAGCATTAAACACACATTCAGACTGAATCGATTGTACAATAACTGGATTTGATAGCTCCATAGGTAATGAAATTATACCCTCTGTCATGATATTATGGTAACCAAACTAGAAAATGGTGTAATAATTTTAGGACTAAAAATTTTTTCTGTTTTTTTTTTAATATATATATATATTTATACTAAATCGGATAAAAACCCACAAAACCGGTTCAAAATTGGTTTAAAAACTTGAAAAACTGAACCAAACCGATTTTAGAAATCCAGAACCGGAAAAAAAACGGGTTCAGATCATTAAAATAGACCGAACTGGTCAAAAATAGAAAAACTATGAAAAACCGAGAAAATTGGGTTCAGACCGAACCGCCGATTGAACCAACCTGAGCCTAACCGAGCCACGCCAGCCGAACCGAGCCGCGCCAAAACGAAACGCGTCAAACCGAACCGCGTAGAAACGAGCCGAGCCGGATGACACGTCATCATCTTCAACCTCCAGACGGCGCGTGTGGTGCGTGAAAAATGATGCCTTAACTTCAAGAGGTGCGTGGGGGCACGTGCTGCACTTTTCTTCTACTCTATTTTTACCAAAATGTTCAAAATTGTGTTTAGAGTAATCTGGTAAAATTAGGTGAGAGAAATAACGCTTCAAAAATGATGTTTGTAATTAGTATTTGTACGGGTGTTTGAATGAGATTTTTTTTTCACGAGAATAAATATTTTTCAGAGAAAGAAATCTCTGTTTTAGAGAACAAGAGTTTCAAATTTGTATAAAGCAACGACTTGGCTCTGATACCATGAAGAAATCAATATTTGAAGAAATAATCAGAAGAGAAAATCAATGTTTTCTGAGTATATTTTCTTAATTTGTATCGGAAATTTACATTGTTTATATAGACAAATATCAATTACTATTTCAACAACCACCATGATTGAATTGCATGGTTTACAGCTGTTTCGTAGGCGCCGTGTATATTGAAAAAAATGTTTGACATCGATACAGTGTTTGTTAAATTGTGTTACAATATTTATTGAATTGTATTACAATGTTTGTTGAATTCAAAGAGAGTCATAATACTTATCATAAACCCAACTCAAGTAAATGCCTTTCCATCTCAATTTAAACTTGTGATTAAGTACAATTGCAGACTTATACATCCAGAAAAAATAAATACGAATAGAAAGTATTTATAATTTATATTAAGACATTTATTTACATATTCTGAAGCAGAAAATCTAAAATTGATAAAATTTGTTGAGGAAAAAAAGAAAGAAAGAAACATCTTATACATCCAGAAGCATTAAAAAATAAATACAGATATCAAGTATTTATAATTTATATTAATACCTTTATTTATATATTCTGAAGCAGAAAATCTAAAATTGATAAAATTTGTTGAGGAAAAAAAAGAAAGAAAGAAACGCCACCATATACAATAGGGCTGGTAATGAAACAAATTAAGAATTTTTTTTTCTTTGGAAATTCACAATATATAAAAGTTCTTTTTTTATTGAACGGTACACTTGACATAGTTTCAATATGTGATTCAAGTGAGAAAGATCATTTTAACTACAAAATTACAAAATGAACTAGAATTATAATATAGAGTGGAGATCATACCTTAATTTTTAGGGAGAGTGGTAGCAGAAGTCCGGCACCTAGATTATGAAAGTAGTATTTTAAAAATATTTTGTAGTCCCTCAATTTAAAAAAAATAAATCAATTAAAAATAAATAATATTATTTTAATGATTTTACTGTTAAAATATTATTTTTTATGGTCAAATAATTAAAAACATGATAAAGATATAAACCATTAATAAGAAGAAAAAAAATAAAATTTAATATAAAATTATTTAAGAAAAAATCAATAATAATAAATATTCTAACAAAAAATTATTTAAATATTTATTTTTATTTTTTTAAAATTAAAATTAAAATATTAAAATAAAATATTGATAATAATAAAATATTAAAATAAATATTTTGTGAATTTTTTTATACTATTTATCATTTTATTATTATTAAAGAATCAAATTTTAATAGTATTTTAATATTAATAGGAAAGAATAGTATTTTAATAAAAAATTATCAAAATAATATTAATTGTAACTAATTGTACTTTTTTTTTTTTAATGGAGGAATTAGAAAACATCTTCTTGAATATAGAAGACTAAACACGTACTAAAAGTTAATAGGAGGGACTTGAGTGATACTTCTTCCTAATTTTTAATATAACCGACTGGAGTCTTCCTCCAAAAAATAATAAAACACATAAAATTGATTTTATTTTATATATTACATTTTATTCTCATATAGTTCTAAAAATACTCAAAAAATTTAAGTAATTATAATTATGTACACACATTACATATAATAATAAAAACATGTTCAATCAATAATTATCATTTATTTTTTTAACATAATGGTATCATGTGTATTCTATTTGTATTAAAATTGAGTATATTTATAACTAATTACAAATGTTTTAGACATTTTTGTAACATCATAAACACATAATTTTACTATAATATCTACAAGACAATAAATATATAATACACGTGATATAATTATATTAAAAATTAAACTGTATTTATCAATTAGATGTATTTTTATTATTACACGTAACGTTATAAACATAATTATGACTATATTAATTTTTTGGATAATTTTTTTAACTTATTTCATACATTATAAACATAAAATGTAATTAACTCTATATAATATTGTTGGGAATAATTTGTCATCAATCATATAAAAAATATAAGCTATTAAGAGAATAAATAACACTATTATAAATATAATCTCCGCTAATATCAATTCTATATATTATAGATGTCTAATATTGAAAATCCAATAATTAAGATTATTATGTTTAAATATATTATCTCTAAATTTAGTATTATGTTCGAAGCTCTTAGAATTGAAAGATTATAAAAAGGGAGGGGAAAAAAATCATATAAATGGATTAGGTATATCAAAACACATCGATATCATATAAATAATTTTTATATGTGGGTTTGGCTATTCTGCTTGAGTTGTTTCTGATTTATACACAAGTAGCTAGAACTGCTAACAACCTCTTTTGATTGGCTGAGTCGACTTTCCTGCCTGAAAACGACACTAAATTTAAAATGAATCACACCATAAGTTTTAATTGGACGTTCCCCATTAATTGTTTGCCTAAACACAATTATACCTTCAATAAATTAAAAAGGGATGGTAAAAAGTTATTATATCATTTGATATTCTTTTTAGTAATAAAATAAAGAAAATTATTTTTTAAATTTTAATTATTGAGATATAATAATGTAATAAATTATACAAATTAATCCTATCTCAAATTAAAAATAATCTTATATTACCCATTAACTTATAAAAATATTCAACTTTCTGTCACATAATTAATCTCAAGTTGTACATTTATTTAAAAGAATGACATTTCAAAAAAGACATTTTATTTAAAAATTTAATCAATTATTTTATATTAAATATTATTTAAATAAATTAAATAACGATCGTTTAAATTAAATTTCATTTAATTTAATTTTGTTTAATATTATTAAATTTTTATTATTATTATTATAAGTTTTAAAGATATTATTTTATATAATTTTTTAAAAATAAATATAAAAAATTAAAAATCTAAACTTAACTGTGAACCAAACGAAATGGTAACAATATTTTAAAAATGAATCTTGCACTAGATTGTTTGTGATTTAAATAGATTAAATACCCATTGAAGACAGAACTTTGTGTCAAATTGTCATGTCCCATAAGGAAAATTCGTACTCACATTCAGGAGAATAGGAAAAGGCACAACTATATTATTATTAATCGAGATATGAGATATTAACCTGATTATTTGCCGATAAATTAGTGGCTCAGTAACACGCATTTTATATTAATATATAAAAGGTTTTGAATTCAAATCTTAAATAACTAATATATTTAGTTAAAAATAATTTAATTAATGAATAATAAATTTAAATTATAAAATTATCTCACATAGTAGATTGCATTGTATATTTTATTAAATATTCAAAATTGTATGATGAGATCGTCAATTTCAGTTATATAAATTTGGACCGACTTTTCAACTACCATATTAATAGAGAAATTTAGAGTTTTTGTTAATTTATTAGTCAATAATATAACTTAATATATTAATGCGAGTCGTCCCATTTAGGCATTTAGTTGAACCAATTCTTTTGAAATATAGTTTTTTAGAAGATATTTAAGATACTCTTTGGGTGATTATTTTTTTTAAGAGTATATGGAAAAAATTATTTTTTTTATCAACTAGTAGAACATGAATATAAAATGAATAAAAAAATACTAATTTTTTTTAAAATTAAATTATTTTTATTTTTTAGAGTCTTAGATTATAACATTCTGTTATCCTATTAAATCTCATTACCTAAAATATTGTTATTTAGCAGCAAATAATATTATATATATATATATATATATATTCATAGCCTCGTAAAAACGAAGGTGTTATAAAACTGACAACTTGAACAAATACTTTAAAAATTTACAACCATGCGTTTAAAACTAAAATTGTATCTCATAAAAAGACAAATTTTTATCTTTTATTAATTTTTTTAAGAACTATATAGCTCGTATCCCATGTTAGCCCAACTCATCAATAAGCATATATTTCATATTGTTTTAAATTTTTATTTCATTTTCCTTTAATAATAAGGTATATATTTCAATTGTTTAAAAAAAATCTATTTTAGAGGCTAATTTTATGCCATACGGGATTTAACTTTGTGAATTTTGTGAAATATTAAAGAAGGGATGTAATATGTTATATTTATACGTAACATATCTTATCTATTGTAATTCCAATAATCTACTAGATGTAATATGTTATATCTAATGTATTTTTATATGTAATATGTTACATTCATCATAATTTTGACAACTTATTAGATGTAATGTGTTAAATCTATCTATATTTTTATATGTAATATATTTTAAACACCTCTAATAGAATTATTAATAGCAATTATCATAACTTTGATCGGATAATCAATAGTAATTATCAAAACTTCAGTAGGATCAAAACTCTCATGAGATTGTCATTTGTTTTTATTAAAATTATGATGAATGTAATTTGATCTTATTTTATCAAAGTTATGAAATGATAATATTTTGATATTTTTATTAAGTAATAATTATAAAACTATAAGTTTTAAGGTGAATAATTATTAATTAATAAAAAATGAATGATCTGAATTTGAAGCAACATTTTTCTAAAATCTCAATTTTTTTGTTAGGCCTAATTTCATACTTTTTTTTATTTTTATCTAATATTTTAATCGAAAGATAATAAATGTATTAAAAAATTTAAAAATATTTTTTTTAATTTAAAAAATTGAATAAAATAGATTATGAAAATAACAAAAAAAAACAGTGTAACAATAATAACAATTTTTTTTCATTTACTTTTTTCCATTTTTCTTACTTTAGTGGGAAAAGAAAAGGAATTTGCTAAATGTAGCATAAGTTATTACTCTAATGAATCCCTTAAAAAGATTGAGAGCTTGAGGGCCTAATCCCTAAAGGGACGATATGGGCCTTATTTAATAACTTTGCTTTTATCAATAACAAATGGGACCCATGAACCATTTTTCAGTTTCTAAATATAGTAAAGTTTTAGAAAATTTTATCTTCGACTAATGCTACAATAATTTAAGGCTAGTTTTATTTTTAGAGTAATAATTATAATTGTTAAAAAAAATTATTATTTAAATTTTTTAAAAAATATATATATAATTTACTTTAACAATAATATTTATTAATTTAAAAATAACAATTCTCTAATTCAATAATCAATTCTTCCTAAAAATTGAAAACTTGCTAAAGCATCAAGTGTCTACCGTTTATTTCTT
The DNA here is from genome assembly GCA_030763125.1 of Hippophae gyantsensis. NCBI lineage: Eukaryota > Viridiplantae > Streptophyta > Magnoliopsida > Rosales > Elaeagnaceae > Hippophae > Hippophae gyantsensis. The sequence continues at coordinate 23,657,923 of CM061031.1, forward strand.
ATCATGTTTTTTGACATGGTGAGTAGCATTTTCCTATGAGCATTTGTTTCAGATAAGAACTACATTCAATGGGTGATTAAATTACATTCAGTTTTGCCTTTAAGTATTGGTTAAATTATTTATTATTATTGTTTTAATATTCAATGGTATGTTAATTTAAATCAATAAAATATAAAATTAGTGTAACAATTTTTTAGAAGGAAAATACTAGAAAGAAAAAATAATAAATAATAATACATCTTAATTGTTAACCTCTACCTCTCTTGTTCTTTTCATCATAATCAAAAACTACTTTTATGAAACTATCATATTTATCAAATGTATAAAGCATCATTGTGTCAAGAGAAATTATATATTAATTAGGGAGTAAGTGATATAGTATATTCTGTTATTGATTTTTATTTTTCAAAAATAATAATTAGTTATGTTTTTAAAAAAACATTATTATACTCCTCTTTTATCTCATTAATCAAGATCAACACATTATTAATAATCAAAAGTCAATGTATAATTTTTATATCAAATTGCCATATGTTTAAATCATTTGGCACAACTTATTTCTCTTGCGAATAAATAAGATCTCGTATAATCATTTCTAGAGTTACGTTATAAATCTAAAAGCAATTGAGAGTAAAGACTAATTCTTATTCATATCAAATCAATTATTTAAACCATATAAATATGCTTTAATGTAAAACATATTTGTGGGAATCATCTTCTTGCTCATATGGTTGATATGTATAATATTGTCGGCCTTCAATCATTTTTTAAAGAGTTAATAATTCTTTTTACCATTAAAATATGTTGATGCAAATATATAATTAAATTTAAACTATTATAAAATTATCATTAAATTTTAATTATTATTACATAAATACTATTCCCTTTAATTGGTTAAAAAATTATGAAATTATTTTAATAATAGTACTTATTTAATTTTTTGCATTAATTTTTAAATTTTTTTAATAAGACTTATATTATGTAATAATACCTAAAATTTGATGATAATTTGATAATTAATATATTTATAACGATCTTTATAATTTATTTATAAAAAAAATCTATTTACCTTTTCATATGTCACGAACGAGAAAGGAAGTAACATAGAACTTGGGGATGAGAATATAAATGAATTTAGGATCATGGACTTGACTACTAGAAATATGGGAAAGGAAATAACATAACTAACAAGTAAAAAATTATATTCAATTCATAATTTAATTTCGATTTAATATAACACTAATATATATTAATAATAAGATAACTTATTTAAACTTAACATATAACAATTAAAATTTAAACTTAAATAAAAATTTAATCATAAAAAGATATTAAAATCATAATTAATAAATTTTAATTATTTAAATACATACGTACATTTTATATATAACAATTATATTATAATTATAACTGACGTGATCATATTTTATCAATAATATTGTATCGTTTTAATTACGATTAATTACGTGTTTATGTTAAATATATTTTTTCTTTAAATATTTATACCTCTATCCCCGTTGCCTTTTCTAAAACATAGCATAAGTTGTGTAAATTTCACACAAAAACAATTGGAAGAAACCAAAATATAGAAAGAAACGTGTGGCGTTTTTTTCCCGTTAAAATGATACAATTAGAGATGAGATTCATTCTCATTCTCATTTTTTCCCCCTCAAAATGATACGATTAGTAAAACTACTATTTTTGGCTACGGAAGAACTGAAGAATCAACAAAAACTTTGAAGACTAAGAGGCTTTTAGATGTACTTAAAAAAATAAGGGTTTTAATTGAAGTGGTTTTTTGAAAAGTGTTTTTTCATTGGAAGCAGTTTTATAGAGTAAATTTTGTTGTTTGAAAAAAAAAACTATTTTCACTGTTTGGTAAAAATATTAAAAATGATTGTATTTATTGTAATTATTAAAATCATCAAATATTGTTTACAGGGAATCATTCGGACAAACTAAAAGTAATGTAATTTAGTCTATTTGTTTTTAAAATAAATAAATAAATTAAGAATAAATTATTATTAATTTTTGACTTATATAAAGATAAATTGATAAATTTTATTATTTTTATCAAAATATTATTTTATGTTATATAAATAAAATATTATTAAAAATAGACTTTATAAATATGATAGAAGTGATAATAAACTTGATATTATATAGTAGGAAAAATTATATTTTTTGAAATTTTAAAAAAAGTGTCCATCAACACTAAAAAATTCCTTAAAAATTATGTTAAATTTATCTCTTTTATTTTTTTAAAAATATGATTTAATTGTATTTTAATTACTTGATACTAAAAAGATTATTTAAATCAAAAATAATAAAATAATATACTTTGCTCATTTTTTACAATAAATCAACTAAATAACACTAACTTTAATCAAAGAAATTGAATTACTTAATCTAAAAGACCACAGTAACACTTTTCTATTATTATTAATGATGTAGCAAAATAAATAAAAATAAACAATAATTTAATTTTATAAAAAACAATTAAAGATATTTGTAGCAAAAAACAATTAAAGATATAAACAAGGATCGAAAAAATAGTCCATATTATTGATATTATAGCTATTTTATATATTCTGATATCGAATTAATATTCATATATTTTGACTAAAATATCAAAAAAAATTATCAAAAATGTCATGATTTTGTAAACAAAATGTTGTTATCGAGAAAATATCCTTAAAAATAATTTTATGACCAAAATATCATAGATATTATGAATATTATCATAAAATTATCGATAGAATATATAAAAATATAAACAAATTATTACTTCATATTTTTTTATTTTTTAAACAATTTACTTTTAAATTTTTTTATTTATATTTTTATATTTAATAAATGATTATTTATTTTTATTTGAGATAATATTTTATACTTCTTTTCATATATATTTTTATTATACTTTATTTTCATATTTATTTTGTTAGTTATACTTATAATTTTTTTATAATTTAAATTATATTATATACTGTCTAAACTTATTTATTTATAATAATATATTATAATAATATTTTTTTTAGATTTTAATTAAATAATTTATTGATTAAATTATATATCATAACTTTTATAAATATATATTAAATAAAAAATTGATTTTAAAATATAAATAATTAATTATTTTGATATATTATAAAATTTTATAGATAAATTACATGATTGTATAGAGTTTTTATAATTTTTTTAAAAGTTTTCAAAATTTACGATGAAATCTTTTATATTTTTATATGACCCCTATTTTTCCTAGGAGAATATATTTTTAAGAAAAGCACTCGAAAGACTTAAATGTGGGGTCATAACACTAAAAAGTGCTTTTAATTTTATGTCAAACACAAATTAAAGCACTTTTGTCTATAAAAGACGGTTTAATAGAGCCTCCAAACTCACTCTAATTATCATATAAAGAAATAAATAAACATATAAAATTTGGGAATAAAAATAAAAGAATGACCACAATATGAGAAATAGTTTGATTTATATAATGAAAATAATGTTGTACAGCCTGTAAAGCTACGAGAACAGGATAAGTCCCCACACGAAAAAGTGGTCTGCTGTCTAGAAAATAGAACAAGCCAAAAGCATTTCAAGAATCAAAGAGATCATTTCTAGTCCGGAGGGGTTTTTTCCTTAACGAGTGATGTTAGTGTATTATAAATTTATATTTAGGTGATAGATGAATGAAAGTAATAAAAATAATAATATTTATGGTTGAAATTATTTTGGTGTTTATGAAATTATTAATTTAAAATTAAATGTAAAATATTTTAATAATAATAATAATTTTTATTCTTTCCATATTTTAATGAAATATTTTGGAATGTTTTATTTTCTTAATATTCATATAATTATTTTTTATTTATTTATAATTTTATAAATTTTATTTTAATATTTATTATTATTTTAATAATATTATCCAATAACAATAATAATATTATTTTCATTAAATTAAATTCATTTTAAATTTCTATTTTAAAAAACTTAACACTAACTTATACTCCATACATAGCTAAATAATTTTTAAAAAGAAAAAAAAAGTTATTTAATTTTTTAAAAAAAATTTAGCTTTCACACCGTAATTATAAGCAAAAATCAAAATGTCAACAAAATCTTCCCAAAAATATAATTTTTTATACATCTTGATATAAAAACGTGATATTTATATTTTTTTAATTAAATTATTATATTATAGATAATATTACTAAAATATCACTTAAATATTTTTTTTTCTAAAATATCCTAGGTATTATGGATATTATCGTTAAAATATTGTTAAAATATTACTAAAATATTAAAAATATCAATTCTTAATTTATTTTTTTATTTCTTCTTCTTCTTTTTAAGTAATTATTTCAATTCAATTTTTTTCTCATTTTTTTTAAAAATAATATATTATCTTATCATATTTGTTATACATATGAAATGAATAATTAAAATATCAATTATTATAGTTAATTATAAATTAGATTAAAACACATACAAGAAACCATGTCACCAATTATTGAAACATATTTGACTATCATGTCTTGTTAGATAACACTAATTCATATACAATCATTGAATCTTTAAGATAGATTTGTTAATGGTAGTGAATTTAATGTTTAGTAATTATTTTTTGGTTTTAATGGATTTAATATTTAGTAATTATTGTAATAGTTTATATATCTATTATTTTATATTAATGTTATAAATTAAAGGATAAAACTCATTATATTCCCTAATTATAAGTACTTTTAAATTAAATTATCAATGAAATTTATTTTTGTATTATTGAGATTTATCTATTTATAATAATTAATACAATTAGATTTAATAATTTTAAATATTTTAACTACTTATTCTATAATATTTAATAAAAAATATATATTTTATTATAAAATATTTTAATTAATTAGTTAATATTAATTAATATAAATAATTTATAATAAAATATATATTAAATAAAAATTAATTATTTTGATATTTTTAAAAATTTTATAAAAAAATTCATATTTTTAATAAAAAATTTATGATTTTCGTAATTTTTTTAAAAAAATTCGTCGATAATAAAAATCTCATCATATTCGTTGACACGAAAATTTCGAACCTTCATTATAAGTAGAGATATGATTGTAAATTTGGATAATCTTAACATTTCTCTTTCTTTAATATTTGGGCACCTGCATTCAAAGATTTGCTGTTGAGAATCAGACACTGCTTCGCTATACAGGGCACTTTAATCAGACCCTTCTTCTAGTTCTGTTTGGAACTGTTTTCAAAAACAGTTTTCTAAATCAAGAATTTTTTTTATTTTTTAAAACAGGGTTTGGAAACCTTAAGAACATAAGGTTGTTCTTAAAATTTTGGTGTGTTTTATTAACAAGATAAAAGAAAGGGAAGAAAAATGACTCATTTTTATTCACTTGATCACTTCCTAAAAACATGATAAGTAGGAAATAAGAATCCTATAAATTTAAGATTCACTTTCAATGATTGTGTCCCTTTTCTTTTTTGATATTGATTCATTTGTATAAATTCATGTGTCCTTATTCTTCTTTGATATTGATTCATTTGAATAAATTTACAAAATACAGGTACAAAATTATTCCTTATTTTAATATTTTTTTCTTTTTTAAAATTATATTTAAATAAATTAATATTTTTAATCTAATTAAAAAAAATACATTTTACCCTCTCTTTTCACTCTATTTCAGTTCACATTTATTCTCATTTTAATTGATTTTCATTATTAAATACACCCTTCATCTATACTCTACAGCACAAAAAAGATATAAATATAAAATCTTAGTCCCTAAACATTGATCAAATTCATGAGTAAATCTATAAATATAAAACTTAGTTCTTAAACTTTGATCAAATTCACACATAAATCTTTATACTTTTAAATAAGTTTTTAAAAATTTATACATAAATCTTAAATTGTTTTAAAAAATACATAATGATAAACCAAAATTTTAAGACATATACAAAAAATTTAAAAATAAATCATATAATTTAAAATTTTAAAAATTTACTTCCGAAATTTAAACATTGAAATAAAACTTGGATATTATTGATAACAATTTAACCTAAATGTAAACATAAAAACTAAAGAGACACCGTCAAGATTAGACCAATGCGCAATTGCACATGGTGAACGATAAAGAGAATAAAATTCCACATAGGAAACCCTAATAATGGCTGGCCAGTCTTTGTCTGTACACTTTAATTATATTTTTTCTTATTTAAATAAAGGATAGACAGATAGAAAAGCAAAAAATTAATATATATGTCATTGTCCAAAGACAAAAATACCCCACATTTATTCATAAACAACGTAGTTAAGCCAATCCAAAGCATATACTATTCAACGCCCGTCACAAAAATTCCACATGTACAAATCACTAATAAATAGATTATGCAGAAACAAGTCCATCTGTCCCACAGATGACGACAGCATAACAACACGTGGGAATTCTCACATAACAATAAAATTACAGAAACGACCTCAGACATGAGAGTGCAACCAATTGTATAACCGAATATTACGAGGTAATTATAACTCAGTTACACAGTGATGTGACAGTTGCAAAAATGTGTAACGATGTAAATATCCTAAAAAGATATTCCATTTTAAACTCTCACATTATCATTTTAAAAAAACATTATCTATCAAATGAATATTTTAAATGAAGTAGTAAAACATGATTATATGCTTTGGACTCTAGAGGATCCGAAGACCGTAAAAAAACATGGGCATGTAAACAAGTTTAGATATCACAAAAGATCTAACAGGCACAAAAGTTCAATCTGTTAAAAGTTTACCCAGAACATAAAAAAAGCCTAATAGAAGGTTCAACCATAAGCTAAATCCAATCACATCCTACAAAAATTACAAACGAGAAACGACAATAATTGAACTGGAAGGTAATGAAAAGCTACTACCTTAAGTTGAATGACACACATCAGCCACAAGACAGTAATAACAAAGATTCTCCTCTTGTTTCAGCATCTTCTTCATTGTTGCTAAACTTTAAAAACAAACGAGGACTGTACTAGGACAAGAAAAAGGGTGGAGATCCGATCCAGGGTTTTGCACGATGCTCATAGCATGCAGTCAGTTCTTGCAGGCAACCTCCTGAAGAAATTCAGTGGCACGGAAGGTAGCTTCTGGCGGAATCTCGGATGTCTCAATACATAGAAGCCGGTGAGAAGAGCCACAACTTGGAATGGTGTAACATACAGGACAATTGCAGCAACCAAACAGAAAATAACAAACAGAGCAGTAGCCCTTGGATCACGCCAGCTTAACAGAGATTGCAACCTCTCTCCTTGAGTAGCCAAGTCACCAACCACTGTCTGAATTCTCCCAGCAATGCTCCTTAGCCGATCATATCTCATCCTTACAATATCGGAAGGACGGGAAGTTGGGAAAGTATCAAATTCTTCATCGAGCTCATCAGGATGTGCAGAATCCGCATGGGAGAGCCGAGTGTCCATGTGAGGAGGATGTCTTGGCCTCCATCTATAATACCATACTCCGATCAAGAAGAGGTAGAGAAAAATTGTAGGTAATATGAGCTCGGGATACATGACAAGTATTATAAACAAGATGTGAATCAGAACCGTTGTGATGGCATTCTTCCAGTTGCATATCTGATCAAACCATTTTCCTACAGCAATTATTCCACTCAGCACTGCCATTATCCTGAAAAAATTGGCTTTGCTTCTTCTCATACTCCACATATGCGATCCCACGTCAAGCATGTACTCCACCACTTCTTTTCTCAAGGGCGGCTCAGCCCTGCTCAACCTCATTGACACAGTCTGAGTGGCCTGGTGCCTCAAGAGATCCAGTTGAGTAACAGTTAACGGATGAATATAATGCATCTTAGGCAAGAGAGGATGTGAATACATGTGCATCATATTAAGCAAAGAAGAGCAAGTGAACCTCACAGCTAAATGAATTTCACCCATTTTCTTTACCCCATTTGGGTGTAGAACCAGAAGTGGATAAGAGTGCGTATAAACTCTATCAGTTTCGAGAGTGGAAAGACGAATTCTCACCTTCCCAATTCTTGAATCTTTTGACCCTCCTCCAGCTTTTTCCCCTCCATGCAAATGACAGTTATCAAAAACCCCAATTGTAATGACAGTACAAGGATCAAAAACCTCCCAAGTATACTGCTCATTCCACTTGGGTGTGAAGCTGTCAATAATGGTTCTTGTTCGAACCCATTTCTGTCCATATTTCGCCACACAATAAGCATCTGTTGTTCCTCTCCCATCTTTCGTCTTCATTGGCATCAACCCTTGAGCATTCAGGATTCCAACTTCAAGAACCCCGATGCTGGACTTCCAAAGTTGTTTAGCTGTTGGACGAAGGTCACTGCTATAGTGTGTTGATTCATCAAGAACATGATAGCCACCTTCTAGACATATCCTCATATGAATCCTGCTGGCAAACTTAATTTCCTTCTTTTTCTCCCCTTCGACAACTACATGTTTATCAAGGTTGTACCACTTACTGTTTACAGGTTTATGATCTAACCTCCTATCAACATAGTGCAAAGGGATTCCACATCTACCCAGAAGTTCATCCTTGTTAGGAGCAACTCTATCTTCCACACTTAAAATCAAGGGCTCTTCAAATGGTTCAGCTGCTACAAACATCAAGTCCTCATTCCACATGGGATTGATGCTCCTGCTCTGACAAATCCGAGTCTTCATGATCTGGTTTCCGAGGATAGCCTTCACATAGACCTCTGGATACCTACCCTTATCTGTAGGTTGCAAGTCCTGAGCTTCGATTACATTAACCCTCAAATACCAAAGCTTAGGGGAGAGATACACCTTCGACCTTATATTTGCAAGACCATCAGTTCCACTAACTGTTGCAGCGTCTGAATGCCATGCCTCAGGGAAAGCTTCATCTGCCTGGGTCCCCATCCATACAGCCAACATTAGTTCTCCCTTAACCTTATCCCCCTTCCTATCTTCCAGTCTATACCATTGCGGTGCCAGAGGACTATCAGGTGGAACCCTCTTCGGAATCTCATTCAGGTCAAAGAAAACACGACCCATATAATCATCTTTCACAAAATCTTTATCCTTCACAGTAACCTCAAGTACAGAAGCCTGAATCCTGTCTTTCGAAAAGGCAAAAACTTGGCTCCACTCGGGGTTTGATTTCTTCTCAAAATGCCTAGTTGTACCCTTGTAGTTTCCAAGTTTAACTTCAACGTACGGGTCACAACTGCCGGTAACATCTTTTGCAGGAAGATCCTTAGCTTTGACAACTCTAACATAGAGGTATTGCATTTGCTCAACAAGATCATAGGTGCTAGTGAGCTTGTCACCAGTGATCTTTCCCCCACCAAGATGGGGATTAGTCTCCTTCAAAGAGAAGTCTTCGAGCGGAGGTCTATGCATCTTCTAGGTTCAAAATCAGCAGTGCCCAGATGGCAAAAATTTGAATTTGGTTGGTTTGATAAACAGAAGCAGGAGATGAATTTGAATTAATTCAAAGGCCTTCCAGTGAACCTAAAATATCGGAAAACATAGTTAAGTAGGCGTTACATACAGCACAAGAAACTTAGGTTACCTAAATAATCGGAAAATCATAAATCAAGCCTGAGAAAACTAACGGAAATATCAAATCTCTCTATTTTCAAGCAAATATCAAGTGGGTCTTATAACTAGGTTGCGTATTAAAATTTTCAAACGACAAGAAAACTTAGGCGAAACGCAAAACATTCTCAACAGTAGCGCCGAAAAAAATGAAGCAATTTCCAATTAAACAAGTCAAACCTGAACCTACATTACATGAATACAGAGGAGGCTTAAAATAAGACGACGACCTTGAGAAATTAACACCTGAAAATTTCAATTTCCAGATCTAGACGCTATGATAACTGCAAAGAAAGAAACAATCACATATCAGGTAGTAAGTAATAAATCATATAGGGTAAAATCCATCAAAGTTGGTATTATAGATCCAAAATGCTGAGAAAATAATGTGAATTTTAAAACCATGTTTGGTAGGCAAGAAAATGTAGGGAAGCGATAAAGGAAAATAAAATCCTAGTTTCAGAATTTTATAACAAGCCATTATATACAAGAGAAAAAAAGAAATACATTTTAGAACATCATTTTCCTTTTCAAAAACTGAAAAGAATTATACATATTTTCTCTTAAAATATTCAACATTCATCTGAACCAAACATAGGCCAAGAAAAATATTTATAAAAAAAAAAGCTTTATACAAAAAAATACTGAAGAAATGAAAGAAAATTAGAAATTTCAACTCAGAAAAAAGCGTCCAAAAACACCTAGTGAAATCGGTGAATGTTAGTAGTTAAATGCTAATAAGTTGAGTTCAAAAAAGTACCTCCAAAAACGTCAACCGACGCAAGAGAAATCAGGAAATCTTCATAAGAAAAAACCCAAAAACCATTTTTCCAAAAGTAAAATGGAAATAGGTTTCAACTTACAATAACTGAGAAACAAAAGATGGAAGCAAATGGAAAATGAGTTTCAGTAAGTTATGCTTGAAGGAAGAAAGAGATAAGTGTGAAGAAAACCCTTCTAGAGATGAAAACAGAGGAAAAGAAAAGGACTAGACATAGAAAGATAGAGGAAGAGAGCTTTTGCTTTTATGTTGGGAGGGATCTGATGAATCTGAGAGAGATGCACACAAATACAGAGAGAAACAGAGGCTTAAGCTTTTCTTTTTGCTTTATGTACAGTGTTTTTGGGTCAATTTTCAAGAAAATGTTTTGTACGGTGCATTACATATGTGACGAATAATTAGGGTGGTAATACTGTAACAATATAAATTGTTAGGTTAATAATCACTATTCTGCGGAACAAATTTTACATTTTTAGAAGGAAAAAAAACTAGAGTAGATAGTTTGTTTTGAAAATATTATTTATTATTTTTAAATTATTATTATATAAATAACTTATTAATAATAATTAAAGTAAATTTATAAAAATATCATTAAATTAATAAATTTATCTTATTAAATTATTTTTTATATAGTTTATAATATCATATTATTGAATTTATATTATTTTATTATATTATATAATAAATTTAAAATAATTTAGATAATTAAATAATTTTTATAATATTTATAATATTTAATTTTTTAAATTATTATAAATTTACTATTTAATATTAAATACTAATGATTTTAATCAATTCCAAGGATTTTTTGTTTAATGCATGATTAACTCTATCGATTGGTTATATTATGTATTATTTTGTGCCATCACCATATATATTAGAGCATCTCTAACTTTATAACTAATAAAAAATTTAGTATATAGTTATTTTAATTATGTGACAAATTTTACACTAAATTTAATACAATAAATAATATTATATTAAATTTAATACAATATTATTTATCATATTAAACACAATATATGTTGCACTTTTTTTAAAATTTTTAAAATATTATAAAATATTTTAGTATATAAAAAAAAATATATGATATAAAATAACTAAAATATTATTGATACAACGCATAACTAAAAATTTAATATAAACTAAGATAACGATTTAATTTTTTTTTTAAATATTGAGAAAGTTTTTATTATATATAATGAATTAAAGTTAATTACAAAATACAAAATAACTAAAAGAACTAATAATATAATATAAATTTAAAAATATGTACATATATAATTTTATTTATGTTTTTTAATTAATATAATGAATATAATATTTTATTTAGTATATTTTTAATTTTTTAATTACTTAATTATTATCTAATTAATAATAATATATAATTTTTAATTGATTAAATACAATAATTGATAAAAAAATAAAAAACATTCAATTTCATAAAAAATATACTTTTTAATATAATATTTTTTTATTGTAGATTAAAAATAAATAAAAATTTAATATAATTTTTAATATAAAATAAAATAATAGGTTAGTAATTACGCACACAATTTTTATTTTTTAAATTGTTATTATATCAATCAAATTTGAAATATGATTTTAAAAATTTTAAAAAAATAAAAAAGTATAATAATTTATAAGCAAATAACATGTTTTTAACTAATTTTTTCTTAGATATCTTTTTTAACATTTTATTATAGCATTAATTTTCATTTACTTTTTTGTTTTTATTTATATAATTTTTCCCAAAGTTTTTTAATAAAACAATTTCCACCATAGTTATCTATTACTAATGATATCAACAATGTTATTGAATTTTTACTTAAAATCACAAATATTTTTAAAATTTTAAAAACATCATAATTATCCCTAATTTAATAGGTATTTCTCATAATAAATAATAATTGGTAAAAATAAATTTTAAAAAATAAAAAATTTAATATTAAATCTTAAAGAATAAGATGAATTCAAATATTATTTGTTTTAAAAACAAGGAAACTATTTTAAAAAAAAATATATAATTTATCATTGAATAAATAATAAATATATGAATATTAATATTACATATATAAAAAATAATATATAATATACTATTAGTGGACAAATAAACTATTAAAAATTCATCAAAATAATAAAAAAAATTAGATATATTTATTATGAAGAGTCCAAATATTAATAAAATCACGTTTTTATAAGTAATTGACACAACAATAAAACTAGTACTACTATATGATAGAATAATAAATAGAAAATATGTTTTATTATGAATGATCCATGAAATCTAGGATATTAAAAATTAAAATTCATAATATATCATATGTTTTTCATTAATATTAATGATAAAAACCTTAATCAAGTATTAAGTTTAATTTATTGATTTGAAATAAAAGATTAACGAAAGAATGAAATAATGCATTTTCAATTTACTACATAGTAGAATATTTACTAACAAATATTCATAATAGTTTAATATATAGGAAAATAAATTTATAAAAATAGATAACAAATTAAAAAAATAATAACCATAAATATTATCAGATTTTAAAATACATGAAGAATGAAACTTAGATGTTAAAAAAGAAGAAAAAGTTATATCACACATCGAATTCATAAATGATCAAATAAAATTAAGTAAACAATAATGAAAAAAAGAAGAAAAAATAAACCGATTAAAATAATAAATTAAAGAAGTTCACAATCTTATCCATAAAAAAATGGGTAAAATAACAAGAAAAATAATAAACTAATAAGTAAAAATATCTTTAAAATGTCAAAGATAAATTACAAGGTATAAAATTAAAAAATAATAATAACCTAACAAGCGTATCAATTAGTAATAAATCTATAATTAAAGTCTTATTTTTTTTTATAGAAAAAATAGAATCTTTACAAAATATAAATAAATCCCAAGAATAAATACTTAAAGAAATATAAAAAATAATTGTGATAAGATATTATAACTAGACATCATAAAAAAGATACATTAGAATGATTAAAAGAATAATCATTAAGCAAATCCAATGACCCATGATTAAAAAATTTATTATTTTAATTTAATTAAATATAAAAAATAATTATAAGAATAATTTACAATTATTAAAATAAGTATATATGAAAATTAGTAAGTTTGTTAATACAAAGAATTAATAAAATATTATAAAGAAAAAATATTCTCTAATAAGAAGAATACGATATAATAATAATCAATAAAAAAATTAAAACAAAAAAATCAAAATTACAATAAAAATAACAAAATAACAATACCTCTTATAATTAAGAAAAAAATTCTTAATCCTCACATGAATCAAATGAAATGAATAGGTTAATAACAAATGAACATAATATAGAAAAAGGTAACAAAAATAAATAAAAGAATAATTATATTAGGATATTAGAGGATTTATAACACCAAAATTTAAATTTTATGAAAATAATAATAAAACTAATTATCTAAATTTAGATTATATTAAAGATAAGAAAATGAGATTAAATGAACGAGTTAATGCAACGAGCATATTAATATAGATAGTACAAACTCATCAATATATAGAGTATTATTAAACCATAAATAAATAAAAATATTAAAGTATGATTTAATAATCTAACAATGAGATACATCTTAAGATGTAAGGAGATTATATAACAAAAATATAATATTTAGATAAAATAGTAGATAAAATATATAAAAAATTCATAGGAGAAGATAAAATAAGTCACGTTATTGAAACAAATAAACTATAAATAAATGAGTTTAAATGACATTTAGTAAATATAAAAATATGTGATGTGTTACATTGATTTTTTTATACGTAAATATAACATATATTATCACAAGATATATAGAATACAACATCAACATTTTTATCAGAAGTTATTAGAAATTTTATATAAAATTCTTGAAGAAAATAAAAAAATATATTGTAGTCTTATCCTATACTTTAAAATAAAATTAAATTAAATATTTAGATAATTCTAAGATATAATATAAAAAGTAAATATAATTATGCTAAAAAAAAGTATATAACTATAAGACGATTTTGAGGTTGCATTCGCCAATAAAGATAAAATATTAAGTATTAAATTATAATTATATATATATATATATATATATATATATATATATTTAAGGTCAAAGTATCAAAATTGTAACTCCTAAGGTCAAAGTATCAAATTTGTAACTCCTAATTTTACTAACTCCATCTTCAAGACTCTATGTTTTAATTTAATTAATTTGATACCTTATCCTTTTTTGTTTAATTTAATTTCCTGTTTTAATAGATTTTCACCATGATACATTAGTATTTTTTAATTTGACATCAATTTTGTGAATTTTTGTTGGAGAGAACTGACACAAAATGCCATCTACAATTAAATATTTCATTATTTAGTGTTTTAGTTTAATGATTATTGAAATATATGTGTTTTATATGGCCTTTTTTATTAATTTATCTGACCAAAGTTTACTAAGTTAAGTGACATAATTGATAAAGTTAAAAAAAATAAGAAATAAATTCGATCAAATTAGAAAAATATATGTAAAAAAAAATTAAAATTAAAATACATGATATTGATAAATATTGTGTTTCTCTGATAATTATCAAATATATTTCATATCATTTATGTTTAGTTTCTGTACAAGAGTCTTAATCTATGTATACTAAGGAAAAACGAAAACTAAAACCTAACTTTAGCTGCTTCACACCCATATTTTACGACTCTACTAATATTATTGTCTGTCATTCCTTGCTCTGCTAAACATTGGTGTCTGTCATTGTTGTAGAACACACCACAACACACTCCAAGTTTATGATTTTGGACCATCGGAACATCGATAGGTTTACAATCTAGTAATTCTGCCTCTGCCAGTAGGTCTAGAGTATATTTCCTTTAGAAAAGACATATACCTTGTTTTGATCCTGTTACCTCAATGTCTAAGAAGTATTTGAGCCTTCCCAAATCCTTCATTTCAAACTCATTTGATAGTTGTTCTTGAAGCCTAGAGATTTCTTCTTTATCATCCCCTGTAATGATCATGTCGTCTACATAGACTATAAGGACTGTTATTTTTCCCAATCGATGTTTTAGAAAAAGAGTGTGGTCAGAGTTGCTTTGTTGAAATTGATGAACTCAATCTACCAAACCATGCTCGAGGTGATTATTTTAGTCCATACAATGCTCGTTGTAACTTACATGTAGTTTCTTTTTTTGATGTAACAATATATCCTGGTGGGATATCCATGTAAATCTCTTCTTCAATATCACCATGAAGTAAGACATTCTTCACGTCAAGTTGGTGCAATGGCCAATCTAAATTTGCTGCAAGAGATAACAAAACTCTAACAGTTTTTAGTTTAGCCACAGGTGAGAAGGTTTCCTGATAGTTTATACCATGTTTCTGTGTATACCCTTTTGCTACTAGCCTTGCCTTGTATCGGTCAACTGACCCATCTGCTTTATACTTAATGGAGAAGATCCACTTGCATCCTACCATCTTCCTCCCTTGAGGTAGTTCGCTTAACACCCATGTGTTATTCTTCTGCAATGTCTCGAATTCTTCTTTTATAGCTTGAACCCAGTTTGGATCAGATAGGGCTTCTTCAACGCTATTTGGAATTTGACTTGAGAAGAGTGTTTGTGCAAATACCCTTATAGGTTCTGATAACCTTTGAGTAGATACATAATTGGCTATTGGATACTTGGATTGTTGTTCTTCTCTATCTGGAGAGTATCGATTTAGAGCTTTTCCTCGATTGTGTCTAAAAGGTAGAACATAACCAACAAGTGTATCTATAGCATTAGTCTGTAAAGGTGTGATAGGGTAGCTTACCTCAGGAGTATTCTCAACAGGAGGATCATTGGGTACTAGAGAGTGGAAGGGTGCATCAACCACTACATATTTTGGAGATTCAGTCACTAGTTCAGATTCAATTATGAGAAGTTCAAGTTCGGGTCTAGGTACTGGCTCATCTATATTGTTGGAATTATCTAAGTATGTCGGATTGTTACTAATGTCTAGTACTTCTACATCAAGCCAATTCCGTTCTTCACCATAACTCTCCCCTAAAAAGGGTAATTGGATACTGATGATGGGAAAAACCATTCAGATTCTAAGAAAGTGACATCCATGGTAATGTAGGTTATTTTAGTAATAGGATCGTAGCATCGATATCCTTTTTTTTTGTACACCATACCCCAAGAATACACATCAGACAGCACATGGATCCAACTTAGTTCATTTATTTTTATGGAGGTGGACAAAAGCAACACATCCAAAAATTCGGAGTGAAAGTATCAAAATAGTAGGCAAGGGAACATGATCACATGACACCTTTAATGGAGTCTAAAATTGTAAGGTTTTTATGGGCATACGGTTCAGTAGATACACAGCTATAGTAACAACATCACTCCAGTATCTACTAGGCATATATGCATCGATTAGTAAGGCCCGAGCAGTTTCTAAAATATGCCTATTCTTCCTCTCCGCAGTCCTAATCTGTTGTGGGGTTTGTGAACATGAGGTTTCATGGAGAATACCACGGTTGTCCAAGTATGTCTGAAAATGGTTGATTAACATACTGCCCTCCATTATCAGACCTAAAAATATTAATTTTTTTAGGAAATTGTGTCTGAACCATGGTGTGAAATGTAGAAAATACTTCATCTTTATGTTTGAGAAGGTAAAGTCATGTCATGCGTGTACAATCATAAAAAAAAATTACAAACCAACGATGACCTGATGATGTAGTGATTGGGAAAGGTCCCCAAACATTAGAATGTACTAAAACAAAAGGAGTCATATTTTTATTCATGCTCATAGGATAAGACGTCCTATGAATTTTTGCTAAGATACAAGTATCACATTTGAAATACGAGTGTGTGATATTTGAAAATAAACTAGGGAGTAGGTGCTTTAAATACCCAAATGATGGATGTCCAAATCGACGATGACCTAACCAAATCTATCGTTCCTTGTTACTAACGGTGTGTTGCATGTGATTGGCTCTTCCTGAACTGAGGTCATCCACATAATATAACCCTCCTTTCTTAGTACCACGCCCAATGATCTCCTTGGTGAGAATATCATGTAGAAGACAAAAGGTATAATACATTAATATTACACAGTTAAGATCTGAAGTAACCTAACTTACATACATTAGTCTGTTTGAAAGAGAGGGTACACATGATGTATTAGATAATGACAATGAAGGAGATAAAGTCACTGTTCCAGCCCCTGTAACTGGATAAGTGACCCCATTGGCATTGGCAACACGGCTCCGTCTCAGCTGGGTTGTATTGGAAAGATATTTTGGGTCAAATGTCATATGATCTGTATCTCTAGAGTCTAGAATCCAATCCTCATTATCACTACGAGTAGAGATGTGAAATGCTTTACTTGAAATACCTGGATCTTGGGAAGATTCGGCCTGAGGAATAAGGGATAGTGATGCATTATTGGTAGCCATAACAGCTCACCCAGTGGTTTCCCGTTTCTTCCATGCTTGAAGATCATTCCACCATTCTGGATACCCATGTAGTTTGGAGTAGTTTTCACGGGTGTGTTTGGAGTTTCCGCAATGGCCACATTTCATGTCAATAGACGGTGGATTTCCTGTGGATTTCTTACTATCCAAAAAATTTCTTGGGTTTGGTGGCAACGAATTATGGTGTCCTTTGATCCCTTTGAAAGCCATAACTACTCCGAGTGTCGTATCTGCACCCGTGATCATCACGGTCTACTGGACCTCTTCCCTACGGATGAATCCATAGACTTGTTCCATCGTATGGAATGGTTTGATTTGAAACACATCACTTTGAGTTTTATTTAGTCTGTCATCAAGTCCATCGAGAAAGGTATACACTCAATCTTTCTCCTGTACGATGGAGTTGTATTTTTGTATATCAGTCGCACACTCTATTTGATTAGGATGACAGAAATCAATTTCTCTCCACAACTCTTAAAGGTCATTGTAGTATTTTTCAATGGATCCACCCGTCTGCTTCATACTAGTAACTCGACGACGAAGATCATACACTTAAGACGTGTCTGTCCCATCGTAGTAGGTGGTAGCAGCAAAATCCCAAACCTGTTTCGCAGTTGGGAATCGAATAAAATTTGAAATCAAGGAGGTGTCCATCGAATTGATCAACCATCCTTTGACAATGACATTTTCAGTGTGGCATCTCCTAAATAAGAAGTCGGTTTCAGTAGGTTGAGGAAAAATCCCCATTAATATATCCCAGTTTGTCTTTGCCAAAGATATACATCTCCACCACCTGGGACCATAAGGCATAGTTGGATCCTCCCAACTTGATACTAATGGGAATAGTCGACCCTTTAGTTAGCGAAGGTTGTGAGGTGGTCTGAGCTCTAGTTAGAACTTTCGTCATTTTTGTAGTCAACTCATTCAATATGGAGTTGGTGGTTAAATCTCTAGATTCTGCCATGAATCTATATCACTTCTATTTTTTTTTTCCTTTTTTTTACACCAGTCAATATATATATATGTAAACCAGAATGTAACCCTAATTTTTTTCCTATTCGCGTAAAGCGATGCCCTTCTTCTTCTGATGGTAGATCAGGATGGCCGAACTCTAGCCGACTATAACATCCAGACGGAGTCAACCCTTCACTTGGTCCTCTGTCTCCATCTTTGTGGAGCGATGCTCTTCTTCTGCTTCGTTCCAAGTTTCTCCACGGCTGCCCACGATGGCAGCTAGACTGGTACGTAAAGAGACTACACTGGCCCCAATGAGTAAATGACGTTGGGCAACTACGACAACTCCAATGAGTAGATAGACCTGAAACGTAGGTAAGCTACAATGGCTCCAACGAGTAGCTAGATCAGTATGGCTCCCTAAAGGGTTCTGTTGAGGTCACGACGACGGAACTGACGCTGAGCAGAAATGGAGACTCTGGATACTAGATGGTCATAACATTGGTGAGGTTTCACTGTCTACCCATCCCCTCAGGTTTCAACCTCTGTGATTGAGCCTTACAACAGTGTTCTTTCTACTCATTCCCTTCTTGAGCACACTGATTTTGTTGTTTTGCTTGATAATGAGGCCATTTATGATATATGCCGAAGATCCCTAGACATTGAGCGCCCAACTTACACTAACCTCAACCGCTTGGTTTCTCAGGTTATTTCATCTTTGACTGCCTCTCTGAGGTTTAATGGTGTTTTTTTTTTCAATATTGCAATTGATCGGTTTCAACGAGTAAACCAGAATGATCAATGTCGAGGAAAATGTAAACCAGAATGACCACACCAAAAATCAGAAATCAAATTGGTAGTAAAACAGAAATCAACGTAACAGGTAATTTCATTAGTTAGCAATAACTTGCTCTGATACCATAACAAATATTATGTTTCTCTGATAATTATCATATATATTTCATATAATTTCTGTTCTGTTTCTGTACAAGAGTCTTAGTTTATGTATACTAAAGAAAAACTAAAACTAAAACCTAACCCTAACTACTGCACACTCATATTTTACGGCTCCACTAATATTATTGTCTACCATTCTTTGCTCCACTAAATATTGGTGTCTGTCACTGTTGTAACATACACCACAACACACCAATAGATACTAGATAACAGAATCACAAAAATTTAAGATTATCAAGTTCATCAAATTAAAAGATAAATTTATAAAATTGTTTGTGACAAAACATATAGAATACCAAATTGAAAGTATATATATTGAAATTGTAGAATTTATAATAAATTTTTAAAGATAAAAAAGTAAAAACTCAAATACAAGGAGCATATGAAATGTAAATTGATATAATTTCGAAAATAGTAAAATTTTGTCTCAGATGAGTAACTTCCCGGTCCTTACATAACTCTACTCTTTGAACATATGTACCGTCCAAGTTTGTACACTCATAATATTATCATAATAAATTAGTAATTAATATAAATATTATTTAAAGTTAATAGTAGACTAAATAAAATTAAAAAATAATAATTAAAATATATATTTTAAATAAAAAAAATATTAATTTATTAATTATATTAATTTTTGATAGTTAAACCTTGACCTAAATTATTTTTATATTTTTAATATATATATATATGTATTTTTATTTTTTTAAATTATACATTTTAATTAATAAATATGTTATTTTTATTATTTTATTATATGATATAAGTACCCATTATTTTATATATTTTATTCGATTAATATATATAAAACGTATGCAATTAATTTAAAGAAAATATATGCAACTAATTGTTTAAAAAGTATTAAAAAACAAAAATAATATTTTTTTAAATTTTTATCATAAAAATAGTATTTATTTTTTGAACTCATATATTTTACTATTAAAAAATAAATTAAACTTATTATTTAAATTAAACAATAAATATTTAAACATATTTAATGTTAAACTAATAACATATTCAATATAACTTATTAGATATATTAAATATAATTATGTTATATTATATTAAATTAAATTATAATTATTTTGTATAATATTTACTTATTTAGTGACAACTTGTATAATATAATTGAATAAAATTTTATTTATTAATTTATATTTAAAATAATATGTAATTTATTTTATCTAGTTATATTATCTATTAAAATAATTTTATTATAAAAATTTGTTTAAATTAATATATAATTTATTTTTTATTTTTCTCACATTTTAAATATTAAAAAATATTTTTAATTTAACATGAACACATAATTTAGATTTAAAATTTAAAAAAATTAAGTAAAATATCTCATAAGATTTAAATTCATATTCATTATTAATATTAAATTTTTATATGATTTAAATTCATATTCATTATTAATATTAAAATTTTAATTGTATAATATAATTTTATTTTATAATTAAATATATAATTATATCATGTAACAAGTTTTAAATTTAATTATATTCCATTTTAATATTCTTCAAAACTATTTTTTTTGTTTTCGACAAATAAATACACGAGAGCTAATAGCATAATACAATGACACGTGTTATTCGAAGGTCTAGAAATCAGTTATGGGCCCCATAACATTCTAGACACTTGGACAAGTCCTGACTCAATCATTATTAGCCAGGAACACGAATCTCCCTGAACCCAACTGCACCAAATCACAATCTTCACTCTTCACAGTTCATACTCTCTCGTTCATTTCTGGAGGATCTGTAACTCAACGAGCCTCTCTTTTTCTGAAATCCGAAGTAGAATTTATCTTTTTTTCTATCTTCTTTGGAAAAACAATGAGCGAGCCAATTGAGCCCGCACCGTTGTCGTCTCCATCGGCACCGAGAGACCCAGCCACTCTGATCCACACACGACGCCATCCATTCGAGCATGGTCTCATTCCAATCCCTAAACTCATCTTCACGGACCCAATTCAAACCCTAATCCAACTTAAGCAGAAGCTCATTGATCAATCTCAATCTAAAAGGGTCGGCTCATCTGCCATCTCCGAAGCCCTCCAGATCTCTGTTGATCAAGCTTGTCTCATCCTTGACACCCTCGCCTCTGTTCTCCACTCCGAGTCCGACCCTCTTGTTCATGCCAAGCCTAGTGAAATTGACTCTATTGGTGCTGATGTGCATGATCTGTTGTTGTTCCTCTATATTCAGTCCTATAAAAGGTTGTTGCCTAGGACACACAAGGATTCGGCTTCTGTTGCTGATGTTTGGCCCTCCACTTCTGCTTTTGATGGGTACTTATCGGCTCTCTCGCCATTGCAGGTGATTTTTGTTTACTGTATTCACAATTCATTGTTTTATTGCGAGATTGTATAATGCTGGTGTTTTTGTTTTAGTTTTGTTAGGATTCTGCTGGTTAAGTGGGAAGATTTGACGTGTTCTTCCGGTTTTGGTTTCTAATCCTCTAGAATTCAAATGGATTTTCTTATGCAATCTTTGATACGTTCTTTAGTGCAATCTTTTCTTGTGGCAGCTGCACATTTCTATTTGGTTCTTTTAGGCCACGAATGAGTTGTCTTCATAATTGATATATCATATTTCAAATTTAAGCATGACGTCTATTTTGTATCGTGGCAGCTTGTTCGTAGCAACAGTCGTCGGTCTGTGCCATCACAGGCTGATGAAGAAGCTCATCAGTTATCATATCTGCGAAAGCACTTGGGTAACATACTCTCCCTTTTAGCAGAACCTATGGAGGGGCAAGGTGAAGAATCTCTGGTTTGTAAACATCACGACTTACTCTCATAATGTACTTTTTCCCCCTTTTTTAAAGCTTTGTTGAGCCAAAATATCTGTACTGGAAGAATAAATGTACCAGTCTTGATTATTCTAGTTTGGTGCAATAAAAGATGGTAGTATCAGTATTAATTAGTTATTTTGTTTTGCTGCCATTTATTATAGTAATTAATATATGATGGAAAAATTCTGATCCCACAAAGAGCCTCATCCGATCTTTCATTTCATTTGTCAGTTTGGTTGCCATCCCTTCTAAATTATACTGTTTTGGCAGAAACTGAAAACTTATTCACCACACCATGTTTTGAAAATCTGAGTAGTCATATCTTTAACAAAAATGTGAAAAAGTAGTTTTTTGTTCTCACATACCTTGGATATAAGAACTTTGGTTTGTTTTGCGTTTCTTCTTTTTTAAAAGTGTCAAGTCTCTTGTTTTTATCCCCTCTTCAACTACCAATTATTAAGTATATGTTACTTCGGTTTTATTTATTCGCTTTATGTTCTTGGCCTCCACGGCAGACTTTAAATTTACTACGTTAATCCTATTGTCTTAGGTATTAACTATGGATAGTTTTGAGCACCTTGGATTTCTAATCCACTTTGGTGATAAGGGATCTGAGGGAAGTCAGTTGAGCCAATCTGCTCCATTTTTTGCAAATTCAGATCCTGATATGCCTGCTGTTCCTGTTCCAGCTTCGCAAGTTCATGAATGGATTCTAGAGAATATAGCTTCTACTTTGGAACACATTTCTGAAAGAAATGTTCCCAAAGATAATGGGCCATCTAATGCCTTAGATCAAGATGTTGCCATGACTGATGCCTGTGCAAGTTCTGTCAAGGCTTCAGCAAGCTCTAGAGGACCTACTTTTATTGAAGGGATCTCTAAAACATCACTTATAAAGAAAGCATCAGATCTTAAAGGCTCATCTGTGAAGGTTTGTTTACTTCAGATATTTACTTCTGACTCAAGTGCAGAATATGACATAAGTTTGATTAGAAGTTTTGTTCAGATCTATGTTACTCAAACTTTTTACGGCAGTAAGAGTCGTAAATTTTTGAATACATATTCAGTTGGACACCAATTTTTTTCTAATTTTTTTTTAATTTGTTCAAAATTGGAGTCTCCGAGTACCCACACCCATTACTTGGACACGAGTACTTCACAATATATGAAGAGTCAAAGCAACATAGATTCAGATTATTGCTCAATAGATCATAAGTTATAATAGATTTGTTTAGTTAGTTTGGTTACTTTGGTATCAATTATTATT
Source organism: Hippophae gyantsensis (assembly GCA_030763125.1). NCBI lineage: Eukaryota > Viridiplantae > Streptophyta > Magnoliopsida > Rosales > Elaeagnaceae > Hippophae > Hippophae gyantsensis. The sequence goes on from CM061031.1 coordinate 23,681,789, forward strand.
TTAACATCTGTGTTCCAAATCTGATTGTTGTTGATTAAACATGGAATAGATAGACTCGATACATTTTACAAGAAGATTTTATTGATATGATCTCAATATAATAAGTTTGATATGTACACAGATAGATCTCAATGCTTTACCAGCTTAATATGTTAGATAATCTTATGGATAATTCTTGTTCTGATTCCAACAATATGCCTTTCTTCATTCTGCGTGAAAAAGTGGTATTGAAATTTTAGCTGTGCCTTTGTCAGAGATATGTTGGTTTAGTGTAACATGTTTTCCGTTGCAGGTTATAAATTGCCATGATTCTGTTATATACATCTTAGCACCATTGAAATATGCCACAGTCTATGGATGCTCAGATGCTACTGTAGTTGTCGGTGCTGTGGGAAAGGTAAAATACTAATTCATTTGTTCTGTGCCCTTTTTGCACTTCAGGGCATTAGATCTGAAGCAATCGAGGCATGCACGTTTGTTATTTGCTGTTCCAACATTAAATTCGTGGGCCTAACTTAAACATTGTAGACCAATTATTGTTCTAAATAAAAGCCCATAGAATTTAGGCCAGAAAAAAAAAACGAAAAATAAAAGATAACTCAAAACTCCAATAAGTAAATTTCTTTGTGCATTTTAGTAAGTTGTTCAGTTTGTTTTTTGCTTGGTTGTCTAAGAAATTCTTATTGTCAGTCTGGTATACCTTTATAAGATTACTATAAACATCAGAAGTAATTTATTTCACATTCATCATTTGTTTCATTCCTTTGCAACCAATGTTTAGAAGTTAAGACGGGTGACCGGACAAGTCCACTAATTTTTTGGAATGGATCACTTAGGTTCAATTTGAAAAAGTGACAACACAAGTTGAAATGATCAATTTTATGTTTTTCTTCAATTTTTGTATTATTTAAAAAAATTATTTTAAAAAAGTGTTTCAACAAATATTCATATTAAAACTTTGTTTAAAGAATAAAAAAATATTAAAAAAAAACTTAAAATTTGACCATTTAGATTAAGCTGTCACTTGTTAAAATTAGTGGACTAAACTATCATGTAATAAAAGCTATTGGACCTTTTTAATGTTCAAACTGTAATAGCTAGTAGACCTGCCTTACATTTGTCTCATATAATCAGAAATTTTTGTGCTTCTAAATGTTGGCAAATGAAACATAGACTTTTGTTTCATATAGAGATCATGCTTATACATCTTTTTATTGCCTTCTACTGGGCATTAATGTCTATATTTCTAATGGTATTAATGGAATCTTCTTGAAAATATTTTGTAAGCTTTAATGTGCTGGTGAAGTATCTCACTAATACTATGTATTCTGCCATGTCAAGTATTTAAATTGTAATCCGGAGATATAATGCATGATGTTTTGAGACTGCTATGAGTATAAATGCTCCCATCACCTGTTTGACAGTTGACTCAAATCTATCAATGGAATTTTCTTCACAGGCTGTAAGAGTTGAACATTGTGAGAGAGTTCATGTGATTACAGCTGCTAAACGAGTATGTATTGCTAACTGCCGTGAATGTGTGTTCTTTCTTGGGGTGAACCAGCGACCACTTATTGTTGGTGATAACCATAAGTTGCAGGTGAGTCACTAGTCACTGTTAGTACTCTGTGATGCAGCTAGCCAATTGTAGTAATTGAATGTGAACTTTTTTTTTTACTCATTATTTGTTTGTTTGTTTTGCTAAGAAATATGCCGTTATGGCTGTTTTACTAGCTACAGTTTGAAGTTGTTGATTTTTGATCTTTATGCTTCTAAAAACAAATGATGCAAAATGATATGGTCTCCTTTTAGTTCCACCTATAATTCCCCTATTTATTCACGTGACCAATGCATTAATTTTGTCAAGGAATTTCTACACTAATAGTTGCCTTAGAGTATGTCAAGGTCAAGTGAATAGGGTTTCATCCCTATTCTTTACCTGGTCAATTTACTAGGCGTCCAACTCGTATTGAATGAAATGACGGAATTTGGAGATTACTTTTGTTATGTAAACTTTCACTGGCTGTGAGCTCGTTTTATTCCCTGACAACTAGGCAGATTCTCGATTTGCTTTGCTTTGCTGAGCTCTTGTTGCATTATATTCTTAACATATCAACTTCTAATTTGGTAGTTCCTTTTACTTTGTGTTCATCAAAATATGAAATTGAATTTATAGTAAGTTGTAGAATAAATCGGTGTGACTAGAGTTGCTAGACAGAGATGTGCAAAATTCCTGAACATCACAAGACCTGGTAGGAATAAGTCTGTCTGCATATTATCATCATCTACAATGATTCTGCAGTAACAATCAGCATTAATCTCAACACTTTACCAACAAATTGAATCATCAGTAGCTCTTACTTAGAGAGGCTTCTGGCTAATAATAAAATTGGATTAACAATTGTATTTAGTCAAAAGAAATTTTTAGTTACAGATGACCACAATGTCTAAGCAGTAGCTTTAGGCTAGTTTTCTTTCTTGTAGTCGTGCCAAATCAAGAGTTTTTTCCAAGAGTGAAGTTACATGTTTTCTATTCCGAATTTTGTTTTTACAGGTAGTTTGGAGCTCTTAATACTAGTTTTTATATTTAATTTATTAACATTTTAAATCTATAGCTCAACTAGGTGAATAATTGATTCTCCATTCTTATGACTTGAAACTAAGATTAATAGTCCTTGAGAGCAGTAATGCATTCCTGCTTCTGTATGAAAGTGTTTCCAACATCAAACAAATAATTTTATTTTACCAACATTTATCAGGTGGCACCATACAATACACATTATTCTCAATTGGAGGAGCACATGACTGAAGTTGGCATTGATGCAACTATTAATAGATGGGATAAACCTTTAGCACTTGGAATGGTTGATCCGCACGATTCGTTGTCCCATCCAGCAGGTGTCTCCGATGTCCAGTCTGAGTCTGCTGCATGCATAGACCCTGACCAGTTTACAAACTTCTTGGTATATTTTTGTTGTTATCTCAAGAGCTTACTTTCAGACAAAAGTTTCGAGATTGGAAAGGAGAGAAAAGAGGGGTTGTGTGGGTGTGGATTATGATGGTGTTAAAGTTACAAGTCTGCACTATCTTCTCTCGTATTTGATTGGTTTCCTTAATGTGCAGATTCCAAATTGGTATGATGGTGAATCCCCTGGTTCCACGAAAGACAACCCATTTCCCTTACCGGAGGCGTATATGGGTTCTCAGAATAGAAATGTATTTTACTAGAGCATGTTGATTAAATATATACTCTTAATTTAGTTTTTAGGCTGCACCTTGAAGAGTTGTCAAGCCTTGCAGTTAACCTATCTCCTGATGTTTTACTACTAATGGAAACCTTTTTTTGTTATGTTTACCAGCTAAAAAATTTAGGTGAAATAAAGCAGTTGCTGAGAGAAGCTCCCCTTGAAGAAAACCGGAGGCGAGAACTATCTTGTGCACTCCATATATATTTCAAAGACTGGTTATATGGTATGACCATCATCACTTCTCTTTCTCATGCTGCTTGCAATGGACTGTATTTTATCTTTTTGACCACTTGCTCATGGTGACCACGTAGTTAGCATGTCTCTGAATTGGTTTGGTTGAAAAGTTCATGTATCCATTATTTAGGATGTTTCAGGGTCATTAGTTGTCAAATATCTTCCGGGCATTAGTGATTTTTCATTTTTATAGCTGTCCCAATTTTAAGTGTTATATTATTGTATTATGCATTCATCGGAGGTAATGTCTAGAGCTGTTTGGTGCATAAAAAACGTTTCTTTAGTTATTAGAAAGTAGCAAATTGCATTGTGCATGACTGCAATGCATGATGCTTTGCATTCATTTTCTCTTATTTCAGTGCAACAAGGTAATATGGATTGTACTGGTTCAAGCTTTAGAAAGCTTTCAAGCCCTCTAACCTGCCTATAAGACAATTTAGGCTCTTTCAAACATACAATACATACACATCATTTTATATTTTTATTTAGTGTTCTTGCCAATGAATGTACATGTTAGTTCTTGACTATGTTTTAAAAATGAGTCTAATAATATTGCTTAATTGATGTGTCAGCTTCTGGAAATATCCGCCAGCTTTACTGCCTACAGGGGGACTGATATCTAAATGATTCCGAGACAACTAAGAATGGTACAGAAGGCAAGTTTCTGTTTTTTCTTCTTCCCCTCCCCTTTTTCACAGTCCTCTCCAGGTTGATCTTTGCCATTTCTGTTGTTACCACAGGCAGCTGAGAATGGACCCTAGTATTCTGGTATAGGGCAAGTTATTTATGTATCAGCCATATAGTGGCATCATTATCACTTTCAATAATATCGTTGTATTTTTTATTTATTTTTACCCTAGTTACCTTTCTGTAATATTTTCTCAGCCTAGGTTTACAGCATTGTGAAAACTTTTTCCCTCTATTTAGAATGCTGACTTGTTAAATTTTTTAGCTGTAATTCTTTTTATTTAAAGAATGAATAGCTTTTAGCCTGGTCCTGGACATTGATAGTTAGGTTAAAAGTAGCATGTAGTGTGGCGAATGAGATGGTTTTAGAACCAATTGCGACTTGGTGGTCGTAAAATGATCTTTTTGAATGCCATCTTATTTTGATCTCCCCATGACCTAAGCTCTGTTTTAGTTGTGTACTGTATCATTTATTTTAATAGAACATACGCATTCCTTAATAGATAATGTCATCCATGAAATTTTTGCTTTGATCAAACCAAAATCCTTTAGGCCAAAAGTGTTGTTGGAGTACTAACTTAAGTTTTACATTGCTATCGATGTTCGTGCAATCAAGAAATATATTGTCTATGGAGACATTGTAAATCATTAGAATGAGTATGACAGAATCAGGGCTGTAACACAGGTTGGTTGGGGTTGGGAGCCGGCCGCTATCTGCCTGATCTGATTACAACATCAACATGATTGGTTGGCATGTTTTACTACAATTTTATCAAAGGATTGACTCAGTTTACAATCGGATCCATTCATCCCAACTTGGATACAACCCATTTAATAAACTGGCCAAGATGGGTCTCAATTCATTTATGACCCAATCTATTCAACTACAACCCAAAGACTGTCGTCTCGAAAGACATTAAGCTTATTCTGTGTTGCTTGTTTTGATGTACATAAACACTTAAAATTGATCTAGTGCATAGTGTAAAATAATCTGGTTCCTACCGTCAGGACACTCTAATCAGTAATTACTTGACAATGTAGACAGGTTATCTGGTGCAATAGGGAAACACAAATTTGTGCATATTTTTTCACACTTATAATGCATCACTTGGCATAATAATTTTGAAAAATGAAAAAGTAATCTTTTGTTTAGATAATTCTGCCACATTACACCACAAATTGTGTGTTTGCACAAGTGTTCAAATTTGTGTTTTCATTTCTTTACCACATATTACCCGACATCAATTACTAGGTCGTTCCTTGTGGGTGAGTATATATATATATATATATATATACCCCATTATGGAGTGTGGTATTATAATAATAGATTATAGAGGTAACGTAAACACATTTTACAGCGCAACTCCTCATGCATAACAAGAACGATGCTTCTTAAAAGAGCTAAATTGTTTATATCTCGTGAATTAGGATAACAATAATAATGAGGATCAATGTTGAAAATCAATATACCATAAACAATTTCTTAATATGAACATGCTTTTATTTGCTTTGTTTCGCAGGAAATTGTCCTGGTAACATACAAAAATTGCTCTCATTCGATGGTTACAGAGAAAAACTGAGCCTAGCTTGCAGGTACCAATTGAATCAGCTTCTCTGCTTGCTCAGGGAAGAAGGTAATGAAAAGATATGCACCTGTAATTTGACACGAAAATTGTGATTACAAAATTCAAACATACTATAGCATACTCACTACGTGTTTATACTTTTTAACGCGAGCCTATTTTTTTTATTTGCTCACTTTGCTCAATTCTACAATAAATATTAGGACAAAAAGCCGCCATAGTCCTTAAGTTGGTCATTTATTCCGTTTAGTATGTAGTTTAGAAATATCGTTTTTTTTTAATTCTTTTGCTTTCAAGAAAAACATGGAGGAATGATAAAATCAAATATTGACCATTTTTTTAATTAAATTTATCACTGTCGTTTGCACATGATTTTATTAATAGGGACTAACTGTCATGACTCATTCTAATGATTCTTCATGCCATTCAACAACCATCCCTGTAGAAATGATATCATTTTCAACATCTTAATGCGCCATTCTCTATATATTATTTGTTTTTTTTTTAATTTTAATTCTTATTTTACCCTCACTTAAATAATAATATTTTAACTACATGTCTCAAATATTAATATTTTAATTACATGTGTTAAATAATAATATCTTAATGAAATTTGACCTTTTGTCATTCTATCCCCTTTTGCAATTACAACGGGACAAAAAATCCATTTTCTATTCTAAAGACTAATGGACAATTGATGCCTAACCAACATTATACTCTAATTGTAGATCTGCATAATTAATTGCAAAGTTGTATAACTAAAAAGTGGGTATATAAGTCAATCACCGAGTTATTAAAAGAGGGTTAGAGAAGCACTTACAGATAAGCACAGTTCCAAGAATAGCTGAGATTTTGCCTTGGATGACCACTAAACCAGCTTTGCCAGCATCTTGCAACTCAGTGGTGCCAATATAATCAAATGTTCCTGAAGAAAAATCAGCAAAAAAAAAAAAAAAGTTTCTAAAGAGGAGATAAGCCAGTTTGATCAAACATTAACAAAATTGGAGTTGAAGTAAACTCTAACCTGGTTTGACCTTTTGAAGCCCTGATACAATACATGCAATGTTTTGGAATCCAGCTTGTTCTAATTTATTTGCAGCAGCTGCAGACCTTGACATTAAAAATAAACACTATCCTGTCAAATGGTTTCCCAATTAGGCAAAAATCACTTTATGAAATCTATACCAAAGTTCAAAAACACAATTCTAAATTAGCATGGCTTAGTTTAACAACTTACTATGTCTAACAAAAATATTTAAAAAATCCATTTTAGGTCATAGAAGCACTTTTTTGATTATGTCAGAAGCTTATATTCAGTTCATGACTGTTCCCCAAAATTGATGTGGATTATGGCTGAATCAATCTAAACCAAGCCCATCCACAAATCACTTTTGAAAAGGTCCAATGAAAATCCCAAAGGCATTATATTATAATCACCTAAAATAAATGGACATGTAATGTCACTTGAGATTTTTCTAGACTCGAGATAAATAGCATTGTTTAAAACATTAAGGGTCTGTTTGCTTTTGTTTTTGAGAGCACCTTTGACAACAAAAATTGCTTATGGATCAAATAGAAGTTTTTTTTTGGTAGAAGTGCTTTCAACTCTCATAAAATACATTTTGTGCTTCCTAACAAAAGTACAAACAATGTGGTTCTCCCTGAAAGTTCTTTCTTCTGAAACCATTTTTAACTATAAGCACTTTTAACGTACGCACAAATGCAAACATACTCAACAGAAACAACCTTTATTTGTAGACCTAGTTCATAAATATGCAAAGTACATATTTCATATATAGCCATAAATAAGCAAAGCATGTGAAAGAAAAAAAAAAAAAACTCACCTTAGTCCTTCTTGACACACAATTAACAATTTACTCTCAGGTGAAAACTGGTTCTTAACAGATTGCACAAATTCAGGATTTGGTTTGGTAAATGGAAGCCCAAAGAATAAACCAGAAAAGTTATTATGTAGGGTCCTCTTAACAATTGTTCCTGTACAAAGTTAAAAGGCAAAATAAAAACCAAATTCATATGCAATTTCAGTCTCAGATTATCACAATAAATTGAGCAAACAACCAAACAATAAGAAATAAGACAGGAAGGAGCATTACCAAGATCGTTGTCTTGATTCTCAATGAAAAGAGGCACATGGTAACATGATTTTATATGTGCTCTATCAAATTGAGATTTGTCTCTAACATCCAGAACTTTAAAACCCTCATCTGTGGTAAGTTTCTTAGCTTCTTCACTATTTATAAAACTCACTTCTGCTTTAATTCCGAAAACTCTACGACGAATTGGTTTTGTTAAGAAAGTTCCTCTTGGATGAATATGAAATTCTAACCAAGATGTCCTGTAACTGCTGAAAACAAATGTTTTTCTTTTAACAAATAATAACCAATTTCAATGTTTCATAGTAGTTGAGTCATAAGATGACTACGTAAAACCAAGCAATTACTAGTTACTACTAGCATTGCTGTATTTGTTTAGTTTGTTGAGTTTTCAAAGAAAGATCAAGTGTATTCATCAAGTAATATTGTTGCGATAACCTCTTACAACTTCAAAAGAAGGATAGGGGAAAATTGCAGTTTGGGCTCTAAATCGCGCCTTTTGGAGTTTGAAATTTCGAGTACAATCTATGCATAACTCATGTGCAGCTTATAGGTGAATTGTTTTGGCCAATTTTTGCTCAAACTGAAGAAAAAACTGCATTTTTGGGGCCTAAACTTGAGAAGGAAAAAAATAAAAAAAAGATGTGGACTTGTCACAAATTTCGCTTAAAAATTACCATTCTCATATTTCTGTAAGAAAAAAAAAACTAATGTTACAGCTAAGAACATGAATTCAAAAGAAAGCCATTTCGAAAAGAAAATATTACATGAGATGAGATGACCCATTCAAGGGGTGCTCCATTTTTGACCCCCTTACTACTTTTGAACAATTATTTAGAAATATTTTAGTTTTTTACATGCATTAAGCATAAAAATTAACAGAGCATCAACAACTCTGACAATAAATGACCATCAGAGCAACGACAAATTATGCTGTGACTCAAAGAAAATTTTTGGACCGTGAAGTTTTGAGTGTAAATTGACTAGAGGTTAAAAATGGTAGGTAGTAGACAAAAACGAAATGTGCTTTTTGAGTTCTAAAATTACTTATGACAATTTTTTTATATTTCCTTTTGAAGTGTTTTCTTGTGATGAAAAGTGCTTTTAGAGGACTCAAAAGCATAAACAAAGGACCCAAAATGCTGTTTGAGACTTGAAAAAACTTTTAACAAATTTATTTATGTTTCTTTCAAAAGAGTTTTTTTTTTTTCTTCTTCTTCTTTCCTAAGAAGTACTTTCTCATAGGGAGGAACCACAAGTTATTCAATTTCAGACTCCGATATAAACATTTTTAAAAAAATATATTTTTCCATTTGTACCCCTTATTTTGTTTTTCTGACTTTGGAACTTGTTTAAGGGGAAGCATCAAGATTTTGATTGCCAAGTTCAGTATTCTTGAATTGAGACGCACAATGAAATGACATTTGAAGATGCATAAGAAATAAAAATAAAAAATTAAATACCATAAAAATAAAAATACAAATGGAAACAAAAAAAGCTAATTACCTTGTGGAAAAGAGAGTTGAGGAACTAATGCTAATTACTGACATTTTATTGCTTGAACTGCTTAAGCTCAGCTCTCTGTTTGTCTCTCATTGTTTGAGCTGTGAAACACCTAAAGAAGGCAAAGCCAACAGTGGCACGAAGAAATTTGGGACGGGCAATGGGATTCTGACACGTGGTAATGCGAATTGGATATATTTTCCCTTTTCTCATGATCGTCTTTTTACAAGCCATTTTACTAAGAAAAAATTATTTACGAAAAATTATGATATAGCAATAAGTTGTCCGATATATAACGATAGATTAAGAAAAATTAAATTTAACTGTCTTAACTAACTTTAATAGATAATTATCAAATCGTTATTACTGTAGAAAAACTTATTCTATTAAAATGATAATGTTGGTAAATTTTAATATTTTATAAATTCAAAACATTTTCTATAAAAATTATAATTTAAAAAAAATATAAAATTATAATATATGTCTAATATTATAAATATAATAAAATTAAAATATATTCAAAATATCTGTAAATCAATTAGACTTTTATTAATTACGTAAAAATAAAACCTTTAACCAACTCCATTACGTTGGTTTCTAGACTTATTCTAGATCAACCAATAAATAAAAAATAAAACCTCTATTTAATCTTGAATTTGGTTAGTTAGGTATTTAAAAAAAAAATGTTAACCTCACTTGTAACCACAAAATAACATCAACATAACTTATGTTTATTTTATATATTTTTTACTATTAAAAAAATTTAAGTTATCATTTTACATTGAAAATTATCTAAATTAAACTACTATTATTTAAATGTATTTAATATTATTTAATTTAATATCAATAAAAAAAACTTTAAATGTCGATAATAACTTCAATATTTTATTAAATTAATTTTTAATATATTAATATATTTATTATAAATTAATATATATATTAATTTATATAACAAAAATATAAAATTGATTTGTAATACAAATGATATTACTCTACTATTAGTATAATATTTTATTTATTAAATAAAAAATAAAATTTTAGTACCTTTAAAAAAATATATTTAACAAGACATAATTAATAATATTTTTAAATATGTTATAAATAAGTCAATAATGTTGTATGAAAATGACCGAATGATTTGATCTTATGATTTCTTTTTATTTATAGACTTTACAAAATATAACAAATCTACAAAATACAACAAAGTTGTTTGTGGATAGCTGTTTATGGACAATTATTTACAACTAAAAATGACTATGAACATCAACTATATACAACTAAATGAATATGTATAACAAATTACAGCAAAGCTGTTATGGATAACTAAGTTGTCCATTGACAGCTCTCCTTAAATTGACGCAGGTTGATCAACAAGCATCAATTTACGACTTAGGAAGCAATGTCGATGAGGAATGAGAGACTCGGTAAAGATATCAACAATTTGTAGTTCAGTAGAAATATGTGGATGAGTGATAACACGAGCTTCAAAGGTTTCACGGATAAAGTGACAGTCGACTTCAATATACTTTGTGCGCTCATGATAGATAGGATTAGTCGTAATTTGAATAACACTTATATTATCTGCATGTAAAGGTGTAGGATCGGTCTCAGAAAAATCTAACTCACCTAGCAAATCTCGAAGTCAAATAATTTCAGAACAAGTAAGAGACATTGCTCGATACTCAGATTCTGTAGATGACTTAGAAACTCTGTCTTGCTTTCTACTCTTCCAGAAGATCAATGTATCACCTAAGAACATGCACCAACCAGTGATGAAACGATATGTATCAGCACAACCAACCCAATCAGCATCGCTATAAGCATCAAGACGAAGAGAATTGTCCGAAGGAAAGAATAAGCCACAGGCAGAAGTGCCCTGAATATAGCATATGATCCGACGGACAATAGCCAGATGAAGATAACGAGGAGCTTGAAGAAATTGGCTGACTTTTGTACAGTAAAAAAAATATCTGGTCTAGTGATGGTGAGATAGACAAGGCTACCCACCAATTTCTGATATCAACAAGTCACCTTTCTCTTTGCAAAGCTTGACATTTAATTCCATAGGAATATCAACAGAGGTAGCTTCCTGTAGTTCAACTGTAGTCACCAAATCACTAGCATATTTGTGTTGATTGAGTGAAATACTAGAGGGGCTACGATGCACCTCAAGACCAAGAAAATATGTAAGAGACCTAAGATCCTTCATATGAAATGATTGTGAGAGATGGGTCTTGAGCTGGACAAGTAAAGTAGAAGCAAAACCAATGATCACAATATCATCAACATAAGCCAAAAGGAAAACAATACCCATGTCTAATTTTCGAAGAAACAATGAAGTGTCATACTTGCTCTGCATGAAAGAAAATTGTAATAAAGTGATTCAAAATTTTTCAAACCACGCACATGGAGCTTGTTTAAGACCATAAAAAGAGCGACAAAGTTTACACACATTGGATGTTGGAAAGGAAAACAACCCTGGAGATGGCTTCATATATATACATTCTTTAAGATCTCCGTGAAGGAAAGCATTCTTAACATCTATCTGATATAGTGGCCAATCATTGGAAGTAGCAAGAGCTAGAATTGTTCGAACAATAGTCATTTTAGCCACAGGAGCAAAGGTCTCCTCATAATTAATACCATATTCTTGTTTGTTCCTAAGGATAAGAAGCCAATTTTTATAACGATTCAAACTTTCATTAGAACGAACCTTGACTAAGTAAACCCATTTGTAACCTAGAAGAACTATAATGGAAGGACAAGACTCAATGTCCCAGGTGTAATTGCCTTCAAGAGCAGCAATTTCTTCCTACATAGCTTGGCACCAACAATCATGCTTGATAGCATGTGAGTAGCATGTGAGAATATCAAAATTAGACAATGGAGTAGTAAAAGCTGAAATAAAATTACTAGAAGAAAGACCATACCTATCAGAGGGTACAGACACTCGAGAAGAGCGACGTACCAAAGGCTCTGGAGGTGCTGCAACTGACTGGCTCTGGTGTATGTTAGGATTAGATATCGGGTGAGCCACCGGAAGAGATTGTGGGCAGGATTATCTTGTATACACCATTCTTGGTTTGAAGCGAGAGTTGTTTTGAGGAAGAGTTAAGAACAAGTACTCAAATGAAGGAAGGACTATAGTAGAAGAAGAGGGCACAGAAGAAACAGGAAAAAAATATTGATTATCAAAGAAAAAAACATTCTTAGAAATACGTGTACGATGTAATGTAGGATCATAGCAAGCAAATCCTTTTTGACACACATTATATCCTAAAAATGCACATCTAACAATTTGAGCAGATAATTTATTTTGCTCGTGAGGTGGTAAACGAATAAAACATACACAACCAAATATACGAAGATTATCATAATTAAGTTGCTTAGTAAACAAGCAAAAATAGGGAGATTCTATGTGCAAAACTTGGAAAGGTAAACTATTAATCAAGTGAGTAGTAGTCTTTAGAGTCTCAACCCAAAACATGGATGAAATAAAAGATTCTAACAAGAGAGTACGTACCATATCAAGAAGATGACGATTTTTGCGCTCATCTACTCCATTTTGTTGAGGAGTAGGAGGACATGAATGTTGATGGATAATACCTTTAGAAGCCAAAAATACCTAAAACTTAGTGGACAAATATTCATTACCAAAATCTATGCAAAATGTCTTAATATTTGTAGAAAAATGATTTTCAACCTATGCTAAAAACTCAGTGAAAGTACGAAAAACCTCAGATTTAGAGCGAAAAAATACACCCAAGTGAATCTGTTATGATCATCAATGAAAGTTACATAATATTCAAAATTTTCATGTGAAGTAATCGGGAAAGGTCCCCAAACATCACTGTGAATAAAATCAAAGCAGTAAAAAGCTTTACTAGCATGCAAAGGAAATGTAAGAGTTTTGTTTTTACCAAGTTTACAAGAATCATACTCAAAAGGTAAAAAAAAAACATTCTTTATTACCAAGAAAGCCCGAGTTCAATATATGAGATAAACTTGAGTATTGGGATGGCCTAAACGACGATGACACACCATACTTAGATCATGAATGTTATTACAAGCAAAAGACTCAATAGAAGGAATTGGATAAAGTGTTGGAATAGGTAAAAGTAATGGAAACAAACGTCCCACTTTAGGTCCCTTCGCGATTGACTCCTCTATTACCTGGTCCTACGCAACACAACCATCACCAAAAAAGTTAACAACACAATTGTTATCAACTAATTGACCAACATAAATAAGATTTGTAGAAAGTTGAGGAGCAAGAAACACATCAGTAAATGTAGAAGAAGCATTTCCAACAGCTTTGATTGACAAAAAACTATCATTGGTAGTCTGAATAGTAGATTGGCCAACATAAGGCCAAACATGAGACAAAGTTGTGGGAGTATTCATCATATGATCAGAAGCCCCTGAGTCTACATACCAAAGTGTAATAGAATTTTTACCTTGAAATCTCATTGCAGATAATACCAAAATTAGCATCTTTTGTACCATTTCAGGAGTGCAGTAAGTTGCTACAGAAGGTGGAAGATTAGGAGAAGTACTTGAGGAAGACACATGTGCTACAGTAGGTGCTACTGGAGGAACAACAACAAAAGTCTGAAATGCTTGGACCTGACGATTCTAGGGACGAATACGAAATTCTTTGATAATATGACTTTTTTTTCTTGCAATAAGAACAATATTTTTTTAGGACAATTGACAGCATTATACCCATATTCTTTGCAGTAGAAACATTGTAGATTTTTAAAAGGCATAGATGATCCACGCCTTTGGGCTGCATAAGCCATAGTTGTCGTCGTGGAACTGCCATAAGATTGTTCCATAATAGCTTGAGTACTAAGACATTATTCTTCATGAAGTAACTCACCAAAACAAATATACAAATAAGGAATATGAGATCTGTTCAATAGAGAAGAGCGAATTGATTCATATTCCAAGCATAATTTCATAAGAAATTGATCATGCTGACTAGTCCTGTGAAGATTTTGAATAGTTGATATAACAGTAACAGGAACATTTGTTGTAACTAAATTAGCATATTCATGCCAAAAAGTCAAAAATATCGAGTAATAATCCTGGATGGAAAGACTATCATGTTGAAAATAAGTCAAGAATGTTGTATGAAAATGACCGAATGATTTGGTCTTATGATTTCTTTCTACTTATAGACTTTACAAAATATAACAAACTTACAAAATACAACAAACTTGTCTGTAGACAGTTTGTGGACAATCATAGATTGCTGTCTATAGACAGCTATGAACAATTATTTATGGATAATTATTTATAGTTAAAAATAACTATGGACAACAACTGTATACAACTAAATGAATATGGACAACAAATTATAGCAAACTGAAGAGGTAAACTGTGTACTGACAAAATATTCTCACAATTATTTTGACATTCACATATTTATATTCAATACAATATTAACCAATGAATTGATACATAACATATGGCACATCAATTAATCATAAGTTTGAAACCATCTAAGAGATAGGATTCTTTTCTCTTGCAGCTTAAATTTTAACAAAACTTACTGCAAATTTCATGATTTTTGTAAAATTGAAGAAAAAAACATTAAAAAAAGGCAATTACAACCTCAAAATTATTACTATATTACAATGCCCTCCTCTAGATATCTTGATTTTATTTATTTATTTATTTTTGTAAACACTTCCCCTAAAACAGTTACTACTACAAGAGATGTAATTGTTATTTTCTAAACTTGCAATGGTGTTTTTGTTATTTTAATAAAAGTAGAAGTTAGTATTTGTAATTAACCTAGATTTTATTCCTAAGAAGCTAATATCTCTTGGTTTCATACTACATAGTGTTGAAGTCATGTTAAGCAAGCAGCTTGATGATATCAATGAAGTCCAATACTCATCTATTTCTCTATTTGTCATATTGCAGTTTAGTCCCTGGACGGTGTAAATAAAGTAGCTCATGCAATAGTTAATATTTTTGTGAAGTCATTAAAGAGAGCAATAGAATTGCTATTTCTCTACTCAACTTCTCTGAATTCAGTGGATAATTTGATGGTCTAAAATGAAAAGTTTAATCAGATCTAACATTACTCAGAAAATATTAGTAATATACTTATTTGAACATTCATTCAAGGTTAAAAATCTCGAACACAAAAACAAGAGTTTGAGCAAGTCTCTGCAAGTAGACTCACACATCACAAGAGCTATAAACTTCCCTTTATTAGCTCGAAAATTCTTTTTCTTCAACAGTACCAACAAATTATGAATCAATATTGGATCTTTTCTTGGTGGTGTAAGGGTAGTACTCCTTGCCAGTGTCAATTCTTGTAGTCTGACCCCCAGCATCAATGATCGAAGAAGTTACGGCCAAGGCAGCTCCAGCAGAAATCGCGGTTGAAATGCTCTTTGCTGAAAGATGGACCAAAAAAACCAATCAATCTATTTAATAATATAATTTTGCGACCAATGTCCAGCTCCATACAAAACATCAATACTAAGAAAAGAGAAAATGGTCTCTTGAAGGAAAAAAAAAAGGAAGGAAAAAGGTTAAAATAGTCCCTATTCTTTTCTTGATCAAATTTACCCACCTTTTCATTTCAACAAATTCGGCCTCAAACTTTCAGATAGGAAAGTTGTTCCATTATTGATGAATGAGGTGAAGTTTCTTTTATCTTTTTACTTTTTTCCCTTCGTGTTACTTAACTTTAAAGAAGGGATAATAGTGTCTTTTAATTTCCACTATTTAAACCTACAGAATTTAACTCATAAATGTCAAAATAGCAGGCCATATTTACCACATAATGGCAAGATCACGGGAACTAAAAGGATGGGAATGTAAATGTGAATAGGTACTTATATCGGATCAGGATGTCTCAAGGGCAGACTCCATTCGTGCACAACCCAAGGCCTATACAAATTTCTTTGAACTTTAGGAATGAACAGGATACAGAAACTAAAACCCAAAACTATGTGCAGTCTGCATATCCTAAAACTAAATAAGATGGTAAATGAAAAGTTAGCATAAGACATGAATATAAATAATCTAGATGGACGATAACTTGGAAAAATATAAAAAATGCAAATAATTGAAATATACATGATCAACCGTCACTAGATTGTAGCAAGTGGAATTGGAATTTAATATAATTATTTGATGACCGTCACAAAACTTATGAATTGTTGGATCCTTCCTATGATCTAAATTCAGCACTGAAGTAACATTTCATACAGCATGGAGGACTGTGATGACATCTTATTTTGCATTTTTCCCACTTTACATAGCTAAACAGTAAACACAACAAACGTACAATCTGCATTTGCAAACCAAATACCGTACAAACATGTAAATAACAGTACCAGTTTCATAAACGAATAACACAGCAAATTTTGCAAATAAATATCGTACTTTGCACAGAAATCATCTAATTAATATCATAGGTGAAATATAAATCTATAAACTGACCCGTAGATTACCTCCCAATTTACATACAATACTGCTAATCACTTGTAGCTCATTAGTAATAGAACATATGCACTTCAAATTCAGTTGCACCGAATCTAGCATATCCATGCTAATTACCAAGAGTGAATCTCAACTCTATGATTTTTCCATCCTAAGTCACGATAATTAATATGTTTGTGAATGTAAAACACTAAAACCGAGAGATTATTATATGCCAAACATTTATAAATAAGATGACAAACCCAGATCAGCCTTTGGAATGCTACAAAAGAAAATGCCAGACAACCACTCGTCAGAGCAAGAATAAAAATTAATCCTAGACTAACCATACAAATAAATCATCACCTTTATAACCAAGTACAGTTGACCCAGCAACAAAGCCACCAACAGCTCCATTGATGAAATCTCGCTTCATCCTGTAATTCTGCACGAGCTGCTCAACACCAATGTAAACTCCTCCAATTGCAGCAAAAGTCACCCCATAATTACCCATCATCTTGAGAGTCCTTAGCAGCCCAGGAAGAGCAACACTTCTCTCAACACGAGGAACATCATACCAAGTAGCAACAATGGTTCCAAAAATAGTTCCAGTAACTAAACCTGTAGTTGCACCTTTGAGAGTTTTTGTAAGCGAGGTATCCTCATCCTCCAGATACCTACGTTCTGCTGGGTCCAAAGAGTCCATTGCTTTCTAATGATTTGTTACCAACTAAAGCTACAGAAAGATAATAGAAACATGAACCCCTTAATGGGAATGTGCCAATGCTTAAACAATCTCTCAAAGTCTCAACTATACTATACAAGCCAAAATAGTAAATCACATTAATCCTTTAGCTCCATTCAGGGGAGGCCCAAGAGTGTCTTAGGCCCTGGGCTACCATTAAAAATGAGGCTCTTGATTAATTAGTATTCAATATAATTTTTAAGTTTTATTTAAAATAGTAAATATTCATAAAACTGTTATAATCTAAATCTAAATCTAATCTATCAAATGTAAACATATAAACATTATTATTAAAGTACAATCCCCCTCCCTCTCACTATGATGATGATAGTACTATAATACCCCAAATTTGGATATATCACAACCCTGCCATTAGTAATTAAATTTTAATTAATGAAGACTAAAAATATTCTAATCGAATTATTTTGTGAATTTTCATTGTTATCTATTATTACTGCTTTTGACTTATCATTACAAGTTTTGACAATTAACTTTTAAAAACAAATTAATCGGTAGTAAGGAAATTGAAGAGGAAAGATTCAATTTCTCAAAAACTAATGAAGTAATATTTCAAGCATTCAATAAAATCAGGAAGAAAAACGAAAAAAAAATGCCAGAAATGTGTTGAAAAGTTCATGATAACATTTTTGAACAATTCAAAGGGTACATAAAGCATATGTCAGATCACTGATCTAGCACCTATCAAAACCCCATACAATTTCGGAAAAATTGAGCAAGAAGAGTAAAACTGAAACAATTAAATTAAAATCTACGTGACACAATGGAGACCAGACCAAGTACATACATTATCTACTACTAAAATCCAACCAAGCAGAATATCGAAAGCGACATGCCAATGATCCAAATATAATCTTAATCTAAATGAATCTGACAGAGGTTTTCTTTAATTTGCAAGAAACATGAAATCTATCTACAGAGCATGGTGAGGAAATCGTTTCAGGCGAACAGCTAATAACTCATATTTGAGAATCACAAACTGAGTCTGAAAGAGCTATCTTACATGTTATAGAAGGAGAAGATGGACTATCAATGAAGCTTCGCGAACTGCAAGTGGATGATTCGTGACCAGCTAATGGTGTGTGAGAGGTAGAGAGTGAAAATGAAATTAGGTTGAGTTCAGCCGAATGGATTGGGGCTTTGGGTGGGTCTGTGTTTCGTAATTTGGTGTATTTTTTCTTAACGATTTTCTTTTGGTATTTTAAGTTTATAAATATTCAAATGAGTATTAAATTTTTCTTATTTTATATTTTGGCGTCTCTGAAAAAAAATTTATTTTTGGGCTAACAATTTTTTTGAGAAATTATATAAAAAAAACTCTTACAATTTATAATAACATAAATAATATATAATGATATTTACTGATTCAATTAAATAATATTGTAGATAATCGTATTTAAAATTAAATTTTTTATTAATTTTTTTTAATAGTAAAAATATATTAAATGATTATAAAATATATTATTTTTGTTATTTTTTTAAAAATAAAAAATTATATCAAATTATTATAAAATAACTATTGATATACCAACTTATTATAGATTAAGTAAAATTAGGTCAAATTACCTTAACCACTTTATAAGTTATAATATCAATTGTTATTTTACAATAATTCTTTTATAATTACTTTACAATAATTTGATTCGTATGAAATGCTTTTTTTAATTAAAAGATAAATTGACCAAGGAAAAAAAAGTGAAGCAACCTTTATAAATTAAAATTAAGAGAATCAAAATTATGATAAGATATAATAGACAATAATATTGTATTTTTTGAACCTAAACTGGTAACATATTTCATTAATCAATAAAAAAACATCATATACAAAAGTTTATTCGAGATGTATTAATGGTATCTGCCATTGTCAATGGTTCAAAGGAAAAGGCATAAATAAATAAATAATAATAATCCAAATAATCCCCTAATTCCTAAAGCTTGTTTGCTTGATTGTGAGCTACCTCATTATGTATTCCAGGACCGAATCTCCGATCCACACTTATGAACAAATTGTTAAAATAATAAAAATACTGAATATATATATCTATATATCTATATATATATATATATATATTATCTATATTATATACAAAATCTTAAATCACGTTCAAAATAACAAAAATATTATTAATTTTAAAATATAAACATATTTTATTAATATATTTTAATTTTGAAAAAAAGGTCAAGCATCTTGAATAAATTTTTTTATAATGTTAATGGGTATACTTTCTTAATAAAAAATTCAGTTAATGTACTTTTAAATAGATTTTACAACAAAATGAATTTTGATTAAAAACTTTAGCTATTTAAAGAAATTATTTTCAGAATTAAATTTTTAAATTTATATATTTTATTTCAAATATGTTAGAAATATTAACCAAATAAAAATTATAAAAAAATCAAAACAAATCAATTATAAAACAATTGTTTTTAACTTATTATAATAAAAATATCATAGTCATTTTAGTCATAATTCTTTCATAAGGTTATATTAATTACTTTTTTTTAAGTTTGTTAAGTTTAATCCAATATTTTTAAATAAAGTTAAGCTCGTTTAATTTTTTCAAAATAATATTTTTCAAGAGTAAAAGTATATTTATCTTAAAATTAAAATAAAAAACCAAAAAAATATCACCTCTAATTTTTTTTATATCTCTCACCTCAATCTATCTTCTCTCTCTTTTCTTTTTCTGAATCTCTTTCTATCTTTTCAATTTCTCTCATCCTATTCTATTTATCTACATTTTCATTTATATAAGGATTTTGAATTTTATTTTTAACTTTAAAGTTGATTGAATTTATAAATTATGATAGATGTTTTTTTAATAAAGAGAAATAAAGAAACTTATGAAGTTATAAGAGAGACTCATAAACATTGAAATGAGATATAAAAAAATTATTTGGGAACATAAAAGAGAATGTTTTTTTTATTTTTAATGTTATTTTTAAAAAAATAGGTCTAATTTAATTATATTTTAAAATTATTAAGTAAATTTAATTAACTTAAAATAAACAATATTGAAGTAAATTTATTAAAAAATAGATAATTAGAGAGCCTTAATCCTAGTCATAATAAAAATGTTAAACTAAATATGACTTAAATAATCAATATTTAGACTTATTGTTTATTATTTTCAAATTGACAATTAATTTTATCAAAATTCATAATATTAATAAAAATAATTAACAAATAAATTAAAATATTTTTATTTTATAACGTAAATAAAATAGGATAAAGATAAAATCCTTAGATGTTAACCTCATTGAAATTTTGATGATTTTACAGACGATCTCATAGAATATAACATAATATGTTATATTTAAAAATATAAGTAATATAATATATTATTTAATAAAAAATAAAAACAATCTACTATGAAGGATGATACTAAAAAAATATAAGACTAGCTAATAATAGGCAAGAAATGAAACATTTCCAATTGAACTCGTTTATTGACTTTTGGTGGTAATTCTTTCAAAATGCATACCTTGTCTCCCAAAGATGATATGGAATGATCAATATCAAAAATATCACGTGACTCATTATTATAGTAAAAGACATGCATATATTTCAATTTTGAGTAAGTTCAAATAAAAAATTAAAGATATTGAGAATAAAACTCTACAACTTTAAATTTGTAGGTAATATCTTTTTTGAATTTTTACTTGTCGGTCCCGACTTGATGACTTGAATGTAAATGTTCATCACTTGAGAAGGTCACTCGAGACTTCACTATTTCTTTAACAATGTCTTATTCGATCTTCTTTGAAGACAGATCCAATTGACTGGTTTTTGGATAAAAAAATAAAATATATTAGAAAAATATAAAAACATCATTGGACAAAATCCTAAACTTACATGCTTAAAACGAAGCTATCTGCAATTTTTGTCATTATATCTATTCAACTACTATTTCATGTCATTCTCACAAAATTTAACGTGCATTAATCCAACAATTTAGGCATTTGATTTAATAGTTAACCAGAGATCCAAGCGTTTAGACGCATTTCACTCACACACACAGTAGGCAGTAGTGGTAAAAGACTAAAATCAGCTAAAAACAAGAGAGCACTAATACCGGGAAATAAAATATCAACCATTACAATATAATATATATTTGTTATATATTATAATTATAAAAATTTATAATTTGATTTAATTATTAATATAAAAAATTATAAAGATTTATAATTGTGTTATATTTATAATATATAATATCATAAAATATATCTATAATTATTAATATTTTAATAATATACAACAAGTTATAATTGTTTAATATTTTATCACTATTACCAGTATACCAACATCAGTACGCCATTATCCGAGAAAATATTTTCCTGTAAAATGCCGACTGCCGAGGACGTCCGCAATCTCCCCATCGACATCACTTTTTCTCGTCTCGGAGGTAATACAGATTCTCTCTCAATTAGTCCCAGTGAATTCAATCAACTGCTAATTGATTCCCCTATTTTTGTTCCAATTATGCATTCTCCCTCTCTCTTTTTTTAAATCCTCCTTCGAATGTTTTGATTTGATTGAACTGATGTTATTTTGGGATTTTGATTGAACTGATGTTATTTTGGGATTTTGATTGAACTGATGTTATTTTGGGATTTTGATTGAACTATTAGAATGGCTGGTCGATCGGAGGAGAATACCAGCTGATTGGCGGAAACGATTGGCTGCAATAAGAGCTCGAATAGCCAAGGAGTTCGCATCGCTTCCTAAGGAGATCGATCCCTATTTTCATACCTTAGACCCTGAAGGTTAGTATTCTGTATCTATGTTAATTATCACTTTGCTTGATGTTAGGTTTTCAAAATTTCTTAATGTTATATTTTGGAGTTAGAATTTGTTAAGTTCTTCATTGAACTTGACTTGAACTCAGTTATCCATAAAGTTATTTGTTGTCCATGCGTGTGCGTGAATTTGACGTGGATCAACATACTATCCACTTCTTTTTACTGGTATTTGCTGGAATCCGATATCTTCATTCGACTGCGAAGAAAATACAAAATTAAAAAAATATAGTAGTTTCGTTTTTCTTGTTTAGTTTCATGAAGACTGAAAGGGAGCCAGAGGACTTTTTGCGTATAATCAGTAATATAGTTAAGTCATTTTAATTATTAATACGTATTAAACATTGTAAATAAGGGACAATAAGGACTACATTTTTCCCAGTAATCTTAAGATTTATTTCAAATAACTCTCTAAGCAGTCTTAAATCAGAAGAAGAACTGCAATTTGAAAATAACTTTTATCAAATGAGGCAAGTCTAGGCCAATATTCATTAGGAGCACGTTTGGGTTTACTATAAAAAGTTGTTTTAGTATGTGTTTTAAGAAGAGGTAATTTCTTTTTCTTTTTTAAGTTAGCCCCCTTCTAAAAGAAGCACTTCTAGTGTTTTAAAAGTGCACTTATAGACATTGAAAGTGCTTTCTATTTTACTGCCAACACCTACATCTCTATAAGCACTTAATCCTTAAAGAAATTATTGCAGAAACAATTTAGTGCGTCCAAAAGATAATACCGTGATTGATTTCCTTGGACTTTGGAATTTAGTAGTCAATAACTAATCATGTCAAGTAATTAATATCTGTAAGAATTTAGTGGATGATCAGTTTTTGCCAAGAGCAAAAATCGAGGAAATCACACTGGAGGTGGCTTTTTATCTTGTTTGGCATGTGGAGAAAGCGACAATGGTAGCATATCTATAAAGGCTCAAATCTTACAATGAATACTAATTATAAATCTGCCATCCTTTTAGGCTCTTTTATTATTGAAAAGTTATAAAGTTGTGCCTTTCTTTTAACATGTAGCCTATTACTATGAAAAAATAAGAATAACTGGTTGTACAGCCCTATCATATTGACTATGAGAGCCTGTTTCATTATACTAAATTAAACTTCTTAGTGACTATAATAAGGCAATGTTGATTGATGAACTTTGGAATCCCAATATGTAGAACCACTTCAAAAATGAAGATGCTAAGGTGAACCGGTGGAACAAGTAGTTTGAAAAAGAAAACTTATGTACGAAATTGTTTTTGGTGGTTCGATCAACACTTATATGTCTGTTTAAAGGACTTCAGCTTGTCCTTTAAACAGTAGTTTGAAAATACAAACTTGTGTAAGAAATTGTTTTTGAGGATCTATCAACATTTATATGTCTGTTTAAAGGACTTTAGCTTGTCCTTTAAACAGTAGTTTGAAAATACAAACTTGTGTAAGAAATTGTTTTTGAGGATCTATCAACATTTATATGTCTGTTTAAAAGACTTCAGCTTGTCATTGGTGGTTTCTGCTGCTTCAGCTTTTCCATTTATGTTTGGTTGTAGGGTCCAACAATGTTTGTTGTAGTTTGATCAGAAATTCTACTCCAAATGTGCTTGAGTTTTTTTTACCATTATTCTTTCTTTTGATCATTTTTATATAAAGGGTATTCTTGTAATTTCAGGTTCAATATTAATATTGTAACCAATTATCCTTTGCTATTAGTTGTTTTCTTTAGAAGTCACGAATCCTAGGTTTTGGCATATACATATATATATACCTTTTGCCTTGAACAGTGGTTGGAAAGTAAATTGTCCAAAACTCAAAGGTAAAAGAAAATCTATCAAAACGTTTTCTCACCATTTATTATTTTATTGTTACTAATTATTATTTATTTTGCAACCAAATTTGACCCGAAGTTCGCTTCTTCTAATGTTAATTTATAACAATCATAAGAATACATTATTGTTTTCAGGAATCAGTTACTTAGAAGCTAAACAGATATATGATATTCTTTTCAAGTCAACTCCAGAAAGCCGGAATATATTTGGCCGGTTGTCAGGTGCTGCTGTAAGTTTTCCTCCCTCCCCCGCCTTTTCTATATGACTTTTCTTCTTCTATTCTTAAGACCATGTATCATTAACGTATCTTTTATAACTTTTTGGCAGGGTACTTGGGAGACAATTGTTCGTTCTTTTGAGAAAGATTATGTTTACCTCGGTGAGGCTGCTCAGATGATGGTCCAAAATGTAAGCTATGAGATGTAAGTGTATTATTGCAGTCAGCTGCACAGTTATCGTCATGCTGATGAAGTTAAATAAGGCATGTCTTTAGTTTTTAATATGTTCCAATTCATCACCGGTTTTTCTACCATGAAGCCCCTATCAAAAAAAGCAAGTTCAGAAGATTCAACAACAGCTAGCAGAACTGGAGCGCAAGGAATCTGATACTAAAAGAAATGCGGCTCTATCAGCGGCCAAGTATGCTGAAGCTTGTCAAGAGCTTGGTTTACAGGTCTTGATTAAGGAGCATCTATTGGTGGTTTGCTGACATAGTTTGATCTTTATATTCTCTGTTACAGTCGGTAATACCAAGGATCCCTTTTTGCTTAATGCAGGGAAATAATGTGAGGCTAGAACTTTTAGAGACTGCAAAATCACTTCCAAACACATTTAGCATAATTTTGGAAGTACTTAATAGTGATTCTGTCTCACGAGCCATGGAGTACTATTCCAATTTTGTCAGAGATGTTCATACAGAAAAGGACGTAAGTCCACAATGGCTACAATGTCTTGTTGAATCATACTTGCTTCATGGTTTTCATATACTAATTAATCTTGAGAGGAGAAATTTTCTTTTAACTTAATGAAGATATTTAACACTAATGCAGAAAGTCTTGACCATCATAACAAACTTGAGAGACATTCGGAAACATCCTCCATCTTTGAATGTTTCTGTGGGCTCTGAGATTGTTGATTCTTTAGATGTTCGAACAGGCCATACTGAATCGAAGAATGAGATAGACACAAACATCGATGCGAATAATATTGATTGGGACATCTCTGTGGATGGTTCTCAAATCGATTGGGATATTGGTACTGTAGAAGATACTGAAGACTACGAAATAATCAATGCCAATGAGATCTTTCAGAATTCTGCAACAAATGACAATGCAGAGTCTCATCAAAACCCATCAAATGAAGGCACCCATGGCCTGCTCGCACAGATGTCTTGGGATGTTAGTGTTGAAACTCCTAAAGTTGACGTGATCGATGACGCAGGCTTGCTAAATGTAGGCTCAGACAACCAAATACATGTTTTTCAGAATTCCATGGAAACTGGAACCAAGGAAGATAGAAGTCGGCTTTTGGAGACTGAGTATAGGAATAAGATCCTTGATGATCTGTTCGAGGTACATGCTACTTTATACTGTGAAAATATCTGGTTCAATCTTTTCTTTCTTTATTCTAAGTTTATTCTTTGCAGAGAAAATATTCTGATGTGGTCCTGTGCAATGCTATTAGTTTGGTGTACATTTTATTATCATATCACATTAATACATCATTTGTTTTTAGCAAAATAAAAGACTAAGAAGAATTAATGTTGATGCATGGTCCACCTGATGTGTCATCAGATCAAATCATTTTTGAATCAGCGGATAATGGAGTTGAAGAATGAAGAAACAATATCCTTGCAACATAAAGTCCAGGCAGTTGCTCCCTTTGTGCTACAGCAATATGCTCCTGATGTCATTCAGACAATGCTGTCTGATGTTTCCTTAGCCATTTCATTGCTTACAAACAGGAAAACACGGGATATGATCATGATTCTCAATTCCAAAAGGTAAAATTAAATATTTAGACCAGCTCCATCATGTGCTAATGTTGTCCAATTTTTCATCCTTTTAAATTTTTAGCAGAACTCATACTTTGTTTTCGTAAGTAAAAAAAAACAGGTCTAATGAGTTATTTCACAAAGATATACTATTTTACCATATTATTTTCTGGCGTGTAACTGTTTCTCTGGTATAAGAACTAGTTAGTATAAAGCGATGTGCGTTTTTAATTTTATGTACTTTTGCCTTTTCGGAGCAGGTTTGCTATTTGGCTTGTTACATCTTTCTTGCTTCCTTTGCTTTTCTTTTCCCATTTCCATTCTTGCAACTTTTCTTAGTTTTGCAATCTTATTATTGCTATAGCCACTTGCATTTTGATGCCTTTTTCAGATTAGCTTTTGACATTCAGTTTCATGAACTAATTTCTCTCTTTTCTCAATTTACTGTATTGCATGCCAATGCTACAATCAGAGTATATGTTTTCTTGTTCTTCTATGTAATAATTACTTGCGATGCTTAGGGTTTTCATACTTAGGCTTTGATAAGTTAAGATACTTATTTAACCTTGAGTACACGATAATTTCAGATTTCTAGATAGGCTTGTCAGCATGTTAGAGGAAAAAAAGCATCATGAAATAAAGTTGAAAGAGAGTCTAAAGGACTTGGCTTCTAAGCGCATGGAGCTGCACAATTCATTATCCTCGTCCTGGCCAAAGCAGGTTATTTCTTGATTTTAATATATATTAGCTCTGACTTATACTACGTATCATCTTTTCTAGTTATAGTATACAATTAGAAATTAATTTTAATATCAGTTGTCATCAAGTCTTTTTTGTTTCTCCCTCCACCCTTCCCAAGTTCCTACTGATTGCAACTCCTAAACTCTGTTTGATATAGCGTTTAATTATTTATAGTTAGCTTGATGAGCATGTACACAGAGCTTCCTTATTTACTTTTCTAAAACTTAAATTAACATCTTTTCAATGAACTCAGTTGATTTTGTGGGAGCGTAATGAATAGTCCACCTTACGACTCTTAATCTCATTGACATTGCTAGTGTCTTTATTACAGGAAGCTGCTCTTGCAAAAACCAAGGAGCTGAAAAAGCTATGTGAAAGTACTCTTTCATCTATGTTTGATGGCAGACCTGTTAATATTATTGGGGAGATAAATACTCTCTTAACTAGTGGGCTTGGTGCATGAGGTCAATGAGGAAAGCCATCCCCTCTCCCCCCCCCCAAAAAAAAAAAGATCTCTCCTAGGTTGGAGTCTTGCTTCACCTCTTTGACATACTCATCCTGTAAATCTTTGAGCTGTGCTCAAAATTCCAGATAGCAGTCTTTACATATTATCGAAAGGCAGTTTTCGTTTTATTCCCTCCCTAAATCTGATCGATTCAAATCTAAATTATAACATATGTTTAAGACTGGAAATGTTGACTGATGATCAAAGACACATGAATTAAGGATTTATTTTGTTGTCTTGTTCATTATTTTCTTTTTTTCCCCGAGCACAAGTGCATGAAATTTTAATTGGAATGTGATGAAGATTTTTCTTCGTGTGTGATTCCTGTATTGTTGACTTAGGAAGCAATGTATAGATTGGGCAATTGCAAAGTATCCCGAAGAACAGAGGAAATATGATGTGAATTGCATCTCCCTTAGAACCATTGTGGTACTTATATCAAATGAGTATTTGATCGGATTAATAAGACTTGAAGTGTGCCACAGGTAGACGACCCATTTTGGTACTAACCTTCTCTTTATGAAAGAGATGGGCACAATGGTAAAATAGGTGTATGCGTGAGAAGAGTAAGATTTACCGACACACCTATGTAAAGGAAGAGTAATAGTAAAGATACTTGCTTAATTGCTTTGTTTAAAAGGCATTGATTTTAGATTTAGACAACAAAATTAGTGAGTAGAAGTATAAGAACGAGTCTTTTTTTAGACTTCAAAACAAGGCGAGACTTCTTGGTGCTATATCACTTTCCTAGGGGGGTCAAACGGACTGGGGCCATCGGCCTGGTATGGCATGGTTCCCTATTACTTTGGCACGGCATGGCCCATGAACCTAAAAGAGTAGCACGGCACTGCACGCTGCCTTTGGCCTATTCCTAGATTCCCTTATAGCTTTTACAAATTGACAAGTTGTTAACTAACCTAAAAAAGAAAGTACCCAAATTCCCTTTCATCAGCTTTTCTTAATTCTAAAGATTGCAGGATTCGTGTTCAGTACATCTTGGTAATTTTGAACTGCATCACTCAGTCTCTTTTTGTGCCTCTCTTAGAAATGATTTTAGTCAAAAACGACTTCCCAAGAAATTGCTTCCAAGGAAAAGCTCATAGTTTGTGCATATGCTTTTTGACTATTGGAAGCAATTCTGATAATTTTATATTTGGTTACTGAAGTGCTTTTGCAAAATTTAAAAAGCTAAAACAAATAGACTCTAAGGCTACGGTGTGTATTTTCCTCCTCAGCTGCAAAGTGAATAAAAGCAAAGCAAAGCAAAGATACATTTAAAAACTTTATTTAGAGGTGGAGAGCATAGTGGTAAGCTCGAAGGAAATGCTTCCAGAAAGAAGAGGGAAAAAAATCGTAAATGGTGAGAAGCCTTCTACAAAAAGATGCATCTATTCGTGGTCTCCTTTAGTTTCTTCTATTATCAAATCCTTTGTGAATTTAAATATTGACTTTCTTCCGTAATGAAGAAGTTTTTTTGTTGGTAAAGAATTTGAATTCCTTCATAAACTTGGTTCCTTTAATGTTGTCGAACTAGTTGGCTCCAGAGCTGATTCATTCTTCCCAATTCTATGAAATTAGAGTTCAGTGTGCGTTGTGAAGAAAGAAAAAGAAAACAAAACAAACAAAAAAAGAAGATAAACTGTGGGTCTCAGATCACTTGGTAGCGATAACTATTAGGATAAATCTAAATACATTCATCAAAAGCTCCAGGTACATATTCTCCGGACACATTTGAGGGTATGCATTTTGAGGTTTAAAGGAATGTAAGTGAAGGTTGTTTTGAGAGTTTGGTAATTGTTATCTTTATTAAATAAAAGGTATATATTTATATCCATATTATTAAATTAATATATTAATAGTTTTGATACATATGTAATTTTATTTTTATGAAAATATTTATTATTTTATATATTTTCATACATTTTTGTCAATTTTATTACGAAAATAACCGTGTTCACCTTTATTATTCTCTTTTCCCTATCCTTGACATTATTCCATTCTTTCAATCAACGATCACAATTCACTCTTTGTCGTGGATAATTTAAAAATGTAACTTTTATCCAATGAACGTGACTATTGTCATCTCATTCTTTTTGATTTTATTGACTTTCTAATTTTTCTTAATCACCTTGTGTATAATTAAAGTCATTTTCACCTTAGGTTTAATTAAATATAATGTGGTTAAAAATGATAAAAAAGTCATTGAGATAAGAGAAAATGAGTCGATGATAATGACAGTAATAAGCATAGATGATATTTCAAATGAGATGATAGTTACTTAACTACATATTTAATATGAAAATACAATCTTTGATTGTTAAGTAGTAAATAACGAAAATTGGTTGGTCGATAAAGGAATAAAACAATATCGAAAGTAAGATGAAAAACATGATGAATGTTAACAATAATTGTTAAGATAGTATAAGATCTTTTGATATTAAAATGAACAAAACAAATAAAATAATATATAAATAATAAATATTTTCACTTAATATGAATATAGTTATTACTTCTAATCACATAAAAAAATACATTTAATGGAAATTTCAATCATGGTTGTTACTCCTAATCATATCAGAAAAATTATACTAGAGGTCACTAAAGTATATCATTTAGATAATTTGATCACGTCATTTTTACATGAGATACATAAATCACTCAATTTTTAAAATTGATATATTTTAGTCACATTACTTATAGCTATGTGATTAAAGTCTCTTTTTTATTATAAAAAATAGACATTTTAGTCATGTAACTATAAAATTATATAACTAAAGTGTCTTAATTTTAACAATCGAGTAACTTATATATCTTTTATAAAAATTACGTGAATAATGCGTCCTAATAATATAAATAAAATGAATAGAATAATTTGTTACTTAAAACTAAATACACAAATAATTGTGAGAATTATAAATATACATTATATATGTTTATTAAGTGTGATATTTTTTATAAATAAAGCAAATATTTAAAGTTTATTTGTTTTAGTGTTTCCAAGAGAAACTTTATAATTGTTTATTATTCATACGTTACTTAGAAAAGCAAAATTAAAAATAATCCATTGCATTTAAGTTTATTCTTTTTTTTTTTACCAAAATAATTTTTTTAAATTAAACTATAAAGGTATACATATATACACACGTAATTAGTTATCTATTAGATTTATTTAATATTAGATATTTTTTTCTAATTTTATTCTTTTTTTATAAATATTAAATAAAGTGAATATATATATGTGTGAATTTTTGAATTAAAAATTTTGAATTAATTTTTTTTTTCTCTTCACTAGTACCAATCT
The DNA here is from genome assembly GCA_030763125.1 of Hippophae gyantsensis. Classification (NCBI taxonomy): domain Eukaryota; kingdom Viridiplantae; phylum Streptophyta; class Magnoliopsida; order Rosales; family Elaeagnaceae; genus Hippophae; species Hippophae gyantsensis. Next base: position 23,712,524 of record CM061031.1, read on the forward strand.
ACCTACTCGACTTCTTGTATTAAAAATGATATGTGTATCTACTTCAATGATACTATTATTCTGTACCATTACAAAATCAACAGATTGGTACACTAAAAAGAAAAAAAAGATTTAATTTTTTTTTAAGATATTTATTTTCTTGTAGAAATGTATAAGATATTTCAACACAATGACATCTTGATACTGTTTGAAACGATAAACAAAACATATAAGAAATAAAAAAAAATTGAAAAATTATATCTATGTTCAATGGATCACAACTCTTTAAGTAAAAATATTTTATTTTGATTTGACCCATAATCATATATCATAAGTTTGGCATGAATTGTGGGCACGACTCTAATTTATCACCTTATAATTTGTTTTACATGATAATTTTAGTTGCCAATGTTAGACCGAAAAATAATGTCAAAGAAGAGATATTTTATTTGATATATGTTATGTTTAATTATAATTATATAAAATAATTTTATATTTTTATTAACGAAAATAATTTTAAAACAATAAAAAAACATCATTATTATAAAAAATATACAATTATGATACACAACTAATTATGTTGTATAATCATTTGACGTGACCCTATAAAACATAATCATTTACGTTTTCCACGTATATAATAATTATTCATAGACATTAAATTATATACCTACACGGCTACACTTAACCTTTTTTTTTATTCATTGATATATATCTTTTTAGCATAATTTGGAAAAGAAAACAAAAGTTGGATATTTACAGCTTGATATATATAGCAAGTTTACAAGGTAGAGCCCCTCATCTTTGACCACTGCTTCATAGTCGTAAGTTAAAACAACTTTTACAATATATGAAACACCTTAATAGTATTCATTATCTATGATATTAAATTGATAACGTAAAATATTTAAGTAATTATTGCACCATATTAATTATATTACTGCATGTGAAAGAATGCAATTACAAAAAGCATTTTCAATTATTTTATAAGACAAATACCTTTTTAGAATAATTTAATTTATTTATTATGAAAAATAATAAAATAAATGATTGAACTTTTTTTTTAGTTTTATCAATTTTATAATTATGATTATCTATTACTAAAAATAATTTATAAAATTATTATTAAAAAGTTAATCATTTATTTTTATAGTATTACTTTTTTATTATAAAATTAATTAAATTATTACAAAATTAATTAAATTACTCTTCCTAATATAACTAAAAATATTTCTACGTCAACCACTCATATTTTATTATACATTGACGATGAAAAGCATATCTTTGACCACATCGTTCGTATTGCTGTCCTCCCCTTTCATTCACAAAAAATGGAAGAAGAAAATATATATATAGAGAGAGAGTCTGTGTTATATGATATATATCCCCGTCAGTGTATACATCATTTCAAATCTTCTACGAATTTAGCCACACAAAATTCGTAAAATGGCAATAATAGGTACATACCGTCCTCACATAACGAATTTAAATCTTAACTCGAATAAATTACTACAAGCAAAACACTAAATAACAAATTTTTTTTATTACAATTATTCTAACATGAAATTGAAATTTTTTAAAAAATAATACTTTTAAAATTTATAATAATAAAAATAATATTTAATAATATTAAACGAAATGAAATTAGATGATATTCAACATTAAATAATTATAAATATATATAGTTTAATTTAAACGATATTTAATTTAATGACGTTTAATATGAAATAATGTGATTTTTTTAATAATAAAATATGAATATAAGATATATTATTTTTATTATTATAAATTTTAAATTATTTATATTATTTTTTAATATAATTTAAAAAAAAACCTTATTAGATAAAGAGAAAAATGAATCATTCTATAGTATTGATGTGTGAAAATTGTGCATGTTAAATTAATTTGAATTATCTTAAGTTATTACATTCTAAATTTATCATACCTTAACTTAAAATAAATTTAATTTATCAATCTTAACTCAAATTTAATTTAATTTATATAATGTATTATCTATCCGAACCTAATTCAAAACAAATTGTGATGGTCTAAATATTTATTTATATGTATTAATTTTTTTATCCTATTTAATCGATGTTATTTAAAAATTTATAATTTTTTTATAATTTTAATCTAATTAAAATAATAAAATTTTTGAAATTAATTCAATGGATTATAATAACGTTGAATATATAAATAAAAATTTTATTACAAATTTTTTAAGTAAAAAATTTAAAACAATAATTTTATTATAAAATAACTCAAAAAAAAAAACAACCGCCTCTAATTAAAATAAATAAATATTTTTGAATTAAAATTCATATAATTATAATTAATAATAACATAAATTATCATATTCAAACTTAAAAAATGTGAAGTAAAACCAGGACTCGCAACTTTAACTTTGCAAGTGGTTGGTTAATGGGATGAGAACAATTTTCATAATCTCAAATCATCTTTGTCGGTATTTCTTTTCATTTTGGATTTGACTTCAAATTTTAATTTTTGTCCCAAGAAAAACAAAATTATCTTCCTTCTTTCTATCCTCTCTGACTATCGATCTTATCTCGGTCCCGCCAGGAAGATTCGATTCACTAAAAAAAAAAAAACATGAGCGCCCCTGCACGTGCCTGGTTGAACTTTGCTACACCCAAGAAATGGATTATAAAAAAAAACACCGTTACATGTAAGATTCTAATTGAATTAATAATTTATATTAAATGAAATACAAATTCTTATTACGTATAAACGTACCTCAAATTTTAAAGAAATATTACATAAGTTTTAAAATTATCACAAATATTTATTCAAATTAATAAAAATTAAAATTAACAAAATAAATAGTAATTTATACATACAAATGATAAAAATAATAAAAAAATCAAAAAATATTAGAAATAAAAACATAAAATATTTCATAATATTTTTTACAAAAATATTAATTAGTAATTTTTTTTTGAAGAAATCCAAAAAATAAAATTAAATCTTAAGAAAAGACGATTGATTTAAAGATTCATCATTTTCAAAATAAGAAAAATATTTTCAAGAAAAGATATAATTTATTATCAAATAAGTAATAAAAAATAAACATTAATATTACAGATGCAAAAAAGAAGGTATAACATACTATTAATCGAAAAAGAAATCATTATAAATAAATTATCAAAAATCTCTCATAAGAATAAAATAAAAATTGGATATATTTATTTAGTAGAAATCTAAATATTAATAAAAACATATTTTAGATAATGAATTGATACACCAATAAAACTAGCATTGTTAGATAATATAATAATATATAGAAAATATATTTTATTAGAAATAATCCATGGTAACTTAAGATACTAGAAATTAAAATTCATAATATATCCTAAATTTATTATTAATATCCATGATAATAATTTAAATCAACTATTAAATTTAGCTTATAAATTTGAAAGAGAAGATTTGATGAAAGAAGAAAATCATCAATTTTCAATACACTACATTATAGGATATTCATTAAAAAAAATAGTCATAATAGTTCAATATATGTATAAAATAGGAATTCATAGAAATAGATAAAAAAAATTCAAGAACTTGGACAAATAATAAAACTAGAAATATTAACAGATTTTAAAATGTTAGAAGAATGAAATTTAGATGTTAAGAAAAAACCTCTTATACTAATAAGTAAAAGGAATGTATTAAGATTTACAATTATAGATCGTGAAAAATGAACATTTAACAAAGAAAGAGAAATAATAGATCTAAAACAAGAAGTTGAAGTAATGAAAACATTAGTCAATGTTGTAGTGCTAAGAAGAAAATTATAACAAGATGTTTAAAAACAAATTACAAAATATAAAATTAGATTTTAAAGAAAGCCTAGTCTCTATGGCAAGAAATCAAGCAACATTAACGAGGCTTTAGTTCTTTTTAACAGAAAAAATGGATATAACATAAAAATTAAATATCAAACTCTTACAAGACATAAAAGAAACACAAAAAAACCTCTAAATAAAATAAAAAAATTACAACAAGACATACATGAAGAATTAAAAAATTAAAAAGATATGTAAATAACATACCAAGAAATAATGAAGTTATAAGTTATAAGCTTGATCCATTTGAATAATTAAAGGAAGAATTACCTAGAAGATCATATGCATTAATACCTATGAATGAAAAATGACGAAAAACCTAAAGATAAAAAAGATACAATCAAAGTTTAATAGAATACAAAAAAGAATTAAAAGAACAATTTATGAACCCCAAGAACAGGGATATAGGAAAAATTAGTATTTTTTTTTTAACTCTAATAGATGAAAAACTAAAAAAATTATGATGAGAAACTTTGTACAAACAAAGAAGAAGATAATATGATAACAATAAGTGAAATTGAATCTGAGCCAAAAATCATTATCTTAAACTTATCATATGAAACCGATTTTAATACTGGTTTTATCAAGAAGAAACATCGTACCCACATAAGAAAGAAGTAGAGAAGGGTTAAAAGAACTAGATATTCCTTAAAAACAATGCAAAATGAAATAAGGATTACATCGGAAAAACTAAGAGTAGTATCCCACCATAATTTAGACTCCATGAAAATTATAAATCTGATTTCTTAGATTTAGATTGTATAAGAGATAGAATAACCTTAGATGAATGGTCTAGTGGTATGAGTGTTATCATACAAACTTTTTTAACCACACAATTAAATCCTTCAAATTGTAGAGTTTTAATAGCTCACAAAATAATAGGAAATGCTAAAGTTTGTTTTACAAATTTAACATAACAACAACATTTACTAATGTAGAAGAATACCACACGGGTAGAGAATACCTAGATAATATAGTAAATGAAATATACAAGAAAATTTATTAGAAAAGTAAAAGAATATATATCATTGAATCTAATGAAAATGAAATTGAGGAAGACAAATAGCATCTAAAAAATATGAAAATCTATAACATGTGTTATATATATTTCTTTATTTGTGAATATAAAATATATTATCATAAATTACCACTCTATATACAAGAAACTTATAATGAAATATTTTTTCAAAAATTAGGTGAAACATTGCATAAAATTTTAATAGAATGATGGAATAAAAGAAATAGGAAAACTATACTAAACAATTTAGGAGGAAGAATAAAGAGTCTTAAAAATTAGATAATCATTAAATATCAAGAAAAACAAGAATATAAACAAATAAGGGAAAATGATAAAAAAAAATTGTGATACAAGAGATCTTAGAATGTAAAAAAAATACAGATATAACATAAAACCTTATAAGTAAAAATATAAAACATTTAAAAGGTATAAATTTAGGAAATAGAACTTTCAAAAATATAAAAAAATGTATAACAAGGAACCTTTATAAGAGAAGATATTTTAGAAGAAAAATGTATAAACCATCATAAACAAAAATTATTGCCAACCAATAAAAAATGTAGATGTTGAATTTGTAACTAAGAATAACATATTATGCCAATTAATGCTCTAATAGGCTTCAATATAAAAAAAATTAAAAAGGAATTTCTACAAAAAGAAAAAATCTTAAAAGAAACTTTTAAGATAGAATTAGAACCAATAGGTGAATCAAACATATATGATACTCATAGTATTTATGTATTAGAAGAAACTAAGAAACAAATAACTGACTCAGAATATGAATATTCTTAATCAGAAGATGAATGATTTGCATATTATTACAAATTCAAACAGTACTTTCATTAAGGTATGATTGAAATTTAAAAGATACACATGTTACTATTTACATGCATATGCAAAGACATGAGCTAATATGTGTAGCTAGTAAATATGTTTTTCCAAAGGAACTCTGAAAACAAGTATTAAAAGATTTAATTGTTAAAATTGATAATATTACTATAATAAATCTTAATAAGATCTGAAAAGATACAGATATAACGATAAAATGAGAGAAATTTTGTATTCGTATCATATATCAACAAGAAACATGAGTTGCTTTATTAATAGAAAATAATTTCCTAAACTTGTACGAACTTTTTACACGATATATAGACAAAATAAATCTAATAATACTAGATGATGAAACCATTTATGTGTAAAAAAAAATTGACTGTATCAAACTCAACTTTTATGTAACAACATAAAAGTGAAAACATGATGAGATAGACACAAAGTAGTAACAAAAACCTAATTTAGAAACTATTTTATTACATATAAAGGAAACATAAAACTCTTTTCTTAATGAAATCCTAGAAGATAAAGTCTTAACATGTATTAAAAAATTATTAAAAACAATAAGCTTGAAAAATCCTTTAGACACAAAGGTAAATAAATTCAAAATAATTATCAACATAAAGTTAAGAGACCCTAACAAAGTCATTAGATTAAAACCTATTATTTATACTTTAGAAAATAGGATTGAATTTGAAAAACAAATTCAAGAACTTTTGGAATTAAAATTCATTATACCAAGTAACTCACCACACTCTAGTTAAGCATTCTTAATTGAAAAAGAAGAGAAAAAAAGAAGAGAAAAAAAAAGAATAGAAATAAATTTTAAAATATTTAATAAATAAACCATTGATGATGAATACTTTATTCCAAAGAAAGAAGAACTATTATCGTTAATAAAATGAAAGAAATATTTTTCAAGTTTTGATTGTAAAAGTGGATTTTAACAAATAAAACTAGATGAAGAATCCCAAAAACTAATGACATTTAGTTGCCTTCAATGACAATTCTAATGAACTTTTGTACCATTTGGATTAAAATAAATTTCAGATATCTTTCAAAGATATGGATAAAATCTTTAAGAAAATAAAAAATATTTATTGTGTTTACATAAATGATATTTTAGTTTTGAGTAATGAAAATAAATATTGTTTGGATATTAGCAAGATTCTACAACAATATAGGAAAAAATGCATTACACTTTATGAAAATAAAGCATTTATTACTCGATATAAAATTAAGTATTTAGGGTTAGAGATTGAAAATGGAAAACATAATATACAACCACATAAACTAAATAGCATTCGAGGATTTTCTAGTTAATTGAAAGATAAAAATCAACTACAAAAATTTCTAGAATGTTTAACATATGTTGAAGCATACATCAAAAAACTTGCAGAAATGCAAAAATCTTTACAAACAAAAATGAAAAAGATAATGTTTGAAAATTGACAAAATACGTTATTTTGTATATGAATAAAGAAAAAGCATAGGTAAAGAATTTATTAATTTTATATTACCCAAGTCCAAATGACAAAATAATAATTGAAATAGATGTTTCACATGAATATTAAGGAGTAGTTTTAAAAGAAAAGGTAGATGGAAAAGATAAATATCTTTGTAGATATACTTCAAGGATTTCTATAGACCATAATTAAATTATTAAAGTAATGAAAAATAATATTTAGTTGTTAAAAAAACTATTAAAAAATTTGTAATATATATAATAAATTTTAGATTTATTGCCAGAACATATAATAAAATTTTGGTTATTTTTCAAGGATTAATATTGTAGGTAATTATAAACAAGAAAGATTATTTAGATGATAAGAATGATTTAATCACTATAATTTTGATATTGAACATCATTTAGGAAACAAAAATAGTTTAACAAGAGAATTAACATTTTTAACTATATTTATCTTTACATGAGTAAAACATCATGATATCAAGATAAAGATAAAGGAAAATAAGGTAAAAATATTTTAAAAACAACTTAAGGTTTTATATCTAGATAAGTCTCTTATAGAGGCAAGAATTAAACAAGAAAAAATTAAGAATTTAAAAGAACTATTAGAGCCTAAAAACTATAAAGAAGAATCCTCCTCAAAGATTCATTCTAAAGAAGTAAAAACATTTGAAAAAAGAATTCAAAATAAGAAGGAGTAACATGACAGTTCAAAAAGTAACATCATTTAAAAGAAAAGGAAAACTCAGTTAGGTTGAAAAAGTAAAAAAATGAAAAACAAAAAAGATTTATGTGGTCTATAATAACCCAAAATTAGAAATTTACAACAATTGGCTTGAGTCAAGTAAAGTTATTCTAGGATATAGTGGAATAACTCACATAATCTTCACTAACAGAATATAAGACGAATGCAATTATACCAACTATAGGATGCCAAAACTAATAACTCTAAAGAAAATAGTTAAAATTTACTCTATAGTATTACAACAACAACCAACACCACCAAGCAAGTTGAAAATCCTAGGAAAAATAGTACGATCACCAGTACTATTTAGAGAAGCACCTCTTATAAATCATCAAAGGTAGTAAGACAAATAATACTATTCAAAGAAACATCACTCATGAATGCATTGGTCATTGAAGATGAAAAAAATCAATACAAAAATTTAAGTAAACCAAAATAATTAAGTCTTTATAACTTAGGTAGAAAATCTATCAAAGAACATATTGAAGACATGAACTTCTAAACCACAGGAAAAAAAATTCCTATAGAAAGTAAATTTAATATTTTTGAAGGAGTTCCAATCTTTGTTTATAAAAGTTTTCATGTAGGATCAATTAAAAATTCATATCTAGGAATTAATTTAAATGAATTAAATTATTTTCCTAAAAATTTCAAAATACCTATTAATAACTTCAGGAAAAATATCAGAACAAGAGATAAGCCTATTTATCACAGATTTTTACTTCATTTATGAACTGTAATGAGAAAGGTTGTATTAGTTCTTATCGTTTTATCAAATTGAGTATTTTTAAACAGATAAGTTTCAAAACTAAGAGCACTTCCAGAAAAAGGAATTCAACGCAGAAGAACTTTGATTATTAAGAGGCCAGATATTAGGCCATATCTATCATAAACTCAAAAAAATTGATAATTTTTTTGAAATCGAGGAAAATTATTCAACTAATAAAATCATAGTTACTTCTCATAGTAATATGATACTCAATGAATAAGTTGATGAAAAAATCAATAATTTTGAGACAAATTATAATAGTAATAATTTGAAAATTTGCCAAAAAATAAGGAAGATTATTTGTTTTTACATCAAAAAAATAACAAAGGATCATAAATACATTTACTCTATTATAAATTGAGAAGATAAAGATGCATCATCATTTACGTCATTAAAAGAGTTGTCGGTAGAAAATGACAAAAAAAATAAAAATGTAAAACCATGGGTAGAAAATGACAAAGAAGAATAAAGATGTTCACATGTTTAGTTTATATGTCATGGAAAGGAAAAAGGAACATGAAAAGCTAAAAGTAGAAAGTTAGGTGAATTATTATATAGGTAAAATAGTAATTTTACTATCGTAAACAATGATTATTTGTTCTATAAAAGAAACTCTTATTTTCATTATAAGAACATAGTAAAAATTAAAATAATCCATTTTCTCTAAAAGATCATTCATCTAACATTTATGTATTTAGAAATTGTGAGCGATTAAAAATTTATTTAAGATTCTTAATTAGCTTTTAGAATAATATGGAGTATAATCACTCCTTTTTTACTTTCTAGTAAATCTAATATGAACATTGGGTGTAAGAACAGTAGACGAACAACAGAAGGATAGACCATGTTGAATGTATTAAATTCAGGTATGTTAATTATAATTCTAAGTTAATTAAGAATCTTGAATGTTTAAAAATTTATTTATATTATTTATAAAAATTAGTAAAATAAGAAAATAAATATAAGAAAACTAGTCGTAAGTTTATGTGAAAATAAACATAAGAAAATTTAAAAAAAAATTTAATATGAAAATTAAAGATTTTCTACTAAATAATAATATACATGAAATAACAACTCGCGTTATAATATAGTTAGCTATAATTTAGTATCAGAGCTATATAAAAGAAAAATAAATTATTTGATGAAAAGTTAATGTTATTAGTTATTCAAAAAAATTAGTGATATTAATTCAAAGTAGAATGAAACTAACTAAAGCAAAATAAAACACTAAGAGTGTCATTGATACATGGACAAAACACAAAAGAGATTAATGATAATTACCATTATATATATTCAATAATTATTCTTATTAAAATATTATTACCTCTTCCTTCATATTTTAAAAGTGCATCCTCTTTGTATGGAAGGACTTAACTTTGATTTAAAAAAAAAGGAAAGAAAGAAAAATTGTCAACACTAATGATTGAATTTACATCTTATTTTTGTAGTTTCTAGAATAAAGAACACATTATTATAACTTTAAATCATTATTATATATGATAGCTTTTCATTCTTTTAAATTTAAATAAATTCAAATAGTAAGTAGAAGAACGAGAAGATTAATAAATTTTTTTTGTAACGATAGAGATATTTATAGATAGTACATATTTAAGTGTACAAAGTTATTTCAAATTAAGTAAAGTTTTGTTTAACAGCGAGGACTAATAAATATATATTAAAAAAATATTTATTTATTATCTTTATATATAATAATAGACATATTTTAATATCAAATTTTTATTTATTTAATTATTTTATTATCACATAATTAAGATTAAATATTATAAGTTTATATATTTATCTAATTACATCTTCGGTCAGTGTATACATCATCTCAAATCCTCGTGTATATATATATATATATACCTGCATGTTACATCTTTCGTCAGTGTATACATCATCTCAAATCCTCATCGTAAAAAAATCTCATTTGCTATAATAGGTACATACCCTCCTCACATAAGGAATTTAGAATCTTATAACTCAAATACATTACTACAAGCAAAGACTTGAATTTTATTTTATTTTTCTATTACAATTACTTTAAATCTAATTTAAAAGAAAAACCTTACCGACAAATGAATCACTCAATATTAACCGTATATTAAAGGAAGTGACTTGTAGAATTTCTCATATTAGATCATTTGGTGTTGTTTTATTTATTAAATTAAAAATAATATTATTTAATCTCATATTTAAAAAAATATTAATTAAAAACAAAATATATTATTTTAATATAATTTTTATTAAAGTAATATTTTAATATAATTTTTATTAAAGTAATATTATTTATTTATTTAAATAAATAATCAAATGATAACACTTATAATTTAAAAGATAAAATAACTTTACCATACTTTTATATATATTATATATCAATAAACCATGTGTATTTAGTGATAATATCCAACCTAATAATATCATGATTCAATAGATATCAAATTATTTATAGTTTAATAATGGGTCTAAAGCACATGGTATACTTTTTTTTTTATCAAAAATGAGTATTTTAATCTTTAAATTTTTAATAGATATATTGAAGATCCTTTATTTATTTTAAAAATATACATAATTTTATTTTAATTTAATTATTTTAAAGTGATTTCTATTTACACATTATTTATATAAAATTATTAAGAGTTTAAGAATGGGTATAAAGCACATGAGTTATTTAATTTTTTTAAAATAAGTATTTTAATTTTTAATTTTTTTAAAATATATTGAAGATCCTTTATTTATTTTAAAAGTATACATAATTTTATTTTAATTTAATTATTTTAATTTAGTTACTATTTATACATTATTTATAATGAATCAATTTTTTAATATAAAAATATTTATTTTTTATTTAAAAATCAATAACTTATAATCGTTTATATTGATAAAAATTTATTTTTTATTTATGGTAATATATATAGTTTATATATATAAATTGTAACTAAATTGAAGAAATTATTCGAAAATAAATTTATTTATATTTTAAAAATAAATAAAAAATTAGGGATTAAAGTGTAGAAAAAGTAAGGGGTTAATGTGCCATTTTCCCATTCAAAGATGTGAAGTAAAACTTTAACTTCACTAGTGATTAATGGGATAACGAAAAGGACGATTTTCGGTGTTTGTTTGTGCTCCATTCTTCGACATGTTGCATATAAATTCATGTCTACTTCATTCATATTTTTTCAAACAAACCAAAAATGAAGAATACATCATCCCTATTCTCAAACTCAACAATTCTCAGCACCCTTCTTCTCTTCACTACCCTTCTCAACCCAACAATCTCAGAACTCTGCAACCCAAAAGACAAAAAAGTCCTTCTCCAAATCAAGCAAGCTTTCGACAACCCATATGTCTTAGCCTCATGGAATCCAAACACGGACTGTTGTGGCTGGTATTGTGTCACCTGTGATCCCAAAACGAACCGCATTAACTCTCTCACAATCTTCGCCGGCCAAGTCTCCGGCCAAATCCCACCACAAGTCGGTGATCTCCCTTATCTCCGAACCCTCCAATTCCATAAACAACCAAACCTCACAGGCCCAATTCAACCCACCATTTCAAAACTCAAAAGCCTCCAACAGCTTCGTCTTAGTTGGACTAATCTCTCTGGCTCTGTTCCTAACTTTCTTAGTCAACTCAAGAACTTAACTTTAATCGAACTCTCTTTTAACAACCTCACTGGCACAATACCCAAATCATTATCTCAACTTTCAAATCTGAATTCCATAGATTTAAGCCGTAACAAGCTTTCAGGTTCAATACCAGATTCGTTTGGTGAATTCAAAGGCTCTGTTCCTGCTCTGTTTTTATCACATAATCAACTCTCTGGTAAAATACCGACTTCTTTGGGGAAATTGGACTTCAATTACCAAATAGATTTGTCACGTAACAAGCTCGAAGGTGATGCTTCAATATTATTTGGGTTGAATAAGACAACCCAGATTGTGGATTTGTCTAGAAACTTGTTTGAGTTTGATTTATCGAAGGTTGAGTTTTCAACGAACTTGATAGGGTTGGATCTTAATCATAATAAGATCACCGGGAGTCTTCCGGTGGGATTGACTGCACTGAATAATTTGCAATCTTTCAATGTGAGTTATAACAGGTTGTGTGGTCAAATTCCAGTTGGTGGAAAGTTACAGAGCTTCGACGACACGTCGTATTTTCATAACCGGTGCTTGTGTGGTGCTCCTCTTCAAAGCTGCAAGTAGATGAAGATTACGGGCAACTGAAATATACTGAAAAATGGATTATAAATTTCTCTTGTTTAATAATCTGTTATTGAACGATTTTCATACTTGACAAATGAAACACGTACTTTGCATGTTAGTTAAATTCATGAAAATGATGGTTTAAATTTATTTATATCTATACGATATAATAAAATAGAGAATTGAGTTTTGTTTCGTTTAAAGTTATTTATTTGACATGATTTGTTTAATATTTTTCTTAGTTATAGAAATAAAATTTTTATTTTCTTTATTTTTTTAAATGAAACATAAATATTTATTATTTAATAATCCTGAACAATCAGCAAAAGAATATTTTGTTTTATTTTTATTTTATTTTAGAATAATTGTCCTAAATTAAAAGTTACTTTACAATATTAACACTTTAAATTTTTTAATTTTATTTTTGATTGAACATAAATATTTATTATTTAATAGATTTCTACCATGATAAAGAATTAATAAAAGAGCTAGTATTAGTAACAACAAAATAAAATTATTTTCTTTTTACCCTCATTTTATTTTTAAGATTTATTTTTGCTAAATATAGAGAAAAATAATTTATTTCCTTAACTTTTCAGGTACTTTTAATAGAAAGTAAGAGTTATTATTTAACATACACAACAATTAAAAGTATATTTTTGCAAAAAGAGAAGAAAAAATGTATTTTTTTTAGATCTATTTTGCCTTAGGTTTTATTTTTTTCTAAATATAAACCTTTTTAGTACATTAATATAAAACTATTTAAATAATATTATATAATTATATTTATGGTCATTTAATACAATATTTTTCAATTGAATAATAATTATAGAATGAACACATGCTTTCCAAACCTAATATATATTAAATCGGTGACAATAGGACAAACTTTAAGGATATCAAAATAAATAAAAACATTAAATGAGATCAAATTAAAATTGATATATTTTAAAGTAATTTGTACAAGTAGTCATAAGGTTAAAAAAACAATGACATTTCACCCCATATATTTAAGAATATTTGACTTCGCAGATAAAATTTAAATACAATATGTATTTTTATTACACACTAACACATCATATCCCTTAAACCAGCTCACAATGAGCCTTTATTATTGCACTAGTATATTCAACATAACATATGAAACTCAACTACATAGCCCACATGCAGAGCTTACATTTTTGTTTTTACGAGTGCTATAGGGTTCTCTGGCATTTAGTTTAAGCTGTAAGTAAACCTTGCCTCTAATTTTTTCAGTATACTCTATAAAACAATACTAAAATACAGCTAAGAGTGGGAAGAAAGTGAACTGCTGCAATGCATGCATGCGCTAGGGTTATTTATGTGTTTGTATCTCCCTTGAGTACTTATCCCTCGGTACTCTTAGTATATAGAGATTTTCCTCACTGAACATGAACATCGAATCCCAGCAAACTACTTGTCTGCTAAGCTAAATATATGAAACAAATTTCAAGTTGAACATTCACAATACTCCACCATCATTGTTCCCACAATACAATCAATGTACACATTTATTTTCCCTCCCGAAACAAAGGGAGTCTTTTAAGATGATATAAATAAAGATAAATCATGAAGTAGATAAGGCACATGAAACCCCGTTGATCTGTTCCTTCTTTAAGGGTTGTTCCTTGTTGCTTACAAGCAATCCATTTTATAGGTGAGTTAGAGGTGAAGAAGGTTACCATGAGATTATATATTATATATTATTATATGTGCAAGTATCTTCTTCACAGGCTAACGTTCTACTGTCACAATGGAGACTCTTTCCAATTTAATCTGTTAAGTCCGTCAACAATGGCCCTACGGAACTCACCGTTGTGAAGAATGAAAGATGAGACGTGCCCACCAGTAACCCATCTTACTTCTGAGCCTGGCCAAGCCTTTTCAAGCTCCAGTACTGAGTGCTTTGGTATGTACCCATCATCCTGAACCATCATTTCAATTAGACTACAAGTTATGCAGTGACTAAAAATTGCAAGGAATCCAATTAGGCGATAACATAGTAATGAAAACATCCAGCCCAAGCAAAATATCCCAACAACAGAAAGTCAGCTGGTTAATCAAAATGACGAGTTCGATGTTATCAGCGTGTAATAAGCAGTAAGATGTCTTAATGATGTGAACACATCTATCAGACAGGCTATTAATATAAGGATTTTCCATTTCAAAAGCATTGGTGATACCTCCAAAGCATATAGAAGTATCCTTTCTTATTCACCAATGTTTTAAAAGGTGTATTATATCCTTGAGGCGTTTTCCTTCTGCTTAAACTAGGCGTAAGCCTCAAATAGAAACAAAAAAAATAAAAGTAACAACTTAAAAAAAATACTAACATCAAAAAGATTATCAAAGATACCTCATTTTAATATAAACTTATTATTAAAATAAATTTAAGATGTTTCGAACTTAACTAAGTAGTTACGAAAGAAAGTTCAAGAAAAATTACCATAGTGGGGAAAGAAAAAGCAAAATCAAGAGAGGCACGAACAAATATCAGATAAAGAGTGGTGTATGATTGCTTCCAGCAATGAGGAAGACTGAAGAGTTGAATATTAGAAACCAAAAAATATTGTAAGAACCGGCTAGAATTATCCTAATTGGTACCAAATATTAGAGAAATGATCTAGGCAATTTTGTTTTCACAACCAAAAAACTTTCCCAACCGTCTTAATTATCACGACATCATTACATGGGGTATTCCCATAGTCAATTCCCTTGAGCTTTATTTTACATAAGTCTTATTTGTTCTTTTAACTACATAAACCATTCTCATTTTAAGATTGAAAAACCATGAACTTACCTTAAATTTTGAGAAAATACTTTGATAAAAATTTGTATTTAAAGAGAAAATTAGTTCAAATTAAATAATTCACATTATGTTTGCTCTATTTGATCAAAATGAAAAGCCAAAAATTGAAAAAGGGTTAAAGTGATTGAAATTAGTAAAGACTGTGAGTGTCAAGGCAACCACACAAAAAAATAACAAAAAAAGAAAAAAAAAACTCTTCTTATTGAGTATGACAAAAATATTGTCATCAATACCAAACATATTGTCGAGAAAGAGTTATGGTGTGAATCCTATGGATATTCTTTTTATTGTTTCTTTCTATCAAGTATTTTCCCAATTTGTTTTGATTTTCCATGTTCATTTCTTTCTTAGCCTTCACCCAAAGGCCTGTTATTACAACCTTGATTAAAGACCTTTTCATCTCTGATTTTGGTATTTGATTACATTAATGGAGAAGATTTCTAAAAATTGGACTTATAGAGTTAAATTTTGAGAGAATTCTTCTTATTTCAGTTGTTCTATTTTTATCTGAATTTGCTGGTAGTTTGGAGTTGAATTGACTATTTTATACACACACTCAAGGACCTAACTTTAAGTTGAAATAAATGTTTAACTCTTGCTTGACAAATTGTGGAATTTTGATTAATTTTCTTGTTATCTTTGATGTAAAAAGAGTAAGTTATTAGCGATAAAATCTAAATTCAAGTTATGCTATGGGGTCTTGTTGACACTGTCTACGGTTGTCTTTCCTTTTTGTTTTAGGACAAACAAAGTTTTAAGTTTTGGAGTATTTGATAACTTGCATAATTTGACATAATTTTTCACTTCTCAACTTTAACTTTAGTATAATTTGATTTAATTTTTATTGATTCTAGATTTCATTATTATTATTTAAATTTTGTTGCAGCTCAAGAACCGAAGGTATCTAAGGACTCAAATTTAAAGGAAGATTTATTGAAATCAAATTTAAATTAAGATAAGTAAAATATATATACTTTTTTTTTACACATCTTAATTTAAATTTGATGTCAATAAATCTTCATTTAAATTTGAGAATCCTTAGACACCTTCGGTTCCTGAGCTGTAACAAAATTTAAATAATAATAATGAAATCTAGAATCAATAAAATTAGACTAAAGTTAAAGTTGAGAAGTAATAAATTATGTTAAATTATGCAAGTTATCAATTAGGCCCAAAAATTGAATCTAACAACAACAAATAAATGAAGTAGGCGTCTCAAAAGCCTCAGCGCTAAGCATACAGGTGCAAAAAAGTCAATTACTTGAAGGATCAGAGGCATAAGTCTCAAAATCTGCAGAAGAAGACTAGCTTCTAAGCGCACAACATGGGAGAAAAGCCTTGAGGCTAGCCTCGTACAGTTTTTCAAAAACAAGTTACTCCCACAACAAACACGAGTAGCATTGAACAGTCAGAATAGAACAGCATTAACAGGACGAGTTTAAGATCTTGTAGATACTTACAGTGGCAGCAACAAATATTACAGCATTAGGATTTTTGGGAGTGGGAAACCGTGTGACATCTGTGAGAGACAAGACACTCCTCATTCGTTCTCTAACCTCCTCAAGAGTCATTATAGTCTTCTGAGCTGCAAGATCCTGTCTCAGTGCCTCCCAAGCAGTGGCATGCTTTAGTATACCCTCACAGAATGCCACTACGGCAGAATGTGGAGAGAGAAAAGGAAGGATTGCAATGGGTGTTGGGTGCAGTGACCCAACCATAGCAGCATGTACTCCTCCTAGATTAAATAAAAGTATTAACTTTTGCACCAAAGGAAAAGGGATAAATCAAGGCACATATTTTCTGTTTTGGAAAGTACCAATATAAAACAAAAAAGATATCTTTATTCTCATAATATATCCAAAATATCAAAACTGTGTGATAAATTGTCATAATATTCAAAAATTATTGTTTTGTATGATGGTTTTAAAATTTAATTAAAATTTTCAATTTTTTATAAATTTTACATAAACTTTCATTAATATCAATAATATCTTTGACACTTCCATAAAATTGAAAATGTCAATATTTTTATAAACATCGACATTCTAATACTTGAATCGAGACTTGATTGTGATATTCTGCAATTAACACTTCAAATTTTCTTTTCAAAATTTGAAAATTAAAGCAAATGCATATTTTGACTTTGAAAGAATAAATGTTTTAACCATGGAGTGACAACCTTAACACCCTAAGTGGGAAGCATTTGTTCCTAACATCTAAAGATATAACACAAGACTTCCAGTCAGCTCTTACCCATACTTAGCCCACAAACACCCATCTTTCCAAAACCTTCTTCATTGTCTAACCAATGTAAAAGACTACGAGCTTCTTCAATGGTTGCCCTTCCTAATAAAAGAAGGTCACTAACGCACAAGAGTTTGGCACCACGTTGAAGCACTGGACGCCTTTGTCCATAGAAAGGACTGCAATACAAATTTTAATTTACCATGAGCCTAAATGTCATGAAATATAAATATACAAGTATGTTCTTTGGAAACTATAAAACTAGAGAAGCTCATTGTGTAGAAATGATACCTCTCAAGCACCATAGTTGCAATGTTTTCCGTCAACAATGGTCCTCCAAGACGCAATCGCCTTTCAAATGTGTGGTCCCCAGTGCCTACAAAAAGAGTGGTAATCCAAAAGGAAGAGTTGTTAAGTGTCAACAAGATTCAGTTCAAATCATAAGATAACCTCTCATCAATAGACCATCTCATAAAAATTGAAATTTAAGCAACAATTGCCCAGAATGTACACAAAGGTGGCCAATGAAAAATTGGCTGATTTCCAAGATAGAAAACCATATGCTCCTTCCAAATTCTCATATCAAGAAGCAATAATAATGAGACTAATTACATCATTGAAGACTCACAGAAACACTCAACCTGTCATCCTGGTGAATGGCACATTTACCAGCAAAATACCAAACCAATCACTTTCAAGCAATGACATACACCTAGGGATCATAGCATTTATGCATGCTTCAATCTTTCAAGGAGATAGAAAAAAATTTACAATATAGGTTTTTAGTCGTAGTCACTGTTACACAATGGATGGAGCCTCAAAAACATCAAGACTTGAAGTAGATAAGTAACAGTAATGCTTCCGATCAGCATAGAATTGACAACTCAACTAACTATAAAGCCCAAGTCATTCTGACTTTCAAAGTTAAAGGTGCATATTTTATGCGGCAAATAAACTGAAAAAAAAACTTGATTCAAACATCAATTAGAGAAACGCTTAAATGCTATGATGAATGATGGATTCCTATTAGCTAAAGAAATCCCAATCAAATTTATCTACTGAAGTGAAGACCAAAACATCATCAAGTAGGATTTTTTTTTTTTTTGAGAAACACAAACCCAATCCAAAAAATCTATTAAATCTAAATAAGCATATAATAACCTCCAATCCAAACTATATTAGGGGAAATAAGCAAATATAAAACAAGAAAAATAAACCCATGAAATGTATTAAATCTCATTAAGCATATAATAACCACCAATCAAACCTTTATTAGGGAAAATCAGCAAAGATAATCCAACATAATATAAACTCAAACAATACAAAAACAAACCCAATCTTGATCCATGTAGAGTTCAAAGATATACCATGTCAATGTGATACCTGCAAGATGAACAACACAAGCCATGCTCTGTGGAGGCACACCTTTTGGGGTTAGAAAGGCAACTCTTACATTGTGACTCTCAGGTGGCAATGCACTAAGAAGTTCTTCATCACAAGGGGTCCTGAAGACCCCTTCTCTCAGACAAGCTGTCTTGTTTTCCCAAACTGTTTTCCAAAGGGGTTGAATCAATGTGGGTGGCCAGTTCTGGCCAACTACATCTGGAAATAACTGCTTGATCATCCTTTCAAGCAAATCAAGCTTTGTACCACCCCATCCTCTTGAAAAAAATGGTGGGCTTATCTTTGTTCTGTGCACAAATGCACCATACACATGGTCCAACACATAATGAAGCAGTCCAATATTAACCGTGACCATCTTGATATAATCCCAGGTATTCACACAAAGTCACGAACCAAGAATCACTTCTAATTTTGTAAAGCTGATCTAATTTTGAACGAATCCCAGATTTGTGATTTCACTATATAAATATAAAGATCATGAACGACAAAAACCCATTATCCAGATTCCAAAATAAAATATTATGAAGAAATCCCCATCATAAATTAATCAAATTTCTATTGAAAAATCATAGAAAAAGAATAAAAATACAAAGAAATTAAAAATCAATGGCCATTGTAACTGGCGGTTATGCAGATAAATGGAGTCAAAACAATCGGAAACGATAAGGAAGCGAACGGCTAATGTAAACAGGTTGATCGAAAATAAAAGAGAGAGAGAGAGAGATACTATTACCCACCGAATGAAACCTATGGGCAGAAAAATAGAATAACCTGCAAACTAAAAGGACACCGTGGAGTGGGGCCCACTTACAATAATCTTTACGTTATCGTTATTTATTTATTTTAAGTTTTTAAGTTTTAAGTTGAAAATGTTGCTTTGACATAAAGTAATAAAAAAAATTAATACTAATATAACAGATTTCATTAGTAATAAAGTAATATTTTATTTTTAAAAATTATAAAATATTAAATTATAAGGTAGAATATTTAATTTTTTAATTTTTTAATTTTTTATTTGAAAATACCAATTTTAGTAAAAAAAATATTAATTTATGAAAATTATACTTTATTAATTTGCATAATTACAAATGATTTGGCTAATTGTGATTAGTTGATATCAAAATTGTCTGTAGTCGTCACAGCCTCACAGGTAATGAGCCAAATTAATCTTGTAAGTTGTAACCACATATTCATTAACTTATATAAAAAAAGAAGTTAATACTTATTCTAGGCTGGTAAGGAAGTGCTAAAATCAGTTCGGCAAGCATATTCATTTTATTTTTTTTGCCATGTCAATCTTTAAGAAGTTTACCGTATCAATGGTTAGATTTTGGTGATAATAAAGATATTAATTGGATATAATTGTCAAGCTAAACAAAAAAAAAGGAATATTTTGGTACTAAAAATATATAATTTTAAACTTTGATTTCTTAATTAAATTGACTTGCTGTTTTTTTTATATTTACAATGCATCATGACAAGAGTTTCTTATCTAACAAATTCTGATTTGTGGGATGTTCAAGCTATACAAGCTTCATCATAAGTATTTAAAAATTTACTACATGAACAAAATATTCTATATTTATATATATTCGGTGACATATCAAAAATGATTTACATATTATGAGATGAAAAAATAAATAACAATTTGATCATAATTGTGTTATATCATATGTAAATTATTCTATCTATTTTTTTTTTTTTTGATATACTTCATAATTTTAACAATGGTTGGAACTTACGTGTATTTATTGAGCTTTTCTTTACATATGTTGTATATGAAATTATTCAAATTCTATGGAGTTGGGTAATGCTAAGAATATATTTATTTAATCACATATTATCAATAAAATTTATAATAGTAAAAATTATTATTATACAATCTATTAAGATTAAGACTGTGCACTTAAAATAGGAGTCATCGAGCCTTCTATTTACTTGGAACATAAAAATGTATGGAGATAGATTTAAAAGGTACATATACCTCCAAAATTTTGTATTTTTATGTGAAAATTAATTAATTACGTTTTTACTCTAAGATAACTACTTTACAAAAGAAAAATAATCAACTCTCATATTTAACCAAATTATGGACAAGGTGTGGAATCCTTACTAACATATGTTCCTACAATGTCTATAGACACGTACAGTTTGATTTGCAAGTTTTTTTTCCATTCATTCTCATTTAGTTGTCAAGTCTATAAAAAATTGTTGTTATTTTGGACAAGTAAAATATAAGAACAATACTTTGATCTGAATACTCAAAAGAAGTTATTGTTTTAGACAAGTAAAATGTAAGAACAACGATTTGATCAAGATACTCAAACTTCTCTAGTTTACCACTTATTGTTTATTAAAAATATAAGTTTGTTTGGATATTTGAACAAAATCTACTCAATCTAATCATGACTAGTACACTAATCCACACTTAGTTATCAAAAATATCAAGTTTTGGACACCTTTGATAGCCATCATTATGAAAATTCCTAAACCTCTGGACTCATTGCCCAAGATAATGATCTCTTTATAGGTTCTTTCACCTGCACAATGTATCTCTATTAATTGTGATAGGCATATAATACATGTTCAAAATAAGATAACATCAAAATTATAAGAATATATTAAAATAAAAATGTTGTATTTGGTGTACACTCCATTGCACCTAGCAACTCACCCTTAAAGACTAAATGTTTAACGGTTTTTTATGTATTGAACTTAGTCAAGAACTATAGCAACACCTACTTCCAATTGATTAGTGATTCGAATCTACTAATTAACTCTTTAACAAGTATTGTTTCCATTATTACATGAGATTATCAAACATCATAATTAACTTAAAGAAAAGTCCACGAGATGTTCTAATTGTACAAGTACAACATGTAAGGCATACGATCAATAAAGTTGCAACCCTAAGACTCAATCATTATTGCTTGATTGGGTCACTAACTCACCTCTTCGTTTTTTGTCTTAATGTTAAAAGATAGGATTTGACACATTGTTGTTTTTATTTGTCTTATATTTAGACATCTTCTTATTATCTAATAAAATTATTTTTTTATTGAATAAAAATAAAAAAAGTAACTTTTTGATAAAAAAATATCAAATAATAAATATTTTTATATAATTCGAATATGTAATTTAAAAAGAAAAAATTATTTGTTCATAAGAGGGTGTCAAATAATTCAAATGTAGTATTTTCAACTAACAATTTAAAGTTAAATCATACTCAAAATTAATATATCATTTGAACTAAAAAAACATACACCGATCATATTTAGAGGAAGGACGGAGAAGAAAAAACAATAATTTCATTTACCAAAACATCACTAGAGTAAACCTTAAATTATGAAACTTCAAAATAAAATAATAGTTGTTTATTTTTATGATACAGCCAGACAAAGACAAAACAATATCAGTTATCACTATCATTCATTAAGCTTATTCCTCCCGCAATTCAAATAAAAAATCTGTCTATAGCAATTATTGCAGCAAATGTAGGGATCTGAAATTCTGTGGGTGTGGGTAACACCAAGTAATAACCGAACGGATTAAACTTTAAATGATAAATTTTAGATTGATTTTTAGTTAAATTATACTTTTCTTTATTTAAAATTTTGGGATCGAAAATGATAATCCAATCCCAATATCTAAAATTATAAATATTTATATTTTATATATATATAAAAATAAAAATACTTTTAAGTATTATTTTTAATTTTATAAATATTCTTTTTGTTAAATTCAATATTTTTAAATTATTTTAAATAAATGGAAAATTAAAATTAGTTTTAAAATTTCAAACAAATAATCTTTATCCAATGATGCTTTTTCAAATTTATACCCTATTATAATCCTATTTCACCCGTTAACATTCCAAAACAATAAATATTAGAGTAAAGAACCATTTAACAACCAATGCTTCCTCATCAACACACATAAAAACAATATTTATCGGTAATGTTTGAAATATATTCCATAACAATTAAATTAATTAATTTAATAATAAATTATTGAGTATTTGTGTTTTCAAAAATAATAATACATTAATTTTACATTTTATTAGATTAAAATACAACATCATCACAATGAAAATAATAAAGAATTACTCCATTATGACCGAAAGAAAAAAAAAACCTAAATTGCAAAGTAGTTGAAATGAATACTTGGTCTTTATGTACATTCCAACAAAATACCCGTTACTGTTAGTCCTATTAAAAACCATCAAAGAATGATGGTAATAGGAATCAAGTAGATTCTCCTACAAATAGAACTTACAACACAGCAAAGTCACAACTAGTACTATACAAAGACTTCAACTAGAAATTGATTGCAAACAAATATAGGGAAATTACTGTAATGGGCTCTTTTAATGTTCAAAATCCTGTTAGATAATCCTTCCTGTTAATAAGGTTCCTTGACATGTTTAAAGTTTCAACGCATTGACATCAAAGTTCTTACTCTTTTTTGTCTCTCAGCCTTCTTAGCAGTTGAGGTCCTCTTCAGTTTCTGCAATTCCTCCATAACAGCTTTCTCAACAGTGTCAATAGAATTCAAGAGCTTCTTCTGGGGTGTCAGACAATCTTCTCCATTATTCTGGTTAGTGATGCCAAGCAAAATTTTTGGAACTTCTCCTACAGAAGGTGGGCAATGCTTGGTTTTGACAATTGAACTTGGGGTCTTCAATGGAGTATCACGTTCGAGCTGAGCAACAGATGCTGAAAGCAATGGATCAGTAACAGCTTCATCTTGGGGGGCAAGAATGTCAATTTGTGAGCCTTCATCTCTCAAGCGAGCTCTTCTCCTTTCAATTGCCTAAAAAAAAAAATTATAATAATCCTCATTAGACTTGCATGCATATTGAACTCCAAATAAAAATCAAATGGAACAATGTTTTAAAAAGAAATGCATGTAATGGGTAACAGGGTATGTTTGTTTATTTGGACATATATCAAGTAATGCATTGAGGTCAAAATAAGAGGTCAATAATTCATGGCTTTCATAACCAAAAGGTATAAGTTCATATCAAGAAGAATTCTTTCAACACTTTTGATTTCATGATAAACAGAGAAGCTGTAGAGCATTATTAATATTCAACCAAGTTTAAATATAATCCATTGTTTAATTGTTACTATTTACCAACATGATCTTGTTCAGTTAGATAAGGATAGAAACTACTATTAATATGTCATGAACTGTTACATACAACAATTCAAAAAGTGAACGATAACAAAGCATAACGAAGATAAAATAGGTGGATTTAGAAAGAAACCAAAGCTTACAGTCCTTCAAGGGGCAGGAGACTACCAATGAATGGAAAGAACATACAAAAAAAAATCCAATTGAAACATCCTAACATGGTATGCAATCTAAATTAAATACATAACCTTTCCATATTATGGAACCCTACATCCCCACATTTTCACATAACATGTTTAATATTGAATAATAACATGTCAACATCACAAGTTAAAAAAAATTTATCAAACGGAGATGAGGGTTTTGAACAAGGCTATTGCCTAAGGAGATGTCAAGTCTTTACTAACTTTACTAGAAGTAGCTGTATATAGTACATTAAAATTCAAGAATTTAAGGGGGTAATGAAAAAAAAAGATGAGCAAAAACAAGATGCTAAAAACCACATATCCTTAAATGCAACCCAACGGTTTTATGTTAAATATCCATTACTATCATAGAAGACAACTCAACAGGATCAAAAAAGTTTCATTGACTTTAGCAAATCACCAAAAGTCACTCTCAACTAAAACTACAACTTTATTACGGATGTAATAGACTAGAGCCAGTTTTATTTTATGGACGAGGCAAAGAATCCTTTCATCAATTATTTTACATACATACATTATCTTACATATAAAAATCTTGTGTTAATGTAAGTATTAGATTACATTCTTTAAATTATCAAGTTACACTACATAATGAAGCTAAACTCATGCAAATTATTTAAAGAAGAAACGACAACACATTAAATTCCAAATGAACAGTGCTTCAAATTTCATGCAATAATTTTAGATTCTCATATCACTTTTGGCGGTGGATAAATGCTAGGTATACACACTTTAACCCTCATTTTTGCACTCAGTCCAATGTATGCAAATGATGTGCAATGATGAAGTAAATCAAAATAAATGCAACAAATAAAATCCAAATAGGATCAATTCATACCCTCAAAACCACAGTGATATCACCAAGAGGTCTTCTCGGGTACCAATAAGGCAACACACCATCAGTAGCACGGCCTCTGCGCCTTCTAGCAATGCCCACCGGCATGTTTTCCGTTCCCATTGACAGTGTTCCGTTCACATTCCTGGTAAGCAAATTTCCGAAACTGCCCCTGCCGATTGTACCAGTTCGTGTAGCTCCAAGTCCAAGAGAGGTCGACAGTGTGGCCCTCTGAGCGCGTGGGGTTCCAAATAGATCCGAACCAGTGGTGGCTGACTCGCCAAGAATGCCAAGAATACCAGCTCGCCGCCGAGCGAAAACTGCTGCAACATCAACTGGCCTTGGTAGTCTGTCTCTTGCTTCTGACATCGCTATGCTCTTCAACTACAAAACCAGAATCAATATCGAAACTAAAATTACTAAACAAAAAAAATTGAAAAAGACTGATAGAAGAGTTCCAAGAAATATAAAACGACCCATTTTGTTATCGGTAGTCTTGATTTCGTAACCTCACAAATACAGCAAAAGAACGAGATAATAGAACTGACCCAGATCATAATATGCTGTATATCAACAACCCATTTGCGATTTTACATTGATAATCTACTAATATCAAGAAACCCAAACGTACCCAAATTAAGAAATCCAAATGAACATAGTAGGAAGAAATATTAGCATATTGGATTTTAGTACCTTGAAAACTCTCAGCTACGGTCTTTGACGGTTTCTCGACGGCATGAGATGAGGTTTCACTCTCTCGCGCTTCCTCTTCGTGTAATAATAATAAAGAAAAGAGGGGTGAGACTTGAGCAAGAGAGCTTCAGTTGAATTGTCAAACTTTTCAAAATGAAAATTGGGCGGTATTTGATCAAAATGTCAACACGTGTCTTCTTTTTTAAAAAATTTCGCTGGTTCAAATTTCAAACCTTTCCAAATAGCAGCAGATGGGATTATTTATTTTATTTCTAACCTCTACACCCCAAATCAAATTTAGGACCCTTAAGAAATTGAAAAATTATAAATAAAATTTATAATAACAAAAATAATATTCAAAAATATTAAATAAGATTTAATGCAACATATATAAATAATAATAATTTAATTTAAATAACATTTAATTACATCACATTTAATAATAAATGATATGTCAAAAATATATGTAATATTAATTAATAATTAATGCTGTTTTTGTTATTTTTCGCAAAATTTAACTAATTTTTATATTTTATTTTATCTTGTTTTTTTTTTACTTTATTTAGTGTACCTTCGGACTCATGTTTAAAATAAATTAAGTTTAAATTAATTAAACTATTTTCGTTAATTTATTAGTATTATTAAAAAGCTTCAAACGTGCCTACTAATTCATAACAATAAAAATGAAAGTGAAAATCTTAGCTGTCATATCTTTTTATTCTAAACCCTTTTTGTGACCGACTTTTATTTTCAATATATTATAAATAACTAGCGAGATGGCTCTCTTATAGGAGAATTTGCTTTCTTTGCGGTGCCCCACCCGTTTGTGAGGTATTGAGTATCTCACGTCCACTAAGAAAGTTAATTAAGTGCTGGAACATATACGATGGATCAAAAATAAAATAGTTTTTAAAAACTCTAACTTAAATCAAGACTTGCTACTCAAAAGACTCACAAAAAGGGTAGAAGAATTCACTAAATTATCTATTATTAAATTCAAAAATGAAGGTGTGTCCAGTTATAAAGGTGAAAAAGCTACAGTTATCCCCAACAATTAGCAGCCTTCATCTTTAAATACAATAAAAGCAAATTTTGACGCACGATGGAGAAGCAAGCTTGGGTTTTATAATAACTAATAACCAAGCAAATTTGCGCAATTTACAAATTTCCTCTACAAAATCAAATACACGATCCATTTTATATGAGTTTATTATGCATTTATTTGTGTAAATATTTTTTTAACATATTTATGCAGAAATCATCAATTTCATCACATTCCACTTACTCGATAAAAATATAATATTTATAAAATTATAAATAAATTATATAAATAAAATCCTCTAAAATTTAAAATTTGCTTTTAACATTTAATAATTAACTATAAATTAAAATAATATACATATAATAGATTTTTTCAATTAAAAATAAATAAATATTAAAAAACTAATTTTTTCTTAATATTTGTATGAAATCACTCTTAAGTTCAAACCCTAAATCTATCCTAAACACACATTCTAACAATGTTCACATGAATTATATGTAATATCACTACAAATCATATTTTTTTCATAGCATAATGTTTTTTCCTTCCCATTTTAATCTTTATTCATTTTTTTTAGTATGTACACATAATTTAAGAACTCTCATTATATGAAAAGGAAAAATTATTGTAATTTATCAAATATTAAACCAAGAAAAAATTGTGTCACACGTTTTAGTTTTATGTGTATCTAATAAAGTATAATACATATACAATTTAATCTTTTTTTCTCCATTTTTTTATAATATGTGTTTTTTGATTATTAGTGGAACTTGCAATGGTGTTATGTTGTGTATATTTGTGTCTTGTTTATTCATATTATGTGTATTTTTATTTTTGATCAAAATTCACATATTTTTAATGTTATAAAAAATTAAATTATTTTTAGTTTAATTATTTATTTATCTTGATAAAAAAATTTAATATCATAACTTCTTCCTTTATTTGAGAAAAATACAAATATAAAAAATTAATAATTAATTATAATAAAAAATAAATTATCTTATGAGTTGTAATCTGAATAATGGTACACTAAATAACTTATTAGAAATTGAGAATTTATCAAAAAAAAAACATGTAATGTATTTAGTGCAAAGAAACAAAGAACCCTAAAAAACTGGACACAAATATTGTTCTATACTTGTGTCCTAAACAAAATTCCTAAGAAGCTTTACATCTTGTTGGTGGTCGTGGGTAGATATTTTTTTAATCTAAATTCACATATTTTTAATTAAGCTATTTATTTTTAATAATAAAAAACTTAATATCTTTACAACATAATAAAACAATAATTAATATTATGAGCCGAGGAGACACACTAAATAGCATATGAAATTTGACTAAAAAAACATGTAAAGTACTTATTGTGAATAAACAAAAATTCCTAAGAAGCTTTTATACAAATGTCCTGTATTTGTGCATTAAACAAAGAGATGTATTATTTTTAACAAATGATCATCTTCAAAGAATTAAGTTTTAACCCTTATAAACATTATACTCACAAAACAACGTAAAATTGATGTACATAGCAAGTTACAAAGCATCAATCAAATTAAACAAAGTTAATTATCTTTAAACATAATACTATCTTTTATTAATGAACAAGTGTCCATCTCTAGATAGTCTAGTTGATAAAGTTGTCAAGACTTTCATTAAAAGTTCAAGATTTAATTTTATAACCCCACTTTCGGTACAAAAAATTGGTGTTATTTGTCTTTTGAAATTAATAAATAAATAAAAAATTCTAGAAAGTAACACATTTTCTATGTATGGAAAATTTGAGATTCTTGAATAAAAAAAAACACACATAATAATATCTTTAATTAATGAACAAATGTTCATGTTTGATAGTCTAGTTGGTAAGGTTGTATTGTCTTTAATTAAAAATCTAAGATTCAATTCTCAACTCTACTTCACATATCCAATATGGGTGTTTATCGTTTGAACTAAAAAAACAAAACAAAACAAATATCCTAAAATAGTAACACATTTTCTAAGCATGGAAAATTTGAGATTCTTAATTTAAAAAAGTATTACTCAAAATAAATTAAGAAGCTGCAAAACAACAACCTTTCCTTCCACCAGAATCAGTAGGACCAGGAACAATAATTCTAGTTCCTTTCAAAAGTGATTGAGTCCCATTAGCATCTTGTTCATCACCAATAGCCAAACTTTTCTTACTAATAATCCTATAAGTCTCTGTTAAGATTGTGAAAAAAGCAGTTTCAACATTTGTAGAATCTAAAGCTGATGTCTCCATAAAAAACAAGTTCTCTCTTTGTGCAAATTCTTGAGCATCTTCTGTTGGTACAGCTCTAAGACTTCCTAAGTCACATTTATTGCCAATGAGCATAATAACAATGTTCTTATCAGCATGCCCTCTCAATTCCTCTAACCACCTTGCCATGTGATCAAATGATTGACGTTTTGTCATGTCATATACTAACATTGCCCCAACTGCTCCTCTATAGTATGCACTTGTCACTGCCCTATATCTGAAGAGATCAAAATAAATACTCAAGAAGACAAACGTCTAATATTGCTAAACTTTAAAAGCGCGTTTGACAGTAAAAAAATATATATTGTTATTTTGACATGAGTGTTTTCAATGTTGCTTAAAAAAATTGTGTTTCCTAATAGTAGCACAAATCAATGTGTTTATTCATGAAAATACTTTATTCTAAAATATTTTTTGAAAAAAATTACTTTAAACATAAACGCAAGAAAATGAACGTTTATATATACTCGAGATCTTACGGATTTAAACCATAGTTTTATTCGATGTAATGCTTTAGCAAAATGTTTTATCAATTTAGTTGTCTATACTATGTGATGTTAAGGTATTTACAAATTTTAAGGGAATTTTCTTCGAATATAAATCAAAAGATTGTAAAAAAGCTAGCGTATGTTTATATATCACGTAATCATATACATTAAAAGAGAATGTCATATATGTCATGTAATATTTTTTGTATTTGTGTTTTCTAGCTCAAATTTCATACATTTTTTTATATCTTAAAACATAAAAATTATTTATTGTCATATTTTATAATAATAAAAAATTTAATATATTTAAAAACATAAACTAATTAATAATTACTAAAAAAATTATTTATTTTTCGTATAATGGCCCAAATTACCATCCATATCTTAAATATATGTGTTTTCTTTAAGGTAAACAATCAAGGTCATGTTTACAAACCATTGAATTCTAAAAATTATGTGATCTTATTTTTATGCTCGTAAATTATCGATGCATTTAAATATTTGTCTTCTAACCAAAATCATCCAAAAAAATTAAAAAAATAATAATCTCAATTTGTAAAGAGTATATAGAATTTCAAACATTTTCACTACCTCATTCAATTAATTGGTATCAAATATATAAAATAATATATGTCATATATGATCTACTTATATAACCACATGATTTTACTTTTTACCTCCTTAAAGAAATATGTTATTTATGTTATGAAAAAAAAATATATAATGAACAATATATGATTATTTTACAAAAAAAACATATATTTTTTTATTAAATGAAACTTCACATGTATATATATATATATATAAACAGGTTGCAAAATGTAATTAAACATGCATATCAAACAAGATCAAAAAAATTTGACAATGACATACCTTTCTTGACCAGCAGTATCCCAAATTTGTGCCTTGACAGTTTTTGAATCAATAACCAAAGTTTTTGTTTGAAATTCAACTCCAATAGTAGCTTTTGAATCCACACTAAATTCATTCCTAGAAAACCTTGCCAACAATTGAGTTTTACCAACTGCTGAATCTCCAATCAAAACAACTTTGAATACATAATCAATTTTTTTATTGAAATCTCCATACAAATTTGACATTTCTCACACCTAGCAATTTTGATCCTGTATATCAAACCCTAAACCTAAATTCCACAAATTAATTGAACAAAAAAACATATAATTAATGATAATCTAATAAGAGTCACAAATCTACATATTTATTTGAAAAGAAATTAATGATCATAACACTTAATTTCATGTTATGTATGTAGATCTGAGAAGGAATAGTTCATCAAGATCAAGAGTTTGAGAAATTAAATATGGATGTTTGGAACTAATAATGGAATTGTAAGAAATTAAATTAGAATTAGGCTTCAAAAAAGGAAGAAAATCTGAATTGGAGATGATTAATGAATTTGTTTCAACATGTGTGGAGAAGAGAGAATGAGTGGAGTTAGGGGATGACCAACGACTACTGCGGTATCTCTCAACGGTTTTAAGGGTATGAAGCGTATTACTTAATTAACATTTTTTTTTTTTGAGAAAAACTTTATTTTTATTATTTTTTCTATAATACAAATTGATATAATAAAAATATTTTCAACCATTTATTTGAGTTGATTAATAATGAATATGTATTTTTATTTAATTTAATAGTTATTTATTAAATTTAAATTTTAAAATAGGATATAAACTATATCATCAATTTAAATTATTATTAATATTATTTGATATATATATATATATATATATATATATATATATATATATATATATATATCAAGCTATTAGTTTATTTATTAATTGATAAAAAAATAAGATAAAATAGTAATTCGAGAAAATATGATTTTTAATATTTTAACTATTATCAATTTATTAATTAATTTATATGATTTAATTAAAAAGATAAGATAAAAACATAGAACAAAAAATGATAATTTTTTATATTATTTAAGATAAATAAAATTGTATAAAAAATTACAATATAAGATAATTATCAATATTTTATATACTAATAATGTATTATTTAATTTATATTATTAAATTCATAAAAAATAAGACAAGTTAATTTACTAAGGTGTACATGTTAAATAAAAGACTTATCAAATTAATTGTTTCGAACTGAACCAAACCAAAGCTCATTAACAAAGGGGTAATTTTGATCAGTTATATATATTTCAGGCTATTGTATAAAACGAATAGCTTAATTAAAAATTGTAATTATCGTAATTATTATTATTGTTATTATAACTATAACTATAATTAATTATCACGTTTACGTACATAATTCCTTGTATCTAGAAATAACTATATTTTCATCGATATTGTTGGTACTTGGAATGTAGGATCAACAAAAGGTAAGAGTTGAGATAGTCGAAAGGAATTACAAAGGCACCATCGTTTTTGGAGACTTTACAATAGTTAATAATTCAATCTTAATATCTGAATGCTTGACAATTCTTTATGTGTGGCTGGTTTTAGTTCTAATTGTGAAGTGACTCAAAGTTATTTGTAAATATCCTTACTTGTGAGACCATCATAGTGCCTTGAGAACCATATATATCCTCATCATTAGCTTAAGGATAGGTCTTCAAGACATTTCTAATGTATAAATGCAACATGTTCAGTGTTGCACCAATAAAGTGATAGATTTATTTATTTGTAATTCTAAAACTAGATCGTTGATTTTGTATTAGTATTTCAGTCGGTCTTCCCAATATTTTACATTGTTTTATTAAATAGAGTTTAATATTTCATTTTTATTGTATTTTTTTATTTATAATATTTTACTTGCATTGAGTAGGATCCTCCTTATCACTAATGAAATTATTTCGCTAAAAATATAATAAAACAGTAAATTTATAATTATAATTAGTTAGTATTTAACTTTTTTTAAAAAAATCTCAATATATATAAATATATATCACTGAATAATACATAAAATAGTGGATGTATTTTACAGTAAGATAAAAATTTATCTACAGTTATTCTATTAAGACAAAATATTATAAACTCTCAAAATAAAAATAAATCTTCAAATAATATATTGCGATCACATTACAAAGGATAACAATAATACATATAGCAATAATATACGAGTATTTTTGTTGAGAGAATTTTAAAATATCATTCAAATTTTTATATAAATTTTGTCACTCTATTTACTAATTATTTATGAAATATAATGTGTTACATGATATGAGGTAGTTAGCAAGATATAAAATAAAAAATCATTAATATACAAATTTTTAGCTAATAAGTTATGTCTCGATGAGGTCAAATTTATTTGAATATGTAAAAGATTTGGAGTTATGAAAGCGTGGTTAGTGTACATATTGTGGTTTATGGCTTATGCTTTTTAGCACCCATCTGGCATCGGATGTATTGGGATCTAAAAATATTTAGTAATGCATGTATAGGAAAATCTTGGATGCTCCAGTAGCAAAATATTGGAAAGAAAAAATATATCGAAGATAGACCTGTTTCCGTTCAATAGTTAAGAATTTTTAACTTAATCGAACCTAAACAACATGTTCTTCCTAAATACCTTGATTTAGTGTAAAAGAATTTCCTACCACTATTGTGTAGTATTCATTTCTACTTGGCGATAGATAAAGTATCCATACTTTTTTTGAGTTTTCAAAAGTTTCATAAAACGTGCTTTCTAGAGACCCCTAATGACCAATCCCTACATGAATTACTAAATATCCAATAAGTCCAACATTGATTTCTTTGGATGTGTCAGTAGGGAAAATGTGTCCATAGTGACTATGATGGATATCCCGTATCCAAAAACTAGCAATTCGCCTGGTTAACCCTCTAGAGCTCAAACAACTCAATTTTTCCCCACGATCTATTTGTGTCAATGGATCAATTTGATCCAAAACTTGAGATAACGGGTGTAATGCTAAGGAAGATCCATAAGTGGTTGTTAATGGAGTTAAAGTTACCAAATTTTGAGGAGTTTGTATCAATTTATGCTTAGTTACTCCACTTATAGTTCATCTAATCATATTTTCTAAACAAACCAAGGCCAATCTGAATTGATCTTGAAATAGATCTGCTACAAAATGAATAGGTTTATTTTTCAAATGATTCATATAATCAAATGTATCCCATTCCTAATTTCATTCCAATCAAATGATTGTCTACTATTAAAATATCTTGTGGATATAAGTCTAAGGTATATCACGATTCAATCTATAGTTGATATTTTGTCAACCAATCCTTCCTAATTCACACATTTGTTGAAAGAATTTTTTTTGTAATTCTTTAAATAAGGATTCAGAAAATACCAAATCATTGCCTACCTAAGCAAGTTTTTGGTAAAACTCCAAAATAACATTTTTTACTTAATTTTTTTCTCCTTATCATTTAGAAAAGATAAGAAAATTTCATGATAACAAACATTCTCTAAAAATTCTCTTAGATTCAAACCTATAGACGATGATAGAATAAGAATAGATATTTTCTGTTTCCTACTCACGAGAGCCTATATCCTTATTTTTCGATCAATCTCTAATTCTAATATTCCTTCTCGATTTGATATTATGGTGCTCATATAGACCAAATTATGGTAATATTTGATTAATCACAATTCTATACATTCCATTTACTATAAAAGTTCTCAGGAAATTTATGAGATGAATGTTTCTAATAAAAATGGTTTGTTTTTACATATCTCTACTTGTTTTCCAAATTAATCACACAGATACATATAATTTAGAAGAATATGTGTGATTCATATCCGACATCTCTTTCTTTTATCAATAATTCTACTAATTGATATGCTTTCACAAATAATTGTAGACATTTCTTCATTCCCACCTCCAAGCATTTTTTGTTTTCTCATTTATAGAAATAAAATCTCATTCCATTATTTGCTCAATCTTCATCAAATAATATGGATCGATATGACAATGATGGAACATCTATCCTGAATGAATCACATGAAATTGTACCCACTCCATATAATATTTAGAATGTATGAAATACGAAAGAATAAAGGGAATTTTATATTCAAATTGGTATTTGATTTGCAACAGAAACAAATGTAAAGAAATTGATAAATTACACTTAACTTATGAAGTTTTGTATCGACTATCAAAATTCAATTTCTACTGTTATTATGATATTCATATTCCAATTAGTTGCCATAAATGGATATGGATTCATGATTTTATTTGTTCAATAAGATAATTAGATAAAGATATAAATATTCAAAAATATATAGAATTTATTTTTTAAGTATTTAATCTTTTCATGGATTCCATTCTTTAAAAAGTAATTCGTAGAGAAGGGATATATTTTTATTTATTTAATAAAATTCATAGAATATGATTAAAATGTGTTAACAAACTGTATTAAACATACACATATATAACTAGATATCTTAAATATACTATATTAGAATTAAATATAGACTATAAGTAGGATTCGAGCCTACTACCAGTTAGTTAATAGTTGATTGTTCTACTATTGAGCTATTGAGGAACAACATGAGATTAGATCCCATAGAGTTCAATTCCCGTTCTCAACCCATGACCAATAAGAGCTCGAAGTTTCCTTTGTAACTCCCAAAACTTCTTCGTAATGGCTCCGTTTCATGCCATATTTCATAAGGAACCTCAAAGTGACTCTATTTTATTATATTTCATCCATACCCCAAATCCATTCATTTAATGTCTATATGATGTAGATTACGGGTCTCCTTTATTTTTTTATATTATAGCTTTATTCGGGACAAGCACCTACCATGCTCTATCAAAATTTCGATTTTCTATATTCAATTTGTTTTATTGAATGGAATTATAAATTTTAAAAATTAAAGCATGAAAATTGTATATATCTAATATATGAGTAACAATTTATATTTATGTTATTGAGTTTACATAAACCCATAAAATGATGTTATAATTTAAATTAAGAAGGGTTTTTTACTGATAAAAAATTGAAATTGATTAGTTACGTATTAATTTTGATTTTCTTAAATCATTAGGGAAATTCAATTTTAGATTCAAATTCAAGAATCGTTCGTGAAGTCTTAGTAAATAGTTAATGGTTCAAATTTGTACTCATTTTTTGTGACTGAAAAACAAAATGTAGTTTTTCATAGAATATACAAAGAAAGTTTTGATATATTGTGTATTTTAAGATACTATACAATTAGTAGTGTATCCAAACGAAAAAAGCTTTCTTTTAGACAAGGTATTAAGGAAATAGTTAATCAAAATAGAATCTAAGTACAATAAAAAAGATAAAGGGGAGTTTTTCATATATTTTGTATCGTTTTGGTGGAATAGTCAAGCGATAAGACGAAGGATTACAAATTCTCTTCCCCAATTCAAATTAGGCGTCGCCTAATTAATAAAAGAATCAAAATATCTTATTTTGTTTTTATGATATAACTTGACAATTTTTTTCCACCAAAAATAAGTGGAAGAAAATGACTCTTTATATTTGCTTGATTATAAGCATTTGAAGTTCTCTTAAATGCTATAAATACTTGCACTAGGATTTCACTAGCAATGAAAAAAAAAATTAATATTAATACAAAAGCCTTTCTCCTACTAATAAAGTGTCACAAATTGTTGGATAGTCAGATAAATAATCTAATTAAATTAAAATCTCTCTTGTATAGGGAACAAGAGATTATTTGTATACATACTCCTCGTAGTCTTTGAATAGTCCATCATTCATTTAATTTTAATTCAATTAAATAGAAATTTGTCTTTTACTTATTTAATTTCTATTGAACTTAATTCTTATTTTATTTATATAGTTTTTTATATATATTATTCAAAATTAGTTTTCTAAATTATATATTTAGAAATAAAATTAATTTTGATCTTTCAGTAACTTTGAATCAAGAACGTAATAGAACACCTTCAATTTTTTCATAGATCTAATCGAAAGCTATGATCAAATGGGAAAATTAAAAAGAAATAGGGGTGTGTGATAGATAGTGATCTATTTTGATTCTATATTTTTATACATTTTCCTTGATAGGGCAACAAAAAAATGGGTCTTATTATTCCTACATGTTAGTATCATTCCTTTGATACTTCAAAAGCAACCTCCATGAATTTTACGAGACATTTAAGTTATATAAGTAAAGAGATCTATTTATTGATAAGAAAAAGAAAAAATGTGAATAGTGATTGGATTGATGATAAAATATAATTCTGGGTCTCGAATAGTGTTATAAGAACCTATAAGAATTGGATTCTTTCATCAACGATGTTAAGTCATAATTCCCTTTTGACTATGTGCCAATTATTTTACTATTATTAGTGAACAATAATTGAATAATTTCCCTATATTGATATAGATAGAGGACACAATTTACATGGATATAATAAGTTTCGTTTGGACTAATTTAATGATAATCTTTACATTTTTCTTAAATTCAAAATTCTAAAATTTTCTATTTCAATGGCCATACTCTTCGTGAAGTTATATATGGACAATGAGAAAGAATGAAGCTCTTATTTTATTTTACTTTTTATTTTTTTTTTAATTTTGAATGTTCAAAGAAAAAGATACTAACAAAAAGATTATTTGATTTTCTTTTAATATAGCTTTGTTTTTTCATTGATTTTTTTTTCAATGGGTATCAAGATTCATATTTAAAAAAAGAATAAATTTAAGAAAATTAAACATAATCAAATTAAAATAGACATAGACGAAGCAAAGAAATAAAATTAGAATTCTATGTACATTATATATTTAATTTACATTTATATATATGAAGATAATAATGTAAGCTGGTCAATACAAAATTAACTTATATCTTCGTATAGTAAACCTTATAAGTACAATAACTACACTAGACATTATGGTCTAGTATAGTAGAAAGAAAACGATTTTTCTTTCTACAATACTAAAATCACTTATGGAATGTTACTCTCATAACATACTACTAATTATGGTTCACTCATTTCGTTTAAGATGTAAAATTGGAATTTTTTTCTTTTTTTTATTCAATCATTGATAAGAACAAAAAGGTCAAATTTAATACAAATTAATCACTTTAACTTTGACTTACTATTTATATATATATATATATATAAGTAAAAATATAGTAGGGATTAGAATGCACATTACAGTAGCAATAAATACAAGAACATTTACTTTCATAATATCATCATTTTATTTTTCTTTAATTCGTAATAACTCGGGATTTAATCCCATAGAGATGATAAAGATATTCAATGGAATGAATTAGATCTTGATGTAATCAAACTGCATCAATGTTATAAATAATAATATTTAAGTTATCAAATCGATTCATCATCAAGAATTAAATGGAATAACATAGGAAGACTTTTTACCTATACCGAATTCAAAAGTGGATTTCATATCTAATAAAAAATAACTTTTATTTATATTTCTATTTTATATTATTTTATAAAACCTACCACCTTCTTTGTACAATCATTTAGTGAAGTATCATCTAAGTGCCTTTTCATTCCATTGATTCTAAACAACGATAAAGAAATAATCCAAATTTCAAATGAAAAAAAAGGATTTCCTTTGGAAATGAAATTTTGTTATTTGTACCTTTTCACATAAAAATGGAGAGATGAATTGATGTATTTTTTATTGGACCTGTTGGGATTGATGGGGCTCAAACTCATAACTTCCTCTAGGGTGGTGCTTTGGCCAATTGAACTACAATTCTTCATAAATAAAATTTGAATATTATATATTCTTCTTATTTTATTTAAAGAATTTCAATTTTAAATTCGAATTGTCGTGTTGTAACAAAGAAGCAAATCCATATAGATATGCACTTTAGTGAAAGCTGTATGAATTTCTAATAATTGTTTTGTTATTTTAAAATCAATCTTTTAATGAATAAGGAAAAGGTCTTTTTTTTACCTTTACACTTACATATCTTGATCTAAATCTAGATCATTAGTAAGATTAGAATTTGTTGTAAAAAATGAATAAGGTATAGGTTGAGTTGGATTTGAACCAGCGTAGATATATTGCCAAAAAAGTTATAGTCCGTCCCCATTAACCGCTTGGGGCATCGACCCAGGAAGAATCAATTTTGGGCTTATTAATAATCCTTGATTAACTTCCTTTTGTAGCACCCTATCCTTAAGGGAAGTCGAATTCTTGTTGCCTACTTGAAAGAGAGATGTCCTGAACTACTAGACGGTAAGGACATACTTGCATGATAACCATCATATTATGTTTATAGTATGAACAGTTTTTTAAAATTGTCAACATAATGAAATGGTATAACTTCGTACAAAATATTTTTTTACCTTTCACGATTTTATATAATTTGGATCCATCATTAATATTTATGAAGTGCTTATTCTAATCACCATTCTAGAATTTCCTAATATTTTTATTTAGTTATTTTCATATGAAAATATGAATTTAGAGAATTTCAACGATTCTAATTATTAAGGATATTAAAATAAATTAATATTAAATAAATAAAAGATTCATTTGGAAATATGAGAAGGGGCATTAGGGATCGGTAAGTTATTTTATTAAATCTTTGAATTATGTTCAAATGATAAGGGTAATCTATTTCTTTATAATTCGATGAACTATTTTAGATCTATGTTAAACTGATAGGTATATGTATGAATTAAATGAATTTTTTTATGTTATAATAGCAATTGTCGCAGGTTTGAAAACAATTCATTTCATTGGTATTGATCAAATCTCATATTCAAAAATCATTTTATTTTAACTATACTTAAACTATAGGTATATCCTGTATATTCACTCAATAAATCTAATTTCTTGTCCCTAATAAAGACACTAATGATTATAAGTTTATTGTATATACTTAGAATTCTATTATTCTATATATAGAATATATGTAAAAAAAAAGACATCTTAAACACATATTGATTGATTCATTCAAAAATTGAAACAAATAAACCCTTTTAACTCAATGGTAGAGTAACGCCATGGTAAGGCGTAAGACATCGGTTCAAATCTGATAAGGGGCTTTGGTTTTTTCATAAAATCATTGCGGTAAGATTCATATTTGAAAAGGATTGGAGATATTGATGATATTTATAATAATAAAGGTCAAAAACTACCTAATTCAATAGAATTTTAGAATTTGTATTTTTTAATTCAAATTACAATGAAATTATTTATAAAGTTAAACATTTATCTATTATTATAAAGAATATCATTAAAATAAACAATGAAAAATTATCTACTTGATTCTCACAATATTCAAAATAGTATCCCAATTAAATAGAAATTATCAAAAGAAAAAGTAACTAGACTTAACCCATTGAATCATAATTGTATCCATTATTTTGATATTAAAATTCTATATAGATTAAATTGGAACAATGGATTTTCTTTTCATTTTTTTATTTCTTTGAGTTGCATAAGAATCTGTCGATATTTTCAATTAAATCTTCTTGTTTTTGAATTCCACCACACAAGACAAGATCAATTTATATCTTATTCTATATATCTTAAATAGATATGGTTTTATGTATTAACTATTTCTATCCTTATAGATACATACGTTATTGCAATAACATGATGAACCAAGAAATCTCTAGGTCTTATTGTGAAGAATAATGAATTACTATTCTCCTTAACATCATTTAACTAACTTGGCAACTATATGCTTTGACCTGCATTGAATGCCAGACCATTTGTTGAAGATAAAAGTACATTGAACTCATATGAAGTTTTAACATAAAAAGATTGTATCCATTGGACAAATACAGATTCAATAAAAATTTGTTTCTCAAGAGTACA
Source organism: Hippophae gyantsensis (assembly GCA_030763125.1). Taxonomy (NCBI): domain Eukaryota; kingdom Viridiplantae; phylum Streptophyta; class Magnoliopsida; order Rosales; family Elaeagnaceae; genus Hippophae; species Hippophae gyantsensis. The sequence goes on from CM061031.1 coordinate 23,753,324, forward strand.
AAAAGCAAGCATGATATTATTATGAACATAAAGTCCTAAAATATGGAACCCCAAAAAATGGCTAACCTAACTTAAATGGGATATGATAGCTTCTTTATGGTCTAACATTATTGCTAATACATTATCCTCATTGTGTTTTAGATTATAATCTCTAATAAAAAATATAACTTCATGAGCAAAAGCTCTTATCATGACGAATACTATAATGTATTAGTGGTGAGTATATAAAGTAGCTTGAGTAGTAAAGTCTTGTGCTATAAATGTATAAGCAAGTAAAGAGTACATGTATTGAGCGATCGAGAAAGTAATAACCCCTAAAGAGGCTAGAGCAAGGGTTAATTAAAATGAGTCAAATTATTAATTGTATCATAAAGGCCCTTATGTCTATACCCCAATTACCTCGGGTGGAATATGTGCTTCTAAAAGATTTTTTATATTGTGCCTAATCTCGAAATTAGTTCTATACATATGACCAATAATAAGCAAAAGCAATGCAATAGCTAAGTGATGATGAGCAATATCAGTCAACCAATTTCTTTACATTTGTAGATGGAATCTCCCGAAAAAGGGTTAGAATGGCAGTTCCTGCTCCTTGTGAGATCCCAAATAATTGACTGCTTGAATCAGGGTTTTGAGCATAAAGATTCAACTGATTTATAAAAAAGGTCCTAATCTTTAAGGATCCAATAATACATCAAAGAAATTATTTCATCGAATGTATTCCCCTTGAATGTAGGCATAGTAAAATGAACTAAATGTTATGTCCAAGCCAATAAGCTTACTTTGAATAGTCTTGATAAATGATGATTGAGATGAGATTCGGCATTTTTAAACCACAAAATACTAAATTTTTATTTCAATTGTAGGTGTAACCAACTTGTTATTAAAGATATGGCTCTAGTATAAAGATTCCCAATAGTACATAAACTGATTGTATACCACCACTAATAAACACCAGAAGAAACAATATTCACTAGGTCAAGAGCACTTCCCACCCCTTGAATAAAAGCTTCCATTATCGATTGACCAAAATAAGGATCCCAAATTGCATGAGCAATAGGTCTTACGTGTAAAGGATCATGTACCCATGCCTTAAAGTTTCCTTGTCAAGCTACATGAAACAAATTTCCAAAGTCCATAGAAAAATTAGTACTAATTGACCAAAATGAGAAGCAAAAATATTATGATAAAGACGTTCCTCCTTAATATCATCATGACTCTTGAAGTCATGTGAGGTAGCAATACCAAACCAAATACGACGAGTAGTAGGGTCTTGAGCTAAGCCATGGCTAAACTTAGAAATCTTAATGCCATAATGCCTTTCAAATCCTCTTATCCATTATCCTACTGTAATAATTCTTGCTAAAAAGAACACACATATTGTGGAAATTCCACTCAAAAGGTAATGAGTTACTCTTACAGCATGTCCTTAGACAATGCTCAAGGATCTAGGTTGGATAACAATAGTAACTTTTAATTTAATATGAGCCCAAACGATAGATTCAATAAGTTTTTGCCAATAACCACACCCACTGAAAAGAAACATTAGACTAAAAGCCATACAAAATAAGCACCTAGGAAAAAAATGTCATATGTAGATAATAAAGAGTCGTAAGACTTAATTACCTAGGTTGCTTATGCCTATAATAAATCGTAAAACCATCCATTAATAGTAATGGAACTCTGTGCAAATTTTCCTCCCATGATACGAGTTATCACCCTCTAATCACTTATACTACTGCAAACATTTGACTATATTTTTCAAATGAAAATCACATTATACATCCAGAATAGCCCAAAGAAGACATGATCCCAAGAGGATACTTGACACATCCTTCTCTTCCAGGTCCATCATAAGGGAAATGAAAATTAAGATTTGCTTTATTTGGTACCAAACGCAAGCTACGAGCAAATATAACGCCTTTTAAAAGCATTAACATTGTCACATGAATTGTAAATGCATGAATGTGATGTACCAAAAAATTTGTGGTTCCTAATGGAATAGATAATAAATCAACCTTGCCACCTACTATTACTAAATCACCACCTCCCCAAGTCAAACTAATGCTTGTTGTACATTAGAAGCCATTGCATCGGGTGCTAAAACATTGGTGTATCCATTGAGCAATGACGGTTGTAATTGTATAGAAACATCTAAGATGTGATATGATTGCTTCATGATGTCTAAGGACATGATATAATAGATCATTGTATCGAGTGGTTGGATTATAGTCTCTTACCATAAAAATAGTTGCATGCATAGCAGTACCAATTATGAGAAATCTTGTAATTCACATGTGATGTATGAACAATGAAAGTTGTGTACCATAATCAATAGCTAGATATGGGTAAAATGACATCACATACATATGGGTTGAGCTACAACAATGGTTAAAGAGTCCAACATAGCTAGGTTAATAGATAATTGAGCATGTTATGATGTTGTTAGGATCTTATATAGGCCTTTATGACCCTGGCTAGTAAATGGGCCTTTATGAGCTTTGAAATATCTTTTATACCATGAAAAATGCCCTTGTTAGTCCTATACATGTGACCCTACTACCATGAAAAGAATTGCAATAGCTAAATGATGATATGCTATATCAATTAGCCATAAACCCCCAGTTATTGGATCTAGTCCTCCATGAAAAGTAAAAAATTATACATGTTTTGACCAATTCAAGGTGAAAAATGGGGTTGCTCTTTCAACAAAACTGTGATAAAGTTGAGCCAAAAGATCTTATTCAAGATAAATTCATAAGAAAGTGAAATCACTTTAGGATCTACTCCAACATTTAGAAATTGGTTAATCGATAAAGATACATGTACTTTGTGTCCCACCTAAGAAAGAGACCAAAGTCCTAATAACAACTCTAAATTGTGATTCAACATAGATTCTACATTTTAGAGCCAAACCAATTTGAGAGTGGCTTTGTAATAATAGAACCAACTAGCAAAAAGCATTAAAGTTACCAAAAACTCATGCAGCAATTGTAGTACAATAGATTTGTAATTCACTAGTTATTTCATATGCTTGCCAAAGATGAAAAAACCAAAGGTTATTTGTATTCCTCGAAAACCCTCTCCTACATCACCATTTAATATTTCTTGACCCACTATTGACAAAACCACATGCGCATTAGGTCCAGTGCGAGTAGGATCACTTTGCAATGCTCCATAATTGAAAAAACCAGCACCGTGGAAATATATACCACTCAGCCAAAGAAAAATGATGGAGAGTTGACCGAAATAAGCACTAAATAATTTTCAAGAGAAATCCTCTAAATCACTAGTATGGCTATTGAAATCATGAGTATCTGCGTGTAGGTTCCAAATATAAGTGGTAATATTAGGCCTCTTAGCTATTGTTCTTAAAAAATAACCTAATCTAGCCCATTCCTCGAAAGAAGTTTTTACAAGATTCCTACATACCGAAATTTTAACTTCTAGTTTTGGTGAATGAATAATCATTGAGTCTTCATCTTTTCGAACAACATATACAAAAAAAACTTGTCAATAGTTAAGTAAGCGGTGAACCTATAAAAAATGTTTAAAATTAAATTTTTTTATCTTTTATCTCCCACCTATCTCTTTTCTTTAGTTATTCACTAAAGTAGTTATGATATGAAAATTGATGCGGGAAAATTGTTCAGATCTATTATGACATAACCATGGGGCACTTAACAGACCTTTTTAATCTCATAAAACTCTTTTTTGAGCTTTGAATTGACGCGATGCACCTTAGCATATTCATATCTTAAACTAAAGTTTATAAATGAAGCTACTTTATATCTTACATAAAACATATTATTTTTACTATATTTCAAACCACGTAAGCAATCATTATTAAAAGAGACCCACATATTTCTATTTAGTCAATTAAGGGTTTTTTTTGTTTGATTATTTTTTACTTTATCTATATGTAATTTATTTCTATGAAAATACCAGACAAAATAAAAGATCCTAGATGAGATATAATGAAATTTAAGGTTGGTTCTTAATGAAGAAATGATCCGTTTTATTTTGTTGAGAGATATAACAATTAATTTTAATAAATAATTGATTATAACAAAAAAATTTAAAAATCAATTGAAATTGAAACTAAATAAAAAGAAATAAAAATATAAAATTCAAGAAAAATATGAAAAAATAGTGTTCTTATTTGAAACACCTTGTGATCTTCAAACAATTTTGCACTTCAACGTAATTACCAGGAGTAAGCATTGTAGCATGTTTCCAATACTTGATAGCTAGATCGAACCAAGTCTTCATAATTTCAGAATCTCTTTATCGAATGGCTTGTTCTCTCCCATCAGAATAGGGGTAAATTATTTTCCTTAAAATCGTACTTGAGAGTTTCAAACCTCATACAGCTTGGCAGTCAAATTCTTTTAACATTATCCCCTTTTTTCCTCGAATTAACCACAAGAAAAGATATTATGAGTTTTAAAATGAAAATTTGCTTAATAATTCAATAATTTTTATCTTTTTTCCCATCTTCTTAAAGTATAGGCATTTCTACTATTAGTAGAATTTTATGAAAGATAACTATCTCGATTTCATATATAACTTTATATATAATTTTTGAAAAATATTTTTCTTCATAAGAAAGAAAAGACTTACTATCTTTAGGATCTGATGCTACTCTGTTGCTTAATATCTTAGAGGATTAATTATATTACAAAAATTAATTCCTAATTTTTATCTCATGATATGAGATAAGTAAGCAGTTTTTATTGTATCGGCCCATAACCTCACAAATTGATCTTTATGGTGCTTTCTCTTTAATTAGACTATTTATCCAAAGAATAAAGTATATAGGTATACTTATTTCTTCGTATTCTTATTCATATTTTAGTTTCTATAAAATGAAAATGAAATTTATTTATTTACTACAATAAAAAATCGTTGTTTTGGACGATACATATGTGAAAAATCCATTTTTTTGTTTTTTTTCCTAGTATTTACTATTCCCTTGGTTCCTTGACCATAATCATTATGTAGGAGATATTGGTCGAATGGTTATAAGTGTAGCACTAAAATTGCTATGTAAGTTTTTGTTTATAGATGGTTCAAATCCCTCTCTTTTGGCACATTTTATGTAATTTACCAACTTTATTGACCATAATATATTAAATAAATATTGATACCATTAGTCCAATGATTTGACCTTTCTTTGATATAAATTATCTATTCATAATCCAAATATTTTATGGTATGAAAAACATTAGAAAATAATGAAAATTATCCACCAATCTATGATACATGAACGTGAGAAAAATATCTAGAACCCAAACCCTTACCTCGGAGCTTTTTCCATAGGCAAAGGAGAAAACAAAATTGTTCAAACATTTGTTTGTTATTTTTGTTAATTTTAATTCTGACAAGAATAATATTCTACAAGTAATAATTCATTTATTTTCAACTAATCCATTTACTATCTATTATTTGATTAACTAATCTTTTATATTGAAATGGGTGAAAGATCAAATGCTTTCACAATTTCTCGTGGGAAGCTAAATCAAAGATAATTTTGAACCAAAATCCTGTATTTTTTTGTTTATCATTCATTGTAATAATATATTGAAGTTTGCAACAATAACTTGTTATATCTATTATACAATCATTAACAACAATATATCTATGGTTAACCAATTGTTTAATGAAAATATGTCTACTATGTAACAATAAAGTCGAAGCCATACCTAATCAAAAAATGATGTTATCTAAATATATTTTAAGTAATTGTAATAAAACCTCACCTATTAATCCTTTGATTTTTCCAACAATACAAAAATATTTAAGTAATTTTGTTTTGTAAGATCATAATATGAAAGCTCAATTTTTTCTTTTTTATAAACGAATATGATATTAATTTTTTTTAATGAGATGTGATTAGTTTTTAAGATTACTTATAATTTTAGATTTTTTACTGGTTATTCTCACTATAACCCCTAAATAATATATTTTTTTAAAACGAGATCATTTATAATACAACATAAAAATTCTTTATTTTATTGAAATTTCATAAAATTAAATTCAAATTAAATGAGAAATTAAAGAAATCAAAATTTACTGAAATACTATTCTACAAAGAGTAATTAATTGAATTTTATCGATATCTAAAATTTATTATTCTTATATGTATATATGTATCTATTATTTATTAATATATGTATTTATAAATATTTAAATATTTTTATTGTATATATACTTATTAATATATATTATCTAATTTATTTATATTTTTATATTAATTTATTAGATAATTTTATATGAATATATTAATAAATTAAATTTAAATAATTTATTTAAATAATATAGTAATATATATATAGATTAAAATTAATTATATATCATTAAATGTATTTCAATAAAAAAATAAAATAAAATTTAAAAAAATATTAAAATCTAAAATAAAAATATTAAATAAAACTATTAAAAGTTAACAATAAAATACAAAAACTAAAATAGAATTACAATTTTTTTTTTCTTGGTCGATTTGTTTTACATAGAAAATTAAGTTCATTATTTTTAATATTCAATTTTATAATATATAAGTTTAACAATATAATTTTATTACCTTGAAAATAAACTTTTATAACATTTTTTATAAAATTATCTCACCTAATAAGACGGACAGTTCATACTTGTTTAAAGATGTAATAATAATAACCTTACCATTTTTATATTCCAAAATCCCTATTTCTATTTCAGTCCTCTGTATAAGCCGGCGGTAAAGGGACCTCCATTGCTGCTGTTCGCTGAACCAATAGTCTTCACAGTCTACTCTCTTGCCGTTCGCCGTTCTTTAGTGCATCTCCCTCCTCTTCTTTAATATGTAAGATTCATTTCTTTCCCTCAGTTTGTGTTTCTCAAATTTGCTTCATTATTTGGTCGATTCCAGCGATTTCTTCGTCGTTCTTTGATAATCGGTTTCACGATTCTAACGAATCAGTGGAAAACATCTCAGTTTCAATTAGGGTTTTTACTTTATATGAGTAATATTTAATTCTTGAGCATCTATAATATGAATTTGATAGTTTTATGCTTCTTCTTTTTTGCTACATATTTTATGCTTGTAAGTATAAATAATAAGTTTTATGCTTATTTTTTTGATAGACTGGATTATTATATTTTATCAAAAATAAAAAAGATAGACTGGATTATCATAGATTTCTGATTTACGAGTTTAATTGGTTTCCCTATTGTTGTTGTTGTATGATTTACGAGTTTCTGATTATCATAAATTTTCTGGTTGTCTCTTAGTAAAAAATAACTGATCACTTTATTTACCGCTTCCATTTTTGGTTTCAAACTTTCCAGGTAGAGAAAAAAATTTGCTACAAGTTTCATGTTTATGTTTGGTATCTTATGTTTGTAAAAACTTCTTAGTTTGATATTTTTCATCCTGTAAATGCGATAAAATTAAATGTGTAGCACATGAAACAAGAATGGCTATTCCCGTAGTTGGAGAATTCATCTTATATATATTGATAGTTTGGTAAACCTTAAGTTTGTCTTATTTTTCTTCCTTCAAATTATCGTTTTCATCGTTTCCCACTCCTTTCTGTGTCCTCTGTAGTACAACTACATAGTTCTTTTCTATTTTATAAAACACTCAATTTTTTCATTCATGTGAATTCTGTCTGCATCTGGATCTTGCCATTAAATATCACCTACTCCATGAAAGAAATGGTTGTTCTGTTAACATGTATCTGCTTGTTTGTAATTTGTTTGCTTTGATAGAGAACCAGGCAATTATAAATTCAACTTGAGGAGGTACAGCTAGAGTAAAATCATGGCGAATCTCCCCCAATCACTCTCAATGAATGTACCATTTGGAAATCCAAGTATGTATGCACCAAACATGGCCGGATCTCAAGCAAACAAGGACAGGAAAATTGCAACAGCTGAGCAGTTGGTGCTTGACCTCAGTAACCCTGATCTGCGAGAGAATGCTCTTCTGGAACTCTCTAAGGTAACTGTGTAACTAATTCATTTCTAACGCTAAATATTTTACTCATAATTCTGTCTTTTGATGTTTGCATTTGCCTTCAGTTTTTTCCTTTTCATTTAGGATTTGAAGTGTCATAGATGGAACGTCTGATATGTTTTGGCATTATGAAATTTATCTTCACTTGCATACTTGGCTTATTTTGCTCAGTCTTTGTGTGGTTGAGGAAAAAGTGGTGAAAACAAAGGCTAGTCTCCCCCCTTTTATTGGTGAACTTTCATTCAATTGTTTTTGTGAGACCCTAGTATGTGCCCATTGTATGTGTTACTTCTTCTCCCCTATACAGAAAAAGGTAAAAAAAACTATAATTTAATGCTTGATTAGGTAAAGCAATATTTGGTATGCGTCAAGCATATTATTAGAACTTCCTACAATTTTATGAAAAAATACCCCTGCTAGCCTAGTTGTATTATTTGCGTTTTGTTTTACTGTATTGACTGTTTTTGCAATTTGCATCATTACAAATAATTGCTCTTTGATCTAAAATTATTTATTTGTCATTTTTCCTTATATATCAAAGTTGCTCAAGTAGTTGGTGCATTCTGTTTTTGATATTAATGCTGCACTAGGTTGGTTTGATGAAGCTTTATTTTGTTTCTCCTTTTTATTATAGAGGAGAGACCTATTTCAAGATTTGGCTCCTTTACTGTGGAATTCTTTTGGTACTATTGCTGCACTCTTACAGGTATGTTCTTAAGGACTGCTATTACTTTAATTTAGTTTTTATTCGTACTATTTCTCCGTTAGAATATTGTCTTTGTAGTTGTGAGCTTTCTATGCTTTATTTTGTTCCATAGCCCTGAGAAGAAGGTTTCATTTAGCGGTTCAATTATGTTAGAGTGGGGAAAAAGGTAGAACCCCCTTTAGTTATGTGTGGGTTTTAGGCCAATTTTTAGGTGCTATGGATAGGTCAGAATAGAATGATCTTTAGAGATAGAGAGCAAATGCAGTATTCTGTGCAACACTGTCTTAATTTTCATTTTCTCTCTGTTTCAATTGTGATGTATGTCTAGTTTAACTTTAAATGAAGACTAAGATGCAACTTAGACTCTTGGACCATTTTCTGTATTTCATTGATATATTATCTGCATCGATAGTACTTATGATCTAGTAATAAAATATTGGGCTGACTTGTGCAATATTTTCTGCTATCTATTGGTTTAATGTGTATGGAGTACTTTTGATGGTTCGTCAATTAATTATCTATCCTGTGTATTACTTTTGGTGGAACTTTCTCTGTGCATGATAGAGTTGTATGTAAGAGGGCTTGTTCACTTATTTTAATAGCATTTTTATGTGCAGGAGATAGTATCAATATACCCTGTTCTATCTCCACCAAATCTTACTGCTGCGCAGTCAAATAGAGTTTGTAATGCTCTTGCTCTTCTTCAGGTCACATGTTTCCCCTTTCTGCTCCTTATCTTTTTCAGGCTTATTTTTACCACTTTCTATTTTTCATTTTTAGGTTATATTTATTGTTGAATCAATTCAGAAGCACTTTAGCTTGTTTAAATTTTAAACAAAGTAGCATATGTTGGTTTTGGTACTTTTTGTAACTGTTGACCAAGGAGGCATGGAGACTCATAATGTTGGTTGCCCTAAGAAATGGTTCGCTTCTTGTTGTTAATTGTCATTGAACCATTTTATTTATTGATCGAAGGATAGAAATTTTTTTCTAATTTACGTTAGAAGTATAGTGAAAAAGCTTAGGATATTGAAACAGTGAACAACAAAGGGATGAAGGTGAAAATAATTGGATGAAAGGAAATATGGCTGCCTTTTCCCCTATTTTGTGCACACAGACACAATCAAGGATCCTTTTAATCGATTCTATTATGCTTTTCTGCCATTTGTAATTTTATGAATGATTACTCAACATAATGGTTGACTCCTTAAAATTTTATTTTACCGGGGAACTGGTTCTGCTTGTTTATACTATTTTCATGTTAGATGAGCAATATGAGGCACTTGTAAGTTGCTTTTGTAACTACTTGGAATCAGGTTACACTTACTACTTGTTTTGTTTTTGGCAGTGTGTAGCATCTCATCCAGACACAAGAATGCTATTCCTTAAAGGTAATATTTGTTGATTGCTAACATGTTATATTTTGTTTTGTTTATTATTGTATTTTTTTGGTGTTAGAGTACAAAAGATAAAGAGGCATTTTGGATGCTCTCAAGTAGTGTTTATTAGTATCTCGAATCGCACCACCCATTAGATGGTCTTTTGGGGCTGGCCATGTAACATTGGACTCTACAAAGTTCTAGTTGTTGCTTTGGACTACAAAGTTATAGATGCTATCTGACCTCTAAGTTTTATAGATTCAAACCTGTGGCCTTCTCCCAAAAAAAAAGTTTCAATCATATGGGTCTTGAAAAAAAATAAGCGATCTGAAGCAAACACCCAAGTAGTTGGACCTTGCCAAATGAAAGGAAGGTATCCAACTGGAGAAAAAAATGAATTAATAAATAAAGTTTTTGGCCTTTGTAGACACTAAGGGCCCAAGATTTAGGGGTTGTTGGAGTAGAACTAGTAAGGAGTCTCACATTGACTTCGATGACTCTCCTTATAAGTACCATGGGCCTTGCTAGTTGCCACCTATTGCTACCTTAATTTTTTGTAATTGAGCAAGTCCGGGAACTTTGGACCCTACAAAATTGACCACCTAGTTTAATTGCATACTGTCGTAGAAGTATACTTATCATCTTGAATGTGTTTTCAATATGTTTTCCTGTCTTTTTCCTTTTGAATATGCAAATTCAATGTTAGGAAGAATCTACTAACTAATAGAATGCAAGTAGGGACCAGTTACTATCAAAGAGTGACGGATCTAGTTCATAAGGTGAAATTAAGAACTATTTATCTCCTCTATTTTGATGTTCTTGCATTATCAACCTATCAAATAAAGTATTATTTTCTCTGATCCTTACTGCCAGATTATTTATATCGGTTTTTGCTCCTATATCTTGGATGTAACTGTGGATGCAAGTGATGATAGAACAGATGATTTTGCATGGAAGTAGAATAGGATGCCTGACAATTGTCAATTTGTCATGATGCAGAAATGTGTACTATGGGTACTATAGTCTTGAATTTTTTGGGAGTGTTGTATATGAATCACCTAATGCTATATTCTCAAGGGATAATTTAACGATGCAATTTGCAAGTTTCCCTTTTCTATGCATTATTCCACATGTTTGGAAACTTTCTTATGTTACTAATTTTTCATTTTATACTGGAGAATGTTCTTTTAGATTAGAAACGCATATGAGACTAGGACAGTGTTGGTCATAATCCCTCCTTTACCCTTAGATACTTTCTCGATTCTCTTTAAAATTTAAAACTAATATTATGCCTTATGTATTTCTGCTGCTTGGGTACTTAATTGCATGATCATAATATTTTTTTTTTTGAAATCAATTGTTTATCTCTACGTAGTCAATGTTAACAAGAACAGTTCCTGGATGCATGGAGTGATGGAGGCGCATTTTTTTGCATTATTTTCCAATGCTAAATAAATTATTCAATTTTGTTTACAGCTCATATACCTTTATATCTGTATCCTTTCCTCAATACATCGAGCAGGACCAGACCTTTTGAGTATCTAAGGCTTACTAGTTTAGGTGTCATTGGTGCTCTGGTGAAGGTATTTATCCTGAAACATTCTATTGTATGGTTCACTGGTATTTTTTCCCTTTTAATTTAATTGCTAGTCTGTTTCCCTTCTTTTGACTTAAGCTTATTTATATTTATATATACAGCATAGCGAATGATTACTGTAGCTAGAAGGTTTAGAATTTGTATTCTAGAATGCACGTGTGATCTGAGATAAGAACATGACATTTCTGGTCTAGTGGTTCTCTAATAATGTTATATTGTGTTATTGAAAGTATCCCAATTCTCTCCTTGAAGTTTCTGGAATAATCTGCACCCAAGTATGTACTTTTGAAGTTCTGCTGAGGGTGTAGGGTTCCTGTTATATTGTTGAGAGCTTGTCATGTTTTGCATGTGTTTAGTGTCTATATACCCCAGCATTTGTTATTAGTTTTATTTGTTAGGTGCACACATTATAGGGTTACTTTCTCTTGCTCCAACTTTTTCTGGGGCCTAAAAATTTGGACAGCTGGCTTTTTGCATGTAATTTTCCCTCCCTTTTGCACCTTTCATGCACAGTCAAGAATAAAGAGACAATGCTGGTGCACTTTCTAATTAAATTGTTTTGAATTATTTCTTTTTCACATGTATTCCTAATCAACTTGTTTCTTTTTCTTTTTACCAGGTTGATGATACAAATGTCATTAATTTCCTTCTCCAAACAGAAATTATTCCCTTGTGCCTTCGCACTATGGAAATGGGCAGCGAATTGTCAAAAACGGTTCACTTCCTTGATTTCATTACTCTTTTTATGTTCATGTGTTCACCATTCATGTGTATTTTTTGTTGTGTGTATATGCACGTGTAAGTACTTAAATAGTGAAATGATACAATGTTCTCGTTGTTCCTGAATTACAAGTTATTGCTTTTGAAATTGTTTCTGTTGCACTTGGTATGAGTTGAATGAAATGATACAATGTTCCTGTTGCCTCATTTGGTTGCCTTTAGATGCTCTTGGTTGATTAGACACTGAAAACCGCTCTCATGCTGCCATTATGGGTGATTTTGTTCCCAGAATTGTTTCTTGTAATAGTTTCTGTGCTTTGTTAGTTTGGCTTCTTTTAGTTTTGTTGTCTACATGACCATAAATGCACAGGGAAATAACTTTTTAATAATTTACCAAACATATTATAAATTAAAATGATCAAATCCGCTTAAAACACTGTTCAAAATGGCCTAAATTCTGATTGCAGAATTGTTCTTTTGACTTTGTTCTTTGGAAACTTTGTAAGGCATTGTCCTGTTTCTTCTGGATTTGATGCTCTTGATTATCTGACTTTTTTCTTTGTTCTGTTAGGTTGCGACATTTATAGTCCAAAAGATTTTGTTGGATGAAGTTGGCTTGAACTATATTTGTACCAAGCCAGAGCGGTTTTTTGCAGTAGGTCGAATTTTGGGAAACATGGTAACACAACTTGCAGAGCAACCGTCATCACGTCTACTTAAGCATATAATTAGATGTTACCTTCGGTTGTCAGATAATCCTAGGTTGGTTGAAACTTGAAGTATACAATGTTTCCCAACTGCGGCAACTCATTTTATCTAGCATTCTGATGGATTATGTCTTTTGATCATCATTATGTAGTGCATGTGAAGCATTAAGAAATTGCCTCCCTGACGTGCTAAGAGATGCTACATTCAGTAGTTGCCTGCATGTAAGTATTTCTATATACTGTGTTTACTTTTAATTCTTCTGGGTTATCAGTTGAGTGCGGTCTTCATAAGTTTAAAACCTTCGGTGGTATACGATATTGATGGGATCATTGCCGCTGCAATTTTAGATATTTTTTGGTCCTTACTTCTAGGGATACTTTATTGTTGTTAACATATTAGGACAAATTTATCCGGAAAAAAATAAATATTAGGACTGATGGCTATGATTAAAGGATAAATTATAAAACATGGAGCTTTTGTAACAAGTTATTTTTTGTTCTCATGCCTTACGTTGCTTTTGTATGATGAGCAGATTTCGGAGGCTTTCCTGCCAAGCAACTGTTTGATTAATATTGTAATGCAATGTGTATAGATTTTTGTCTTACACCAACGTATATAGGGTATATATTCCAAAAATGGAGTGAATTTTTGACAGTTCATGATTCCATTTTCTGGATTTCATTTGTTAACCTGGATACAACTATCGAACCTAAGTTCTATAATTTTTATAGCGGTTTAATTGCATAGTTTAACTCCACTTCATAGATGGAATGTGGTGCAATTTTTTTTTAACAAAGTAAAAAATATATGTTTTTCGTATGTAAAAAATGTAAAAAATGTAATGCATATATTTTTTATTTTTATAATGTAAAAAACATGTTTTGATAGGAGATTAAAAGTAAAACTATTTAAATAACTGAGTCATATAAAAACCTTGTAAATATTTATGGCTTCAAAAACAATTGTGTAGATATTTTTTGGCTTGAATTGAATCATCCATTTTGTCATTGTCTTTACAGGAAGATCCAACCACTAAAAGGTGGCTGCAACAATTACTGCACAATGTCGGAGTAACTCGCATTCCACAACTTCAAGGTGGTGGAGGGTACGATCATTTGCTATTTAAATAGGTTAAATATATGTTCCTAGTCAAAAAAGAAACAAAAAGTTATTTATTTACCGTTTTGTAACGTTTCTTGGGGTGCTATTTTATCATCATCCAGATTGATCAGCACAGGCCTTGTGTAAATGTTTTTGTATGTCCAATTTAGTGTTATGTTTAAATTGATTACAATCTGCGTTGATTGTCGTCGATAGCTATCTTTTTTAATTTACAATCTGCGTTGATTGTAGAGCACTTAATTTTTCAGTTTTGTGATGATGTTAATGTTCATTATCTACAATCATAGAGTATGGCACCGTATTCTAAATGTGATGATATTGTAGTAACTTAATTTGCTATTGCTACTATAATGGTTCATGAATTGTGTATTTTATCCATGTAATTAATTGAACTTTAATGTCTCACTAGTTTGGGTTGTCTATGTTACCCAATTTTAAGGGAAAATCATGTATATCTTAACTTGATGTATACATTAATTAGCATTCCATAATGCAATTGGTTTTATATAAATGCTTTTACAATTACTTTAATGTTCAGCTTACCAAATGATAAGTCATAATTGCTATGGTATGGGAAACAACCAAAAAGAAAAAGAAAAAAAAAGATTATTTAGATTCTTTTAATGTTGAAAATTATCTGATTGGATTCTATTTAAAATTATTGAGGTTGTATTTTTGTTATAAGTTATAAGTATTTAATTTAATTTAATTTAAAATAAAATAAAAGGATCAATATGCTCATTTGCATGACTTTAATATATTTTCCATTTATGTCTGGCTTACATTATACTATTATTAAGGAAGATTTGACATCTGAACCTTTTATTCACTGGCCAACTCAAAAATGAGTAAAAAGAGCATGCATGAAAATTTTGAATTATTGGTTGAAATGGGGCACGTATATATACTGGACAAAAAAAAAAGAGGGGGAAACAAATGCAGATGTCAAATTTCTAAATCTGAAAAACCTTGGAAAATCAAAAAACCAAATCTCAAGAGCAATGGCCAGATTTGCAATCGTTTAGCAATGCTCCTACAGAATAAAATTGAGAAATTTAATGTTTTTTAGCAAATAATCAAAATAGGAAAAATGCACTAGAAAAATGAGATTGGTTAATAAGAGGATTAGAACCAAAATTGAAATTTTGCTTTTTCAAAACCACGTGCCTTTTGTGTGAATTATTTTACTTTTTAAAAAAATTGTTTTTTTTTAATTTTACAGCATGTTTGAAATTCAAGTGATACAATAATAAATAAATATACGAATATTAAATAAATTAAACCATAACTAAGAAGCTAAGGACAATCATAATCATTGATAATTTATCCAAAAACTTATAAAATGTGAATTAAATTTTTATATATATAGTAAATAGATTGTTGATATAAAAGCGTGTGTCCATTGTTGCTGCACAACCCTTAACACCTGAAACCAAGAACTTGAACCCCAGACTTTCAACAAACTCAAAATCATGTAGTTGATAAAAATCATCCGATTAACCAGATAACTCCTCTCTCTTCTCTGATTTACTCTGCAATTGGATTTAAAGGACAACTCTTGTACGTGTGTATAAATCAAACAAATTCACAAATGAGAATGGTACAATATAAGCCACCACTGAGGAAGAATATACTTCAACTCGTCAGCTAGTTCCTTTCACTGATCTGGTAAGTACTATAACACTCTAGAAACAATTTAAAGTTAAAAAAAATTGTAATGTTATAATTTTTGAATATTAATTTCATTGATTTATAGAATGCGTATACATGATCTTGTAAATAGAAATGTGTATAAAATCATAAAAACTATTATTGATTTACAAATGATAAAGAAAAAGGATAAACAGAGAACATACAAAGAGTTGATGGAGCAGTAGCAAAAATGAGTATCATCCAAGTTCAAGATATGAAAACATGCAAGTCCAATAAGGTATTATAATAGCCCTTCTCAATTTCCTCATCTTTAACCTTATGAAGTAGGAGTAATTCAATAACTAAATCTTCCCAGTCAAGACCATTAACATGTGATTTTTTCCCCTTCTTCCTAGGGTTTATATGGTCTGATGAAGAAACAATACTGCTATTATCTGGAACAATGCTTGATGGATGCATTACTTTATGGATCCGATGTTTTGCAGCATTTATCTTCTCTCTCCTTCTGTTGTAAGTCAAGCAACCAGAAATGAAGGATGGAGGCATTGTATCCAACCCAACATCCTTCTCTACTATTTGCTTAAGTAGAAGCTTTTTGCTCATTTCTGATTTCCCACTCCACCACTCTACACAGGACTCGAGCACAAAATTCCTCCCCAATCTGTTATGAAGCTCTTCACTCCCTTCAGGAAGTTTTACACTATCCGCCTCATTTACAAATTTTGTATAGATCATGGATAAGCATTCAGGGGAAAGTTTCATGCTATCCATATCTTCAGTATCCATCAATCCATACTTATTATAATCTACATTAAAGTATTTGGACTCATCTTCTGCACAAATCATATACATCCCATAATTTAACTCTTTGCTCAAACATTGACTAACCACATCTTCCAAATCAAACCCAGTATGCTCTAAACCCTTTCTCTTTCCCTTAGGCTTTGACATTGACTTCATCTCCATATATTGAATCACAAGTGGTGCATTCTTAATTATGTTTTTCACAGTAACATTCTTTCCCCAAGGCAATGCTTGAGCAACCTTCACAAGCGCTTCTAAGAGCTCCTTATATCTCCGCCTACTTGTTGAAACCACGGCATGAACTTCCTTAGCTACATCCTCAATCCTGACCTCAATCTGATTCACTTCTGCCACAAGAACCAACACAGCTGCCACAACAGGCAGTGGTGTCCGTCCGGTGGTCAAGAACCACTTTACAGCACACTGAATCAAAAACATGCCCTGCTTACGAATTCTCTGCTTTATATCATCCATAAGACCAGCAAAACTACTCAAATCACCCAAATTCATTATTACCCGCTCAAAAGCCACCACTATATCAAATTCGGGGAAATCAGCTTCCTTTAAATTCAAGAATTGCACAACACGAGTAATCATTCTGCCTAACTCATGTACATCACAAGTGACATCTGCAGCAACCCGAGCAATAGGAAATAATTTATTCTCTCTCCTCATAACAATATAAGCACAAGCACCAACCAAAATAGTTAGCCAGCGACCTTGACCATATTCACCTTCTGTAACAGCGTTTACCATAGTTTCGACATTGTCGTATTTGTTTGAAAGCCCTAATCGAAACAAAATCTCCTCAATTGATTTCTTGGCACCATAGATTTTCCTCTCCTTGTACGTGGAAGCAATTCCATCCCCGCATCTAACATTTGTGCCTTGAGGTCCATTAAGACCGCCCAATTGAGCATCAAAGTTATCAAATTCTTGAACAAAGCCACAGACCTCACACACCAGATTGCCGCTTGCTTCCTCACGAACAAGGGATTTGGCTTTGCAATTTGTGCAGCAGCCAGAGGACATTTTTACAAATCGTAGTTCTAAGCTTAGGAAATGTCGGGGAAGTTTATCGCTTGTTCAATTACCTAGCCTATATTGTAGGTGAGAAAATCGATATTTCAATTTTTGTGCAACAGAGATTTCAAAGTTGAAAAGGTTTTTCCTATTTGATCGAGCCTGTTAGCAACCAGTTCCTGAAAAAGATGATGTCTGGTGAGTAGAAAAGCAAAAGGAAAAGCCTGAATTAAAAGCAGGGTAGCCGCTGTAAGAGAACAGATTGAGAAGCTACAAGATCACTGAATCACAAAAATAGTAGATAACTTAAAATCAATTTACCGAATGCTTGAGCCTTAAGTAGTCAAGATGGAGTGATGGAACCCAACGGTATCGAGACTATAGAAGGGTAGAGGTAGGCAGGTAGCAGGCAAGAGGCTAACAGTAATGAAAACTTGCGATGATAGAGGAAGATGATAATACAGTGAGAGTGAGAAAGTGGGTGAGAGAGGAAAAGAATGAAAATATGCTCAATTGAGAACTTCTCAGTTTTGAGATATATAGTTAGGTAATAAGCTAATGGTTTTCTTGGCTATAATGAAGGGATATTTGACTATTATTAATAATATGAAGCGTATTAAGCACAATGGTTAAATCTGTTTGTCTTTAAAGGAGGGATGTATTAAAGTTACAAATAGTTAGAGTTTTATAAATATTTATGTAAAAGTAAAATTTTTATAAATATAAAAATAGGTTTCCAGACCAGGTTCAAGGTATCTTCCTACCCCGACCTTTTCAACCAACCAGAAACCAATATCTACCCTAGGCAATGTCTAACACGATACAAACAGAACACGGATAAAAAAAAAATTAAAATTGAACAATAACTTTTTTTATGTATTTAAATGTCTTATTATTATAAACATACAACACGAAAAAAATACGTAAATTACACGAAACATGACAAAATCAATTCCAAAATACGATACGATAATACATTACGGACACAACATGATTGCCACCCCTAAGGTCCTGCCCTAATAAATATCCCCACCAAACCATAACCGCTCAGATATTACTTGCGATTACACAAACCGATGGAATTTCTTAACATCTCTAACCAGAGAAAGGCCATACAGTTTAATCATCTAAAATTAAAAATAACAATTTTTTTTATCAGCAATGGTGAAATATAGCACCGTGCGTTAATAAAATTATTATCCATGTACAAGAAGAACATATAAAAACACTAAAACTGTGGAAGAAGAGAAAAATTACCAAGTGATGGAATAATCTCAAACAATGAACAGCTCTACTGGTTCTCCAACCAAATAGCCAAAAGCTCAGCGATTAAGACTTGAAAAATGAAACCAATATAAGGCAGCGATTAATACTTGACGGGCAAGAGAGTGGGGGAGTAAACTGTGAAATAGAACATTGGCCGGCGGCAATGGAAGTGGAGGATACTTGACGAACAGCGTAGGTGTGGAAAAGGAATAGAATGAAATTAGGGTAAGTGAATAGAATATATACATTGGGCTTTTGCAGTTTTGTATTTTCATTTGTTTTCTCTTTTAAACGATTTTTTTTTTTTGAATAAAACAATATAATCTTGTATACTAATCTTATGTTGAAGCAAATATTTTGAGAATTAGATATAATGATAAATATTATCATTACCAGACAAAATAAAATTTATTGGGAATATATTGCAATTATTTTATAATTTAAAATTATATTTCTATACATAATAACTATATTATAATTAAAATAACCTAATATATTTTTATTAAATATATTTATGTGTGTTTAAATATACTTAATAATACTATTATATTATAATATATATGATTTATCATAAATTTTAACAAATATACTTTTCTTTAAAATTATGTTTTTTTTTTGCAATATATCATTTTTAAATTTAATAGAATAAAAATATAATGACAAATTTAAGTTAGATCGTAAAATATTTGTATCTCACATATTTATTAATTTTATTATTTTTTGTTAATAATTTGTAAAATTTTCGTATAGAATATATAATTTAAACTTATCTTAATTAGATTTTGCATATTGTTATTACTTTTGCATCACTTTTAATAGGTAAAAGTGATGTCCGATCTTTGATATAAGTTTAAATATATTCAAAATAAATTATATGGATTTAAAAAGACACCTGTTGTTTTCTTTCATCCTTTCCCTTATTAATGAATTTCTTTCCCAAACTAGCTTGATGTAACGTCTTCTTGCTCTCAATAGTCCTATTAACCATCGAACTAATCGACAATTTATATTAATTGATCGTTAGCTTATTTATTATCTTCATTTGTTAATAAATTAGGCACGTATTTTATTGAAATATTAAAAATAATTATTATTTAATTTTATTTTAAGTAAAATTATAATATTGTTATAATTATTTATGAAAAAATAAAGTATATAACTAATATTTTAAATAATCTTTGAAATAATTATTAATATTTTAAATACTAATAATTTATTATTTAATTTATAAAAAAATAAGAGTTTTAAATAAATCATACAATTACTAACTAAGGTTAAGAGAAATAGTTGATGTCATCTAAAAAACTTAAACATACAATTAATATTTTAAATGTTATTTAAGATAAATATGAGTATTTTAAACATTAATAATTTATTATTTAATTAATAAAAATAAAAATTATAAATAAATTATATAATAATTTAAGTTTAAAGACAATGATAATTATTATTTTAAAATATATAAATAATTTTTTATAAAGTTTGATTTAAACTATAAATTATTAAATCTAGTTTATTTTTTATAAGAAAATAAAAAGTTAGCTTCACAAAATTATTTATATTTTTGATAAATATATAAAAATATTTTCATTATTTTATTAGTTTAGGATTTTAGAAAAATTAATTTTTTAATAATTTTTAACATGATATCAAAACTAAAGATAATGTATTCAAGACACAACAATCTAAATTATTAATTACAAATATTTGTTATGTATATGCATAAAATTAATATTTACAGAGATTGATAAATATATAAAGATATATTTGAAATTTTTCCCAAATTTTAACAATTTGTTTGAAAATTAATTAAATTTTAGGTAAGTGAATAATATTATTTTAATTTTCAAAGTAAGTTGATAATTTACTAAATCTAATGGAGGTTGGTGATAAATATTTTTATACCTTAGTGAAATATAATAATTATATAAAGGAAAATATTTTTGCATCACATTCAGATGTTATAAATTTAAGTGGTAGAATATAATTTGATGAAAGAGATCAATATCATCTAATTATCTTATAGCTTTTAAATTGTGAAGGCATTGCGACTTAAAAAAAATTCTTGTACAAATCCTCGCTCTATTTGCTCATTCAAAAGGATCTCATTCTTCAAACTCAGCCATTAATCAAATTGGTAATCAAATTACGGAATAACTTGAAGTGTTCCTATTTTGTAAAATTTAATTTGCCTATGAGACGTTTGAGTTTGTTAGTCTATAAGTTCCAATTGATATTTGTTATCAACTTGCGGGTGCTTATAAAAGTATTGCAACATAGGCATTCAAGAAATAAAATAGCAAAAATAATGATAATAATAATATGGATAAATTACATTATTGATTTTCAAATTTTAATAAAATTTATTCATAAAATTTCAAATTTTTAGAACATACGATTTGATATTAAAATTTTTAAAATTTTACACTATATTCGTAAATTTTTAAATCCTCGAACTTTGCAAACTTCGACATAAATTCTAAATTTTTTATTTATAAATATTTATTTTAATGTTTAGGTTAAAGACAAAGTGTAAAATTTTAAAAATTTGATAACTAAATTGTAAAATTTAAATATTAAGAACATACGTATAAAGTTTCAAAAATTTGAAAACCATATAGTTTGTTTTAAAAGTTTGAAAACATACTTATAAATTTTGTTAAAATTTAAAAACTAATAATACAATTTAAATATAAATATGCTATCCTGCCATACCAAAGGATGCCGTAGACATAGTTTATTCACTCAACTAAATTCTCTTTTAAAAAGACAAAATCTAAGAGTAAAATTCGATTATTATATATATATATAATATTTTTTTTAAATTATATTTCATAAAAAATATTAAAATAATTAAATTAATAAAATAAAAATATATTAAATTGTTATAAAAATTAAATACAAATAATTTATATCACGATTCAAGTTTTTTTCTTTTATTTTTTCAATTCTGTAAGACTTTTTTTATTAATAAGAATAAATATTGAATCCAACTTAACCATTCATGTTTTAAGATCTTCATATTTTAAATTGTAAACATATTTAAACAAAAAATATAAGATCTAGATCTAAATAATAAAACAGATCAAAATATTATAAAATGTCTAAAATTATCACGAGATCAAAATCTATGTATAATACACAAATAATAATATGTGTTTATTAAAACAAACTAAATAAAATGAATAATCTATTCGAGTAATATTTTCCTCTAATAAAGAGAGATTCTATAATAATAAAAAAACTAAAAAAATCAAAATAATAAACAGTTATATTTTACAAAGAAAAGAAAATGAGAAACGGCTCCCTAAATTCTTGTAAGAGGTTGCACTCTGCCTTACATGCTAAGATTAAGCGAGCAGTGAGTACCCCCAAATTGTAATCATTTTATTTCTGATTCCATACATAATAGGAAAATGGTACAAATTCTTTAAGAGCGTTAGCCTCTTGGATCCCAAATATTGTGCATGATAAATGCCGTCAGAGTCAAATACTGATTAGAAAATTAAGTGAAGTACTTCATAACCAAAGTATGAAAGGTAGAAGAAAATAATTCTGCAATTTTCATGAAATACTTCAACTTGAAAGTGATTTTTAAACTCAAAGTACTTGTTAAAATGTTAGACAATCTTAAAAAAAAAAATGGTTTCAAAATTTTGATAAACATTTTTAATAGTTTTGAGAGATTTGATCCTTGAACTTAACAGTATATAATGAATCCTCTATAGGCAAATCTATCTCACTCTAATTGAAAATGACTTATATTAGGGGGAAAAAAAGGAAAAGAAAAGAAATTACAAAATGCATTATTAAGAAAGTTGCTATTCAATTCTCATTTATTGTTACAGTTATAATGTTACTAAAACATTTGTTAGCCAATGAATAGGAGTGCAGGAGATTAATATGGTTTCTAAACAAATCAAATAACCTGATTTTGAACAGCCTTCTGCATACGTAAACATTTGCACTTTGCTCTAATGTCATTAAGAGACTGCAAAATAAAATCAATTAAGTTCACGAAATGAGAATATATGAGAAACTTTCAACTATTTGTTAGTCCACAATATCTTGATTGTGACTACTTTTAAAAGCTATTTTAGCAGTGGCAGTTTAAAACAAGTGTTAAAGTACTTGCATGGATGTGTTTCTTTTAAAAGTAGTTTCAAGAGAAATGATTTGAAATGAAGTGATTTCTAGAAAAGTATAATTTTGTAAAAAGTGATTCGTGTAAATAACGAATGAGAGCATGTACCCAAAATTTCTTTTTTTTCTTTCAAAAAGTACTTCTGATTGACAAACGCTACTAGAAGTGCTTTAGTTCATTTAGAAACACCTTTAATCAAATGGAAAAGCAGTTTCAAACGAACCCTAAGAAGGTTGGAAAGGAAATGAATGTGCTTTCTATTGTGTTGTCAAAAAGCAATTCCCAACCATGGATCCCAACACACACACACACACACAAAATGTCAATTTTTAAAAATGCATACCTTAAACTGTTCCTGGAGGTCTTTAATGTACTCAACAGCTAAGTCCAACATGTCTGCTGTGTTTGTTTGCTGACAAAGAACACAAGTGTCATGAGTTTCCAGACACAATTATAGAAAATAAGTTTGGACACTGAAATTATTGTACCTTGTCCATGTTTGGCACAAGGTCTTGTAGTTTCCTCATTCGTTCACTGATCCGAGTTCGTCTAACCTGAAAGAAACCAGACGAGAACTTGACAAACTTAACCAATATTAACTCAATAAAATCTCATAATATCAAGCCAAACAAATGATGAAATATATATGGTGATACTTGAGAATCTAGATAGCAATTATTTGATCGATAAAGTTATTTTGATGTTCATTTAAAATCGTCTTTTTTAACTAAAAGTACTTTCATATGAATCAAAAGCACTTTAAAGATGTTCAAAAATCTTTAAGATAACTGCTTTTATAATTTTGATAAGCATTAAATAATATTTATTTTTGGAAGAAGTATTTTTAGATGCATACTTTCATTTTAAAACAACTACTCAAGTGTTACTACCAACCACTTTTAATAGTTCTACGCCAAACACTTAAATGCTTCATTTGAAATCATTTTTGATTAAACCATTTCATTTCAAACTACTTATAAAAAAGATACCTTCCAAATAAGAGATATAAACTTTGGGATTACAACAAATTTACAATCTAGTCTTCTGATTTGAGTTATATGTATATCATAGTATAGATTATAGTATATATTTTCAATTCACTTTTTTCTTTTTTTAAAAAAATCCATTAAAATTCAATTTTTGTTATTAAATAAATAAACATTACATGGTTAGGAATTGAATTTGTATCCATGATGGTAAGGGTTGCGAACTTGAACCACAAATCAATCCCAATTATTATCAATTCACTTACACGCCCATGTAACTGAGTTATACAGAGTCATGAAACTAGTTAAAAAATACTATATTGTAAATTATATATATCCCATACTAGATAGTGAAATTGTTGTAAACTTAATCCATTTTTTTAATAAAGGCCAAGGGGTTTAGTGTTTACCCTTTCAGCAATACTTCGAGGATGAGTAGCAAAGCCACGCTTAGCTCTAATTTTACAAGGAACAGAGTCTTGAAAATAAAGGAACTTTTCCATAGTACCCTCAACTGAAGCTTTTGGCAAACTCAAGTGGTGTGATAACATATGAACCTGATCATTTCCAAACTCTTCATTCTAATAAGAATCATCACATATTCAGATATTAAGAGTTTCCCGGCAATAAATAATTAACAAAAATATGATGATATTTAGTGATGGTAAATGATAATAAGACTTGAATTCAATAGAAATAATATTATAATTATTAAATTTGTTTGAGCATTGTAATCTAAATAAAGATAAAATTAAAAATAAAATTTATAAAATTATAGATGAACTAAATTTTTTATTAAAACAATATTTTTTTTTACATCAAAAATAATAAAAGTAATAATAAATGATAATATAAATACGTGAAAAAAATAGAATTTTACTATGTATTTTAACAAAATATTTTCTATCAAATTATAGATTAATAATCAAATCAAACATAAAAATCAATAAAATTCATTATCATTAATATCAACCAAACATAATATATATGAAATTTAACCCAACAAAAAATTTGATACCTGAGTACCGGATGACTTTCTAACAATTTCTTGATTTCTTGGGCTACCACTATATCTCTTTATAACATTATTTGATGAATGACCCCATGAACGATATGGGAAACCATTTTCCAACTTTTCCTCATCAAGTAGGCTCTCATTTTCAATCTCAGGAATCTGTGACAATATCTCCAAAGAAGAAAGTCCTGATGAGAAACCAATTTGACCCTTCAATCTTTTTGTAGATGGACTTGGACTTGCTTCTTCACGATCAATACCATTAGGTCCATTGTAGTTACTAACACCCTTTATTGTGTCATACCCTGTAATTTACTAAAAATGTTAAATAATATTATCCATTATTTCATCTCAGTCAGTCAGCTATATTTTTAAAGGAATTATCCCATAATAGATATGAGCATTTTTATAAGTATACACAATATTCTGGTTAACTCATGTCTGCAACTATGAAAATTGGGAACTATTACATAGAAAGTTTTTTCATCCTATAACCTTAAAAGGAGTGAAGGACGTTGGAGATTGGGAGCAAATTAAAAAGTAAAATATGGAACAAAACAAGGAGTTTAATTCAATGAGCAATTCAAGGAACCATTAATTTAAGGAGTAATTCAAGAAGTGAATTTTCCTATAAATAGATGTGTAATTGTAATAAATTAATCATTCAAAGTATTCATTCTAATAGAGAGAAAAACTTTTGTGAGAGAAAATTGAGAGTAATTTTCTTGGGTGTAATTGGATTGTGAGTTGTGAGTGTTGTAAACACCTTGTGTAATTTCTCTCCTTTCAGTAAAAAGATCTGTAGCAGGTCCGGAGACGTAAGCAAGATTGGCCGAACTCCGTTATCAAATTTGTGTGTTATTTTTCTATTCTTGTTTTCTCATAAATCTAGCTTATCGGGAATTTGCGTAATTTCTACAAGGTTACTATTTACGTGAATAGTAAAATTTTGTTGGCGATATTGGTTTGTCGACAGAGGTGTTCCACGGTGGTTTGCAGAAATAGTCAAAAACGATTTAGAGGAAGTCAGATTTGAGTGGGAGCAATGACCATAGATGAAGGAAAAGTGAAACTTGAGAAATTCGATGGCACAGATTTCGGATTTTGGAAAATGCAGATAGAGGACTATCTATATCAAAAAATCTGTATCAACTTCTCTCACGGAAGAAGCCAGAGGCTATGAAGGAAGAAGATTGGAATCTTCTAAACATACAAGCCCTCAGAGATTTTCGATTGACGCTATCCTATAATGTTGCTTTCAACATAGCAAAGGAAAAGACCATGGCGGGTCTTATGACAGCTCTCTCCAATATGTATGAGAAGCCATCAACTTCAAACAAAATGCACTTGATGAGACATTTGTTCAATTTGCAGATGACGGAAGGCGCATCAGTAGCTCAACATCTCAATGAACTCAATACAGTCACAACTCAGTTGAGTTCAGTGGAAATTGAATTCGATGAAGAAGTACGAGCATTGATACTTTTGTCTTCTTTACTACTAAGCTAGAATGCTACTGTCACGGTTGTGAGTAGCTCGTCAGGAAGCAATAAGTTGAAATTTGACGATGTTCGTGATCTGGTTATTAGTGAAGAGATCCGACGTAAAGAGTCAGGTGAATCGTCAACTTCTTCAGTTTTGCATACAGAGTCAAGAGGAAGAAATTCAACCAAAGGGAATGGACGTGGCAGAACAAACTACCGAGGTAGATCAAAGGACAGGAGGTCCAAATTCAAGAATCCTAATAATTCCCATAGCTCAAAGACTATCGAGTGTTGAAATTGTGGGAGAACCGGACACTACAAAAATCAGTGCAAGAGTGCACCGAAGGACAAACAAGTGAAGGCAGAGGAAAATGTTACTTCCACCTCAGGAGGAGATGATGCATTGATATGCTCTTTGGAGACCAAGAAAGAATCTTGGGTGTTAGACTCTAGAGCATCGTTCCATGCTACTTCATAGAAAGAATTCTTCGAGAAATATGTCCCAGGAAACCTTGGAAAGGTATATCTTAGTGATGACCAACCATGTGTTATTATTGGCAAAGGTGCAGTGAAGATTAAGTTGAACGAGTCTGTTTGGGAGCTGAAGGATGTCAGGCATATTCCCGACCTAAGAAGGAACTTAATCTCAGTAGGGCAATTGGCCAGTGAAGGCTACACTACGATCTTCCATAGTGATGATTGGAAGATTTCAAAGGGCGCAATGACAGTTGCTCGAGGCAAGAAGAGTGGCACTCTTTACATGACAGCATGAGCATATTGTTCAATCGCAGTTGTAGCAAGCAATGAAACATCAACTTTGTGGCACCAGAGACTAGGCCACATGAGTGAGAAGGGGATGAAGAGTATGCACTCAAAGGGAAAACTTCCAGGTCTACAGTCTGCGGAGATAGACATGTGTGAAGGTTGCATACTTGGAAAGCAAAAGAGAGTTAGCTTTCAAACAAGTTGCAGAACCCCAAAGAAGAAAAGGCTAGAGCTTATTCACTCTGATGTTTGGGGACCAACGACCGTCTCATCCATTGGTGGGAAACACTACTTTGTGACTTTCATCGATGATCACTCTCGGAAGGTATGGGCTTACTTTCTAATGCATAAGTCTAAAGTATTTGAGGTTTTCAGAAAATGGAAAGCTATGGTGGAAAATGAGACGGGTTTGAAGATCAAAAAGCTTAGAATCGATAATGGTGGTGAATATGAAGACACCAGATTCAAAAATTTCTGCTATGAGCATAGGATCAGAATGGAAAGAACTGTGCCAAGCACGTCTCAACACAATGGTGTAGCTGAGCGTATGAACCGAATGTTGATAGAAAGAGCCAAAAGCATTCATATACAGTCAGGTCTACCGAAGTAATTCTGGGCAGAAGTAGTCAACACGACAGCTTACTTGATCAACCGAGGCCCATATGTTCCATTGGAACATAGAATTCCAGAGGAGGTATGAAGCAGAAAAGAGGTGAAACTATCACATCTAAAAGTTTTTGGTTGTGTAGCATTTGTGCATATCAGTGATCAAGGCAGGAATAAGCTTGATCCTAAATCCAAGAAATGCACATTCATTGGTTATGGTGAGGATGAGTTTGGCTACCACATTTGGGATGACGAAAACAAGAAAGTGATCCGTAGTAGAGATATGATTTTCAACGAAAGGGTGATGTATAAGGACATGCATAAAATAGACGCCAACGACTCAGAGCAGAATAAGTCAGTATTTGCAGATGCAGATGATGTCCCAGATAGTTCCGCAACAGAATCAATTGTAACAAGTCCTCGGTTAGAGGAACTTGTTGGACAGAGCAGTACGCAACAGTTTGACACACCACAACCTTCTACTCCAGCTCCTGTATTGAGAAGGTCTTCTCGACCTCATGTGCCTAACAGGAGATACATGAACTATATGTTGCTGACTGATGGAGGGGAGCCTGAATGCTATGATGAAGCTTGTCAGACTCAAGATTCCAGCAAGTGGGAGCTTGCCATGAAAGAAGAAATGAAATCTCTTATCTCCAACCAAACATGAGAACTAGCTGAGTTACCTATGGGAAAGAAGGCACTTCACAACAAATGGGTGTACCGGGTGAAAGAGGAGCATGATGGTTCCAAGAGATACAAAGCTCGCCTAATTGTCAAAGGGTTTCAACAGAAGGAAAGAGTTGACTACATTGACATTTTCGCTCCCGTTGTGAAGCTCAATACTATTAGATCAGTGTTGAGTATTGTAGCCATTGAAGATCTTCATCTTGAACAGTTAGATGTGAAGACTGCATTCCTTCACGGAGATTTAGATGAAAAGATATACATGTACCAACTAGAAGGTTTCTTAGAAAGAGGGAAGAAGAACATGGTGTGCAAACTTAAGAAGAGTTTGTATGGCCTGAAACAAGCCCCGAGACAATGGTACAGAAAGTTTGATAGCTTCATGCACAAGGAAGGTTTCCAGAAGTGCAATGCTTGCTACTTTAAGAGATATATGTCAAGTTATATCATTTTACTACTTTATGTTGATAATATGTTAGTAGTAGGTTCAGATATGGATGATATCAGAAGGTTGAAGCATCAATTGTCAAAAGAGTTTGACATGAAAGACTTGGGTCCAGCAAAGAAGATTCTTGGAATGCAAATCACAAGAAATAAGAAGAAATGATCCTTGCAATTATCTCAGGCAGAGTACATCAATCGTGTTTTGTAGAGATTCAACATGGGCGACACCAAGCCAGTTAGTACACCCTTGGCCAGTCACTTTCGCCTATCCAAGGATCAGTCCCCTCAGACAGAGGAAGAAAAATAATTCATGGCTAAGGTTCCTTATGCCTCAACCATTGGAAGTTTAATGTACACAATGGTCTGTACGAGACCAGACATTGGTCATGCAGTGGGAGTTGTTAGCAGATTTATGTCAAACCCAGGGAAAACTCATTGGGAAGCAGTCAAGTGGATTTTGAGGTATCTGCGAGACACCACAGAAAAGTGCTTGTACTTTAGTAAAAGAGAGTTAAAAGTACAAGGCTACGTAGACGCAGACTTTAGAGGTGAAGTGGATCACCGAAGAAGTACCACCGATTATATATTTACTGTTGGAACTACAGTTGTTAGTTGGATGTCACAAATACAGAAAATTGTCACTCTATCCATTACAGAGGCTAAGTATGTAGCAGTGACTGAAGCCAGTAAAGAGATGATATGGCTTCAAGGTTTGTTAACTGAGTTGGGATTCAAACAGGAGAAGAATGTTCTGCACAGTGATAGTCAAAGTGCAATACACTTGGCGAAGAATTCAGCATTTCATTCTAGAACTAAGCATACTATACTTCGTTATCACTTCATAAGATCCCTATTAGGAGATGATGTGTTAATACTGAAAAAGATTCAAAGAAGCAAAAATCCAGCAGATATGTTAACAAAGGTGGTGACTATTGACAAACTGAAGTTGTGCTCAACTTTAGTTGGTCTGCTAGAGTAACAAGACTAGAAAAGTTGTTGCATTGATCGAGGTGTGAAGACAGATTGAAATCAGTCTTCAAGTGAGAGATTGTTGGAGATTGTTATAAAGCTCCTTAATTTAAGGAGCAAATTAAGGAGTAAAACATGGAGCAAAATAAGGAGTAAAACATTCTTCAAGTGGGAGATTGTTGGAGATTGTTATAAAGCTCCTTAATTTAAGGAGCAAATTAAGGAGTAAAACATGAAGCAAAATAAGGAGTAAAACATGGAGCAAAACAAGGAGTAAAACATGGAGCAAAACAAGGAGCTTAATTCAAGGAACCATTAATTTAAAGAGTAATTCAAGGAGTGAATTTTCCTATAAATAGATGTGTAATTGTAATGAATTAATCATTCAAAGTGTTCATTCCAATTGAGATAAAACCTTAGAGAGAAAAGCTTGTGTGAGAGAAAATTGAGAGTAATTTTCTTGGGTGTAATTGGGTTGTGAGTTGTGAGTGTTGTAAACACCTTGTGTAATTTCTCCCCTTTTAGTAAAAAAATCTGCAGTAGGTCCAGAGACGTAAGCAAGATTGGCTAAACTTCGTTATCAAATTTGTGTGTTATTTTTCTATTCTTGTTTTTTCATAAATCTAACTTATCGAAAATTTGCTTAATTTTCCAACAAAGGGCGCTCATGGTCTCATAACTTTGGGTATACTCTTGTATAAAGGTACACTTTAGTCACAAAAATAGGACTAAAGTGTACCTTCTAAACCAAATGTATAAAACTAAAGTACATTTTTATAAAGTACGAGATTAAAATACTCTATTCCTAAGCTACGAGAATAAAATGTTACTTTGACTAAAGAGATAAGATCATGAGCTCTCTTCTACAAGTATAAAATTTCAAAAAAATTAAGTCAAACTACAATAAGTAGATACATATTTTGCAAAAATGTATGGCAGATGTCATCCAAGTCTTATATGTATGTTTGTCTATGCTTTTAAGAATATGTAAAAGCACTTATGATATTAAGAAAATCCCTTATATACAAAAATAGGAAGAAAAAGATTTGTTATAAGTGCTTTCAAAAACACACATTTTGTACTTTCTTAAAGGGTACTTACTCATGAAAACATTTTTTCCCCCTAAAACCGATTTTAACCAAAACTACTTTAAAAGAATCACAAGTCAATAAACCCTGTATCATGCAGCATCCTTTAGCTGGAAACACATTGTTAGATTTTCTTTTATTGTACAAGCTGTCAGCCTCAATTTTAAGAACTATGATCATCTACTTGTTTTTTATCCGTTTGTTGTACTTATTTTTAAATCTCAAAAGCTTATTTTACATCCGATGCATGCGATGGTTTAAAACTATTACCAAAAAATATTATTTCAACCTTTAGATTACAAATGTATGGCTTAAATTTTACAAATAAAATCAAATATGACCACAAATAGGTTTATATTTATTAAGTTTCAACTATGTGTTTAGTAAAAAAAATTAAAAAATTGCAACTCTACATGCTTATCAACTTCTTGATAGTTTCTTCATCATCTATCAAATCTAATTCATGGGAATCAAATCAAACCTAAGTTATTGGCTTAGAAAGCATCAAATTACTACAACAATTTCAAAACATGAACAATGAATTTACAAATGATAATGGAATTATTAAAAAAAAATACCATTTTGTACAGAAAGGTTGGAGAAAAGCCCAACAGGAGAGCTACTTTGCCTAACAAGATTCGAATTAGCTGCCTTGGTATGACTGTTATGATCCAAACCCATCGAACCCATCAATCCAAACGAACTATTCTCCAAACCAGAAGCACTTGAACTCAAGCTATGTCTCGGATAATGAGGTGGTAACCCAGAATATCTCTGCTGGGTATTCAAACCTGTAACCATAGATTTATCATCAAAATCTCTAAAGTTTTGGGAACAAGAATCCGAATCTGTATTCCCACTATACCCAAATCTAGAAAACAATTTCTCAGACTCCGAATCCTCAAATATATTGGTCTTATTAACCCCAAAATTTCCATTCTCAGTGAAATTAACAAGAAGAGAACTCGGAGCAGAACGAAATCTCAACAACCCAGAATTGGGTTGTTGCTGAAAATCATTATGGGCTGTATTTGAATCCATAAATGCTTCTTTTTTTTATTTTCCTCTGTTTCTACTGAAGCAACATAACTATATATTATTATACAGATCCTCTAATTCTCATAGTCTCATTCAGAGCTTTAACAAACCCAGAAAAAATTCCCAGAATTTTTTCCCCTTTTCACTTTCAGGAGAAAATTTTCAGCTTAATTTGTAAGCAGAGTCAGATAAAATCTTATAGAAGAAGCAACAAAATAGGAAGGAAAAAAAAAGGCTTAAGTTACTGAGAAACAAAACTTGTATGAAGAAAACCCAAACCGTAAAAATTGGAACTTTGAAGATACTCTTAATTCTTAAAGCAAAGAAAGAGTTAGAACAGAGAAGTGATTAACTTGAGCCTTAAAAATTGTATCTTTATTTTTCTTTCAAAGCACTGAAAGCAAGGATGATTTTTGAGATAAAGATAGAGAGGAATTGATAGCAGAGAAAAAGAGAAGTGGAAGGAGTCAAAGAAAATTGAAAGAGAAAAGGAGGCCAAAATTTATCTGCTTCTTCATTTCGTCGTCTCTTTGTAAAGGCGGCCAATGGGAAAGTACAGAAATATAACTAACAAATCTGGTCTCTCTCTTCCTCTCCACCCACCTAGTGTTTCCACTTTAGGCTTTAGCAAAAGTCTCCTTTTTATATATATTTTATTTTTAATTTCAAAAATGGCTGTATAATTGTTTTTATTAAACCTTACAAGTCACGTGCATAACCTCGTAATTTTGTTTAATTAATTGTTTCGGCTGAATGAATATGATAATAAATAAAAACCCTTAGGACCAGAAAACAATGAATAACCACTGCCTCCAGAAATCAGAAATTATTTATTGTTCTGTAATTAGGTGATATTTTAAATTAATATAATTTAAAAAAAAAATTAATATCCATAAGAAACGAATAAAGAAAATAATAAAATAGTAAAGACTAAAATAATATACTCCAATAATAATAAATTATATCTTTTCAATAAAAAAATTAATGATATAGTTAAGAGTAATTTTTATTATTATTAAAATAAAAGTATATAAATTATTTATTTTATCATTATTATTAGATAATATTATTATTAATTAATTAATTTTATAATATTAACAATTTTATTTGTAATAATATTGTTATTGTTCGATAATAATAATAAATAATAACTTTTCAAATACAACATAAAACAATAACGATATCGTTAATTATAATTTTTTTATTATTAAAATAAAAATATATAAATTATTTATTTTATCATTATTATTAGATAATATTATCATTAGATAATATTATGGTTAATTAATTAATTTTGTAATATTAACAATTTTATTTGTAATAATATTGTTATTCTTCAATAATAATAATAATAAATAATGAATAATCTTTCAAAAATAATGTATCCAAATTTTCTAGCTGTATCTTTCATGCATAATTATGATCTGAATTTTATATTTTAAAGTGTTATATTCTTAAAAAATTATTTTTTTTTTAATTTTAAGTTATTAAAAGTAGTTTTAATAAAGTAATTGGAATTTAAATAAATGATCTCCAACTTTAATATTATATAAAAAATTATTAGAAAAATTAAATCTCTTAATAAGATGGTAAAACCTATTATAACATGTGGGGATTAGAGTGACGTATTTTTATTTTTATTTTTTGTTTATTATGGAGTAGCTTTTCATTGCTTCGAAAACAAGTTGCAAACTTAATTACTTTAAAAAAAGCACTAAATTCACGTATTATTACTAATTTAAGTACAGACAATTGCTAAAAAGGAAAGTTATATTATTACTAATTTTTTAAAAATAATTACATTAATTATGTATTTATAATTTTAGCTTAATACTAAACCTTTTGCACGTTCAAATTTAATATCGTTGAGCTAGTTAATTTATATTAATATTTATAATTTAATTTAATTTAATATTATTTTATAATATATTTCAATCATTATTGTATTATTATTCATTCAATCTTTATTTACACAAATGATACCTATTTGTGTCAAAATTGAACAGTTTATTAAAAATTTGCACACCCATTTAAGTTTCACCTTTAGAGTACTTAAAAATTGTACTTAATTAACTTTATATTAAAAATAAAAACCATTTAACTCTCGTTACTTTACGAAATAAGTTAAAACGGGTGATTAACACTAATTTGTTTATAAAAAATTACAAAGATATGGCTTGAGGTTTTTCAAAAATAAAAAATAAAAAACTCATCAAATTTAGAAAGGGAGAATATTGAGACTAACGGTACTTAGTTTTATACCAAGTTTTAATTTTACAACTTTTAATTATCTCATTTTAATCTATGTATAAAAATATATACTTTCATTTCATGCATTTTGCATAAAAATATAATTTAATCTTGTATATTTTATATAAAAAATATACTTTAATCATTTTTTTGATTTTTTAATGATTAATATATATATTTTTAAATTTTAAAAAATAATATTTTAATTAAAAGTATAAAATTAAAATATTCATTTTATAAAATCTAATAGATCTCTCTAACTCACTCACTTATTTACAAAATAAGAAATTATATTTATTGATTTATGGTTGTATTATAATATCATCGGAATATAATAATTTTATCAAATTTTCTAACAAATATATCCATTAAAAAAAATTTAAAAAGTCACTTAATAACACGTGATCGTGATTTCTTAAAAGGGTTTTTATTTTTTATTTTATCATTTCAGTAAATAAGAATGAAAGCACTTGTAATTA
The DNA here is from genome assembly GCA_030763125.1 of Hippophae gyantsensis. Lineage (NCBI taxonomy): Eukaryota > Viridiplantae > Streptophyta > Magnoliopsida > Rosales > Elaeagnaceae > Hippophae > Hippophae gyantsensis. The sequence continues at coordinate 23,788,253 of CM061031.1, forward strand.
AAAAAAACTATTATGTTTCTTATATATACTTATGTGTTTAGATTCTTCGAGGACCCTAATTAAACTTTGGTTAAACACTAAACTTACTTACATCAAGCTATTAGCTTTTTCTATGAGATATGTGGTCCCCTGCTATCCTCTCTTTCGTCTCTCGTGTTGCCTGTGATAAAAGGAGAAGAAAAGTAACGGTGAGATATACATTACAATAGCTACCATGACCTTCAATATTTAAGGAAAAAAAGAGCAGTGCTTGTCTGGAGGAAATTATAGACATTAGACACGTGAGTGGCCCCCATTTGCTTCAACGGTTTTGGCCTCTTTGAATCGTTGTACGAGATCACAAATTTCACAATTGCTTGTGATTATTTATCAGTGTTTCAATCATAAGTGATTTCAAGAAAAAAAACCTTTTTATGAAGAAATATATTATTGTTTTTTAATCACTAAAAACACTTTGACAATGAATAAATAATACTAATATAACGATAATTTAGTTAATAAATGAGGTTAAATAGCCTATTATCTTTAAGAGATAAGTCTTTTTAAGTAGAGAAAAAGTTTTTAATTTTTTAGATGGTACATATCTCCTTTCAAGAATTATAAATCTTTACACATGAATTGTTAACAAGTGTCGCTTGCTAGCTTGAGATTGATATAAAAAAAAATTAATCAAAGGATTCAAAGATACACTCTAAAAGTTTATTTTAAAACATAAGGAGAATTTTTATTTCAAAAAATCGTAAAATTAATACACTTAAAATTTATAATAATAAAAATAATACTAACTCAAATCCTTCTTAATTCAAGATAATGATATATTTTCACGAAAAAATGGTCATTAAGATCCTTTTGTTTAGAACTTAGAGTTGTTTAATCATTTTGTTTAAAATAACGTGATTTTAAGTTCATTTATTTGTGAAAAAAGTATCGAATTAAAAAAAATTAATTTTTCATCTATTTTTTCATTAAATATAATAGAATAACACATATGATACATATATTTTTTATTTTTTAATAGACATATCTAATGAAGTGATTTTTATATCTATTTGTACAAATAACTCGACGATTACCATTTATTAATACATAGAACCCCATAAGTATATATTGAGTTTGTACGAAAATGAGATCTTTAATAGTTGAGACAATAAATATATACGAAAAAACATAAGTAAACGAACATCCGCTTGAACCTACAAAGATAAAAGTACATGAATAGTCATATAATTTCCGTTAAAGTTTGTATTGAATCCCTTAAAAATTAATGGATGTAAATAAATAGCATGTTTTTCTACTAAAATTAGGGTTATTTATTGGATCGAAATCGCTGATTTTATACTCATCTGATTCGACCCGACCATCCGCTCGAATTGAAACATCCTAATCCACAACCGATCCGATCACCTTTCACATTCGCTCAATCCGATCCGTAAACTATTCAGATGACATCCGATCAATCCGACCAATAAACTTAATTAACTCTATTTTTTGTATTTTTAAATAATTTTTTTAAATTTTCACATAAATCATAACATAAACTATTTGACTTAAAAAAATATTAAAAAATTAAATAAATATATATTAATTATATATATGTATAATTTAATAAATATATATAATTAATTTCGATCGAATCAGATGAGATCAGATGAATCGTAATGAAATCCGTCATCCAATCCGCACTTAACGAATGAAAAATCAACAGATCAAATCGGATTGATCAGATGATCAAGATTGATCGGATGATCGGATTTTTTACACTCCCTTAACTAAAATGGGTTAAAAGACTTGTATAACATGCTAAATTTGTACTATTTTGTTATATTTAAATGATAATTGAATGAAAATTAATTTTATTCTTATTTAATATTTTTTTTACATATAAAGGAACTTCGGTAACACTTTTTACAAAAATAAAGAGATTTAAAAATATTTTTAAAATAAAAAATTAAATGATATATTTAATTTAAATAAAATAATCATTTAATTACTCTACCCTATTTTTCATTATTATTTGTTTTAATAAAGCTATTTTTATAATTTGCTTCTACTGTTTGTTCCTTAGAAGGATCTAATGCAGGTGTCTAGATATTAAAGTTGCCAAAATTGTGATGCCTCCAAGAATCTTTTTATTTTTAGAAATATACTCCCAATTGTTTTAATAAATCAAAATGAATTAGAGTCATTCGAACCGAGGCTAAAAGTAAGGAAGGAAAATGTTACACCTCTCCAACTCATTATTTTATTTTATATTAAAAATTATATTTATTTTTAATTCATAATATTAAATTTTACATTAAAAATATATTTATTTATAAATAAAATATTATTGATGAATTACACAATTATATATTACTATTAATTAATTAAAAATTCATTAAATAAAATATTTTATTTATTATATAAATTAAAAATTATAATTAATTAAAAAAATTAAAAATACATATAAATAAATATTAATTATATAAATTACTGTACACATTCTAAGAATGTTAAATTAATATATTTTGAAATATATTATATATTTCTTTATATTGTATTAATAATTTTTTAATTATTTTATATTTTATATTTAATTTTAATTTATTATATGTAATAAAAAGTTTAACAATATTTTTAATGTTTTTTAAATTGTTGTTTTAGTTTATATTAAATTTTTAATTTTATGTTGTATTAGTAATCTCTTTAGTCATTTCGTATTATATATTTAATTTTAATTGATTATATATAATAAAAAATTTAATAATATTTTTGGAATTAAAAAATAAAACAATACGACAAGTATTTGATGCAGGATGGTACATAGGCAAATTCTATAACTTGTTATATATATATATATATATGAATTTAATAAAATTTATTCTTAAAGTTTTGATTTACGTTTTAGTTTTAATTGAATACGAGTTTCTTATTCTATTTAGTACATTAATGGAACTTGTAAGGAGGGCGAAAAAAAAAGTTAGGCAAGTACAATTTTCAATTTATTATTTTTAATATATTTTTTAATAAATTATTTTGATTAAAAATTAACAAACTTTATTGAAAATTTAATTCACGTGCATAATAAGTTAAATTATAATTTTATTAACTTATTTATGGTATATCTCTATAATTTTATATGTTACATATATGACATTTGAGTAAAGTAATAAATTTTTAGTTAAAATAATTTATTAAAAGATATTTTAATAATAAAAATAAAAAATATTAATAATAATAAATTAATTTTTTTCAAATAATATCAATAACTAAAGAAGTTTTAAAAAAAAAAATCGTAAAATTTATTTTACGTTTTTTAGATTTTAAAATTAAATTTCAAATTATACTCTAAAACCCTTCATATAATACCAAAACTCCACCTCATTTTATAACCATTTTCAATCAATTATAATTAAAATTGAGAATTTAGAAAGTAAATAAATGAAAACTAATTAGAACAAAACAAAGCACAATTTTGAAGCATGAGTTTTAGATAATAAAACACGTCACTAATCGAGCGAGTTTTTATTTCACTTTAAAATTAGAAAATAAAAAAATTAGTTTCACATAAAAGAAAATTAGAAACATATTTTGTTAAAAATCGAGGCTGTTATATTTCTAGTACATTCTATAAATTTTATAAATTTATTTTATTTTAATGTATTTATTTTTTATTAGGTACGATAGTAATAAGATATTATATTTATCTTAAATAAATATAAATAATAAGTAAAATTATAAAAAATAAAAAAAATATGATTATATATAATAATCATGAATCCAATAAAAATAATTTTAAATAAATGTGATGAGATACAATGAGATTTAAATAGAATGAAATAATTTTAACTCATCAATACATTAACAAAAGTAAATTATACATAATAGGAGATAGAATAACTCAATTCACATATCTAAAACCATCTAAAAGCTAGGACTACCTCAAATACTTGATTCCAAGGGAGAGAGTTTGAAATTTTTTGTCCTTCCCAAAAAGCCAGCCCGCTGCCGGGGTAAAGGATTAAAGATTAATTTTTTTTCTCTATTATAATACAAAATTTAGAATTTTACGTTAGTTTTTTTATAAAATTATCTGAATACATAAACATATTAAATCAACTAATGAATTATAATGTTAAAATTAAAAAAAACATATTTAAGTCTAAAATATAAAATATAAATAAAATATTTAAATTAAAAATATATTTTCATTAAATTTAAAATTGACAGGTAAATAAAAAACATCAAGAAAAAGCTAATAAGAATATATATATATAAAGATTTTTGAATAAGATTAATTTTGTATAATATTTAAATTGAAAAAGAAAAAGAAAAATCTCATGAAATTTTTTTACTAGAGAAAAGAAAAATAAAAAATAATTGAAGTTATATTGTTATAAATTAATTAAAAATTAAAATTTTAAATTATTTTTGTTTGTTCTACTGTATCATAACTTTATAAGTTAAACCTAATATCTATATATGAATGAAATATACCTATTTAAAATTAAAAAACGATAAATATTTTATATTACATGTTATATGTTTCTATTAATAAGCATAGTTGACTTAGCCACCACTTATTAAGATTTTTTTTATTATAAAAACAAATGATTAGGATAAGTGATTTTAATAAGAGAAAATATTTATTATAGGTCAATTTTTTTAGTTCTTATTGATTTTTCTTTACAAATGCAACTAATAATCGATAAAAACATAGGAAAGGATACTTGAAAAAATTGAATAAAATGGCCAATATATTAAAATTTTATTGGTGAAAATAACGTAAAAATTTAAAAGATGGCCCCTAACTAAGCCTTCATCTGCTTCCAACAGAACTTGAAAGTATGTAAAATACATGTTTGCAATCTTCTAGAGCTCAGATTTCCAATATCTGTTTTCACAAGTATACTTAAGCACACTAATTTCCATAAAAATCATATAGAAAACTGCAACTACTTGATTCAATTAGGGCAACAAAATCAGCAACAATTGTGAAACTTGTTAGCTTCTAGCTTTTCCATATCCAATCTACCCCAAGAAACTGCTTACATTCTTGTAAACTAATCAAACAACAAAGACTAATTATTAGATCAAAGACTGACATATCCAAATTGCTAACCCCAAAAGATAATGAAACCTTAGAACAAAGCACATAATAGTACAATGAAACACCCCTGCATCCAAAATAGTTAAAGCTTTACATCATTTTCTTTGTCATTGTAGTTTGATCCGATCAAGACTCTCCGATACAGTCCTCATCCTAGGACGTACCTCAGGGTCAAGTTCTGTGCAATTTAGTGCAATATGAAAGGCCAAAATGACTTGCTTCTTTGCTTGAGCCTCATGGAGGAGTGCAGGGTCTATAATCTCAGACAATGGTCTTTTCTCTCTAAATATTTTCCTCACAAAACCTTCTAGTCCTTTGCCATCATTCTCCGGCCCCTCATCAGGATGCCTACCGGTTAAGATCTCTAAGAGCATGACACCGAAAGAATAGACATCACATTTTTGAGTGAACTTGCTTCCAAAGATCCGAGCCTCAGGTGCCAAGTATATGGTGGAGGGTGCGGAGATTTTCAAGCCAGAGATTATGGTTGAGTTTGAGTTTGGTTTTTTGGATGCTGAAGTGGACAATTTGGAGAACCCTAAGGCAAGGCGTGCAATTCCAAAACCAGCTATGTAAGGTTGAAAATCTTCATCAAGGAGGATTTTCGTCGATCTAAGGCTGCCATGAACATGTTTTCGAGGGCTGCATTCGTGAATGTACATTAAACCCCTAGCAGTTCCTTGGGCAATTCTTAACCTCGCTTCCCATGATAGCGGTGGTGAAGAAAGGGAAAGTCCTCCTGCAATATCAAAGAGTTTCACATATCAACGAAGAGCACTATTATACATCACAAATTTGTAATATTAACAAATATGTGATGAATAGACTTTTTCATAAGAAAAAGGATGTTCTTACATTTATAAACAATAAAACACATTGCAGTGAAGCATTAAGAACCCAATATGATCTTGATTACTAACATCCAGAAAATGGAGATAGAGGTTCCAAATTATAGAACACAGAACAATTTTCTATGAATGAACATAGAAGTTATGATGCCTCTTTTTGATTAAAGAAATCAAATGTTTTAAGTCTTTTTTTAACTTTTACCAGCTTAACTTGTAATTAGGACTCGAACCCCATATCTTCAACACGTCTAAATAGATTTCATGCCGTTGAGTCACAGCTCGTCGGCAAATGGGTTTATTAAGTAAAGCTAGAATGCAGTAGACCTGTGAAATTATGCAGAACATTGTAACTCTTCTTTAGAGGCTCCCATCTTACTTAATTACATGTCACTATTGAATTGAATAGAAAGAGAAACTATGCACATGGTAGTGAAAACGAATAAATACATCAAATAAGTGTAGGGTCTTGTATAGATAACAGAGAATCCAAAAGACCAAGATTCTTAGCAGATTCAAATAAAAAGAAATTACGTGTGGGATAAAACAAAACAAATATACAAGTTATATTGGTGCACAAAATCTAAAATTCAAACAAAGCTCATTAAGGGATATTCTAGATTCAGTTTCTATAAAAAAGTCCAGTTTCTGAGTTTTCTCATTTCAATCTTGGTAGTGGATGATGAGTCAACCCCAAGCTCAGTTTGCCTAGTGGGATGGCTTAGTTGTTTTGAAAGAACATGCAGGGAACAAATTGAAAGCCATCTTTCACTAGGAATAACAATCATGTCGTGTTCGCATGCTGGATTCTTGTTGTGACGAGTTCGTTTTCTTATGTTAGTTGACATATTAAAAGAAATAGACTAAAGTTTTTCTCACGTATATAATTTATAAAAGTAAAGAATAATAAGCTATCAATATACAAAATAATTAATGATAAACTCCAGCTCAAATGTGTATGTGGTGTCATATATGTGTTTGTGTAGCGTAAACAATTACCGCCACTACCTCATGAGGCAAGGCATAATTGTACACTTAAAACATAATTGATCCTTTTCTATTCTCTCTGTACTCAATAACAAATAAACAACTAAAACAACAGATGTTTAAGAAACTGGACCACAGTAAAAACAAAGAACAGAGTTATATATATATAATAAATACTCCACATGTACTGTTCTGTCCAAATGATATTTTTCTATTTGTTATCTTTCGTCAATAAAGAAACAAAAAACCAGCATTTATTATGTGCATTTCGGTGCATAATTTCTTAATTGCACTAACTCATTCTGCAGAGCTCGCTCTCAGTATGCGTTACCTAATAAAAAAGGAAAATATTTGGGTGCACTATTGAATCACTTAATATCACCTTTGTGTTTTATATCTAACTGTTGTGTGCATCTTAATAAAATCTAATTAATGGTCAAATTTATATAGAATTACTAGAAGAAAAAAAGTCTTAAAATACGTTCAGTTTGGTCAAAGACCAACATACCACCAGAACCTTAAAGAAAAAACGAGAGTGGTAATAATAATAATACATCCGTGAATTCTGATTTGACAACAATATTATCCCCTAATTTTATAATTATAATTATTATTTTTTTCTTTCCAAAAAACATCTACACTAGAAAAGCCAATTTAAGAAATTTGATTCCTACTTTTCAAAAGGCGTCACTTTATTTTTCATTTTTAAAAAAATAAAATAATATTTGGTGTTACTTTCAACCTTACTTCGTTTGAATCTTACTCAGACATTACATTGTTATTTAATCAAACTCACTATAAAAATTGATATTTGCCTGTTAGTTACAATTTGATGCATGTTTTGATATATTAAGCAGGTTTTGTCATTTGTGGTCCATGCTTAAGGAAATCTCAATTAAATAAATTTTAAATTAAAAACATTTATTTTGCTAAATTAAAAAAAGAAAAAAAAACATACACACACAAAAAGATAAAAGGAGGTAGAGAAAGAGAACTACCGTGAAGTGCAGAGTACAAGTTGCCATTGCGAATATAATCAGTGACCAATAACTTCTCATCGTTGGCATAATAATAAGCTCGCAACCTTACGATATTTGGGTGATTGACCTTAGCAATAGCCTCCACCTCAGATTCAAAGTCCTTCAAACGCCACGTGGCATCACCTTCACTTAATCTTCTCACACCTACAACTGTTGGCGTCACACCTGATCCCCTCCCAGCCCCAGCCACCACCTTATACACGATTCCACTTCTACTCTTACCAACCACGTAAGCTGAAGCCCTCAATAAATCTTCTAATTCTAAATCGAACCCTTCGTCAATCACCACGAATTTACCATCTTGCCCTTCATCGTTAACCTCCTCCACTACTACCTCCACTTTTTCTTTTCCCATTTTACCCTTACCACTACCGCCTGTCCATTTTCTCCGAATCAGCCAGACAAAAACCGACACGGCTCCGATAACCACCGAAATTCCTGAAATTACAGGAACAGTCACCGACCCACCACCCTCTTTTTCTCTTTCTTCATCTCCACTGGAAAAAGCTGGGATAACATTCAACGGCTTTTGAGGTTCTTCTGTAGAAGTATTAGACATGATAGAAGAATTTTGAGCTTCTGGGCATGGAATTTCCAGTGGAAACCCACAGAGTCTTGGGTTGTCCGAAAATGCTGTGGGACCTTGATTCAAAAGCGAACCCACCTGAGGAATTTTTCCGGTGAGGTTGTTGTGACGGAGATCTAAGCTGACCATCACCGGAAAGTTCCCATAACTAGCTGGAACTTCACCGGAGAATCGGTTATATGATAAGTTTAGGGTCCCAACCAAACCATCAAGCTCAACAAGAGCTTCAGGAAGAGACCCATTTAGAAGATTGGAAGATAAATCGATGTGTTTAAGGGTTTTGAGCTCTCTGATCTGGGAAGGAATTGAACCTGAAAGAGAATTGTGAGAGAGGTCAAGGTCAATCAAATTGGTGGCATTGAAGAGCTGAGCTGGAATAAGCTTAGAGAAGTTATTGTGAGAGAGAATGGTTCGTTTCAGCGAGTCGACTCGACCGAGTTCAGATGGAATGTAGCCATTAAAGCCCTTATTGGGAAGGTAAAGCTCTGTAACTCGCTCATGCGTACAAACAACACCAGCCCAATGACATGGGGAAGAATCAGATTCGGACCAAGAGACGAGAACACCATGTGGGTCAGTTTCAATAGCGGCTTTGAGTGCTAAGAGGGATAGTCCATCGGGGTTTAGAGCAGTTAACAGGGGAGTGAAGACATAGAATAAGATGAAAAATGGAAGAAGCTTTTGAAGTGAAAGTGACATTTTCATTTTGTTTGTGAAGTTTTTGTTGGGATTCAACTGTGATACAACTTCCTATTTTGTCTGTAATTTGGTGGAGTTCTTGGGTTCGCAACGAGAGGTTGCAAACAGAGAAAGGAGAGAGTGAGTATGAGAGTGTGAAGAAGTGGTTTGAAGAAGAAGAACGGTAATTTAAGTTTGAATATGGCAGAGGGGGGAGTTCTCGAGGTAGGAGTGTAGCAACGTTTGTTATGCAGTTTGAATTTGTCTAACCACCATAGCATTAGCCATTATCCCTAATTATTTATTATTTATTTTGCTAATAGTGTTTTTTTTTAAACTTACATGCACAAATGCACTTTTTGTTCAAATGTGTGTGATTTTGCTAATATCCTTAAATTTTGAATACATTTCTTTCATCCATAATTTTTATATTCAGTTATATATTATAATTATTTTAAATATTAAAAAAATAATTTAATTTTTTAAATAATATTATTACATAATAAAATTTAAGTAATTTACATATAAAAATTAACGCAAATTTATATATTTTTAACATTCATCTTTTTATTGAATGATAAAAATTTTATTTAATAAATATTACATCAAAATTACAAAGTTAGATGAGATAAATAATATACTATCTTCTTGTATTGATCCTAAACTAGAACAAATATAATAATCACTGTATACATATTGTTTTTTCAATTCAAACATAATTCAATACACTTAAACAATATCATACATAAGAATCACAAAATCAAGCACCATAATTCTAAGATAAATCTATGTGTCTATATGATCTAAAAAGATTACAATCTTTAGGTTACATAAGTTTCACTATCTACGACCAAATAAGAAAAAAAACCATCTAAACCATCCAATAAAATACATAGACAAATTAAAAAACAACCTAAAAATACAAATGAAGAGATATATCAAAATAAAAGGGTGATGTAATCCTTCAAAAAATGATCATAATCAAGACTAGATCGTCATCTTCATCAGCCTCCATGGTTGAGGTTGTCAAAGAACAAAACTAAACGGATCAAAATTAACAAACATGCACTAGATTATTCTAGAAAGAATGATAGTTTTAAAGAAAAAGCTCCTAGAGAAGATTTTATAGAAATTAATGATGGTTTAGTGGTGAAGGAAGTCAATCACAAGAGAATGAGAGATGACAAACTTAGATGATGACAGCAACAACAGAACTGACTAATCGTTGTAATGAGGAGGACGAATATGAATGTACAACAACAAAACAAACAATCTAAAGTAACTATGGATATGAGTGGCAAAGATAACAAGAGAAAGGGACAGATGGTACTAGAAAGAAAACACAAACAACCTTAAGTATCTCTTAGAGAGTAAAGAAAGTTTGGAGATGAATATCACCCAATTATGATGATAAGTGTTAAGTATCCTTGTCCTACATCGGTTAAGAGTAAGTCATCAAAACTGTTTATAAACTAGATAACTCTTAATTTAATGAGATCTTATTGTATTGAGTTAGACTGAGTTTCTAACAATAAGTATCTTTATAGACAATTGTTAGAGATGCACAAACACTTAGCAATGTTATATCACAAATATTTGAGTAATATTATATGCATTTTGTGTGAATCAAGTATTGCTTTAATGTTTTTTTAGGTAAATTAGAGATAAAATTTCATTAAGAAAGAGCATTTAGAAGCCTAAAAGCCAAAATAATCACCTAAACATATACACTCAAGAGATAGATCATGCTAATAAAGCAAAATACTTAAGACATTAAAAAGTAGACTATATCTTCAACAACTTAACAACTGGTTAATGAGACTTTAACCTAAAATTTATAGCATTATAATTAATAAACAATGCACATAAAATAATTCACGTCTCATTAAAGTTATCAAGTATGAAAAGAAAATAAGTAAACCATATTCAATAAAAGACACAGGCAAAAGACTCAAAACATAACAAAACTTAAAATGAAATCAAGAAATTAAACAAGAATCATAAGATAACAAAAATAAGTAGTCAATCCAATACATCTATAAGAACCATGATCTATATAGGCAAACACATCAACCAAAACAATAATGAAACTAAAGCAAAATCTAAAGAAAACCAAATAAGAATAGTAAGCTTAGAATCAATTTAAGAGCCTTTAATAATCTTGCAACTTCAAAAGCAACAACTAATAAGTTGAAAGTTTATAAATTATGGACCTGATTAACCTAGAGGGGGTGAATAGGTTATTTTTAATTTTTTATCAATTTACAATTTAATAACCTAAACAAAGCGGCCAGATATGCAATCGTGTGTAAAAATAAGTGCGAAAATAAAATAATAACACACGATATTTTTAGGTGGAAACAACTTAGATCACAACCATGACTTAAGAGGAAAACCACCGGTCCACCGGACCACCTAACTTTCCACTATGAAAATCAAATGTTCGAGTACAAACTCGGTCTTATGCTACCCTCCCTAGGATACTGCCCCAATGTACTTTACTTACGAGCCCCTGCTCTGTTTTCACAGTTTCCAATATTAGCGTGAGCGGTTTCCAGACTAACGTTCCAATAAGCTTCCCGCCAATCAGATACGTTCCCAAAGTAACTGCAAAATAGTTAGCACAAAAATACAAGTGTCCGTGTGTGTTCTAGAACGGATTTAATAATGAATAATCATAACTAGATGATTCAAAACATATGTCATTTAAATTAAATCAACTAGCAAATCCTAGACCAAAAAGATCAAATATAAGTTAAATAAAAATAGCTTCTTTAAAGATTAATAATCAAATCAAATAATTATGATATGACAAAAACAATTATTTGATCTAACAATTTAAGAACAAAAATAAAGAAGAAGCCATAAGAATATAATATCAAAATATCATAAAAATAATTAGGCTTATTAATCAATCAAATATAACCACCAATATTTAATAGATTAACTAAATAAAGAAGCCTAAAGAATTATGATCTTATATTTGTAAAACAAGAGAGAGAAATTAAAAAGATTAGAAGAATGCTCTTGTATAGTTGATTGAAACAATGAGCAATGAGTTTTATTTATAGGAAAAATTAAAACCCTTAATCCTATGTAATCGATAAATATCTTTTCTATTACAAATAGGATTAGTAATTCTCATTAATTAAGATAACTCTTATTTAAAATAGATTTCTTTTAAAATATATTTTATGTTATCTTTTATAATAAAGATTTCAGTTATAATTTAAAATATATCTTATCTAATATCTTTTTAGCATATCTTATTTTAGAGTATATATATCTTATCTAATATCTTTTAACATATCTTATTTTAGAGTATATATTATTTAATATCTTTTAGCATATCTTATTCCATATTTTAGCATTAAAAATAATTTTAGATTTATAAACATGTGCTATTAAATGCATAAATATAATCCTATGTGTCAAGTTATCAAAGATATACTAAGTACAATTATCCGGAACTTGAGCATTTGTTTGGCTTTTCGACAGAGACTTGATACAGTGCCTAAAAATAAATTTATTAGATAAATATTTTGTCCACGAAAATAGCCAACACTCATAGTCCTTACAAACTCCTCCTTGGCATTTTCGTGTGACAAAACCTCTCTCACTACATTACACTTATAGGAAAAGATAAAATACAATGATGTCCTGCATCTACATGGTAGAACTATCCTATGGTCCGATAGATCCATCTTTGCTGCAACTTGACAAGCTTTTAAGTAACTGAAATGACATTGACAAAGCATAGGACAACTTGGCATGAAAGCCTCATTATATATTAGTTCAGTTTACATATAAATAAGCGAAGTGTAAAGAATAGTTATATAGTATGCATTCATATTAATTAAGCTTAATAAAAATATGTTCTCCCCTTATATGCATAACAAAATAAAAACATGGAAGTAAATATTCTCTCCCCCTTTTTGACATACGAGAAGGACAAAGCATTAGACAAAGAATTGAAGCTAAACTCCTCCTAAAGATATAACAGTGTAAAATCAGAGTAATGCAAAAGTACAATGTGCTTTAAACTCCCCCTAAGTTCTATGACTCTCTAACTTAGAAACCAATTAAAAAAGTAATAAATGAAAAAAAAAATTTATTTTTATTTTTATTTTTTTAAAATTTGCATACATAGCCACATAAGGTATTAAACTCATTTAATTACAAAAAAAAAAACACACAACCAATTGAGAACTCATCATTTTTTAACTCCAATTTTGATTATTTATCATATAAATAAATAAGTAGAATGTAAGAGGCGCACCATTACGCGCACATATAATGACATATTGACATTTATTTAAAATAGTATACATGTTTAAACTCCACAAATATGTCAATTAATTCATTTATGACTTATCAAGAAAGACTCAAAAGAAAAAAATTTCACCTATCATATAAAATTATAATCGAGTCTTCAATCTTACAAAATAAAATATATTTACTAAAAGAGGACTTAATTTTTTTTTTTATTTTTTTTTCTTATAAATGAGGTAAATGATATATATATATATTTTAACCTCTATTAGCTCTTTCTTTTTGTGCATTCCAAGTACAAGATTCATAAGCAATCAGTTTTTGCATAATCTTTCCCTTTTTTTTACACGAGCCATAAACCTAGCACGATGACTTTCACACTAGTTATGAGGTAGCCCTCTCCGTTCATTGCGGTAGCTTCACACATCACAGTAGGTAGCCCTCTCAATACTAGGTGCCTCCATACGGTAAAATTTTAATAAGCAAAAGTAGAACTCAACACAATTTTACAATCAAGATTAGTGAAAGTCCTAGAGTCTTTCAAGAAAATTCATAAACTTCAAGCATAACATATATGTGTGTTCGTGAGTGTGTGAAGAAGTTTATGTCAACATCGATCATCACATGTATAAGAATATATGTGTATTCATAAGGCAAAATTATAGCATAATTCTTACAATAAATATCAAAATGAGTTGATTCACTAAAAATGACATTATGTGTGTGGAAGTATTACATAACTTGAATACTATCAAGCAAACAAGGATGCTATTTTTTTTTGTAAGTTTAACTAATAAATAAAATAAAGACAATAAAGATTGCTCACCTAAGTTCATTTAAGCACTCTAACAAAAATACCTAGATGAAGGAATGAAAGATGGTCAGGTGACCAAGAAAAAAACAACCTTTCCTAACCCACATTTTCTTGCATTTTGATTTCTCTATATCATTTGGGTTTGGGACTCAACTAACTTAGGTTTCATAGGCATGTTTTTGAACTTAATTTGTTCTTTTTCTCATTCATCCCAAATGAAGATGCAGTATGCATAATAAGATGATGATAATGAGTCATAGCATTAAAAGTACTAAATTTTGTTTGCGCTCTTTCAACCTAAGACTTCACGCTTCCTAAGAGAATTTCTGAACAAGTTATTATAATTTCCATTCATCCTTGAGTATGATGTAGCATGCATAGATGAATAATGCTTATGGGTCCTACTATGTGAAGCATGAAAAGAATGATTAAGTTTAGGAGCATTCATCAAATATCTACATTTTGGTCTTATATGACCTTTCCTACCACAATGATGACAGATAGGCACAAATTTAACATTTTTTTCTACCATAGGTGCAATAGTTTTTTGTGCATAAGTAGTAACAGTAGGAGTAGAGTTTAAGGACCTTACAAATGTGGTTTTTGATGTTGAAGGTGTTGACTGTTCATCTATGTATCCAAGACCTCTCTTATCTCCATGTAGCTTTCCATAGTCTAGGACGTTGGTCAATTTTTCAGCACCTATGGTCAAATTCTTCACTGTATTTTTAGCAATACTAAGTTCTTGCCTAAGCTTTTTGTTTTTCTCAGTGGTTTCTACAAGTCTCAAATTCATGGCATTAATATTTTCAGACAATTCCTTTTTATCTTTCTCTAGGCTAGAGGAATTTGTTTTGTGAATATTGATGATATCATTAAGTTTAGTTACTTCCACAAGTAGTTTATCTCTCTCTAGAACACTAAACAATCCATGAATAGTTCCTCATAACTCGATACATTAAACTTAGACAATAAGAAAGAGGAGTTTACTTCCTCATTTTCTTCATCCGAGCCAGAGTCGAGTCATCAGGTGTCTTTGGGTAGTCATGCGGGGTGAAGGCACGATAGTTTGTGTCATCATCTTCTGAGTTACTAGCATTATCCTGCTCACTTTCCATGTCACTGAGTGTAGCATTAAATGCTTTTCCAAATTTATTTTTATTGTTTGCACAATCTATAGAAATATGACCAAAACCCCCACAAGTATAGCATCGAGGACTAGTGAGCTTAGTTTTCTTACCATTAGAGCTATGAGGCTTGATTTCCCTTGACTTTCAGTTTTTCGAACAACTAGATTGTTCCTTATTAGATTGATTATTTTGTTGACCCTTCATTTTCAAGAACTTCTTCAATTTTCATGCTAGCGAGAATAATGACTCATCATTTATATTCTCATCACTATCAGAGATGTCCAGTTTGGAGCTTTTGAATGCCACATCCTTGATTTTCTTGGGACGATCAAGAGAAAGCTCATAGGTTTGGATTGACCCGATAAGTTCATCAATATTTAGTGTGTCCACATTCTTTCTTTCCTCTATCGCTGTTACTTTCATCTTGTAGTCAGCTGTTAAGGAGCTTAGGAGTTTGCGCACTTGTATAGGTTGTGGAATTTTCTCACCAAGGTTAGAGCAAACATTAGTGATATTGATGAGTGCTCAAAAAGCAATAAAATAACCATGATTTTATGCACATTAATTGATTAATATATATATATATATATTTATATGTTTTATCATATATTTATATATATTTGTCTTTTTTGGAATCACGGGTATTTTTATTGTTTTTCAGGTATTTTGGCTTAAAAACGTAACTTAAAGACTCAAAGAGGAATACTGGAAGCAATACATCACAAATATATTAATAAATAAATGGGGAAAGGTCAATAAATATGAAAAAATTGGACAAAATAGGTCAAAAAGGTCAAAAAGGTCAAAAAGGAGAAAATCGGCGCCGTGTCTACCAGACGCTACAAGACGCCCAGACGCGCAGTAGCCAGTCTCGCGCGCTAAGTCGCGCCTTGCCCTGATACGCAGACGCCCGCGCGCCATTATTTCTCACACGCGCGCCTGCTCAAGGCTACCACTCCGCGCGCACCAACCCCCATTTCGCCCCATTTTTCACGTGCAGCCACCCCATGACGTCATGCTGACGTCATCAATGACCTCAACATTTGCACTCCGTGTTTTTACATTTTTTAACATTTTTTCACTCATTTTTTCTCTCCATTCTCACCTATAAATACCCCCCTTTCCTTCACTTCTAAAGACACCTCAAAACACATTCTCTTCTCTCTTTCTTTCTCTCTTTTCTTAGATTTTTTAGTTTTTCTTAGTTAATTTCTCTTAGTTTTTCTTAGATTTTTAACATTTTATGTTTTTGTAATTTATTAGCTTTTTGATTCAATAAAAGGGAGTGCAAATTCCGCTTGGAGGTTTTCTAGCAACGGGAATAGCATCGAAGTTCTGTAAGGATTTTATTTTCTTTTTGAGCTTATTTTTTATGCTTTATTCTTACATGTTATATTTAATTTGTACGTGATTAAATTTAATCATTGGCCGCTTTATAAACATGATGTAATAATAATGTTGTTAGCTTTATGCAAAATATTAAATAGGTAAAAAATCTCTAAAATGAATTGATTTTATTTTTTATTCAAGATTTTATATTAAGAATGTTAGAGAGAAATATATTATTTTTCATTACAAACTTAAATCGAAAATTAGATTTTAAGGTTTAGTTATCCTATTCGATTTAGAGTAAGGTCTTCTTTTATTTGTTGGTACAATCGCCGGTAGTTAGAGTGAAGCTCATTTCAAAAGTTTTTATAAGAATTATTATCGAAAATGTATTGACAACATGTTTTCAAGAGTGGTTTTAAAACTTGAAAGTTAGTACTTCTGATAACTAAATTCTTAGGTTTAATTTGACACCTTGAATAAAGTTTAAATCGTTTAACCTTTCACCAAAGGTGGCATTTAAATGGTTCATTTTCAATCTCTTAGAAAAAAGAAGTAATTTAATTAACCAAATTAATTATCAACCCTACCCATAGGTGTTAATTGATTTGTTTAGTTAACAAAGAATATCTAACCCCACCAAAGGTGGTATTCATATAAAAAAGAGAGAATCAATAAATATCAATTCATATCTTTAATAACCTAAATAATATGAGCAAGCATAATTAACTTTATTATTATATCCATAAATACTCCACCATTATAAATGATAAAATTTGCATAAATGTTTATTGAATCTATGTTTATTTTTATGTAAGTAGATTAAAAACACAAAACCCCAAAATATCGTGACAGGATGTTTAGGATTTAATTTCGTTTTTAAAAGTTTGAATAATAAATTAAAAACCACATACATTCCTTCCTTAGATCGACCTTGGAGTATACTTATCATTTTCTACGAAATGATTCGTACACTTGCGAGAGTTTTATAAATACATAAAACCAAAGTAACGGGCAGGATCGGCGATGTCGGTTCTACCCCTATCAGATATCACAGAAGCGAGCATAGAATTGACCAAAAGTTTCGTTGTTGCTCATTTTAATAGAATCAAACTCAGATGTTAGCAATCTCAATTTTGTTTGTTTTACTTGGGAAGTTCCTTCATGAGCAAGAGCAAGTGCATTCCATGCATCTTTAGCGCCTCCAGCGATCTGGAGATACGACGAAACTCATCCATCGACACCGCAACGAATATTGAGCTTAGACCTTTTTGGTTTGCCCCACGGTGCGTTCTTCAAATGGTCCGCCTTCTTCTCGGCTTTATGATTGTTACACCATCTTTCGTTACGAAGGTGGTTCCCAACCATCAAGAATAGCATCCCGGACTTTTTTCATCTTGTCACGAGAAAGGCTTGCATCGCGAGCCTTCCAGGTAAGGGTAATTAAACCCATCAAAGAAATGGGTCTTAACGGATGACCCACCTTCTCATTTGGTCCATAAGTAAGTAAGTGTGTCCCTAAGATCAATCTCACCTAAGTGTGTCTAGTGTCGCACGATACCAATTGAAAGTTTATAAATTATGGACCCGATTAATCTAGAGGGGTGAATAGGTTATTTTTAATTTTTTATCAATTCTACAATTTAATAACCTAAACAAAGCGTCAGACATTTAATCGTGTGTAAAAATAAGTGCGAAAATAAAATAATAACACACGATATTTTTAGGTGGAAACAACTTAGATCACAACCGTGACCCAAGAGGAAAACCACCTGGCCCACGCTGTACCACCAACTTTCCACTATGAAAATCAAATGTTCAAGTACAAACTCGGTCTTATGCTACCCTCCCAGGATACCGCCCCAACGTACTTTACTTTACGAGCCTGCTCCTGTTTTTCACAGCCTAATATTAGCGTGGCGGTTTCCTGCACCAACGTTCCAATAAGCTTCAGCCAATCGTATACGTTCCCGAAGTAAGCAAAATAGTTAGCACAAAAATACAAGTGTCAGGTGTGTGTTCTGTAGAGCGGATTTAATAATGAATAATCCTAACTAGATGATTCAAAACATATGTCATTTAAATTAAATCAACTAGTAAATCTAGACCAAAAAAGATCAAATATAAGTTAAATAAAAATAGCTTCTTTAAAGATTAATAATCAAATCAAATAATTATGATATGACAAAAATAATTATTTGATCTAACAATTTAAGAACAAAAATAAAGAAGAAGCCATAAGAATATAATATCAAAATATCATAAAAATAATTAGGCTTATTAATCAATCAAATATAACCAACAAAATATAATAGATTAACTAAATAAAAAACCTAAAGAATTATGATCTTATATTTGTAAAACAAGAGAGAGAAATTAAAAGATTAGAAGAATGCTTTCTTGTATAGTTGATTGAAACAATGAGCAATGAGTTTTATTTATAGGAAAAATTAAAACCCTTAATCCTATGTAATTGATAAATATCTTTTCTATTACAAATAGGATTAGTAATTCTCATTAATTAAGATAACTCTTATTTAAAATAGATTTCTTTTAAAATAGATTTTATGTTATCTTTTATAATAAAGAAATTAATTATAATTTAAAATATATTGTATCTAATATCTTTTAGCATATCTTATTTTAGAGTATATATATCTTATCTAATATCTTTTAACATATCTTATTTTAAAGTATATATTATTTAATATCTTTTAACATATCTTATTCCATATTTTAGCATTAAAAATAATTTTAGATTTATAAATATGTGCTATTAAATGCATAAATATAATCCTATGTGTCAAGTTATCAAAGATATACCTGAAGTACAATTATCTGAAACTTGAGCATTTGTTTGGCTTTTCTTGATAGACTTGATAGCAGGCCTAAAAACAAATTTACAGATAAATATTTTGTCCACGAAAATAGCCAACACTCATAGTCCTTACATAAGTCATTTTCAACCCTAACACCAAAAGGAACAACCAATAATCAAGTCATTTAACCAATCCCGTTTGGCTCACATAGCCTCATTTCCACAACATTCACATAACTAATACATGCATCAATTGATTCATCTTTTGCATTATATATCCTTGAGTCCCAAACCAACAAAACTTTCACCAAGCATACCCACATGTTTAACTCATAAAACATGTTAACCATTGAGTTGCCTACAGCTTCCATGGACATTACAGAAGCAAGAGTTCAAGTTATAACCATTATAACAGTACACTTCATGTTCTACAACATTTGATACACCATTTCTATCACTAACATAATAGGATATAAATGAGATGAAACTCCAAAAAGAGAAGTAATATAGTTAAGATCTTCAACCTTAAGAAATATTCCACCATACATCAACCGAATAAACACCAAGCTCTTATCATATTCTTCCATTAAGCTAAACATTGCCACAAGTTTAAAGCATTTCACAACATTGTCTCTATTAAGTATCCTTGTCGTACATCGACCTAGCAAGGAAGTAATGCTGCTTATAAGTTTGAACAACTCTTAACTTAATGAGATCTTATTGGGTTGAGTTAGGTCTATTTTTCTAACATGGTATCAAAGCTCTGTTTTTGGTCTTTATGTGCTTGGACCCTAGGCTCTACCACAGTCTCACCGTAACGCTTATGTCCACTTCTGTCTGCTGTGTGGAGGGGGGCTGTCAAGTATCCTTGTCCCACATCGACCAAGAGAAAGACAACAATGCTATTTATAAATCTGGACAAATCTTAACTTAATGATATCTTATTGAGTTGAATTAGACCTGAATTTCTAACCGTTTTAAATGATTTGATAGATCAGAGAACAAATGATTTTGGAAAAGAAAATTAGAAAATTAGAAAATTATCTCAAATAAAAATTTTAAAATTTATTATAATAAAAATAATATTCTTTATCTTAAATTAAAATTGTGCGAATTAAAGTTAGAGGTGTTACATTTATCGTATAATTTAAAAAATTGATTAAAAATATAATTTTTTATTTTTTTTATTTTCAAATTCATAATAAATAAGTTTTTTTTTTTAAATTGAAATGGTACCATCATGCATTTGGATATTTCAAATTAATTGAACCGAAAAAATGAAATTAAAAACAATGCTAGACATCGTCCTCAATATGTTGAAACCAAAAGAAGCATTTCTTTCTTCTTCCAGTTCCTTGTGCAATCAGCCATAAGCTTTCTATCATGTTCAACTTGTCGTTTTAACCTATCAACCACACTTTTATCCTCCACTTCACCGACAATACTTCCATCCACAGACAAACCAGAACCATTTCTTTCAAGATATATCCTTTTTTGAAGTACATATATTCCAAAAGAATTAGAAGAATCAGAATTATTCACATCACCACTGTTTATAGGACCCTGGTGT
This sequence comes from Hippophae gyantsensis, assembly GCA_030763125.1. Classification (NCBI taxonomy): domain Eukaryota; kingdom Viridiplantae; phylum Streptophyta; class Magnoliopsida; order Rosales; family Elaeagnaceae; genus Hippophae; species Hippophae gyantsensis. The sequence continues at coordinate 23,809,411 of CM061031.1, forward strand.
CTAACTCTTGAGGAGTCCTTTCTTATCCACAGTTTTTAATTAATTTATTTTTTCAATTAATTTAAAATACGTAAAATGCCTTATATTTATTATTCATTTAAAAATAAAAAATAAAGAATTATTTTTTTATCAACTTTTTAATTATAAGATAATGAAATTCACACCAAAAATTATATAATTAAAATATATTAAGTCAAAAATTACATAACCGTCAAATCTTTAATCTAATTTTAGGAATGTTAATTTTGTTATAATAACATATTAATCTAAAGAGTAGTGCCTCTATATTAAGTTCTATTAACTAAGATTATTGTGGATGGTTGATCGGATATTAAATTAAAAATATAAGAAATTAAAGTAATTGAAAATGATAAAAGTAATTTTTTTAAATAATTGTAATTACACTCTGTCACTTAACACTATTATAAAAAGAATATTTAAGTCGATATGTAAAGTCGGTTTTTATAAAAAAATCTATTTATAATGAATTTAAAGTCGGTTCGATATAGAACTGACGCTATCCATGTAGCGTAGCGTCAGTTGACACCTGGAACCGACGTTACGTCCACGTGTAACGTCGATTCGACACGTCAACCGATGCTACATCCTACGTGTATAGCGTCAGTTGACACGTAGTACCGATGTTACACACGTGGATAAATTCTTTTCTTTTCTTTTCTTTCTTCTCCATACAAAAACTATTCCAAGCGTTGCATAAATCTCAAAAACCCAAAACCTCCTCCACTATTTCTCATTTTTCGGTCACCTATGACCACCAATTCCAACGCTGATTAGTGGGTTTTCTTCCTCTCTAACTAATCTTTTAGATCCATTATTTTTTTTGAACAAAATACTCAAATTTTTTATACCCATTTTTTACTTACAAAACACTATTTTTTCTTCATTTCATTCATTTTGTCACTTCATTTACTCATGTAAGTATTTCTATTAATTTTACGCACTTATTATTTATATTTTTTCTGTTATTATGTGTATAAATTTTTATATTAAATATGTAGGTTTGTATTATAACACTAGGAGAAGAATATGATGATCTTGAATAACATAGAACAACACCATGATAATCTTTCTACTATTAATTAACATTTTATTTTTTAATTATTTGTATTATTTAAATTATTTGTTAAACATATTTTTTTCTTGCTATTATTTAGTGATCGAATACAAATTTCAATTTGAGTATAATAGAAAATGAGTAAATTTTGTAAAAAAAAAAAAATTAAAATCAGTTCACGCTTTGAACCGACTTTAAATTTTAAGTCATTTTATTTAAAATCGGTTCAACGAACCGAATTTAAATTAATTTAAAATTAATTTTTAATCAATTTTAATACCTTTTTTTATAATAGTTTAGTAATATTACATAAAAATGAAAATATACGCACCCGATGTTCCTTTGTTTAACGTAAACAAAATACTCTAATCATTTTCATGCTTTTTACACCACTTTTAATAATTTAATTTTATATTTTAAATTAAAATTTTTGTTAGATATTTATCTGATGTTATATAAATAAAAAGTAATTGTATTATCGAAAATTTTATTACTTTAATAATATTAATATTTAATAAACATATATATTTATATTTTTATAACAATATACTAATAGTTGTTATATTTAATTTTAACTATATTATTTATTTAAAATTAAATTTAATTGAGAATCAATATGTGTCATATAAGTGGACAAAAAATTAAAAATAAATTCTTCTTTAAAATGATAAAAAATAAAAAAAAGTTTACTAAAACATTATTAAAAAAACTAGTTCAATCATACAACCAAACGAAATCACTAAAATTGAGAGAGAATCTTAAAAAAAATCTAAAAAAATCAAATCATATTAAGAATGATGCTTTTTAAAGAATGGTAACAAGTCTTTAAGAGCGAATAAAATCAATTATGAATAATTAATCGACATAGAGTTTTTATTTTTCTCCCTTTGGATTATCCTTCTTCACCTCCCTCCTTATTTCTTCCTTTTTGACAGAATCAGTGCATAATCAAAGGAGAACCAATAGCTAATAGTCTAATATTGTCAAAATAAATAAATAAATAAATTTGGAGCCAATAATTATGAGTTTTGTGTGTTTACTTAATAAATAAATTATACGTGTCAGTTTATAAATTAAACACAAACATCTATATGATTTTGGAAGTCGTCAGTTTGAAAACAATTAATCGAAACAAATAAATTAGTAATTTAATGAGTTAAGAAGGAAAAAAAAATTACTTACCACCGGCCCTCTAGTATTATTTATTAGATGATATTTGACTTAATCTTAGTTTATAATTAGAATTGTATTTTAAATATTGTGATGTTTTTAACATTTTTTTCATTTGTAGAATTAAAAAATGTAATTTTTGAGTCATAAAAATACTTCTCATATATTTTATCTTAATATTGAATAGTATTTTAATATTAAAATAATTATTTAAAAAACAAGATTTAAAAGGATGAAGCTCTTTAGAAGTATATTTCTTTTGAAAAGGAAACTTAAGTGAACTTATTTTTAAGTGATATATTAAAAACAAGTTAGTTTTTTAAGTACTTAATATAATAATTAAAAATAAGTGTTAAGTGCTTTTTTGTTGCTAATTTTTGAAAAAAAAAATAACTTTTGGTGTATTATTTAAAAATAATGAGAATAAAGTGTTTTTAAAAAAATTTAAGTGTTTTAATATAATAATTAAAAACAAGTGAATTTAATTACTCTTTTTTAAAAGAAAATTTGTATTTTTTTAATAATAAAAAGCACTTTTAATTTTAAAGGTAGAGGCTTATAAAATATCTATTTATTCGATTAATTTATCGATATCTTAATAATTATGGATAATTTTTGAATTTTTTTTAATTAAAAATATAATATTTTTTTATATTTATCGGTAGATTTTTTATTATTTTTTAATAATTTTAATACACTTAATTAAAATTTATATTATATTGAAATGTTATATTAAATTTTATCCACAAGACATACTGTTCCAGTATTTAATTGTATCTGCATGTTTACGATTATATCGAAAGAAAGACCTTTCTTCCTGTAAAACATTGGACAAGCGAGAAGCTGATGAAAAGCCAGAAATCGTAAATTGTTTATGCAGGAATAGCATTGTCATTCGACCGTTGGTACATGTCAGAAATCATTATGAAAGGACACAAGCTTGTGATCACTTTTCAGTTTCCACTTACAAACGAATTTTATTATTTTTCCTTTTCTAAGGATACGTGAATTCAAATTGACAAGGCAAAGCAGAAATTCAAAACAAACAAAAAATAAACAAATGTCTTTGATACTGTAAAATGAAAATATACGAAACAGAAATCAAGAGGAATCATGGGTGTCAGAGGGTGATCAGGAATCATGATATAAAATATTTCTATACTTCAATCATGATCAAAAAAATACAAAATATCATTCATGATATCAAATACTCTATGATAGGTGGCTTTCTAATAGGAGATTGACATTAATAACTGTTTTATCAATCACTTTTTAAAACAAATCAAATTAATCCTATTAATTTTAATCATGAAATTTATTCTTTTCTAAAAAACATATACAGTACTTTTGTTGTTAGAAGACAAAGTTTGAATACAAGAAAATTGAAGTATATATTTTATTCACTATAAATTTTTTTCTTTTTTTAGGATTCGTTGTAATAATAAGAAAGATTTCTACATAGATGTATAAATCTATAGATAATATAATGAGCTAATCCAACAAAGCTTACCAAAGTATTTCTCTTGGTTTGATCGGAAAGTCAATCTTTCTAAATCTTACATCTTTTATCTAAGGAATGTTTCAATCTCTCTGGGGTATACAAGAAGTAACTGAAGTGGTCAAATACGTAGGTCATAACATAGACAAATAAGTAAGAATATTTCAAGAGAATCATTGATTTTCTCATCACCAAAACTAACAGTTGGAGATTAAATCTTCTCTCAAAAGTAGGTAAAGTGATCTACATTAAATCAGTACGTCTTTCCTTCCCTTCTTATTCCATGAATATGTTCAAATACCCTTATAACATGCTCTGTGAAAAAAGAATTTCTTAATAAAAAATATCTGTTACAAATTTGAGATTCACAATGACAATTCAAGGTACTTAGTTTATAAAAAAACTATGATTAATTATGTCTTTCCAAAGACGATGATGGTTTGGGCATAAGTAATAAATTCGAAGATATAAATTCTAGCCTCCTCTCTAAGCTAGAGTGGCAATATTTAAACAATGAAAATATATTTTTGGGTTCAACTATTTCAACATAATTAATATGGTTCACCAAAAACATTCCTTGATTATGAATCAAAATCATCTAACTCTTGGACTTGGAAATGAAATCTAACAAGACCTTTGGATTCAGTGGACAATTTGCTTACAAATGCCCATATCTAGTGTTCTTACCATGTTCATGATCTACTAATTAATAAACATGGGGAAGTGATATCATGTGCTCTCATCTAACCAGAATCCCAACCCCCAATAGATGGCATTCCATATTCCTATTTTGGGTACTTAATTTTAAAGGTACGTTTGACACAAAATCTGCTTATAGAGAAATTCTATATAATAGAATGCATGTTACTTGTTCCCTTATTTGGATGAAGTCTTTGTGGAAGCTTAAAATTCATTAAAGAAATAAGATTTTTGGTTGGACACTTCTTTCTGATTGTCTCTCTACCATATGACACTTCTATTTTAGAATCAACATCTTTGATATGTCTTATCCCTTTTGTCTTAATTCCTCTGAAATCTCAAATCATCTTTTTAATTACCTCCTGTAAGTTTCCTTATCCTTGTGGGCCATTTGGTCTTGGACTTCAAAGTTATCTTCAATGAACTTTTCTTCCCTAAAAGACCTTTTTCTTGCCATTTTCAAACGAAATCCCTCCCTTGCCCCACCAAAGCTTTCACATATTAATCTGTAATTACAATTTGAATCCAAAAAAGAAGGAAAAAATATTTTGAGATTGAAAATATTAATTTATTTAAATGTTCTTTTTAAAGTAATATTTATGAATATAAAACTAAATAGAATATTAAAATAGTGATAATTTTGTAATTAAACATGAATTTGGGAAAATAAATCGATACCAAAACAGAGTATGAAATAGATTAATGAAAATGACCTGTGAATTTGTAGATCGTAATTTGCTTTCGAGCATATCTTTGTAAAGAAAAAAAAATGCTTGAGAATGCGATTTTTAAGTCATGTTTCATTGCATAATTTTATTTTCACCTTTTATATATTTATTTTACTTTTTATTTTTCTTCTCATGATTTCGATAAATAATTATTTTACATAATACTAAAAATTAAATTTTATTTTATTTAGATGAAAACACCTCAGCGTTAGCAAAAACAAAAATAATGTTTAAGGTTGTGCATTAATTATAAATTTACTAAAAATGTTATTTATAATTTTATCAAACTGTTGTTATTGATAGCTTTAAAGTAAGCTTACACCCAAAAAAAAAATAATAATAAAACCAGTTATTCGGAGCCAACATTGCAATTTGCAAGACTTATCTATTGACGTTTTAGTTTAATGATTAAATTCATCGCTATTTTATTTTAAATTTAGATTATATTAAATATTATTTATAAAAAAAACACATCACAAAACCAAAAACAGATGCATTCGGTCAGAGTGTTCTTAATTCAATCATTCTACGTCATAGTAGAGTTGTTTTTTTTTAATAAATATTAAAAACACAAATTTATATATATTTACATTTAATTAATTATATATATCACATGTAATTTTTTTTAAAAATGAATTAACTTTTTATTTTTAAAATTATTTTGTCATATAATATATCTTAATTAATTTAAATATAAAGTAAATTTATGAGTTATTGATTTTTTTTAACATAATAATATTAGGTGATGGAAATTTTAATATAGGAAAATTTATTTTAAAAAATATAAGCAGTATTATATGTAAAAAAGTGATGCACTTGATGTATGTTTAAAATAATTAACTAATATGTAATTATTATGAAATAAAATGACATAAAATAAATTATATCATATTTTAAATATAAATTATTTTATTAAAATCTTTATTATTAATTTTAGATTGTGTAAATTTTCACGAGATATTGTATAATTTTATAATATAATTTAATATAATTAATATATTTCACTAAAGATTTTCTCAACTAACTTCAAACGATGTAATTATGTGTTATTAATATTAAAAACAATAAATTGGGACAAAATATATAATTTTTTAAATGTAAATTTAAAGTTAAGGATGATAGTATAATCATTAAAAATTACTGGATATATATATTATTTTTAATTTTGAAATGTAAAACATGTTGTATTTATATATGTGTATTGGCTTCTTGTCTATAAAACACGATGTTTGTTTTATTTTATTTAGTATATTTTTCTTCTTCTATGTAACTGCATATTAATAATACATACATGTATAGTTAGGAACACTTTGTATGCAATCATGTTTACACATACTACAAGATTGATTTTCGTAGTGTGTATGCTAGGTGGAGTGTTGGTTTTCAACAAACAAGCGTGTGAGGAAGTTGATATTGTCACTTGTGTTTTTGGTTCATTTCGGATGCGAGTATTTATAAAAAGTACTCGAAATTTTTTGGAATGAAAAAATATGACTTTTTAGTATCTAGTCACCACATTTGCCATCAACCTTGGCGAAATGGCTGACGAGGTAGCAAATTTGACTTTTTATTTGGTATCTAAGAAAATATAACAAAGATCTTTTAAATTAATATCTCATTTTTTTTGTTTCAGGATCACTAATACCCTTAAGTGTTGTTTAGTATCAGTGATTCGTGACTGTGTAAACAAAATTGTACTTATGAGTAGTGAGTACTCGAGATGATGTTTACAAGTGGGTTATATGTGAGTCGTGTGTTGGTTGGAAGTTGCTTGGATGCAACTGTTTATTTGTGAGAACCTTATTTTGAGAGTGAGCTAAGTTAAATGCATTGGGTTCTTATATCTCTTGTTGTATGCAATAATAGATAGGTTGTATGAGTTTGAAGGTGGTCCTCAAGATTAGGAGTTGTCACACATTTGGTTATTGATATATAGTTACTGACCATACCATATTGGGTGGTGTGGGTTTTAGAGGAAATCCAAGTTCGTGTGTCAAATCAGGTTGTTACATAGATAGCAAGCAAGAGTAGTAATAGACAGTTAAGATAGAAGTCTTAGCTAATAGAGGTAATATTGATTTTATTTCTTATAGAGTTATAAATATTATAATGATTAATGAATTGTTTGCTGCTGAGTAATTATCTTAAGCAATCCGAAGATGCTACCACGTAGATAGGATTTATATGTGCTCGTTATGTCCAAAGTTATGCATGCTTGAATGTATGGTTAGTATAATCATAGTTTAAATGATGTATGTCTCTACATACTGAAGTTTAAATGTTGATAATAAAGCTTTTAATATTTATCACATATTTTCTATTTACTAAATTCTATATCTACTGCTTTATTATGCTATATGTCTATATTTATTTATACTGTAGTTGTGATTATATGTTAGGTGTTTTTATATCCAATGTTTATGAGGTTGGGTTGAGTCCTTAAGGAGTTAGCATCTTTTTAAACTGATTGTGTGTTAGTATAATATGTTATTTATCTGCATAATGCTTGGTGTGAGCCTCTAAAGATTCTGTATATCTTTACCTTAATGTGTACTAGGTGTCGGACTCTTTATTAAGGTTTGTTATGTATGTTTGATTGCATATTGCGAAAATACAATTATTATTTACCGAATATGTTTTCAAATATGAGGTCTTGAAATAATTGAAAATCCTTTTTAAATTTTCACTATGTATATATGTATCACAAGTTAAGTATTGTTTTTCATGTATACTTATTGCTAGTTTGGACAGGAGCTTGTGAGACATACCATCACTAGTGTGTATTTTGCATATTGTTATTATTGCATCTGTTAGTTTTTTTGTTGCGTGCTGAATTGAGCATGTTGTTTTGTACTTTCGTTGTATTAATTGTTTAATTCTCATTGTAAGACCTACTTAATCATATTGATATAAAAGCTTGTAATTTTTTTTATAAGTTAACATTTTTATCTCTCATCTAAATCTCAATTATCTATTTAAGTATGTTGTTTTATATTTTTATTGTATTAATTATTTAATTCACATCGTAAAATATGTTTCGTCAAATTGATATAAAACATACGAAGAGATTCATAGGTTATCGTTTCCACCACTCATCTAAATCTTAATAATCTATTTGAATCGAAAAAATAATTAACCTCAATGTAATTATCCCTATATACGATAATCTTTATAAACGATTTTATGTAAGTTTTTATACATAATTACAAGTAATAATTTTGATTTAATTTAACATAATATTGTCATTAAAACTTATATTTATCTTTTTTAAGATATTTTGATTAAAGAGTATATCCCCTTTGATATCAAAAGAGAAAATTGGAATGATTTAAAATTAGTTGATGTATATATTGATTTTTTTCTTTCTTTTTTCAATTTAGTTTTTAATATTGATATTTAATTCTTTATATAACGGTTTAATGATTGAAAAAAAGTTGAATATATTCTCAATTACAATGGCCCTCCCAAAGTCAATCTATCAATGGATGTAAATTGAAATGAAATGTATTACACATTTATTAATACTAATTGTTAGTATTGTATTTGTTATAAATTTATTAATACTATTTAAAAGAAAAACATTATTATTTTCATTTTCAAATCATTAATTGAGTATTGGTTAATTTAGTTTTTGTATCATTTTTTATTTTAAATGATTTTATCTAAAAAAAATTGTAATTAATTTAATATAATATTATCTTTAAAACTTATATTTATCTTCTTTTAAAATATTCTACTTAAAAATATATATGTTAAAGTTCAACAAATAATAAAAATAGAAAGGGGAAAATAAATTATGAATAATAAATTAAATAATGGCTTAAAATTAATTTATATATATTAAATTTTTTATTTATTTATTTATTTTTAATATTGATATTTAATTCTTTATATAGTGGTGATAAAAATAATTATATTCTCAACCACAATAGTTTCGTTTAATTTCAAAGTCCATGTCTATGAATTGGAATGGACTTTAAGCAACTAACTAATTATTAATATTGTATTTGTTATAAAATTATTAATACTATTTAAAAGATGAAAATATTATTATTTTCATTTTCAACTTATTAATTAAGTATTTATTAATTTTTATAATTTTTATTTGTTAGTCTTATTATTTTATGGTGATTAACTCAAGCTCAATAGTCGACAACAACTAAATTATATTATCTATATGTATGTATTTGCTTAATTAAATATAGATATTATCAACCTAACTGTTTCATTATGTTACATTCCTTTGTCGTTATTTCTTGATGAAATTTTGAATTTAATAAAATATTTGGATAATTTTGATGTATCAAATCGTGAGATCATGAGACGAGTTGAGAGGTAGAGTTAAAATAATTTATGGTATATAATTTTGAATAATTTTAATTAAGTTAAACTTTATAAATATATTATTAAATATAAATGCCTTTTTGTTGAATTTTTTTATTTTATTTTAATATGTGATAAAAATATATATAATAAAAACGAAATATAATATTGTATCATATGTGCATGTATTTAACTGTTATATATATATATAATGAAAATGATTTTAGCCTCGCCTGCTAAGATGTCCAGGCCCATATCCCTTCGTTCCAACATTATTATTTTTTATTAACATTACAAAAGGCCTTCTATTAAAAAAACATAAAAAAATTAAGTTATGGTAAAATATAATTTATTTGTAAATAAATAAAATTAATTTTAAACCAATTAATTTTTTTATGAATTAAGCCATAATTTGTTATATTTTTACAACTAATTTGAATTAGCATACAATTAATCTCTTAGTATTAGTAGTATGATATTAAAACATTTGATGATAATTAATAAGTAATTTTCTTTTTCTTATTATATTTTTCCAAAGTGTTGCAATGTTGTTAGTGTACATTGCAGTTATATTTTTTAATTTTTATATGAATTAATTATTTAATTTATTTATTTTTAATATTATTTTAAAAAAATATTTTTAAATTATGAAAAAAAATTATTTATACTTCGTACAAAAGATATATGTTTTCTTAAGTTGTAACAATATATATACACACATCCAGTATAAAAGAGGTTAGAAATGAAAATATGTATATAAATATAAGTTATATTATACTATTAAATTTTATCTAATTTACTTAAAAGAGTAAACATCACAATGAATTTATTATCTTAATAATACATTAATTTTATTTTTGTTATCTTTTTATAACTTTGTTTTTAAATTGATATTTTAGTAATATTTATGTTTAAAAAATACATAAAATTAATGTATTTTTATTAATGATTTTTTAAATGTAACTAATACATACGTTTTTAATAAAGAATATTTATGATAATTTTATCTATTCTAATATTAATTTCTTTTTTATTATTTTTAAATTTTTAAATGTATATTTTAATATTTTTTTAATTTATTTTACGTTCTCTTCTTAATCATTTTATATTTTCTTCCAACTAAGTCCTCACCCTTTTTATTATTATTTTGAAGATAGAAAGCGACCCATTATTACGATTTTTTTCTTCAATATTTACATGTTCTTTTCAATCTTTAATCTTTTTTTTATTTAAATTAATTGGATCACGTGAGAAATCAACTATAATAAAAGTTCGTTCACCCTAACGTTTTCACTCCAATTTTTGGATGAGTACTGTTAGGTAAATTTGTATTAGTAATATATTTTAGGTAAATTTATAAAAATATAATGAGTTATTCAATTTATTACATTCATACAATTGAATAATTTTTTATTTAATTTAATTTATATCATTTAAGTATTACATTTATTTCTTGTATATTATTAGTATTACAGCATATCACATTAGTAAAAAAAACACAAATAATTAATTGATAAATTTTAAAAAATTTATATAATTAAATAATATATTTAAAATAATGTATATATATATTTAAAATAATAATTTATTTTAAATATATTATTCAATTATCTTAGATATTTTAATTCTATTAATTATATGATGTATGATAGGTGTTAAATGGTAACTAATAAAATATATAAATATAATAAAAATAATTAGATATAATTAATGAGATAAAAAATAATTAAATATTATAAGTTAAATAAATACAATAATTTGATAGGACGTGTACCGATGAATTCAATACAATCATCATTTTTTTATTTCAATTATGTAGAGTTACTAAAATTATTACTTAAATATAGATTAAATTGATAGGATGGTTTCCAATAACTAATATTTGAGAGATAGTAAACTAATTAATTTGGATTATTACGTAAAATTAAAGAGTTTTGTCTATAATAGTCATATCCCACACAATATTTTAAAAATGGGTATAAGTAAGATTTTTTTTTAAAATAGACAAGATCTTACCTTAAACTTGAAATCAAAATTTTAATCAATTTTATTTAAAAAAAGATATATTAATTCTATTTTGTAAAACATAATTATTATAAACATAAAAAAATATGAACATCTTATAAATTTATAATTAATTTTAAATACATAATTTTTTTTATCATATCATATATTAAAAATTTATTTTAAAAAATAAAAAATAATTTATTTTATTATAAATTAAATATAAATTTATATATATATTGAAAATGATATGCTAAATATTTTGATAATTCATAAATAATATAATACATTATTATTATTATTAAATATAATTATAATTATATTTAATAAATAATTATAATTATGATATAAAAATAATATTCATAAAAATAATTAAATTATTAAAAAAAATTGTGAAACCTCTATATCTAATTTTTTACAAGATACAATAAAAATATAGAACATTATATCACAAATTTTGTGAGAAAATATTATATAATATAATATTATTATAATTATTTTATTATTAATATAATAAAATATATAAATTATATTGAATTAATTATATTTTAATACTTAAATATAATTATTATTAATAAATATTTGTAACTTAGTAATAATTAAAATTATATTAATATTAGAGATATTTGTTATAATATAATCTATTTTTTAATTTTTTTTAATCTTAAATAATTTATTTTTTTCAAATGTCAATAATTTTTCATAAAAAATATTGTAACTATTTAGTAAAGTTTTTAATAATTTAAAATTTTATAATTTATTATTATTATTATTATTAATTATTTTATAATAAAATTTTGATACGTTATTTGTTATAAAAAAAATATATTTTATTATATAAATATAAATATAAATTATTTTATTATTTTTTATTTATAATAAAAATAAATTATTATTTATTAAAAGTTAGTAAATAATTATATTTTAAGAAAACAAGGTCCTTGAAATTAGGAAAAGAGAGAAAAAAAAAGACAAAAATATTTTTTTATTAGAAAAATGGGAATGTTAGAATTAGTGGAATAAGACTTAAAAAAAAACAAAAAAAAAAATAAATCAATAATTGTTTAATAGGTTATGAATTGCGCATTTTTAAAATAAAATCTAATATAACTATTTTTTAAAATATTGAATAAGATATGTTCATTATAGACAAAAACCCTAAAATTAATCTAAATTTATTAGATGTTTAGACTTTTGACTATATGCACATGTACCATCCGCCTTTAGTATAAATTAATTATTTATATTAAAAAAATCAATTTAAATCGATTATACAAAAAAAAAAGGTAATATATGTACTTTCGGCACGTAAAAGACATTTTATTTCCCAAAAGAAGAACATAAAATCGTTTTATCCTAAAAATGTTTATTTATGAAATCACTTTTATCAAAATCACAGATAAATATATCATAAATTTTATAAATAAATTTATATTTTTCACTCTTTCACCCTGTATATACATATTTATTATAACATAAAAAAAAATATTTAATACATATTTAAAAATATATTGTACATAATTTGTTAATAATGAAAAAAAATATTTTTAAGAAGTTAAAATTAAAAGAGTAAATAAATCATTTAAAATTAGAAGGAAAATGAAATTAACTTGTATTTTTAAGAGAAAATAGTAATTTAGAATAAAAAATAATTTTTTATCATATTCTAATTCAAAAGAGAATATAAATAAACAACTTGAAATGTGATTATCTTTATTTTTTTAAATATCATTAATTATAAATAAATAAATAAATAAGAATATTTTCAACTTAAAATTTTATTTTAATGTAAAGGATACAGTATTTTTTATCTCCAACCCGTACATTAAATAGTATAATTTTGATAAAAATAAAAAATATTATTTTATTATTTAACTCATTATTACTATTATTACTATTATTATATTAAATTAATTAATTATATATATATTATTGAATTAATTATAATATATTTAAAAATTATATTTTATGAAAACATAAATTTATTAATTAAAATAGTATATTTATTATGTGAAATAAATATTATTACTAAAAAATAAATAGTATATTTAATTAAATAAAAATACAACAATTTTAGTTTCTTTTTGTAACCTTATATATATTTTTAATTTTAATATTTCAATGTTAATGACTGTATAATAATTTTTTATTAATTTTATATCATATATTTAATTTTACTTTATTAATAAAAAATTAAATAATATTATTAATAAAAAAAATTCCAAATATAATATAAACAAATTGTAATCAAACACATAGCATTATTAGAGTAATAAAGGTACTAAAATAATATATTTTTATTTGTATCTTTTATCAATATTTAAAAAATAATAACTAACAATATGGCGTTATTCATCATATTATTTTAGTACGAAATTTTATAGACTTTTGTAGCAATTTTTAATTCAAAACTTGAAATAGAACCTAATTTGAGATGGTCTAAGAAGGAGAAGTAAGAACAACGCTAATATAACAATTAACTGTAATAATGGTAATACGAAATTTTATAGACTTTTGTAGCAATTTTTAATTCGAAACTTGAAATAGAACCTAATTTGAGATGGTCTAAGAAGGAGAAGAAAGAACAATGTTAATATAACAATTAACAGTAATAATGGTAATACGAAAGATGGAAATTTTCTATAAAGAAAATGTAATCATCGTTGTAGGTGGTCCTGAACCTGAGCACAACGAACTGTAACGATAAGAATTGGACATTCCAAGTTGCCAATCTCTCTCTGTCTCTCTGTTAATTTCGCATAACACTCTCTCTATAGCTAAGCAAGGTTGCTTTCATTTTACTTCAAATGGCTATGAATTGAAAGGTATTAGCTTCTTTCTATCTATCTATTCAAATATTTATCTAAACAACATTTGTACTGATAATCTTCGTAACCACATTTCTTAGAGTATCTCTCTCTCTCTCTGCATTTCTGTTTCCTCTAACCCACTCCCTTATTCTACTATTCCGGCGGTTTAATTAGAGTTAATCAAGTGGGTTTGGTTTCTTTTCTCCAAAGATTTGAGGTGGGTTTGGTTATATTCGTGCTAATTTGATCGTTTTCGAAGCGATTGGTAGTAATTAATGGAGCTAACAGCTGGAACAATACTTGGATCGGCGCCGTCCGTACCTGAACTTGAAGAACCCGGCCTCGATTCCCTCCAATTTCGCCAGGAACTTCAGAGACTTATCACCGTGACGCCGGAAAATGCAAGCTCCTTCACGGCGCTTCTGGAACTTCCGGCTACTAAAGTGATGGAGCTTCTCCATCATTCTCCGGAATCTGATGGATCTCTCACTCTGGCCAATCTATCCAGTGATAACCTCCAGGTACCTTATCTCCAGCCTTTCGATTCCAATCTCACATTCCATGCAAATCCAGCGCTCAATGAACGTGTTGCCAAGTTCTCGAATTCAAACGCCAATTTGGAGAAGGTGAAGAACGAGCCTGTGGAAACTGATTCGAATCCTAATTCAACATCGCGTTCTCTTGGCTTCGATCCGATTGTGGAACACAAGAACCAGAAGTTACCGGCGAAGAGGAAGGAGCGAGAGAAGAAGGTAAACTTATTAGAGGAACCGAGGGCAACGAACTTTGGGTTTCTGTGGTTTTTAATTTAGGTAAAATCGGCAAATTTCGTACCCCGAGTGTGAATTAATTCACCGTTTTTTGTAAAATTCAGGCAAAAAGGTCGTCCTCAAAGAAGAGTACGAGTGAGAACAGTGAAGACCCTGACAAGCTTCCTTACGTTCACGTTCGAGCTCGTCGTGGTCAAGCAACTGATAGCCACAGCTTAGCAGAGCGAGTAATTTCATAAATCCCAATTACTAATCTGTAATTATTATTGCTTTATTAATTAATAATTACACTTTTTACTGTTTTAGTTAATTTGTGTGTTGGGTTCTATTTTGTGGCTTTGATTGGTAGGCTAGGAGAGAGAAGATTAACGCTAGGATGAAGTATCTCCAGGAGCTGGTCCCCGGCTGCAACAAGGTTGGTTGATTAGACGTGATTCTTTTGATTTATGGGTTGATTTTGATAGATTTGTCGAATTATCATATGTCTTAATAATATCTGACAAGTGAACTTATATACCAATATGTCAGAGAGATATACATGTAACTTTATAATGGAATTGGTTTTTTTAATACAACAGTTGTATAAGATACATTGTTATAATATGTTCGTGTTCACATGTGTGAAACAAAAAGAGAAGAATATATATAATTATTGGAGTATAATTGTTGTCTAAAAATAAATGTCATTGTCACCTTTCTTTTTTTAAATAAAATGCTTGCATGCTTTTGAAACATAAAAGTGCTTGACGGCTGCTTTGCAATTTTGCATGGTTTCCCCTTTTAACATTCTTGTCTTTGCTTTTCCTCGTGGGTTTTGGGTGTGTGATTCTGAGAAGAGTTCTTTACAAGCCATTTCTATATATGTTAGATATATATATCATAATTATGTATTTTTTTTGTTACCTACAAATGAAATTAATTATATTTATTAATAATACTGTATTATAATAGTTGTAATTTGTCACAATTTATGATAAATAGACTTTTTTTTTCATTTGAAATCATTGATGATTCATGTTTACAGTTCCTGTTCACTGTTGTTTAATTGGATTGACTTTTTTCTACTGAACTAAGGTAGCATTTCATGGTTAATTTTAACGTTTGTCCTAGAAGTGCACATCAAAGTAGAAAAAGAAACGTCAATAAGAAGTAGTAATACCTTTATGGTTGTCTATAAATTCTACAATTACCTTTCAATTTTCATTACGTGGGCTGGAGATTTTAGTAGTGGGTGAATGCGGACTGCATCTTGGTAAAGATTGGGAGATAAATGTAGTGGGAATGTTCAGTTAGATATTTTTTTGGGACCAATAGATGTCAAATTGAATCCCTTTTTATTTCACATGACATTATCATCTCATCTGTTAGAGTTTGGCATCATCCTCAGTTGGATAGTAGAAAAACAAAAAAAAAAAAAGAGGAGAAACCAAAAGAAATATCATTTAATAGGTTTATATACCAAACACGATGAGATAATCCCAAGCTGAAGTGTCCAAATTTTATTGAGCTCCTGCATTATCAGGGTTCACATATCTAGAATTGGAACTCAAACCCTTATCAATTCCGCTAATTACCGTACCAGTAAAATTGGGTTAGTCCTAATTTCAGACATATAGCATTGCTCAACTTTGCCAGACATTATTTCATTAGTGAATTCATTTTTAACTTTCCCATTGACAATGAGAATATTTTTAAGTGATGATAGCAAGTAGCAAGTATATGAGTGACTTAGTTCTCCCCTCCGCCTTCTTCTTTCTGCCTGTTTCTCCTCTACTGGTCTGCATCTTCATTTCTCAATATCTACAGGGAAGGGACCTCCCTTTTAGGGAGAGCTCTCACCTGTGAGTGTACTCTCTTTTTTTCTTTACTGATTTTTCTTCTCTTTTTTTTTCCTATTTGGCTCCCATTTTATTAAAGGAGGAGAGTTTTTGTTTCATAAATAATCGATTACCACTGATCATAGTGATTTACTTTGTCAGATTTGACTCTATAAAAATGAGATTTTGTGTGTTCTAATATCTTTATTTGTTTAGTATGATGTCTTCTTATAGAAAGGTGTTTGTATATTTCTTAATTCTTAGTCTCTTAGATTATAAAGATTTATCAATGTATATATTTTGTTCAACATGGAATTTCATTGATGCATCTATTCAAGAAGCTACCCAAGTTGAGCAAAATTGGATGGTATACTTAGCATTAACAGAGCCATCTTTCTTACTATGTGATTTGTGTTTTTTTTTAATATGTATTAAAGAAATATCTATAATATATATATATATACCTATACATGGTAAGTCGTAAAATAACACCAAATAGTTAGGACAAGATAGCATTCAATGTTATCAATATTGACTAGCACTATAAATCATATTTTTCTGTTAGGCTCAGACGTATGACAGATGCTTCATGGTTAAAGAATTATTGCTCCTATTGATATCAGCGGTACTTTTTCACATGTTAATGTTGGGTACTTCTGGGATTTGATTTAGGAAAAGCTCAAGTTGTTGCACCAACAAGCTTGCAAATAATTGTTTTTGTGGCGTGTGTTTGGTTTAATTGTTTTTGACATGCACCTAACCGATGTTTAAGAACTCACTTTTATCTTGGTCTTCTAAAAATTTCAGTTTTAATCACCTATATTTTGTCTCATTAGTTTATTTTGCTTTGTGAAAAATTATGTATATTAAAGTTGACTTCCAAACTTTGGCCAATCTCTTTCAATTATTACTTTTGGTGTTGTATGGTGAGGTATATGCTCTGCCAACCTACTGACTTGAGTCTTAAGCTAAAATTTGAGGCACTTGACAGCCATAATCCTCCAACAAAATTGATGTTCTTAATCTTAAATTAAGTTTTTGCCTGCTTTACATGTATTTTTCTTTAAGATCAAATGATAGGTAGTATGATTGGAAACCGGAACTTGAAGAGGGAAAGTAGTGTGATTTGAAGCTGGGGGCTTGAGGTGGGAGGTGGATATTTTACATGGCCAACCAACAATTTGATCTGTAATATATGGGTATATTTTCGATATTCTATTAATTTAGTGAAGGCAAAATGATGAAGGATCACAATCATTCCTTCTGTGTGAGGAAGCACTTGATGAATTAAGCAAACTCATATAGTTTAGGTGGTCTGTGTTCTTTGTACGCTATATGACTTGAAGCATTTTGGAAGTTTTGAATATTGCAAAGGATCATGCTCCAAGGTTTAAAGTGTTTTTTTCCCTTCCTTCCTTCCAGATTTCAGGTACAGCATTAGTTCTTGATGAAACTATCAACCATGTACATTCACTCCAACATCAAGTGGAGGTCTGACTTGTTCGTTCCTTTCGTTTTATTTTATTGGAACTTAACATTCTAATAGTATATCTACTTATATTTTTATGTAGAAAAAAGCTAAGAAATCATTCTTTAGACTGATGATTGATGAAGTGTCAATATGCTATAAAGCGTGTTTAGCTCTATGTTATTTGGATTCTTCATATTTCGTGAAGTACAAGTGTCCAAACAACATGATATGGAGATGGGTGTGGGTATTCGGTTATTCCAATTTAGTGTAAATTTATAAAAAAAATTGAAAAATTGGTGTATCCAATATGAAATTAATCTTGCATTCTTCCTAGCAGATATCTCTATGAATCTAATATTCGTCCTTTACGCTGCTTGAAATATTCTTACCCACTTTGTTTCTTCCTCTTTATTTTCACTTCTCTCTTTTCTTTTTTCTTTTTTTTTTCTTTGTTGGTTATCTGTTTCAAATTTATAAACTGCCTTATATATTGAAAGTCATATGCAATTTAGGTAAAATTTTGGGAAGCTCAAACTGTAATTAGATTTTAAGTAACACTGTCTCAGTGCATTATCTTCCTTTACTGACATGCTTTAATTCTGGTTCAATTATTTTCTTTTGCAGTTTTTGTCAATGAGAGTTGCAGCAGTCAAACCAAAAATTGATTTCAACCTTGACAGTATATTTGCTTCTGACGTAAGTCGTTCAATCCTGTTCATATCATACACGATGTAGGATAATGAAACTAAAGATTTTCTTGGCATTCCAATTTTAATTTTTTTGACATGTACCATGTGTTTGTTTTAGCACTTATTAAGTGATTCAAGTTCTACTCGTCTAGCTGAGACTTAACTAATGAGAGCTATATCCTTATAATACCAGTATACCGCTCTCTCTCCCTCCAGCCCCTCTAGCAATTTAAACAGGGAATTGGGTTTTAATTTTTTTCTTTTCTTTTCTGAAAAACGAAAGTATGCTTTATTGATAGGAGTTTTTGGGATCTCTAATATGCTTACAGATACCTACCTGATCTTAAATGATAGTATTCTTCCATTAATACTTATAGGGCAATGGGTTAGATTTGGACCACGTATTCCATTGCCATTTGTTTATACTGGCACCTTTTGATTGTTGCTGGAATCTTATTTGATCATAATGGTTACTACCAGACAAAGTGAATGTCTCTATCTTAGTAATTATTTCAATGGGCTCTTGTAATGTTTGGTTCTTGTATAGGTCTGTAACCATGTTGTAAACAAGAGAGATGCTCTGCTCTCTCTTTCTCTCTCTCATGCTACGTATTAATTGCATCACTAATATTTGTGATTATCCTTTAAAACATGCAGCAGAATGGATCTCTGATGGAAAGTAATTTCCCCAATATGGTTACGCCAGTGATTTGGCCAGACACTTCAGTTAGTGGGAACGTAGAACAATATCAACAGCAATGGCATATTGATGTTAGCCGCCAGCCATTTTGGCAAAGGGAAGAAAACACTCAGACTCTCATTTCTCCTGAGAAATCATTTTTGAGTTATGACTCTTCTGCTAATTCAGGTTAATATAGAACTATGTTTCTTCATGCTGCAACTCCATCCATTCTCTCTCTGAAATTCTAATTTTTCTTGATTTAAGGATTGCCCACGTGCAATTCTTACCAAGCACACTTCACGTTATACTTCCTTACCATCATCCAATTGACAGTGTGTAATCTTCTTAACAAACCTGCATCTACGGGCACACGTAAACATTTATATTACCTATATAGATATCCAAATGCACTTAGAGACTCTTACAATTGAGTTGAAATAACAAAACTAACCCAATTAGTTGTCTGTTGACATGCAGTGTCTCTTCACTCAAGTCAATTGAAGATGGAGCTGCAAAAGCACATCTCTACCGGAAGCTAATAGTGTACATATCGGATATAGTTTTATCAGTTTAGCAGGAAGCAGTAGAGGGAGATTAAATTATCAATGGCAGATTTCGGATTTCTCTAATAGCCAGGATCAACTAATTTCCCTCAAGATACTGAGGAAGGACTCGGTATGTCAAATTCTTATATAGTGTATTATTACTATGCATTTCCTATTTTAAAGGGAGTCATTCAATCAAATACCTATTTTATGTGATGATTGATTGATTCTTATTGTAAAATATCATTGAACCAACTACTAAAACCTATTACGGACGCTGCTATTGTTTAGAGTTGCTACTAAGTTATGGAATTGTGTTATAATTTTATTTGCCGCTGTCGTAATTAAAATGACAAATGATCATTTGGCGTGACTATTTAGTCATCCATGGAAGCATATTGTGATTAAAAATTAAAAATCTATGAGTTAACTTTCATTTCTCTTCATTTTCCAATTCTGTACACATTGCTTTCAATATTGGAATCTATGAGACTGTTTGTGTCAAGTTCTTTTTTATTATCATAGTTGCTCGAGCAGTAGAACTAAAACTTCATGCGTTGTTAGGCTTTTATTCCTTTACCAATCTCTTTATTGATTGGGATGATTATTTTAAGTCATGTTTGATCGAAAATCATATGAATAATTACGAGTATTTGTATGTTTAATTTAACTGTTATTTTATTAACCTGTAATTGAATATAAAACATTTTAACAGTATCAAGAATACTTATTCCATACATTTCTAAAATATCAAGAATACTTATTCCATACATTTCTAAAAAATAAGTTGAAATATTTTATTTTCATCACACATTTATATAATTATTTATTATTTTTTTCATTTAGATATCAAGAAAATTAATTTTTTAATTTATTTCAATATTATAATTATTTTGATTTTAGTGTTCAAATAAATATAATAATATTATTATTTTTATTAAATTTAATTTATATTATTATTAATATTGATATTATGTTTACTTTATGCTAACCGGGGTTTTTTTAGCCTTTATAACGCAAGGAATCTGACAATGGATCCAATAGTAACATGCACTTCTACAACAATGATACTAAGACATAATTTGATGAAAAAAAAAAATCACAATTGATTGTTAATTGTTTTGAGCTTGTAAATCATATATATATGAACTCGACACTTTTTTATATACCATAATTGATTGCTAAAATGCTAATCATAACTCAGCTGGAATATATAATTATGGAAGACGTTAATTGGTCGCCTGGAGGTTGGAAACTGTATACATAATGATGTGTATAAATTACTTCACCTAGTGATAGTGGCATGACAATAAGATTTCCTCCCATTTCAAGACGTTCTATTCACATGAATTATACAGTTTGATCCAAAGAAAAAAAAAAGCTTAATTACTCAATTATTCAAATTTTGAGAAAATTAAAACATAGATAAATAAATTTTTAAATTCTATGATTTAGTGTTCAATTTTTTAAAAATTTACACATAAATTTGTTAAATTTTTAAATTATATAATTTAGTCTCTAAACTTTTAAAAATTTATTTATAGATTCTTAAATTTTTAAACAATACAGTCTAGTCTCGAATTTTTTAAAATTTATAGATAGGTACTTTTAAAAATTTATACATAGGTTCAATCTTGGTTATTAAAATACACATTTATAGTTTAAAATTTAAATATTTATACGTTAAGTTTTAAAAGTTTGAGATTAAATTGTATGATATAAAAGTTTAAGAATTTATATGTAAAATTTTTAAAAATTTGATAATTAAATCATAAGTTTTATAAATTTGGAAATCTATGTATAAATCTAATTAAAATTTTAAAATATATGTATAAACCTAATTAAAATTTGAAAATAAATCACGTAGTTGAACCTTTCTTTTAGTATTCTTCAAATATTGAGTTTAACGAGTTGCTAGAGTTTTTTTAGGCCCAATGAACTTTTGACCTTTTTTGTTGTAGAATATTATTTTGGGAACCTAATTTTACGATTTTGCCCTCTCTCCTTTACGTTGTATACTGTCTAGGTTTTTTTTTTTCCTTCCCATTATCTCAGTTTACCATTCCTTGCTTACTCCTCTCTCCTCTTTCTCTCACATTGCTGACCATATCTCTCTTATCACCTTACCGACAAAGTTGAATTTCACTCCCTAACTTTTCCGACGAATAAAGTGGTGTCGTTTCTTTTTAAGAACTCATTTTCACTTGTATTAATTATGATATACTAGTTAATATAATAATTTTAAAATTTTTAAAATTACTCATTTTTTTTATATAAATATGATACTTGAGATACCATAAATAGCTCAAAGTGAACACGTATGTCACATTTTTTTAAATAGAACAAAGTGTCCCAATTGAGATTTGAGATATATTTATTATTGCTCTTGATCAGATATATGTTTTAAGCGAAAAAAAAAAAATGCTTCAGGAATGTATCTAACAGGCAATAATATAAGCACTTTTTGAGCTTAGAAATTCCTTTTTTTGTGCTTCCTGACAGAATGTGCATATGCTTTCTACAACTTCTTTTAACAAGAATATAACTTTTTCTTATAATTCTTAAATAAGACCACATTTGTTCTTATCATTTCTTGGACGCTAATGGACTTTACATAAATACCTTAAAAAACCTCACAAAAGACATAAATGGAATTATGAGAAGAGTATGGTGTCTATTTAATTTAGTATATTTTCCCCCAAAAAAAAAAATACTTTACTTTTATTGTTTTAGTTATAAGTACGAAAATGAGTTACAATTTTGAAAAATGAGATGGTAGAAGTTATCAATATTGTGTATACATGGTATTGATTTCTGCACCTTACATGCTTTCAATATTGATAACGTTAGGATGCATTAAGAAGTTATTTGATGTTAGCTTTCTGACAAGTCATGAGTCTTCAAATAAAGGCATAAGGTGGAAACAGTTGTGACAAAGATTAAGTGCTATTCTTTTTTTTCTTTTTCTTTATTAAATAATTACGTACAGTTATAACTAGTACTTTACACCTTCTACCTATCCAAATAAAATACATGCCCTCTAACTAAAAAATTGTTAGCAAGCTGATTAAGTGATATTCTTGAATATATTGTTTGAATATCATAATTCTTTCACTCTTACTTATATTTTTTATTTATTCTTATTTCTCTCCATGAGAGTTTTTTTTGTTGAACCGAAAATTTAATTCTCTACCAAGAGCTTTTTCTAGAAGAATGATATATCACCTTGTAAGTTGTTATTGAAAATTCAATACTAATCGAACTACAAAATATTATTAGAGTAAAATTATTCGTAAAATAATAAAAATAACGTCTTTAAAACTTATAATTATAAAAATAGTATTATTTATGTACATTTTATATATTTTTATTATTAAAAAAAGTTTGGTATATTATTTTATTTTTTTAGCGTTTTTAGTTGAATGTCATTTAAATTAAACTATAACTATTTAAACTCGTTTAATATTATACATTATCTAATTAGATATCGTTAAATATTATTATGGTATAACTTTTATTGTTTTAAATTTTAAAGTATTAGATTTTTTTTAATTTCCCAAATCATTTTTAAATTTAACCATTTAAGACAATGGACTAAGTAGCTGACTTATTATATTTTTCACTAATAAAAGTACCAAAACAATAAATACAGACAGAGATAATCACAGTATACAACGGTTCACATGAAAAACCTTATCATATTTTTCAATCAATGTAAGGGGACCAATTCGTAAAATAATAATAATTCACGGTACCTCAGATTTGGATTAAAGATAAAACTTGTAGAATATATCGGTAAATATATGAAAAATATGTTCAAAATCGTTTCTTTCTCTATTTTTAGGCAGAGCATTACACATAGTCTATAATTTATACTACAACTTGATTGTTCGAACCAAACACAAATCGAATTAAATTTGAGTTCAATTTAAATGACACAACAAAATTAAGATTGGTTCGACAACACGAAATAAAAATAATTATATTTATTTTTATATATTATTACTACTTTTTCTTTAAATGTTGTATGCTAATTCATGTCATGAAAAAACATTTCTTTTATTATTTTTATTGTCATTTTTTTTCATCTTCATATATTAACTATTCATTTATTAATAATTAATAATTATGTATTATTTTATCAACACAAAACGAGAGCATTTATGAATTTCATTTAAAAATAATATGTTACAAAATATTTTTTTTAATTCATGAATTATTTTATATAAAGTAACTATAATGAGTTCATTGATTTATTTATAGATCTTTTAAATTAACTTATAATTTTATTTTTTTTAGATCATTTTGTAAATATATATCACTAATCACAATTATACGAAGTTTAGGTTTAAAATATTCATTTATTTTAATTTTATGTAATGGTTAATTAAGTTGTTTTGTAATATACTTGTGATTTGAAACTTTTTAGTTTTAAATTTTGTAAAAACTTGTAATAAAATTTTTATTTATATGTTTAATATTATTAAAATACATTAAATTTACTTCAAAATTTTTATTATTTTAATTATATTAAAAATTTATAATATTTCAAATTAACATCGGATTAAATAAGTTAAAAATAATCGATTAATATATAAAATAAAAATTTGAGATAATTTAAACTAACTAGTTTGAATTAGGTTGATAATTATTACACGAATTTAATTAAACTAATAATCTTATTATATTTAATAATTATATAAAATATTATATTAATTATAATATATTATTATCTTTACTTTTCAATAATTTTTTAATCGATAAACAACCAATTAATTTTTACACATTTTTCTTAATTATGAAATGTTAATTGATTATAAAAATAATATTATAATATATAATATAATTATTATTTAACATTAAAGTATATTACTCATATAATTATAAATATATGTTAAGTATATTACTAACATTAATATCTATCTATATATATATGTTTCCTATGTTGATAGTATTAATATATTTTATAATTATATTAAAATTTTGAGTTAATTAATATGTATTTGTTATATATATGCTATAAATAAACGTAATATCTATTAAATATGTGTTACAATACTAACTCTCTTTCATACCAGAAATATTTGTACAAGAAAATTTTCTTTCCTAAGTTTTAAAAGAGACCACTTAGTAATATTTTATGAGTTAATTTATTGATGTCTCTGGGAATTCAAACAAATAAGTAAGTTTTTAAAACAATTGAGCATTGAATTCAAACAAATAAATAAGTTTTAAAACAATTGAGCATAAGACTGAATCGTAACTGACTTTTTTTTAATTAATTATTATGATCTTAATTCTTCTTGCTTCGTGGCTACAACTACTAATCTATAGGTTAGAAGAGTTTATTTCAAAATCATGGGTTAGCCAAATTTTATATAACTTTGTTATTTAATTAATTTTATTTTTAAATTTTAAAAAATATATTATTTTTGCATTGTATTTCTAAATATGAATTATGTATATTTCTCACAAATGTAAGTAAAAAAACATATATATATTAAATACAACTACATTTTATAAATGCATTATATATATATATTTTTATCTAAAATTTGACTACATAAGTGATAGTTAATTTTGTCTGTAAATAGACAATGTTTTTGTTTTAAAGAAACATACCAAAAAGAAAAGAAGCAAATCAAAGTCAAATGAATAATTTTTTTTATAAAAAATAGTGTTGTGTGTGTAAAAAATTATGAGATAATATTTTAGAAAATATTTGAGATATTTTTTTTAAAAGGGAGCGACAATATAGTGATTTTGAGAAATATTTGTGTTTTATTATTTTAATTTTATCTTAATTTATTGGATTAACTGTTACTGTCTACCTATTAATTTTATTAGTAAAAAAAATATTTTTAAGAATTTATTCGTAAACGTAACTGATCAAATTAAAAAATAAATCACGTTAAATTACTGATATCATTATTTTACTTAGTTGAATTTATTTTATTTTTATTCGCTTTATCCCAACAAATTAAACATATAATTTTTAAATTATATAAAAAATATAATTTATTAATAACATGATTTTCGTCCAAGAGAGATGAACCTCTCATAACTAACATATCACTATATTTATCCATTATGAAATTACCTCTACTGCTATAAATTATCTTGATAATTTTTGCCATACATAAACCACCACACTTCCATGGAGAAATATTTTTAGCCATCATCATATTATTTAAAAAGAATAAGTAAATGTAAATAATGGTTTAACAATTCTCCTTAGAATATTCATGCTTATTAATACCCTTCTTTCATAAGAAAGGAAAACAATGAACTGAGAAGCTAAGTTTTGAAAAGTTGTTGATTAGCAAGAAACACAATGAAAAATATTATTAGAAAATCTGTACAATAATTACTAGCTAACAACCTAACAAATCTATTAGTGCGTGTGGGGTATAACTTCAGTAGTATATATTTTGTAAGAATTAACTTACACTGATATATCAAGAACTTTCTCCACCTTCTTGGCCATCGATCGCCTCCACCGACTCCCCTTGTCTCCGCGCCAACTCCATCTCCAACGTACTCTCTCATCGATCCTCCTCGCTATTCATAGAAACTCAGAGAAAATCACGTCGTAAGTCTATATGATCCGTACAATAAATATGTTTTTATTTTTATTTTTATTTACTTACATTAATGCTCGTAGCTAGCCTTTGCTTTTGCTTACCGTTTTAATCATTTTCAATATGTATTTGCTAAACTGACATGGGAGTTAAATCCTGAACTGTAAAATTATCAACAAAAAATAATAATAACATATCAAGAGAAAGTTATTAAACTGGAAAATGAGATTACAATACAAAATTTAAAATCATGGCTCTTTGTCTTTGTCTACCTCTTTGTCTGCCTGTAATAAGAATGCTTCTAATAATTGTGGATACAACTTTAAATATATCTACATCTCCATTAATTGCAAATTTGTTTTCTTTAAGTGATTTAAATGAATAGACAAAACTATATATATATATATATCATGGATATAAATTTTAAAAAAAATAAGAAGAAAAAAAAGGTAAAACAATTGAGCAAATAAAACAAAAAACCATAAAAATTAAATAACTGACCTAATTAACTCTAATAGTGTGGATAATTTCGTCACATGATCACCACAAATCTAAATCCACATCTACATTATTTCTACAGGTGAAACAGAACAAAAATTAAAATCTAATTCATTTAAAAATGAACATAATAGATTAAAAAAAGTTAAAATCAATCTTTATTTAACATTATATTTGCATTTTTACCAATTTTATAATTATTTGCCCTGTCACATATTATAAGATAACCAACTAACCATCCATTACAAATTCAAAAGAAAAAAAAATACATCAAAATCCAAATAGTTCGTAGCTTTGAAGAAAATCATAATATAATGTAGGTCACTTGCACGTGTAAGAGTAAGAAAATAAAAATGTTAAGTATAATCATATTTAACAAATGCATCTAATATTTTTGTGGTTAAAATTTGGTTAGCTATATGATCAATTTATGATCACATATAGGATAGACAATTTTGTTTATAAATAAACAATGTCTTTGCCTTAGAGATACATCAATACACCAAAAAGAAGAGAAGCAAAGCAAATCCAAAGGAACAATTTTTCTTTGATGAAAAATAATGTTGTGTGTGTAAGAGAGTGAGAGAGAATATCTTAGAAAAAATATTTGAGATATTTTTCTGAAAATGGAGTGACAAAATAGTGAGTTTTGAAAATAATTGTGTGTCATTATTTTGGGTTTATCTCAATTCGTTGTATTGCCTTTCACTTTGTACCCAATAATTTTATTAGTGGAAGAAATATCTTTCGAAGTTTATCTCGTGAACTTAGCCCAAATTAAAGGATGAACCACGTTAAATTACCATTGTTATTATTTTATTCTGTTAAATTTATTTTATTTTTACCTATTTTGTCCAACAATTGGTATCAGAGTCGGTTTATTAATTCTTAGTATGCTCTGTGATTACAGCATAAACTGATCTTCCATATCAGAAAATATTTTATTAGGTTCAGGGTGTATTTATTTGCAGAAAAAGAAACACAATGGAAAAAAATATCAAGCTAGAAGGTAGATGTTAAGAAATTTAATGGCAATAATAATTTCTATTTATGGAAAATGAGAATGTCTTTCATTCTCATTCAACAGAAAGTCCATAAGGTTTTACTGGGGAAAGAAAATAATGTAGCAACCATCATTAAGGAATAGTGGGAGGAGATTGATGAGATTGCATCTAGTACAATCCGTCTAAATCTCTCAGATAGTGTCTTGTAAAATATTGAATCAAAAAATTGTAAGACTACAAAAAAAACACGAGAGACTCTAGAAAACGTGTACATGTGAAAGAACCTTTATTTATGGAATGAGCTTTATCAGATGAGGAAGGAATATAATGTAAGCATGATGCAGTACGTTAGCGATTTCAACAGCAAACTTTTCTCACTTAGTAAGATTTAATGTGAATTTCGACAATGAAAAAAAAGTTATAATGTTGTTGGCATTATTATTACCCTCATCATATAATCATCTCATAACAATTCTGGCTTATGCAAAGGATAAGATGGAGTTTGAAGTTGTTGTAGAAGCTTTGTTGTCATATGAGAAACAAAACAGGGAGAGAGATTCAGAAACACAAGTCCTTTTTCATAGAGTCCAAAGGAAGGAGACAATACAGAGAACAGAAACCCAGAGGCAAGAGTAAAGGTAAATCAAACAAATTTTCCAATGTTAAATGCCATCATTGTAAAAGGAAGAGTCACATCAAGAAATCTTGTTAGGTATTCAAGAAGGACCAAGAAATGAACAAAGGTAAAGTAGTGAAGATAGACAACAGTAGTGATGATGAGCAAACAAATACCATAGACGAGTTCAAATGAAGGATGTCAGGTATATTGCAGATATATGCTTGAATTTGATCTCTATACATAAACTTGCAAATGAAGGATATTACAGCTCCTTCATTTATGACAAATGGAAACTTACAAAAGGCTTCTTAGTAGTGGCTAGAGGTGAGAAGCATACAACTCTGTATAAAATGCAAGCAAAGCTCTCCACCAATGGGTGAAAGACAGAGCAGCTAAATTATGGCATAAGAGACTAAGTCACATGGGTGAAAAATGTATGAAAAGTCTAGCCAGGAAGAAGATACTGCTCGAAATGGATGAAGTACAATTGGAAAATGTGTTGATTGTATAGCAGGAAAGCAAAACATAGTTGCTTTCAAGAGTTTCCCTCCTTTTAGAATGAATAATATTTTAGATCTGATTCATTCATATTTGTATGGACCAATGCCAAAGTCACTTGGTGGTGCTCAGTACTTTGTGACTTTCATTAATGATCATTCAAGGAAAACATGGGTATATCTTCTAAAGACAAAGGATCTGGTGCTAAATGTCTTCAAAGAATTTCATACCTCAGTTGAGTGATAGAGTGGGAAGAAGTTGAAGTGCATCCAGACAGATAGTGGTGGAGAATACACGAGTTCTTTTCATGCTTACTACAAAAAGCACGGTATTCGACATCAAATGACACCTCCAAAGACATCCACTACTACAAAAATGGGTATTTAAGTCGATACGTAAAGTCGGTTTTTAGAAAAAACCAACGCTATCCACGTAGGATGTAGAGTCAATTGACGTGTCGAACCGATGCTATGCATGGACGTAGCGTCGGTTCTAGGTGTCAACCGACGCTATCCACATGGATAAATTCTTTTCTCTTCTTTCTTTCCAGACAAAAACTATTTTCAGCGTTGTAGAACTCTAAAAAACCGAAAACCTCCTCAACTTCTCCTCCATTCTTTCTCATTTTCTGGCCACCTACGACTATCATTTCTAGCACCGGTTAGTGAGTTTTCTTCCTCTTTAACTAATCTTTTAGATCCCCTATTATTCATATTTTTTTCTATTATTATGTGTATAAATTTTTGTATTATATATGTAGGTTTGTATTATAACATAAGGAGAAGAATACGATGATCTTGAATAAAATAGAACAAAACCATGAAAATTTTTCTGGTATTAATTAATATTTTATTTTTCAAATATTTGTATTATTTGAACTATTTGCTAAACTGATTTTGTTTTTTTCCTGCTCGAATACAGGTTTTTATTTGAGTAAAATAGAAAATGAATAAATTTAAAAAAAAAATTACAACGTAAAGTCGGTTCACGCCTTGAACCGACTTTAAACTTTAAGTCGTTTCATTTAAAGTCGGTTTTTAAACGACTTTAATGCCCCTTTTTATAGTAGTGATCACAGTTGAATGTTAAGTTGAGAGGATGAATAGAACTTTAATGGAAAAAGTCAGATATCTACTCTCACATGCAAATTTGCCTAAAACTTTATGGGATGAAGTCATACTCATAGTTTCACATGTGTTGATTCTTTCACCCTGTACTCCTTTCAAGATAGATGTTCCAAATAAAGTGTGGTCAAAAAGAAATATTTCTTACGATCATCTACGGGTGTTTGGTTGCAAAGCATTTGTTCATATCCCTAAGAGTAAGAGATCTAAACTTGATGCCAAAACAAGACAATATATTTTTATTGGCTATGGTCAAGATCAATTTGGTTATAGGTTTTATGATCCAGTTGCAAAGAGACTTGTCAGTAGTTGTTATATTGTATTTGTTGAAAATGAGACTATTGAAGATATTTTTAAAATGAATAAGAATGGTCCTAATTCCAATGGTGACTCATCAGATTTGGAATTAATTCCTCCAACATCAGTGCCAAGACAAGTTGGAGATGAAGACCAGGTCTATCCACTTGATGAAGATGATGTTGTCATAGAAGTTGGTTCTGAAGACGAGGGAGACGATGGTGTTCATTATCCAGCATCAACACCTATGGGTTCTCCTATTCCATTGAGAATAAGTGATAGACTGAGACGACCATATACCACATATCCTCCATATGAGTATGTAACTTTCACTGATGGGGAGAACTTGAAGTTATGAAGAATCCATAGATGAAAAATCCAAACAAAAATGGATTGAAGCCATGCAAGTTGAGATGAAATCTTTGCATGAGAATAAAACTTTTGAGTTGATGAAGCTGCCTAAAGGGAAGAGGGTTTTGAAAAATAAATGGATGTTCAAGGTAAAGCATGAAGAACACAGCTTCAGTCCGTGATACAAAACCAAACTGAATGTTAAGGGATTTAGCCAAAGAAAATGAGTTATATTTGACGAGATTTTCTCACCAATTATGAAAATGACATCCATCTATATTATGTTGGGGTTAGCAGCAAGGCTTGATCTGGAAGTTGAGCAAATAGATGTCAAAACTTTCTTCCTACATGGTGACTTGGAAGAAAAAATATACATGGAGCATCCAGAGGGTTTCAAGCAAAAGGGAAAAGAGGATAATGTTTACAAATTGAATAAAACCTTTACGGCTTAAAACAGGCACTAAGACATTGGTACAAGAAGTTGGAGTTTGTTATGAAGGAAGCAAGGCTACATAAAGACTATTTCAGACCATTGTGTTTTTGTGTAGAAATTCTTTGATGATGATATATTGATTGTTGGCCAAAATATTTCTAGAATCAAGAACTTGAAAAAGCAATTGAGTAAGTCTTTTTCCATTAAAGACTTGGGGCCAGCAAAACAGATTCTTGGCATGAGTATTATTAGATACAAAGATGCTAAGAAATTATGGTTGTCACAGGAGAAGTACATTGAGAAAATACTTCTGAGATTTCATAAAGATAAGGCTAAAGCGATTAGTTGTCCTTTTGGTAATCACTTTAAGCTAAGTTCTAAGCATAGCCTTTCTACAAACAAAGAGAAAGAATAGATGAAAAAGGTGTCATATGCTTCGGTAGTTGAAAGTCTGATGTATGTTATGGTTTGTACACGACCAGATATCGCTCATGTAGTAGGAATTATGAGTAAATTCCTTTCAAATCTTGGAAATGAATATTGGGCTACAATGAAATGATTTTTCAAGTATCTTCGAGGATCTTCCAAAATGTCTATGTTTTGGAAATGAAAAACCCATGTTAGTTGGATACACAGATGTAGATATGACTGACGATATGGATTCTAGAAAATCTACTTCAGGTTACTTGATTTCATTTACAAGGGGAGTTGTATCATGACAATCAAAGTTACAAAAATGTGTTGCACTGTCCACTATAGAAATAGAGTTTATAGCAGCAACGAAAGAATGTAAAGAGTTTCTATGGATGGAAAAGTTATTGAAAGAACTTGGGTTGCAACAAGATAGTTACCAGTTATTTTGTGATCGTCATAGTGTTATCCATCTTAGAAAGAATGTCTTCTTTCATTCGAGATCAAAACATATTGATGTGAGAAATCACTATATTAGAGATGTAATGGAGAAGAAGCTACTATAACTTGAGAAGATCCATACAGAAGAAAATGGATTAGACATGGTGACGAAAATTCTTCTAAGATAGAATTTTGAATACTTTCGTTTAGTGGTTGGATTGGTGGAGCCTTCTATGTAGTCGGGAAATAGATATTTGTAGGTCTTTTCCACATGGAAGAGGAAGTAAATAAAAATGTTAGGTGCAATCATATTTGACAAATATATCTAATATTTTTGTGGCTAAAATTTGGTTAGCTATGTGGCCAATTTTTGGCCATATAGGGGATAGACAATGTCTTTACCTTAGAGATATATCAACACACTAAAAAAAAGATAAGCAAAGCAAAGCCAAATTAATAATTTTCTTTGATGAAAAATAGTATTATGTATCTAAGAGAGAAAGAAATAATATCTTAGAAAAAATATTTGGGATATTTTTCTAAAAGGGAAATGGCAAAATAGTGAGTTTGAGAAATAATTTTATTTTGGGTTTATTTCAGTTCATTGTATTGTCTCTCACTTTGTACCCATTAATTTTATTAGTGAAATAAATATTTTTCGGAGTTTGACCCGTAGACTTAGCTCAAATTAAAAGATTAATCACGTTAAATTATCAGTATAATTATTTTATTTTAAAATAATATATTAAGTTAGTTTAATTATATATTCGTGGATATTTTAGATCATTTTTAATAATTTTATTTTTTATTTTTAAATTTTTTTCTTAATGTGTTAATTTTTTTTTTCAAATATCCACTAACTAAGGTTTAATTTAATTTTATTTAAATTATTTATAAAAAAATAAAAAAATCAAAATTGAAAAACATGAATAAAGTAATTAAAAATATAATAACATGGTAATGAATTAAAGTATAAATTTTTAAAAAATAATTAATATATTTAATTTATAAAAATTAAATAATGAAAGTATTGTGATACTCTATTGGTTATTTGTACGTTTATTCTTCCCTTTGCCCTGTATGGCTAAAAGAGAAGGAAATTTGTAAGTGAGAGGGTGGACGGTTTATAGTGGGAAACTGCCTTTATTATTAAAAGGATTTTTTTTATCTGACATATAATTAATATATTACATAATTATTTATTAAAATAATAAAATATAATTTTTAATTAATTATTATATATATTATTTATAATAATAATAGAACTCATAATAAATATTTTTTTAATTATTAATAATTCCATTGAGCGATGGTTCATTTCATGTCTCATAATTATGTTAAGCCACTGTTAGCAATATGTTCTTTCTATTTTCTTGACAGTAGAGCATTGATAGGACGTTTATATATTCAGCGATTAATTAGTATTGTGTGGCTTCTCTTAAATGAAAATACGATAGAAAATTATTGCGGTCGTTTTGAGATGACTATTGTTGATGTCCCAATCAATTCTATAATCATATTCTTATAATTTTTTTAATAATAAAAATATATAAAATAAATATATTTAATATTATTATTACGATAATTAATTGTTAATTTTATATGAGTGATTTTTTTTAATTTGATAGTAAGGTTTTTTTTTAATTTGATATTCGTATAATACAAAAGTATTATTTTATAAGAAAAACTATAATATGTAAAATTATAATAGATTACAAAATGCATATAACTTAGTCTCTTTTATTTAAATAACTTGTAATCTATTGTATAGTATATTTTGTTATAAAATTAAATTATTAATGAAAATTTTTATTTTCGATAAAATAAAATAAATGAATAATATCAATATCGGCTTTTAACTTGCATGGCAAAACGCGTACCTTCTTCTTCTTTTTGTTTATTTTTCTTGGCTACAAATATAACGCGTATCGTTACTGGTAATATCCGGTCACGTTCAGCTCCACCGACAAATATCAACCGGTCACCCTTCAATTCGCTAAGTGAGGTTTGAAATTATAATTCGAAGGCAAAGAGATACAAGAGATGAATCACTAAACATATTAAGTTTAAGTTTGATAAATATTTTAATTTATAATTTTTGATTAAAATTTAATTTTTTTAATTTATAATTATATTTGATAATAATTTTCAAGAAAAAATTAAAAATTACCAACAAATTGTTTAATAATGTTTTCTTGTTTCTGATTTTTTTTTTAAATTTCAAAAATATTGGTTACTATTTAAAAGAATAAGTTTTTGATCATTTTATTATAATATTTATACATATAAAATTCATAAGTTTCGTTTATTCTCTAAAAAAATATTTTATAAAAATAAAAATAAAAGATATTATTTTTAAAAATTTACAAGTCACTATTTATTTTGATAATTATTCCTTAAAAATATAAAAACCGTAATAAAAAATTATTATCAAATATATCTAATTAAAAAAAAATTAAGAATTAAAATTATTATCAAACACATATTGACATTAAAATTTTATATGTATAAAATATAATTTAAGCACTTATATTTTATATTTCTTTTATAAGTCAAATAAGTGCAACTAGCGAACTACATTTTATTTTAGAAGTAAATGTATGATGTCTCAGCATAAATTTGTTGAATTTTTAATAAGTTTATAATATAAAATGAGATAATTGTATTTTAATATGGGGTAACTTCATATAACTTCATACTCGGTTACACATTTCTGTCTATATTTTGTATTTTTATACACTATATAAATAAAAGTTTTAGTAAATTTTGAAATTTTGAAGCCAAAAAATATCCATATATTTTTAAAATAGGATAATATTTATCTTATTTATATGTATTTAAATATTAATTTTTTAAATAATAAAAATATTACAAATATATTTTAAAAATAAAAATATCTCAAAATATCAAATAATTTATACCATTACAATTGCAATTAACTTTAAGTTGAATATGTTTCTCATTTTTATTAGTCGAGTAAGAAGAATTATTTTAAAATTTCTTTTTCTTGATCAAATTTTAAATTTTTTCAACGTAATAATAGTTATTTTATTTCATATTAAAGATGTTTTATAATTGATTACATCCTATTATGAAAATAGATTATCAACACGTAAATATTATCCTTATTTTTATACGTATTTAAATATAATAACTTGATTTTAAAAAATGTGTCTTTTGATCTCGACACAATTGATTTATTATAATTTGATTTTTGGTTAACATTACATGTTTTTTTTATATTTAGATATTAATAGTAGTAAATATTTATTTAAGTTCCTTACATCTATTTATGAATTATTTTATCCTTTGTAATGTTTATCCTATTTAGTAGAGTGCTTATTAAATAAAATTAGTATCTTATCATTTTATCTTTATTTTAGTGAACTTTTAATTGGTAGAAAATTCAAAAATTATTTATAGCAAAGTTTTGTTTGTTATGAAAATTACTAGTCCTATAACTAAGTTAACAGAGACATAGAATTATAACTAAAGTGAATATAATATCACTTCTTAAATTAAAAATATTTTTAATATTTATTTTTATATTTTTTAAAAATATTTATATAAAAAAATAAATCTTAAAAATATATATAAACATATCAAAATCACATGAAAAAGATTTAAACAATTTGTAATAGCTAAGGGAATAGAAATGAAACCAATCAAGATTGAGTTAACCACGAAAGAAAACCTTAAAATCAGTATAATAGTAAGTAGTTTATAGTTATACACGTATTATATTTTGTAAATTTCTTAAAAATTCATAAAATTGTAAGTTTAAAACAAATAAATCGCTGCAATCAAAATTGTGGAATATAAAACTACAGTCATCTTTTATTATTTTTTTTTTCGAAATAACTATATTATATTACTCATGTACTAGTAACTATGATTTATATACGAAAGGAAGATTACAATTTGTGCGGGATTAATCCATTTGAATTATTTTGAATTAAATCACCTTAAATTGATTCAATATTACTTTTAATATAATTTAATTTGATACAAACATAAATTCAAACCCAACACGACTATATTGAATTATTAATTATATATCCTTTTTAAATATTAATTTTTTTTATAAATTTAAAAATTCTTTCGATAATATTAAATCTCATTAATATAAATAATATTACATGAAATAATAAAAATAAGAAAAATAATATTACAACTAGTTAATTTTATAAAAAAATACATTAACAATTTCACATTTATATCATTATTCAAGCATTAAAATTCAAAATAATAACTTCAAATTACAAACCATAATATAAATCATAATATTATATATATATATATATATATATATGTAATAAAATTATAATATTTATACTTTAATTTCATGCTAAATGACCAGCTATATTAGTTAGATTGTAATAATGATATTAAATTTTGATGAATTTAACTTAAATTTAATTTAATTCGTATTTAATTTAAATTTCTATACAAATTATCACCATTTCACACATCTTTTATGAGTTTTTGAAAAATAGAATTAATTTGTTATTTAGATAAATATTATAATTCACCCAAAAAGAAAAAAGGAAAAACAAAAAGAATAACCACCACCCCACCACTCATCCAATGAGCCAAAGAGTCCGCCCTTTTTAAATGTCACATTTCACTTCTTCACGTACTCAGAAAAATCAGAGCATACTCTGAAAAAGAAATATCATATTCATAGGTTCCTAAGACCCCATATCTCTATATTTATAGTGAGAGAAACTCAGTAGAGAGAGAGAGAGAGAGAGAAAGCTTTCTTATAATCCCAAAGGTTGTCTTCTAGCATTGTATCGTATGAAGCAGCAGAGCAAAAATTAGTTTCGGTAAATTAAATTCAACCTTTTTTAACTTTTCATTTTATCGTATTCAACTTTGTGTCAGTTATGGCTTTTAATTTTAATCTTGTCTTCTCTGTCTTTTGCATGCAGTTAGAAATCGAAATTAGACTTTCGATCTGAAACGTCTCTGTTTCTTTTCGCTTTTTAAGGTTTTATATGTTCTGTTTTGAAAATCCTTCGTATTCAATGCAAGTGGTTAATTTATTCTGTCTCTTTTTTAATTGATTAATTTCGATTTTATTGAAATGAAGTTAAAGATTTGTGGATCAAGAAGTAGAATCGTAGCTTTAACAAATTATAGAGTGTCTCTTTCTTTTCCAGTGAATGTATGTGATTAATATGTTTCTAGTTCTGTTCTGATTGTAATTGATAAATAGTTATAATTTTTAAAGAACTGTGGATGAAGAAGTAGAATTGTGGCTTTATCTCAAGTTAAAGAGATAGCTATAATTCGGAGATCTCATAGAAGTGGTTTTGTTTCGTCGGCACCAACCGACATAGTCTCTACGAATTCTGTTAGATTGATTTTTTTTTTCTTTGAACTTTTTAAGTCGTTTATTTTGTGTAACTTTTTTAATAAATCAGTCAAACTTTGGCTGACCTTTTGCAATGTTTAAGTATCGATTGATCTTTCGTAAAAAAAAAGTTATATATATATATATAATAATAATAATAATATAATTATTTTATTTAAAAATTTAGTGTTTGTGGGCCTCTTTCTTTGCCTGAATTAATTTCATATTTATGGTTAATTTTTGCCAATAGCAATAAATTGCTGTCTGTTTCTTTCTTTATTCTTATTTTGCGTGCATTGCCATTTGGCTCAAAATATTCACACCCAGCAGCATAACCTTTTCAGAGTAGGTCTGTATTCTGAGAATGTGCATTATTTTATGTTCTTTGGGACCGACCTAGAATTATAGCGTTCATTACGTTTAGATTATACTAAGAAAGTTGTTCTACCTCCTATATTTATTTTTTTAAAAGAAAAAATTGAATTAATATTGAATTTTATTAATTTTAAATACTAGATTATCACGTATTTTAAAAATAAAGAATAATTTCTCTGGCTAATGAAACTCCTCACAGATCGGAAATTTATTTTACCGTTGTATTCAAATTTATCGTCCTTGAAGTATTGAACAAATTTTATTTTTTAGAGTAGTCATAGATATATAAGATTTGTAATATGAAGGGTGAAATTTGCTACTAACTTAACAGGATTTACATAGGGTTTTGCTTTTGTAAATAAAATTTCTGACACCTCACCTCAATTATGATGATAAAAAATTTGTGATAGATGACAATTTTATTTTTTTTATGAAACATGATCATGAGAAAGTTGGGCTATGAAATGGTATGAATCTGATATTTATTTCAATCTAACTATTTGTTGTATTGAGTAAGGATATGATGTTTTAGCATACACATTTTATTTAAGCTTTGTTTGTAGTATGTTCACTGCTACTTTGTTGGTTGAACATGCTTTGATGTGTGCTAATGACT
Organism: Hippophae gyantsensis; assembly: GCA_030763125.1. Lineage (NCBI taxonomy): Eukaryota > Viridiplantae > Streptophyta > Magnoliopsida > Rosales > Elaeagnaceae > Hippophae > Hippophae gyantsensis. Next base: position 23,848,299 of record CM061031.1, read on the forward strand.
AATTGATTTCTCACAGAAGATTTACTGAATATTTTCATGCATTAAGCAAAGGGCAAACTTGGATAATTTTGAGGTCGAAGGAAATCACTCATGAGAGGTACGTGTTATTAGATCATGCTTTCATGTGTCTAAATCTTGAATATTTTTTTCCTTTCTTGTTTGTTACTATTGATAATGCTTAACTAAGTTGTTGGTTTCTATCTTTCTGCATTAAAGTCATTTCATTTTATTCATTTCAAATTTGTGGGCTGTATAAAATAGATCTGATTAATCATGAAGGAAGTTGACCAAAAGAAAGCTACAAAGAATATCCAGACAAAGCGCTCTGGAAGGGCAGAAAAGAAAGACCCTAAGCTTAGCCAAGGAAATACTCGCAGAACTTTGAAGGAGAAAGAAACTAAACCTAAGGCATTAAGTACTAAACCAGACTCGAGTGCTTTGGTAAGTGGTTCAAACGTGGCCAAGGAGCCTTCTGAAGTTTATGAAAATGTGGTTGTAGATTACGTGGATGATGTCAACAAGTCTGAAGAGGGAACTCATGATCTGAAAGCTAATAGAATGGTTCCTGAAGAATGTACCGGTGGAGTTCTAGATGATCGTTTTAGTGATATGGAAAAAGAAACCATGAATGAAAAAGAAGAGGTGTCAGATTCTGAGACGATTAAGGATTCAGTATCGTCTAAAGCAGATTCAGTGGCAACTGAGGATGAGAAAGTAGAAAGGCTCGAGATTGATTCGAAATGTATATTGAAGAAGAGTTTCATGGAAAGAAGTTCTAAGGAATCCAAAGAGAGATTTGATAGTGAAAGTACTAGATCAAAATCCAAGACTAATGATCACACTCCGAAGAAACCCGGTAGCTCAAGTAGAAGGCCTTCTAGAACTGCTGCTAATAATTCCTCTTTTAATAATTCAAAAAATTCAGAAGCACCTTCTAAACCTTCATCGGAATGTTCTGATGGTGTTGATGATAAGCCTGGTGTAGAGACTAAGGAAAATAACACCTTGGATGAGACTACAAAAGGTGCACAGAGTATTGGAAGTGACGACGATACAGAAGGAAATGGTGAAAATGAGGATGAAGCAGTAGCTCTGGAACAAAAAATTGAGAAAATGGAAACAAAAATTGAGAAACTCGAAGAAGAGTTGCGAGAAGTTGCTGCTCTTGAGATTTCTCTCTATTCTGTTGTACCACAGCATGGCAGCTCTGCACATAAAGTGCACACACCTGCTCGCCGACTTTCTAGGCTTTATATTCATGCTTGCAAGCATTGGACTCTAGAAAAGCGAGGCAGAATTGCTAGAAGTACTGTATCAGGGCTCGTTTTGATTGCAAAGTCATGTGCTAATGATGTCCCGAGGTAAAATGATTCTGATGTTATTTAGTGTTTTTTGCAAAAATCATTTGAAGCTAACTGATTTATATTCCCTTCATATGTTAAGGCTGACCTTCTGGTTGTCGAACACTGTTATGCTAAGGGAGATCATTTCTCAAGCATTTGGCAAGTCATGTCAGTCATGTCCATTGAAGAGATTTTCTGCGTCTAATGGAAATGGGAGCTCTGTACTTAAACAAATAAATAGTTTTATGCAACATGTTGATGATTGGCAGGAGGCAGGAACCTTCATAGCTGCTCTAAAGAATGTTGAGTCCTGGATTTTTGGTCGGATACTTGAGTCAGTTTGGTGGCAGGTAAACTTGCATAAAATTTGGTGATGCACTCAGGTTTTGTTGATTCATATTGTTATAAATTAAAACATAGCATTCAAGAAACAGCGTGATTAACTTTTGCTTTCATGTTTATCACTTGTAAGTTATAATTGACTCCTTGATGATGTGACATATGCATACATCAAAAGTTAAGCTGTAATGTATTTTGATATTAGTAGTTTTTTCATTGCTTGATTAACTGTATCACATCAACAATGGATTGAATGCACTCTTTCCTTTTTCTTTTTCTATATTGGATTTTACTTTTCTCAGGCTTTTACTCCATATATGCAATCTCCAGTTGATGATCTGTCCAATAGTAAGAACATTGGGAAGTTATTGGGATCAACCCTGGGTGATCAGCTGCAAGGCAGCTTTTCTGCTAACTTATGGATAAATGCTTTCCAAAATGCATATCAACTACTTTGTCCTGTTCAAGCTGGGGGGCACGAGTGTGGTTGTCTTCCTTTATTAGCAAGAATGGTACTTGGACTCTATTATCTATTTCAGTTTTCTCAATCATTTTTTTCTTTTATCGTGAACATTATAATATAAACCTATGCATCTGACTTCAATAGTCCTTGTTTAGAATGCTTAAGTTATTTTTCTTCTTTTTGCTTGATAGAGTTCATTACTAATCATTTCTCGGATTAGGTTATGGAGCAATGTGTTTCAAGACTTGACGTGGCAATGTTTAATGCAATTTTGCGTGAGTCAGCTCATGAGATCCCAACTGATCCAGTGTCAGATCCTATCATTGAGCCCAAGGTTCTTCCAATCCCAGCTGGTGATTTGAGTTTTAGTTCTGGAGCTCAACTTAAAAATTCTGTGAGTATGCTGATTTATCCTCAGGGTTATATATGATAAATTTGTATGTAAGGGTTATAACATAATGGAGCAACTTGTAATGCAGGTTGGCAATTGGTCTAGATGGCTTACTGATATGTTTGGTATGGATGCTGACGGTGCCTCACGAGAAGATCAGCATTTCGGGGAGGAGACTAATAGGTCGGATGGAGATGGTGAACACAAACCCTTCCTTCTTCTTAACGACTTGAGTGATCTTCTGATGCTCCCAAAGGACATGCTTATTGACAGATCAATCAGAAATGAGGTTGATTTTATAACTGCAATTCATTTCTACTAAAAAACAAACATATAAACTAACTGGCTCGTTTTTAGTCGCCGCAACTTTTTACTTAACTCGTTTTCTTTTTCTGCCATGTCTTCTAGATTTGTCCCTCTATTAGTCTTCCCTTAGTTAAGCGCATACTCTGTAACTTCACTCCAGATGAGTTCTGTCCAGATCCAGTCCCAGGAGCTGTATTGGAGGCACTAAATGCTGAGGTATATGATTTTGCTTTTTCACCAAACTACATATATCTTTTCTAAAATTCTTCCTAGTTGAATTATCTTTCAATGTTTAATTTTGTATGTATAGAGCATTGTTGAGTGGAGAATGTCGGGAGATTCCACGAGAAGCTTTCCTTATATAGCTGCTCCAGTTGTTTATACTCCTCCTGCTGTTGTGGTAGAAAAGATTGCAGCAGAAGCAGGATCTATCATACAGAGAAAGGGGTATACAAGTGATGAGGAACTGGAAGAACTGGATTGTCCTCTTTTGTCAATCATTGATCTATCTCCGTCATCTACAAATGAAGTTGTTACGAAAGAAAATGGAAAATACAAGGTTAATGGAAGTCATGCCTGCATTAATGCAAGGTATGAACTCCTCCGTGAGGTTTGGTCTGTTTGATTGTTAAGAGAGAGAGAGAGAGTCATATTATGTATATTTCTGGTTTCTGTATCAAATAATATTTCAACTATAAGTCGTCAATAGTCAATACATGGTGAAATGGCCGAGTTAATTTAGTGCTATTAAGAAATGCTAAAAATATCAACTTTCTTGTATAATGACTTTGATTGAATTTGAAAGGAATACTTGTTATGGGGATATGCCGAGATAGCGTGTTATAAAGCATGCATTTTGGCATACACAACGTTTGTATCGGGAATGAGACTTACATACATTGATTTAAAAAATTAACACATAAATTTGGGCAAGTAGAAGTTTTGAGGTTTGTGTAAGTAGATGTTTTGAAGTTTGTGTATTAGTTACTAGTGAACTAGCACATATATTATATAGAGAAATATTGATGATATATAAATTTGTATGAATATTTATATTTAGTTTATGTTTTTATAGGTTAATATCACCTAAAAAATAAATTATTTTTCAATTTCAAAAATAATTTTGACAAGCATAATAATGTGAGAGTGCAATAATTTGTATAAATTTGTATATCAATATTTTTTATGTTATATAATGATAATAATTTAAGATATGTTAAAATTAATTAATAAATTTTTTTATTTTTATAAAGATATTAATTTTTTATTATCATAAATAAATAATTTTATCAAAATTAATTTAATTTTATTATAATATTATAAATATGTGAATTTAGTTCTATTATAATATTAAAAAAATAAGTGAATTTAGATAAAATAATATGAATACATACAATATAACAAACACTCATAATACAATAATCTTTAACTCTAATATTATATAATTAATTATATCAGTAATTACACTAAATGGCAATCTCTAAATGTGTTTGGACAACAAGCAAAATGAAGTGGAAAAACAAATTTAAGTTGCAAAAAGAATTGACCATAGAAAGAATCAAAGAAAAGAAATCCCGAAAACAAAATAAAAGGTAATATTAAAAACCGCTCCATACTTCCTTAGAACAAGCATGACCAAACAAGTTAAACCAATATTTTGCTACAAATAGCCATATTTTCTTACAATCATGCAAAAGATAGCTTTATTCTTCTATAAATTTACATTAATCCAATTCTTATCATCAGTGTCCTGTGCCCAAAAAAAAAAGCCAATAAGATCAAACAGAAAGAATTTCATTTCAATACATCTTTCAATAAGGCAATACCACGGGACTCATTCCTCATAATTTTTTAACCTTCCATCTCACTTCATTTGATTCATCATCATCATCATCATCATGGAAATGAAGATCATCTTTGCTATGATTGTTGTTGCTGCCACCATGAGCTTTGCTATGGCTACCGGACCCGCTGCCGGTGCTGCCCATGCACCTTCTGATATTGGCACTGCTCCTGCACCAGGCCCTGCTAGTGCTGCTGTATATTCTGCATTACCTGCTTTTGGATCTTTGCTTGGTGCCTCCTTTGTTACTTTATTTTCCTACTACTTCCAGTAGATTAATTGATCCCAAAAAATAAAAATAAATAAATGAATGAATTTATAGGTAAAGAAATGATAATTATATATAATTATATGTGCTAATTAATTTTATATTACATTCAACAAGGTTAAACAGTAATTCATGCGATATTTTGAGCTAAACATTATTGGATATTTGTTTTCCTTAACTCTATTATTCGTATCATTACAACTCTTTAACTTTGTTGATTGTATTTCCAGTTTATTATCACACATTGGGAGTACAAATTTGAGTATTTTGTTACCGTGTAGCAAATTTGTAAAAAGTTCCCTTTTGTACCATTTGTAATTTGAGCAATTATTTAATGTCTAAGTTCTTTTATGCTTGATGTTTAAAATTCTTATTGTTATTTCATTTCAAATTTCAATTCGAATCACTCATATTTTGATATGAAAATTAAGGACAAAAACACGATTATGACACGAATAAAAAACATTTGAGTGAATTTTAATCGCTCATTATTTTATACAATATTCTTTTTAATTGTCAACAAATACCAACAAAAAAATACATAAATTGTCACCCTAAAGAAAATAAATGAACTTATAATTTGTTCAATCAAAATTCCATTGACATGATATGGCCATAACTTTAAAGTAGAAAAAACAATTGAAAATGAGGAATCTACAAGTACTCTTGTAAAAGTTTGCCCGAGTCTTCTACATCTGGTTATTTGCTTAAGGAAAAATTCTTGGATATAATTGCTGTAGAAGATTTGGGTAGCTTTTAATGTAATTTTTAACTACGATGATTTGAAATCTAGATAATAGTTTTCAAACCAAACTAAGAGTCTGCTTTTGAGACCTCTTATAAGCACTTTTAACAACAAAAAGTGCTAATAACCAAACCAAAATTTTTACAAGTGCTTTGAGCACATATTATGTATTTCTTCATTAAAGTAACGTTTTCTTCTCAAAAAGCATTTGATCGAAACCATTTTTTTTTTTAACTAAACCAAACTAGTCAAATGTATGATAAGATGAAGTGGATATACTAACATGGAAGAAAAGCTTATTCAAACTACAATTTTCTTGAAGCATTGTTGCACAATGGGGACGGAATTATAACACTCAGCAAACATGAAACAACAATTTGCAACACTCTTAAGAGAAACTACAATTCATTTCCTACCCAAGATTTTCAATTACAAGCTGCAACATGTTATTATCAACTCTCTAATTTCAATCAAACAACACTCCATAAAGAAAATGATTAGATCATAACCAGCATTAATTTATTATACCCTTTCGCATAGATCTTTGCCGGTTAATCCTTGAATTAGGATCCTCCATTAGGTTTTTGTGCAGACAAGAGGCTCTTTGTCAACCAAATAGCCGTTTCTCTAGATGACACTACCTCTTTCCCAAAGGGTCTAAGCACACCAGCAAGCTCTTCATGTTTGTCCTGCTTGAGTAGCTGCGCGCATAGCTCCAGTAGTGACTCTAGGGCATCAGCCCTTTGCTGACTTGGACTATCACACCCATTCTTAGATTCATCACCTCGAATTGTAGTTAGGGTGCTCGATAATGAGATGTCACTTTGTACCTGATTGGCTATATGGCCATTCTCTTTCTCTGACTGCATTGAGCTACCAATATTATCTACCTTTGTATCTGCTTCTTCTTTCACATCATTGTTTCTGTTAGATAACAGAATCTCATCATGAGGTCCTTCAAAACACAAGTCTGAAATTTCTTTACGTAGACAACAGCTAGGATCTGTATCGTGCTTGACTGATAATAGACTTTTATCGTCAGGAGCCCCAGCTTCCTCAATATGTTCCATGGCAGAAATTTCAGGTTCTTTGCAATTCTCTTCTGCCCTACCCTCTCCATTCATTACTGCTTCATCCTTAACTTCTTGGTTGAAGTGCACCTTTCGTTCTTCAAAATTCAATATTTTGATATCATCCAGCAGTTGTGGAGAATACTTGGCATTGGCATCAGGTTCTTCAAGTTCTTCGAGCTGAGAGTTTGGTGTGCTCTCTGATGTAACTTCAGCTTCGGATTCAGTGCTTTCCTTTTGTGATATACTTGTAACTTCTGCTTGCTTATCTCCATTGCAAACAGATGTTTCAGAATCAGTGGCTCCATCCTTAGAACCACCAGTATCATTAGATGATTCTCCTATATAACTTGTTGGGTCAACCCTCTTCGTTTCAAGCCTGTCTTCAGCACTAGTTGTTAACACGGGTTTCTCAATTGGTGCATTCTTTGCAGTTGCATCTGCTTCACTCTCGAATGGATAAACCTTTTCTAATTGATTTGTTGTCACAGCCCTTTTGTCCTTACTGTCTACGCCATTGCTAGATCTATTAGATAATTGTTTTCTTGGCGACTTAGCCTTCAAGTTGTTTGCCGGTGATACTGGCAAATATGCAGAAGAAGGATTGCAACACTGAAGAATATAGGAACGTAGATGTGGATGCCTCAACAACTCTGCAGCCTATATTTATCAATTATTAAGATTTTAGAATAGAAAATGGATATCACAAGTCAGTTTTATTCTGCTTTTAGACCTTTAAAAGAATTTTGATGATAAAAAAATGCTTCAAAACCAAACAAAGAAAAAATTTATCATTCTACTTTTAGAGCTTAGTTGTATTTTCTTCCTGAAAGCACTTTCTCCTTAAACCGCTTTCGGTTGAAACCACTTGTAACAAAAACACAAGCGATCCCACAATATCACAAAAAGCATGTGATCACTTCTACAAGCAAACCAATTGTAATAAAGTACTATATCATCTGAACTCACAGTTGGTCTGTGCTCTGGACTCTTTCTCAGCATGCTCTTGATAATTTGTTTCCTGAGATGTTGAAGCCATTCAATCTCAAAACTACATATTTGCATTCTCACATATGATAACCAACAAAATTGAACGTATAATTTGGAATTCAAACATTTATCAAAAAGACTACCATAATTATCAATGTTTTTCGAGCAATAACTTAGACTTACAATGTAGAAGAATAAACATATGGAAGGGGAGAAATGGTGGATCTATTAATTTTATTGATAAGCCCAGCCATGTCCTGTTTAATCAAGTCATAAATTCATTTATTTACTCAGTGGTCTTTAAAGAAGGCAAGTGTAGATGCGTTATGGTAACGGCAGAAGTAGCTCAAGTTTTAACTTACAGGAGCTCTAAATGCCGGCTGATGTGCGGCAATTTCAAACATGCAGCAACCTTGAAACCATAAGGTCAAAAAAATGAATAAAGGGAAAACAAAAGGCTATTTTAGGGTTAAGATCACCACATGGTTAAAACTTAAAAGCAACCAAAACCATGAAATTTTGTAGCTCTTACCAAGTGACCATATATCAGATTTGTAACCATAAGGTATATCTGCGAGAAGCTCAGGACACATATAGTTGGGAGTTCCAACAATCTGCATAGACATAAAGTGTACCAAAATTCTTATTAAAAAGAGACTAAGTGCATCTAAAATAATCTAGTAATACGGGAACTAAGTATTTTAAATTTTTATGCAAATTCTGAAATCTGAAAACCAATAGTATAAGTGTATCACTTCGCATTAAAGGGTTCGTGGTACTTTCAAAATTAGGGTCCATTTGCTTGTGTTTTTCTTAAAGGTGGTTTAAGAAGAAAGTGCTCCACACATTTTTTTTTTGGGGGGTTCATAAGCATTTTTAAGTGACAAAAACATTTTTACATGAGCTCAAAAACATAAACAAACCATTAAATTGTTGGGATCCATAATGATAATAATTACTTTTTTATACCATCTCATGGTAGCTTGCCATGTTTGATGAACCTAAAGAATGCATGACAAGTTAGTTATTATTTGGGTCAGTTCCATTAGAAGTTTTTTTTAGACAAGCAAACAACATATTACAAGAGTATACAAGTTGTTACCGAAGAAGTAAGGTCTTCGGCATTGAGTAGTTTTGCAAGTCCAAAGTCACCTATGAAAGTCCACACATGAAATTGATTACGTTCAGACATCAAAACCAGAAGCAAAACTTTGTGCAGCAAAAAGATCGTTCTCATATAGCGACAACATTTATCTACATACCCAGACGGATGTCACTGTCCTTTGTCAAGAATATGTTTGAGCACTGCAAAGAATTGATATGAGAATAATATAGACATCCTTCATTTGATTTCTTCAACGTAAGTACGACTATATCTAATACCTTCAGATCTCTGTGAAGTACACGGTTAGAGTGCAAGTAGTCCAAAGCTAGCAATAGTTGAGTCAGCCATTTGCAAAGCTTCTGAATAACAGAACAGACAAATATCAGATGCTTACTACTTCATGTAGTGATGTGGGTGTAAAAATAAAACACTTGAAGTTAATAAAGTTCACAAATTACCTCCTCTGGGAGGAACACTCCCCTGGCCTTCTTTATCATCTCTTCCCTGTAAAACAAGTGTTTCCCAGCACAGTTATTGGTAGGCATGAAAGAAAAATAGATACATAGAAAGCATGTTTAAAACTACCTCTCCTAAAGTGGTTTCAAGATAAACATTTTAGTTGTTTAGCATGAAATTATTAAAAGTGATTATGAGTGAGGCACTTTGGTAATTATTTTAAGAATGAAGCATGCATCCTAATCTAAATATACTTCTCTAAAAAATAAGTAATACTTACTTTTTCTAAAAGCACTAATAGCGTTCCTTAAAATTTTAAAAGCACTTCTTATGAAGAATGGAAAACACCATTAAAAATGCTTTAGCTTTCAAACCAAAAGAAAAGAAATGCCAAACGGGCCAAAGTTTCATATGCTCTGCTGATCTAAAAAAATATTGTTCAACACAGATAACATTGCTTGAACAATCATATTTGTCTTGTGTACTAGTATTTAACAGCAAAAGTAGACCCCTCCCTTACCATTCCCATCCTCCATAGGCCCTAACCAAAACCAAATATATTAACATTTAATAATGAAGCAAATGGATTTCACTTACATGTCTCCTCCTTCACAATAGGTGGTCACGATGCATATACAATCTCCCTACAAGAATTAGAGATATGAGTTTATAAGACCACTAAACCACAAACTTGTTTGAGGAATTATAAATTTATCAAAACAACTTCAAGCAACAAGCAACAAAACTTGTTATGTTTTTACCTTGTCCACCCAAGCATCTTTAAATTCTAGTATATAAGGGTTATTCAACTTTGCAATTAAGTTCATCTGCAGCAAAATTAGATGGATACAAAGCTATGTCAACTACAAAAGAAAATCTTTAATCCAAAAGATTCTTCTTATAGCTATAATAAATAAAAAATGCATTATGCAACAAGTGAAAAAGGTTTCTTCAACTAAGTCCGCATCTTAAACATGTCATATAAGATTTATGAGTAAGCTACCTCTTGGTGGGCAGTCCGTTTAAACTTCTCTGTTTGCTTAGCCAAGCGAATCTTCTTCAACACATACCTAACAAGCATTAAAAAGAAACAATAGAAACAAGTGAACAATTTACTATAAGCAAGTTTTACACACTTAAATCAATTTCTTTTCCTTCAATAAAATGGCCAGCTAGTTATTCTTTCCATATCGATTGTGAATTCTACACACTAACTTCTCCTTTATGTTGAAAGTACTTTCAAATAGCTTAAAACGCTTTCGATGATGTTTGGCAATCTCCAAGATAAGTGGTTTTAAAATTTTGATAAGCATTATTTGTACTTTTTAGAAAACTAAATAATCCTTACTATTTTGAGAGAAATAATTTAGAATGCATGCACCTTTCATAAATTAATTACTAAAATAACACTCTAAACCAATTCTAGCAATTTTATGCCAAATAGTTAATGCTTCTCTTTTAGTCATGAAACAACAATTATTTATACCTAAATCAGCAAAAACATTATTGGCTTCCATTGCCTTGGAATTGATATTTATACCTAAAATCTGTCTTAAAATTTCTGCAATGAACTTATTTCAAAATGAAACTGCTGTTTATTTAATAATCAAACATAAATTCATTGGCAGATAATACAGAAAACAACATAATTGAAGTTAATGCAGAGAAAACAGGGTAAACCTAACAATATAAGAGATTTGATTTGACTTACTTCTTTTTCTCATTCTTGTGAAGAACAAGAAAAGCAGCACCGAAAGCCCCTCTTCCAATTTGCTCTATTAATTCATAATCTTCCATCTTTGACTACAAATCACCACCATTATCACTCTACATACTGACCCAATTCCTTAAATACCCAAACTTTTATACAGCTTTTACTGAATCAAAAACGCTACCTCAGGCGAATTTGGATTATATCATAAACCCATTTTGGAAAACTAGAAAACAAAAGATGGGTATTCAACAAAAATCCCAACAAAATTTTTACCTTTGAAGAGATCAAATTTTGAAGACAACCCAGATGAGACACTGATCAATTATTAGCAGAGCCAAAGAACGCTTTTTGAGACGACTGAAGCTCTAAAAGAAAATAGGATCTTGTCGGTAAGAAACATAAAAATTGAGTAAAGCCACATTCCTCGATAATGACGACACACCACTGTATGTGAGACAGAAGGAAAGAGCTAGAAGCACAATTTTGTAAAATAAAGTAAATATTGCACTAATATGGTTATTAAAAGAAAAATTATTGATTAGACAGCTTGCCAAAAAAAGATGAGAGAGGCAATTATAAATAGTGAGATTAAGAAGGGCGAGCTCATCATATTATCTCTTCAAAGAGAAAGAAACAACAAAAAAAAAAGTCAATATATTACGTTATATATTCGCAGTGATAAAAAGTATTAATGTTACATAGGATTGGCTTGTGATTGAACATGACTCCCTACTGAATACAAATCAATTTGTATCTTATTATATAATATTTTATGTATTTTATAAAAAAATTAATTACCTTTAAAAAATATATTAATATTTTTACATTATAAATATATATTAATATATATATTTTGATGAGTTTCAAATACATGTGCTTTTCAATGTTCATGAATAACACAACCTATACAATTTGTAACATTGTATACTAATATTGAAAAATTGAATATGTACGATACTTAATTAAAACTTTTATACTATTTGTAATTAAAATTAGAAAATTCACTAACTAATTAATTAAACTTAATTAACCTTTATAATATATAACCAAAAAATTGCGTATAAATTAAGAGGAAAAAAAATCTTACCTCAAGTTTAGTTGTGCAGTATCTCACAATTTAACTGGTTTTATATTAATAATATTATATAATTATCGTTAGGGGATAAAATGTATTGTTTCATTATAATTAAGAAGTATATATTTTAAAATAAATTATATGTTATAATATATATATATATATATATATATATATATATAATTTAATACTGTCATATATTATCATTTAATACATGTAATATTATTAACATAAAATTATAAAGAAAAATTAATCATCACAAATTTACGATGCATCTTCAATCATGTAGTAAAATTTGATTATGCATTACATTTTTTTTTATTATGTGTTATAGTCAAGTAAATAAATTTTTTTTATGAGTTATAGTTAAGTAATATAACGTGTAAAGAGTTTATTACATCAATAAAAATATATAATAATATAGCTTCTATAAATAATATGAAATTTATTTTTTTAAGATTAATATTTTAATATTAAATGTGTTATATTATTTATACATTATATCAATAAAAAAAAACTAATGAACCTTCCACACAAAAAAATACATAAATTTTATAAAAAAAATATAGATAGAATTAAAAATATAAATTGTTGAGCCACATTTTAAAGAATGATGTTAATGTATAAAAAAATTATAATATATTAGTTAAAATAAATAATATTGTAGTATGTATGAATAATATAAAAATTACATTTTTTTTAAATTAAGAGTTTTAGATCATTTATATATTATATAAAATTTATAAATTATAAATAATAATATTTAATGAAATTGTATCAAATTTAAATTATATTTAGAATATCTTATGTAATACTAATAAAATAAAAGGTGGTAGATGGGGTTATGCGAGCGTGACAGCTAAGAATAAAGGGAAAGGTATAACTTTTTTTTTCTTTTGATAAAAGGGAAAAGTAGAACTTTGCTTCTTCCTTTTTATTTTTATTTATTTGCTATATATGAGAAAGACAGGACTTTGCTTGCATTTTCAGATTCATGGGAAGATCATTTCTCACACCAGGGAATGTTTGTAGTTATTATGTCGTTTTCTTTTCAACTCAAAATTCTAATTTGTTAGCGATTAATGGCTTTTTATTTTTATTTTTGGTGGATCTAATAAAAAATAAAAAAATAAATTTCATTTTTTTAATTTATATTTTTTCTTATAATTAAAAGGAAGAAAAAAAAGTAATTAGGCCATAACCAAAAGGACTAAATATTGATTAATGGGTTAATTAAATTATTCTACTTTAATAACAAGATCATTTTTAATGGGTGAACTCGAAGTGGTTCAACTAGTTAGCATAACAATTAATTATTTGTTGTTAAATCTTTATATAAGTTGTATATATCAGCAACAATCTTATTAAAGGAGTAGTTCACACTTATGTAATCGATCTTTGAACCTTATTACTTTTTTTTTATTAATCCTTTAAATATTAATTCTTTTAATTAAATCAATAATCACATTTTGAGTTTGGAAAGAGGGAGTGAAATTCATGCAATTCAATCATGTTTCTTATACTTTGAGTAACGTAGGTTCAACTAACAAAAATACTATTAAATGTTTTTTAATTAAGAATTAATAATTTTATATGTAATATTTTATAATTTATATAAAAATTAAATCCTATTTAGCATGTAGAGGTGTCCCCTATCAATTTATAATTTAAGTAAAAAAATTAATTGTGAATTCTTTTAAGCTCAAATTATAACAAAACCTATATTTTGAAGCTATTTAATAATAAATAAATTCAAACTGTTTTCATATATATTTGTTTTATTTTATTGTTCTCAAGTAAATTTAACTTTTATTTATTACACCTTCTCCGACTCCACTTCAAATATCTATATTTGGTGTGATAAATAATATGTTATAAAATTTAAGACGGTGTTGTTAATAACACCAAACACTATTTATATTATTTTTAAAATTTTAAAAATATTGTTAAAATGTTTATTACATATAAAAATTAAAATTAGGTATATAATATAAAATGATTAAAAAATATACTATAATACAAGATAAAGTTAAAAAATTAATATAAATTAAAACAATAATTTTATAAAATTATAAAAATATTGTTAAGTTTTTTATTACATATAATAATTTAAAATTAAGTGCATAATATAACATAACTAAAAGAAATTTTAATATAACATAGAGTTAAAAATATAATATAAATTAAAATAACTATTTAATAATCAGGTAAATTATTTCTAAATCTTCCAATATTATTAAAATATTAACTAAAAATATATGCTGTATTTTTTTCTGAATCCTTGAATATTATTAAAATATTAACTAAAAATATTTACTCTATTTTGAGATCATGTCTCTTAATTTTGAGATCCTTCTTCTTGTTTAAATACATGTTTTTGTTATTGAGATATTTATTGTATAATTCTTATTTGTTTACCTTTGATTATATATTGAATTTAAATATTTGAATAATATCTATCAATATTTATTTTTAATTATATTTTTTAATTAAATGTAATTTTTAATTTATATAATGAATACAATATTTTATGTAGTGACTTATTAATTTTTTAATTAATTGATTATATATAATAATTGATAAACGAAAATAAAAAATATATTTTATTTTATAAAAATTTAGTGTAACGTGTTAGAGATTAATGGGTTGGAGATGTGTAACAAGGATATTTGAGGTAATATATATATATATATATATATCTCATCGTGTGTCTAGAGAAACAGATGCCCTTATGTGTGTTTTAAAGTTAGTTCTGGCTGTGGAGCAGGGAGTTTTGAGGTAATATATAATGCACTCTCCTCGTATTATGTAAAAAAAAAAAACTCGAATGTAGCTTTCCGCATCTAATTTAGTCACAAATGTATTATTTTATAAAGTTTAATTTTAATATAAATTTAAACCCAAATGTAGCTCTAACTTAATTGGTAGCTAGCTCACATAAGCCTATAATTTACACGGACGTTATAGAGTTATGAAACTCACGCTTTAATTAATATTATTGTGAAACTACGAGGTACAACGTCAGTGTAGTAATTGATAATTATGGTGTTAGAAACGTGTAAAGGAGCCAAATGATATTAGAAGAACATGTATGATTTTGTTTTTTCTTTTTTAAATATCTCAAATAAGTGTCAAATTTTTGAGTTAACATATCAGTACACTATAAACACATGCAATCATCAAAATTCAAGTTACATATTTCATATCTAGAAGACTATATTATCACCTCTTTTATGTATTTAATCTATTTTTGAGCTCAATAAAATTATTTTTAATATAAAAAAATTAAATAATACAAATAACATAATAAAAGAAATCAATATCTCGTACTAACACGGTTGGTTGGCTAATAATAAAATAATAAAATCATGCTACCCAACTACCCAAAGGACTTCAAAAGGTGCAGTTGGCTATGTAATCATAAAAACAATATTTAGGGGCTTGTTGATATTATTTACTATTTAGGTAAATATCTTGTTCAATTACCACTACAATTATCGATCTATATTTTAATTTTTATATGTTCTTATATAAGAAAACATATGAGCTGCACATGCAGAATAAATGCTTCATAATATAATTTTTTTTATTTTTTGAGAAAAATAAATTATTTATATACTTTTAAATTATTATTTATTGAGTTTTTGGAAGTCAAAATAATACAAATAAGATTTAGGATTTTTGTACTCTAATTAAAAACCTTTTTATCTTTTCATGTTAAGTAAGAAGTAACCCTAGTGTCTTTTACACTATATATATCATACTACGTCATGTTATTTTTTGTTTTCATTTCATGAGGACTGCTCCATTTTACATGTAATAATTTCTAGGTATATGCTAAATCTATGTACACTTATATTAAATATTAAACTAATGTTATCGTTATTTTTTTACAAAAATTGAATATTATTGTAAAAATAACAAAAATAATATTCTTAAAATTTATAAATATAAAAATAACACACGTCCATCTCATATATTTTTATTACAAAAAAATTGACATATCATTTTATTTTAAATATCGTTTAAATTAAACTATAATTATTTTATAATTTTTAATTATATACTAATTCTAACTACAATTATACTAATTATTAAACAAATTTTATCATTATTTTTCTACAAAAACTAAATTTTATTAAAAAAATAACAAAAATAATATCCTTAAAACTTATAAATATAAAAACAATATACATTTATCTCATACATTTTTATTATAAAAAAAATTGATATATCATTTTATTTTAAATATCGTTTAAATTAAATTACAATTATTTAAATTCATTAAATGTTAAATACTATCTAACTAAATACTATTTAGGATTTTTTTTTATAAAATTTTAAAGATACATTTTTTTTAATTTTAAAATTTTATTTTTGTTGCAAATCTTATTTTGTTTGTTTTCTCAATATAAGCGGTTAATTTTCAAAATAAATGCGGTTAATTTTCAAAATAAATGGGTAAAATTATACTTTCAAATGATGGTTGTATAATTATAATTGGTTTGAATTAAAAATTACACATTTAAAATAAAAACTGAACATAAAATAGTACAAATAATATTAATAAACCTTAAATATTTAATGTACTGGAACATAAAAATCATTGAAAACTAGTAGGTAAATTGACAAATAGCTTTGACTTCTCTCTCACCTAAAACCCTAATAGTTTTTCTCCATTCTTCGGATTTTTTTCATTTAGAATTTTCTTTTTTAGCTTAGGGAGAAATTACCTCCAACATATTCACACATACTTATTACAGTGCAATTCAAGCATATTTTATTTTCATTTTGGTAATTTTTTTCTTAGATCTAATCTTAAAATATGTTAATTTATTCATTAAAAATGATAATATTATGGTATCCAAATATATGAAATTAATAAAACTAATCTACATAAATGCAATTATTGAAACAATTTAATAGAAAAAAGCAAATATTATTATACTAATACTAAAACGATAATTCAAAATAATCCTCTTATCGTAGTATAAGATTTTTCTGATTTTTGTTTATCTAATAAATTTCTTATTTTTCTTATAAAAAAAAAGTAGGTGAGTCAACGACAATTTTTTCCAGCAAAACACTTAACAGCAATATTACAACGAATAGCGGCACAGCACAAGAACGAAACATATATATATATAAATAGATAAATAAATTTTGATCTTAATCATATACCCATGTAGCTAAAAATATAAAATCAATCCAAGGTTCTTCGAGTCCTTTTCCACCAATAGGCCTATATTAAGATTTTTTTCTTAAAAACAAAACTAAGAACGGTAAAATAAAAATAGTATTGGTTATTGTTTCAATAATCTAAACTAACATAATAATATACAATTTAATAAGCTCAATTATATTTAATAATAATACTAGAATACATCGTTTGTATCAATACATATAATTTTTCTTGCTAGAACCATCATATTTCCATAGTTTCTACAGTTAGTAATGAAGCAAAAGTACTACATATTCAAGGTATATGCTGATCTAATCAACTATGACATTTCTTGAAGCTATCCCCCAAAAAATAAAAATAAAATAAAGTTAAGAAAATATAGAAGACTACTATAGGCACATACAAACCTCCATCAAGATTTGCATATCACACTTCCATTGACTCCACCAGAATTGTAAGTGAAAAGGTCAAGTTACCAAGTCTGAAGTCTCAACATAATCTTAACAATTAACATTACAATGTCCATAGAAGCAGAAACTTTGTACAAAGTCAAAATATACATGAAAACCATTTTTTGACACGAACACTTACTTTCGTTTGGACTTCTTTGAGAGCCTACGACTTTCCAGCTTCTTCTGTGCAGCCTCAAATTCTTCTTCACTAGGTTCTGCAGCAACATCATTGCCACCGTATTTAGACACAAGAGATGAGAACATGGAATCAAACCCATCCTTCCTTTGGGCACGGCGCTGAGAAATAATTGCAAATAAGTCTGATTCTGGTTGTTTATCTGACCTGTAAAAGGAAGCCAATACAGATATATACTTCAGACTTGAGCTCCACACACATATATATAAATAAATAAAACAAAATTGCAGGAATGAACTTACTTGACCCTCCTCCTCAGAGGACTGGTGGGTGGTTTTGTTTCAGATATCTTCTTTGCCCATTTCTCATAGGCTTTGGTTGATTTCAGTTCTCCTATGATATAGCAAAAAAAGTGAGGTTAGAAGCATGAAAAACACTTTAGCAGTTAGCACAGCAAAAGTCTATTGATTGCATGATTGTGTCATATATTCTAAGTTATAATAAGAGCTACATTGGATCTGGTGTTCATTAATAAACATACGATAATATAAGTTATATTGCTTATGAGCCACTTAAGCTAACACAACATCAGCTCCACCCCACAGTGATCACCTTGGTTCAGTTCAAATTCAAAATGTGCTTTTTCTCAACCAAAACATAAAAGAGGAAAAAGGATTTTAAGAAAATGAACCATAATGCATCTTATCCTTGAGCTTATGACGTCGATTAAACTGCTAATTAGCAATAATTGTAGGCAACCAAATGTGCAGTTAAGCAACACTTAGAAGACATTCTCCCCAAATAAATCCAACATCAATCAGCCACAGCCCGTTTCACACTCATTTCTCAGTTTGAATTCATAACCAAGAAACACTACTTGATTCTATGGATTTAATCCCCCAAGACTTCTATGGAAGAAGACATACATGTTCTTGTGGGGACGGTTAAATTTTCAATTAGAGAGACATATGTTCTTGTGGAGATTGTAAAATTTTCAATTAGAAACTTTCCCTCCCTCTGAAGGATGAAGATTTCAATATGGATGTCAAAAAAAAGAAAGCCCGTGAAAAATAGACTAATATAATAAGTTCAATACTAACCTGAAGCTATTGCCTCATCAAGAATATCCTTGAACCGGTGTGAATCAAGCTTTGGATCCGAACAAAGCATTGAACAGAAGAGTCTTAAAGCAACAAAGAAGACAATGTCAAACATCAAATTTGAAAATCCAAGGAATGCTGATAAAAAAAATTGAATACCTGTTCATTTTACCCTTACTCTGCTTGTACAGTAAAATTAAATCTTTCTTTTCCGAGTCTGATCCTCTATAGTTTGCTTCAAACTCTTCGATATCAGCTTCAGTGACCTACAATTAATAGAGATATTGGAAGCAGACCAAAGTTAAAAAAAATGATTCAGTATCATGAAAATGCTTAACATTTGAGAATGAGAATGAGAATGAGAATGAGAATGATCTGACCTTTTTATACATGGCTCGGAAATATTCATGCAAGTTTTGAACAACCTCACTGGCAAGGTCCTAATGACAAAAGAGAGTAAAAGATGAAAATAAATAAAAAGATGGCTACATTGCATTCTTGAACAGTTTTGATGAAGGATAATCATAATGACTACAATTTTCTTAAAATATTGTTGAGTTATGAATATACTCGTTCTTCTATGCACCAAATAAAATTATTTCCTCCCTTTGTATATAAGCTTTGGATGTTTTCTTTTATTTAAATGTGCAACTGAAAAATTTGAGACAAAACTTACTGCATCATCTACACACCCAGTCTGGTCGTAGACTGCTCGTTTTTCCTCATCCCCAAGAATCGCTAACACTTTTTGCAACTGTTGAAATTTTTCCTTGGCATTCTATAGCAAGAAAATTGAAATGTTGAATATTAATTATTATATTAATGAGAGAGCACTGAAAAAAATTGCATCCAGAAACAGGAGCAGATATATGAGGGGCCAAGCATGGGTTACTCGTCCTCTCTCACTTTTTGAGAAATAAAATTTTATGTGTAATATCTAGCCAAATTACATGATAAAATGGACTGTGACCTACTGAATTTTATTGTTCAGACTTTTTCCACACAAAAATTCATTACAAACTTAATAATTTGAATATACTTTTCCGAAATAAGATACATATAACATCATTTTTCAATAAGAAATAAGTAGTAACCGAAAAAGTATAATTTTTAGGGCTTATATGGTGTCCCTCGTGAAATATAATTTTAGATCAGCAATTGCCCAGGAATATGAACTTTTACCTCGTCACCAGGATTCTTATCAGGATGGAGTCGCAATGCTAACTTGTGATATGCTTTCTTTATTTCCTGCTGGGATGCTGATCTATCCACACAAAGAACCTAGGGCCACGGGATCACATTCGTTTTAGTAAGTACAAAAATGCTAAGAACACCTATTTTTACACACACAAGTGTCCGTATTGTTTAGAAAATTGCACACTTTTTCAATTTCAAAAACAATTTTGACGATATAAAAGGTGTGAACACAAAATTTGTGTAATATTAGCATTCTTCTTGCTAAGTATTGCACCAATTAAAATTTGGATATACAAATAAGTAATCAAAACCATTTCCCAGATACACGTCTAAAAAAATATTACCTCCATTTCGCAATCTAGGGCAAAAACTAAGAAATCAAACAACTCAAATAAATTAAATTCATGAAAAATTAATTCCAAAATAAATTTCATCTACCTCGTAGAGGCTCTTCTCAATTGAGGATGACGAAACGTTGTCGACATGGGTCTTGCTTTGATCGTGTTCTTCATTTACCCTAGATGCCTTTCTCTTCCCCATTTCCTCGGTATTTTTAGTCCAAACTACTTTTTCATACAAGACGAGAGAACAGATAGATATACTCTGAAACAAAGCACGAGCAAATTTAAGAGTGTACTGTGATTTATATGAAGAGCTTCGGAGAATTCCGATTTAATCATAAGTTCCCGCCAGTTCAATCTTCGATTTATTATCTTCCCGCCGTTTGGATGTCATTGTTTATGATATATCGGGATGTAATTTCGGACGGTTTGAATTAGGCTAGAACATGACATGTGATCCCCACGAATATAGTCGGTTATAAATAATTTTATTTAATAAAAAATTAACATATTAATTATTATATATAAAAATATTTTTAAATTAATTATATATTTATTAAATCATAATAAAAATTATTCAAACGAAAATAGACATGAATCAAAATAAAAAATTATTATAAAAATTCTTCTTTTATATTTATTAAATAATTATAAATATTAAATAATTATAAAAAATTGAAATAAAAATACCAATTTATTTAAATATTCTCTTAAAAGTAGTAATGAACTTTTTATTAAAAATAATAAATTATATATATAATTAAAATAAAAAATTTTATAATTATATTTTAAAATTTTAAAAATAAAATCAATATTAAAAAAAATTAAAGCGTATGAGACTTAAATTTACCCTACCCTCGTTTCTTTTCTATTATATTTTAGAAAGTAAATAAAGGAATATAAATGACTCTTTTTCTCTCAAATTCTGAATTTGATTGATTTTCATTTAAAATATCAAATATATATATATATCATTAAATTAAAAATTAAAAAATTATATCTCTAAAATATCAATCAGTAAATATTATACCAATTTATTTATATCAATTTAAATTTTAGATATTTTTAAATTAATTTAAATTATTTTGATTTTAGTATTAAATTAATAAGTAATATTTATTATTTAATTAATAATTAAATTAAAAAATATTTTTAATATTTAAATTAAAATTATATATCAATTTTTAAATATAAATTTTTTTATTAATTATTCATATTTTTTAATGAATATAAGAGAATAATAATATAAGATGTTTATAACTTTTCAACTTATATAAAAGTTTATTAAACTTAAATGATTATAAATATATAAAATTAAATATATATATATATATATATATTAATAATAAATATCTTAAATCAATTAAATATTGATTTATAAACTTAAAAATCTTAAACAATCAAATTAAAATTAATTTATTGAACATATATAACATAAAACAAGATTTTGTTAAATTCGATTCGATCAAAACAATTAATTAATTTATTATTATATTTATCCCTAATTTCAATTTCAACAAATAAAAACTAAAAAAGATGTATTTAGGTTATACGGGGCTTAATTGGCAATCCCATCATACTGCATGATCAAAAATGATTTTTAAAATGGTGAAAGGTTATATTGATTATTTTATTTATATAAAAAATATTATTTAATTATTTAATTTTAAAAATGTAATATTTAATTTCTTTATAATTTAGTTATAAAAATATACTTAAAAAAAGATATTTATTATTTTAAATTTATTTAAAAAAAATTATAAAGATATTTCGGTCATACGTTGAGATAAAAAATAATAATATTGAATTGTATTTATAATTTTTTAAGTTTGATATGATAAAATAAGTGACGAAAATATTTTAATCAATATTTGTTTAAAAAATTTTATCAATAAATATCTTTTTATAGCATCTTTTTTATAAGAAAAATTATTAATAAATATATTTTTTTATAAAAAAAGATTAATTAATATATTTGTAAAATTATAAAATTAAACAACACTTTTATTTTTTACCTTTAAATTTATAAAATCATACTGTGGTTTTAAAAACTCTCGGTTATAATGGATTTAATAAGGATTTATGTTGAGTCAAAACAAAATTTTGTTTTCTTTTTCTTATGATTAAATGATTAATCTGAATAAATAACAAATAATAATTTATACCTATTTTTAGAATAAGTATTTTAAATCTCATACCAAAATATGTTTTCGTGGCATGAAATCAAATGTGCTATTCATTTTCAAAAATAAGTATTTTAATGTTATTATTTTTAAATTAAATATTTTTTAGTCACGTTATTTATTATTTATGCATGTTAGAGTTATATAGTGTTTAAAAAAATTGGCTAATGTTCGGTGGAAAATTGGCCCCTTTGTATGGTAGTGCTCATTTCTTAAGAGTCGACGCCTTCTTTTTTTTTTTTCAAGATTGAAGCGCACTACCTCTACTACCTATAAAAGTTGGATTAAAACATCATTTCCCCCCAAATATTATAGTAATATGTGTGAGTGGGGGGAGAGAAAAAATTCATTTAATATTATAAATTTATGATATATTTTAAATAATAAAATAAAATTTAATAATATAATATAATTAAATCTATATAATTTGTATATCATAAGGTTGTCTTAAATTAAAGGTATTATTATTTTCAAAATAAAAATATTAATATCATAGTTATTTAAAAATTTACCTAATAATTTAATGGTCTAATGTTTCTATAAATGAAATATTGTTCTAATATTGATAAAAAATGTTTTAGGTTATGTTAAATCAAATTAATTGTATTTGTAATATTTTATAATATTAGTTTTGTACCATATGCATGTATAAATTATGTAAATTTAATAAAATATATTAATATTAATTGACTAATGATAATTGTTATTATTACAAAATTCTTTATTTTTAAAAAATAAAAGAAAAAAATATTTAAATATAAATTTTCTCTTGATTGTTTTTATTATTACAATACGAAAATTTGATTTTTTATATAAAGGTTTAAAAAAATATTCTTAATAAATAATTAATTAATTTTTGAATTTAATGAAAAATAAATACATAACAATAATTATTTTATTAGTAAATAATTAATTAATTTATTACTTTATTAAAAAATATATACACAATAATAATTATTTTATGAGTAATATATATAACACTGCGTAACAATAACACATAATCTAAATATAAATGATATTTGAATTCACAAATAAATTAAATATAAAAAAACTTCATAGACAAAATTTGATATAATCTAATAAAAAAATTTCTAAATATTTTTTTTTACTTAAAAGTAAGGTTAGTTTAAATTTTTTAATTAATATTTAATAAATAGATATAATATAATTTTGAAAAAAATTTAATTTAAAATAATTATAGTTTTTAAAATAATAATTTAAAATTTATAATATAAAATTAATACAAATAAAATTATCAAATATAAATTATATAATTATTATTTTTTATAAAAATATTTTGATATTTAAGAGCATAAAAAATTAAAAATAAAACTTAAAGAAAATAAAAAGGAAATTTTTAGGAAGAAAGAAAAAGAAAAGAAAAACAAATTAACTTGGACAACTACAGAATATTCGCTTTTTGAGGCTTTTTATGTACAAAAGATATAATAGTGTTTAGGGGTGTACAACCCAACCCATGAATCCACACAGTTTTACCTATCCTGTAATACGATTCTATTTATATTATTTTTGAAATTTACGATATGTAATATATACAGACATTATATTCGTATTATTTAGTTTAATCTATTATTTGTATCCATTAATTTAAATCAATCAACACAATTTATTAAATGATATTTTTTAATATCACATATTTTTTTATTAAAATAATTATACTAATTATAAATCCACACAATTCAAAATTAAAAAAAATATAATATGATATATTTAAATAATATAATTATCAATTAATTTTAAAAAATAACTAATAAATTTAAAATAAAAAAATAAATATGATTCATTGAAAAGTTTCATTCAAATAGTTAACAAAATTAAAAATAATAGACATATTTTAATATTGTATATAAGAGTGTGTATATTTTGACTTAGTGTTATAAAATTATCTAAAAATACTTTCACAATGATTACGTTATTGAAAGTTGAATAAAAATTTGAGTATTTATATTTAACTATAAAATGATAAAAATAATATGTTCAGTGATTAAAATATATATATATATATATTAAAAAAATTTAATTAAATAAATTAAATCTAATTAGTTTAGGATTTAAATAATATTATTAGTGAGTTAATGTATTTATTTTTATTTAAAATATATTTTTTAATTATTAATCTTTTATTTTTAATTATAAATAATATTTGTAGCATTCCCGAACTCTTGCGAGTTAGGGTGTATTGGGACTGGGCTTATTCTGTAATAGGCCGTTTGATCTTGGGCTTGCAATGACATAATAAAGGCCCAAATTAGGAATGTCAGATAGAGTAATTAAACGAGAGTTGAAGGTTAATTTATATAGAAGCCTCGATTCAGTGGTATTAGTTAGTTGGCAACTTGGCATCCAAAAGGAATTCGAATGGTGGCATCGACTCAGACCCTACGAACCCAAACAATCTCTCTCTCTCTCTCTCGTCTGGTTTTCCTTTTTGTTAACGTTTATTGTATGCTTATCTCTTCGATTAGGGTAAAGAAATCAAATCTCTACGTCTTTGATTTTTTTTATTACAAGATAATTATTTCAGTAGTTTTTTTTGTTCGCTTTATCTCGTAATTTGAATTTTCAGCCTCTGTTTTTAATTTTTTCTTTTGTACGAGACAGGAATCGTCTGGTTCGATTTTGTAATTCAAGATCGGCCAAAACCTAACTGGTGAGCGGCTTCTTGTTATATTATTTTTTAAATATTTCTCGCTGTTTAGCCCTAAACTTGTAAATAATAGCTTTTAGTTTTTTCTAATAACTTTTTTTATTTGTAATATTTTTATAATTGGGTTGGATGTTAGGGTTGGATTTGGGCTTGGGATTGAAATTTATGGTTCCGTTGTAATCTTTTGGGAAGCGTCTCTAGGTGGTGGCAATTTAGAGTTTTTCTTACATATAACCGAGCCCCTCTCAAATTTTGTCAGGTCTTCCGAAGATTCTGGCGTTCATTGGGGCGGGTTATTCATGTAATGCATTTTTTTTCTTATAGTTGAATTTTTTTTTGTTGCATAATTTTGGTTCGGTTTTTCAGATAGGTTATGATGTTTATTTTATTTAATCTCTGTAGAATTGTATGGAGTCTTTTGAAAATTTAGCTCATTTTGGTGATTCTTGAAGATGTATACTGTTTATATCTCCTTAGAAATTTATGGAATCCTTTTAAAAGTTTGAATTCATATCGGTGACTATTAAATATCAATGTCAATTTTTTGATCAAATTAATGCTATTAATATGAGGGCAGAATTTTTTATGTGTTTTTATATTTTGACAGCGAAGAATGTTGGATTTGTCGGATCATAATTGTTTGGACTTCAGTGTTAAATAGGCTCAATTTTCCTATGTTGCACTCATGAAAACAATATGTTTGCCACTTGGTCCATTATTTTCCCCCTTGAGCTGGGAGGCTTGTTTCAACTCGTGAATGCTTGTTCTTGGCAATCTTAGGTTTGACGCCTTATAATGATGATTTCTTTACAATGTTTATTGATATATAATATCTGCTCATGTGCTTGATTATATGCCTGCATTGTAAGCCTGTATTCTAGAATGTGATAAACAACTGTAGATATTTAGGAAGTTTAGACATTTCTTTAACGTTTTAAAGTGGGTGCTTTAAACCTATAGGTGGTAAACTGATATCTGCAGGAATTTAGAAGAATGGAATCTCATGATGGAACAGGATGCCAAGCTCCAGAGCGCCCAATCCTTTGTGTCAACAACTGTGGATTTTTTGGAAGGGCTGCCACTATGAATATGTGTTCCAAATGCTACAAGGACATGCTACTAAAGCAGGAGCAGGAAAATCTTGCAGTTTCCTCCATTGGTAGCATTGTCAATGGCAATGGAAAAGAGCCTGTGGTTACCACTAATGTGCATGTCGAAGCTGGACAAGTGGAGACCAAGAGTTTTGCAATGAAAATAGCCAGTAACTCATCCTCAAGTAACTTCTTTGAGAATGTCAAAGAGGGGCCTAAGAGATGCACCACATGCCAAAAGCGTGTTGGTTTAACTGGTTTCAATTGCAAGTGTGGGAACCTTTTCTGTTCAGCTCATCGTTATTCTGATAAACACAAATGTCCTTTCGATTATAGGACTGCCGGTCGTGACGCAATTGCTAAAGCCAACCCTGTTGTCAAGGCTGATAAGCTTGATAAAATCTAGGTGTTTCTGATTGAAGTGAAGATTTGAGGCTTTTGTGTATCCTTGTGTTTTTATATAAGCTGGTTATTTGTCTTGTCAGGTGTTCTTTATTGATATGATATATAATGCTTAATTCATGATAATGAAGACATCTTTAAGGGAACTCTAGTCCTATTCTGGTGATGAAAATTCTTTACTCATTCCAGTGTGCCTTTATATTGTGCTGGTTTTGGAGAACATGCTTGGAGTTGTGATTTTTAACCAGTGGTAAAAATGCTAGTTATTCTAAATACGAGGTTACTGTTTTTCTTGGAAATTATGTGTTACTATTTGTGTATGCTTTTCTCTAGTCAAATTTTTGATGTTCTGTCTGTCTTTTTGTTTCTAGTAATCACCTTCGTATTTCTTGTCATCTTTTTGAGTTGATACTTTTGTATTCAAAATTTCACATATCCAGTTTGAACCCCCTGTTAATTTCACATATCAGTCTTCTCTGACTGCTGTTCCTTAGGGTTTGTGTTGAAATGTGATTAATATCTGAAGAGGCCTAAATTTTACCCTTATTGAGGATTTGAGGTACACAACCATTAGGTTATGTTTTGTAGCCCTCTTTAATGATTGGTCAAGTTACAACATAGCATGATTAGATGTTACAATTCAGTCTACTAAATTATATACAATGATATTATTTTTCGGTTAATGTTCATGGCAAAGGATGGATAATTATCGATGGATCACAATTAACCTATGAAATGAAAAGTATCTTATTTCTTTTAGGACCCTAAATTTTGCGTTTTTGGAGTTTGGGCTGAAAATAGTCCAATTTGTGGATGTGGGAAATGATGAGATTGTGAGATTTTATTTTAAAATTCCGGGTTATTTAATTAGGATTTTAAAGATTACACAAATTTAGGTGTATTTAGTTTGTATTTTATAGAAATCTTTAAAAAATTGGTGCTATTCATTAAGTCATTGATTATAAAAGATTTTAAAAATTAATATTTTCATGGACTTTTTATTTAGAATTATGTGGTCAAATCCTAACTTATTATTTTCAGATTATGTGCCGTATAAATTGTTGGAAGTAGTTTAGAGTTATTGTTTTGACTAATGTTTCTGTAGGAGATTGTTTTTGGCATTCCCCTAGCATGGTGAGATTTTACTGTAATGTCATTTCATGTTACAGTTAAACGTGATGCATCGCTCTCCACCAAGCTGTTTCTTTCTTTTTTTTGCTTTTGAGATATTTTAAAAGTGCTTTTGACAGAAAAATGATTCCGAACTAAATATGTTCGGATGGGTTTCTTTTAAAAGTAATTTTAAGATAAGTGGTTAGGAATGAATTGGTTTAGTTAAAATTTAAAAGATGCGTTATTTAGTATGAAATTGGAAATAGTTTTAAGTGACATTGTTGTATTGTTGTATTGTTGTCTTGTCTTTACAGAAGATTGTTTTTGGAATTTGGTTAATAGCATAATGAGATTTTACTGTAATGACATTTCATATTACAGTTAAAAAGAATGCATAGCTCACAACCAAAATAAAAGTGCCTTTCACAAAAAAAGTGGTTCCAAACAAGACGATGAAACAAAATATGCTTCTTGAAACTGCTTTTAACTTAATCATTATTAACAGAAACACAAGCGCATCCTTACAATTTAACTTGAATCATTATGCTTTTAATACATCATGAAAGTGCATCCTTACAATTTAACCATCCCTTTAAATCACCTTTCTATTAGTCATAAAAATCATAATCTGAATGCATACTAATCACAATTTGTAGAAAATGAATACATTGAAGAAAAAATGTCTGAAATAATAAGACCGGACTAGGGTAAGAAATAGTCATACTCAGACAAACATGCATAGTAGGGGTTTCGTTAGAGTACTCTGATGTCACTCAATTACAAAAGGCATGGCAGCTATAATTTACTGTTGTTTGTCTTGTATTGCCTCTGAAGGCTCTCCATTTTTGTTCTTTGTCGGAGCGACCTTAGCCGGGGTTGATCGCTCTGACTGGGAGAAGCGGATCAAGAATTGCATAAGAGCAGTAACAATGGCCAAACCAAGAGCTGAGAATGTGATACCCTTCCAAGAATACAAAAGCGACGACCAGTGAAGAAACTTCAATGTCCCCAAAACAAGTATACATGCCCAAGATGTAACAACCTGCTCCAAGAAAAAGTTGGTTAGTAACTCTAATAATGACTTTGTGCTGTCCCGAAACAAACTGAGTTAATGCTTCTAGTTAAACAAATATCTCACCAAGAGAGACTTTAATGGTCGACCAGTATCTTGCAATTCTTGATCACCAAAAATATCTTCAGCTACGTGTTTATCCAACAAAGCATCCTGAAATCCACAAGCAAGTTACCCTTATTTCCAAGGAAATAATAGAAAAATTGGTGTAAGCAAAGTGGATCGATTAGTAGCTCCCAATAGAGTTCAATGCCTTTAACCATGAAATAAGGACACAGACTTTTGGTCCCTTAGTTTTTGATCGGGGACACTTTCAGCTAAGGATTAAAGTCTACTCTCAAAAGCTAACGAACTAATATGTCCTGCCCCAGGCAAAAGGACTCATGGAGTAATTTTCCCTACATACAAATTACTCGAGCTTATAACAAAGGTAGAAGAGGCAATGTCCACAGCAACTACCTTTGCCACAAATATATCTTTGCACCATTGTGCAACAGCATCCTCGCTTTCAGGCAATTCCTTCATCAAATGTCGCTTGATGTGCACCTGCACCTGCATGAATCCGGCCAGAGAAGTAGGCATGAAAATCTTATGTATTTATTATTGATTGACATATCCAAATTGCCGTTGAATATATTCACAGAAATAGTGCACAAAATGTAGGGATCATCTAGATGTGTTTCTTTAAGTAGTTTGAAATGAAGAGATTTCCTTAAAAGTGGTTCAAGGATAAACAATGAAGTGTGTGACATTAAATTGCTAGAAGTGGTCTAAGATGTCACTTTAGTAATTAATTTAGAAAATGAATATGCATTCTAAAGTACTTGTCTCATAAGTAAGGATAACTTTCTTTTCCTAAAACCACAATTAATGATTCTCAAAATTTTGAAACTACTTTTCATATGAAGATTGTCACACCCTCTTGAAAATGCTCTAAACTATTTGAAACCACTTTCAACTATTTAAAAGGACAAGCAGTTCCAAACTGGCCCATATAATACATCCATCAATATATCATAAAAGCATTACCGAGAAGGATTTAAAGGGAAATAAAAAGAACATTTCTTGTAAAGTTTGTAAAATATGCAGAACATTCAGAAACACAGAGCAATTTATGAATAGAACGAGACAGACTGGAGCCAATATTCATTTTAAGTGCCAGATGTGAATCAATGAAGGAAAAAAAAACATATGCACAGAGAACAAAGGTATAACTACACGCTGAGATTTCCGGTGATACCACTGATGGTTGCCCCTTGAACAGTCTCAGCATCGTAGGTGGAGGTGATGTTTTTGGAATGGCCACTGTTACATCATAAATGGCCGGAACAAATGAGCGCATGTTGCTTACAGCTGAAACAAAGCCCTGAAAGCAAAGGGATATGTAGATGAAAAATATAACAAGGTAATCAAAAATCACGCAGCAAGCTTCAAATAACTGATACATTTTTTATTATGCATTAGTAGAAAATAGCCGCTTAGTTTAGCCCAATTGTTATTTTTACATTTACATTTGAGGAAAACTTAAGCCAATTCCACAAATCTTTTTAACAGCAAGTTTGCTTTTTTGAGCTCTATTTGATAATTATAAGGCTAAACTACTTAATTAGTCCCTAACCTTTTTTGAGGTATAAACAGCACTACAGAATTCGTTTAGTAAGAAATGATGCACCAGTTAAACATGCTAATAGAAAATATTGAAGATCAATAACAAAGGATCTTTAAGTTGAGGTCTCTTCGTAAGTGACTTGGGTGTCTCAAAGACATGCCAGAAAACACAAAAAAATAAAAAATAAATAAAATTTCAACAGTATATGCTTCCTTAGTTGTAAATAAAAAATAATGAACCAAAAAACAAAAGACCCATGAGATCTTAACCTTTGTACGAGGGATCAGAACATTCCGAGGAATGGGAAGCCCTGCCGAGGCTGCATATTCTTGGGCTGCCAAAAGCTTTGCCTTTGTGAAGCGAGTTCCTTCAACAAAAAGAGCTAACCAAAAGGGCTGTGGGAAGTCCTTCAGCCGCTGGAGACCTGACTGCAGATAGTTCCATAGCATTCATGTTAAATAATAGTACACATGTGGGGAGTAGCCAGACATACATGCATAAAACTAAAGAATGCACGAGCAGACAAGTTTAAGTAAATCAATACCTTTAACGTGTTTTCATCCTTTGCCCAGTTTCTTTCCAGAAACAGATACTCAGAGAACCACATTGACCAACCGATAACCTGCATAAAAACCACAAAGACCTCAATATACATGGAGGAAGAACACACCCAAAAGCAAGGTGATTATGAATGCACATGGTTAATGATAAAAATGTGACATGACATCCTCAGTTCTCACGGCAGTGGAAATAAATCTTTAGTATGGAATATTGGGAAAAACATACAATCATATCTATTCCAACATTATAATAGCCAGATGTGGGAATTATTGAATTATTGTGTGAAAGCAACAGAAAACCTTGAGTTTTATTCCAATATTATAACCAAAACCCCCAATACTACATAGTGGGGGAAAAAGAATTATTGTGTAGCCGTTAATCCTATACCTGTATATATATATAGGATTAGTTACAACAATTTACTATAACATTATATCTCAACCGGATTAAAAAGTATGATCTTTTTTTTCTCTCCTATCTCTTATAAACCCCCTCAACGGTTAAGATATAATGGGGTAATAAATTGTATAAAAAATTTACGGCTATTAATCTTGTCCCATATATATATATAACCTATTCCAATGACAAATGATTTAGACAAATAGTGTTGACAAATCATAATAACCTTTGGATGAAACTATTTAAAAGTATAGATTTTAATAAATTAAAAACTTAAATTAATGAGTGATTCTTAAAATCAAGAAAAATATTTAATTACAACTACAAATATATATACAATTAGATTGTGTTTATTCAGAAGTCGAGATTATTTGGTAAAATTATTTTTCTAAACCATTTGTGTGTGTATATATATCTGCAAACTGATAGCATACTGGAAGGAATTTAGATGATTTCTTCATCACAGCTAATGAGCTTCCGAGGCAACCTGACCGCTGCACAAATAGCATAATGGTCAATCAGCAACATGAACTGAATGCAAACTCAAGACAATGCTAAGCAATGATTGCTCAACCCAACAATCATATAAGTGCATGCAAAATTTAAGTAGGACAACAGTGTGATTTTAATGGCTGTCTGTAAAGTTCAATATCACTGAAGATAATCAAATGGATGTGTTTTCCAAATATCAACCAACGATTTCAGTTAAGCATGTGAAAATTTGTCACTTGCATCTGTAACCACACACACATCATTGAAGCAATGATATAATAATTGTGCACCTGAGCCAAAACCCATCCAACAAGCCAGTCAATATCACTTCTGTGATTGCATATGACAAGTGCATGTTCTTTACCTGGAAACCACAATATAAACGGACATAAATAAGTTACCGGTATATCTTAAACATGAAAATCTACATACTCCTAGGTACAAAGAAAAACACCATTACTAGAGGTCAAGATTACAACAAATCAATGCCTTACCCATTACATTAATGGTTTCTCGGTCCGTGTACACTTGGATCTGCAGCCATGATTAGTTCAGTTAATCAGGCTCAAATTTATGGTGCAAGACACTAACAGCACAAAGTAAACCATAAACCCACATATTACAAGCAATGCATTATATGCCTCCACTCAACTCCAAATTCAAAGAAATTAGTGGGTAAAATTTTCAGATGAAAACAGAGGAAATTTAAAGTGAACCCACTAAATTTGGGTACACTAATACAAACTATGGGAAAGAAAAAGTGGGGAGGGAGAGAGAGTAAAGCATGCAGAGAACACATTTAAAATCCCCAAAGTGCAAGGACAGGAGCAAAATCTCAAACTAGTAAGGATTCTCCTTCAATTCTAACTATCATGACCTAATTGGATTACCGTTACTAAGCTGAAAGATATTAACCATAATAAATATAGTGGAAAACTCTACTGCATTAGATTATAAGGAAATCAATCTGTCAGAAACAAAATGGAGCAATGAAGAAAATAAAACTCAACGAGGTATATTAGATTATTGTCACCGAATTTCAGCTAGGTGAACAGGTGAGGAGAAATAGCTACCTTTATACTTTTAAAGGAATTTTCCAAAAAAAAATATAAATAAATCAAATAATCAAATTAATAGTTGCAGTGCACATGATCCCATGGACATACACCCTCTCTCCCTCAAGAATGAGGTAATGAAACTTCCATTAGTTTTTACAAAAAGAGTCAAACCTAAGACTCAAAACAGAAACTACATAGAAACATCATGAACTTTTTCCTTATGCGAATCCTCTAGAACCTCTTTTTCTATCTTTTTTTCTCTTGTAGCAATCTTTGTGTTATTAATTTGTTAAGCCCTGTATTGAATCTCACCACCCCTTCAAAATAAAATCTGCAAGTATTTGTACATGCATTGCAGCCGGTGAGACCACTAAAAGAAGCGATCACAAAGGATGTCCTTGATAAAACTATATATATATATATATTTTTGGAAAAGATATATATGTAATGCTCCTATAGTACTATTACACAACTCTTATAATGAAAGAGCCTTAAATATTATACATAATAAATCAAATACAACCGGCATATTCAGCACTTAGCATATTGGCAAATAATCAACAGAAAATGCTGATATTTAAAGGCTTATGAAGATCCAATGCTTGATCATCAACCAACATATGCTAGACACAAAAAAATATATTTCAGAAATGAAAACCATGTAATAAATAAATCAAACCAAGGGAGTGTAAGCAAGAATATAATGGTGTCTAAATGGAGATGGTTAACACCTTAACGCCTGCCCACCAATCAATAATCCATACAAGCTCCAGCCATAACAATTCTGCAACCACTCTATTGGCCCTTCTGTACATACTCTTCGACAGAGGCCGAATGAGGACAAAGCAAGCAGCCTAATATAGAGTCAGATAAATTAGGCAGGGTTAGTCTCTTCAAAGATATCAAAGTTCATTGTGAACAATCTTAAACCTCAATAGTGCCTCCAACGTGAGGATGAAAAAATAAACAAGAAAAACATTACACATAACTCCCATACATTATTTTTTATAACCATAACTCCCATATATGTTAAGTCTAAATTCCAAGTATGCCAAAATGAACACTCCTATTCCTTTCTCATATTTTTCAATGCCAACAAGCCCCAAGATAAAGGCTCAAGTTCACGCATAGTAAAATGAAACCTAGATTTATCAAGTTCATGATGAACTCTACACTAATACCCACTTGAGAAAGCTGAAATATATCTTGTCCTCCATCAAATCAAATCAAACAACAAAAACCTACTAAGCTAAACCTGAATCACATGCTACTTAACCCTCTAAACGTTAGTTTAAAACATAATAATAGAAACAACAATTGCAGAAAATAAACTCCTCGCTCAAAGCATACCAAAATCATACTGATCTAATAAGGCACAAAAATAAATCCAAAAAAATACCCAAGTAAAAGAAGAAGAAACAACAGAAAAAAAAATGAAAGATCAAATACCTGAATGAGATTGATGATAAGACCTGACATGAAGAAGAGCAGGCCCAATGGCACGATGACAACTGCAGCTGCAATCGCCATGGCCCCAAAACTTCCACGACCCAATACAGACAAACAAAGACAAAGGTCGAACGATATATAAGGAAAGATTCGAGGAGAAAAAGGAATCACCCAATTGAAATTTCGGTACGAAAAAGACGAGAGTGCTTGAAATGAGTACGGATTTAAATGGAAATACCAATAACACTTGTGGAAATCGGCATGGGTGCGGACATGAGTAAATAAATGGGTTATGGGGTCTAGCTATAAATACACTTATCTGCAACTGCCCGCTCTGATCGAATTGTTATTCTTTAAAACCGATCTAATTGTTTTTTTTTTCTTTCTCTCCCTTAATATTTAATATTTGTACATTAATATTAAATTTGATTGATTTCATAACTTCACGTATTCTAAAGATTCAATCTTTCAGCCATTTGACATTTTATGATATAGTAATTCACGCCCCAACTGTTAACAACTTCTATAGACCCCATTTAGATCACCTAAGAAAATCACCTAACATTAAAGAAAATTTAGATAGTCATATTTTATCATACATGTTACACCTAATTATGTTGTTTGTCGGTTTTTTTCACAATTGATAGTTTTATCTCCGTGATTAAAAAAATTTTAGTATTGTTATTATTATTTTAGTTAGTAATATTATTGGATTAAGACGAAGATGAAGATAAAATAACATGAATTATTATTATCATTATTATTTAAAAAATATTAATGATTGATGCACATTTTGATTCATATGGATCTGATAATAGAAAAAGTAATATTAAGATTATTAAAAAAAATAAAAATATTAATGTTTTTTTAAAAAATAGAGAAATGTATTAGGTATTTAAAAAAATTATATCTCAATGTATACAAATAAGAAAATAAGTTGTATATATATAAGTAATTAATTGATTGTGTTCAATGATAAATATGGGTTAATATTTATAAAAAGGAATATATTTAGGTATGATTTTACCTATAATAATATATTTATATTTAAATATTTAAATTTTATTTATTTAATTATATTAAGAAACTTATTTATTGAATCATTGAATTTATTTACAAGTTATTTATTCACTAAATTTTCTACTATTATGTTACATGAATTAACTTATATTACACCTAACATATTATATTCATCAATTTAATTATACATAATTATTTACCATTAAAAAGTTTAATGTTGATTAAAATAAACGATAATATATTGTAAACTCATTATTTGCATATTCTTTAATTATATTGTATCAATCTCCTTTTTCAATAATAATATATCTAATATAATAATATAAATTATATATTATTATTATTATGAAAACAAAAAAAATTTATAACCTAATTTATTATTAACCATGATGGTTATTTTTAAGTGATTATTAATTATAATTATATGTGTTAAATATTTCTTTTCAAAAGTAAGAAAAAAAAATCTAAATATGTGATTTATTGATGTGATAAAATTTAATTAAATGATATAATTAAGTTCACAAAACTATACCAAATATAAATATCAAATCTGATATATTTAAGATATTTTTATAATACGTAATAATGCTAAAATAACAAAGTAATGTAGTAAAGGTTAAACATTATAAAGAAGTTTTTATATCACTATATTAAAACAACGCTAGCCAAAACTTTACATATTGTACGTGGTTATTAAACGCCACAAACTATATACCTCATATGTTTTTTTATTTTTTATTTTTTTCCCAATAAACCTCATGTCTTGAGCTATTGATATATATATATATATATATATATACTTGATTTTGTGTAGATAGTTCCTGCCCTATCTTATTTAAATAAAATCTATATGCACATCGGTGACTATCTTGTGTTTTCATCCAATTTGTTTAGATTGTAGGAGTTTTTTAGTATCATTATTTAAAAATATGTTTTTAAGTTAATCTATTTTAAAAATATGTTAAATAAAAATAAAATTAATTTTTCATATAAATTTTCATTAAATATAATAAAATATAACATATATCATATACATATTCTTATTTTTCAATGAACGCATATCTAATGATATAATTTTTAATTAAAAAATTATTTATATATTTTAATAAATTATTTCTATTAAATTTAAACAAAAAAATTTATTGTATAATGTGAGAGAAACATTTCTTAAAAAATTAGAATAACTTTTTTAATTAAATATTATTTTTGTACGTATATACCTTTCAAAAATTATAAACATGTATATGATATATGTGTTATTTTGTTATATTTAATAAAAAATTAACTATATCATTATCTAACACATTTTTTATAAATAAATAGATTTAAAAATATATTTTTTAAAATATGATATTAAACATCACATTTAATCCAAAAGATCATCATCTTGACTCTTCATCCTTTCTAAAATATATGTTAATTATATTTTATAATTAAAAATAATTAATATATATTACAAAATAGTTTGTATTGATTATAAAATATATACATATTGAAATATTAAAAAAATTACTATAGTACCTTTTCCTATGATTTTTTTTTCTTTTTATAGTGTATTTTGCACTACTTTAAACATGAGTTTCTTAGAACAAGAGAACCACACGAGCATAGTTAGCTATGCAGAATGCAAATTAAAGGGTTCATATAATGCTTATTATTTTAATCATTTGTGTTTGAGTAGGATTTAAATGTAACAAAGTTGAATAGTATAATATAATTTTTTTGTCTATAGAGTTTTATTTTTTCTCTTTTATACTATACATATTTTTTTCACAATTTAGAAACAAGAGAACCATATTTTTAACATATATTTTATATATATGCAATAATTTTTTTATAACAAAATACACATATTTTTTTAAAGAATTAAAAATAAATTCAATTAAATAAATGATAACTTTCTTTTTGAAATTTTAAGTTACAGACTCACAGAGACAAAAGTCAAAGATAAAATATCAAACTTGGATAAGACCTCAGTCTGAGTGCCTGACATTTCAAATACACTACGGAAAAAAGTGCCCGGTAAATACGTTAGAGCTTGTTTGGCCACCAAATTTTAAGGTATATTTAGAAAAGATTATTGAACTATATCAATATTAACCATTTCAGTAACTCTTATTTTATAATATATTTTAATAATTATATATATTTGTATGAATTTTCACATAAATATGTAAGAATTTTACACATAATCCATATTATATATATTTTTTCCTTTCCACCAACTAATAAGACCCACGTTTTAAAATCTAACTCTACCTTATAAAATTTACTTTACTTAAATGTCCTTTTATCTTTATGAATTTCGTCTAAATTAAATCTTATGATTTTCATTTAATATAAAAAATATATTATATCATAAATTTAAGATATAACTTAAATAATATAACACGATATTATTAATAACTACAATTCAACTTATAAAAAATTAAGATAATAATATATGTGTAATATAACATACTCATTTCATATCTTACCACTTTTTCAAAACAGAACTGTTATAAAAAGTCATTGCTCTGCTCTTTTCTTTAAATATAAAAAAAGAAGAAAAAACATGTTTCCTTACATAAAACATGTCAAATTATAGGGATCAATGTGCTCATTCTAACAATATTATGGGACTTGGAGGGTACTTTACCCTTTATTTTATCACAATCATCTTATTCACATATCAATAATAGGGAATTGACGTAACTTTGCATGACTAAAAAGAATTTTGAACGCATGAAAGAAATAAATAAACTACAAAAATTGCATCACATAGCATGAAAAACTAACAGAAAAGTTGTGCCCTTCTACCACCTGTGATAATAGAATCAATCGTAGACTATAACATGCCTCAAAAGTACGACGTCGTCTTGAAGGATCAAAACGGATTTAACTCAATGGTGTCACAATTAACTCCGAAACTGAATTGGATCCAGTCTTGTTGTGAAAAGACTCTTCAGCTTTGATAATTTCTGTATTAACTTCAGAGAAAAATAGAGCTTGTCTCTAAGTTTTCTTCAAACACTGATGAGGTAATCCAAACTCCTTTACATGACCTCTCTGCCTCCAATGGTCATTGTGTAACTTGTAATGCAAAACCTGATCAAGAGCACAAAAGTTCCAAATAAGATGTGAGAAAAGTGCTTTATATATCTAAACATGAGCTTCAATTCTAGATGTGTTGATTGATTAAAAATAATATTAGGTTTGTTAGTCAAAATAAGAAGTGTCTAATTTAAAAGAAAATTCATGGAATGTGGCTTCTCATATTATCAAAGATGGAGGTACCTAATCTTGTTTGAATGAAAAATGGGAAAATTAATTAGTCTAATTTTAGTGAATGAAGAAATATTTGTCATATGAAATGGGAATTTGAAGGCTATAAATATGGTTTCATTTTTTCATTGTTAATCATCCTAAAAATAGAGAAAAACTTGTATGAAAAGTTTTTGAGTAAAAATTTTGTGAAAAAATTCTCTTGGACTTGAAATTGTTTTTTGTTTTTTAGGTGTGTGAGAAAATCACTAAGAGTATGGTTGTAACAATTTTTCACATAGTGAATTTTTCTTTGATTGTCTTTTGACAATGAAAGTAATTTTTCTTCAATTTTGAGTTTCCACTATAATTTTTATGTTGTGTATTTTTTATTCATTTGTTCTTTGATATTCTACCAAGGAAAATCTTAGGAAGGAAAATTTTTGATTATACCATTTGATCCAAATTTTCTAACACTAGACTCTTTCATTCTAGTATAGATTATGCTTGGTTGCTTGAAAAGCTAGTGATTGTGCCTCATTTTAATTACAATATAATATAACATAAAATTGACATTAGTTGTTTTTAATCATATTATCCCCTATTAGTAACCATTCATCTTAAGAGCTTCTTGTCGGTGAAGAAACTATATAATTTTAAAGATGAGGGATAGAATAAGTCTCTTGTTTAGGTAATAGTCATATGTCTATTTGTTCTCCACTGATATACATTAATTATCTTGTTTCAAAAATTGGTGCCCAAGTCAATTAGCACAATAACATTGGAAAATGGAAGAAAACTCATTTTTAGCATGTCTTCACCATTTCAATATAGCCTAATCTTTTAGAATGCCCCGTTTCTAGATTAAAATTGTTCTTTGAAAATGCAAGTGATATTTCTTTCAATTTTGTAACAGTGTTGTACTAAATGGACATAAGTGTTCGAATTTTTCAAAGAAGAGGACTAAATGTGTTCAAGCTGAAAATAAGGGATCCATATGTAATTATCAATTTTGTTATTATAATTATCAAACTAAAACCTTTATTCATGTAGTCTTCCATCAAAAGCTCCATATGCAGAAGCAAACATAAATATCAACTTCCAACTACTTCAATAAAATAATCCATCCTTTTTAATTATAAAAATGTTTAAGAAAATAAAATTTGACCAAGTCCATAAAGGATGAACCAACTTATGGTTGGTTAGGAAGTGAGATCATTCAAAAACAGAAAGCATCATTGTAGATGGCACATGAAGATACCTGTATAAACGTAGCAACTGCATCGTCTTCAACTAATTGTGAGAATTCAGCTGCCCAATCTTCCATATAGGCAAAAGTAGCTTTCTGCCTTTCAGCTTCAAGCATAATAGAATCACGATACAAGAACCTTTGCCAGATTTTCTGCACATTTTCTAGCTTAAATTCGATCTCAGTCTCATTAAATGTCTGGAGGATTAAAAGGAACTAGTTAGTAATTGAAATTACATCAAATTTCTATAAAAATTGCTAAATCAAGAATGAATTTTTACCCGAAGAATGTTCATCAAATTTGGAATTTCATCTTCATGGATCCGAATAGAAAAGCTATCATAGTTAAGCACATTCTCATATGGCAGGAAAATCCCATCCTAATCACCAAAAAAAAATTAAAAAAATACAGTGATCCTATGAATAGCAATCTTAAAATTCCATAAGTCCTCATTGATTCCCAAACCAATCCACATTGTAGATACAACAATAACCAACATAGAGAAATAGTGCTTTGTTTTTTATTTGAAGCTGCATTTAAGTAGCCTTATCACCTATGTAGTAATCAACAAAGAGAAATACTGAGAAAGAACAGGATGAGTAAGAGACAGTCTACAGATCTTTCATTCTGGACTTTACCTTCCCCTGTAACACGATAGATAATACAAGAATTTATATTCAAATCCGTGGTAGTAAATTGATGCCAGCAGAGAGTGCCCAGACTTTCAATACTGTGCTTTTGAAAATTTCCACCATTTGGAAATGTGCAGGGGTTAATTATGAACCCATGCTAGACGCATATGAAAAGATCAAGTGAAGTATTTTTGTCCAAAAGTTTTGGTTATTGAGCCCATAAAATATCATTCACATTTGTTCTCATCTGGATTCTGGACTTATGTAGCAATGGAGAAAAGTAGAAAACCAGCTTATTTCCTATATTAGGCTGCTCACTATCAATCATAAAATTCTCACAACTGCTGTCAGACTATATAAGATATGTTGACCCATCTCCTATCAGACTAGAACACACATGATATCATCCTATGTTTGATCTGCAATCCCTATTTGTTGAATTTCAAGCGATAGTACCAAGAAGTACAGAGAACTAACAACACAGAACTTGAAAAGGAATTTCATGCAATATAATATATGTTGGCCCACCTCCCAGCATATTAGCCATACTTAAACTTTTTGGGAGAATTGGTGGGTAACACACTCTAACAATTGCAAAATACTATAAGGAGTAAAAAGTTATAAGAGCAAATCAAATTCCATATATATAACTAATGCTCCATAGAGCTTAAAAGAAACTAAACTACCTGAATGATCACGGGAATGCACCCTTGAAGAATACTATCTTCCATTCGACCACTCCAACCATCTCCAGGGAACACCCCACAGAAAATAGAACTGGCTAAATCCCCATGATAATTTTCAGATCGTAGGGGGGTAACCATCACATCTTCTGCATGTTGTTTTCCCAGCTTGCCTTCTCTGTCAGGGCTGGATGCAAATTCCTCTGCCACTTTCTGTCTGATTCCCATGCTATAGCTGCAAACATATTCACACACACATACATTCATGTATTCGATTTAGATAATCAGAAGCACAAACAAGCTGATAAGAACAACTTACAGACCACTCTATAAGCAATATTGCTCCTTAAAAAGGGGATATTGGTACAGAAAATTTGAGGGTTGTCCAAACATGACCCCAAATAAACTTTTCAACAACAATATTTACAAAAAAATTTGTTGTTTAGAAAACTTACGTAGGTTCAGGTCTTCCATTTGGGTAAGCTGCTCCTAGATTTCCATTGAAGTAAAATAGAGTCTTCCGCTTTTCCCGTGTCCTGAAACAATTATCCATAGTTTTTCGTTATTCTATATCTAATATTTAATGGATATAATTTGTGTTAATCTGGAAGAGTGACAGCAAAAGGATCAAAGCAATAACAATTATGTCATATGTATGTATACCTAGCCCAAAGTTTTGAATTTAAGGAGCTAACATCAGGACTTTTCCACGCAGGAAGCACAAGATCCTTATTAGGATCAA
This sequence comes from Hippophae gyantsensis, assembly GCA_030763125.1. Classification (NCBI taxonomy): domain Eukaryota; kingdom Viridiplantae; phylum Streptophyta; class Magnoliopsida; order Rosales; family Elaeagnaceae; genus Hippophae; species Hippophae gyantsensis. The sequence continues at coordinate 23,890,482 of CM061031.1, forward strand.
AGCATGGATGATTGCCCCTTCTAGAAGAAGGAATTTGATCCCAGTTGTCAGCCCAATAGGCTGTGGTTGAATGGTTATGCTTTGAGTTTGTATTTCCCCAGTGAACCAACATCATGCTATTCCATATCTCCTTAGGTGCATAGCAAGCACCTTCATCCCATGAAAAAAACTGCCTTGAAATGTAGTGATATTGTTAGCAAGCAAATTGCGTAGGATAAATATGTTCTAACTAGCTAAGCACAGAAAGAATTTATTCCCTAACTTATCACACTTGCAATGAGAAATTTATAACACTTATTTTGCATCATACCCAAATATGGTCTCTTCCAGATGAGTGGTTCCAAAAAGGATATTGTTCAACAATGTGACCATATGCTTTTTTATAGTATTCCAAAGTGACTGAGCTCCTCAAACCCTCATGTTCCTGAGAATTCAGAAACTGAGATATCCAGAAAAAAATGCATATACAAGTGGGAAGGAAATAAAAAAAATAGACATGCTTGAAAACAAGCATATGGACATAGCATCACATGAAACTATATGATCACTGTTACATCACACTACCAGCCCCAATCTCGCATGTGAATATGATAGTGACCTAAAACAAAGGGCATAGATGAACAGTTCAAACCATCAAAGTCTGATAGAGAAAGATAATCCAGTTCAATCTGTCAAACATGATGAAGGATAATGATGTAAAATAAAGATAAAAGATATAGAGTTATTTCTATTATTTGTGATCTTGGAATATCAAGAGTTCTATCACCTGCAAAAAAGATCCTTACTTTATCAGATTAGGATTCTTATGCTATCAAATGAGGTTTTAATGTCATTTTTCATTCCGGTTTTTGATATAAAGTCATAGTCTTTGAGATTTTCATAGATAGGGAGCTGTAATTGACTTATTGTAGTCAGAGAAGCTGGACTAATGAATTCAATAAACACTTCCTTTTTCTCCGTCACCCTAATTCTTCTTCCCCTCTTCTTCTCTCTCTAATCCGTTCTATGTCTATTCTCATTCTTATATCTTCTTCTCCTTTCTTACATTAGTTACTTTAATAATTCCTAAACTGCAAGTATTTGGCGATGAAGTAAAGATGTCAAATAGGAGCAAGCTGAAAAACAAACAAAATTTTCTCTGACTAAAACAAGGCCACCAATGATGAACATAAAAACTTTCCAGCAAAGCAAAACCATTTACTTAAGTAACTCTCCATTTCCTATTTAAAAGGAAAATAATATTGATAACGATTAGACAGCGTCTTAATATAACCACATTGACCAAGATGCACAAACAATCAAAATATAAGTTGATAACAGATTAACATAGATGAAACTAATACAGGGTCTAACTAAGTGCTTTGGAATCAAACATAGTAAGCAAAACTTTATATTTTACACACTTTGTTATACAGATATATGTCAACACAAGCACATAACAACTGCATAAAATATACCTGCAAGCTTATATGAGGAGCATCACCAGCACGAGTTATGATACATGAATCAAGAACAGGAACATAATAGAAATCTGCTTCTTCACCATTTAATGTACGATGTGGACTAGCTAAGATACTCTCGTAAAGTGCCATCTGCATACATGTAATAATTATTTTAGCACAGAAGAAAAGAAAATATCTAAGTACGTTTTACATCTATAATTTTACAAATGGACCACTCATCTTAATTCAAGTTATACCTGGGCACCATATAGCTGTTCTGTCCACAATGTGGCATTTTTTTCATTATAGATTCTATTTACACATTCTAATTTATAATGGCGCCCCTGCAAGAATACACTGAGAGCAATTAGAAATCCTTGCTCTGGGCAGGTACATAAAATCATCAATCAAGCTCCCATCCTGACCTCAAGAAGTAAGCTGTTGAATTCAGAGGGCAAGTCATAAACATATATAAGCGGTCTTTTCTTTTTAACAACAGCATTGAGGTTAACAGCTTTCCCCTTGACATGCAAATAATTTGGAATTTCAACTTGTGCTGGCCGGAGCCACTTAGGCCACTCTCCAACTGATGATATGACAGATGGAATGCTGCAATCTACTCCATACCAGCCACTGTTACACTGGAAATCCATGCGTTAAACTTAGGCAGTACATAAAGCAGGAAAAGGACTAAAGAAAAGCTGTTCTTCAAAATGCAAAATTAAATGTTAATACTATAACTATCCTAAAACAAAACCTTAATATGGTCACTCGCGATATAATCACATCAATTCAAAACTTGTTCCCCAATATTTTCCTTTATCTATAATTAAACAAAAGACAAACCATCTAAAAAATTTATGTACCAAAACAAATTCAGAATCTAAAATGTCATGCAGTAAGAAGAAAATTTAAACAAAAGATAAAATCTACTTGACAAAGTCCACCACGGCAATGTCCATGTCCAGAGCATTGATTAATACAAGTACATAGCACAGGCACTTCACAAAACTGCCCCCAGAGGCCATCATATTTACAGTCACATTCCTCCTTGAATTGGGTCTTGAGAGCATATGCATCTGTTGGGTCAACATTGCACCATCCTAGTTTGCTTCCATTCTTTGAGAATATATTATCCAGGTCAGCCTTTGTAAAGTCAACCGTTTTTGGACCATCTGGTTTAGAAGGCAATCTGCCATAGGTATCAAGCATTTCTGGCTCAAGTTGTGTTTCAAATACTAAAATTTAAAGTGCATGCAATTCTAGGAATAGGAGTCTAAGATTATACTTACTTCACTTGAAAACCACATGCCTCTGCGACAGGTCGATTTGGGTATTTTGTGCCTTCCCCACAGAAGCACATTGCTTTTGTTGTGTCACAATAAGCTGGGCAAATTGAGACAACCCATCTACCATAGGGTAATTCTGGGGATGCTGGGTGGTTGCAGCTTAAATTCAGCCTCTCGGAGCATCCTTCGCCTATTAATTAAAGCATATTCCACATAAGTAATAAGATACGATTTTTCATATCAAAGCACATCCAATAACCCTCATTTAATTTATTCACAATAATAAAACATTTTGAAACTTAGAACAAGTGGCCAAGAGCAAGTTCATTTTCTTGTTTAATATACTCATGCGGACAATACCGTGAAGTTGTAGATTATAAAAACAACTCAATATAAAAATAAAGAATACATATAAAAATAGCTAGAGGGAGAGTCACTCAAGACAGAGCCCTAAGCCCTTTAATAAAGTGTAAACATTAAGTAAAGCAGTGAAAAAAAAAATTGAAGGTCAGGCAGTGAGGAAAAAACTAATAGAATCCATTAAGGTACAATAATTGATTGGAACCAAGGCTTGTGCGCTGGAATGAAACTTGTTAGCAAGATACTTATGAAGAAAAGACACCTAGCTAGTTTCTGCAGATTGAACCATACCAATCAAAATTTTAATTTTCATAGTAAGTGTCCAGCACTGACCAGTAAATCCATGAAAGCATCGGCATTCTCCCAATTCACGGTTACAAACCCCTTTACCAGTACAGTCATTCTTGCAGCTGCTGCCACCAACTATCTGCCATTATAGCAATTATTTAAGGAAAGCTAAATACTCCTGAAGGGAAGCCCAATTTAAGGTCACTCTCAATCTTGACATGTCTTAGCAGTTACAAGCAAGTACATTGATGTTTATGGAACATATTATATCTTTTCTTTTCTTTTCTTTTCTTTTTTCCCTTTTTTTGCTCTGAATTGAACATATTATATCATTACCTCAAGAATCTTGACTTGTTCAGTAATTGAATCACAACCTGAAAGCCACTGCCCAATATCAGCCTTCCATGGCGCACCACGATAAGCAGCTGCATGGTGCAAGTCAGCTGGAAACTGATGATCTAGATCAATATGAGGTTGTAGACTTTCTCTGATCTGGCCAGTTAATTTTTCAGCTGATCCATTAGTTTGAATACAATAGTTCCGAGCTTGCTTAAAGTAATCAAAGGTAGGCACAATTGGGAACAAAAATAGATGAACTATTGAAACCAGGGCTAAAATAGAAGCAATGGTTGCAAACAGAGCCCATGAGCACTTCCATTTCTGAACAGAAAGCATTATCTTAGAAGCTTCTCCAATGAGAAACCCAAAGTTTTTGTCTATTAGTTCAGATGAAGAGGTACATCTTTTTCACCCGGAAAACAAGAACCTATAAAGTTAAGAGCAAGTCAATCTTTTGAGAAACACGAATGTATAAAGTAATCTAGGATATAACCAATGCCATAATTCTGAGACATTTTTATTTATATTCTAATGCCAAAATTGGTCATTTGCTATTAACCAGTCAACCTTTATATTTTAGAGTCTATAACCAAACAGCTTTCTTCTACCACCTTGAAAACATCAACTCAACAAATCACTGAAAAGCTAAAAAGACCAACTTCAAACCATGATACAAATTTCATTAAGAAAGCCCTCAAAATCACAAAAATCTAAATACCCAGCAGCCCAAAACCTTAAAGTAAATAGCAATTCAGATAATTTCTCATAGGTTCTGGTGGGTTGCTATAGAACACAATAAGAAACACAAGAATGAAAATTATCAGACCAACATGATTACCATTTGAAAATCAATAACAAGATAGAACACCAAACTCGGCTAAATTTGAAGATAACCAGAACTTCCAACATCAAAACACGAGGGGTAGAGCAATATCTCCATTCCCCCCCTCTCGTGCCAAGCAGGAGGACATGGGTTCAAAACTTGTATATTATTCAATTTCTTCTCAAAATTGCAGATGGTTTAGAAGAACCAAACCCATTTCCCTAGGCTAGGTAGGCAAAACCTTCGGCAAGAGGCCAAAAGGGTAAGTGATAAAGAGCGGATTCGGATCTGATATGGAATATTTGACTACTAAAAGAAACTGGTACAGAAACAGATGATTACAGACAATAGAAAAATAAAAAAGAAGCCCAAACAATGCTAAAGAGAGACAGAACACATACCAATTTTCTAAGAGCTGTTTACAAGTTTCCAGCTAAACCCAGATACAGATTAATTAAATTTATTCAATGCATTAATCTAGCTTGCCCAATTATATAAAAAAAACAACGCCAAGGAAGATAGTCTCACAGAGAGAGAATACAGAAGCCGCCAAAGCTCTAGCCGAATTTCTGTTAAAATGACTGCAAATACCCCTTTCACTCCCACTATCACGTCATTTGCTAATGATCTCTCTTTTTCTCTCATTTTTCATTTATAGGAGGAAAAATGCGTGCATTGTTTAGAAGATGCCAAAATTAGTATGTTGTTAATATTAGATACAATAATTTAACAAATACGAATAAAAAATTTAATTTTAATTAATAAATAATTTTTCACTAAAAATCTTATAATTTATGTATAAATAATTTAGCTATTTAATATAATTTTATTTTTAGTTTTTTAATAAAAAAATTATATTTATAATTTTTTCTTAACAAGTATTAAAAATAAAATTTTATATATAAAATAAATTATATCAAGTAGTTAAACTTATTTTTTATTATATTTGTAAGGTAAAAAAAATTAATATGTTAACTAATATATAAATATTTAACAAGAAAATTAATACATATATATATTATATAATTAATATTAAAATATAATATAATAATATAATACAAATACAAATAATACCTGACAGATAGCCAAAAGTATTAAAAACATAAATTTTTGGCTTCATATGGGTAGATTTTTTATTAATTAAAAAAACTGCAAATGTGGGATGTTTGTGTACAATAATCGGTCAGTCAAATTACTAATATTCTATTAACTTTTATTATTTTTACCATATTAATCTTTTTTTATAGAGAATATGTTATGCATAAGTACGGGTATACGATGTGACAATCATTAATATAATTGTATTACAATTAAATTATAAAATATGTATTTGAAATCATCCAAAAAATATTTTAATTTGAGATAATTTTTTACTCATAGATAATGATTTATGACGGTTATTAAAAAATATATAAAAAAATCATTTTTTTTAATTTTTACATACATACACAAAAAATCAATAAATTTTAATTATTAATTAATTTTGTGTATGAAAAGGTACAGTTAAAAAATAATTTTATTTATCAATAAAATTTATTTGATAAAAACCAAACCGGCGTACGAATAATCGAATTCGTAATTTTTTTACACATTTTTATATGTTACAACATTCAAGCATTCTTTTATTTTTAATTTACTCATATTTTTTTAAAAATATGTTTTTTAGTTTTTTAGTTTTAAAAATATGTTTATTAATTTTTTATTTATAAAATATATATTTATTAGTTTTTTCAATTTAAAAAAGAATTATAAAAATTTTTATTGATAAATTTTTTTTAGATAATTTATTATTATTATTTATTCCTATTTTATTTAACAAAAAAATTATAAATATAATTAAGTCAGAGAGTTTAATTATTTTATTTATTAAAAAATCAAATAATTGAGATATTTTTAATAATTTATTTATTTTTTAAATAAATTTAAAATTATTAAATATTTTTATAAATTAAAAATTAAATATTATATTTTTAAAATTAAAAATTAAATAATATTTTTATATAAATAAAAATATTAAATTAACTTTCATCGTATTTTTAACACATATTTAAAATATATATATATAATCATAAAATTTACTGGGGTCCCACGATTTTGATGTTGGGTTGTTTTTAAAATACCAACAAACATTATTTTTTAAAAAAGTTTTAAATATGACGTTAAAGGCCGCGAAACTTTAGATCCTTCAGCATAGATTACGATTACAATTTAGTTTAGATATTGGTTTTTAATTATTTGACTTTTAAATCTATAAATTTTAAAAAATAATTATTGATATATTTTTTTAATTAATCATAAAATATAATAAATAATTTTAAATTTTTTATACAAATGATATCAAATAAATATCATGATTTATATCTTTTGAAAATATATCAATTAATTTACTAAATACTAAAAATTCAAGTAATATAAAGTGAATAAAGGTGAAAAATATTCTCTATTAAATTTATTATATCTTATTAGTTTTAATTTTTAATATAAACAAAAGAATATATATGTTTTTCTTAATCATTAATGAAAATTTCAATATTCTTTTAGATCACCTATAGACAAGTGTCCCACTCCTTAGCGCCTTCTAGCAAATGTCCGAAAAATGTGGCCTCAAATAATTAGTAATAAGAACGTGACTTGCTACCCCAAAAATATAATAATTGTAACAATGATGTGTGAATTGACAACCACACGTATGTAGTTTCGGCAATCATTTACTGGGTTAATTAGGTTTTAGAACAAATATACGTAAAAAAGTTAGTTGGTTATAATTACGTTTATATTTAATTTTAAAATACTTTTAATGTTTGGTTTTTTAGTTATAATTATATCAATGATATATAAATAATGATAAAATATATTTAATATTATGTATATTTTTATTATTATTTATACATTATTAACATAATTATAATTAAATAAATATTTTAAATATATTTATAATTAACTTATGTGTTATGAACATAACTAAAAAGATGCTTAAAGATTGACATGTTTTTATCTTTATACGTTATTAGTATAATTTTAACTAAAAAGATGTGTATTATTATGTATATTTTTATTATATTTATAATGATAAAAAAGATAATTAGTTATAATTCTATCATTATACATACATTATTAATATAATTACATTTTAAAAAAATAATTTAAACATGTTTATAATTAATCTCATACATTATAGGTTATTGACATAATTGTTGGTACGTGAGTAGTATGACAGACAATAAGCAGACAACAAGCAGCTAACATTGCATTAAATTGTGGCAGATAATAAGCACCAATGTGGCAGACAAGAATAATAATAAAAATTAATAATGTTGTAATTTGTTTCCTTTCCATTTCCTTTGTGTATAAATACTATACACTTTGTAAAGGATTAATGAGAACAGAGAAATATAGAAATACAGAAATTATTAACGATAACAACAATAATTTGACATGGTATCAGAGCAGAGTTATTGGTTGTCCTAATGAAAGAATAAGTTACCTGTTACGTTGATTCTGTTCTCTTTTGACTTATTTGGCTTATTATTTGGCCAGGATTTGGGGTAGCAGTTCAAGCTGCTCGTTGGAGTCATCACAGTTCCTACGTTCCATTCTAGTTGCTACTGTGGGACAGCCATACTGTTCTTCAGCCTTGCAATTTTGTAAAACAAAAAAAAATTTGCAGTGATCAGATTGATGATGAGGATGGTTCCAAGTATCGACGAAAAACTGAGAGTAATAGAAGGAAAAATCTGCACGCATTAGTTCCTGTAAACAAAAAAAAAACAGCTTTAGTTCCTTTGTTTTCTGTGAACTTTTTTTTTCGGGTTTAGAAATCACAACTGAACCAACGGCTCTTCTAAAGGTGGAAGCTCCATCTAGATGTTGTGATTGGCTAGGGTTCGGCTATCTTGATCGTCCATCAGAAGAAGGAAGGCGTTGCTCTGCCAGGACGAAAACATTTAAGGTTCTATCACAGCAACGCAAGCCTTCAACAACTGTGGTTTCACACCAGCTGGATGTGATGACTGGCTCGGACACAGTTGAAGAACACATTTGAGGAACGTAGTCGAAGAAGCTGCGCTGAGGAACGCAGATGAAGCTGCACGAATTTGGAAGGAAAAAATTTAGGGTTATGCAGAGGAAGCTACGCGATTTGGAAAAAAATGTTAGGGTTACGGAATGTTCTATATATAGTTGTGTGAGAAGTGTAAAAAAAAAAGAAAAAAGGAAGGAAAAAAATTTTAGATTTCATGATGGAATCTAGAGATTTAACCACCAATTTCATATTAGAAGATTTGACGGCAAAAATGACGGAAGTTTTAACTAGAGCTCAGATCAGCTCACAACCTCCGCTAACTGAAGCGTCGACTGCTCCCATTAGTATCAAGTTGGAAGGATCCAACTATGCCTTGTGGTCCCAGGTGATGGAGATGTATATCTCTGGCAAAGACAAACTGAGATATATTAATGGGGATTTTTCTCAATCTGCTGAAACTGACCCCTCATTTAGAAGATGACGCACTGAAAATGCCATTGTCAAATGATGGTTGATCAATTCGATAGACCCTCCTTGATTGCAAATTTTATCCTATTTCCAACTGCGAAACAGGTTTGGGATTCTGCTGCTACCACTTACTCTGATGGGACAGACACGTCTCAAGTGTATGATCTTCGCCGTCAAGTTACTCGTACGAAACAAGCGGGTGGATCCATTGAAAAATACTACAATGACCTTCAAGGGTTGTAGTGTGAAATTGATTTTCATCGTCCTAATCCAATGGAGTGTGCGATTGATATACAAAAATACAACTCTATCGTACATGAAGATCGAGTGTATACCTTCCTTGATGGACTTGATGATAGATTGGATAAAACTCAAAGTGATGTGCTTCAGATCAAACCATTCCCTACGGTGGAACAAGCCTATGGATTCATCCGTAGGGAAGAGGTCAGGTAGACCGTGATGATCACAGGTGCAGATACGACACCCGGAGCAGTTATGGCTTACAAAGGGATCAATGGACACCATAATCCGATGCCACCAAAACCAGGAACCTTTTTGGGTAGCAAGAAATCCACGGGAAATCCACCGTCTACTGACATGAAATGTGGTCATTGTGGAAACTCCAAACACACCCGTGAAAACTGCTTCAAACTATATGGGTATCCAGAATGGTGGAATGATCTTCAAACAAGGAAGAAAAGGGAAACCACTGGGAAAGCTGCTGTGGCTACCAATACTACATCACTATCCCTTATTCCTCAGACCGAATCTTCCCAAGATCTAGGTATTTCAAGTAAAGCATTTCAAACTCATAGTGATAATGAGGATTGGATTTTAGACTCTAGAGCTACGGATCATATGACATTTGACCCAAAAGATCTCTCCAATACAACTCAGCCGAGACGGAGTCGTGTTGCCAATGCCAATGGGGTCACTTATCCAGTTACAGGGGCTGGAACAGTGACTTTATCTCCTTCATTATCATTATCTAATACATTACTTGTACCCTCTCTTTCAAACAAACTAATGTCTGTAAGTCAAGTCACTTCAGATCCTAACTATGTAGTATTGATGTATTCTACTTTTTGTCTCCTGCAGGATATTCTCACCAAGGAGATCATTGGGCATGGTACTAAGAGATGAGGGTTATATTATGTGGATGACCTCAGTTCAGGAAGAGTCAATCACATGCAACACACGGTTAGTAACCAGGAAAAACAAATTTGGTTATGTCATCGTAGATTTAGGCATCCATCATTCGGGTATTTAAAGCACCTACTCCCCAATTTATTTTCAAATATCACACACTCAGATTTCAAATGTGATACTTGTATCCTAGCAAAAATTCATAGGGCGTCTTATCCTATGAGTATGAATAAAAGTATGACTCATTTTGCTTTGGTACATTCTGATGTTTGAGGACCTTCTCCGGTTACTACGTCATCGGGTCATCGTTGGTTTGTTATTTTTGTTGATGATTGTACACGAATGACATGACTTTACCTTCTCAAACATAAAGATGAAGTATTCTCTACATTCCACCTGTTTCACACCATGGTTCAGACACAATTTTCTGAAAAAATTAAGGTTCTTAGGTCTGATAATGGAGGGGAGTATGTTAATCAGCAATTTCGAACATACTTGGACAACCATGGTATTCTCCATGAAACCTCATGTTCACAAACCCCACAAAAGAATGGGACTACGGAGAGGAAGAATAGGCATATTTTAGAAACTGCTCGGGCCTTACTAATTGGTGCATATATGCCTAGTAGATACTAGAGTGATGTTGTTACTACAACTATGTATCTACTGAACCGAATGCCCACAAAAACCTTACAATTTCAGACTCCATTAAATGTGCTATCTGATCATGTTCCCTTGCCTACTATTTTAATGCTTCTGCCCCGAATTTTTGGATGTGTTGTTTTTGTCCACCTCCATAAAAATCAACGAACTAAGTTGGATCCATGCGCTGTCTGATGTGTATTCTTGGGGTATGGCATACAAAAAAAGGGTTACCGATGCTATGATCCAATTACTAAAAGAATCTATATTACCATGGATGTCACTTTCCTCGAATCAAAATGTTTTTTCCCATCACTGGTATCCAATTACACTCTTCAGGAGGAGAGTTATGGTGAAGAACGAAATTGGCTTGATGTTGAAATATTAGACACTAGTCCAACATACTCGGATCATGCCAATAATATGGAGGAGCCAGTATCTAGACCCGAGCTTGAACTTCCAAGAACTGAAGCTGAAGTAGTAATTGAATCTCCAAAAGATGAAGTGGTTGATGTATCCCTCCACTCTCTAGTACCTAATGATCCTCCTGCTGAGAATACTCCTGAGGTAAGCTATCCTATCACACCTTTACAAACTAATGCTATAGATACATCTGTTGGTTATGTTTTACCTTTCAGACACAATAGAGGCAAGCCTCCAAATCGATACTCCCTAGAAAGAGAAGAACGACAATCCAAGTATCCAATAGCAAATTATGTATCTACTCAAAGGTTATCAGAACCTATCAAGGCATTTGCACAAACACTCTCCTCATATCAAATTCCAAGTAGCATTGAAGAAGCCTTATCTGATCTAAAATGGGCTCAAGCTATAAAAGAGGAATTTGAGGCATTACAGAAGAATAACACATAAGTGTTAAGCGAGTTGCCTCAAGGGAAGAAGATAGTAGGATGCAAGTGGATTTTCTCCATTAAATATAAAGTAGATGGGTTAGTTGATCGATACAAGGCGAGGCTTGTAGCAAAAGGATATACACAGAAACACGGGATAGATTATCAAGAAACCTTCTCACCTGTGGCTAAACTAAAAACCGTTAGAGTCTTGTTATCTCTTGCGGCCAATTTAGATTGGCCATTGCACCAACTTGACGTAAAAAATGCCTTCCTTCATGGTGATCTTGAAGAAGAGATTTACATGGATATCCCACCAGGATATACTGCTACATCAGGAAAAGAAACTGTGTGTAGATTACAACGAGCATTGTATGGACTAAAATAATCACCTCGAGCATGGTTTGGTAGGTTGAGTTCAGCAATGAAGAAATATGGGTTCCAACAAAGCAACTCTGATCATACTCTTTTCCTAAAACATCGATTAGGGAAGATAACAGCCCTTATAGTCTATGTAGATAACATGATCATTACAGGGAATGATAAAGAAGAAATCTCTAAGCTTCAAGAACAACTGTCAAATGAGTTTGAAATGAAGAATTTGGGAGGGCTCAACTACTTCTTAGGTATTGAGGTAACAAGATAAAAACAAGGCATATGTCTCTCCCAAAGGAAATATACTCTGGACCTATTGGCAGAGGCAGGACTACTAGATTGTAAACCTGTCGATATTCCAATGGTTCAAAATCATAAACTCGGAGAATATGTGGACCAAGTACCAGCAGATAAACAGAGATATCAACAATTAGTAGGTAAGCTCATATATTTATCTCATACTCGACCTGATATTGCTTATGTTGTGAGTGTCGTGAGTCAGTTCATGCATTGTCCAAGTGATGACCATATGGATGCAATCATGCAAATACTTCGTTATTTAAAATCCTCCCCTGGAAAAGGACTTATGTTTTCAAAGAATGGTCAATTGGAAGTCCTTGGATATACAGATTCAGACTGGGCAGGGAATATGAAAGATAATAAATCTATTGCTGGGTACTTTACTTTTGTGGGGGACAATCTTGTTGCATGGAGGAGCAAGAAGCAAAAGGTAGTTGTCTTATCTAGTGCCGAAGCTGAATTTCGAGGAATGGTCAAGGGAATATGTGAGCTCCTTTGGTTGAAAAAACTTCTAATTGAGATTGGCGTTGCTCCTAACTCTGAAATGAACTTATTTTGTGATAACAAAGCAGCCATTGCCATCTCTCACAATCCAGTTCAACATGATCGCACGAAGCACGTTGAAGTGGATCGGAACTTCATCAAATAGAATCTTGAAGAAAAGATTATTAAGCTTCCATTTGTTAAATCAGAAGATCAATTGGCTGATATACTCACAAAATCTGTGTGTGCGAGAAACTTCTACAACGCACTTGACAAGTTGGGCATAAGAGACATATATGCACTACCTTGAGGGAGAGTGTTGGCATATGAGTAGTATGACAAACAACAAGCAGTTAACACTGCATTAAATTGTGGCAGATAATAAGCACAAATGTGACAGACAAGAATAATAGTAGAAATTAATAATGTTGTAATTTGTTTTCTTTCTGTTTCCTTTGTGTACAAATACTATACACTTGTAAAGAATTAATGAGAACAGAGAAATACAGAAATACAAAAATACAAAAATTATTAACGATAACAACAATAATTTGACAATAATTACATCTAAGTAAATATTTTAAATATATTTACGATTAACATCATACATTATAAACATAAAACATAATTAACTCTTCAATTATAAAATATATATGTATTTGTTTTTATTTGTTTTATTTTTAAGTAGATTATGCTAAAATATTATTTATTTGTGTAAAAATATATATGTATAGCTAAAAAGTTAATCATCTTCAATAGAGAAAAATTATATTTATCGTTGAAAACTATAGAATTTTTAATAGGATGGACTGCGATTATATATTTGGTTTTAGAGTTAAAGATTGTGTATGTGCAAAATTATAAAATTGTGAAATAACTTTGTATGAAATTAAAAAAATGTTAGTTGTTGGAGCATCCGTAACTCATTATCATATTATTTAATTATAAAATTGTAAATTTAAAGTATGAATTTTGAATTTCATGTGTCTTCTATTTTGTTTCTTGTGATAGCTGTTAATTTTATTCATCATTGTTCAATATAACTCAATATTAAATAATTACGAATTAATAATAATGATAATAATGATGATGTAATAATTAGTTGTTATAGTAATTAATTTACGAGAATTTTTTATTAAAAATTAACTGTTTGATATAAATCATATAATACAAGTTGTTAATAAGAAAACAGATGAATCACTTTTGAAAATTTAAAATATTATCACTTGTTTGGAATTATTTTTTTTTAAATCACAAAATATACTATTCTACCATATATCTCAATTGTTCATGACCCTAATATTATTTACTATCTTTTAAAATTTTCCCGAATTATCTCTATAAAATGTTTTACATATTTGTGTACTTAACTGAAACTTTTAACATGCTTATGAGATTATTTTCTATGTACATAACTTGTTTATCTAAATATCATGCAGAAACTTCTAGAAAATTAAAATTAAAAATAAGGTATTTGGGCATCCCAAGTTTATCACGTTGTACGGAGCTTTCGTCAGCGTTTTCCTCATCGATCTTTCGCATCAATGGGCAAACGCAGCTTAGAAAGGAAGTCATGGAAGCGAAATTGAGAGTATTAGTAATAGCCATAGTCTTGGCCTTGATGATCTTGTTCCATCTCTCAGCATTGACATCGTCTTCACTCCAGATTATTCAGATCCTCAATGCCGATCGCAGAGACCTCTAATCGAAACTTGTTCTTATCAATAATCCATCATCTGCTATATCTTCGCCTTCCTCTTCTTGTCTTCGTTGGACTTCTCAAATGCAAATTCCTAATTCCCAATCGTATTTTCGAGCCATCGGATCAAACAAGCTAATCGACTTAGAGCTCGTAAGCGAAAGTGTTCTGGTGATTCGAATTTATATTTCTCTGAAGTGGAGGCTATATGTTTAGAACATAATGACTACAACAATCCTGCATTGCCTCTTTCTTTCTGTAAGAGTAGTTTAAATTGCACATTCTAGATGTATCAGGCGAGAATTGGTATGTGAGCTTGTTCGATTCTCATCGACAATTTTCACCTTCCTCGTCTCATGATGAAGAAGCATATATAGAAAAGTCAGACATCACTTCTGATTTCTCAAAGTTCATATTTTCGGTATCAGTGAATTCTCATTTGTATTTGTTGCTTTTGTTCAATTTATTTGTCAATATTTCTCCAAGAGTTTGATTCTATTTGAACTCATTTTTCTAGTAATGTTGGGGAATATTATCGAAAATACTTAGAAGGTTTTACTTTTCTTTAAAATTATCCCTAAGATTTAATTAATATCAAAATTATCCTTTAATGTTATCAAAGTTATACCATCGTTTGACATTAAGGGTAAAATGATAAATACACAATCATCATCATCATCAACAATTGAAGAAGAATCACAATCACTATGACAAATCACAAGACGAAGGGTTGGTAAAGATGAAACCATGTTGTCATGAAACTTGTGTTAGTAAAGATGATGAACATGGGTTGGGTTGTCGAGTAAAGGGAAGTTAGTTTTGACTTTGGGATCCCGAAGGGAGCAAGCTACAATGTCATAAGCTTGAGTGGCTTTTCGTACGGTTTTTGATTTCAGCAGCGAATCGACCCCAAGGGCGTTTATGGATGCCTCTGAATCGAGTTTGTTGATGTTGGTTCGAGTTTCTAGAGGATTTGATGATGGTAGATCTATGGTGGGTTTGTCTCCTCGACGCATAAGGAGTGATGATGAGAACTGAGAGAGACTAGAGAGGATATGAGGGTAGAGAATATTGGAGATGGTAGGAAATAAGGATATGAATGTAGAGAATATGTGGGGGTAATTTTGCATAAAAGCAAAACCCCAAGGGTAACTTTGAAGAAAAGAAAAACCTCATGGGCAATTGCGATAATATTTTCAACTGTAATATTCAAAAAGTCATATAGGCAGGGACATAAAAGACTGTTTCAGATACTATTTTGATTTTTCACGATTTATTTAACTTCTGTTAAATAATAAAGGTATTTTTGAAAATGCCTTAAATTTTAAGGGTATTGTAACTTTTTTTTATAAACATTAAGAATATTTTTGAAGATATTGAAAACCTTGGGGATATTTTTTTATTTTTCCCCAGGTGTTGGTTGTTTCTTTATACGAACTTCGTCTATAGATTTGACATAGTAGATCTATGTTTTGGTTTGAAGTGTTATTGAAAGGAAGAATGATATTGATGCTCTAGATGATGAGTTGATCTTTTTTTAAATGATGATTTGATGAGGTATGATTTCATAATTTGAAACACATTTTTTAATAAACTAGAATATTAACTGAATTGTAAGAACAACTATGTACCTTGTGACTCGAAAGTTTATAAGATTTATATGGTAAGAAGTCAATGCATTTTCTTTTATTACACTTTTATCAAAATTAATGATTAGATTTCCAATTATTTTTTTCTTCTTTAAAAAATAAAAATAAAAATGAGGATGTACATGTTGATTGTTGAGCACGTTAAGGACAAGACGTTGGTGAACATCAATAATGGAAAATAAATATGAAAATATATTAAGTTGTTAATATAAAAGCAATCATCAAATATACTACATTTATTTTTTATTACTGTTTTTCTATATTTACCAAATTTTCAACCAATCACTTTAACATTTTGATGTTTTGATTATTGTTAAAGTTCGATAAAATACAATCATAATGAAACATAGTTATTTTAACCAATCACAATGTGTTATTATACCACAAAATATAAAGTTGTTTTAAAGTTTACTAAAACTTGTTGTTTGGATATATGTATCGACATGTAACTTGGTCTGAGATGAAGAATTAAGACTAAGGATCAACTTGTAGGTCGGTTTAATGAAAAATAAGCAGCTTGAGCTCGTGTCATCAGATCGCACCTTTGGAAGATGACCTAGTTACGAGAAGGAATACACTGAATGATGTATCTGACTCTGTACACTTTAAATGCACCAGTAAAGTAAGAGGTTTATCCCAGATGATGTTTCCCCTATAAGTTCGACCACCAGCTCGACCTAAGGTTGAGCTTGATACATAAAATATTGTATTTTTATACCGATTATGTACCTCTAACACTCATATATGTGTACCCATTATGTAATCAACATCTGTACATGTAATGCCTCGCCTTCCCACTTATTTGCTCTTGCCAACAATGAGGTGTATCTTGAACTAGTAGAAGCGTGACTCTGCTTCTCCTGCACCAGCTGAAACAAAAGAAAGTTATGAGGTCAAACAAATAAGTCTAAAGCTCAAACTTTGTATAAACAATAGTATAACTAAACATAGAACGCGAAGTAGCTTACCTGATACAATTGGTGATGAATGACCTCGTCAGAATCTATACCCTCGTAGATCACCTCAAGTTGCTTCTCATATGTGCCAGTAGAAAAGTGGCTCAAACAATGATCGAGGTTCTCTAGCACCAAGCCACAATTTAAAACTACCCCATCCATATTGATCGTGGACGACTTTCCCCTTCCTTGAATCCCATATAGGATCACTAGATTCTTTAGAACTCGAGCAAGGGGTAGAGTCACATGTTGCTCTTACAGTAAGGATAGAGGTGTGCAAACATTTAATGGCTCTGGGATGAGTGCGAGATCATTAGCTACCACCATTTTCTTCTTATTCTTTAGGGACGTGAGGCAACCATCATGACTGGAGGACTTACCCTTTTTTCTTAGCTATAGAAGAGCTCTTCCCCATAAGCATGAGGTGTACCTATCTAAGAGCTTGCCCCTACAGAAGCGACCTTGCTATTCAAACAAGATAAGAGTTGGGTGGCTGTAACTTCTATGGGATCTACAAAATAAGAGCGAAGAGATGTTATGTTAATCACGTCACGTTTAACTTTAAAAAAAATGAGATCAAGTCTTAAGACTAGTTCACCATCATCAACCACCGTCGTGAGAGGGGTTTTGCATTTAGGAAGAGCACGAGGTTTACGAATGATCCTAAAAGAAGGCTCCACCGCATCATATCTCATCAACCGCACGCGACAAAGCATGGGGTGTTTAATAAGTGCCTCCAATTGGTTTTTTTAAGAAGATAGTTCTAGATATTAGCCAGTTGTTGCTTCGTGTCAAGACTTAAGGTCGTGATTAAGGAGTCCATGATCCTTATCACGACCTTAGTGTTGTTCTGAATGCTCCTTATTAATTTGGTGTCACTGATAGAAGACTCCTACCGACCCGAAACATAGAAAAAATATTCTTTCTAGATTTTCTCATTCTTAGGAAGTGACATGTTCATATCCCGATCCTACTTCACAGACATATATACCCTCATCGGATTTGTGGGATTATACTTTTGGAGGTAAAACTCATTAAACTCAGATATCTCTAAGTCCATCCCAAGTTCTTAACATATCAATGTCAGGTAGAATAGATACTTCCACTCATTAGGTATCAATTATCCCAAGGCGAGCTACATCCTAACCAAGAATCTCCTAATTAGAGGATACAGAAGGAACCTTACTCCCAACCATAATGCCTTTTCCTAAAAGGTAGTCAACCAGATGTAGATTGATCACTATCATAGGCTCCCTTTGGAGGAATCATTATCTAAACAAAGGAAGGGATGTTATAGGTTTTTCTTAACCTTTCCTCATCCTGGGGCACCAACACATAAGTCTTGGACATGGTCGACCAACCCTTAGTACAAATTATGGGTTCTTTAGATCCTATATTCCTCGTTTCTTCCTCCACGTCCTAGCCACTAAGATTTGAGTACGAGGCATGCTCAATCTAATGATTGGAGTGGTTTGAGGGTAAGGGGTAGAAGTAGAGAGTTGAGACAGAGATCAACTCACCTCACAAGAAGTGCTCGGTCTAGAAGACCTTGAGTCATCACTAACACTAGGATATTTAGGGCTTTATTAGGAGCCTAAGCCTGAGGTTAAGGCCTTTTCTTTGTACATTTCTATAAAAAGCTACAAAACATAAAAAAATGATGGGTAAGGTGCAAGAATAAGGGTTTACCTAGGGTCAAGTTGAAAATAAAAAAGAAGTGATTTTTTTTAAAATCGACCTGAAAAGAAAGTAGAAAGGCATGAGGCTCTCAAAGCTTATACTATAAAACTCAAACAAACAAAACTAGTCTGAGCTGAAATCTTATCATTGAACTAAAAACCTTTTATAGCTCGTGTTGACGAGCCCAAGAGTTTCTTTATATAGAGACACCCAGTTTCTTTCTCTAATCAATCGATATGCATTTATTAGAGGAGTTGAACAGTTCGTATCCTCTGCTCGGGATTTACTCTTCCACCTCAGTCCAAAACTCAAGCTGAAAGAGTAAGGAGATTTGATGTTTGGATATATGGACCGACCTGTAACCCAGCCTGAAACAAAGGTCCAAGACCCATAGCGCGGATTGAGACTAAGGACCAATTTGTAGGTCAATCTGATGCAAAACAAGTAGCTTTAAACTCGTGTCATCAAACTACACCTTTGAAAGATGACCTAATCACGAGAAGGAATAGCCTAAATGACGTATTTGACTCTGTACACTTTAAAATGAACCAGTAAAGTAGGAGATCTATCCTAAAAGATGCTTCCCATGTAGGGTCGACCACCAGTTCGGCCTAAGGTTAAACTCGATACATAAAATGTTGTATTTTTATATCAATTGCATCTTTTTGATACTTATATATGCATACACATCGTGTAATCGATAATTGTATGTATAATGTCCTATAAATAGATAAATCTCTCATGAAATTCATATATTCAGTTAAATATCTTAATTTCTCTGTAAGTTCTCTTCATTTAGTGTAATTCTAAACACTTATCTATTTAATTTGTGTACTACACATATATCATATTTATTGCTTATTTTTTCTTGTAAAGTTATTTGATTAATTATTTTTAATAAATACTATTTAATTATTTCATGAAAAAAAGTTATTTATAATAATTTTTTGTTGATGCGATATTTTACTTTATATATAAGATAAAAAATAAATATAATATTTAAAAAAAACATATATATGTATTTATAGATTAAAAGGAATATCAAGAGGAAGGAGTGTCATCTTAAGATAAGGAATATTATCTTATAATAATAAATAATATATCTCAATTATTGTGTCATAATTGATAGTATGAAAATTATATATATAATTTGAAAGTTATTAGTTTTGTTTAATGTTTTAGTTTTTATTAGGATCCACAGTGGATGAAAATTTTAATCTAATTTTTTTTATTCTTAATATAAAGTTGATCATATAAATAATTAAAATTAATTTAAATTTGAGTAGATCAATTTTCATGGATAGAATAATATTAAATTAATGTTTAAATTTATTTATAAATTATTATCATATATAAATACGATATTAAATATTTTAGTTTTAATTTATTATATTTTTAATAAGAGTTATTATTTATTGTCCTAATTAAGAAAATTAAAATAATTATTATTAAATTATTTTATAGATTTGACACATATTTGTTTTAAAACTAAAATATTAATTTAATAATATTATAATATTTATAATATTTAAATATAATATATTATTAAATAAAATATGTATTTATAATATAATTTTTATAATAATTTGATCCATATCGAATTAAAATAAATTATAAAAGCTATTAATGTGATTCTAAACATACTATATATTTTTCGATCGGAATATGATCTAAATATATAATATCTCAATTAATTTAATTTAAATTTAAATATATATTAAATTAAATTTTTTAATTAAATTAAATTTGATTGAATTATTTGATTACTCATTTTTCCATTATGAGTTTTAACTTACTTAAATCTCATTTACATAATATGTTATATCGTCATTTTTATTCGATATTCACATTGGAGATTGATAAAATAAGTTAATTAAATTTAAGATTTCATTAATTTTGTTTTATCAAATTGGATGAAGAATAATTGATTTTAAATTTAACATGAATATTAATTAAAATATATAATTAATATATAATTAAATTTAACAATTATAAAATTTATAAACAAAAATTAATTTAATGAATTAAAAGTAAATCAAAATTTTGAGTACGAAATAAAATATTAACATTTTTTTTAATAAGTATACCACTCTTACACTAATAATTAGAATTTTATATATTTAATATGTTTAAATATATTTTATATGATTGAATTATAAATTATTAATAATTATAAATTTATTTGACACGTAATTAAATAATATAAATATAAGTATCCTTTTAATTGTGATTATGTTAAAAATAATTTCAGAGGAGAGAGCGACACTTAAAGTTAGAAGCAACACGTGCATTGTCAACTTAAATTTTTTTACGTAATATTGATAAATCTGCTTTTTTGGTAACAATATCCCTCTACACTTTTTGGTAAAAATTTAATTGTTATATTTATAATCATACTTCTTTATTTTATTAAAATATATAATATTATAAGTTTATTATTTTAATTTTTATTGTTTTTTATCGTATTAGATACTCATTTACGTTATTAATATATATATATATATATTATTTTTATTCTAATATCATATATAATAATTTTTTAATAAAATGATAAATATTTAACATATTTTCATAAATTTTATTAGTTTAATTTTTATTTAAAAAATCATGGGTTTTATTTTATATATAATTTAGTTATTTTTTTATTGTATCATATATATAATTTTAATTAACAATAAAATTTTGACTTAATAACATGTAAGTTTGCATATAAAAGATCTTTATTTCAAATTTTAATTACTAATATGTTAGTAATATAATTATTATAAAAAATTATTTATCATTATTTATAACTTATAATATTAACCTTACATATATTTATCTACTTGAATTTTCTTAGTGATCATTATAGTTTATATAATTTAATATATTTAATTTTTTTATAAGTTTATATAAATGTTGAATTATATTATTTAATTAGGTAGTTTAAAAATTTTTTAATTGGTTAAAAATATAAATTTAAAATATAACATTAGATATTTTAAAATATTGAAATTGTTAATTTTTTATAATATTTTTTGTGATTTTTTTATATTATTTTATAATAATTTAATTGAAGAAATTATTTATTTTTATTATTATATTGTCAAAATCATCTATTTTTATTATTAAGTTTACATATGCTATAATAATTGATTTAAATTACACTTAAAATGTTTTTAAATACTTTTATATGCATTATTATTATATAATTTTTATTATTTAAAGTAATTAATTATATATTTTATTAATCAATAATCAAGTGTACCATCGATTCTTATTTTACAAAAAATTCATGCAAGTTGGCAATTATTTTTTTAAAGTTGGTCAAAAGCAATTTTTACAATTAGAAGCAATTTTACCCTAGCAAACTGTAAATCTAGTAATTAGCATTTCTCCACAATAAATATTCCTTGGACACTTGGACAGAAAGAATGGCATAATAGACTCACAGAACCCTTATTCATTTTCATGGTCAGATTCTCGCCTAGACTTTCTCCATCTACTTATATAAAGCCTCTCCTCTTCCAAAGCTAAAGCCCTTCTCTTTCTCGCAAACAATAACAACAATGAACATCTCTTCAATCGCAACCCTCGATTCCAACCCACTCACCACCACACGGCGTCCTTTCGGGAATCATCATGTTCGTTTCAATTCCCTCTCCCTTTCCCGTTCCAGAAACGTCGTCGTTCGTTGCAGCTCCCTGAACACTCCTGCCGCCGCCGCCTCCCTCACTGTAGCCGAGTCAGCTTCTCCCGCTTTGGCTCGAATCGACTCGCTGAGTCAGGTCTCCGGCGTGTTGGGTTGTCAGTGGGGCGATGAAGGCAAAGGCAAACTCGTTGACATCTTGGCTCAACACTTCGACATTGTTGCTCGTTGTCAGGTTTTTACTCGAACACGATTGCAGTTTATTATTTTGTAAAATGGTTTTGTTATTGGAAGTATTTTGAGTAAACTTTGATGGATTGGATTGGAATGAATATGATAAAATAAAAAAGTTGTGAACTTGAAGTTAAATCAGTGAGAAGCAAAATTCGTACTAAATTAATTTGTTCGATTAATTATTTTTTTTTATTATTCTGCATTGGTAGTATTGTGTGGATCAAGTTTTATTACAATGACATATATAATAAATTTCCTAGTTATTAAGTCCCACCTAGGTAATGAGAATTTAAACTGTTTAAAAATATTCAAGGCTAAAATCTTTTGCATTTTAAATATAAAATTCTAATATGCTGACTTGGTGGTTCATTTGAACGTTATGCATATAAGAAGTATTGGGAGATTGTTGGACTGAAAGCGTGTAAGTTCATTTTTTTTTTTCAATTTTGAGTTTGTAGTCTATTGTTGAGAGTACATGGAGTAAAGTCTTTAGGCATGATAAGTACCAGAACTTCGATAGTAATATGAGGAACTGTTGCGGGAGCTCCAAAAACCATCATAGTTGATTAGAAATAATCTGTGATTCTGTGAACAGCTTATTGACAAGCCTGGGAATCTGCTGCAAATTCTTATATTTGAATGCCACCTGTCTGGACTTTTGATTTAAATGGTTATAGTTGAGCCCTAATTTAATGGCTTCTGATTTCTTGATTGCCATTTTAGTTGTTAAATTCAATCCGTTTACACTGAATAATTGGGTTATTATTTGATGCCAGGGTGGGGCTAATGCTGGACACACCATTTACAATGCAGAGGGAAAGAAGTTTGCCCTCCATCTTGTTCCCTCAGGTATTCTGAATGAGGACACCCTTTGTGTTGTTGGCAATGGAGTTGTGGTGCATCTTCCTGGATTCTTTAAAGAAATCGATGGCCTTGAGGCTAATGGTGTCTCCTGCAAAGGAAGGATATTAGTTTCGGATCGTGCTCACCTTTTATTTGATTTCCACCAAGTAGTAGATGGGCTCCGAGAATCTGAGCTTGCTAAATCTTTTATTGGCACTACTAAGAGAGGAATTGGACCATGTTACTCTAATAAGGTTATACGGAATGGAATTAGAGTGAGTGACCTGAGGCACATGGATACTTTTCCTCAAAAACTTGATATTTTATTATCAGATGCTGCTGCAAGATTCCCGGGTTTTAACTATGATTCAAACATGCTTAGAGAAGAGGTTGAAAAATACAAGAGATATGCTGAGAGATTGGAACCCTTCATTGCTGATACAGTGCTTGTCATGAATGATGCCATCTCGGAGAAAAAGAAGATTTTGGTTGAAGGTGGTCAGGCAACCATGTTGGATATTGATTTTGGAACGTATCCTTTTGTGACTTCCTCTAACCCATCAGCAGGTGGGATTTGCACAGGTCTTGGCATTGCTCCAAGAGCTATAGGTGACCTAATTGGAGTGGTAAGAGCATAGTTTATTATTAATTATTCTGTCTTGTTTGAGTGATTGGTTCTCTCTTCACTCTGTGGTCTGTATTCTGACCAATTGTAATGTGTGCTAAAGTTTGTCTGTTCTTCATTTTATCTTTTCTTTGAATGCCACCTTGATTTTTTGACTACCTGATAATGTTTGGTTAAATAAGTGATGATACTTGGTCATAAGCATATAATCCTTGTCCATTTTTTTGTGCATGTCTTGTGAAGTGAACTGAACTAGTTTAGAAGACCTTTTCTAGGATCTAAAAGGTATATTTAGTATGCATGATGTAACTGTAAAAGCATGCTACGAATATCAAAACTAAAGATTTCCTAGAGTTAAAAAGTGTTGCGATTGGCGCATATCAAGTTGCTAATTCTTTTTCAGGTAAAAGCATACACTACAAGAGTTGGGTCCGGTCCGTTTCCTACCGAAATCTTGGGTAAAGGGGGTGACCTCCTCAGGTTTGCTGGCCAGGAGTTTGGTACAACTACTGGTAGACCTCGCCGTTGTGGTTGGCTCGA
Organism: Hippophae gyantsensis; assembly: GCA_030763125.1. Lineage (NCBI taxonomy): Eukaryota > Viridiplantae > Streptophyta > Magnoliopsida > Rosales > Elaeagnaceae > Hippophae > Hippophae gyantsensis. The sequence goes on from CM061031.1 coordinate 23,915,163, forward strand.
TATAGTTGCGTTGAAATATTGTTGTCAGATCAATGGCTTTTCCGCTTTGAACCTCACCAAACTTGATGTCTTGTCTGATCTTTCTGAAATTCAATTGGGTGTTTCTTATAAACTCCCCGATGGCACGCCAATCAAATCATTCCCTGCAGATCTTCGTACTCTTGAGCAATTGAAGGCAAGTCTGATTTTTCTCTATATGTTTCCTAACGACTCTTCAGCTTCTTTTGTGATAGTTTTGAAGTCCTGTCTGCCCTTGCAAAAGAGGCATGTGTGATTTGTGATAGTGGTCCCTGTTTCATGCATTGTTCTACTTGCCCCGTCTTTTCTTTCGATGATAAAATTAATGTTGGTGGAATGTTTAAAAATTGGAACTATACATATTTCATTTGTTGAATCATATAAAATTTGATTTGCATAACTCGTGGTAGAACTCTACATGCTACTACTTAGTGACATCAATCTTTTCAGTTTCTCCATAGTCCATATATCTTATAGTCATGATTCTTCTTTTTCTTTGTTCATAGTCTTGGAGGACTTCCTATTGATGCTTTTATATTTTTGGTTTATGTTTCTGTATTTAGGCTGAATACGAAGTATTAGCCGGATGGAAGTGTGATATATCATCTATCAGAAACTACTCTGACCTTCCAAAGGCTGCACGTCAATACGTAGAAAGGATAGAGGAACTTGTGGGCATACCTGTTCATTACATTGGCATCGGCCCTGGACGTGATGCACTTATCTTTAAATAGTTTCGCAATTATTTATCTTAGATAGCAGATAATGTTTACGCTGTTCAAGCCTTAGAGTTTGGATTGAAGCTTCTGGTGTTGGAAGCTTTATTCCCCTTAGTAATGAGGGGAATATTTAGGACAAAACTGCAAAGCAGGTTCTGCATTTGTTGTAACAATTGTGTTGTGTTGGTCATCCATGTTATCCACCTTTTGAAGCTATGTTGCGTAGTTAAGCTGATATTTGAATTATTAAAGCATAATTGCTTTAGTAGAGAGCTTTTGGCAATACTATGATCTATTATCAACTTTAAGGGAAATACAATATTTATATATTGTTAAAGTGTCTTAGTCACCGATTTTTCGGGTCATATTCTCAAAATCTCTTTTATATGAAACACTCTTCTTGAGTGTGAGTGACTGAGTGTTGGGAATGTGGGCTCTATACAATTCCCAACAATTGTATTAAAAGTATAAATGGATTATTAAAAAAGTTAATTTTGTAGTTCATCCTTTACCTTATTATAAAATAAAAATGACGAATAGTTGTTTAGTAGAATAATAATTTTTAAAAGTATTTATATATATCATAATTATATTATTAGATATAAATATGTATATTTTATTATATTTATTAATAATATTATGTCACATCATTTATTATTTATTATGTTTTTAAGAAAATAGTTTATTAGAATGATAATTTTTTAAAATATTTATATATATCATTATTATATTATTAGATACAAATATGTATATTTTATTATATTTATTAATAATATTACATAACATCATTTATTATTTATCATAGATAGATATTTTTTTATCCTTATGTTTTTAAGAAAATAGTCAAAGGAGGGAAAAAAATTAATTATTAAATATTTTTAATTAACTTATCGTATATTGTGCTAATGATATTATGGATAGGAGTTAGATTTGTTATTTTAATTATTATTCTTATTGTAATTATAATATTTTAGTGTGTCATTTTCTTTTATTAATTTTTTTAGTTTTAATCTATTTTATCTATCTAAATAATAATTTTTAATCACATATGTTAAATATATCAAATGATAATTTTTTTAGATTTTACTAAAATTTGATTTTTTGTCATGTCTTCTTTTACGATAACAATATGGCAAAAAAAATCATTTTTATTGTAAATGAGTAATAATCACTTGAAAATGTAACCTACAAGACCTTATTATCCTTTTCTTAAGTAAAAAATAGTTCTCAAATTGTAAATCCTTGAATTATTTGATTTTTTTTAGATAGGTTTATAATAAGAATAATTTTGAATACAAAAATAACATGATTGTTTGATTACTCAAATGGTAATGAAGCTTTGGATGGATCGTCTAGATTGATCTTAAACTTTTCACTTATACTCTTCTAGGGTAACAATTTAAAATTTATTATTTAAGTTATGTTCATTTGAAAATTAGTATTTAGTGATGAAATTATTATTATTATTATTATTATTTTGTTTGAAATAGATGTTTATAGAATTTGATATGGAACAACAATAAAAACAATGCATTTTAAATTTGGTACTTATAAAAATAATATTTGTATATTCAACTCATATTTATATTATTTAAAAAAGTTAAGTCTATTGTTTTCCGTTAAATGTTATTTAAATTAAACTTATTCATTTAAATTCGTTTAATGTTAAATTACATCTAATTTGATCATATTTAATATTATTAAAATATTATTTTTATTATTATAAATTTTAAAAATGTTATTTTATGTAATATCCTAAGTCATTTTTAATTTCTTTAAAATAGTATAGTATAAAATTTAGAATTAAATTATTAAATTATAAAATTCATAGTTAAAATTATTAAATAGTAAAATTAATTAACTAATTATTTCAACTTTTATGTAAGTTTGTTTCAATCTCATACCTTTACTTATCTTAAATAATTTTGAAAAAAAGTATGATACTTAAACTTATATATTTAAGTTATCCAAGTATTTAAATTATCAATTAATATATTTTATTATTGTATTTTAAATGTTTAAAACTTTATGAAAAATATTCCTAAACTATTATTTTTGGATACTTTAATCCTTTTAAATTTTATTAAAATATGATATTTTAGTTTATGTTTTGGGATTAAATTATCATATCTCAATAAAATTTAAGAGGTAAAGTGTAATAATTAAAAATTTACGGATTAAAGTATCTAAAAAATAAAATTTTGTTAACTTAGCGTCAATTAGAGGTATCCACGGTCCGATTTGATCCAATTTTGGGTAAAAAAAAATTAATTGGATCAGATCGTTTATATTACTCAAATTGGACCGGATTAGACCATTTGATTTTTAAAAATATTGAACCGAACGGTTTGGTCTGGTTTCGTTAATGGTTTGGTCCGGTTAATAATACATAAATATGATATACCTTTGATTAAAATATGAGAAATTTAATCAATATGTTTGTGAGAAATAATATGAAAAATTTAATATATTATTAAACCGGTCCGATTTGGTCCGATCGGTTTAAAAATTAATATAATTGTATTGGATCGTTTGGAAAACATTTTTAATCAATAAAACCAGATCAGATCGTTTAATTTATAAAATCATTCAGTTCAATCCAATCATGTCCCATCTGATTCGATTTTTTGGTTTCATTCGATTCGGTCTTATTTTTGGATACCTATAGTGTCAACACACCTTTTGCATCAATTGGGTTGAATATATAAACATAAGGGTAGAATTGGAATTAAACGAATGTGTTTTTTGAAAAAAAAATAGAAAGTGTAAGACGGGATGAGGGATGTTAAAAGTTGTTTGGTGGTGGCATTTAGAATAGAATCCCATTGTTCAGGCTTTTTACTCTCAACCAACGCACTTTTCTTCCAGAGAGAGAGAGAGAGAGAGAGAGAGAGCGCACTTTTCTCATTCCTCTGCTCTCACTGCACAGTTTTTGGCTTCCTGCAAGAAGCAGAGCAGATAGTGTGACAAAGAGAAAAAGCCGAGAGCAATGGAGAAGGGGAAGACCAAGAAGAAATCATCGGCCATTACTCTTGAACAGTTCGTCTCCACCATGACTCCTCTTCTTGACTTGGAAAAGGTTTCTCTTTCTGAATTCAGTTATACTTCATAAACATGCCTCTTCATGCTTTGTTTAATTTTAAACTAGTATTATAGAGCATCGATGAATCGACTATAACGTGAAATTAAACTGTAATGTGTTTTGGGCCACTTTATGGATTTTGGGATAATTTAGCATTCTGAATTAAGTTATATTTTATGTATTTTTATGCTTTTGATTTTTCTGGGTCCTTTTCGGTTGTTTTAGGAAGCTGAGATCTTGGCCTCAATCAATACGGGGGCGTTAAGGAATTTGGATATTGCTCAGAAGAGGGGCTCTACAATCCTCAATTTGAAATGTGTGGATGCTCAGGTAGAAGCGTTATTAGAAGCATTTATATTGGTTTTATACGCGTTTGACCAAGAAAATGTAAAATTACTTATTAAAGTTTGGTAACAACATTATAAAAGTGCTTTTACTTGTTATAATTTCTAAAATAACCATTTATTAATAATAATTTCACAAAATTAATATTTATGGTCAATTATTGTAATTTTGTATAATGTAATTATGTTGTGGGTGTGTCTGAGTGGTGTGTTTAAGGTGTCACTACTAAGTACTAAATAGGAAGGGGAAAAGTTCAAAAATCTGCTACTAATGCAACTTAGCTTCTCTAATTTTTAAGCAACCAAATGGTGTATGATATTATTCTGATTTTCTTACTTGTCAACATTGCTGCTTTATTTATTGCAACAGACGGGTCTGATGGGGAAAACTCTTCTTGAATTTCAATCTACCAAGGGAGATGTTCTTCCTGCTCACAAGGTGAAGACTTCATCATCTCACAGTGCATTTGATCTTATAATCATGCAATATTCTTTATTTTTCACCATATAGTTTCTTCAGTTTGTAGTTTCTGTGAGCAAATTTTCATTTTATTTATCAGAAGATATTGTACACACTATTTTCTCTCCCTTACATTGCACTATCTTTTTATATTTATTTTCCTTTGGCTGCTTGTAGTGTAGCACCCATGATGTGGTTGTTTTAAAGCCAAACAAGGCTGATTTAGGGTCCCCTGCTCTTGGACAAGGTGTAGTTTACAGGTTAAAGGTAATGCTGAATTTGATAGAAAGTTGGTTGATTAAATATTTCTTTTCCATTTCAAGTTGTGAGTTATCATTCTCTTAAGGCTTCTTGCTGTTGGGTTTGGTGTTTCTGACAGGACTCATCAATTACTGTTGCTTTTGATGACATTCCAGAAGAGGGTTTAAATAGTCCTCTACGACTAGAAAAAGTGGCAAATGAGGTGTGATATTTGAATGCTTTTGTTCCTTATTCTTTTTATTTCCTTAAGTAATACTTTGTTGGGTTTCCATGTCAGGTGACATATCGGAGGATGAAGGATGCCTTGATACAATTGAGCAAAGGTGTGCAGAAGGGTCCTGCATCTGATTTAATTCCTGTCTTATTTGGAGAGAGAGCACCGGCAATGTCCAAGAAGGATGCTGTATTCAGCCCCTTTAACTCCAATCTTGATCACTCTCAGGTCAGAAATCTTAATAGTATTATATCTTTACGGCTTTCCCACTAGTCAACTATACATACAAATTCTTGAGCTGCTACCTCCCAATTTTTGAGATGTAAATGTTCAGCTTTTTGATGGGCCACCAATTACTGTTTAATAAGTTTTAGAAAGTAGTGGTAACCTAACATTCATGGTATTTTCTTCTACATGTTTCTGCATGTCTGTTGGTAACATCTTTGATGGAAGGATGAAAGAGCATGTATCTCATGCCCATGCCCAATGTTCAATAACACACATTTCAATATGAAATGAGAAAGTAGGTTAAGTATAGGCGACCTGTTATAGCATCTTTTCTAAGAAATGTTACCACTCATCATATTTGTCATTGTTGGTGCTAGTAAACTCTGAATCTAAAGGTATTTTTTTGTTTTTTTTATTGGAGATGATTGTTGATAACTTCCTTAAGGTCATTGTGCATGTTATAGTTGAAGCTAAAAAACCTATGGATAAACAGAAATCAACACACATCAGGTTGAGAAATATTGCCTCATCTGAGAGCATTACAGTCCCAGTTTATTTCAGTTCTAACTTCTCATTACTAAGGATATGATGTTATTAAATGAGTAAATGCTAATATGTACTTTAAACAACAGCCTTATGGATATAGTAGCCCTTGGTTAGATCAGTAATTTTTATTTGTATGTATCAGTTGAACCTTCCTTTTGGATGGTTTGAATATTGTGCCTTGGAAATGAAGCTCTACTTATTGTTATTTTCATATCCATATTTGAGTTCCATATGATACAAGCTCTGTAAACTTCTGAATTCAATAATTTCCCTCCTCTCTCATAATTTATATATGAGTCATTGCCACTAATACTCTAGAGTCCGAAGTTCCTTCAAGCTGCTTTATTTTTCTCATACAGAGAGATGCAATTTCAAAAGCACTGTCAGCAAAGAATGTGTTTTTGCTGCATGGGCCTCCTGGAACTGGAAAAACCACAACAGTGGTGGAGATAATCTTACAGGAAGTCAAACGTGGGTCAAAGATTCTAGCATGTGCTGCTTCAAATATTGCTGTCGACAACATTGTTGAGCGACTTGCTTGTCACAGGTAAAGTAATGCTTTACTTCAAATATAAGGAAGTCTCTCTCTTCATTGACATGTTCCTGTCGTTATGTAGTTCAAATTCTTTCTAATTTTATGTTCTTTTGTTAGAGTGAAGTTAGTAAGACTAGGCCATCCTGCACGCTTGTTACCTCAAGTATTGGATAGTGCATTGGATGCTCAGGTATATAAAATTTTCTGCTTTGATTTAAAATCTTGTCATGTGTCATTTATACAATTTTTTTGGCTTTTGTTTTATACCTCTGTTCATGCTTCTGTTGTTTCTTTTGTATTGAAAAATCTTACAAATTAAAACACTGGTGTGAGCTCCTTAAGACTGGCAATTTTTATTTGCATTATGTAATGGTCATTGTTGTAATTTCTGTAATTGTTATTATTTCATTCAAATTGACTGATTGATTTTATTGTTTTTTTGTTTGCTAAAATGGTAAATTGTGAGTTGTCACAAATAAATTTCTAAGTTTGTTAATTGCATCTATAGAATGGTTTTCAGTCATATATTTTACATACTGATTCTAGTGGTTCTATAAGTATGTCCTTCAAAATGGAGCTTTAGCTTTAAAATTAATTTTGTTATTTTTTCTAGCAATAGTAAGATAAATTTACTTGTATATGTCAATATCCTATAAATTTCCCTTACAGTTGTGCTTATTGTTTTAGGTTATGCGAGGGGATAACAGCTCTCTGGCAAATGACATTCGAAAGGAAATGAAGGTAGAGATTTCATTTTTTTGTTTAAAGCCAAAATTTGCACAATAGATCTCTGAGTGTTTGCAATTTCAGATAGAATACTTTTCCTCTATTATTGGCTCTTGAGGATGATGCTTCCACTAGCTTTAAAACCCATGGCAGTTTCTTATCTCTTTGATTTGTCTTTGAAAAACCTTCTCCTCTTAAAAGACATCCATATAACTGCTTTTTTTTGGGTCATTTCATAAGTTGATGAAGGCAGTACATTTTTTTGTTCATGCTCCTTTCTTTTGCAAATGTGGCTACTTTTGCTCCACTCTAATTATTCCCACTTCTAAATATTGCTCTAATTCTTCTCAGACATTTTTTTCTCTCAGGCATTAAATGGGAAACTGTTGAAAACCAGAGATAAAAATACTAGGAGGGACATCCAAAAAGAGCTCAGGACTCTTTCCAAAGAGGAGCGAAAAAGGCAGCAGCTAGCTGTGAAAGATGTTATTAAGAATGCAGACATAGTTCTTTCAACATTGACTGGAGCATTTTCGCATAAGCTGGATAGCACTTCCTTTGATTTAGTAATTATCGATGAAGCAGCCCAGGCCCTTGAGATAGCATGCTGGATAGCTCTGCTAAAGGTAATGACAATAGGTATAAGTGTATGCACATGAAACAGAAACATAATTGCAGTAAAACCTTGGAGGTGTATGCTGCTTTAAACTTTGGTTGCTATAACCTCGGTCATTCATATTCATATTGTGCACGGTTCTTGGACAGATGTATTTCTACCTTCCAAAAGACAAGGATCTTCATCTCCATGTGGATATAGGATTAGTGTTTTTCTGTTGGAATGTTGGTTAGTACGAAATTTGCAAACTTTTCCGGACATTAAAAATGCTTTTGGGCTTTATTGAATAGTTTTGTGCTCCCTATAGTGAACTGCTATTTTTTTTTTAATTCTCTCATTGGGAATTTGTTTAAAGAGAGTACTCAAAATCAGATCAATGTCGTTCCACCCAAAGAAGAAAAAGTTTTAGATACGTGGAAATATTTAGGGAATTTTTTTTAAGCATCTTAATTAATTAATTAATTTGTTTTTAGGGTTCAAGGTGTATACTTGCAGGGGACCATCTACAGCTCCCTCCAACTATCCAAAGTGTTGAAGCTGAGAATAAGGGTTTAGGAAGAACTCTCTTTGAGCGCCTTGCAGACATGTATGGGGATGAAGTAATGTCTATGCTTACTGTCCAGTACCGCATGCATGAGCTTATTATGGATTGGTCATCAAAAGAGCTTTACAACAGTAAGGTGCTCAGATAATATCTGAATGCGGGCTTGTCATGTAATTTTTTTCTTGTTCTGGGAGGAGTTTCATTTCCATTTTGAGAACAAGCATTATGTGGAATGGTGATAATGGGATGAATAAAAAAAATTAGGGTTTAGGGAACAAAAGAATGATTGCAAACGGAAATGATACTCAATTGGTAGAGTAGAAACCCTAATAGTGATCAAATAAGGAAACTCAATAATATGCTTTATTAATATTAGAGTCATTGTATGGTATCTCATGTGCCTATAAGTAGCACCTTTGTCATTGTATTCGGGAGGGTTGGATTATGATCATTGAAACTGAGTACTGTTTCTCTCTTCCCAAATTGATCTCATGTCCCCTGATTCTAATCCTTAATTTCCATTTTCCCTTCTCATCAAAGCCTAATATTTTGATTCTGTGATTCATATGGTTATTTTCACCAGATTAAAGCACATCCAAGTGTTGCTGCCCATATGCTTTTTGATCTAGAGAATGTAACGAGGACCCCAACCACAGAACCAACGCTTCTTCTCATAGACATAGCTGGGTATGCTTTTTGTTGGTTCCTACACTAAAACATTTTGTTTGCTTGGGGCTGCTATGAAAAGGAATCTTGAATAAAGAATTCCATTTTTAAAATCAACCACCTATTACAATTTTGTTAACTTGACAAATCCTTATGACAATTGAGATTAAAACTAATAAAAGTAAAACCTTGTGATAGCGAAGTTAAATACAAGCAAGGATTTCTGGTTAGTTGAAGGTTTTGTATGTTATGAGAAGTAGGACTTCTGGTGGTTAATTAATTTCAACATGGAATTTAAAGGCTTTTACTTAACCATGGAAGATGTATTCATGTAATTTTTTCCATTCATTTATCATTTTCTGCTTCAGGTGTGATATGGAAGAAAAAAAGGATGAAGAAGAAAGCACATTGAATGAGGGTGAAGCTGGTGTTGCCATTGCACATGCGAAGAGGCTTGTTCAAAGTGGGGTCCAAGCTTCTGATATTGGAATCATCACCCCTTATGCTGCACAAGTATGTCTTTTTTCCAACATTCACTGAACATGGTGAAGAATTATACTCATAATTGTATTTCTCTATTCCAACTCCTACGTTCTTTTTAGTCACATTGCAAACTACCTTAGGTTGTCCTTCTGAAGATGTTGAAAAGCAATGAAAACAAGTTAAAAGATATAGAAATTTCAACAGTTGATGGCTTCCAGGGTAGGGAGAAGGAAGCCATTATTATATCGATGGTCCGATCCAACTCAAAGCAAGAGGTATTCTTGTACTACTTTTACAAATTGATAATGAATTCCTTGTATGTTTGAAGCACTAATAACTAAAAAAAATTCAGGTTGGGTTTTTGAGTGACCGTAGGCGAATGAATGTGGCTGTCACACGCTCAAGAAGGCAGTGCTGTCTTGTCTGTGACACAGAGACAGTCAGTAGCGATGAATTTTTGAAGCGATTGATTGAGTATTTTGAGGAGCATGGGGAGTACCTAAGTGCCTCAGAATATCAGAATGAATAGGCACCTGGAATAATCTGCTATTTTTTGCTTTGGTAGTTATCAATCTATTTTCCACATATTTATGGTAATATGAGATAATACTAATGGAATGTTGTGCCAATTTGGTACTTAGAGCAATCCAAAAACTTTCTAGAAATCTTAGTAAAAATCTCAGAACTTTGTACTTTGCTCCTTCACAATATTGATACATCTTCACATTTTTAAGTTCTTGTTTGTAGGTCTTGGTGATTCTTTTTGCCTTAAAAGCAGAGTTTTTGTCTTTCGTTTTTTCCCCTTCTTTTTTGATACACAAAATAGAATTCTACAAAAGCAACAAACAATTAAAGCCATATTATTAGGAAACTTGCACATCAACATTGTACCCAATACAAGTTTCAGTTTTTGCTATTACGAGTAGAAAAGCCCCTCTCTCTCTTTCTTGCATTCTACCAAATGACTGAAACCTAATGATGGTGACTGAACCATCAAAAGTGTAGCTAGATAAACTAATAAATAGTGCCTATCTCTAACAACTCTCAATCTCCATAGTAGTAATTTTATTAAAAGTTCCAAACAGAAGTAGGATAAGGAAACTCTTCATAGTAACTAACATGATCATAAGCAGCTTGGAACATCGCAGCTGATTGCACTGCTTGAACATGATCATCTAAGCCATGCATTTCATTTAACACATCCCAATTATTAAAACTATTGTCAGTAAAGCCTCCAAGTTCATGGTCATGGAGTTCTGTAAATGAAGACTCCTGTTCAGTAAAATTTTCAATAGGATCGGTTTTTTCTTCTGATTTTTCTTCTTTGAGAACACCCAATTGCTGAAGAAACTCATTGAGATCAATCTGTGGCTTCTCTTCTTTTTCTTTCATTAACATCTTATCTGATGAGATGATTTCCATATGGTCATTTTTCTCTTTGGTCTCAATCTCTGCTTGGTTTTCCGACTGTATTTTGTGATCACTAACTGTCTCATGAACTTCAGGTTTTGAATCACATGAAGTTGAACTAGAAAGACTTTGATTAAGAATCCCATTTTGTTTGAGTTGTTCAAGTCTCTGGTGAATGACATGAACACTAGGCTGAGCATTTATATTGAGTAACCCACATGAAGGAAACATGGAGATAAAGTTTTTAGAAGGAAACCATTTGAACTTCTTACAATTGGTTTGAGCAATATTGTTAAAGGAGTCGATGGGCTGTTGAAGATGAGGAAGATTAAGATAAGCTTCGGGACCGTAGAGTCTTCTCGCAGCTTCATCATAAGCCATAGCAGCTTCTTCAGCTGTGGCAAAAGAGCCTAACCAGAGTCTAGTTCTTTTCTTAGGTTCTCTGATTTCAGCAACCCATTTGCCCCAAGTTCTTTGTCTAACTCCTCTGTATTCACATGAGGCATTTTGAGGGCCGCCTTTGCCTCTTGTTGGACCTTTCTTCCATGGTTTTAATGGAGATGATCTTTTGTAATTGTCCATGTCTAGATAGTTTGATATCAGAAGAGACTAAGTGAGAGTGATGATTGTGGAAGTTTTGGAGTGTGAAGCATGGGTTTAAAGGAGCGGGATATGTAGAGACTAGAGTATAGAGTGAGTGTTAGTTTGATTTTAATGTGATCACGTTTTTAGGAAAATTTTCAAGCCCATGTGACCGTTAGTCACTTAGTCTCTAGGTTAAGATAAATTCTCTTGGATTTACCTTCCTTTTCCCATCGTTCATTTTGTTTTTGCAAGGTGGCTTCATAGATGATATATTGCATAGATAGGTGGTAAATACTTTGGTTGGTATGAAATTGCTTTCCAATGGGTTTTTTAAATGTTATTTGACAATGTACGAGTAAAATACTTTGGAAATTTTGATACTTTTAAAAGAGTAGTAGTTTAAGATACCTATTTTATGTACTTTTATGAGTCTTTATAACAGGATATGATAGCAGGAAGTGCTTCATGACCAAATAAAAAATAAAACAAATAAAAAAAGTCACATATTTTCACGGCTAAAATGTTTTTTTTTAAACAGATTCTGTATGAAACTATTTTTAATATAAGCATAAGAAAAAAGAAAAAAAATCCTAAATATTTATATTGAAACCACTATCGACCAAACTACTTCTCTCAAAATAGTTTTAGAGAAATACGTGGAAAGGTGTCTTTAATAAATGGATGCAAGGAAAGTTTTTTTTTTTTTTTACCTCTTTTTTTTTCAAAATGATAACTTTACTCATATAATTTATGGATTTAATCACTGTCAATTTTATATTTTTTAATTTTATAATTATAAAAAAATTATAATTTATCAAAAATATAAATTGAGCATTTATAATTACACAATGAGGATTAATTTTCACATTATATTACTTAAATTTTATAAATAATGAGAATAGAGGTATTCAATCTAAAAATTATATAATTAAAATGATCATTTATACATAGTAACGAAATTATTATGATTTTTTTAATTAATAAATTATTTCATTCACATGGTAGTTTATACAGTAAAATAATTATTTACATATTAGTTTTAGGTAGTTAAGTAAAATAATTAACCAAGTTTATAGATGGTAAGATTTTGTTTTAAATTAAGATAATTTTCTCACACTGACTGTCATCCGATTTAAATATCTCTCCATACATCCATTGTAGGTTTATTTTACCGATGTTAGGAGTTATGCCAGGAATGTTTTTTTGTTTTTTAATTCATTCTGCCAAACACCCAATTAATTAATTAAATTTTTAGATATTTAAAATAAAAAAATAATTATATTTTCTTTCATGTTATCTTATTTTATCTAAAGCCTTAAAAAATATGAGTAACAAATTGAATATATAATTAAAATAAATTATTTTTTTTAATAATTTAATCTTTTAGATTGAAATTTAAAGACTAACAATTGATATTAGATTCACGTTTTAATTTGTATTGCATACATAATACATAATAGAATTCTCAAACTAAAAATTAACTTGGGTAGACGATACACGTGATTTAAGTTTAAATTAATGGTGGGTTTTTTATTAAATCATAATAAAAATTAAGTGATATTTTAAACTCATTAAAAAAATTTAAGTTTAATTAAGTTGGCATATATTTTTTCATAATTTTTTATCACTTTTGTAAACTCGATTTTCTTGATAATTTAAAGTTATTGAGTAGAATTTTCCTTGTAATTTAAAACTATTGAGAAATCATAAAAACTTTTATATCACAAGTAGTTGTCTCATTTTACGATTCCAATGTCACATGTGAAGTTCATTTTTGATTTTTTTTGTTCAGAGACATGTGAAGTTCATTGATGTCTCTAATTTTCACTTGAGATCTCAGTTCCCTAAACTAAAAGTTTAATAAATTGATTTCAAAAACATGTTTAAACTGTAATCTAAAAGAAGAATAAGTGTTAAAGAATCCACGTTCTTATTCTATATCTGAAGCACAAGTGCAATATTAATCTAAGGCATGTGTTCTAACAATATATTATTCTACTTTTTAATTTATATTAATAAATTATTCCAGATATTTAATTATTAACAAATTAGATGTAACTTAATATAAATGATCCAGTGATCCTACTAGTACTAGTTTCAAACATGTAATGTCCATTAATTTACATTTATACCATTAATAGAGAACGATGCTATATATGTAATGTTGTGGTTATATATATATATATATATATAAACTATTGGTCATATGATGACTTTAAATGTACATTAACTAAAATCACGGCAATGAGAATTTAGATATATGAATAAAAAAGGAGATGATGCATTTAATTCACCACTAGCTAATGGCACAAGTAGAGCCTTGACTTGGACTTTACACAATAGTACTAGGTTTATTTTAGATAAATTAGTGATTTAAAATTATAATTTAATTAAAAAATTTAACATACATAATTAAAAAATGGTGGAAAAACTTATTTTTAATTTTTTTTATTATCGATGAATTATCTTATAGTTTCTTCAATTTTATAAACAATAAAGTTATAAATTTTTTAGGTGTTGATTTGAGATAAATCCTAAGTTTTTTATGAAAAATCAACCTTCCTTACTATTTCTTATTTTTTTTGAGACTCACTCTCATTTTTTTAATTATTTTAAAGATTAATTTACTCTCTCTTTTTTAACCATGTGTAGTATATATTAAAATATTTAATAAATATTAATTTTAAATCACTAATATATTAAAATTAAATATTAATATTATTGTATTTACTCTAACATCTTATAAGTTTTACGTGTAGGAGGTGAGTCTACATAGAAGTAATACAATGAAATTAATGTTGTACTATAGATTTTTTTGAACTAAATTATGCTGATGAACTCTGAATAACCCCATAATGTATACTGTGTGTCAGTGTGCGAAAGTGTGACTATATATATATATATATATATAAACTCATAATAAGCCTCGGATTCTAAAGTAAGTAGTAAGTAGGGTGGCTTTGGTTTGTATATATTCTTCTTCATCATCTTAAATGTGTTGAGAATATTAATAGGTTGTTGGTCTTTCAAGAAGAACCACCTCTCTACATTTTTCACTTTCACGAGCCTAAATTCACATGTTTTCCTCCATTTCTCAATTCAACCTTATCTCCCGGATACACCCCTCACTTTTATCCCATGCTTTCTCTCTCTCTCTCTCTCTCTCACACACACACAGAGAGAGAGAGAGAGAGAGAGAGCAAAACACACCACTAAAAACAGAGTGAGGATTGACCATAATGTTGAACTTCGAGCTATATATTTCACTTCATACAAATGGGTGGCTTACGGAGTTAGAAATTAATTTTTATGAAGCTTAACTAATAAAAAATTAAATTTTGAAATGAAATTATATAATATGTTATTGAATATAGATAAGTATATTAATGTTCTGTTAATTATTATAAAAGTATATAAAAATCTACTATTTTTTTGGGTTAAAAAATATGAGTTTATTAATTATTAAAAAATATATTAAAAGTTTAAAATTTTAAAAATTGTAAGAAAAATTTAAAAATTGAATATACATGTGCATATTTTATTGAGTTGATATTTGTTTTTTAAATCAATTGAGACACAAAAAATATAAGTTTAGATAAGTTAATACATATCAATTGATTTAATAACATATATGCATATGTGTTCACATGTTTTATTTATGATTTTTTTGAAGTTTTGGATTTATAATATATTTTTTTAATAATTAATATACTTATAATATTCTATACAAAAATTAATATTAATTATAACTACTAGATCATTGTCATCTTTCATCTTAAATTTGGATTATGTTTCATTTATGGTATCAATAAATGATATAAGATGACATAAAATTTTAGAGACAAATGCTGGTAGGTTCATTGATTATTGTGGTTAAAGTCCGTTAATTTTAAAAAATTAACAATTTAATCCAAGTGATTAAATTTTAACTTTTTACGTTTTAATTACATTTAAAAATAAAAAATTTAATATAAATATTTATTGATAATTTTTTAAAATAAAAAAAACTAAGAAAAACATTAAAAAAAATTATTTAGACTTGTGCTTCTACTTTTTTAAAACTGGTGAACTAAATTATCATTAAAAAAATAATTAACTTTAAGGACACATGAGTCTTAAAATATTTCTTCCATCTCCAACTATTTTATCTTTGTTAAAATCAATTATATTATACAGGATGATGTTCTCTCCTTGTTAGTCTATCTCTCCTCAAAATAGTTTATAAATGTTAAAACAATAAAAAAAAATTTGAGTTAGTTTTATTGCTTGAACATATTGAATATCAATAATAATATGAACATTCAAAATTAATAATAATATACATCACTAAATTATGTAAAACTTGTAGTACATTTTAATTGAATTTTTTTATAGAGTTATTACTTCAAAAATAATTACAAATGTCTTGCATAACTAAAATTCAAAAAGAACAAATTTAAGATCAATAATATCCATAAATATATTTTCATTAAAAAAATTTCAATATGATGCTTAAAATTTAAAATTTTAAAAAGCTAATAATGTAATTATTAAAAATAATAATAAGTAATATAAATAAAATAATTAGTAACAAGATAATGAGATTATATATATTAATCTTCATTGTCAATTTTTTTTATAATTGGATTAACATATGCCAAGAGTTAAGAATGTGTTTTTGATTTTAAATTTTCAATTGTGAATTGAATGTCAAACATGAAAATGTGAAGTAGATTTTCTTTTGATGCAATTATTTTTTCTTTTTCAAAAATGAATAATACTTATTGTAATATCATTTTTATCTTTAATTAATCTTATATTTTTATTGGGTGATATGCTTTTTATAATTTTAATATTAAAATATTTTTTAAAATGTTAAATTTTTATTTAATGACTCATTTTTCATAAATAAATAAATATACTTAAAAACATATTTGGTAAATAATGGTACTGAATAACACTAATGATATAAATAAAAGGATTTGAGTGAAATTTTTCACATAACTAATAGGATTATTTTTCTAAAATATTATACAAATTTTTATACTCTTATTTTAAGGATCCAGTAAAAAATTGTGTAAAAAAATTTGGCAATTAATCCTATCCCATTATCAACAATATAACCATAACATAACATGGAATAAATTTGACCATATATTAATAGTTTGGTAGATTGCAAATATAGTAGAAGAATGCTAATATATTAGGCGTAATTTTTTTAATAATAAAAAATATATTAATAATTCTATTTTTATTTGCTCACATGTAATAATAAAATATATATTTTTTCATTTTTTTCCAACAGTGCTACTAAAATTTCAATTTTTTTTTACAATCAAATCTTCAAGGAACACTTTCAAATTATTTCAAATTATTAATATTTTTAAAAAAATATTACTTTCATGATAAACACCATTCTTTTGCAACTTTTCCAACAAACAAATCCTATATTTCAGCTTTCTCTATAATTCACTTAACCAAATTTTTTACCCATTCCTATTCTTTTCCCGTAGATATTTACCAATCCACTCCTTCGAACTATACTGCCCAGAATATTTATTTTTCTATCTTTAGAAAATGCAATGATGATTTAACTAATTCAATTTTGTGTAAAATTTACAGAGGCGTTTGAGTTAGCAAATTTTAGCATGTAATATTTCCGTATCCATTTGAAAATCACATATAAACTTGTCAAGATTATTAGTGTGAACTTTACAAACGGGTATGTACCCAATTAAGTGTGCCGAATTTTCATACCTATGTGAAAATTACATACAAAGTTATAAAGATTACTAAGTGTGAATTTTTCATATGTATTAGTTGTATAGAAGTAAAAATTGAGGAAAATAATCATGAACAATAATATAAATAAGGATCTAAACATATATAAAATAAGACTACCTAGTAAATATTGATATAGCAGATTTTAACAACATTCTCCGAACTGCACCCTATTGTTAGAATGGATGATGATTCCATACAAATCTAACTAAGCCTTTGACCTAGCATTACATCCAACCAAAATTTCCACATTTTGGAGTAAATAAGAATTGGTTTCACTTTTTATTAAAAAAGAAATAAAATTCAGTACCTACATTTTTGGGTACTAGGTGTACCCAACTACAGATAAAAGGATCATGGGCCACATCATGCCATGCCAAAATTTTGGTGGCCCGTATGGTGCCAGCATGTATCATTTGACCTAAGTCTTGGAATTATTTGAAAACCTACAGAAATCACATTATATTGAATATTAAAAGGTTTACAAATTCCAATTTAGTCTTTGAAAAGATAAAAAAATCCAATAAACCCACATAGTTATACACAAAGGCATAAATTCTCACTCTAAACTATAAAAAGTAGTTAATGAACTTGATCTTGGCATAAATAGTGCTATTATTGCAACTTAACTTTCCCTGATTTTCGAACAGTAATAAGCTGCATTCATGTATGAAACTAACAATTTCATATTTACATCAGAGTTCTTCTCCACAATTTTCTCCATTTTTCCTTGAGGTCTATTGCCAGAGAAGAAGGAAAGAGAAGGAAAAAAAAAAAAGAAGCCTCAAGGTCCATTATGGTACAACCTTTTCAGAAAGACACATTCACCAAATCTCACAATCTTTACATGGAATATTTCTTCCATCAAAACTTGAAAATTTCAGCATCCCTTCCTGCAGCAGTCTTAGTACAAGTGCTTATTAACTTATCAGCACTTTCGAAAAATACAAAAAACTAACAAGTGTTGATAGAAAAATATTCATGTTTTTTGACAGAAAGCAACACAAAAATACCATGAAAAAAACGTACCTTTAGCTTCTCTACTCAGTAGTCCATCGATTCTCTCTTTTTTTCCACCCTCAACTACAAAGTATGAAGGTCATAGCTTGAATCAGGAACTAAAAGGTTTCTATTCAGTTGATAATAATAACTGCAAGCATATGCTTAGTTTATTGCTTAGTAATCCATAAAATGCAGAAGTTTAGACAAGAGTCAAGACCAAAGTATTGCTCTACAGACATCAACAGTAAGTTTTAAATGGCAATGTTTGACAGTAGAATGAATAAGTAAGCATCAAGTCCATCGAAGGCATGAAGGAAGATTATAAAATTTATAAACATAAAATGCACCATGGAGCATATGATGCATTATATATACTCTCCACTTATTGTCGCATGACCTTTAACAAATACAGATTAACCAAACTTCAAACATGTATGGTTGATAGTAATAAAAATTATAACAGGAAAGATATACAGTCATGTTTGATAGGTAGCAACAAAATGGAATGGAAATATTCCTTGTTTGACATTTAGAAGGGAAAGGAAAGAACTCATTTCCACGAACTGAAAGAAAACACTTTCCATCCATGTCCCAATAAAATAGTTTGGAGTGCTATATATTTTTACTTATATGTATTATGTTTTGCTTTTTCTATAAATTTTCATCATTTTAAATATTATTTATGTTATTTTCTACTTTTATCCCAATTTAGACAACTAAAAACTTAATCCAAATTTACCCTCAATTTGATTCCATAGTTCAAACTAAATTATGGTAATACTATTTTCATTCATTCAATCCGATCCATATTACATTCTTATTACCTTTTCATTCCACAGATCAAGTATGACCTTTGGGTATTCCTATGTTTGTCCACAGTCCTCAAGATTATATTAGAATGCTCTATCATTTCCCCTTATCTGTATTTTCATTTTTTCTTTTCTTATTTTCCCTCATCTATGACACAAAATAGTTGTATTTTCTAATTTGGAACATTATAAATTGTGTTCTACAATTTTACCCTATTTTGATTGCAGTGCATAAACAATCATATTTATAGCAATATTGATTCCATTGAATTCAATTCTTATTCTTATTTACTCATTTAGTTTTTATTCTACGTACCAAACATGACCAAAGATTTTTTTCATGGAATATTTCTTCCATCAAGGCCCTTAAATTTCAATTAACATATGTTTCCTCTCCAATTCATGAGTGGATGTGTGGTATATTAGATGTTGCATAGTTATATGACGTTAATAAACTACATTCTGGTACAAAATACACGTTACGTTTTTGATAGAGAAAAACAATGCAAAAGATGTATAAATAATAGGTACCTTTAGCTTCTCTTCCTCCTTAGTAGTCCATAGAATATTTCACCTTAAATAGAAAGGTAAAAGCTGGAATCAGAAAAAAGGTTCATATTTAGATATAATAATTACAGCAAACAAATGCTCAGATTATTGCTTTATTATGCTATAAAATACAAAAGCTGATAAAAAATCGAAGTATGAAGAAGCATTAAATGTCTAAAAGGCCTCCAAAAATATCAAAATGTTTATAAAACAAATATACGAAATATGACACCAAACTCATCTGTTTTCCGCCTTAGTTGTATGAAATACTTAGAGTGGTCATTATCATCTTCAGAAGTTCCACCTTCATCTCCATCAATATTGAATGCATACATAGCGCATTCTGGTGGATCATCTTTGCTCTCCTTAGGAAGTTCTTGCCGAATTTCTAGATTAGATTGTTCTTGATCCTTGGGGACCATATTTATATCACCATTAGACACATGATCACCACATGCTAATACTTGGTTCTGTTCTTGTTCATGATCTTTAACATAGAAGCAATCCGGAACCCCTTCTTCTTCTTCTTTCTCAGCAGCTGGCACATTAAGTGTTGCACTAGTTACAGCTGTCCCCTTTTCTCTACACTCTAAATTGATATTCTGGCAGGATATAGAAGATTCTTCTTGTTGCTTATCAACTAGAATTTTCTTGGATTGAAAATTACACAATTCATTTACCTGTTGTTTTTCATGATTGTCTTCTCTTTGTCCTTGGCATTCATTATCTTGGCTTTTAACCATAGAATCATCACCTCTATTTGTTCTTGTACTACTACGGTCTTTCTTATCTAATCTGTCACTAAATTCCTCTTTTCTATTCTCTACATCTCTACAAAATAATGTGGCTACTTCTTTCATTACCAATGAGGCTTCTTTTTTAGCTTCAAGGTATTCTGTATTAGCAAGGGAATAAGCACAGAAGGGGCAATAATAGTCACCTTTGTCATCAAATCTAGCTGAAAATCCCAAGCAGACCTCGTGAACCACTAGTGGACAATTAGTGGCACTACATATCAACAATTTGCCACCTGTGTTACATTTCATACAAAGATTCTGCTCTGTCCAGTCAGCTACTGTCAAGGAATCATGATTGACTGTGCATTGAGAACTCAAGAAGTAATGCTTCTTCTTGGCTACATCAATTCTCTCATTTTGGTAATCATCAACATCACTTGACACCTTTGCTTTACTACGACAACAATCCACATCCTTTTCAGTTTCACTATAAATATTATTCTGCAGAGTCCCACTGGAAGATGAACAGTATGGTACTTGAAATTGAAAATAGTGCTCAGACAGACAATTGGATTTATTGGCAGCAATATATGGAGAATCATTAACCTCTGACGGAGTCTTTTGGGGTTCATTGTGAATTCTGTTGACACCATTTTCAAATGAAATTCCACTAATTTTCTTCAGGAGAGCAGCAGCATATGGACAGGTGCCATCAACAACTGCATCTTTCAACTGTTCACCACAAAATAGAAAAAAATAAAATAAAAATCAACAAACCAACATAGATAGACCTGGAAAGCATTCCCAAAGAAAATGCCTCTTTGCCAATACCTGTAACAGTGTACATTTAGGCATAGAAGCTCTCTTGTGCATAATGAAAGGGTGAACATTCCATTTTGACAGGTTTTCTCCATTTGTTCCCAAATTACATAAAGGTGTCTGAAAAATATGCAATTGCCACATAACATCACAAATAGACATATTTAAAAACATCTATAGAGGATAAACAGTAATCATATGATAAGATAATAACTTTCTTCGAAATACCAACCCAAATAACACACGAGAAAATACATAAAGTAGATCTCATCTTACCTCTTGTAGTATTCGTTGAAGAACACTATAACAAGTTTCTGATAAATCAAAAGCAACTTTAGGACCAACATCACCTGTAATCCCATTTGAAGAACTAAATAAACCCTCCAAACATCTAAAAGCAATAATCTCCTTCGCATTTGATCCCAAAACATCAGGAAATGCTGGAACTACTTGTAATAAATCTGACAAAGGGGTAAAACAAAAGAAGTTAAAAATGAAAACCCTAACATAAATTCAAAACAATTTATAATTTTGAAGTGAAGTTACTTACCGTGAAGGAGTGATGGACCTACTTCTTTGAAGTTTGCGATGGCTTCAATGACCCAATGCCAAGAAATGTCAGAGTTAGAATCAGGCATACCGTCCATGAAAGACAAAGACGAGAGAGAGAGAGAGGTTTAATTAAGATGAAAATCGTGATAACTAAACGGTGTGCTTCATCTTCAATCCCACCAAAACTGATCGCTGTTCTAAGCGCATTTGCCTTGAAAAAGAATTCAATTCAAGCGGTATTTTTACAATTAAAAAAAATTAAGAACAATAAATTCAGAGCGATTTACAATTATTTACATTCATATATTATTTTTGTTATTATAAAATTTATAATGTTATTTTTTTGAAAAAATTCATACCCGTGGCCGATTATTATTATAATAATAAACTATCGCTTTAAAATGTTAAAAATAAATTAATATTAATATTTCTTCAGAAAAAAATTTATAACAAATTTTATTATTTTTATAATTTTTTAGGATAATTAATTATAATTTAATAAAATAAATTTTATTATATAATAAATAATTATATATCATGTTAATTATAATTATAATATAATTTATAATATATGAAAATACTCTTACACGGCACAAAGAGGATGATGAATTTATAATATATAATTTATAATTTCTTAAATAATATCGTACATCCAAACTCATAGTAATTTAATATTACGTAATTTATTTATTAAATAAATTAAATATGATACGATAAATCAAATTAATTTATTAAATTTATATTTTAATATTATTTTACTTATTAAAATTAACTGAAACACAACAAGATAAAGACTTAAATAAATTTAATAAGGTATTTTTAGTTAAAACAACGTTATTATTTTTTGCCTTTTTTATACGACACAATAACTATATTGTATATAAACTACACCAAAAAAGACTATAACAAACTTTTTACTAATTTATTAATCTAATATGACTCGTTTATTGAATAAATCAATATAATTTATTAGATTTAGTATCTTTTATTAATGTTTAATACTAATTATACTGTTCCCATGGTAAGATTTTTAAAAAATTAAAAATTTATTAATTTATAAAATTATTTTATCACATCATGATATTTTATATAATATTTTTAAATAATAATTAGATATTTATATTTTTAATTTTTTTCTTTCAATAATTTGACACGAGTATTGAGGTTTCTAAGTCCAATAAAGTTCCATAACTTTTAAGATAAGTTTATTAGTTCTATAATTAATTTTTTGTATAAAATAAAAAATATTTTTATTAAATAATTTCAAATAGTAGACATAATATTACGTGATAAATACATGACATTTTTGTCTTATTGAATGAAAAGAAAAAAACAAGAAAAAAGGAAATATAAAACCGATTACCCTGTTCGAGCCTTAACTCTCGTGAACCCAACCCTCCTTCTCATCAAACCCAACCACCACCAAATTGAGTTCTCGAGTTCCCTTGCCAAGCTTAGAAATGAGTCCTTTAAAAATCAGAGGTAAAAAACAATTATGTGGAATAAAATCCTCATTTTTTGATACGAGGATAGTGATCACATCAAAGATGAAGTTAGACCATAAGAGTTTTGTTTGAGGTTAATTGAGGATAAAGGACTAAAGTATGCAAAGATTTTGCACTTTTTTTGGATTCTTGTGCTAGATTTGTATATTTTTTGCAATGATGGGTCATGGAAATGATTTGAAAGTTGAATAGAGATTATGGGTCATTAAATAACAGATTTTTTTAACAATAAAGAATGTTTTTATATTCTGTGATCACCTAACTTGAAATTATAATGAATATGTGATTTGTTCGAGGGATGTTCTAAAAATTTGAAAAAATTTTGAGAGTCGAGAAAAGTTATTTGTTTGAGTATGATGAGTGATGTTTTCTTATTAATTGAAAAAATAAGAGTATCATAGTAATGCATTTTACTTTTATTTGTTTAGTGAGTGATGTTATGGTCAATTGGAAAATGAGAGTATCATAGTAACATATTTACTTTTATTTGTTTATAACATGTATAAGAGGGATAATTAAAGTTTTAATAAACATAAAAAAAACAATTACATGATTTGTTTATATTATATAAAAGAGAGTGGTCAAAATCTTTATTCGCATTGAAATTATAATTTAGGCATGAATTTGAACAAAATCACTTTCAATAAAGTAATTTTGTATTTATTCTTATTGGTACTATTCCTTCGTTAATACAATTTAAATCAATATCGGAGCCAACAAATGCTTATACTATAAAGAAGTATTTCTTATTGATCACAATAGTAACCTTTGAGTACTATTTTAGGTTAATTATTCTGTCTAGAATACTAACAAATTACATTTAAAGAATTTGTTTAATTTAATTACCTTGTAAGATCATTTTGTTATCATATTTCTTTTGAGATAGAGGTATTTCTTCAAGAAGATTGTCAAAGTTTCTTCTTTGTTATCTATCTTGTTTTCGTAGAAAATGGGAATTCGAATACTTTATCGGAGTTCTAAAATCTGAACTCTAGTTTTTAGATCTTTAAGATCCTTTCTTATCTGATTGATTTTTACTTTAAGATCACTCATTGTAGGTTTCCTTTTTATTGAAGTATTTTTAATTTTTTGAGGATCTCATTGAGTGAATGTTGTTTCATGGTTTTCAGAGGTTTTGTTTTAAATCCTTTATTCTTGTTGTAAATGATCCTTCTTTGGCTACCTCTGTATACCTGGATAAGGCTTATTTTTTTTCTTTTTTTGTGGAGTAATTTTATCTATAAGATTTAAAATAAGATATTTTTCTTTAGTTGAGATGTTTAAATTCAAACCATTCATTTTGGTATTGACTTTATAATAATTACATTCACAATTATTTTATTCACAGTCTTATGGCTCTGTTTTAGAGAAAATTGATGATGACTCATATAAATAGTCTTGATCTTCTTCTTCAGATTCATCTGTTAGAAGAATATGAAATAATTGTTTTTTAAGCTTTTCATCTATTTTCAACTCGTTAATCTTTTATTGGGTTCTATAATTGTTGTTGTGATGTCTCTTTTTATCACACTTGTAACAAGCGAAAGCATTTTTTGTTTTATTTTTAAATGAGGTAGCATTTTTGACTTTAGACATAGGGCTTTTAGATTATTTTGTTTTTGGTGAAGATCATTTTTTGAATGAAGATTCTTTAAGCTAAGTATTTTTACGGACTCCATCCTCTTATTAGAAGAATCTTTTAAGATATTTATTATAATCAATTTGTTCACAAAAATCTCTCAATGCTTTTTATTTTGAACTATTTATTTATCCATTTGGCACTTTAGCTTCAAATCGTTGCATAATGCCAGGTCTTCTGCAATTACTTCAACTGTTAATTCTCCGTATGTATAATGATCATACGATATTATGCTACCGTGTTTTGAACATAGGTGAGCATGGATTTTATCCAAGAATAATGTAAGAAGTATGGAAATAATCTTTTATTTCTAGAAATCTCCATTGCAGTCTTCTCTTATTAAAACTTTAACAAGGAAGACATATTTATACCATTTAAAGTGGGATAATGTTGGATATCTTAAATTTATGAGTTAGCTCATGACTATGATCCACGAAATGTAATTATATGGTATAAACCACTATGTTAACTGCATCTTCTTGTTGCAAGATATCACCATTATCATTTATTTTTGTTTTAATGGAATTTAAAATAGCATTTATTTCTTTTGATCCTAAATAATTGTCCCATTGGCCAACAAAGCCTGTAATTAAGGCTAGAGTTGTAATTTTATAAAAAAATATGATGTATTTTTGTTGGAGTTAGAATAAGATTAAAAATTAAAAGGATAAATTCCATCGTATTTATAATTCTAAGCAATTATTCATTTTGTAATTTGAGTTTTGAAATAGAGTTAAGTTTTGACATAATTAACATGATATGAGAGTTTGACTCTTACGATATTTTAACATCACTTGAAACTTAACTCTCGTCGATATCTAAGACATTATCTTAAGTCTCATCCTCGCCAACGTGAAAGATTGATATTAAGAAATCTTAAATCTCACGATCGATCAAAAAATTTACTTTGGATTTTATTATAAACTTAAGAATCGTTGACTTTAGAATGTGAGTTTTGAATTATAATTAGGCTTGACCTAATAACGATAATATAGGCTTGAGATGATCCGTGAATTACTTTAAGTAGCATAAGTCCGTTTGCATATTTATACGAATAAAATTATTATTTTATTAATATTTTTTAATTATTGAATTATCAAAATACATTCTAAAAATTACACACAAATTATAAGCATTTAAAAGTTATTGAACTAATTAACGTAATACGCATGTAACACTACAATTGATTTGAACGAATCTTGTGAACACCAGCACAATGCAACTACTACCCAGTATTCAAAGAAGCAGAAGCTGTACTGTGTCTATCGTGTAAAGATGCATCTTTTCTGACAAATTCCTTGTTTTCGGAGGTCCGAGAAAACCAAGGAGCATGAGAAGTTAGATTTATTAAAAAATAAAAAAAATTAGCCTTAGGGAATGGATGTGGTAACCTTCGGCATTATAATTGGCATAATCGTACTTTTCTTCGTTGCTGTTTGTGTCATCACAATCGAGGGCACTTGCAAACGCAGCAGCAATTCCTAATTTCCATCCCTCCATAGGAAATCTGTAACTTCCTAGATCTCAAAAGTGCCTTCGGAGAGTTGGGTTTTGTTGGGCAGTGACTAAAGAAGTAAAGATGCTGTTTTCTATGAGAAAAATGCTCACTTTGATTTTGTTGATTTGTTTGGCTTTTGGAGCGTGTTTGGATCTGAGTTCTGCTTCTGCTTCTGGGATCCATCAGTCCCCTGCTCACCATCACTGTAATCATGGACACGATGGTCATCACCACCACCACCACCACCATGGAGATAATAGCTTTGTCGGTTCGAAGCTTCCCGAGGAATTGGCCGAGGAGGAGGATATGAGATTATATGGTTTTGGGTTTCAGATTGATGAACACGACCATGATCACGACATTGTTCGTTCAGAACTATCGGGTCTTGGTGAGCCATCTATTGATTTATGTTTTTAGGGTTTTGGGATTTCATTGGGTGATTTATACACACACACATATGGCATGGTTGATAGATTTAATTGGTATAACACAATGGGGCATTGGGTTATTGTGCATTATAATTGTTTGGATTCGGAGAAAAAAATTTGAAATAATGTAAATATAGGTTTTGAATTTTTAGGAATTGGTCTCCTACTTCTTCTGCTGTTGCAACTAGAGCTTTCCACTTTAGAAAAGCTGATAACTGGTAAAGCCTTATATTAGGGAATGGGGGAAAATGGATTTGATAGACAGCATTCCCCTTCTTATTTAGTGATTTGGTTGGTAATAAGCATTGATTTGGTATGAAGGTACGAGATTTATGGATTTCTACTAACTATTTAGCAATTCAAAGGGATTTAGCAATGTAGCATTGCTAGAGAAGCGACTCACTCTTAACTGATGTTTTTCTGTATCCAAACATTCATCTTCTCTGATGTACAACTAACAAATAGGAAATTTATATGAATAGTTTATTTATCAGTCGCTTTCTTATAGGACTCTGGATGCGTGCATTGGGCTGCTCTCTTTTGGTGAGCATGGCTTCGCTCATTTGCTTAATTCTCCTCCCAGTAATGTTTGGTGAGTGACTTATAAGTTATATTCATTATTTTTGCATCATGAACTTTAATTTGGAAATATTTAGTACATGTCTTGTTAGCACCCAAAAAGTTGTCAAAATGTCACATGTTTGACAATTTTTGAAAATGTCACTTTTCTTGAATCTTGACATCCTCTACCAAATTTCAGCATCTTGACTGAATCTCTATCGTCAATCTTTATCAACTTTTGACCCCATCTCGTTCTGTGGCATTTAAACTATTCTGAAAATTGGTGGCCTTTCTACAATATTTGCGTACCATTATGACATTTGATTAAAAAATCCTTCTCTCTTATAAATATATACTTATGGTCTATGGTGTTTAACTTGATAACTGGATGCTGAACTCGTGTTTTTGCAGTACAGGGGAAACCATCCAAGGCAATTGTTGATTCATTGGCTTTATTTGGGGTCAGATTTTCAAAATCTGCTTACTTATTTTATGAATAATCTCTCTACTTGTCATCAATGCATATTCTTCTAATTTAATTACAATTGACCTGGTCATATCTGGCTCTCTTTTATTAAGCTTTCACACAAGATTATAAATGTGCGATTTGTCCAAAAAACAAAGTAGGTAGAAAGGATAATTGTAAAACTGAAAGATCTTCATTGTGCTTTCATTGATACCAACCGGAAAGTACATCATATACTAATGGAGACTTAAGACACTTCAATCCTCAGTAGTTGCATACTATCTTTGAATTAAGCGGGCAAGAAACGAGATTCACTGATCCCTATGGATAACATATATTTTTTGTTTCCTTTTTCTTCCTGGGGGGTCAACTGGAAGTTCTACATGATTGAAGAGATTTAAGTGATACTGCATGATGGAAACACTTAAGCAGAGGCTTTCATGGACCTTTTGTTATTTACTTTGTTAGTTTTGATTGACTCTACAATAATGAAGTAGCCCAAGAATACAACTCATTATGTTGTCCACTGAGGTTCTGATTTCATTAGACATGGAACTCTGTGGAAGTTGTTACTTTCATTCTGCTGATAGAAAATGTCCATCCTGATCAAAACTGTCAAATATAGAGATCTAGAAAACTATTGCATGTGTGTCAAATCATGATTGTTGCATGGGCTTGTGACTGCATTTATGCTGAGTTGCGCATATGCAATCCTCATTTATTCTATTGTTACACCAAGTAATTGTGTTGTTTTTGATTTAACATGCAGGCAGGAGCTATGTTAGGCGATGCTTTTCTTCATCAGCTACCTCATGCATTTGGTATGATATTGATCCTAGTTATTAGTTAAAGCCAGTTTCATTGTTTTATTTTCCAAACTACTTGAGAGTTAGGGTCATCAAGAGTCAAGACCAATTGTGTTCTGTAACTCAAATGTCATAGCATGTTCCACCCTCAACTTTTCACTTACCATATTTCCTTCTCTGTATATGATTTCAATTTAATGCAAATATATTTGTTGCAGGGGGTGGACACTCCCATGAACATCATCATGAAGACCATCTACATGACCATGATAGTCATCATGGAGAATTGCACTCTCACTTGCCTTCACATTCACACTCTCTGGCAGATCTTAGTGTAGGAATGTCCATCCTGGGTAAGTCTGAATTCTGAATAAATTTATATTGCATGTATAAACAACGTAGCATGAAGTCCTAGTTTGTTTTATTATTTGTCAATGCTTGTGCTCTTTTGTAAAGGTTATGTAGTATAGCCTTTGCATTTTTTTTCATATTCTTATTTACACTCGTATGTGTAGTTTGGTCATTGCACCATATTGGTGATGTTTAATACATTCTGAAATTACGTGGTGGAATTTCCTTGCTGTATAAGGGGAGAAAATTCAAAAATGAAGAAAATAAAATATAAAGAACGATGATCACTTAATCAATGTCTTAATTGCAAGGGTACAACACATAGGCATTACGTAGCATACTTGTATCTATGTGCAGCCCTCCATGTTGATGGTGTCATTCAGATAACATAATCTAATATTGCGCAGGAGATCATTATCTATAAACTTGCATTATGTTTATTTTTTGGTCTTATATAACTTACATTATTGGTCACACATATATTAATTGTTATTGCAAACTGGTTTTGCAGCTGGAATCATAGTTTTTCTTCTAGTAGAGAAGTTAGTCAGGTACGTTGAAGATAACTCTGAAGGAAGTAGTGCTTGGAGCCATGGTCACCACCACCATCATAAGAAAGATATGAAATTGAAAGATGATGACGATTCTGATTCTTCTGATGACAAAAATGGAATGAATTTGGAGAAGTTGTCTGAAAGCAAAATGTCAGATGCTGTTTTGCATGATTCTTTGAAGAATGATGGTCAACATGAAGCTCAAATTCGGAAGGTGAACTGCATTAACCTACTACGTTAGAAGGGTCACAATGACTCTTATTATGACAGCTGTCTTATGCTTTTTTGATTGTTATCCACCTTGGTCTATGTGGGTTGCTGGGTGGGATATATCAGGGAGCCATAATAAAATATATGCCTAGGAATTCATACTGGATATTTATTATGGAAGCTAATGGAATGAGGTAGTTGTGACAGTAAATCTACTGCAGAAAACATTAGGAGATCAAAGGATTCCAGATTTTTAGTCTTAGCACTGAAGAATCATGAAATTTAAGATTTTCAGATGACAATGCAAATTGGGTGATTTAGAACATCTTCAGTGTCTGGAGACTCTTCAAAGCTGACAGTTGGTAAGGTCGAGCATTATCTGAATAGTTCTTTAATGTCGTAAGAAAGAGGGTGTACCTTTCATTTGAAAAGGCTGGCAATAGAGCACGCATATATGCCAAAAGGGCGATGCATTTTCTCTGTTGTTCACCTTGTCTCTTTTCTTGTATATGCGATGTGATCCAATTAGTAGGCTGCTTATTACAGGCCAGGGGTCTCTAATTTAAGGTTATTAATTTAAGTATATGATTTGAAACTAGTGTTATTTAAATGTGGATAAGGAAATTAGGTTTTAAGGATTGAATTCTGAGGGATATTTTAAAATTTAACAGTTGTAACGAAAGTATATTGTTTGAGCAATATAATGATCCGTGTGAATGCATATTGAACCTTGGCTTGCATTTTGTAATCTTGCAGAGACGCACTACTGCAGATAAAATGGATGATAAACAAGATGTAGATGCCGCTAAACTCTCAAATGCTGATGTAAAAGAATTAAATGAAAAGGAGGATGCTCAATCCTCTACAAGTCTTGTGTTTGGTTATCTCAATCTCTTCTCTGACGGTGTTGTATGTGTTTCTTTTCTAAATATACTCTCTGGTTGATGCAGGTTTTTCTTGAACATTCTAATTTGATTTCAAAAGTACAGTCTTAAGTCTAAATATCGACTTGGGCAAAATAATTTCATGTACTAAAAATTCTTTTATTGATATTACAGCACAACTTTACTGATGGGATAGCATTGGGAAGTGCTTTCTTGCTTTATGGTTCAGTTGGTGGGTGGTCTAGAACTTTGTTCTTGCTTGCTCATGAGCTTCCTCAAGAGGTTCATAACTTTTTCTCTACTCCTTTAAGCTATTTCGTTTCTGAAGAAAGTGCTCAATTGCATGAACATGACTACCAAGGGGTGACAATTTGGGCTACAACTCATAACAAGAACCCAACCCAATACGAACGAATTATTATTATTAGTTACAATCAATTATTAATTGTTTTGTGCTCGTAAAATATTAAGTTTTCTTATCATTATAAATAAATGAATTGACTAAAAATAATTCAGTTATTTCATAATAGTATAAAATATGTGAATTTGAGCAGAAAAATATGAATACGAACACATTCAATATGAACAAATGCAACACGAACACGCACAACCTGCACGAATTGTCCCCCATCTAGTTGTACCACACTCCATTCATTTGTGGGGCAAATGTTATATTTCTCTCTACTTCGATGTCCTTAAACACGATGAGCACACGCCTAGAAAGAAAAAAAAGAATAAACAGAGAGGTTTGGAAGCTGCAACTTGATTCCATGGTGTCTTAAAAAAGGAGTAAGTTAATTAAAATTAATAAAATAGGATTTTTTTTTGTAAACTGAATATTAAATCTATCAACTAAAGATTAATAAAGGTAAAAATAAAATATAAAGATTATGATAAATATTTAAATAAAAGAATGATCGTAGGATTATTCTCCACCACTAACATGCATAAATTAACAAAAATATATGAAATCTCCTATTCTTTAATTATATGAACTTAAAGAAATTCACAAACTCGAAATTCTCAACTTCTTATCTATTCGTTGAAATAAAAAGCTCTTAATCCAAACTCTTTCTAATAGACAACTTAGAATAAGCTCTCTAAGTTTAATCTATCGAAAGCATTCAATTTCAAGAAATAAATTGGATCAAGGTTAAACGTATAAATTCAGTTTAATTATCTTGAGTATTAATCCCCATTGCAAGTAATTTATAATTAATTATTTAAGTTAATCAAACGATTACGTATTCAATTAACTAAATTAATTAACGATGAATTAATCTAATTGTCTAATTATACACTTGAATAATCAAGGAAATTCATACAAAGATTAAAATTGAGAATTAATATATAATCAAGAACAATAGATGAATATAATATTACATATAATATTATAGATCTTATTAAATATTGTAATTTATGTCTAGGGTTTTGAAATCAACTACGATCAATTATAAAATTAGTTACTCTTGAAAAATAATAAATTCATAATAGTATTCATGAAAATAATAAAAGAAAAGAGAAAAAATCTTATGATCGACGTCTTTAATTCTGATCATTACTTTCTTTGGTTGTTTCTTGTATCTTCTTCTTAATTTTTGCTTTTAACTTTTATTATTTTAAATCTATATTTTGATATTCTTCACTTATTTTGTATAGTGTTGTTTTGTATTGATAAGAGAAAAAAATCAAATCAGAATGTAATTAGGATTGTTGGTATTATGGTGGAGATAGAATTAGTGTGCACCACATGTCAAAAGGATAGAATAAGCGATGATAGATATAAGCTGCGATGGCCAGAACGATTGGATAAGCTATGAAATATATTTACTTCCTTTCTAAGTTAATCTACATATCAAATATAAACCATAAAAATCTTAGGAAAATCCTAAAAAATAAAAAAATTTAATATTTTTCAATAAATATAAAATAAATAGCTCATTATAATAATAAAATATATATAAATTTACATGAATTGATATATAAAAATGTGTATAAAATAACATTTATTAAATGTCAGCCAATTTAGCCTGTAATTGCATTTAGGTTTTGCTTTAGTTGCTGTTTTCCAATTCATAGCTTGCTTCTCGTCCCGTGCAGGTTGGTGATTTTGGTATTCTTATTAGGTCTGGTTTTAGTGCATCCAAGGCCCTGTTTTTCAACTTTCTTTCAGCACTTATGGCACTAGCAGGAACTGCTCTGGTATAATATTCCGAAATATTTTTCAAATAATAACTATAATAAATTTTTATTTAAGGTACTCGATTAGTACACTCATCGAATAAATATGATATTATTATCCTTTTTTTTTATGTAGGCTCTGGTTTTGGGACAAGATCCTGGACAGTCATCTTTGATTGAGGTAAAAGTCTTGCTCAAGGATTAACTGGTTGGTGCATGCATTAAATTTTGTTGGAAAATTATTCGTGCTCCAAGTTCGGGTAATCTCAAGCCACATGCCATAAAAGCACGGGCCTAATACGGGCCATATAAGGGACCCATTGTCATCGAAAACGTGTCCACACTGCAGGGAATGGGCCAAAATGGTTTGCTACATAAGTCAAGCAAAGAATCCCAACATGGGTTGCATAATCTTTCTTTCTTTCTTCTTTCTTTTTTAAGGAGGTTACATAGTACTTTTCTTTTCTTTCTTTCTTTCGACAGTATAATTGGAATGGAAAGAGTCGAAGCAGGTAGGTAAAGTCAGTGATACTAACTAAGCCTTTACTGCTCTACTGGAAAGTGACTGAATTGCATAGCATTAATCAATTTTTTTATGTTTGGTGGTTCTGGTGGATTACACACTTCAAGTCACATTCCAATCACACCAATAATTGTTTGATTTAAAAGAAAGTTTGTTATGTTTTGGAGTAAAAATTGCATTTTATGGGACCTTTCAGGGGTTTACAGCAGGCGGGTTCATCTACATTGCAGTTGCTGGGGTGCTGGCAGAAATGAATAGCAGTGGGAAGACTACACTGAAATCTACAGCAGCACAATTGACCTCACTCATACTTGGCATGTCTGTCGCTCTTTGTATATCACTTGTTGAATGAAATTTACTTCAGAACTATAGTGTTGTATTAATATTCAAAATAATATTTCAGTTGAAAGAATCGACAAACATTTAATTTTGGGACTATATTAATTATAATATTAGGAAGAAAAAAAAATGTCATTTCTAGTGACTTAATGTTGAATAATTGGAAGTTACATGTTCCAGTGGTCTTTGGTGAAGTCAGTGATGTAAATATCTCTTAACTGAGTTGATGCTCTTCTCCAATTGCATTATTTACTCTTTTAACAAAAATATTTGATGGTTGTATTTAGTGAGTTTTGATATTTGGATATTGGCTATCATCACTATCTCTTCTTATTGTGTTAATTGTTTAAAACAGAGTAAAAATTAACTGTAGAGGTAATAATTTAAATTGTAGTAATATTATGGCTCTTTTTAGTCTAAATCTTCATATTTCAAAAATACACGATTAAGTCCATCCTAAGCAAATTAGAAAATTAATTTGAATAATACTATATTTGTGAAGCATATATATTGCAGGTATTCTTACCAACTTAATTCTAAAACTTCAACGAAAATATTCATAAAAACAATTAATTGCCATCAATCTACAAGTGAGTCCTAGCTGTATATGAGAAAAGATGGTAACTAATTGCATTATAGTACAATGATATATATTAATTGTGAGCACTAAGTAGATATGAGTAATGTATAAGCGTGGCGTGTGTATGAATTGGTAAAAAGGAAAAGAAAAAGAAGACATTAAATTAAGTTACAAAAAGTATGCAACATTTTGTAGTCACTCTCTTATGGTTAGCTACTCAAATTACATAACCAGCTCTACTTTCTACCAGTTTTTGTGATCTTGTCAGCTAGGTTCAGGGGGCAAAAAAAAGAAGAAGAAAAAAGACCACCTTCCCACACTCCACACGAGCTTACAATGTCCTAAGATTGTTGAATGAGTAAAATACTATTTAACTAAAGTCGAGACAAATCAACTTACGTGACAAAATATTATTAGACGAATTCTATATTCTTGATTTCTATCTCAGTTATTTTAACTAATAATTTCATGTCACATAAATTCATATTTGTCACAAACTTGTAGCATTTTTTGTTGTTGGTTGACTTTTGATTCAAGAATTTTTAAGACTCATTTTCAAACTGTTGCAGCATTTGATAGATGGTGACACACTGAGTTTTAAGAGGAGGAAGAGGAGGCATTCTTGGTAGAGGTGTGATAGCATTGTCTCCATGATTGTGTTGCCTCTTGCGAAATGTTCGAATTGGACGCTCTGTTGCTACTATGTTCTTAGTTCCATCTTTATTCATTGTTGCCGACACTTCTCCTTTATTTCGCAAGCTCTCGACTAATCTTTTCTCATGCTTTCCTTCATCCTGGATGAGAGTTACACATTAAAATAATTTCTTAAACAAATATATGCATGTTTGCGAATGTTTATATACAAAGTTTCTAAGCCTAGAAAAAAACCATTAAAATGATATATTACCTGACATTAGATATATTATAATACAGTACAGCTAATTACATAATCATGTAATCATATACTTAAACTAAGTAGCTGATTGTTGAATGCCATATTATACCCGAATATACCATACTAGATGATAACTTAGAAAAAAAAAATGTATTTCCCCTAATTACTTCTTTATCTTAACAAATTACTTCTTTATCTTAACAATTTGATGATTCTTTTCGTTATATTAAAAAAACTTTCTTATAATATATAATTATCTTTTAACGTAATGCTTGAACATAAAACATGACATGATATAAAATATAAATTGTGTGAGCGGATCTAATCCCCAATTTTAAGACCAATTAATTTTAAAAGATGATATATAATGTATAAACATGTGTATTTGTAACATCATATATATATATAAACAATAAAGTTTTGAATCACAACTTATTACTTATATTTATTGTTTAACTCTTTAAATTTGTATCATTTCTAATACATATTTAAATAAGATAAATTGTAAGAATATTACACTAGTTTAAAATTTATTTACTATGAATGAAATTTATTCATTCAAATAGATATGTTGATTAAATTTCATTTTCATTTCTGTTATGATAAAAAAATAAACATATATTGTTAATTTTATTTTTATATATCATAAACAACATATATTTTTTGAGTAAAATTATGTGAATAAATGATTTATATATAAAAAGAACATAAATGATATCATAATGAACTATAATTTCAGCACCCATGGAAACTCCTTTTTCCCCGGTAGAAAACTTTTAAACGATTAAATCT
Source organism: Hippophae gyantsensis (assembly GCA_030763125.1). Lineage (NCBI taxonomy): Eukaryota > Viridiplantae > Streptophyta > Magnoliopsida > Rosales > Elaeagnaceae > Hippophae > Hippophae gyantsensis. The sequence continues at coordinate 23,951,040 of CM061031.1, forward strand.
AGCCTACAGTAATTGATATGATGAAAAAAATTATCTTTCTATTGTAACTATGTCTTTCATTTTCCCCCTTTCTCTTTCTCAGCAATAGATGAATTTTTTAACCAAACAAAACTTAGCAAGCAGCAACTAAGAAACTACTTCATGAGAAAATATCTAAACATTTGCAGACTTAAGTCTATATGGCAATTTAGCAATCGATGAAATGTTGTACATGTTTAATAAAAGTGAGTAACTATATGCAAACAAACTTGTAACTCACCACGTGTAATTTAATTAGACATGTAAAAGATTTTTGTTTTTTAAAAAATAGAAGTTAGTGATTATATGAATAATGAAATAAACAAATGAACTCAATAGCTAACAACAAAAAAAAGTAAAACAAAAATAGAAAATACATGGAAAAAGAATAAATTATATGAATGAAAAGGTTTGAGGAATATTGAATTAAACTTACAATATTAATAATAGAAGATTCAGGCATTGGGCATTTAACAGGTCTATCTTCATCTGGAGGCTCCAAAGGATGTTCAAGTACTGGCCACATTTCAAAATCTAACTCAACCCTATTTGGCTCCATTTCCATCCCACTTCTCTAGTTGCAATAGTGTCTCTCTCCTTGCTCTTCTTCAATCCTATCAAGGAAAAATGTTTATTTATAATTAATATAAATCATAATATTGTACATATACTTAAAAATAAAGGAAAATTAAACAGACCAAGAATTAAAATTTGGCATTGTTGATAAATTTGAACACAGAGAAAGATAGATAGAGATTGGGGGGGAGAGAGAGAGAGAGAGAGAGAGAGAGAGAGAGATACTTACAAAACTAACCCCAAAATGAAAATCCCATTAAGAAAATATTCATAATATGAGTTTTCATTCAAAGTATAGTGAGATAAAAAGGTTCCCTAAACCACTATTATAGTCTTGGTCTGGATTTCCACAAGTAACCCTTTTCTTTGTTCTTTATTGGGTTTCTGATTTGTCTCTTTAATTTTTCTCTCTGGGATTAAGAGGAAGGCTTCACTTTTTAGCTTTACTTATGAAATGGAAACACCTTGCTTGGAAAATATGATACAATATCTCTCTTTTCTTCCTTTCTTGGTTTTTGCATACTAGTATGCAAATAAATAAACATATATTTATATATATTTGCTGCATTTGCTTTTGTCATGAGATACCTTTAGGTTTTACAAAGACTAATACTTGTATTTTTATCAATAATGAGTTTTTTTTATAATCTTTTTACAAAGCCTTTAATTTGAAAATTTATATAATTTTTGTGTTATAACATGGATTTGATATTTTCGGATACAATATAAAGAAGTATCATACATAATTTTTTTTCAAAGTTCGAAACTAATATTTCATTAATTTATACTCTTTTAAGAGAGATTAAAAAAAAACAATTAAGCTGTTAGACGGAGAGAGAGAGAGAGAACAGCTTTGGAAGCAAAGCAAAGGGTAAAGCCGAAAGCAGAAGATAATGTCCGTCTACCTTTAACATTTTTTTTTTTGGTAGCCGTTTGTTCACTTCGATGCAAATCCATTGTAAAGTTATGGCTAAAATCTACGTATATGGTCCAATTTTTTTAGCCAATCATATATTTTTTTGAACAGAATAAGCCAATTATATTTGAGATTTAAGAATTTGGCGTAAAAAACTCTTTAGAACTGGTTTTACATACCCATTAAAGAATCAGGAAGCTACATTCACTTTTTTGAGAAGTTGGTGAAAATGAAAGAGAAAATACAAAGCATGGTGATGTTATTGCCTTGTAAAACGCTTTGCAATACTATTTTACCATTTAATACCATTTACGAATCACATATCTAATGATTCTTTGAAATTTGATTAATGGATATAAATCTATTCATCTAAGTGATTTTGATACCACAATAATAATATATAGAATTACTCTATTGTATTAGTTTCAATACATTATATATTTTTTTTGTTCAGGGTTTTAATACATTATAAGAGACCACAATTTAACGACAAAAAAAAGAAAGAAAAGATATAGAGATGAATATACAGGAATTTCATAACTCCAACCAAAAGTATAGTTTATTCATTTTTCTTTAAAAATATGATCTTAGTTCCCATTTTAAAAAAAAAATTAAGTGCACTTTTGATGAAAGTTACGAAAATATTCAGACACTGCACTCAAAAATATATTACAGCTAAAGTTGAGTTTTTTTTTTAATTGAAAAAACTTGAGAAAATTAAAGCTTATTTACAGCTAATACACAATACAAAAAGGAGGAAAGCATAAAACGGAAACGTTGACTGCCGTCTGCGGTGTAGTATTTGCAGTTTGAATTAATAACTTAGGCTGATTCTCTTATGAGCTAGCTTTCCAAATATTAACAAGCATCATAGGCGGATGTAACTAGGAGTGAGTATGTATACGTATCACACTTTAATTTTTTTTGTAAATAAATTTTAGATATAATATTTATAAATTTATTGCTAAAATATATACATAAAATAAAATTGTATATCATACTTAAATTTTAATTTGAATATATTTTATTAAAATAATATATATATATATATATAAAACATATTTTTGAATTAAAAATAAATAATGACTGAAAAAGTAACTTATGTATATACATACTATCCTCTTAGATATAATCCTGAAAAGAATATTGAGAATGCCCTGCTTGTGTAGATGTGAATGGTTAGGACAAATCATCCTAATATGAACCACATTAATTAAAGTACTATTAAAATAGCATTTTTAAGGTTTTCTTTTCTCTTCTATCAAAGTTAATTAAGCCTAGTTTGGAATTGGAGAAGTTGAATTTTTTTTAGTAATCTGCTCGTGTCACCCCATATAAAGATGACCAAACAAATAATTAATTTTTGTTAAGTCCCACATTGGCTAAGAATAAGGTAGTAATTATAAGTCTGGGCAACCCTCTAACTTATAAGTTGTCTTTTGGGTTAAGAGTTAGGCCTTGGTTTCTAAGATGGTATCAGAGCTAGGCTCGTAGCTTCCTCGTACTCCTATTGGCCCTCGTGCCATAAATCCGGACTCTAGCCGATGTGGAGGGGGGATGTTAAGTCCCACATTGGCTAAGAGTAAGCCAACAGTGCTGCTTATAAGTCTGGTCAACCCTCTAACTCACAAGCTGACTTTTGGGTTCAGAGTTACGCCTTGGTTTCTAAGAATTTTCATCTCTATTAAGGCTTAAAACCACGATGATTTATAGATTAGTACTCTCTTTTACAACCTTAACTAGGTGTAGGGCTGCCTTTCCAAGGGCTTGTAGTGAACATGCCTGCAATAATCAGCCTTGAGCCTTATCAGACTAGGAATATTTATGGTTTGCGTGGTTGGTGCATAAATGAAGATACATACTGTTTGGTGATATATATGCATGGCATAATACAAGGGTGGCCCGTCCTTTGGGCTTTGGGCTCAAGCCCATCCTTGAGGCACAAGCCCATTTAGAGGTATTCTTACATTAACTATTTGCCATATAAGATTGATGAACTATTTTTAAAAGGAATCCCTCTTTAAGCTTTAAATGTCTATTCTCATACTTTTATGATTAATTTAGTCATTAGAGCTATTCTTACCTTAACTATTTTCTATAACTTAATGAACTATTTCTAAAAGGGATCTCCTCTTTAAATTTTAACATCTTCATCTACTTTCTTTCATCTCTAATATTTTCATACCTTTACTCATATTTTCGTGATTAACTTAGTTATTAAAGGGGTGTTTTTTCAAAAAAAAAATAAAAAATTATATTTTACACGTTTCATTTATATTGCATTATTATACATTTAATTTTTTCAATTATCATAAATGTTATACACACAACATTTTGACACTTACCATAGTACCTCTACCATTTAACTTGTTATTAAATGATGATGATAGAGACCCTTAATCATGCTCTTCAATTTGTGTTCCATTTTTCGTATCTTTTAGTTATGCCATTAGAAGAAGATTCAAAGTAAAATCTCATGGTTTTTCATCTCCGACAAAGTTCTTCAAAATGTTAGAAACTCAGGCCTAATTTAACCCATTAAGACCTCATTAAGTTAAGGGTTGCCCAAGCTTATAAGCAGCTTTGCTGCCTTGTTCCTAGTCGACGTGGGACAAGGATACTTAACAGCCCCCCTCCATACGACGGACAAAGGTGGACATTAGCGCCACGGTGAGACTGTGATAAAGCCCAATTAGGTCCAAACACATAGAGACTAGGCCCAGCTCTGATACCATGTTAGAAACTCAGGCCTAACTTAACCCAATAAAATCTCATTAAGTTAAGGGTTGCCCAAGCTTTTAAGCAACTTTGCTGCTTTGTTCTTAATCAATGTGGGACAAGGATACTTAACACAAAAAAGCAACGAATTCATCCACGTCATCACCCCTACAAGCTCAAGAACTCTTAGCTCCAGTCGGAGAAGGCCTTTTGGTTCTCTTCAACAATGTTCACTGATGAGTAGAAAGAAAATCTAACATCTTCATCTCTTTTCTTTAATTTCTAATCTCATAAATTTACTTATATTTTCATGGTTTACTTAGGCATTAGAGGAGTGTCCCTTTGAGTCACCTTTTCTTGGACTATATTGTGTGTTTTGTAGTGTCTCTTCGAGTTACCTACTATTTTTTGTGTTTTGTAGTGTCTCTTTGAGTGACCTACTTTCTCATATATATCTAACAATCATTATAAATGTTGTATAAACAATATATACATTATAATTTTTTTTAAAATTTATAATAATAAAAATAACTCTTGAATAATATTAAACGATATTTAATTGAACGAAATTTAGCGTCTAAATATGTATACTATAATTTTAACAAATATAATTGAATGTCGTTTAATGTGAAATGATATATTAAATTTTATATAATAAAAAAAATTATAAACCATAAATAAAATATATAATTTTTGTTATTATAAAATTTAAAATAACCTATTGGTATCTACGTTTTGAAACGGACAAAAATAGTATAACGAGCTCACTCAAACTTTAGTCCTTTGCAGTTCAAACTGAGGGCAAGCACTAATGAGAATTGTTAATCCTTGCAAACGTGGTTTGGGTAGTACTACAATCAACCTCGTTAGAATAGCTATTTGAGGATATTTTGATACTTTAAATTTTAATCTATTCCTTAATAGTATATATCTACTAAATTATGCAATAATAATAATTTATCAATTTGCTTAACATAGTGTCAGAGCCGTCCAATTAAAAAAAATAAAAAATAATCTATTCGCTATAGATTTTGGTGGTTTTGAAAGATCAAAATAAGGAAAACGACTATGGAAGTTTTGTTAGAAAGAAATAGTAGAATATTTGATGATATCAAAGAAGTTGAACAAGATATTTGATGATCTGGAAAAGATAGTTTATTGCAAATAAGATAAATAAATTAATTCTAATTAAAAAAAAAGATAATTTAAAAAGATAATTACATAAAATTTAATATTAAATTACTTTAATATTAACAAATTAGGTACCACATGTTACATAAATTTAACAACTGATATCTATTTCCATTAATGTTATTTAAAAGTTGCAATTTAATATTTTAAGTGGTTATAATATTTATAATTTTAAAGAATAAATCCAATTAATTTGAGAATTTTTTCAGAAACTTCTCACATCATCCCAATTTCAAGGACATTTTTGTCCATTTAATATCTCACTTTCAAATAACAATAAAATATTAATATTATTTAATATTACATTATGTAAAATATGTTAATATTAGTATTACTGCAAGTTTACTGTAATTCTTCTTGTCATGCTAAGTATGGTATCGTTATCATATTCAATAATTTTCTGACTCGCTAAAACCCTTCTTAATCTTCTGACTTTCATTAGATTCACTATCCTAAGCAAAAAGTTTACAAGTTACCTCTGTTTCTTTTTATGTTATGAGTTATATAAGTCAGAAGAGATTTAGTTTTAGTGTTTAACAGTATATTTAGGGATGGGAGGTACGCGTGGGATGATTTTCGATATATCCGTATTTGAATTAAATTATAAAATCTGTATTTAAAATCGTTCGAAAATCGTTACGATTTGAGAATAATTTTTAACCGTGGATAACAGTTTAGGACAATTATTAAAAAATATTCAAAAAAATAGTTTTTTTAAATTTTTAAATTTTTTTAATAAATTCTAATTATTAATAAATATATAAATTAATTAAATAATTATAATTAATTTTGTGTATGAACAGATACAACTATCAGTGTAATCGTAACTGTTATTTCATATTTGATTTTTTTTAAAATTATATCTATTTTTTAAATTTATTAAATAAAAATTAAACTGATAATATAGATAAACGCATCGAACTTATAATTTTTTTTTCATTTATATTTACATTGAATTTGAATTAATAGTAAAAAAAGCGAAGATAAAGTGTTAGGGTGGTTATATGGAAACATTTAATTAATATAAATATTAAATTAATTTTTTTAATAATATGAATGTAAAGAGATATAATTATTAAATTCGAGCATTACTATTATATGTAATCTTGTACAGCTAAAAATTTTAAAATTATTTATAGTTTTAATTAGAAGTAAATTATTTTTAGTATTTGTAATTTACTAAGAGGAAAAATTAAACCGTGAAAAATTAAATCATTGTATAATTTTTTTTCAATAGAGTTGATATTTATTATGTCACGCGGAAGAATAGATAAAGTTAGGGAAAAAAAATAAAGTATAGATAAAGTTTGGGTTTTAATAATAATAATAATATGAGTGGATGACATTTATTTTAAAAATAATATTTAAATTTTATAATAATTTTATTTTATTATTATGAAAATATATATGTATAAAAATAATAGATTATTTTTTATATTATTTATTTTTTGTGTTTATTTAATTTTTTTTATTTTAATTATAATTTTTTTAAATTAAAAAATTATTATTTAATACAGTTAAAAAATAAAATAAAATAATTCATATATTAATTATTTGATTATTTTTAATAATAATAAAATTAAATTATTATAAAAATAAATATAAAAATTAAGTGTGATTTTTATAATAAATAAAAAACACTGATATTATATGGAAAGAAAATAAATAAATAAATAAAAAGAAAGAAAGAAAATAACCCGAAGGCTGTTTTCTCCGCCTGTCCTGGCCTTTTGATCTCTCTCTTTCTCATTTTCGTGGTGGTTCTCTGCGCCATACATTCCCTCAAATCGCCAAATCCACACTGCAATTCTATTCATCAGTGAGTTTTCCCCCAATTTTTATATATATTTTTAATCTTCCTTAAAAGCTTAGAATTTTGTATAGTAGCGAATCGATCAGTGTTACATAATGTAATTTTTATGCTTTAAGTTGCAAATTCGATGTGTATTTTCTACGATTTGTTACATGTTTTGATTATATATATTATTGGATTTGCGTACTGGATTAAAATTCTTGGTTTTTAGGTTTAGATCATCTTCTTCTACATATTTGAATTAGGTGCCTTCATATTTTCTAGTTGATTGGGGATAGAAAGGTGCGCCTACATTTTTAATTTAAATGTTCTTATTGATTATAGCTCTCAAGAATAACGTTGAAGGAGAGTAGTTTTTCATTAAATTTTAATTGCTGGGTTTTAATTACTACATTCCATGATCATACCCATGGGGAGAATTATGAATCTGGGCCCGCGGAAATATTTAAAAGAACTAGGTGAAATTTGGCACTTTAAGCATTTAGTTGAAGCAAAGATGTATGCGTTTTTTGGGGCAACCATTTCATTTGGTACTAAACAAATTGTTTTAGTTTCAGTTTATTACTAAAAAGTAATTTTTTAGTCAATTTACTATTAGTATTGTATTCAATTTTGTTTCATATAGGTATCTACTGTCCAAATTGAGGTAATTTAAATAATATACTACTATACAGTGAAAAAAAATTCTTAGATTTTTCGTGTTTATTGTGCACATGTTCTTCACATGCATAGTTGGCATGGAATTCAAAAAATACCCCAAAATTTGCATGTGTGATCAATTTCATGATATGACCAATCAATTTGGACAATAAAAATCTATTTGAAACAAAATTGAATACTATTAGTAGGAAATTGACACAAAAAATTTAGTAAATCGAAACTAAAACAATAGTTTTAGTATCAAATAAAAGGTTTGCCTTTTTTATTTTTAAATGTTGTGCCTTTGGTTCTATGTCTGTCTTGTAACATATTATGAACTCAGATTTTCTGGGGGCAACATGATAATTTTAATTTGCTTCATTACTTTTTTCGCCTTTCTGTATCATTAATCACACTGATTAACTGCTTTTCAGTTCTTAGGTTCAATGGCATCTTCCGCAGACTCATGGATGAAGGAGTACAATGGAGCCTCAAAGCTTGCTGATGATATCAATGGCATGATATCAGAACAGAATTTGTTACCTTCGACAGGACCAGAAAGCCAGCGCCATGCCTCTGCAATACGAAGGAAAATTACAATCTTAGGGACTAGACTTGATAGCTTGCAATCCCTTTTGTCAAAGCTTCCTGGAAAGCAGCCAATGTAAGTTGACTTTGTTGTTCTATGACAATTTATGAAGGAAACTCCTGATATTATCATAGCGTAAAGAACAAAGCTTCCAATATTACTAGCTTAGAATTTGTTAATGAAGTCTAATATATGTGCACAGGTCAGAAAAAGAAATGAATCGCCGCAAGGACATGATTGGAAATTTGAGATTAAAAGTTAAGCAGATGGCTTCAGCATTGAACATGTCAAACTTTGCGAATAGGGACAGCTTACTTGGTCCAGAAATAAAATCCGATGCAATGAGCAAGACGGTTGGACTGGATAACCATGGACTTGTAGGTTTTCAAAGACAAATCATGAGAGGCAAGTCACATAGCCCTTCAATTACTGCTCTCTTTTTTTCTGTTCCTGTATTATGAAACTTTTGAGGCCATGTTTTTGTGACAGAACAAGATGAAGGACTTGAGAAGTTGGAAGAAACTGTAATAAGCACAAAACATATTGCACTGGCAGTCAACGAAGAACTTGATCTACACACTAGACTTATTGTATTATTTTTTTTCCTTCTTTTCAATTTTTTAGCTTTGAGTTTTCCTTCTCTTATTATTATGATATATATTGTATACAATACCTTTGTTTCCTGAGCCATTCACAAGTTGTTGTCCTGTTACATAGGATGACTTGGACAACCATGTGGAAGTTACAGACTCTCGTCTCCGGGTAAGTGTCTTTCATGCTTTTTTTTGGGGGGGTGTTTTTAATTATGAAATTTTCCTAGTGAGTATATAAATCTCAAATCACCCTGAGACCGAAGGACTGGTGCACTTCCTATATGAAAGTCCATAAGCATATTTAATGTCCTTGGAGCACTTCCTATATGAAAGTCCATAAGCATATTTAATGTCCTTGGATACTGGTGTTGAACGACCAGTTCCAAGAAGATATTTCATGCTTGTTGGTGATATTTGGGACAAGCATGTATGCTTGATCATAGAATGGGGAAGAATAAATATCCATCCCATTAAAAAAAAAGAAAAATAAATTGTTGAACAAACAGGATGTTTCAGAGGCTTCAAAAATATTTAGGAAAGTATCGATTCATGAATTTGATGACTAACTATAGAAGAGTGACAAACATGGTTTTGTTGTCAAAGATTTGAATTCAATGTGCTGTTATTCTTTGGCTCCAAATCATGGAGAGAATTTGTTAACATTGCAGTCAACACAATTAGTTGCTTGAGATTAATTAAATCAATTTGCTTCTCAGTTAGTTATGCGGAATTTGCTGACTTAGCCCATGAATCATATTGAATATTTACCTTGTAGTTTAGACGAGTGCATCTAACTTGACTCATTATGTGCGTCATGGTATATTTAGAGTTGTTTGTTTGCTTATGCTTTTGAGACTTTGTAAAAGTGCTTTCATAGTTAAAAAATTGCCAAAAGTGCTTTTGTAGTTCATAAAAAAGCACAAACTATGTGCAGAACTCCTTAAACCACTTTTTACTAAAATCAGTTTTAATAGAAGCACAAGCAAATAGACCTTCAGTTACTTTTAATTATGTATATGTAACCTAAAGCACAGGTTTTTAAATCTTCTATTCTGACAGAATTGAGAATTTTACTTACGCTTTCTTTTTGTTGGCTGGTGCTCATGATGTTATGAAACAGCGAGTACAGAAGAACTTGGCAGTCTTGAACAAGCGAACTAAAGGTGGTTGCTCGTGCTTGTGCATGCTTTTATCCGTTATCGGCATTGTGGTTCTGATTGCTGTTATATGGCTGCTGATTAAATACTTGTGAAAGCAAAAACTATGACGATAACCAGTTTGTCTATCATATGTGGTTTCGAGTGCCTTTCATGTTTGATGTAATATATGTAAATCTAGTATTCGGCATTTTTAATTTACTTTGATGCTTTGTGAGGTAATTGGAACTTGTAAGGTGTTAAAAGTTACCTGAAAATTGTAAGTTTTTACGGCACATTTAAGGAGTGTGAAATGAAATACGAAACAAGAAGTTTCCCAACTATGTATAGAAATATCTTGTTTTATAACCATGTATTAAAATATTGATAATTGAAAAACCTTGAGTAAGTGAGAGGGAAGCCATGGAAACAAGTAGAAGAAAGGAGGTGGAAGATGATGAGCTGAAAGGAAAAAATTAATTCTATGATTTTATGTGAATGTTTACCAGAAGATTAGTGTATTTATACATGAAAAACCAGCTCATGTGTTGGCTGTAATTAACCGAAAAAGACATTATTAACAAATTTTTGATAAATGTAATCTTTTATACATATTTTATGCTAATTATCATGTGATTGTTAGCACACTCGCACACAATACAAACTAATCCAAAAACACTAGATTATACCAAGTTTTTTCTCCATTATCATATACATTAACATTTTTCTTAAAGCTAATGTCTTTATCGAGAACAATGGGCTTGGTTCTAAAAGTAGCAAAATGAGAATTGGAGAGACTTTGTCATGATATTAGTTGTTTGTTTTTGTGTTGAGATATATTCGATACATATCTCTCCATTTAACACGTGTTCTCTTTTAAAATGAAAGTCTATTTCTACATGGTACTTGAATGCAACGATGGATGTTTGACAAGTGTTCCAGTGTCTTGATTGTCACATAATAGAGTAAAAGTCAATGACAGTTTTATACTCAATTCATTGAGTAACTTCTTTAGCCACAAAATCTCAATAATTGTTAAAACTAATGATCTAAATTCAGCTTACGTATAGGATCTAAAGACCACTTTATGCTTGCTCGAATAGATACCTAAGAATTCCCCAAGAAGATGCACCATCCTCCTATACTTCTTTTATCATCCACACACGTAGCCCAATCTGCGTCTGCATATGTTGTCATTGTAAGCTCATCCATCTTAATTCCATAAAATATGGTTCCTTTCAAATATCAAAGAAGGCTCTTTGCTTACTAATAGACATTAGTGGGGTTTTGCAAAAATTGACACAACTTATTCACTAAAATAATTATATCTAGTCTTGTTAGGGTACAATATTGAAGTGCTCCTACTATGGACCTGTATTTGTTAATGGTTGGCTATCATATCTAGACATCATCTTCTCTGAAGCGATGGGTGTCAAAGTTGGTTTAGCTTTAATTAATAAGACTTTGTCAATTAGTTATGTCACATATTTTTGTTGATTTAAGTGAAAATGATCCTTAATTCTAGTGACTTCAATGCCCAAAAAATAACTCAATTTCCCCAAGTCCTTTGAAGAAAATACATCATTCAGCTTAGTGATGGTTTCTTGTACATAAATTGTACTCGATCTAGTGACTAAAATATCATTGTAGTAGATGAGTACTACCACAAAATGAGTGCCATAATCATATATCATCATTGAGTTATCAATTTGAGAATTCTTAAAACCATAAGACATTAGGCAATTACTAAGTTTTAACCCACAAAGTGCCTTTTTCACACATAGAGAGGGAATGCTTGGTTTATAAAGCCCTTGGATTGATACATGTAAATTTATTCTCTTAATTCTCCATTTAAGAAGGCATTGTTTACATCTAGCTGTCTAACCACCCGGCCTGGTGACAAAGTCATTGTAAGAACTACTCTTATGGTTGGGGTTTCACTATAGGGTTAAAAGTTTCATTATAATCGATGCCTTCAGTTTGGAGGAATCCCTTAACTACAAGTTTACTTTTGTATCCTCCTAAAGATCTTTTTAGCTTCAACTTTACAACAAAAACCAACCTATTGTTAATAATTTTCCCATGTCTAGGTGGTGAAACTAGTTCTCATGCCTTATTTTTCATAAGAGCTTCAAATTCTTTAACCATTGCATCCATGCATTCTTTATATTTTAAAGCTTGTTTTATAGTTGTGGGATCATATAAGATAACTATGGTACTCAAAGCTTTGAGTTTGAATTACTTTATCTTTGGCTCTTGTTTGCATACCATGTACATTTTCAGAAATATGAGGTTTGTGTATTTGAGATTGACCCATTGTATTCTTGACGACTAGTGGTTGTGAAACAGGAGATAAATAAGGTAAATAAATTATAAGGTTGATTCCATTAAGATAAAAAATAATTGGGCAAGAATTGTTTGTAGTTTATGAAGAGATCAGAGAGATACTTGAATTTGAGGTAGAAGAAATAATGTGAATAAGAGGAGATGAAGTACTACTATTATAACATGAGTTGGAAGAAAATATTGTTTCAAGTGTTAAAGAAGTGTCTCACAGTATTAGGAGATTTTGACAAAGAAGACAATGTGGTAGTGGAAACTAGTTGGAAAGGTACAATATTATCAGGAGAACTATCACTAGGCATGGAAAATTAGAAGAAGGACTAAGAACATTATAAATTGTCTTAATTTGACCATGTGATTGTGGTAGTTGAACAAAATGTGGTGGTGAAAAATTCTGAGTATGTACTTGATAGGGTAAAGTTGAATTTAAAACTAAAGATGACATATCAATGGATATATAGGAAAATTCACATTCACGAAACACCACATAGGGAGAAACATACAATCTCTTTGTAACTGGATCAAGATAGTTATAACCTTTTTGATGTTCAAGATAGCCTAAAAACATGTAAGGCACATAACTCAGATAAAGCTTTGAGTTTAAGTAAGGTCTTGTGTAAAGGAAACATAAGCACTCATACACTTTTAAGAACTTGTAATCTGGCTTCTTGTTATACAGTAACTTGAATGAAGATTTGTGATCAAGAGTCTTAAAAGGCATTCTATTGATCAAATATACAATAGCCTTGGAACCGTAAGCCCAAAATTCCATAGGCAAGCCATCTCTAATCATCATTGACAACCCAGTCTCCATCTCATGCTTATTCTTGCTTTATACAACTTCATTCTGAGATAGCGTATATGGGAAATTAATCCTCCTCTTATAATCCCCTTGAAACAAGTGAGGTTCTAATGATTTGAAATCTGTGCCTTCATTAAATTGTATTTATTGAATGTTCTTGTTAAATTTTCTTTCAACTAAAGCTTTGAAGTGCAAGAAAATTCGAGCCACTTGATTCTTATTATGTAATAAGAATATCCATTAAAATTTAGAATGATCATAAAAAAAAACAAGATAAACACCTTATCCTATCATCAATTGTGACAGGAGAGGGATCCCAAATATTAACATGTATAATGTCAAATGCTTGGTTTTATCTTTCATGGGCATGGTTAAATTAAAGTCTATGGGGTTTTCCCAATTTACAGGCACCACACATATTAGTATCATAGTTAAGAGAACAAGATTCATCTATTTCATGTAAAATTTGTTTCAACATAGTAACATGAGAATGATCCAATCTATTATGCCAGATCAAACCATCTAAAACAGCTTTATTATAGTGAATAATAAGAAACTGATGATTTGATGTTATATTACTAGAATTCGAAATATTGGAACTACATAAAACTAGGTCTTGAGGCTCTGGTATGGTATTCACTGTTGAATTCTTGGGTAGTTAGTTGGGAAATTTGTATAATCTATTGTCAACTCCTCTTGTCAGTAATATATTTCCTTGCCTCAGGTCCTTCACACAGGAGTTAGGAAAGAATTTCATTGAAACATGATTATCTATACACATTTATCTTACATAAATTATTTTTGGAAAGTTAAGGCACGTTAGAAGGTTATTAAGCTTAAACAACAGATTGCCACTAGTTAAATTCCCATCATAAGAAATGAAAGTTGACTTACCATTTCCTAGTAGTACACCCCTAAGACCTGAGTATGGTGCAGCCTACACGATATTATTTTCATTGGAAGTCAAATGATGACTTGCACCAGAGTCCATATACCAGTTACCATATTGATGCATTGTGGGTGTTGCTACCATAACATTGTAGGCTTAGAGATGATAAGAAGGTTAGTGGCTAAACTGGCCATATATAGGTATAAACTAAGGTATGTACTATCCAACTTTAGATGCATTATAGCTTATTCTTGAAGTGGACTCATTACTAGGTTGATAAGCTTGGTATGTAAATTTGAGTTTAGGTTTATTAGGTGAAGAAAAAATAGGTGGAACATTTGGTGGAAAAGATAATAGTTGAGAGGTGTTGGTTACATGAGATAGATTGGCTTGTGGCATATATGTGTATGGTTTTTGAGGCATCTTTGGTCGAGGAACAAATGAAGGTAAAGACTATTGTGGAAAAGAAAATTTCTGGTTGTTTGGATCATTAACATAAGGTAAAGACAATGCTAAGAATTATGTCCAACTTTCTTGCAGATCTGACAAGTTCCTTTATAACTAGTAGAATTTTATTATTGTTATTGATGCAAAGAGTGTTGATATTGTGGTGAAGGTTGTGAAAAAAAGGAAAAAAGTACCATTGTTTTAAAGTTGTATAGGTTGGGGGTATATGTTAGAGGCATGAGTACTTGATTGTAAATCATGTTTCACTGGTGAGACTTAAAGATCCACAATCACTAAGAGACTTATGGTTATCAATTTGTGTTGAATTAATATTATTTTGAGCAAGATTTGCATGTATTTATACGCATGATTTGCTTCTTATGTGCTTTTATCATTGAATTTTTTTTATCAAACTTGGCATCTTCTTTTTGTTCATCATACTAGTTACAAGTGATAAATAGGCTGTTGAGTTTAGGCCACCCATTAGGTAGAGCACTTGTTCACATAATGAAATTTGATCTACATTAATTGGCATTAAATTGAGTAGCTCTTTTGCTTTTTTAATGTACATATCTATTGGTTGATTATCTTTTCTCATAGATCGTGACCTCTACTTGTGTTCCATGATATTTGAACTTGAATTATCATGAAATGGGAGCTTGAATTACCATACAAGAGTGTTAGTTTGTTCAGTGTAATTGAATTATAAATCAAGTTTATGACTATCTTGTCTTTGCAATCCCTAATCTCATGCTCAAGATTCTCTTGTAACATTTCAACCAATTTTCTTATGCCATCATTATCATCTTTAACTATTTTCTTGATCTACTTCTCACAATAAATTCGATGCCTTCCAAAAATCCTTATAGGTCATATACAATGACCACATGTTTAATTTGATTCTTCCATACGAGGAAGTTTGTATCATTTAATTTGACTAAGAAATTAGGATTAATTGATATGCTTGATAATGGACATGAGAGTATTGTTGAGATATTACTTGTTGTTGCAGGTGAAATTTTTTCAATAGAATATATGGAAGCTAACAGTTGAGCCATTGCGTTCTATTATCTTGAAAAACCTTAAGAAACTAAGAGGAAAGCCATGGAAACAAGTAGAAGAAAGAAGGAAGAAGATAAGCGGAAATGAGATTGATTTCTACGATTTTATGTGAACGTTTACAAAAAGATCATTGTATTTATACATGAAAAACCAATCCACGTGCTAGCTATAACTAATAGAAAAAAATATCTATAAACTCTTGACAATGGTAATCTTTTATACACGTCACATGTTAATTATCAATTGCTTGTTAGCACACATATAGAGTACAAATTAGATTAAAAACATAAAATTACATCAAGTTTTTTCTTCATTATCACATACACTAACAATAATATTGTTGATATATCCTTAATGTTTTTAGTTTTAAAGGGAACTATTATTTAAATTTTGTGATAAAAACAATTGTGTTTAACGTAAATTTTTTTCCATCAGTATTTTACCGAGGACTATAGATTATGTAAGTTTAAATTTAGCATTTTAAACCTACGAAAATTTTTGTTCATTTATTTTATATATTGATATTTTAATACATTTATAATACTAACGATGAATGTTGTTATTTAATCCAAAGAAAGGGAATAAAAGAATAATAAAAATTCAATTTCTATACAACTATAAGAATTTATAAAATATGCTTTCTGAATCCTGAAAGTGTTTCTGACAAATTTTTTGTTTGATTATGAAGCACTTTTTATTGCTATCAAAAGTGCTTTTATTGTCTAACAAGCTTAAACAAGCAAACTCTAAGTATCTCGAGGCTTCAATAAAAAAAATTATAAACATTTTTCCACCCACATCTACTAGCCAAGCAACTTTTTTAAAAAATAACTTTTATTTCAATCAATAAGCATTCATTTTGAGAGTGAAGAATGATATGTGATTAAAAGAATTCGCTCATGATTCTTCTACTTTGAAAAAGGATAAACATAACCAACAAAACTTCTCTATATTCTGCTTTTTGTATGCAATATAGAGAAACAATTAATGCGCATAGTAGTGGCCAGTAGTGACTCACTATTATTGGCAGTGGACTACTTAAAATTGGAGGATATTTCCATTGGAAATTCATTTTACTGTACTGGATATCCAAGAATACAACACTCCAACAGGCTACAAATAACTTTTATTTGGATTCCAAGACAACTTAATAGGAATCCTCACAGGCTTCCAAATGGACTTTTGCTAAATCTTTTATGGAGTTTTAGATAAGATTTGAAATGTCCCATAGAATATGACCTATTATTATAACTGAAATTCAAGGGAATCATTTGCTGCTGAAACATCTACTTTCAATCCCTATGCAGGAATTTTTCTCCATATATTTGATACTTGAATAAAATCACAAGTATCAGAAAATTTAGAATACATCGATACTTGTTTATATCTCTAATGAAGAATGATACCTTTGGTACCAAGAAAGGGAATAAAAGAATAATTCAAAGGAAAAAAAAAACTTAAATTTCCTAACCAAAATATTAGAATATATCTAAGAGGTTATCAAGTATCCGATGCTTTAATAAACGCTTATGGCATATTCGATTGGTAGAAATAAACTCAAAAATATAACAAATACTCCCAATTTTTGTTCATTTGAACTTTAAAGTTAGGAATTGCGATTCCTTTGGATACCTATTATCTTGAGATAAGGAATATGTACTCTTCATCGGATGAGAAGAATAACTATTAATTCTCTCAAAGAATAGGAATGTAATATGCTTAATTTAAAAAAAAAAACCTCAATTACTATATATATAAAAACGGTATTTTAGTCCACGATAACCGACGAACAAAGGTCTATGAATTACAAATCCTCGAACAATTATTCCTGATAAATTGGTAATTGCAATTATGTGGATCAAATATGCCCTTACAATTAATATAATTTTTTTTAGTTCATTCAATATCATTCATTCTAGGTGTATGGGAAATAAGATGAGATTGATAAATTTCGATCATGATTACTTGAGAGATGATAAACTCAATCAAAAACTTTTAGATATTCTGCTTTTTCTATGCATTATGGAGAAACAATACACATAGTGGTGGTTAGTGACTCACCATTGGCAGTTGACTACTAAACATGGAGGATATTTCCTTTGAAAATTCATTCTACTATACTGGATATCCAAGACACAACACTCCAACAGGTTGCAAACAACTTTTACTTGGATTCCTCACAGATTTGCCAAATGGACTTTTCCTAAATCTTTTTATGGATTTTTAAATAAGATTTGAAATGTCACATAGAATTTGGCCACTTATTATAATTGAAATTCAATCCCTTTTTTTTGTTTGTTGAAATTATTAACTATCTTTCAACTTTTTTTCTGTACTTTTAACATTTTTCTTCTCAATATAGCACTTGAACTTTACAATTTGAAATCAATTGAGTTCGTGTGCATCCAACTAACATAAATTACAAACATGTTGGTCAAAAACTCGAAAATTAAGCAAGACAAAACATTAAATGAGTTGAACACAATCGAACACCAAAAGCGTGCATAGTAAACTTAAAAGGCAATAAAAAAGAGAGTATTAAATCAAGCAAAAGTTTAATTGCCAAATAATGAGGTTTAGAAAGCAAATAAGCGATCTATATAGGCAGGTAAGAGAGAAGGGTGAATTTACCTAGTTTTTTATTGCATAGTCAGTGAGACCTATGCCAATTTCAGAAGAAACAAGAGGGAACCTCATAAGAAAGTTAGAGATCAATCCACGATAAGAAATACAACATCCAAACAATGTCAGTTTCAGCAACAAAGATCACCAATGCTATCCATGATGCTCAATGTCTCCACCCTCCTTTTCCTTCCGAGAAGCTGCCCTCAATTTACGCTGCTCCTCCTTATAGATGCGATTCCTCCGTTGATACTGTAATATGCATTGAAAAAAGAACGTCAAAGGAACTGATATTAACAAATACAAGTCTAGAACCAAGATGAAGAGAGAATTCAGTAAAGTGCAAATACACATGCTTGTCATTGGTTAATAATGGAAACTACTAATTGTTTGCACTTATAAATTCTGATGTCATGATAAAAAGAACATAATGAAACATCATTAATTGACAAACTTTGGGTTTGTTTATTTGTGTTTCTGTTAAAAGTGCTTTCAGAGAGAAGCAATTTCAGTACGCTTCTGACAAATTTTTTCCTGTATAATCTTGAAGCACTTTTTTATTTATTTATTTACTTTTTTCTGTTAGAAACGCTATTACATGGTCCGGAAGCAGAAACAGACCCACCCTTAGTTTCTGAATGACTACAGAAACTCCTGGAATCTAGAATGACATACAGGGTGAAGTTTCTATGTACTTCTAAAGATACTTGGTAAAGTCTGACTTATACTACATCATTTCACCTTCTGAAACAACCCAATAATCAATTCCGATCAATAAATAGCAACAAAGACTTGCCATCAATCGCATTGTTTGTCCTCAAGTGAAAAATCCAGTTCATTTCTTCCAATAAATTCATACATGAGATTAACTAATCCTTGTCATAATGCTTCCTATCCCTAAAAAGAAAAAAGGAAAAAAATTACAACTTGTCATGGTTCTCGTTTATCTATCTTCTATCATGATCATTCTTCTTAGTAAAAATATAGTCTAGTACTAAAAGACATTACATTTTTACTGCACTAATTGATCGAGTTCATAAGCTGAAATTTGGAACAAGAATGTTTGCATCCTAACTGCCTATGATCTCCTTTCTGAAGAGAAGAGTTGTATACTCACCCAAGCTTCAAGTTACGGTTTAACTCCATTAAGCTATACTTTATATTCAAATACCATACAAGACATGTAGCATAGATAACCAGCTAGATAGGTAGCGGGAGACACAAAAATCTATTATTTACAATCAATCAGCAAAAATCCCATATTATTTACTAATATAGCTCACAGAATTGTGAAACATAATCTGGAAGGATTTCAAAGAAATTTACATGGCTTCATTCTGCTGTGAAATTTACATTCTGGTGAAATTCTAGATGACGTTTCAAGAATCTCCAATTTTTTCTTGATATATTTGTCAGATTTAATTGACCTCATTTTTCCCAGTTTGAAATTCTAGATGATTTTCCCGAAGTAATGGCCACAAGTAGTTCTACTCAATTCCTTGCAATGCAAATCGGACTTTCAGCCAAGGACAAAGCTTGGTGATTCATTTGAGCATGACTAACTCAAAACAATACTGGCTAGAACCACTATTGTAGCATCCTTTGAGACTCAGTATCAGCTAGAGTGCGAACAAAAGCAGAAGCAGATAATGAATTGTAACTTGTAAGCACAAGTTAGAATTTGACTTTCCTATGCTCAAATAAGAATTAAGCAGCTCCAACATATGTATCTTATGTCAATCTAATGCTGGGTTTGACTCAAATAAAAAATGTGTTAAAGTTGCAACATTTTCAAGATCATTTCATATCTAATCATAACCCGAACCCAAACCCAACCAATAATTTGCTTCAATAAAGATCACATCTTTCGTTTCCCTCCTTAATTACCTTCAATCAGCTCCAAATTCTTTAAATCCCATAGCCAAATTAAAAAAATACAAAAATAAAAGAACGACACACAAACAAGCGTTGATTTTACAACTTCAGAAAAACAAATAAAAAGCTAAATAAATACATCAATCAATGATTTTTAGGGTTTTTCTTGTATAAAACCGATCTCAATGCTGAAGATTGAAATAAGAAAGGGAGATGAAAAAGGGTTAAACCTCTTTGGAATGGTGGAGGCACTCGAGGTAGTCCTCGCGAAGGAGAGCACAGTCCTTGGGCTCACGGCAAGTAGACATACACTCACTGAAATCAATCCAGAAATCGTAGCATCTTCCTTTGTTCCCCGTTATTCCCCACCCAGACGCCATATCTCTTCAGTCTTCACCTTCCAGTTGTTTTGTATTTGCTCGTTTTTGCTAATCTAATGGGCGACGCGATTCCGAATTCTGACGGTGTTCTGTGAAAATGGGTTTCAAAACCCGGATCCGAAAATTAACTAGGCCTATGGGCTTTCTCGGAACCGGCCCTAAACTTGTACAAGTTTTAGTTGCATTGCATGATACCATTTTTATATTTAAACTTTTTCTTATTTGAACTCGAGCTACGACAATGGCTACCGAAAACCAAACTCCAAATGATTCCATGATGACCAATGAAGCAGAGAAGCCTCCGATTGACCTATTAGGTTACCTACTGTTGAGAAAATTCGTGGCCAAGACATTTGGAACAATTGTGATGTACGTAGTAGTGGAGTCATGGGTATGATACAAGTTTACTTTTTTGCTTAAATCTTTCTTTTGCTTGTATCGGTTTTATTTTTAGTGTTATTGATTTAAACTTTAAATGAATACATATATGTTACAAACTCAATATTAAACAATTATTATAACCTTGTAATATTTACGTGTAAATTATATGTATTTAAGTGTCACACTATCAAAATAGAGACATTGATTAAGAATACTTGATAGTATAAATTGTGATTGAGGGAGACAACCACAAGTGTTATCGACATGTTACAGCTACCAAGTGTCAAGTGCAGAGACACGACATGACTTATTGGCATTTGCATTGAAGTAACATGGCATATGCACGAGTAAAACATGCCTTAATAAGCATTAACATAGGCGTGAGCAATACATGTTGTGATGGGTGTTGGCATTGGCATGTGTGTAAGCAATGCATGTATTGGTGACTAATGGTGTGCACATGTGTTCTAGGTGGTGACATCATTGCATGACCATGTGCATTGCTTATGGTTATTTATGTGCATGTATTTGAGTGAATGCGATCTGATTAAGTCTGAATTTTACAAAATTTAAATAAATTAGAACCAAATTATTCATATACATCAAATTAGATTGGATTAGACTATTTAAATCAATCTAGTCTGATTTGGTCAACTTATAATCATTTAAAATATGAATAATAAAATATATATTGAAACTATTTTATATTACTACCAATTAAGCAATAATTTATTAATTTTTAGCATATTATTAACATTTTTTGTCCTAGTTCGAAACATGTTTATTCCAACAACAATAACATTTTTGTTTGTTTATCTATTCTCGGTTAAAATAATAAAAAAAATTGTTACTCGTAAGTGTTTAACTTAAAAACATCATGTTAAATAGTAATGAATTTAGCTACTAAGTTACGTATACTATTATATTTGTAAAATTTAAATTATAAATATTACAATGTAAATATTTCGATCTGAGTTTAATAATTTAAAATTTTTACAAATCAGATAGAAGGTAACAAACCGAATTGGATTATTCAAAACAATCCAATTTCTTAGTTCAGTACAATTTACCAATTTGTTGGTCCAACCCTAACACATGCATGGCTGAGTGGAGGCCGGTTGTGAGTGTGCAATGTGGGTAGGCTATGAGTAAACCTTGGTCACTGTACTGGGCATGGGCACATGTTGGGGCGTTGGGCATTGCACACAGGCAGTGCTGCATAAAACACACAGCATGCATACCTCTAAGAGAGACATTTCCAAACGAATCCTCTAACTCACTCTGTAGTTGTAAATAAGGCAGACCCCTACTTTTACATGTGTTATATGAAGCAGTGGTTATTTGTGAGAAGCTTGTTACCAATGTAGTATGATTTCCATTGTGTTGCTTAAAAACCTCACTGTTTTCGGTGAGAAATAATGGAAGAGAGATTAGTAGGGCTATTACTCAACCAGATACTTTATTCTCTTTAGCTTATTATTATTGTAATTTATTCTCTGCTTTATTTTCCCTTCATGTGTTACTTCTTACCCCGTATGTTATGTTGTTATATATAAGTGATCCAAAACCTACACCAATTTTACAAGCCGTTATTTATCTCAAAAAATAGTAGAAATATTGGTCATAATTTATTATAAATGTCTTTAATTTGATTTCGTACTATTAACATATATAAAATATAAAATATAGTAGACAAGATTTTTGAGGGCTTATGTGTTGTTCTAATCTCATCATATTTAATGAATGAATATTCAAAATGTTGTATTGTGGTAAAAATTACTTGTAGTTCACTTAGTAGCTTAGTGGATAAGACTTGTATATTTGATAAATTGAGCATTACATATCCTTTAATTATTGAAAATGAGTCACTGGTGACATACCTAGCAGCGCCTATGAAGTGTTATATGCATGGCGGGGGGTTGGGGTAGGAGGGCCAAACTCACCCCTCCTTTATAGAGTTTTTATGAGTATTTTGTTTATTGCAAGAGAAAACATCACTTTACTTTATTTATGAAGACATAAGATTCTTTTTTTCATTCAAAACATAAAATTTTGAGATGTTATTATAAACTTAAAAATTTTAGTCTCATAATATATGAAAATGAACACTTATACATATTTACAAAGGATAATGGATACTAGAAATTGAACAATTTTATTCTGACTCTCTATGTTATCTTTATATTATTACTCTCAATTAAATGATTAATTTAAGAGAATGTGACTCTAAAGATCATATACTTATTCTATAAATAATTATTTTTTGTAACAATTTAATCATATTATTATAAAAAAATGATCAAACAAGAACAAATTATTATTTTTTAGGTTTTTTATTTTTTCTTCAATTCTTTTTGTTATAATTTATTTAAGTTATAATAATCTCTATCTAATACAATTGGAAAAATTAAAAAATTAAATGAAAAAAATTAAATTTATTTTTTTTACGATTATTTTTTCATAATAATATGACTAAACTGTTAAACAAATAAATATATAACATAAATATCATTTTTGTAATAAGTAAATATCCCTCGTAATATTTTTTTCTTAATTTAATTACATAAAAGCTATTACACTTGTAATCCTTAACATTATGAGTAACAATTGATGTATTTCATGATTAGTCAGTTAACAAATCGGTTTAGTATAATTATTTTATTTGTTAGAAT
The DNA here is from genome assembly GCA_030763125.1 of Hippophae gyantsensis. Taxonomy (NCBI): domain Eukaryota; kingdom Viridiplantae; phylum Streptophyta; class Magnoliopsida; order Rosales; family Elaeagnaceae; genus Hippophae; species Hippophae gyantsensis. The sequence continues at coordinate 23,974,702 of CM061031.1, forward strand.
AATATATTTACGTGAAAATCTTCATTTTTAAATTGGGATTATGTCATATTAATTAAAAATAATAAGTTAATTTTTTTAATAAATAGGTATCATTTTTAAATTGAGATTATGTCACATTAATTAAAAATAGTGAGTTAATTTTTTTTAATAAATAGGTATCATTTATATATTATTTGTTTTGAAAATATTATCAAATATTTTAAATTAAGTATAAAATTCAAAACATTAGATGGTATATTATAAGATTAAAATAAAATTTTAACAAACATATGCAAACGATTCACTCCTCCATCTTTGTTCACATTGAGACTACATATGCTTTGTGCCTCTAGCACATATTGAATCTTTTAATGGTATTTTTGCATACTAATTTAATTCATGATATAAATTGATTGAGTTAAAAATAATTAATCAAAACATTATTATCATTAAATTTAAGTCATTACAATACTTTAATCCTTAAATTTTTTAACAAATATACTTTAATCCTTAAACTTTATTAAAATCTCACACTTTAGTTAAAGTATTTAAAAACTTAAGAATTAAAATATTCAAAAGATATATAAGTTTAATGAATTTTTTTTAACATGATATCCTAAAAGCTCAAAATATGAATACTAAAATATATTAATTAAAAATTTAATGATCAATATATTTCAAAAAAGTAAATTTAAGGATCATATAATTACTTTTTCATATGCATAAAATTCATCGAATTAGTATAATAAAAACATAGAAAATATTCACCTATTAATCCATATTGAAGAATACTAAATCTTGAGAAGGAAATAACTAAATAAGTTTGTGTCCATAGGCATTTGTCAGTTACTTCAAGGTAAAGTATTCTAGAGGCTAATTGTTCACGAAGAATAAATAAATAATATCTAAACATATTTTTGCTAGTTGTTTCATTTTAATATTACATATTGTGATTGCATATATTTGACAAACATGGAATAATATTGATCGGCTAAGTACTCTTCCTTGCCATTATCAATTGATTTAAAATTTTCTTTTTGTTGTTAATTTCATCCATAATATTATGTTCTCCTATATAATTACACCCTATTTCATCACATCAAATAATATCAGTAAACAATGGCTAAGTCTACTTTTTATTATGCTACCTTTATCATGCTTCATTGCATTTTCTTGCTTCAAATTTCATTATTCTCACATGGTTAATCTTTATTTACTTAATATATTTCTCTAACATTTAATTAAATATTGAAATATTATTTTTATATTTAATCCCCTTATTACTTTTGAATAGTCGGATGACCACAAAAGTAGCAAAAACCATACTGTGCCTTCAATAAATATGTTTTAGTATGTAGAATTAGTTTTCAAAATGCATGTGTTCAATTAAGTTTCATTGAACACATATTTAATGGATTAAGAGTTAAAGGGAAGTTAATTATGAAATGTTTATATATGAATTAATTTATATATTAGAAAACTAATTAACGAAGAGGCTTTTTATTTGTGGCATATTTATGTGTTATATTAAATAAATTGTTAATATTTGCAGGCATACGAACTCTTTCACTTCATGAAATGAATGGTTCAAACAACCATGGATTGAATAGTACTCTATCCTCTTACATTCAATTTGATCCTAAGCCACTCAACTCCTCGAAGGAAAGAGCTAATAATGGTAAGTCTCCAAGACTTTAAATTAAATGTAATTGTTGTAAATATTTTAAATTAATGAATAATACATAAAAAAAAATTTATAAATAATTTAGTTCCTATATTTTAAAAACATAAGTCTTAACCTGACTACTAAAATATATATTTGTAAATCAAAAATTTAAGATGAGAAGTTTTAAAAATTTGAAGATCAAATTCGATTTAAAGTTTGAAGATTTATGTGTGAATTTAGTTAAAATTTATGAAGTAATAATTATACATTTTAGTCAAATAAGTATCCAAAAGATGAACGGTTCCTAGGGAAGAGACATAAATACATAACAATAATTTAGGCACATATATTTATATAAGAATATTATAGTCATAAAATCACTCTTCTATCATGAGATTTCTCTTCTTTACAATGTAGTATATTTCATATGTGCAATGTTGTCACTATATTATTAGTTTGTTTAGATGCATTAAGAACATAAATATATATTGAAAATATATTAGACAATAAGATAAAATTCTTTTAGAAATTAAATCTTCATGAATTGTTTTTAAGTTTTAATTTTTTTTAATTCCATTAGAATATAATGAAGAAGAAGAGATATATTTTAGAAAAATAAGTCTTTAACAAAATAAATTACATATGTTTTCAAATATGAAACCATGATATTATAATAATGAAAAAATAGTTTCTTTACAAAACATGAATAATTATTATTATTATTAAATTTCATTTGATAATTTGATTATAACAAGGGGAGGTTTTTTCTATTTTTTATAAAGAAGTCTTCAAGAAAAGGAAAAAAAAACAAACAAACAAACATACAAAAGAAAAAAGAATGAAGAATATTTGAATGGCTATCAAATATGAAAGTAATGACATTACACAATGTTTTTATTTCAAAATGATTTTAAAAATAAATTGGAAATTCTATAATGTTCTACTTGGATAATTTTATTGTTATTTTTTTCTTTTAAGTTTGAGATTCAATAACCGTTAATATAAAACTTGATCGTATTAAAAAATTAATATAATTGTTTTCTTAAAATTCCATCAGTGAAAAGAAATATTTAATTTTGAAATTTTTAGAAAAAAATAATTTTAAAATTTTTACTAAATTCATTGGATTATAATGATCAAATTTTTTTTAGAGAAATAACAATTAAAAAATTATTTTTTGAATTATTCTTATGTAATGTAAGTTTTTATTCAACTAAAAATACATTTGGATATTATTTGGATAAATAAATAATTTTTTTGAATATATCTTTTTCTTAAGAAAAGTTGGAGATGATTAAAAAAAAAGTTGAAGTTAAAGTATTTTTAGTTTAATATTAATTGTGTCTATATATATATGGTTTAAAAATGATTAAAAAAAATTGAAACTAAAGCGTTTATCTTCATAAGAGTTTCTTTACAAAACATGAATAATTTTTTCTTCTAAAATTTCATTTGATAATTTGATTATAACATGGGGAGGTTTTTTTTGTTTTTTTTATAAAGAACTCTTCAAGAAAAAAAAAACAAAAGAAGAAGAAGGAAGAATTTTAGAATGGCTATCAAATATGAAAATAATGACACTACACAATGTTTTATTTTAAAATGGTTTTAAATAAAAATTGGAAATTCTATGATGTTTATACTTGGATAATTCTATTGTTATTTTTTTTCAATAACCGTTAATATAAAACTTGATCATATTAAAAAAATAATAATTTTTCTCTTAAAATTACATTAGATTGTAAGGATTAAAAAGAGTATTTGTTTTTGCTAGACATTAAAATGAGTTCTTATGATGAAAGAAATTCTTAAACCAAAATAAATAAATAATAATAATAACAATAAATAATAAATAAATTACTATAAATATTTAATTTTGAAATTTTTTAGAAAAAATTAATTTTAAAATTTTTACTGTAAATTCATTGGATTATAATGATCAATAAAAGTTTTTTTTAGAGAAATAGTCATCAAGAAAAACAATAAAAAAATTATTTTTTGAATAAGTCTTATGTAATGTAAGTTTTTATTCAAATAAAAATACATTGGGATATTATTTGGATAAATAAATAAAAAATTTGAATATATATTTTTCTTAGGAAAAGTTGGAGATGATAAAAAAAAACTTTGAAGCTAAAGTATTTTTAGTTGGATATTATTTGTATATATATGCTTTAAAATTGTTTAAAAAAACATTGAAGCTAAAGCGTTTATCTTCCTAAGAGTTTTATTTGAATATTATTTTGGATAAATAAATAAAAAATTTGAATACTCTTTTTTTTTTTAATAAAACGTTGGTGCTAAAGTGTTTATCTTTATGAGAGTTTTATCTCTATTTTTTTAATTAGATGGTAACAAAATATGTTAATGTAATAATTATCATTAAATAAATTAAATATTATAAAGACAATTTGGTAATTAAAGCAAAAAATTTGGACAAAACCGTCCAAAATGAAAAATGATATATATATATATATATATATATAACAATTAATAAAGTTAATTGATAATTTTTGCAGAAACACAACAAAAGTTGAAGGAAAATAATGTTTGTCAACAAGCCAGCTCAACATTTTTTTTGCATTGGCTTTCCTGTTTTAAAGGATATACAGATCATTTATGTAACGACGCTTGCATTTGGGATGAAGGTTTTGATAGTGGAAAATGTAATGAGGACTACGCCTGTACATGCTACTACACATGTTGATTACTATAAACATACAATATCACAAATAAATTATAAACTCTATTTGAATAGAGATTTAAAAGTTATCTTTTCTGCTAATAAAAGCCATCTATATTATTGTAACAAATTTACATCAAAATCAATACGTTTGAGTTGTATAATGTTATTTAAGAAAAATAAATTTATTTTAATAAAAAAGTTATAATTTAATAAATGAAAAATTCTTGAATCATTCATTATCTTTTTTTATACTAAATGTTTTAAAATACTTTTAATTTCTTATCTTTTTTTTTTATTACCAATTTCGGACTTGTGTTTAAATTTGCTCTCGTTTTAATATTTCTATTAAGAAATTGTTTAAGTATAGATAAAAAAATTCACCACGTCACAAATATAATAAATATTTTAGATATTTTATTCAGTTTTATTATTAAAAAAATCCACGAATGTCCAAATGTCCCAAACCCAACACCTCATTACCTAAACAGAAGCTATTTTTAACTTTTCTTATTATTAAGAAAGAATGACAGTAGCTTCTGTTTATGTGATAGAGGTGTAATTTAGTTTTTTAAAATATCAAAATAATTTAAAATGTCGTTAGAAATTCATATATATATATATATATATATATATATAAAGTTGATAAATTTTATACATATATAAAATTTTAACTTAAATAATTAAAATTTTAAATATAAGTATTAGTTAGAATATTCATTGTGACAAGTCGTTTGACAAGCATGTGGTGTCTTCATGCAAAAGTACTATAATTTTTTTATTTTATTTTAAGTCTTGATGGTTGAAAATGTTGTTGAAAGGCATATAAATAACTAAAAAATTATAACTATTTGTACATAATATATTCAATAAAAAATAAAAAATATAAATATAAATATAGAAGTAAATACATATGTATTAATTTTCACATAATAAATTTATAATAAATGCACGTATAATTTGGTTAAGTACATTAAAATTGTTGAGTTTTAATTACTTTCTTGTTTATAATTTAATCACATTATAAAAATAGATTTTATTTCACTTTCAAATTGATTTTAGAAAATATAACGGACATTTTAATTCTTTTGCTATTAAATACATCATTGAAAGTCACTCTACTTAAAAAAAAGAAATAAAAAATTAGGTGACTTTTAATGCTACTTTAAAAAAAGTTGTGAGTTAGGGTTTATTAGTTTTTGTTTATAAAATCATGTAGAAGTGCCTTAGATACAACAATAAAACGCTGCAGCATCAAATAAGATAAAAATTTCTAAAAACACCTTTTGAACTCAAAAAATATATCTTATGCTTGTTGATATTATAAGCACATATAATACATTTTTTTTAATCAATTTTTTTTAAAAATCACTTATGTTTAAAACATCTTTAACATAATAATAAACAAACAAACTTTTAGAGATAACAATTGGCAAGGGTTAATTCGTTAAGAGCATAATTTTAAAGTTGAAAACATACATGGTCACTTTCATTAAAAAAAAAAAAAAAGACCCACTTAAATTATATTACCAACCAAATTGAATAGCTCCACTATTTATGCTTTATTTATTTTATTGGTTTATCTCCTCCAAAGGATAACAAAATATAATAATTCGTATATCACATTAGTGATTAGACACCATAATATGATTGGTGTTTTTCTTTTCGTTTGAGCACCATAATTTCAAAACTGTTCGTACAATTTCTTCTCTAATCCGACTAGCTAGGGTCTTCTGTGATATATGACATGAATAATCTTCATTAGAATTCAGCTGATAAATTTCAGAATAAAGATTCTGGCGTCTTATCAGATTTCTTCCACTTTTGTTTGGGATTTGATATGCATTTGTGCAGTTTGTTATTTGTGCCTTTTTGCCTTTGGTAATTCTGTGCACCGTTGTAGGATGTTTGGTTACGTATTTATTCATTTCTTGATAGAAAGGACTAGGTTTTGTATTTCTGATAGACTTTTAACCCTTAAGATGTATTTTGTATTGTACCTTGTACTTCATTTTAACTCCAACTTTGAAAAAAAAAACTTCTAAAGTAATATTTCCAATGTAGTTTACATTACAACTATTTTCAATATAGTTTTAGAAAAAGATAGGTTTTATTACACGAATATACCAAAAGAAAAGATACTAAGTGTAAGTTTATAAAATATGGACCTGATTAACCTAGAGGGGGGTGAATAGGTTATTCTTAATTTTTATCAAGTTTATAATTTAATAACCTAAACAAAGCGGCCAGACATGTAATCGTGTATAAAAATAAGTGCGGAAATAAAATAATAACACACGATATTTTTAGGTGGAAACAACCTAGGTCACAAACATGACCTAAGAGGAAAACCACCGGTCCACCGGACCACCTAACTTTCCACTATGAAAATCAAATGTTCAAGTACAAACTCGGTCTTATGCTACCCTCCCTAGGATACTGCCCCAATGTACTTTACTTACGAGCCCCTGCTCTGTTTTCACAGTTTCCAATATTAGCGTGAGCGGTTTCCAGACCAACGTTCCAATAAGCTCCTCGCCAATCAGATCGTTCACAAATGAACTGCAAAAAGGTTAGCACAAAAAAAATACAAGTGCCTGTGTGTGTTCTAGAACGGATTTAACAATGAATAATCCTAACTAGATGATTCAAAACATATATCACTTAAATCAAATCAACTAGAATATTCTAGGGCAAAAAGATTAAGCACAAATTTAATAAAAAATAGCTTCTTTGAAATTTAATCATCAAATCAAATAATTATGATTACACATAAAATTATTTAATTTAAACATGTAACAATCTAATTAAGAAGAAGCTATAGAAAGATAAAAGTACCAATCAAATTTATTAATAAATACCTTCAATATGATATCAATTTTATTTAAGTCTTAATTATTTTTGCTTCATAAAGAATATTATTCAAATCACAACATTTATATATATATATTAAAGAAAATAAAAAGCATACCATTCTGCACTGACCATGATTATATGCGTTGAATAACTTTATATATATTACCATTGATTCCTATTGAGTAGCTTTATATATATATATTAGCACTCGGCTCCAGCTTCTTTGTTTATTTTTTTTTCTTTCTCAATTCAGCAGCCGCAGATTTTTCTTTCTTTGTTTTCTATTTCAATTTTGCTTTTCGGCAGTTTTTTCTATTCTCCACACTTATGCAAAAACCCTAATGTATTAATATTTATAGATAATAATAATAGGTTTAAATGCATTTTGGGCTTAATTTTTTTCAAAGCCCATTCAAAGCCTTAATAAAAAATATTTATATTTTTAAATCACATCTTAAAAATATTAAGACACATAAAAAATATTTAAGCACCAAAAATAATTTTAGATTTATAAACATGTACTATTAAATATATAAATAAAATTCTATGTGTCGTAATTATAAAAGACATACCTGAAGTACGGATATTTGAAACTTGAACATTTGTTCGGCTGTTCTTGATAAACTTGATAGCAGGCCTAAAAACAAATTTACAAGTCAATATTTTGTCCACGAAAATAGCCAACACTCATAGTCCTTACACTAAGATTTATGAGTGTTAACAATATTCATGAATAAAATATCTAAATTTAATTTTAATTTTTAGGTGACTATTTTAAGAACACTTTTCAATCCTAAGAAACAATTCTAACTCCAATTGAATACATCTAAGGTATGTCTATATTCTTATTCACTTTAGATTTCAATTAGATATATAAGAACACTTTACATTGAGGTTACTCAATCAATCAAGAAATATTTGGATCAATCGAGAATTGATCTACCTTGATTAAAAAGTTATCGATTTTATTTTTGAATGAGATAGATTGTTCGAGGGCTAAATCAATCGATAATTGATCACATTTGATCTTGATCAATCAACTTTTAGTCATTGCTTGAATCGATTGACCTTTTTGGTTTGATCAATCGAGCGGCTAGGATTTCAACTTTAACCTAATTTTTACTCGTTGTTCATTGTTTTATTACTATATTGTTCTTATTTTTTAAATGATTTTATAGACAAAATAGTAATAGGCCTATGATCTTAGACTTTAACAAATTCTATTTAAATAACCCTAAAGCATACATTTTTCTCGACCATTATTAAATCAATTTTTGCAACTAATACTCTCTTTCCAAATTTGTTTTACAAAAACTATTCTGGTATATTTTTTATTAATTAATCTATCAAATATTTTGTAAATATGTTTGATTAATTAATAAACCTATAATATTTGTGTTATTATGCCTAATCATATGTCTTAGAGTTACTAGTAATTTTGATTTATCTCTTATTATGTTTAATCATTTAATTAGGATTGTTTGTTATTTTAATTTGATTTATGACATACATTACACTTATATTTTCGTGTTAATTTTTTAAGTGCCAAATGAATGGATTCGATAATTTGTATAACTCAAGTTTGTCGAAACGTTAGTCCAAATCCAAACACCTCGTTTGTAGAGACCATGAAAGAAAGCAGAGACTTATAAATATGTTACTTAGGGGCATTCCATTGATAGGTAGTTTTAGTCCTAACTTTGTAATCGAACATATTTTCATAGTTGATAGTTAGATGATATTTGTTTACATGTGATTACATGTCTGATTATCTATGAATTTTAATTTAACATATTTGTATTGTTTATCTATTCATTATCTCTCTAATTAATTAAATTTGTAACTAAAATATACAAGATAGTTTTATTATGTATTACCTTTACATAAAATATACAAGATAGTTTTATTATGTATTACCTTTACATTATTACTCTTAAATAATTAATTTATGGGAATATGACCATAAATGATATATATTTATTCTAAAAATGTCATTTAAGTTATTTACTTATTTTCATGACAGTTTATTACTCTTATTGTTATGAAAGTGAACACACAAAGTAAATTAACCATTTTTTAGTTTTTATTTTTATTTTTATTTAATTTCTTCAATGTATAATTTATGTAAATTATAATAGTCTCTGTCTAATGCAATTAAAAAATTAAAAATAAAATAAAAATTATATTTTTTATTATGTAGTCACTTTTTTATAATAATAATAAGATTAAAGTATTACAAAAAATAAATACACAACCTTATTATCATTTTTGAAATAATTAAAAAATTCTTATAATATTTTTCTTTAACTTTAATTATATAAATTTGTTATATTTGTAATCTTTAACATTATGGATTACAATTAATGTGTTTGGTGATTATTAATTTAATAAACGAGTCGAGTTTAGTCATTTTATTTATCATCATATCATATTTGTGTTGAATTCTTCCTTTTTATATCTTAAATTTTTTAATTATTATATTTTAATCCCTAAATCTTTTTAAGATGAACATTCTTAAAAATGGAATACAATTTCATACATTAATAAAGCTTAAAAACTAAGTATTCTAAAAATATATGAGTTTAGGGATTTTTTGGAACATGATGTCATGAACGATTAAAATATGGGTACTAAAATATAGCAGTTAACAATTTACGTACCAAAATGTATCAAAAACATAAGTTTAAGATATTTTTTTGTACATTACATACTAAAAGCTTAAAATATGAGTACTAAAGTATATTATTTAAAAAATTTAAGGATCAAAATCTTTCAAAAATATAAGTTTCCACGGGGTGCTTTTTCTTATGTATAAAATTCATAAAACTAGTATAGTAAAAATAAAGGGTAGTAAATCGCATTAATTATGTCGATCCATTTAATAAGCAGGTCATGTTAAGTCCACCCATTAATAAAAATATTTTTATCGTGTCGAGTCAATTCAGGTTCATATTATCTTTATTCGGATTATGGTGTGGTTGTCTTAAAAAAAATTCAAGAAGAATATGTTATTTTTGTTAAATATGACTTAATAAATTAATTCAAGTCGGATGTATTCGTGTTGATATCGGATTTAATACATAAATTAATATTAAACTATTAATTTAGATGATTAATTTTATGTTATCGTGTTTGATCCATTTAAAAAATTGGTTAAAATAAATTATGTCACATTGTATCTGATTATTTCATATTTGGATTTATCTCGTATCATGTTATTGAATCGTATTAGAATACTGAGAAAATATTCACGTACTAATCCATATCGTAGAATACTAAATCTTGAGAAGGAAATAACTAAAGAGGTCTGTGTACATATGCATTTGTCAGTTTCTTCAAAATAAAGTATTCTAGAGGCTAATTGTTCATGAAGAATAAATAAATAATATCTAAACATATTTTTGCTAGTTGTTTCATTTTAATATTACATATTGTGATTGCATATATTTGACAAACATGGAATAATATTGATCGGCTAAGTACTCTTCCTTGCCATTATCAATTGATTTAAAATTTTCTTTTTGTTGTTAATTTCATCCATAATATTATGTTCTCCTATATAATTACACCCTATTTCATCACATCAAATAATATCAGTAAACAATGGCTAAGTCTACTTTTTATTATGCTACCTTTATCATGCTTCATTGCATTTTCTTGCTTCAAATTTCAGTATTCTCACATGGTTAATCTTTATTTACTTAATATATTTCTCTAACATTTAATTAAATATTGAAATATTATTTTATATTTAATCCCCTTATTACTTTTGAATAGTCGGATGACCACAAAAGTAGCAACAAACCATACTGTGCCTTCAATAAATATGTTTCAGTATGTAGAATTAGTTTTCAAAATGCATGTGTTCAATTAAGTTTCATTGAACACATATTTAATGGATTAAGAGTTAAAGGGAAGTTAATTATGAAATATTTATATATGAATTAATTTATATATTAGAAAACTAATTAACGAAGAGGCTTTTTATTTGTGGCATATTTATGTGTTATATTAAATAAATTGTTAATATTTGCAGGCATACGAACTCTTTCACTTCATGAAATGAATGGTCCAAACAACCATGGATGGAATAGTACTCTATCCTCTTACATTCAATTTGATCCTAAGCCACTCAACTCCTCGAAGGAAAGAGCTAATAATGGTAAGTCTCCAAGACTTTAAATTAAATGTAATTGTTGTAAATATTTTAAATTAATGAATAATACGCTATACGACATAAAATAAAATTTTATAAATAATTTATATATGTTTGGAGTTTTAGGTTCTCTTTATATTTACAAATAATACATAAAAATAACACTAAATCTCATCTATTTCACACACGTATGATTTGGTTTCTAAATTTTTAAAACTTTACACATAAATTAATAAATTTTTAAATTCTATAATTTAGTTCTCATATTCTAAAAATATAAATCTTACCTTGACTACTAAAATATATATTTGTGAATCAAAAATTTAAGATCTAGTGTGAAGTTTTAAAAATTTAAAAATCAAATATTATTTAAAAGATTTATGTGTAAATTTAATTAAAGTTTGTGAATTAATAATTATATACTTTAACCAGAATGGTTCTTAGGAATGAGACATGAATACATAACAATAATTTAGGCACATATATTTATATAAGAATATTAGAGTCATAAAATCACTCATTTATCAAGAGATTTCTCTTCTTTACAACGTAATATATGTGCAATATAGTCACTATATTATTAGTTTGTTTAGATGCTTTAAGAACATAAATATTGAAAATATATTAGACAATAAGATAAAAAAAATTTAGAAATTAAATCTTCAATTGTTTTTAAATTGTTAAGTTTTTTTTTAATTCCATTACAATATAAAAGAAGAAGAGATATATTTTAGAAAAATAAATCTTTAACAAAATAAATTACATATGTTTTCAAATATGAGACCATGATATTATAATAATAAAAAAAGAGTTTCTTTACAAAACATGAATAATTTTTTCTTTTAAAATTTTATTTGATAATTTGATTATAACAAGGGGAGGTTTTTTCTATTTTTTATAAAGAATTCTTCAAGAAAAGCAAAAAAAAACAAATAAATAAACATACAAAAGAAAAAGAAGGAAGAATATTTGAATGGTTATCAATTATGAAAGTAACGAAATTGCACAATGTTTTTATTTCAAAATGGCTTTAAAAATAAATTGGAAATTCTATGATGTTTCTACTGATAAAACTTGATCGTATTAAAAAAAAATTTCTTAAAATTCCATCAGTGAAAAAAAATATTTAATTTTAAAATTTTTACTAAATTCATTGGATTATAATGATCAAAATTTTTTTTTTAGAGAAATAACAATTAAAAAATTCTTTTTTGAATGATTCTTATGTAATGTAAGTTTTTATTCAAATAAAAATACATTTGGATATTATTTGGATAAATAAATAAAAAATTTGAATATATCATTTTCTTAAGAAAAGTTGGAGATGATTAAAAAAAAGCTGAAGCTAAAGTATTTTTAGTTGGATATTAATTGTGTGTATATATATATGCTTTAAAAATGATTAAAAAAACATTGAAGCTAAAGTGTTTATCTTCATAGAGTTTTATTTTAATATTATTTGGATACAAAAATAAAAATTTTGAATACTCCTTTTTTTTTAAAAAGTTGGTGCTAAAATCTTTATCTTTGAGAATTCTATCTCTATTTTTTTAATTAGATAGTAACAAAATAAGTTAATGTACTAATTATCATTAAATAAATTAAATATTATAATGGAAATTTGGTAATTAAAGCGAACAATTTGGATAAAATCGTCCAAAATGAAAGATGATATAGCAATAAGATCAATTGATAATTTTTGCAGAAACACAATTAAAGTTTGAGAAGGAGAATAATATTTGTCAAAAAGAAAGCACAAAATTTCGTCAACTTCATGGAGGATGTGCAACTGGATATACAGATCATTTCTGTAATGATTCTTGCATTTGGGATGAAGGTTTTGATGGTGGAAAATGTAATAATGGTTGTATGTGCTACTACACATGTTGATTACTTCTTTCTTTCTTTCTTTTTTTTTTTTATTATGTAGCATAATAGAAGGATGATATTATAATGGTCAAATGTTTTTTTTGTACTAAATGTTTTAAAAAAATACTTTTAATTTCTCATCTTATGTTTTTTTAATTACCGATTTGATACTTATGTTTAAATTCCTATTAAGAAATTGGTCAAGTATTGATGAAAATTTTTGCATGTTTGGCACGTCACTAAGTATTTTAGACATTTTATTAATTTTAATTATTAAAAAAATCCACAAATTTCCAAATGTCTCAAACCGGGAAACACTTCATTGACTAAGTAGAAGCTATTTTTATGTTTTCTTAAACAGAAGCTAATGTTATTTCTTATTATTAAGAAAACATGGGAGTAGCTTCTGTTTAGGTGTTAAGTTGTGCGATGGGGGACTAAAGGCAAGAAGGAAAAGGAAGACTCTTTGTTTTATTCTTTAATTGAATTCAATGAAATGTGTTTTTGTCACGTGATTGGCATTTGATATTTTTCATCCATATTTAACATATTTTTTTAATGAAAATATTAAAATAATAATAAATTTAAATCATATATTATTAAATTAATAGTAAAAATATATAAAATAAAAAATTGAAAAATATTTTGTACCAAAATTAAGAAACATTTGCTCAATTATAATTGCAACCGTCCTTATTAGAATCGGATCAGTTCTTTGTATTATAGAAAGAAAAAAAAGTATCAATCGAGGTAATTTACTTGTTAATTTTATCAAACATGTTTTAATTCATATAAAATCCATGCAACTTAGTTTTTTAAAGTATCACAATAATTTAAAATGTTGTTAGAAATTCACACAAATAAATATATATATATATATATATATATATATATATATATATATATTTAAAAAGTTGGTAAATTTTATACATATATAAAATTTTAAATTAAATAATTAAAATTCTAAATATAAGTATTAGTTAGAATATTCATTGTGACAAGTCGTTTGACAAGCACGTGGTGTCTTCTTGCAAACGTCCTATAATTATTTTTTGATTTTAAGTCTTGATGATTGAAAGTGGTGTTGAAAGGCATATAAATAACAAAAAATGTATAATTATTTGTATATAATATTTTCAATAAAAAATAAAAAATATAAATATAAAAGTAAATACATATGTATTAATTTTCACATAATACATGCACGTGTAATTTGGTTAAGTACATTAAAATTGTTGAGTTTTAATTACTTTCTTGTTTATAATTTAATCACATTATAAAAATAGATTTTATTTTTCTTTCAAATTGATTTTAAAAAATATAAATTTTAAATATATGAAGAAATAAGTTGATGCATATATTATTCAATTAGTAGCTAATTTTTTATTAAAAAACTTTTCTCACTTTCCTTTAAATATTATAATTTAGGGTAATAATTTTTTTTAATGATCGGTGAATTATTATTTTATTCTTTTTCTTCCTCTTGGGCTATTATACTTAAGGGCTTTTGGAGTTCATTTTTGTTTGCAAATTGGCACTTAATGGCACTTGCTCTCAGGTGGTATAATCAATATTACTCAACTTTTTTAAAAAAGCATTTTATTCCACTTATTTTCAAGTGTGTCACTAAAAATAACTTAATTTTTAAATAATGAGTATTTTAATATTTTTTTTCTCTTAAATAGAGCATTGAAAGTCACTCTACTTTTAAAAAAAGAATTAAAAAAATTAAGTGACTTTTAATGCTCCTTAAAAAAAAGTTGTGAGTTAGGATAGGGTTTATTAGTTTTTGTTTATAAAATCCTGTAGAAGTGCCTTAGATACAAACAAGAAAAAAAATTCTAAACACACTTTTTGAACTCAAAAAATATATTTTATGCTTGTTGACAGAAGCACATATAATACATTTTTTTTAATCAATTTTTTTTAAATCACTTATGTATAAAACCATCTTTAACATAATCATAAAAAAACAAAATTTTAGAGATAACAATTGATAAAGGTTAAACTCGTTAAGAGCATAATTTTAAAGTTGAAAACATACATGATCACTTTCATAATAATTCGTATATCACATTAGTGATTAGACACCATAATGTCAAAACTGTTCGTACAATTTCTTCTCTAATCCAACTAGTATCTTCTACATGAATAATCTTCATTAGAATTCAACTGATAAATTTTAAAATAAAGATTTTGGCGTCTTGTGCAGTTTGTTTTTTGTGCCTTTTTATCTTTGGTGCTGTGCACCGTTGTGGGCTGTTTGGTTACGTATTTATTCATTTCTTGATAGGAAGGACTAGGTGTTGTATTTCTGAAAGATTTCTAACCCTTGAAGATGTATTTTGTATTGTACCTTATACTTCATTTTAACTTCACTTTTGGAAGAAAGAAAAAAAAAAGTAGAAAATAAACTTATTTTTTTTAAGAATTTAGAAATATGGATGCTCAATCAAAGTTATTATTGCTTCTTACATGGTGGCATTATTTTGTGAAAAAAAAAACTAAATGGTCCGCCTAAATACACAAGAGGTGACACCAATAACAAGGGAAAAAATTTATTTACAACTTGTTATGTGACAACAAATTATGCAACATGTTGAAAGAAAAACCAACTCAACTACCTTAACTGATAAATAACTATCACATCAAATTCTTGCCAAAATTAATATAAATGGTAAAAAAAAACAATTTTACTTGAGAAATGAAAAAAAAATCAATCTTTCAAAAAAAAATTAACTACATATCGTACCAAAATTAATATAAATGCAAATTTGTATGACCTAACACTCCTCATAGTTTCAATCCTAAACCTAATATGTCTATATGGAACCGCTTCAGTTTGGGTTGAAAGCTCTTTCAATTGGGCCAAAGCATACTCGAAGTCTTTGACGATCTCCAAAAGAAGGTACTTCTAAAATTTTGTAAATCATTATTAGTAATACTAATACGCAATTCAAAATCACATACATATACTACGAATTCATGCCAAACATTCAAAGTACTTTTAAAAACTACTGATAATCACATCCAAACGTGCCTTTTTATAATCTTTTAAAATAATTAGTGAATCTGATGATAGGATGAAGAATAAACCTTTTTTCTAATATACATTACACAATTGCAGTTGGAATCCAAAACAAACACAGCTTCACATGCAAATCTTGATACCCAACCAAACAACCATTGGCATATAGAATATAAAAAGAGCAATAAAGATAACTCGCATGCAAAAAAAAAATTAGAGATATTACAATATCAATAGCATTAATTGAAATTGAATGTTACATGCAAGGATCACTATTTCCCAAGTATTCCTCTTCATCCCTAGTAAACCTGCACTCAAGTTTCTGAGTACATAAAGAAATTTTTGAATTAACGTATCCTCTTAAATCCCCAAAAACGAACAAGAGGTCAAGAACTATCATGATCTCCCACTAATTTTTTACCAAAGATGATAAAGAATAAAAAGAGATAATGGAAGCATAACATTTTGAGTTACATATTCATCGAAAATGTCTAACGCATAGAAGAAAATTTGATAAAATCATGTAAGACCTAAATTTTAAACTATTAGAAGCAAAACGACACCTAAACCGGGTTTTTTTAAATCCATATAACCCAGAGGTCTTCTTACCTTTCTAACTTATGTTGTATGAATTAATGGTAAATAGAATTAACTTCTTAGTAATTTTCTCTCTCCATTCGCTGCCTTGTTCATTCTGTGTTGCACCTTCCTTCACACCCACCACCAACAAAAATCTGGAAAAAATAGGGGCACATGTTATTTACCAAAAACATTTTTGTAGTTAGGTACCTCAGGGGGACTCATTGAAACTGATTTTAGTTCTGCTGAGCCACAAGATTATCGAGTTGCATTTGTTCAAGCCATGCTCCCAGGACAGCATGATCAACCGAATCCATGTGAGAAGTGACACTCAAACCCTCCTTGGAGGATGCATTAGCTGTAACACTGGGGCCAGAGTTTGATTGTTTTTCCTTCATTTCAGTTGGAGACTCTTTCACAAGTGACTGAACCCATGAGAGATCAGGCTCCTCTCCATTATCCCCAAGTTCAAATGAAGAGGATCTACGAAGCTTTCCAAGTTCATCAGCACTAACTGCCCAATCTGCTTTCCCATTGGAGGACCCCCATTTCGACCACGAATGTCCAGGAGAACCAACAATGGAAGCAGAGCTGGAGCCTAATTCCTGTGAACTGAGACTACGAAACTGTTGATGCTTCTCATGTTGTGCTAACATAGACATCCGAGCACTCATGGGTGAGATAGGTTCCATACTTCGGGGAGACATCCTACCAGATGGAACCCCAAAAGAAGACTGCAATAGAGGGTGATCAACATTCTTGGGTGAGAAACTTGTAT
Organism: Hippophae gyantsensis; assembly: GCA_030763125.1. Classification (NCBI taxonomy): domain Eukaryota; kingdom Viridiplantae; phylum Streptophyta; class Magnoliopsida; order Rosales; family Elaeagnaceae; genus Hippophae; species Hippophae gyantsensis. The sequence goes on from CM061031.1 coordinate 23,992,296, forward strand.
TGATTGGAGAGAGCATGCTCTGCTGCTGTTGAAACTGATTGAAAACTGCTGATTTGTGGGTTGGGGAGAAAACAGCAGATGCCAATGCTTGATCAGAGTATCTAGGAGAGGAGCTCTCTGCAGTAAATAGATCATCAAGATTTGAAGGAGTTAAGCTCTTCAGTCGACCAGAGCGATTCAAAGAATTAGAACTCATAGATGGTTGCGAAAGGCAAGAAAACTCATTTAAAAGCTGCTGTTGCTGCACATCAAAATCTGCCATTGAATTAAAGTCATCTACTGAGATGTCTCTAGCATTAAGTGAAGATCTCAACCGACTAGACTGGAGATTGCTGCCTGGGAGATGCAATGCAGGAACGTTTGGTTGGGACCAACCCATATTAGAATTTGGCATACCATTGGCAGATGGTGACATAGGTGGTGTGAATGGCAAAGGAGACATGACAGACATGGACGATGGAGACCCAGGCAATAGGCTCATCGCAGCAGCAAAATCCAATGCTGCACCACCAGAAGAACCTGCACGAGGGGAGGGAACAGCAGAACCTGTAGAAACATACAATGGCCTGAGCTCTTCCGCAGTGTGAGCAAAAAAGCAAACTCTCCTTGCACAACTTGTACCATCCTTACAGAGACGGGTACGATACTGAGCTGGGTGTAACCAGCACTCAAAAACCCCATGAGCATATTCACACATGTCTCCACGTCTGCAAGCCCCTTTCCGGAAAGCAGGACAGGGGACACAGCTATAATGAAACTTTCTAGGGTCCCTTCTTCGAGCGTTTTCTCCTGGATGGACAAAAGGACATTCAGTCCAATCATGCGAATAAGCACGTGAACAAGGCCTCACCTTGAACGAGTACATTCGAAATTCATCTGTCGAATAGATGCTGTTCTTGATGTCTGGCAGAGAGGGATCAACAGGGTATTCTCTCTTCTCTGATGCAGAAACAGAATGCTCATTGAACCTTGACTTTGTTGGTGAAGAAACAATATCGAAAGCAGATGGGGACCCATTTTCTGGGGAAGAAGAAAGAGGAGGTGAACTTGTATTCAAAGCTGGTCTTGTTGAAACAGTCAACGACTGTTTAACAGGAGAACCATCCGTCTTAAGGAGTTCTTGAAGAGTTACTTTTACATCATCCAACTTAGGAGAAACAACTATAACATCAAAAGGATGTTGACTATTGCCATCAACCAAATTTGGATCAGCACCGGCTGCTAAAAGCAGTTTTACAACATCAACAGCATTCTCCGCTCCACCAGAGGCAGCACAGTGAAGTGCAGTGCTTCTGTCAAGACCACAGGATTGATGCACATCAGAACCCAACGAAAGAATCAGCTTAATGACTTCAATGCTGCCATATGTAGAAGCAACCATTAGAGGAGTTCTCTGCTCATTAACCATTTGTTTTGAACCCTTCTTGCGAGTATACCATAGACCAATTTCATCAATACATGATGGGTCACGCTCTATAGATCTTTGGAAGGCCTCAACATCATTGTTTGCAGCGAGCTCCAACAAACTGGCAAAAGTATCTTCAGTTTCAACAGTTAAGTGATTCATGGCTACTTAGGGTAGTTATTTTCGTCCAAGATAAAATAAATAAATAAGAAGATGATGCTGGGGAAGAATTGAATCGTAATCACTCCAATCCAGAAGGCATGCTTTCTTCTTCACCAAAAGCAGCTGAAAACCAGTAAAACCCAATAAACGAATTAGACTCCAAGTAAACATCAATCATTTGTATAAGCTAAATTCAACATGAATAATTAAGGAATCCAACTTACAATGATCCAGTTCTCTACAAATCATTTTAAAGTATTATTTGGGAAAAAAATAGTGGAGCCAGAATGTAATAAAAAAAACACAGAAGAGAAATTGTGTGCCATTAACATTTTACAAAAAGTCACAACATCATCCAACATAGCAAGAAAAACATACAACACAGGACCAATTTAATAACAGAATTAAATGTGTGATGACTAATAAGCCAGAAATATTTGTGCATGCCAACAGGAACCACATATTCAATCAACCTCAGCTGGTTTCTTGCGAATTAAGGGCGACAGGGGACACCAAACTAATTGTAATTCCATTAATCATCTTTCTTTGCCTTAAGAGGAAGTAGAAGGAACAAGAATATAAAATATATTTCCCCGAATAAAAATAAAAATAAAAACATTCTTTTATCTTTTGCACCTTATAGAATAATTAGTATCTATCATCCAATTTAGGCTCTTTCCGTAACCCACAGTAGGGACATGTCGCCAAAAATTAAGCGCAAAAAGAAAAGCAAGAAACATGCTAGTTTAGTCAAGCAGAAAATATAGGAGGCTATGGAAACTGGTATAACAGAATAAAGAATTCTGAGTCTTTGGGTAGCTTAAAAAACATGAATCAAGAAACTTGAATCTTCTAAAAAAACAAAAATTAAATCTTTTTTCATACCAAAACAAATAGAGAGAGCAAAACTGCATCTATGTGGGATTTCCTGAACAGTTATCCTGTTTTCTCAACAAACAGTCAAATACCAAAATCCAAAAGCGATCTACAAGCAAAAGACCAAAGTCCAAATAAATTCAGATAATTTCTTCCAAACCGAAGAGGGAAAAAAAGGTTATTTCATCGCATGGTGAGAAATGAAGTGGGAATAATCAAAATCCCAATTTCCTTTAAATTAATCACCTATATTCTCCACAAAAAGTTCATAAGAGAAACCGACAATGAAAAACATTTCAACAATTACAATATGATGGCTTGAACTAAATATTAATCTCAGACAAACAACCTAGATGCACAAAACAAGAAACCATACATGAGCGTTTGAACTAAATATTAATCTCAGTCAAACAACCTAGATGCACAAAACAAAAAACCATACATGAGCGTTCAGCGAACAAATATTCAAACAGAAAATCACGGATCGGAACTTACAGACACCCAATACAAGCCCAAACCATAACCATTTCAACCTAAAATCAGTGGGAAAAAAATCTCTCTTCATATAATCAACAGATTTCAACAGAGACACAAAAAAAGGCATCATTTTAAAGATCGAACAAACAGAAGTAATAACTTGAGACTAAAGTCCACTGTACTGCATATATAGAGTATCTTCTAATCAAATCATAACGAATCTTACCAAAATCTTCCAGCTAATGAAGGGACGCTATCGAGTATCGCCCTCCCCGGACAGTGATAGTGACGCAGATCTCAAAACTTCAAATCTATTAAAGATGCTTGGATTCCGATAAAATATGCGAGAAAACTTCTCTTTCAGAAAGCAACAGAGTCTTCAAGAAGAAAACTAGAGCCTCCTTGTTCCTCCAACTCTAATTCCTATGCTATGCTTTTCTAATTGCAATAAACTAAAAAAAAAATTAATTAAAATAAAATAAATATTTTTTTAGTTATTTTTTTCTGGGTAGAAAAAAGAGTAAGCGCACTGATATGACTATTTGATTACTGTTCTTATGCGCAATGCAATATTTGTTGTACCAATTATATAGTGCCAGGAAAGAAATATGTGGACATACACGTCATTGTTGTTGTAATTGTAAGCTTGTGATTGGTTTTTGGTACTAGAGTAAAATAATAATAAACAGAGGAAGAAAAACGCTCTTTGTAAATTGCCATAACTTAACCTTGTCTTTGTAGTCAAATTCCATAGAAATTCAACCTAAATTCACCTCACATGAAAAGTTAAATTTTGAAGGAAATGATCAAGTGTATGTCAAACCAAAAAATGAGTACATACAACCCCGTGACATGGCTTAGATTAATGGCTTGGATCTGCTAAGTTATATAAATGGAAATATATTCATTGCATCTCTATTTTATTTAAAAAATAAGGTGATGATATTTTATAATTAAATAATTTTTATTAATAATAATTTTATATAATAAAATAATTTTAAAGTATAATTAATAATAAGTAATTAATATGTTATTATTATGATAATATCATTATTTTAAAAATAAATTATATAATTATTTATAGATATTATATAATTTAATATAAGATTTATTCATTATAAAATTAAATTAATAAGGTAATAAAAAAAATTATATAATTGTTAGTAAAACTTTGATTAAAATTCATAACTTATACGATAAATTTTAAAAAATTTAACTCATATGTTTATGTTTTAAAATTTTACACATAAAATCTTAAAATATTATAACTTATATGTTTAAGTAATTATAAATTATAATTATGTATGATTAATATGTAATATTTTAAATTTTAAATTATTATTTTAAAAGTTTAAAAAATTATATAAATTTATTTAAATTTTTTTATTAATAAAATAATCACCTATTTATTTTTTATTTAAGAGAAATGAAAATTTATTGTTGACCTCTTTTCCAAGTATAGTCGATATTTTTAATTATAGAGTAATTTTTTAAAAACCTTTTATTTGATTAATTTAGTTCAATTTTTTAAACTATTTTTGAAGTAATTTAATCAATCAACAAGTCTAGATTAAGTTGAGAAAAATTTATCAAAATTTTAAAATACACACTTTAATATATCATAAATTTAGCATAATTTAAATGATAATTTTTTCATTAAATATAATTATATAAATTTAATTATACTTATTAATAATAAAACACTATATTAATTATAATAATAATATAATTTATGAAATCATTTTTATAATAAATAAGATAAAATATTAAATTAATCCAAAATAAAAATAAAATGCATCCACGTATATTAACACAAAATTTAGTATTATTTAAAATAAAAATCTTTTATAGTTCTCCCATAATTTTTTTGCAATTTCATTCAGATAAAACACATTTAATATGAGAGGAATACATTTGGAGTTATTTTTTTATTTTGATAAATATATTATTTTAATATTTTTTTAAGTGATTTACTCCAACTTATATTATTTTTAAAAATAAATATATTTTTTAAAATTTTTATATAATTATATTTAAATTAAAGAAAAATATCTACATAATAAAGAATATTATTTGAAATAAACAAATTCTTTTCTATCAATTTTTTATATGTATCCATATAGCTTAATAAAATTTATTTTTTAAAAAAATACTTGCATATAATATAATATATTTATGAAAATGAGATTATTATGTTTAAAATAATATTTTTTCAAAAGAAAGATAAATCGAAAGAATTTAATTGATATTTAATAATATTATTTTTCTTTAATTTAAATATAATAATATAAATTAAGATAAATTTATTTTAAAAAATAAAATAAATTAAATTACTGTGACTTACTTAAAAAATAATTAAAATGATTAATTCATAAATAAAAAAAGTAACAATTAATATTATTAGAATAATATAATTAATACTTGCCAATTGAATGATTACGTATAACTCCAATGCTAGAACTCGTACCAGACGATAGAAAAAAAAATTCTTCTTTTTTTCTCTTTTTTTTTTTTTTTTAAGGGACGACATAAAAGGTCGATTGCGATTCTTGCAAGCACATTCTGGAAGTCCTTGGAAACCGGAAAGGGAAACGTAATGGCGAGACGGGAGTAACAGGTTAGGAGATGTAAGAGAAATGTGTTGACCGGAAGAGCCGGTGAAAGTGCGCGTGCTTGGAGCGGATTAAACTGAATTGAATTGATTTTGGTGTCCATCTTCATAAAAAGCTTGAACTACTGATTTTTTGTACGGTTCTTTTTTTTTAATATCAATCTTTAATCTTTTTGTACGGGTTCGAACACGGACAACTAGTCAATTCCAGTTAATTACGAGGTCGATAAATCAGAAGACATATAAAAGGAGAAATATTATGTGGTTTTTTTTCTTTCAAAATAACAAATATTACGAAAAAATAATAATTTAATTAATAAAAAGTAAATAACAATTTTATATAAAGCATGTCACACTCATTTTAAAATATCCATAATGAGACTTAAAACTTAAGGAATGATAATTGAGGATAAGGATCTGTTAATTATTATTAAAATATATAAAAATTTATTAATTGTTAAGTGAAGTATTATAAACCTATTAATTATTTAAAAATTAATTAAAATTTAAAAATATTATAAATAAAATACACGAATTGTATATATTTTTTTAATTGTTATGTATTCTTTAAACTAATTATAACTCAAAAAGTGTTAACTTAGACAAATTTAAATATGAATTAATTGATTTAAGAGTATATAATAACTCAAAAAAATATACATACATATATTCATAATATTCCATTTATAATATTTTTAAAATTTTAAACTTCTAATACATTTTTAAATAATTAGTGGATTTTTAATGTTTATCTAAACGTTAGTAGATTTTTATACGATTTAATTCTTAATGGATCATTACTACCCTTTATTCATTTAAAAAATATCAATAATATGTAACATACAAATATCAAAAACATAATTAATTTGTCACTATCTTATTTACAATAATTTTGTAGACTCAATTGTATTATTCAATCAAATTCTACAACATTTAAAAGCTATTTACAAAGAGTTTGATAAGTTTGTGGTACCCTTATTATTAGTGGTCCTAATATTTGTTAATAGTTAATTTGATCGATCAAAATTGGACGGTTATCCAATTAATCAGAGTTGAGTCAATTGGTGACCTTACTCGTTATAATCGAATTAGACATATGTCCAACTGAACTAGATATTTAAACAATTTGTCGGAGTTTGGTAGAACAGTAACCCTACTTGTCATAGCCAAGTTGGACACATGTCCAATTAAATTGAACAATTGTCTAACTAGTTATAAATTTTGATTGGATGGTGACCTCAATTGTTGGAACTCAATTAGACATATGTCCAACTAAATGGACAATTGTCTAACCGATAGGAGTTTCGTCGGTCGATAACCTTATTTGTCGAAGTAGAGTTTAATACATGTCCAACTAAATTGGACAGTTGTCCAACTAGTCAAATTTTAATAGGTCGACGATCCTACTCATCGTAACCAAGTTGGACACATGACCAATTAACCAAATTTTAATCGACATATGACTATCCCTAGCTAAAGTGATTTATATACTTACAAGCAATTAAAATTTGCTATGATTTTAATGAATATGATGAGAATGCTTAAACTTTTCTTTATGTTTAGAAAGGTGAATGCTAAATGTATTTATTGAAAAATTATTAAGGTAATAAAACTAACATATTTTGACAAATTTTTCCACCTTTAATAATGTTGTCCGTTTAAGGGAGTTTCTTTAAGTGAACTAATTCGAGCTTATATGAGCTAATTATTTGTATACACTATTTACTCCTTAAATCAAACATATTAGTCATGCTTTATGGCTAAAAAAAGTAACATAAAAAGAGAATGAATTCTATAAAAATGTTTAGAGTGAGATTTAAGAGTAACAACTGTAATATAAATGATTAAATACAAACAAATATATGATAGTCTCTATTGTATCAACTACCCTTATAAAATAATAATAATAATAATAATAAATGGACAAGTTGAAAAGAAATATCAAAAGGGAATGAATTTTGAAAAAATGGCAAATTAGAAAAGAAAATAGAGTAATAGTGATATTTGGGTCCAAAACAAAGAAATTTGATCCTTTTGTTGACTAATTAGTCTTATGATAGTGTTATCGATAGACCTATTTCTTTTACTACATAGGCTTTTCACTCTTGTGTTTCTCATCCTCTTTCATTTGATTAAGCCAATAAACCTAACCACATTACAACTAAAATGAAAATCTTTTGATTTTAGGAAATATTTGGATGAGTGGAGATATAACTTTAAGAAAAAGCTTATATCCCAAATTCACTCTAAAAGGAATAGTAATGCCTCATAAGGAGGAAATGATGTCATAGACTTGTTTAAGTTAAAGGATTGATGATCACTAATAGATGTGAAATCACACACACTTTAAAAATGGTTGTTATGAGGTAGCTAGAACTAAAGGATGATTAAATACCATATCGAATGACCATTAGACTTTAAGACCATAGCATTGCAAAGTCTTTGAGATAATACCAAGAAACTTAATCTATTTTTTCTTTTCTTGAGGACTAGCATTTTGTCTTTGCTCAGGGACTAGCTAAAAATAGTGAGGAGTTTAATCAATGTCATTTTATACATGTATTTATGCATTAATTACAACATATTTATGATGAATATTACTCTCTATGCTTTTTATGTGTTTATTTTTTGTTATACAAGTGTTTGGGAATGAAATAAAAAAAATAGGAAGAGAAGAAGAAGTGTATTTAAAGAAACAATAGGACATTCGATCAATGGAGCTTCGATCGAGATCGATAGAGTACTCTCATATGGAAAATATGAATCATCAATCTTGATAGATCTTACCATTGGTCGGATATATCAAAGAGTCAGTTAAAGAATGGTAATCATTGTTATATCCATCCAAAAAGGACTCAATTGATCGAGAACCATTCAATCAAGGATTCATTGAATGCATTTGGGTAGGAAATTACAAAAGAATTGAGAAAAGATCTCGATCGATCGAGACATCTAATGAGCACTAAAATCTAGCATTTTTTAACATTAACTTCTAATCATAACCATTGAATCAAGAAAATTCAAATCCAACTCAAATTAGACTCAGAAATACACTATATAAATAATCAAAGAGGTAATTTAAATAAAAAAACATTTGTTACAAAAATAAGAGAAATCAAATAACATATCTAGGAAAACTTTTGAAGTTGATGTTAAAGGAGATTGGGGGGCCTTGTCATCTACCTTTCATAAGCTTTCTTATTTATTTTTCATGAAAATCATGTTAATTCTCATAGAACCTATGTCTAGCTAATTTCATAATGTGATTGTGGGTAATTTAAAACCCTAGATTATGATTTAATTTATTTAATGTTATGATAATTTTAGCTTCAATCCTTAATTATTGATGTGTTTATTTCTATGTTTAAATGTAAGAATTATGCACATATGAATTAGGATTATCAACTAGTTCACTACATGAATATACTTATTTCTAGTTTAAGATATTAGTATGCAATCGCTAATATTTTTATTCGGGGTAGTACCATGTGGTTGTTGTCATAAGGTTAAATGCCTACGTTAAAGGTTATCAATGTTTTTAATCTTGCCTAGTTTAGTTATCACCTCTTTAAATCTTAATGCAATGAATGAAGTAAATATAGTAAGTGAACATTTAAGTTGTTCAAGATTTAGTTTAGTTTCTAATTGTATTATGAATCAATATATAGTAAGAAAATGTGAGAAGTATCAAGTGGACCTAGACTTCTAAAGTTAAAATTAAAAATTTAAGAATGATTTAAATTATGAAAATTATTTAGAACTTGATAAGCTAATTTCCATTGATGGCATTTAATTAAATTGTAGACTAATAGTAAGGATAGTTCCATAATCATACATCTCTCACAATTCTTGTATAACTTACTTCACTATTTTTATGCTATTTTTGTTTGTTCACAATCAATCAAAAACTTATTTTTATTCTAACTTTAATTAACTCACTAATGAAATAGTAATTAAGAGAATGAATTCTTACCAATCCTCTTAGGTACGATAACTTTTATTCCTAAATTATTTATCACTTGTGTTTAACCATATATACTTATGTGTGCTCAAGCATGTCCATAGCATTCGCTTTGATAAACTCAAGAAAAAGTTCTATCAACCTAGTCATGCTCATTAAAATTAAAATAATATTTTAAGAAATTAACATAGCACTTCAAAAATTTAAATACATAATCTCCATATCCCCAATTCAACTATTGTGCATGTATCTTTTAAGCTATATTATTATAAAATATGCCTTTACTAAAAAACAATATTAAGATTCTACTAACATTCGTTATCATTCAAAACCTCATATTTTTAAACATTTGTGATCAATTATATCATAAAATAAGGAAGGAACACGTGATTATTGTTTCCAAGCCTATCTACTCAACTTATCTATCCTTAAAATACAATAAATAATCCTAAACATTGAAAAAATTATGCTACCTAGATCATCTCAGTCCTAAAACAGACTAAACTAATCAAGCAAAAGAAAATAAAGATAGAAACTTGTTAACAATCCTTCATACCCAATTCTTACATTGTCATCAATGTAAGCACATGCATATGTGTAATGTAAAAATAAGTAAAAAGGGAGTAAAAAAATAATCTAGTATATTACCTCCCACAAAATGCTTGGTTTAACTTCATCATCTCAACACTACCAATTCTTTTTTCATCCACCATCATTAAAGATGTTAAAGTGTGCGGTTTTGAACTATCGGGCTAGCATGTTATTAAATACTTCTTTGCATATTAATGGTAGTCTTCTTTGAAACATACTAGATATGCTCTCCCACACACCTATATTTTTTCTATCATTAAGTTTGTGCTTGGTAATAAAAAGTAACTTAAAGTGGTTTCCATACCAAGGTACCTATGTAATATCTTCCATAATAGGTATATGGATTTGCACTTTGGGAAAGCTCTCCAAAATTTTCATTTCATGATTCTTCTTTATTGAATTATCAAACCTATTGGAAAAAGATAAAACATATTCATTATTAGAAAGGGAGGTGAGGGAACTACATTTGGTGTCATATTTCCATAGGGGTTGATTATCTTTGCCTCCTTACTAATCTCTTCTTTGTGTATATCATTTTTAAAGATTATTTGGGGCTTTCTAGTTGCTTACCACTATTCAAAGTAATGGAATTAGTGATCTTTATAATCTTAGTTATTGTTTGAGAAAGAAGCTCAACAACTACATATGCTTCTAATCTTTCCATAGCTATGACTACTTAGCCAATCTAAGTCTAAAGATTATTTGGTGAAGTTTGAGTTTTCTTGATAGTAGCTTTGGTGTCATGTTGAAATTTAATATTGTTATTCTTCATAGCAATTACCAAGTCCTTTAGAGAATTATCTTGAGTGGATGGAGTAGTTTATGACATTAAAATGAGAGATTACGTGTGATATTGAAATTTTTTGTTGGATTTCTTTATGAATAACTCTAGTATTTATGATCCCACAATCCTACATTATATATGTTAGAATATAGATTATACATGGGTATTTGACTTTTAAATCCACTAATAGTAGTAAATGGGTGTTCAAGCTGAAGGAAGGAATTAAAGGGATTAAGTTGGCAAGGTTTAAACATATGTTTGGTTGCTTAAGGCTTCTCACAGAGAGAATGTATAGATTACAATGAAGTTTTCTCACCATGGCCAATCACTAAGTATACATCAATCAGAATACTCCTATCTTTAGTCACTCAATTTGATCTTCACTTAGATTAAATGGATGTCAATACTTCATTTTTATATGGAGAACTTGAAGAAACTATTTACATGAAATAGACATAAGGCTTTGAAGTGAAATGGAGAAAGGATGAAATATTTCTACTAAAGAAGTCATTGTATGGACTTAAATAATTACATCAATGGTACAAGGGGTTTTATAATTTTGGGATGAATTTGAAGTTCCAAAGATGCAAGTATGATTCATGTGTGTATTTCAAAAAACAAAGCAATGGAAACATGGTATACCTACTATTATATGTAGATGACATGTTACTTGCAAGCAATGATATTAATGACATGATGCATTTCAAGCAATTTCTTAAGACTGAGTTTAACATAAAAGATTTAGGGAAGGGAAAAAATATTATTGGCATGGATATTTCAAGAAACATAAAGCTGTTGAGTTGGTTATATTTGAGATGAACACATCCAAACTTGTTATAACTCTCTTAACCCTTCATTTTAAACTCTCTATATAACAATCTCCTATCATTGAACATGAAAAAGAAAAATGTGTCATACTATAATGTTGTAGGCAATCTTATGTTTACTATGATAGCAACTAGACCAAACATAGCACATTCAGTCAATACAATGAGTAGGTTTATCTTAAATCTTAAAAAATAGCACTAGTGAGAGATGAAGTGGATCCTAAGGTACTAAAGGGAACTTATCATATGGATCTAGTTTACAAAAGAAGCTCGTTAGAAGCAGTAAAGAAGAGGGATTTATAGATGCAGATTTTGCAATAAAAGTGAACTAATTATGTTCATGTTTTCCAATCCTAGTATTTTGATATATTTATGAAGATATGGGCAATAACGGGCTTTCACCTACTCCTTTGTTTAAAAATGAATTTCATGTCCTATAATAATAGTTAGTTTATACATAATAAAATTGATTTCAAAATAATATATTAGTTTGCATATGAATTACACACTTTGGTGTATATATACTCTACATATTAGTTACAATGCATACATATGTTGTATATACATATTATTTAGAAGTGATACATGGTTTCAGGATCAATTTGATCAAATACATAATGTATATGCTACTTAGGGCATATGTTCTTTGAAAATGTCCAAATGTGTGGCAAAGTTTTAAAATAGGCTCTTCAATTCCCGAGAAGAATAGACATTTTTATGTTCCTTTTCCTTTATGAGCTCTCAATGAGTAAAGCAAAAAATATTAAAATTGTTCGTGTAAGACAAAAATAGACTAAAATCGATAAAAATAAACCAAGATGGATATGGTATGATCAAAATAGGCCAAACTTGACCAAAATCTAAAATAAGTTATTAGCACATGTTGATTTTAAATAGTGAAATGATAAAAAAAATTTACTCCTTTAAACATTTTAAAACTTTGGGCATTCACATAACCCATTTCACATAACATGACATATTTTATAATTAAAACAATAAAGTAATATATATTGAACAAAAGAAAATACAAAAATAATGTTTTCTATCCATTTAATTTTCAATTGTTTCTATTATGATTCGATCAAAACATATATGATTTGATTAATTTGAAATTTTCAATAACAATAAAATAAAAAGCTTCTAAAAAATTTATGTAAAAATTTAAACCACACTTATGTCGACATCAAGTATGATACTATTATAGACCTGATACTTGGAATAGGTTTTGAAAATCATAACCCACTAGTTATTAATAGCATGGTATCACAAGAGTTATACTATAAAAAAAATGAAAATGAAAATGAAAAGTTAAACTATGGGACAATAAGTGAAAAAATGAAAGAGGACATGCGTAAATATAAAAAACATTTGCATGAAATTTATGTATATTTATGGTGTATATTGCATATAGATTTAATGACTCAACGTTAGCTCATTCATGTGTTTTAATATTTTTAGATAATGAATAATGATCCCGAAAAGCTAAAAAGGGACGACTAATGGTGTGATTATCAAGTATTTTTTTTCAAATAAAACGACATTTAAAAGTTTAATTATTATTTTTAATTGTGGTCAATTTTATGACTTAACTTCTATTGATCTAGTTTGTTATGACTTAATTTATTTTATGATATAACGATAAATTATTTCGGTGATAATTATTAAATAAAAAAATGAATTCTTACCCAAAAGAAATCATTCAATTAAAGAAATAATAAAAAGGTAACATTTTCTAGTTTGTACTCGAAATAAACTTAGGTGTTTTACAAAGCTTAAGCCATGAAGGTCTTAGATATTGAAAGTGGTTATTTCATGAAGCAACAATTGTTCGACTGTTGTTTCTCCTGGAAGGATAATGACTACTTAACTATGGAAGTACAGGGAGTCCATGCTTATTTTTCTTTCTTCTACCTATTGTGGATATATAGTTTCTCATGTTTAATAAACTACTTAAAGGGAAGAGTTAGGAGATAATGAAGAGTAACTATGACTGTTGTGAAAGTCGTTTGTGTTTTTGGTTCCTCCCGATCATAATCTGAGTGTTGGTGTAAAATTTATAGCAAGTAATAGGTGAGGGCAACATGATTATTAATGGAGTGGTCTACATTATACAAAGACGTCAAAATTTTATGTCAAACTCATTATGAATACTTTTAATAGATGTTTATTTCTACTTGAAAAATCATGATATTATAGTTTTTTTGTTAAGATTCCTCTTTTATTTCCAATGAAAGGCTCATTTTTTTTATACAAATATATAGTTTGATGTATGTCGATGAGAATTTTACCCTCAACATCTTAATTACAAATAAAAAAATGAGAATCTTAAATAGAAATAAAAAAATGAGAATCTTAATTGAAAATAGAAAAATGAGTTTTAACTAAAAAACTATAATGTCTTGATTTTTTACGGAGAAGTAAACATCTATCAAAAGTATTCATAATAAGTTTTACATGTATCCATTTTCTACTATTTTTCATTATTTTCCTTATTTTTCTTGTCGGGGACAAGAAAGAAAAAAAGAAAAGTTATAGCTAATAAATATTAAAAAAAATAAGAATAAAATATACTTATCCTATCAACACTTTCCATCCCAAATTTTTTACAAAGCATATATTTATCTTCGTCTATTGATAGGTTCCCGGAATACCATTTAAAATGTTCTTTATTAAAACCAAATTTAGAGTAATATGTACCAATTATTATGGTACATATACTCTGTGCTTCGTATCCATATTCAGATTGTCTTCGTTTAACTTGTTTCTCCATATAAGAATTCAAATATGGAGTTAACATGGAATTCACAAATGAACAAATTTAAGATGAGTCAAAGTTGTTAGGAAAAATTAAGGAATTAATATGATTTATCCATAGTATGTCATAAGGACTATGAGTGTTGGTTATTTTGTGAATAAAATATTTATCAGTAAACTTGTTTTTAGTTATGCTATCAAGTCTGTAAAAAAAACCGATTAAATGCTCAAATTTCAGATAATCATACTTCATGTATATCTTTTATAACTACGACATATAGAATTACATTCATCCATTTAATAACACATGTTTATAATTCTAAAATTATTTTTGGTACTAAAATATCTATTTAAACTTGAATCAATTTATAAAATTAATAATATATATTTTTTAAATGTGTTTTAATATTTTTAGGATGTGTCTTAAAAATAACTTATTTTTATATTATTAAGACTTTTAATGAATTTTGAATAATTAAGTCAAAAAAGAATTAACCCAAACATTAATATTACTAATATATATATATTAGGGTTACGTGTGCTCGGAAGATTGAGAGAAAAAAATTAAAGCAACTCATCAAGCTTTCTTTTTCAACGATGATAATGGTAACTCT
Organism: Hippophae gyantsensis; assembly: GCA_030763125.1. Classification (NCBI taxonomy): domain Eukaryota; kingdom Viridiplantae; phylum Streptophyta; class Magnoliopsida; order Rosales; family Elaeagnaceae; genus Hippophae; species Hippophae gyantsensis. The sequence continues at coordinate 24,007,358 of CM061031.1, forward strand.
GTCCTCTCTCTCTAATATGTATAAATTCTGGTTCTTCAGTGTTACTTACATATGTTTTATTTCTAGGTTATTGGAATAATAGGATTGTTTTGGATTCTTAAATGATTCTTTATATTGTGTGTTATCTTTATATAACTTCTTATTGGATAGGGTCTAACATGTTTAGATTAAATAATTATATGTGAGATTATAATTATTTGATTTAATTATTAAATTTTAAAGAAGTTATTTTTTTGAAACTTGTGTTTAATATTTCGGCTCTAGAATTTATTAGTTGATATGATTTAAGTGATATATGTTTTGAATTATCTCGTTAGGATTATTCATTATTAAATATGTTCTAAAACACACACGTATATTTGTGTTTTTTGTACTAACTATTTTTGCAGTTGATTTGTGAACATATCTGATTGTCGAGGAATTTATTAGAATATTGGTCCGAAAACTATTTACACTAATATTAAAAATTGTGAAAACATAGCAAGAGATCGTTAGTAAAGTACATCAAAACACTATCATAAGAAGAGTAACATAAGATCGAATTTATATTTAAACATGTGATTTTTATAGTGAGAAATTAGATGTTCCGATGGACCGATGATTCTTCTCTTAGTTTGTGGTTGTTGTTTATGTCATTTTCACTTAAAAATATCATGAGTTATTTTTTTATTTTCGTACTTTATTGTTATACACGATTACATAACTGATCATTTTATTTAAGTTATTAAATTATAAATTAATAAAATTTTAAAATAACCTATTTTAAAATTTTTAGGTTAATTAAATTATTATCTTATAAACATTCTGTTATCATATTAAAAAATTACATAAAGCATTTCCGCATCATTGATGCCGTACGGCACCATCATATCACATTACTAATATACCTAATATAAACATACATCATACTATGCAAATCTAAGCATAAAAAGTAACACTGAAATCATTAAAACAAAACCTTCCAAACAGAATCTAACAAATCCACAAAATTAAAAACAATAATAATAATAAATGCATTAAATGTAAGCAATAGTCACATGGTTTCACAAAACATAACAAAAAACCAAACCAGTATTATAGTTCAAAGAAAACAAAAGGACAAGTACCAAGTTCGCAAAAGAAATAGGAAGAAAAATAAAAGTACAAGTTCATAAAAACATTGGAATAGTGGGATTATCAATATTTTATAATGTTCTTTTGTCCTTCTTTCATATATATAATCCTCACAAAGCAAAAAATTAAAATATTAACTGCTAGTTATGATATTTTTTATTATGAAATTTCAAAAAAAAAAAAACAAAAACAGACTGAATTTGACCTATATGCAAAAAACAATACAATTACTAAGAAATTATGATATAAAATTATATTATTATTATTTATTAACATTCTTTGACAAGACGACGTGCAAACAGGTAAATATTTAGTCCTAATGCAATCTATCTCAGTATGCTAAATTAAATAACGTTGATATCTGCTCTGTTAAGTCCCACATTGGCTAAGAATAAGGCAACAATATTCCTTATAAGTCTAGGTAATCCTCTAACTCACAAGTTGGTTTTTGAGTTCAGAGTTAGACTTGCGTTTCTAAGTTGGTATCAGAGCTAGGTTCTTGGCTTCCTCGTACTCCCATTGGCTCTCGTGCCGTAAATCCGGACCGTGCTGTAAATCCGGACTCTAGCCGATGTGGAGGGGGGATGTTAAGTCCCACATTGGCTAAGAGTAAGGCAACAATGCTCCTTATAAGTCTAAGCAATCCTCTAACTCACAAGCTGACTTTTGGGTTCAGAATTAGGCCTGGGTTTCTAAGTTGCTCCCTGAGGTTTGTCTGCTTGTAGTTGCTCTGCACTTTTCCGAGCTTTCATAGTCTCCAATCTCAACATTTAAAGGCTTTTGGGAGTTAGGGATTTGAGTATCAATCCTCATTTCCTTGAGTGAGACAGCAACATTACAAGCTCAGCAGTATTATCATCTCCAGTAAATCCAACGAATTCCACCACTTTAAGGTGTTGATGAGAATTTTTAACAGTCTCTTTCAATCTTTCATTGCTACCTTCATCTAACAGCTATCACGAATAAACATAATATCAATCCTTGGCTCTGTACAATAGGAAAAATGACGACTTTCATTACATCACACGACACATTATACTATGATTTACCTCCGAATCTTCCAATGGAGCTAAACCCAAAAGTATAATATACCCAAAAATGTTATCTGTGACAAAGATATAAGGATTGTAAATTTATAATGTTCGAATGGCCAAATTTATCAAAGAATGTTGAACCCCTCCGGGAAAGAAAAAAAAAAAACGCTCCTATGAAGGCCCAATTTGGACAATGGATTAACAATAAGTATATTTCAATTTTAAGATGAGGACAAAAATGCAAATATTTTCACTCACCGTGGCATGACTTTGGAATAAAAAATTTACAATGTATAATTAAAATTATAGTTATCTATAAAAATTCATAATTTTTTTTAAAAATAACTATAATTGATAATGCGTGAGACAGAATAATTAAATCGAAATCAAATATATATTAATATTATTGTTTTATATACATATAATTACATAGAAAAATACACGTTTAATAATAAAAAACACGATACTAAGAATAATTAGATTGAATTTAATTTATACATATTTTTATATTTTTTATTTTATTTAAAAACATGTGATAAATAGTTAAAAGATGAAAATAAATATCAATATTTTAAATAATATTATAAATTAAGAATTATATTATAATTTAATTTTTAAAACTAAATATTATCCAAATACATCCTAAACTATTTAATAATGATTATGATTATTAAGATAATCGTACCAGACACCCACGTATATTCCTACTAGCACAATGTGATCAAGTTTTAAATAATCATAAAAATCCATTTTTATGTGCATTGTAGCAAACCTTTATAAGTTTATACTTCTCCTATGACAAACATCTTCTTACTTATGACTCTTTTCAGTTCCACAATCGTTAACCTAACATTTTGAATGCATGTAATATACTCCAATTATGTGACTCTTTTTAAAACACTTTGAAAGTTTGCTCTTTTAAATGTCGTATTTTAAATATATTAAACTTTGTTCCCATGAACAAAACATCTACGCATAACTAACTTTCAAAACACACATATTCTAAGTGGATCTATCTTGTGAACTCCACCCATCTTTATGTATCAACATATTCTCACTGCATGTTTGAACTCTAGCTCAATTAGAGGACTTAGGTCTTAAGCAACACCTATAAGTTGCACACACGAAAAAATACATACCAAAAACATCATATAGTTTAACCAAATACTACCGTGTTGTCTTTACACAAGTATATCCTGATAGGCTAAACGCAGTCAAATATACCGTAAACAAGTACAAGGCACACAACTCCCATGACTTCATACAACACTCTCCCTAAGTGTATGCAAGTTAGGCAACCAAAATACAATGCAATCCTACACTCACATCTCATACAACGCAGATGTTAAAAAACCACGGGTTGTAGACATAAATTTCTTCCCCTTTTTGATACAAAAATTCAAAATAACATATCTACATGAGAGAAAAAAGGCGAATTCATGCACCACAACAAGAGAAGATCAAGGCACATCATTAAACACAATGCAACACATGCAAACAAAAAGCATAACCATGTTAAATATAAATGAACGCATACATAGAAAATAATAAAACAACACATACAAAGTTTTCCAAGCTCTCACAAATCTACACAACACACAAATAACAATCTCAAAGTGAGATGAAACACCAATAATCTTTCTCAAGGACCCAAATATGAGATAATCTAAAGGTTTAATAATAACGTCAACAAGTTAAAAATTGATGTTGATATGCTACAACGACAAATTGTTCGACGCCATTAAGCCTCTTATGAATTCATGTCTAATATCAATGTGTTTGGTCCTTGAATGTTGAACTGAGCTTTGAAAACTATCAAAATCAAAGGAAAATATCAATTTGATGCAAAGTATAAGGCTCATGAATGATGTTATCGAAAAACAATGTGTGAATTTAAACTACTTTGAATAATCTAAGCTTTTGATACCATGATAATTATCCAAAGCCAACATCCAAGAGAAAGACAAGAGATGGGAGAAAAGAGAGAGAAAAAAAAAGGTTAGGATTTTTTACAAAATTTGGAAATACAAAAATGAGTAATACAAAAAAATTTAAGATCGTAAGGGAAAAATAAAGAAAAAGATTAAATAACCTTACAATAAAGAAAAGATTAAAATAACTTTAAATAAAGTATTATCTCCTTTGATAATAATATATGTAAAAAAAACTCAATTTTTGAAATATCAGTTACATATAAACAAGAAAAACAAATAAGTTCATCCCAAGAAAGCAACCCTAAGGACAAAAATATCTCCAAAATTGTCAGTAGTTATGGAATCCAAAAATATTTCTCTCTAATATTATCAAAACCATCGAGAGCTTGTGGAGCGTTACATCACTCTCTATATCATCCAAATCATTCAAAAGCAAACACAGCTTCAACTGCTTGACCTAATAATTATTGTTCCTAAAAGACATAACAGGTTTAACAATACTTTGTTCTTTTCCATTCACATCCGACTTATTTAAGGTTGTTAATTCATACTATTAGAACCTAGATACTAAAACTTAAATCTTAAACTATAAACTTTAAATCTTAAATTTGATCTTAAATATTTAAAATCTAAAATCTTATATACTAAATTCTAAATTCAAAACAAAATAGTTACAGGAGTGACATGCCAAAAGGTTAACTTCTTCTTACACTGTTTCATGAGATGCCACAAGAAATATAATATGGTTTTAGCGACACGAGGAACCTAAAGTTGCCACCGATCATTATGAGCAGGCGACATACATATATTTTGATTTCTATATTGCCAATGATGATCTACAACATGGATGGTGCGATTATTTGAATTCTTTTATAGGTATTTAAAAGGGTTAGACAAAGCTGAGGGACACCTAGAAAGCTTGAGCATATTTTAAATGAATTATGGGAGTATATATGTTAATTTAGCTTATAAAGCCTAATGTTTGAAACTTCCTTTTTTTCATATATTTTACTGTGAGAACTTTTTTCTTAAGAAATTTCAAATAGACTGAAAAAGAAAATATGTAAACGGTGGTTCTCTGGCTATCACGTGTCCTAGACGAGTCTTAAGGTTTATGAAGATTTTGAATGTTGTTTTCATTGTTCATCAACTTGGTCACACCAATCTTTCTTGTGAGTTTGTATTGACAAGTCAAATTTTATTCATATCATCACATTCAACTCAATTCTTGTAGTTTATAAGCTAGAGTTGTGGTTGGTTGAATGCAAACTCTGTAATGTCTTAGGGGTAGCCCCATGAGTTAATATGAATCCCATTTAAGTTCTCTCAAGTGCATCACATTCCATCATTTGATGTACAAAATGTATTTGTACTAAAGAATATGTTGAAAGCTAATTAAATATTAAAAATGATTACAACATATCTATAATAGAAAGCTACTATAGCAGTTTGACTTTGTCTGATTATCTTCATAACTTGACCACGTTTGACCACATAAAATTTAGAAATTGGATTAGTGACTTTAATACAAGGAAGCTGCTTTGTTTTACATTAAAATGTTTTAGCAAATCCTTCTTTACGTCATCTGTCGTCAATACCTGATGCTCAGAAACAAGAACATGTATTGTAATGTAAACCAACAAATCTTCTTCTTTAAAAACCTCAATATACAAGTCTCCACTTAAATCACCCACATGTTCCCTGGCACTCATACTCATATTATGTCGAACCATTAAAAATTCTCTGAAAATATATACTTTCTAATGTAATGCTATTCATGTAACTTTTCAAATAACTTTCGCTTCCTTTGGGAAATATTACATAAATCTGTAAATTAATTAATACACAAAAGTAAATTAGTAATATATATTTGAATATAGGGTGCTTAAATCTGTTATCTTTAAATCACTTACATAACTTAGAGGGATAGGTGCTCGAAATTGATAGCAACCCTTTAACCTCAACCTCTTTAATATTATTAAATTTTTTGCCTCCATTAATATTTATTAGAGCTTTTTTAACAAAACAGAAAAAAGAGTTGTGCAGAGATAACACTTTTCTGACAGTTTTTTTAAAACGTAATTATGATATCATTGTTGTAAAATTAATGTAATTATAATACAAATTTATCTTTCTTTGAATCTAAAATACAATTTTATTAAAACTAGTAAACTTTTGCACCTTTATCCTATTTATAAAATCAAATATTCAACAATTTTATGATTTTATATGAAATACAAGTACATTGAGTGTACTCAATCAATTAATTTCTTTGACCTTATTCATTAATGTTTTTTAGAATATAAAAATGAAAAATTATTTAAGTTAAATAATATTTTTTTCGAAATGAGTATTGATAAGCTTGGATAATGTTTAATAGTTGGATATTTAGTTTTTATAATTTGGTATTGGTTAGTTAGTTGTTCAAAAGAGGATAAATAAAAAAGGCTTTGATGTATGTAAAAGGTGATACAAGATGATTTTAAAATAGCTTGTATTGAATTGGTTTCACAACTTCACTTACATGGGTATTTATAGTTGAGTAAGTAAGTTCTATACAATTCTACCTACTTGTTCTAATTATTGATTTTAGAATTGTACACAAGATTTAGTTAGAACCAAAACTACCTAGAATTATCATTTCAATCTTTACCGCACATTTAACTTTATCTCCAAATACTTCTTGACATCTCTAAATATATTTTATTCTAAGATATTTGTAGACCATTTTAAAGAAATTATCATCAATGTCTATCACTCCTCCTTGATACTAATTTCGGTTACTCCAATCATCTCCCGCAATAACTCAAACTTTGCTCAAGGTAATATCTTCGTGAAAATATCAACTTTTTGATCCTTTGTTTTACAATAATTGAGTTCAATTTCTTTATTGGCTTTTACTTCTCTGATGAAGTGATAATTCATCATACTTTATACATATGTTTTGTTCTATTATGGAATAATAGAATCTTTGTCATTATTATATCCAATTTATTATCACAATATATTTATGTTGCTTCTTCTTGTGACTCTCCTGTGTCTTCAAGAATTTGCTTCAACTGTTTTACTTAATTTATAGTAAAAGTCATTGCAATGTATTCTACTTCGATTGATGATTATGTTACTATTGCTTGTTTCTTTTATACCTAAGAGTATATTCTTGAGCCCAATGTGAATGCATAATCAGATGTGTTTTTCATATCATCGATAGATCTTGCCCTATCACCACTAATATATCCAACTAGTCTTAAACTTGGTAATAACTTATACCATATTCCATAGTTCTTTGTTTTTTATAGATATCTGAGTATCCGTCTTGTTGCTCCATAGTGAATTTGAGTAGGATATAACATGAATCTTAATAGTAGATATGCAGTATACATTATGTCTGGCCTTGTTGCCATAAGATATATAAGACTTCTAATAAAACTTTGAAAAGGCAAGCTCTATGTTTTTGGTGAGATATCTTCTTTTCTTAAGGCTTTGTTATTGTTGAGCAGAGTTGGCACAATCTTGCATCTACTCATGTTAAACTTCCTTACAGACTCTATGTATATTTCTTCTATAAGTCTAACTTCAATTTCAAGAAAATAGTGCATTAATTTCAAATCAATTATCTCAAACGTTTTCATCATTTCTTTCTTAAACATTTTGATCATCGTTTCATAATAATAAAAATAATACCCTAATATTAATTAATATAACTTTCAATTTAAAATAAAGGTGTTATTTTTATTATTTTAAATTTTAAAAATATTATTTTAAATAATTTCTAAAAAATTAATAACTTTTATCATACATATAAGTATTTAATATTAATTAGATAATTATAAATTAAATTTTACCTTTTATGAATAAAGATAATAATTTGTAATAAATATTTGTTGTTATTAAATGTCTTAAATATTAAAAATTGTTATCTTAACTAATTGGCCATAGAGTTGTCGACATGCAAATTAATGGATTGAGCTGATCAACCTTATTGGACATTTATATATGTTTTTTTGTTGAAGAATGTTACTCTCTATTTACAAGCTTCTTTTGCACTCACAAATTTATGCAATGTAACATAAAAATAAAATAGTATAGTTGATAAAGACACACTAAATTAATTGTAGATTCTTTAAACTATCGTTTGGTTTTTAATGTGTTTTCAATATACACAGAGGAAAAAGAAGAAACACTTCGTCGCTTATCACGATTCTGGATTGTAAATTTTGTCCTTTTGGTTATCAGAGGACTTGGCTTTTCGTTTTATATTACTTGAACGTTGCACCTCTTCTTATTATCGATATTTCTTATTGAACTAAAATATAATCAAATCAAAATACACATTAAAAATACAAATTATTTTTAAATGATTTAAAATTACAATTAAAAATTGATTAAATATTATTTGTCTCTAAATTTTAACTAAATTTATGTAAATATATTTAAATTTTTAAAATTTACGATTTACTTCTTTAACTTTTAAAACTCCATATATTGATCCTAAAAATTTAGAACAAAAAGTTTTAAAAATTTAATAATCAGATAGTACATTTTAAAAGTTTAAAGATTTATATACAAATTTAATTAAAATTTAAACATTAATAATGCAGTTTAACCTTAAAAATGAGTTTTTAATTTAAAGACACCAATTTTTGGAAGAAAATCATAATACCACAAATATTGGTTTTCATTATGAATTTAAAAAGTAGAATTTGTAAAAATTAAGTAAATATTAAGAAAAATGTTATGGAACTAAAATGTAAATTTGTAAAAATTATGGGACTAATCTTAAGAGAAAAGGTTAGAAAATTAAAATATATAATCTATAAAAATTAAGAGATTAATAATATTATTGATAAAAATTAAATGAAAAAATGCTTGCAATGAGCATTATTTAAATTATAAAAAAACTTTAAAAAGAGAGCAAATTGATGAGATAAAGAGGTTAAAAAATACAAAATACGTTACAAACTTAGAAATGATATTTTAATTAAATACACAATCACTATAAATAAATAAATTTATTAACAAATTATTTAAAAAAGAAAAAGTTCAAAAATAAATTTAATAAGAAACTTAACAACATTTATCGATAATGTCTGAAAAATATCCCTAACACCCAAGAAACAACATTTTTTACATTTTCTTGAGGACATTTCCACAATAATATCCTGACATTTTCAAAATAGATCAATTACAAATACAACCCTCTATATTTTTTAAATAGCAAACAAACACCGTAACTTTGAAAGATAACAACTACATTTCTTATTAATACTATTTCTCCAACTTTTAAGAAAGTATTAAAAGTCAAGGAATTCAAGAGAATCTATTGTAATAAAACAATAATAGGAGTATAATTACCTATTTTTCAAACTTGAAAGAGGTAATTGTATAGTTTTAAAAAACATGAAGAGATTCTATAATAATTTTTCCTTATAAAATTTTCTTAACATTTTTGTCAAATAAAATGGATATTGCATATTAAGGTTGTCACATTGTCAAAATTGTAGACAACATTACAAACCTTAGGTACAATATTATTTGCACAATGGACTGATCTTTATCCAATGAAAATAACTTAATAATGTAATTGATTTAAATTGTATTGCAAATCTTATTAATTTTACAGAAAAAATTAACCTTTTTTTTCCTGTTTTTTTTTTTGGCTAAGAACAGAAGGAATTAACTCGAACTATTTAATGTGTTACTAGTTACAAATTATTATGCTATAACTTATCAGCCTTTAAGTCTGCTATTTTCACTTTCATGCATCAGACATTGACAAAGAGAGTTGTCACTTGAAGTAGAAAACTCACCATCACCAAGAAACTCAGATCTCAACTGCATTAAAAGCCGCCCCAAATAGTTTAAGCCTTCTCCATCTCTTCCCCCACCCCAAAAAAGATCATGTGGTGAAGACTCTACAAGTATTGACCCAGAGGTAGACAGCAACATTGAATTCAAATGTGGATATATTGAGAATTTGCATTTCAATGCCCCGTACATAACATCAATCTTTGCGCTTTCCCAATCAGATCTTACCTGCAATGACGACCAGAAGAAAATGTTGACTTAAGATGTGATGCTTTTCTTCTTGTAAGAAAGCGTACCGAAAATTGTTATAAGGCTTCATCATTCACATTAAGATCGAGGCTGACCAATGTTAAAAAATAATACCAGATCAGGGTGTCGCCCCTGCATTGATCTTCCTATTCGTGCTGCTTCTTCGGGACTTCTTGCAGACTTTATGCTTTCAACGCAATCTCGAGCAATTAGATCATTTACTCCGACAAACTTCTGAGCCTAGATATAAATATAAAGTGGACAATATCAAATATCCATTATGGAATCACAAAACATTTTTGATCAGAAAAGAGATTTGGAAAACCAGGTACCTGATAATAATGCTCTACACTCGGCCAAGTGGTATAATCACCACTTTCGTCTGGCATCTGGATTGAATGAGGAGAAAAATTTGAAAAAGCTCCGTATAGGTCCCATGTTTTATAGAAGAATATGACTCTTGACTCATATGGGGTGACTGTTGGATCAATTGCACAAGTTTCTTCGACTGATGGGATAACAGGGATCAAATCCGGTATGGGCTGAATGAATCCACTAATTAGCATGTCAGGTCCAACCTGTAACTCAAGCAATAAAAGACAGAAAAATTGATAAGGAATGACGAAAATGCTCATACCAAAAAAAAGTTCTTTTTCTTCCCCTCTCTTTTGTTGGCTTACAATTTGAAATCGTCAAATAATCTTAACAGAATGCAGGAAAGTACAAAGTAAACTAAGAAAAGGAAGAAACAACTGTAAGAAGAAAGATTACACAATTACTAAACAAGTTCAACATTCAAACTACTACTAGAAAGCACACATGGTTAATAGGAAATAATTCCTTTAAAATAATAATGTTATAAGCATCAATAGAGCCACCACATAGAAAAAGAAGTAATAAGGATCAATTGGAGCCAAAATAAAATAAAATTGAGAGTTATAAGGATCACTACCAACCTGTTCATAGCAAATGTCAATTAAATCTAAAGCTTGTGACATCTCCACCATCCCAAGTTCACCAACAGGAGAAGGTGCGTTTTTACCGCCAATAATTTTAGGAGCAACAAAGGCAACAACCTGCCAGACACCCAAAAAAAAAAATATTGATATCAACACCACACATCCGTGGATGATGCTGAAATAACAAAGGATGTGAAAAAGAAAAGTATCAACAACTGCAGTGCCTCAACCAAAACACAGAAAACAAGGGCAGGACATAAAAAGGAAAGTCTGAAACGTATTCGTGAAAAAAATGAAACTAGTCTGTTTTTACTTATCATATATGACTATAAATAGCAGAACATTCACCATTCACCATTCACCATTCACCATTCACCATTCACCAACATATAGATGTATGCAAACAAGTTAACCAATAAAGGGAAAGAGGGCAGAAAGGAAAATATTAGAAGAGAGAAACCTTGTGTATGACACCAGAAGAAATAGCAGATGCTGCTAATGTCCCTCCTGCCTCCCACAAAATTGAAAGATATCCACGATCATGAAAATACTCCATTACATCTCTAGGATTTAATATGTCAAATTCTATTACTTCAATGCCTTTTGATGCAAGAAGTTTCTGGAAGCTCCTTCTTGCACCCCTTTGTGTTACTACTATTGTAGATGCATCAGACTGATCCCAGAGATTTGCTTCCTCGGGAAGATCAAGAGTCTGTGTCATAACAATTCTTAGGGACATGTGCCCACCTCCATGTCTTGCCGTTAGTTTTGGATCTGATTTTTTAAAAAACAAGATCAGTACACTACTCACAATCTTCACATCAGAAACATACTTTCTGTACAATCAAAAAGGCATTGATAATGAAAAATTATCATACTCACTGTCTCTACGGGCAGTATTTCCTCCAACAACAACAGCATCACTTCTACCCCGCAATTCAAAAACTCGACTTCTCGACATTTTGCTGCTAATCCATGCTGAGTGACCACTACTAGCAGCAATTTTTCCTGTTTGAGTTCATCTAAAATTTTATTATCATAAATTTCTGGAGGCCTATAAAAACTTTATCATATTGGAAAATGGAATTCACACATTTTCTTCTTGATATGGAAATGAGGAAGTCATGAAGTGGGCATTACATTGAGCAAAGCTCACCATCAAGAGTCATAGCATACTTCAGAACAGAGAAGGGGACCCGAGATACAGCTCTACAAATCAAAGGAGCATTTACTAGCAGGCAAACTTTTCGAGCTTCCTACAAAAGTGAAGAACTTCAATGGTTAAAATATGATATATTAAAAGCTTATCTTTTAACTTTCCCAGGCCATTGGTAGAAATAGGGATGGACAATTTTGATAACTGAAACTTGGTTGTCTGCAATTATCCGATGATTGTGACCCAAAATTAATAGAAATAGGACGGAATGGTTATTTCAAATACGAAGCCATGGTTAATCAAAACCTAACGTATTTTAGTATTATACTTTTATATATGTATAATTACATAATAGATGTCACTTTTAGCATCAAATACACAGCATTTTAAATAATTAGATTGAATTTTATTTATTCTTACGTGTATTTTTATTTTAATTAAAAAACATGTGCTACATAGCTATATAATGAAAATAATGTCAATTTTATAAACTGATATTAATTTAGTTGAGTTAAGATTATGATATCATTTTTTTATTTTTAAACAAAGTAAATTGTCCAATAAATTTTAAAAAATTAGAATCAGGGAGATAAAAAAATGATGATTATTCCTCAAAACTACCTAAAACTAATCCAAGTCCGATATAATTATTACCATAATCGTCCATGCCCATCCATGCAAAGCATAAAATAAAATTGCTTGATATTTGGAATCAGAAGTTATTATCTTATCTAATGCAATACATTCAAGCAGTTTAGCTTATCAAGTTACCTCAATGGCTTTGCTGGTGAGGTCCTCACCCAGAACATGGACCTGAACGCCGTGGTTTCTCAATTCCCTGATCGCATTGCCCCTCAGATGCTGCAAAGGATGCCTAATCCCTATCACAGCCCTCCCAATCCCTGCCTAATCCACACCAAACACATCAAGCTACCAAATCCACACTCAAAACCGAAAACAATTAAAAAAGTTAAAAACCTGGATGAGGGCAGAAACAGCAGCGTGTTCACCATGACAGTCGCCGGGCTCCATGTTAAGATAAACTGTGGATCCACAGGCAAAGTCTCCGGCAGCCTCGAGTGCGAGGACTTCAGCAGGTTTGGTGCCCTGAGCATAGAGGTAGCCCTCACCAGCAACTGTGCCAGAAGGGGTAGCGATAATGCAGCCGAAGTTAGGGTGGGGAGAAGTGAAGCCCGCTGATTTGTCAGCCAGCTCGGCAGCACGCCGGATAAAGCCAGCATCAAAAGAGAGAGAAGTTGAGGTGGTGTTCATATTGTTAGTGTTATGAATGTTGTTGTTAATGGACTTGCAGAGGATGGTGGCAGAGATTTGAGCTCCTATAAAAGATGCCATCAATCCTTAACGCAACCCAAAATAACCACAAAGAAGTAGCCAATGTTGCCTTATCTATCCTTTCACTTTTACTGCTAGATATTTCGATGCCTGTAAAATATACAAAAATTACAAAACGATAGCTTGAACTAAATATTAATATCAGTCAAACAACCTCGATGCACAATACAAAAAAAATTATGAGATTAGATAAGCGTTCAGCGAACGAATATTCAAACAGAAAATCACGGATCGGAACTTACAGGCTCCAAATTCGAGCCCAAACGATAACTATTTCTAGCTAAAGTCAGTGATAAAATAACAAATCACAACGAATCTTACCAGCATCCTCCATCTAACGAAGGGAAACCATCGCCATTAAGCACAGTGACAATGACAGTGAAGCAGATCTCAAAATTACAACTCTATTAAAGATGCTTGGATTACGAGAAAATCTGTGAGAAAACTCCTCTTTCAGAAAGCAACAGATTCTTCAAGAAATAAACCAAAGCCCTCCCCCCCTCATGTTCTTCCAATCTAATTACCTATAAAGTTTCGTATTTGTATGAACTTTATCTGATTTTAATATGAAAAGGGTTGTCATTTTTTGTTCGGGAGGCCAAATCATTGGGTTTATTTGGTTAAAGGTTGTGTACAGAGAAATAAGGAATAGTCATCTCATAATATGAAATGCAATTAGGATTGACATTGTATTCTTTATCGTAGATTATATGAAACATTTTAATAAATATATAAAAAAAAATTAAATTAAATATATTAATTTACTATATCTTATATATTTTATTTTTATTCTATTAAAATATTAATAAACTTTTATAAAAATTATTTAATTTTAAATATTTATAATATTTATAATTATTTTTATTATTTTAAACTAATTTATAATAAAATTCTTATTTATTACAAAAGATTAAATATTTATTATTACTAATATATTTATTTTTATCTCATTCATATAAATATTATTTATTGGTTCAATTTTATTTCTCAACATAAAATATTTATTATTACTTTATTTTTTATAATTTTTTATCCATAATCAAAATAATATTTAAAATATTATTTGAATTTTCATTCTCGTGAATTCTTGTCCTACTAAAAATTATCGATATATTATCGTAAATATTTTAGGCTTAGATGGATAATAAAATTTAAATAGTGAATGAAAAAGAAAAAAAATCTACAATTTTATTCTACCAGTTAACAATCATACAAAGAGTGATAATTTATATCAAATAAGTCATATTTCAATTAACTCACTTTTAACTGGATCTAATTACCATAAACTCGAAACTAATATGATAATAAATTAAATAAAGTTTTATAAACACAAAATCAAGTCATCAAAAACTCAAACTCTATATAAATCAACAAGCTCTTAAAATGTTAAAGATAAACTCTCGAACATCAAAAAATATAATTAACACAACAATCATCAAAACATTTTTTCATTTCATTTATATTTCATATAGATGTAACAATAAAGTCACAAAAATGAATGAAAAATGATGAAACATAACTATTAAATACTATATTTATTAACAACTAATGAGATAACCAACAAGATGCAAAAGAGATGAGAACCTCAGTTATAAATTATTCAAATAATTAATTAATTTAATTATGAATAAAAAGAAAACTTATCCAATTAATAGTCTACCTCTTTTTTTATCAAACATATTTTTAAAAAGAAAAATAAAAAGTAATAAAATTTAGAAATATTATAATCAAAATTCAGAAATATCAAGTGAAAAGCAATATAGATAGAAAGAGAGAAAGAGGCAATTAAAAGAGGTTGTAATGGAGAGAGAAAGTAAGAGGTAAAATGCATGAATTATATTGGATAATTTTGTTTTTATTATTTTTTATAAGATTTTGTTTTTTTCTTTTAAACTAATAACTTGTGAAATGGATTAGGTATAAATGGTTTGGATAAGATATTTTTTCCATGTCCAATTGTGTTATTTATTTTTTACTAGAAATCATATAGAGTCAAGTTTAGATCGTGTTTTTCGAATAGTTTTCATGTTGTATCGAAAATTATTATATTTTTAATCATTAAAAATAGATATTTTAATTATAAATAAATAAAATGGGGATTTAGAATAAAAAATTCATCCTATTAATTATTTTATCTTATAAGAAATATAATTGTAATTATATTTTTATTATCTTTTGTCTAATTTCACTTTTGATGAAAAAAGAAAAAAAATATTATTTAAAATGATGAAAGGATATAAAAGTTTAAACTTGAAATGAAATTTTTTAAAATGTAATCAACTATACATTTATATAAAATAATAAATATATATTCGTAGAAAAAAATAGTAAATATACATTATCCATTCATTCATGCTTTACTGTTATCATTGAAATAAACTAATTTTTTAAAATAAATTATTCTTTTCTGAGATTAAATAAACTCGATTATAGATTAATGGCCAGGATCTTAGGTAATTTAGTAGAATGATTCATGAATAAATATAGAATAATTAATGAACTTTTTTAAAAAATATTACCTTAACAATATAAATATTATTAGTACTAATTAATTCAGTCATGATTATACTATTTTTATGTTAATGCATATAATATTAACTAGATACATTATTAATTACTTTTTACAGTAAATATTGTGCTAATTTGGTCCAATTATATTACTTGTATTTTCAATAAAATATTAAATATTTGTATTTTAAAGAGAAAATATCATCATAACCTTAAATTTTATTAGCATGTCAGAGTCTTATCTTTGGCTTTTCATCCTTGATTTTCTCACACACACATAGAGTAATGGAGCTGTTTAATTTTTATTATTACTTTTCAATCTTCTGAATTCCTCAAGCCTAAGGCTCAAACCACCTCTTAGACTCTCTTTTCTATTTCCCTTGTGCATTCTTAGCCCAACTTATAAAATTTCAGCTCTTCAAGCCCCAACATTGTACCATTTGCTCTCTCCCCCCCTCTCTGTCAGTTTAAGCCCTCATATTTTTTGTGATACTCAATTTGTTCCTGCAGTGTCTGGATCATTGTTCTAACGATTAAGAAACTCCATTCTCAGCATCGAGTGTTCAAAGTTTATTACTTTACATGTCACTTCCAATTTTTCAAAAAAAAAAAAATCAGACCCAAAACCTCTTCTACAACAGGAGAGCAAAAGGAGCTGAGTACTTTCCTCGGTAGATTTTTGGTATGTGTTTTTGGTGCATGTTAATAGATTTTGTTTAGAGTGTTGCTCATTGTCAGTGTTAAAGTGTAATATTTTCAGATCTCAACCCGTTCTCGTTGCTAAGGACAAATTACCCATTTCTGGTTTGCTTAAGTTGAATCGAAATCTGGGTACATCCACAAAGAAGCTTAATCCATAAATGGGATTTGTTATTTTTTGTTTTTATTCTCTTAAATTTCTAATTTTCCTCAGACTATCTGCATTTATGATTATCCTTTGTTTATCTGCTTTTAACTTTCACTGTTCACATATTGGTTCCTGTGCAGTACCATTATCTAGATACATTTGCCTTTCATTCATTGAAAGTGATTTCACCTCCCAAAATGTATAGTTCATTGGTATAATTTCTGGGTCCCATTTATGTCTTACTTTGAAATTTGAATTGAATACCCATTTCTTATCCCTTTAAAGATCCATCCTTTAGTCTCTCTTGGCAGCTCAGTTGTGTGAAAATTTGTTTGCAGACCATAGACCTTGCTATATCACCAAGTCAGTTTTCTTTGTTTCAATTCTTATGAATGATTTTTAGTGCCATATTTTTTAGGGTGTATGCATGTGAAATATGGTCTTGTGAGCATTCTACGCTGGCTTATAGAACATTTTGGAGTTTGGATTTGGCCCTCTTTTTTAGGTACTGAGTTCTGATTACTGACTTCTATTTTTGATTTTTATTTGATACTTTTGAAGTGTTTTCAAGCTTATTGACAGAACTCTTGAAAGTGAAAATTGGTCACTATGTTTTTCCAATATAAGGGTTTGTTTACTTGTGCTTTTGTTAAGAGTCATTTTCGTCAAAGGTGGTTTCAAAAGAAAAGACTTTCTAGCAAAATCACATTATTTGTGCTTACAAGTTACAAAATGTGTTTTCTGGGTCAGAAGCACTTTTACCGTATAAAGGTCAAAAAGTTGAAACGAACAACAAATATTTTAGCTCATGCTTGAAAATGTTGCTACTTACAACTTCAAATATTTTGTATGTCATACTTTATGCACAATCCTGCAAATTCGATATTGACTGTATTTTTTCTGTTTTAGTCCGTATACTGATTTGAATGTTTCTTTTGATGAATTTCTGAGCCTATTCAGATATGCTTGAACAGGAGCGATATATACTCAAATGGATCTTCCTTTATTGCATCTTTGGTAGTTTCTTGCTACATTCTGTTGATTCACTTATTCCCTTGGGTTCTAAACTCTCTGTTCTGGAAGATAACCTTTGGGTTTCCCCAAATGGTGATTTTGCATTTGGATTTTATAATTGCTTGGATCAGCCTAATCTTTACAGTATTGGAGTCCGTTTCAATTCTAAGATTATTCCAACAGATCAACAAACTGCTGTCTGGATTGTTGGTGCTGATCTCATGGTTGGTAACAATTCTTACTTTCACCTCACCAAAGACGGAGAGCTTGTTCTGTTTGATTCATTAAAGGGAGTCCCAATTTGGACAAGCGGAACAACTGAATTATCGGTTACTACTGCTGCTCTTTCTGATGATGGAAACCTTGTTCTCTTTAATGACAAGAAGGATATAGTTTGGCAAAGTTTTGCTGTTCCTTCCGACACGCTTCTTCCCCGACAAAACTTCTCTATTTTTCAGACACTAAGGGCTGCTGGCAAGAATTCTATGTCGAGTTACTATACTCTCTTTCTCAATGCTTCGGGTCAATTGCAGCTGAGATGGGACAGCAATGTCATTTACTGGAGTAGTGATAACCCTTCTAGCTCAAATGTCATGGCCTTGCTTACCTCTGATGGGGCCCTTGAGCTTCGTGACAAGAAATATATACCAGTGTGGTCAGTATTTGGAGAAGATCATAATGATTTAGTACGTTACCGATATCTTAGACTAGATATTGATGGTAACCTTAGATTGTATTCATGGTCAGATGGTTCACAATCTTGGAAAGCAGTCTGGCAAGCTGTTCAGAATCAGTGCAATGTATTCGCAACTTGTGGTCAGCATGGTGTCTGTGTCTTTAGTGCTTCGGCATCTCCTGATTGTCAATGCCCTTTTCAGCTTACGAATGGATCGATGCCAAAATGCTTGATTCCTCATCAAGAACAGTGCATGTCTAGTTCGAACATGGTTAAATATGTGCATATGTTTCTATATGGAATGTTCCCTCCAACTGATGATTTAGTTGCTGGTTTAAGTTTACATGAATGTGAAAACTTGTGCCTGAATGACCGACATTGCACAGCTGCAACTTTTACCAATGACGGAACTGCTCGGTGCTTTCTGAAGAAAACTCCATATGTTAGTGGCCGTGCTGATCCATCTCTAAGTTCAATATCTTTTGTCAAGAAATGCTCTGATCCACTTGCTGTTGATCCCTCTCTTATCTTGTCTTCCCCGCCACTCTTACCACAAAAAGGTTCTTCAAAATTTTGCATTCCTTGTCTGATTGGAACAGCATCGGGAACATTTGTTATATTTGTCATAGTTCAATTGGTACTTGGTTTCTACATTTACAAAAGGAGAACCTCACAAAGGAAGAGAGCTTCTTTAGCTTACATAAGCCCTAACTTGAAGGGTTTGGTTGTATTATCCTTCTCTGAAATTAAGGAACTTACCGGGAACTTCGAGAACCAAATTGGGTCTACATTGTTTAAAGGGAAGCTTCCAAACAACCAACCAGTTGTAGTCAAAGATCTTAAAGCAGCAACCATAGAAGAAAGAAAATATCGAGTCGCCGTTTCAAAGTTGGGAAGTATTCATCACAAAAACCTTGTGAAGCTAGAAGGCTATTGTTGTGACTTGAGTCACAGGTTTTTAATTTATGAATATGTTAAAAATTGTTCTTTACAAAATCATATAGAAGATCCAAAATTGTGTAAGAAGCTGAGTTGGGGAAAGCGGGTTGAAATATGCTTAAGTGTGGCTAGGGCCATTTGTTACTTACACACCGGTTGTAGGGAGTTTGTATGCCATGGAAGTTTGAAATGTGAAAATGTACTTTTGGATGAGAACTTAGAGGCCAAGGTGACTGAATTTGGACTTCGAAGAATAACCAGTGAAACTTCATGCTTCGGCTCATCAGCTGAGAGAGATGTAGAAGACTTTGGCAAGATGGTATTAACATTGGTTAGTGGCAGATTTGAAGAGAATGATGATATCTGTGAGTGGACTTACAATGAGTGGATGGTAGGGTATGGAAGTAATGTAGTAGACAAAAGGATTAATGGTGAGGTGGATTCAGAAGAGCTTGAACGGGTTTTAAGAATTGCATTTTGGTGTCTTCAAATAGACGAACGTTTGAGACCTTCAATGAAGGAGGTGGTGAAGGTCTTAGAGGGCACATTAAATGTTGATTCCCCTCCTCCGCCTTTTGCACGTTCTGAGAATATAGAGGTTGAAGAGGCATTGGATTGAGGATCTAAAATCTGAGTTCCAGTTTATTTTGAAGGTTTTAACTTTTCATCTCCCTCTCTCTTGACTAATGTTCAAATTTCATGCTTTGTATAGTAGAGGACTAACAATAGGTTGAGAAGTTGGCCTATGTGTATTTGAGATGGACCTTAAAAATTTTTTTCCCCTCCCTATCTGATGGGTGGTTTTGGGATATTGTTATAAAGAATGATCTTTTAACAGAGAACTGGCTGATGTTGAATTGTCAATTGATATTCTTTTCCCATTTCTGTCATATAGTTGTACATTTAAAAAAAAGCACACTACATATGACAAGTATATAAGAATCATATATGGTAATTTATTATTTAATATAATTGTATAGTTTTGACTATGCATATTAATAACATTCATTACATCATTTTAAATTCATCACAAATTTAAAATTTAAAATATATATACTTTGAAAAAAAGTGCACAATCAGGTTTGGTTTGGAAAAAATTACAGTTTACTATTTTTCAAATTAATGATAGGGTTAAGGTATTTTAAGTCCCATAAATTTTTTTGTCATTTATTTTTTAAGGTATACATTATGGTTATGTAATTCATTAAAGATACATTTTAATTCTCTATCTATTATGATATACACCTAAAAATAGGAATGATAATTTGTGTTGTAGTTCGATTAATTGAATTAAACCTTAATCATAGGATTCAATTCGAATCGAATACAAATTGAATAAAATTTGTGTTAAATTTAGTTCAAATAATTTAAAAAATTTTGAGTTGGATTTGAATCAACCTATTAACACGAAATAAAATTAAAAAAAATTACAATACGTAAACTTTATAACATATGCCTTAGGTTAAAATTGGAGAAACACATTTGTCCTCTTTCTTATTAATTTTCGATTGATTCATTCCTTAATAACAGTCGTCGCTTAACTCTCTTTCTCTAGCAACAATCTTATGTCTACCATTGTTTCATTTTTTTCCCGTAGCAACCCCACATCTATCAAAACATGTTAAAATATTTTATATGCTACTCTAAATATATGATTTTTCTTTGTATAATCAATGTATGGTCTATTTAAATATACAGTGTTATATATATATATAGGTGTCCAAAAATCAGATTAAATTGGGTGAAATCGAAAGATCGGATCGATTCAATTATACAAAATTTTAAACCAGTTAGATCGGATCAATTTTAGTAAATAATTAAAAAAAATTAGCGAATATAAAAGGAGCACTTTCCCTTCTCCTATTAAAATTATCCTTAGTATTCACGCAATTCTCGAAATCGTAAGCTAAAATCTTCACAATATTTTCACCGTCGCCGCCTCCAACCCTCCACCACCAGCCAGGTGCCAACCGACTTCACCTCGCGTCGCCTAGTGTCTTATGGAAGCTATCAAACTATTTGTATTTAGATTAGATATAGAGTTTCTAATAAACATATACCTTGTGGACCTCTAAGCATATGCAGAGCCATTTCAAACTTTACATAAAGCTCAGGTGTCCAATGGCTTCTGTTATTCCAGGTAATTGAGTATGAATCTATATTTATGTTGATGCAATCCTCAATTTCAATTCTTGGAATATTGGCTTTATGAGTTTCAAGGGACAGAATCGAACCTTGATTAATCTCCTTTCCCTTTTCATGTTCACTGTATTTATTGTTAAGAAAGTGTTTTTATTCTCATTCTGTTTAATCAGAATTCAATTAATTTAATCAAATGTTAAATACAAAAATTAAAGTTTTAAATTGATGTTTTATTCTGTTTTAGGTTGTAGAACTTGAGTTGAATAGTCAAGAGGGTGGTTCTACGAAAGTATAGAAGAGCTTTCGGCTAGATTTTTTCATCGTGTAATGTAATTCTTATAGAACTTCTTGGATCGTTTTTGCTCACAAGTCCTCTTACACTCAAAAAGACTCATATCTATGTTCTTTATTTCCTTCTTTATTACTTTGATGGCTACACCACATGAGAAATTTCTTAAGGCATAAATTTTAAGTTTTCCAATAAACGAAAAAAAGAAAATAAAAAGAGAATGGTTGAGGAAATAGGAGATTTAAAATCGTTCAAAATTGTTAACCAAACTAGACCAAACTGTTCGGTTATAACATTTTGGATAGTCAAACGGTTCGATCTGATCTGGTTCGAACAATATGAACGATCCGATTTGATTAAATATTTTTTATTCAAAATCAAACCGAATCAAACCATGGACACCCCTATATATGTGTTCAATTTTATGAAAACTGAAAAATAATTTAACACATGATTTAAGTTTTATCATGTTGATTTTAACTAAAAATTGAATCATTCCTAAATTCTAACAACATATTATTTCTTCTCTTTCATTTTAATCATTGATATTGTTGATTTTATAAATTATCATAGTGTTATATAATTTATTGTACTCTACGTTCAAAAATATATCTATTTTTTATAATTGTATTGAGAATTCAAACTTTGGTCCATCATCCATCCACTTGATTTCAAAATGGAAGAGAATTTGAAAATAAGAATCACCTTAAAAATGCATGTCATATTTTCCTACCTTTATTATTAAAACAAAAGAAAGATGTTAAAGATAAAGATATTAATATGTGGTTTCTTAGACATTTTTTAATGATCAGGAAAATTTCTTTATTTACTCGTATTCATATTTTTCTTTGTTTAGTGATTGGGGAAAATTCTTTTAAAATTTAGAACATTTTATTCAAATTCAAATTCTTTACTTGGGAGTAAGTTGATGACGTTTATTTTTATCAAATTTATTTAAAAATGAACTTCTTGCTTTAAGAATTAGTTTTCTTTAGTTTATGTTTATTAGTATTTTTATTTTGTAATTAACTAGTTATTGTGATATAACATGTGTAAATTTTATTTTGTAATTAACTAGTTGTATTATCTATATGGACTTTATTGTGTGTTTGATTTGTTTATTTATTATTAATTTATCATTTGTCTAAAAAACTAGTTGTAATATTATTTTTCATATTTTTGATATTTCATATAATGCTATTTAAGTTAATTAGCTTTAATCATTAATTTTTTTATTTATAAAAAAAAGCTTAATTAATTAAAAAAACATGTAACTAACAATTTTGGTTTGTTTGAGCCAATTTTGACTAACTCGTTTGTGTTTGTTTTGGGTTCGATTTATATTTATTGACTTTAATTAAATTTGATTTGAGTTATGATTTAATCAATTTAGACTGAATGAACATCAATTCAAACTAATATAACTTACATGAATTTACATCCTAAGTACTCTAATTCTCTAAAAAAATTAATCTATTCTAAATAATTTTTTTTAAAATTATAAATTTGAAATTTTGGAAATTAAAATATAAAAAGTAAAAAATATTCTCAAATTAATAAAAATTTATTTTTTAAAAAAACACTCAAAAAAAATTAAAAACATATTCAACTTATATTTAGTATGAAAAACTTTTAATTTTTAAAAACTTTTGCATTTAAAAAAATAAGTAATTTCAATTTATTTATTTTTACTTTTTGTCTTTTAAAAATCAAATTTTGAATATACATTTAAAAAGATATTATTTTTTATCTTTTATTTTTCAAAATTTTGACACTTAAAAGAAGAATATTTGGAGTATATTGAAACTTTTAAAAAGTTAGAAAATCTTAAATAAAGATCTTTAAAAAAAGAGGATTAAAATATATGTTTTGATAAGATATTGAATCAAATTATATACTTTAAAAATTATAGAATAACATGTAACTTTTGAATAATTATGAAACTTATGAAAACCTTTGACCCTTTTTGATATTCTCATTTGTGCAACAAAAGTATATCAAGTTTTGAAAATAGGACGCCTTAGGTTTGTGATGGATTTACAGTGTTTTATTTTTCTCACTTTTTTTAATGAAACATAGTTTCCAAAATACTTAACTTTTCAAGATTAATTGTATATGTTTTTGAGCAAAAGTCTATTAAGTTTTGAAAATATGATGCATTATATTTGTGGTGGATTTATGGTGTACTATTTTTCTCATTTTTTTAATGAAATATAGTGTCTAAAATATTTAATTTTTCAAGATTAATTTTATATGCTAGACGATGTAAAAATGTTTTTGATAGAAATTTTTCTTAAATTTTTTGATGTGTAAGGAGCACTAAAAAGATGGAATAAAGTGGCTAAGATAGCCTACAACACTTAACAACATTTTATATCAAAATTTGTGTTAAAAGTTACATTAAATTTATATTTATCTTTAATTCATAATATTAAATATAATATATTAAAAATTAATATTTATTTATTACAACAACCCAAAAATTATATGTAGTAATTTTTTTACTAATTTTATATAATATACATAATTTTAGTTTATTATATTTAATAAAAAATTAAAATCTTTTCATAAAAAAAAAATTAGTACGTAAAAAATATCACTTTAAATTTAACACAATTCACCTTATTAAATTTTAGTACTAAATTTGCTAAATCAATTCAAAAGATATATTAACATGCACTTTCTTATGAAAGTGCTTTTGATTAAAATCATTTTTAGAGGGTTACAAGCCACTATTTGTTGCTCTTTGAAATTGTGGATAATCGGTGGAACCTTTATAAAAAGGGTTTAGCAAATTGCGAAAAATCTTGTTGAGCTTGGAAATGATTGAAATCCTAGTAAAGCTATAGTGTAATCCGTGAATACTGAAGACAGAGTCCTTTTAAGGCAGGCAGCCAACAGTATTTGTGAAGCGAGTGTCTTAAGTTATGGAATAATGTTTCTTTAACCACAAGTTGATGTAGGTATGATGTGAAATGAAGTTATCATAATAAGGCAAGATTGCTATAAGATTTAGTATTAAGTGGTGTAACAGGAATAAAAAATCATTTTTTATCATTATTCTATATATCAGAATCTAATTAATATTTATTAACATGTAATTTTATAATTACTTCAATCTAATTAATAATTAATATTCATCTAATATATACAATAATTTAATTCGTATAACATATAATTCTATTTTTTTAATACGTATTACAAGTAATATACAAATAATAACCTTCCAAGACAGAGAATAGTGTTAACTCTTTTGGTGGGGAAAAAAAATACAAAAGGAATTCAAATAAGGGAGAAAATGAAGAAAATTTAATATTGTAACTTATACAACTTGATGTAAAATGAATTTTTTATTATGAAAATAATTTTTATTTCAATTTAAAATATGTAGTAATCCAAATATACAACATTTATTGACCCTTACAAATAAGAAATCTTTCTTATTTTTTCAATACCTAACAATTTCAATATTAAAACCAACATATTTGTAATTAAATAGTAAGTAATTTACTTAGAATTTAAATTTTAATTACGAATATGTTAACAAAATAATTATTTTAAAAAAAATTATAATATTACAAGCAATGTAATGTTAACAAACATGACCATGTGGTAATAGTTCTACTATAAAAATCCAAAGAACTACCATAGCATAGCATGTGAAAATAAACAGTAAATGGGACCCAAATCTATAAAGTTAAAAGCAATTAAATAAAAGAAGAAGTCAATACGACCCTACTAGAGAGTACCATTCCATTTGGGTCTAGACAGCTATTGAAATTTACTAGTGTTAGACTTCTTCTACCTCATCATTCGCTCTTTTATTTTTATTTTTTTAATAATTAGAATCAAACACCTAATTTGTCTGCGTTATTTGGCATATCTATGTTATTGGTAACAACATTATCTCATAAAATACAAAGCATTATGAGAAAAATTATTGATCACACATTTAAGTCATAAATAACAAAAAATATAGTGACCACTTTAAGCCAACATGAATAATAAGTTGTTGGTTTTAATTGATTTGGTAAATAAAAATTCTATCTCTTTCCAATTTACAAACACATGCACACACAGACGTTACAAGAATTTTCAAGATTAATAAAACATCTTAACATTATAACCCAAATCTTCGTTTTTTTATATGTGATTATAGATCTTTAATTTTATTTAATTTATTTTAATAAATATATATTATAATTTATACATTATATCTAAATTTTAATCTATTTTTATCTTTTTTTACCTAGATTTCGATATAGGAGTGATTTTATGTATATTTTATTATGTTTTGATTTGCTTTGTTTTTAGATTTAAATCTAGATTTTTTTTGTTTAAATATTTATGTATTTCAAAACGTAAATATTTTAATACATGAATGGTTAAATTTGATTAAATATTCGTCATCTTATCAATGAAAAGAGTCATACATATTTTTTTCAAAAAATAAAACTCAAATTATACTACATGTATGATTTTTATGGACTCTTTTAATAATTTAATATATTATCCTTGTATTATTCTTTTCAATGAAAGAAATATTGATTTTTCCCTTGAAAAAAACATTGTAACCCACTAGTTTTATCACCACAAAATGCATGTGCTTTGTACAAAAATAGCTCTACAACACTTTTAGCTTCTACCAATCGCTCTTTAATAGAGTAATCAAGGCTTTTACCTCCTAAAAAATACCCTAATTTGAAACTCCCTCTCATTATCATTTTATCAAAATACACTCTTGGCATTTTTATTTTTTTACTTTTTTGCTTAACCAAAAAAAAAAACTCCTAGATTCTTCGGACTGTGCAATTTGGCGAGTTAGTCTTACAATGGAGTAGTATTGGATACTGATTTCATCAAAAAGTATAATTTGGGTCACTCTAGTTACATAAGGAAGGAGTGTACCATAAAAGTATATAATTTTTGATATTATTATATGGTCTAATTTTATGGTTAAATATATCTTTAATAACATAAAAAAACATATATCATATCTACAAAAAAACTAGTGTTTTAGATTTTATAAAAATAAGTGATTCACCATTATGCTTAAGAAAGCATACATTTCTCTAGGACTCTTCACCTTAAAAATTTCCAAATCTATAGTCCCAAACAAACATCATGCCTATCTTTTCTATTTGGTGTATGTTCGTTACATCTTTGCCAAACAAAAGGTTTGGTCTTTGAATAAGGTTCGCTACTGAAAAGTGTAATTAGGGTTGTTTGATAGTTGTACTGAGATGAGAATATATTCAAGAAAAAACCAATAAGCTAACCTTTAAAACTTTAGTGGTTAGCCAACGTCTCTCAGAAGAAAATGCCAAAAGTAACACCAACTTTTGAATACACGTACTGATTTTATTTGGTTTAAATGTGTGGCAATCCTAACACTAACACCACATGCAAACATGACACACATTTATATACACTATTATTAAAAATTCTCATCAATTATTTTATATATTTAAATATTATATTATTTTTTACTATTATTATTTAAATTTTTACTTTGTTAATGGACATATGAATAAAAATATGATTATTTATTAATTAATATATAGATATAAAATGATGAGATAGACTTATCCCAAGACCATAACAAGACCAAATTGGCCACTTGTCCTTGTCTTTTTCAGCTTTCCTCACTTGTCTTTTCTACTTGACAAATTGCTACATACAGCTCCACCTACTTTCTGACCTAAAAACAGAGAATCTCCACTTGCTTAAAAGCTTTCTCTTTTCTCCTAAAAAGGGTCTGTCTTTATATGCCTTTTAGAGGCGTTTTCATTTTTGCTTTGACCAACTGCCTATGGTAAAGGCCTAGATAAAAACCCTAAATTTAATTTCCCATTCAATTATCATTTGACAAAAAAAAAGATCTTATAATGAATTTTAAACCCCATGGACCCTATCACCGCAAGCCCTCCTTGTGAGTCAAAAAGGGCAATCGTGATATCAACCCATCAAAACCCGTCAATAATGTCAAAATTACAATTCTCAACAAATTAGACCAAAATCGGCCAGTATGACCTAAATCGATCAAAATTTGAACAAAATTCATTACCACAGGCAGGTGATTTTGAAAAGTCTATTTTAAAATTTTGGCACCAATTTGGACACTTTTAAACTTTGCGCTCAATCCGACATCGTACCTGTAACTTGAGGACCAAAAAACGCAAACAAAACACGCATGAAAACCCCAAATTTGAACCCTTTCAATCAAGTGAGCATGTAATTTCCAACTGTAGGTTTTCACTGAACTGTAAGTTGGAAGCAAAACCTGCATATCTTTATTATAAAGGTCAATAGCCAAACCAAATAACCTATCTCCAATCTTTCAACAGCTCCTCAAGTTTGAAACATGCACATTCTCCTTTAGAAAGGCTTCAATAATAATGGGCTAATTTCAGTTGACTATTTAAAATTTTAAATGAAGGAAAAATAGATAGAATTACTCCAACTAAAGTTTAACAAACTAAGAAAAATAATTATGAAAACTTTAGAAGAAGATGAGTGTACATGAAGCAGCCACAAACATCCAACAATTCTCTATGGTAAACAAAATCCATACTAAAATTTCAATTTCTTTTTGCCGCAGCATATAATGACCAGCTCTTTATGCCATATGCCATTTTCACTCTTCTCAACATTGCTCCAAAGTGTAAAGAATGAAAGTAGGAAAAAGTTTAATCTATGTGATGATCTCTCATGCGATAGTCTGGAGCTTAAAAACTAATTCTAACTTGGTTGATGATTTTAAAAATTAAAAAATGAATTATAAGTTAATTATTCTTTTGGAACTCAGGAATATCAGCTAAGCTTATCAATCATTTGTTCGAATCATCAGGGAATCACTCTGTGGTATAGATGTTGAGTCCTCTTGTCCGACCTGGAGCGCCTCCTTTAAGAGTTGATACATCCAACACTATCCTGTTTAGCAAACACATATATGTAATTCAGTTTGAGGATCACATTGTTAATATGAATTAAAATATACAAACGACTAAGAAACTTACGACTTGTTCGAAACTTTTTCAAGCTGAGGAGTTGAGCAGTTTATGATGATTCTCTGATCAATTTTTGTTATAGAAGGATCCAAGGGAAGATCAACTTTTCCGGGTATTGAATCTGAATTGGATTTGAACCACATCAATTTTCAATAATTTCATATATTAAAAAAAAATGGTTCCAATGGCCAGGATTCATACCTGTTTTAGCAGAAACGTTGACACACTCATGAAATCCCAAGAGTTTCTACACCAAATAAGAGTTTTCATTACTTGGTTATATTCAAAAGGATTGGAAATTTGAATAGAGAACAATAAGCACGGGTGTAATGCATGGATCTTTGTATAAATACCTTCAAGCTTTCATAGCACTCTTCAAGATTATCATTATACAAGATATGATCAAAGATGCCTGAGGTTTGTCCTTGTTCCATCTCCGCCTGAGCATTTCTTAGTCGCTTTAGAATCTGCTCCTCTGTTTCAGTTCCTCTGCGGAATTATTCAAGTTGGAACACAGTTAGGAAGATTCAAGAATGAGGGCAGTTTTTTTAAGATGTCTAAACTACCTTGCCCGAAGGCGCTTCTCGAGCTCCTCCATTGAGGGTGGACATACAAAAATGAATATAGCTTCAACAGAACTAGCCCTCACAGACCTTGCCCCTTGAACATCTATGTCAAGAATGCATCTCTATATCCAATCCAACAAGTGTTGAAAACATAGCCACGTTAAATTGATTTTAGACAACATAAAAGTGCTTGTGATAGAACTTATAAACATTGGTACAATGTTTATTAAAGAAAACAAACTCGAAAGCATAAACTGAATGCAACTGGAGATCTTAATCATTAGCAAGACCTCACAGGAAATAGGATTAAATGCATAGTCCATCCCTATACCATCATTCTCTATTTATTTCTGTAACTGAACAATTATTTCTTCTATTTTGGTCCTCCCTGTATCAAAATCTCAACCTGTTTAATCCAAATGCAACTTTGTCGCTCAATGTGACGGAGATCAACCTTGATTAATAGATATTTTCCAAGTCCCTCGAATTTCAATTTGCAAGTTACTTGAAAGGGATTTGGTCAATAACAGTTTGAAAGTTTTGATCGATGTTGACCTTATTTCCTTCTAACAAAAAAGGGTACTTGAATTAAATAGGTTGAGATTTTGATAGTATGGGACTAAAATGAATGAAACAATTGTATAGGGACGAAAATATATAGAGAATGATAGTGTAGGGCCGATCGGTGCATTTAATCCCAGATAATAGGTACAAACAATGTTTACCTTTCCTGAATTTGCAACCACTTCGACAGCTTCAACACTGGTTCCATAGAGATTTCCATGGACAGAAGCAAACTCAAGAAACTTCCCATCTTTTATCTCTCCTTCCATCACACTTCGCTCGGTAAAATGGTAATGGACACCATCTTTCTCCATACCCCTTGGAGCACGGGTCGTATGGCTCACAGAGAATCCAAACATGGATGGAAATTCTTTCATAAGCATGGATATCAATGTACCCTTACCCACTCCAGAAGGACCACTGATAACAATTGGTGTCTCAGCATTACCCATTTCACCCTTGCTCCAAGCAACAACCTCAGTTCCTAATATCTTCTTCTGCTGCCTAACATATTGGGTGTCCACCTAGCAACATTCAGAATCAAACTCTTCAGGAAAGGAAAAAAGGCTTGAAAAAAGTAGTGGATGCAAAATTAATAAAATAACTGAAATCTCCATTTTAATTGACATAAACATAATTAGATTTTATCTTCTCAATATAGTTTTGGAGAAAAGTGGGTCGTAAAAGTTTCCATGCCACCAAATGTTATAAAGGAGAAGAACAATTAATTACAAAATTTTACTGTGTTAAAATGACCATTACCCTTATTGGTTTGTGCTTTGCAAGAATAGCTCCAACATCCAACACATGGGTAAGAATACAATGGACTTGCCGCGATCATGCCAAACTTTAGTTTTGGAAACTTTCTAAGTATAGAGGAGGAATAGTAAGGCTTTGAAAGCAAGGGTATTGTGGAATTGCGAAGTGGAAGCAATACTTTAGGTGTAGTGAATGGAGAGATACAGGAATTTTTTATGATAGTGAAAATGATAACAGAAAACTGTTTAGTTTTTTGCGTCATGCATTGGTTTAAAGAATCAACATATTATTCTAAGTTTCTTATAAGCAATCACAAATATTATATGGTATATAGCTTGTGTTCACTTTTGTGAGTGGATTAATGGTCACACTTTATACTTTTGATTAATATAATACGATGTTTGTTATAGATAAAAACTGTGCTCAAATGGCCCCTATTGACCGAGTCAAACAGTTGTTAAATGTAAAAACCAACCTCAAGAAACCAAGCAAAATCATCTGTTGTTGAACCTTTCTTAAGAATCAATATCCGGTCATCATTCAAAACTACTGCTGAATGGCCTTCGCTCAGTTCGGGTCTCGTTCCCAACACTGTAGGAGTTACCCTGCAATCATGTTTATTCAAACCTTAGTAACAACAATATGAAAGGAACTTCTTTTATTCTCCAGAAAGCCTCATAAACTTACCATTTATCAATAGACTGGTCAAAAAATATAACTCCACTTGACAAAGTGGACTCCTCCGAGATTCCACCAACCACATACTGTCAAAAAGCTCAGAATATTTTCAATTTGGAAAAATAAAGTTGACCAGGCAATAACCAAATAAGTAACAGTAACTTTCCATTAAACTATCAAAATAGCATATTTGAATCATCTTACAGTTTTTGGACCAATGATAGTGGATGTATCTAAGCAATTGGATTTGAAATCACAACCATTCGAAAATTCCTTCTGCGGCTTGTCAACAAAGAAAACTGGTGCTTCTCCCTAATGACCACATACCAGTAAAATAAAAATCAGATCAAACGCTTGTTGATGATCCATGTTCAATGCATCAATATGTAATTGCATTTTTATGATGAACGGTATTTTTTTAGCAAATTTAAATGCTAAAAAAGAAGGAAGAATAGAAAATTTAATTAGCTCACCATAGATATATAATATATCTACCCCTCTGCAATTCTATATTCCCCTGATCAACATAGAAGAAGAGAGATGATTATGTAAATCCAAAATTTATGGATCTGGCAATTTGAAGAGGCATCACTTCATCAGAAGCAGATATTGCATTTTCCCCCTTCTAAAAACTAAGAAAATAAAAACAATACCATTCTGACAGAGTGAAACAAAAGATGCAAAATTTCAACAACCCAATTGCCAAATAAACTCAATGAATCTAAACCCAGATGCCCAATTATATTGCTAACGCAGTACCAAAGAAATCAAAAAACAAAAAGCAACAAAATCTAGAACTCTACAAACCTATATCTAATAGGTTGGGGAAAACAATTAATAAAAATAAATAGAGCAAAAGAAAAAAAACAGCTACGAGTATATAAAAAAAATCCAACCTAAACAAGGCCAAAACATTCGGATCAAACACTGAATGAAGAAAGTGGAAAACATTTTTACAAGAGATTAAGAACACCAATACCTTTGAATATTCAATAACTGCTCAAGAATCCCCAAAAAATATAAAAAAGAGCTTAATTTTGAGCTGAAGGGTACAAATCGAAAACCCAATTAAGGAATCAAAGCTATTTGTCCTCTCTTCTTACGAAACTCTATATCAACGTGATTTAGAATCAAAGTAGAAAAAACTTATAATAGAAAAATTCACAAGAATGATAAATGAAGTTGCAAGAAATTTTGAGAAGCATTCTCGTATTTGTAGAAGGGAGACAGACAACTTTAGAAAGAGAAAATCTTTACTGTGAGAGAGAGAGGCCGCCTGGTCGCATTCAATTCACGAAACTTGAATAGCGGCTTTCATTTTTTTATGAAAATATGAAGTACTTGTGAAGTTTATTTTACCTTTTTTTTTTCTTTTTCCTTTATAATTATTTATTTTATGATTGGCTTTCTTCTATAAGGTGCGGACAATTTTAGAGTGACGGTGAAGGTGACAATATTATACTGACACAAGGTTAGAATTCTAACTCTTTCATAGTGGTATCTCACTGATGGCTCGGGCTCAAAAAATTTATAGATACAATGTCACACTCAGTAAAGATTTATGATACATGTATAGGGTGTACTCAATGTGTCCGAGCTTGCCCCACAGATGTATTAGAAATAATACCTTGGGACGGGTGTAAAGCTAAACAAATTGCTTTCGCTCCAAGAACAGAAGACTGTATCGGTTGTAAGAGATGTGAATCCGCCTGTTCAACCGATTTTTTGAGTGTTCGGGTTTATTTATGGCATGAAACGACTAGAAGTATGGGTCTAGCTTATTGATACGTTCCAGAAAACTCGACTCGAATATATTTCTTTGATTCTTTTTTCACCTTTACCGACAAAAACCCGCGCTCAAAATAAATACATGTTAATATTTAAATATGATATTTATATCTTTTTAATTAAATTATTATAAAAATATTATTTAAATATAGTTTAAATATTTTTGGTTAATATGTATTAGATATTATGAATATTATGGTTAAAATATCAAAAATATTAATTTTTTTCTTCTTTCTTAACACTCATTTTAATTCAATTTTTTTATTTTTTTTAAAAAGCATATATTCTCTTTTTTAAGCATATTTACTATACATGTTAATAATTTTTAAAATAATTAATTAATAAAATTTATTCTCATATTATTAAAATTTATTTATTTATTTAAATATTTTAATTATTTATTTTATAATATTTAATAAAAAAATATTTTATTAATAATATTTTAATTAATTAATATAAATATTTGAAAATAAATAATTTAATTAATTAATTAATTAATTAATATAAATAATTTTTTAAATTTTTTTACTGATAATATCAATAATTTAATATTATTATAAAAATTATATTTTGATATTTTAATAAGATTGATATAACCAGGAAAAGTTGAGAAGTTGCGTCCTAAGCGGTGTGACCTTGTTTGACACGTTGATTTTTTAACGTTCTGGGGGGATAAAGGGGTTCTAACTTCTAGGGGCGGGTGCCAGATTCCCTTCTGCTGTTAGGGTGACAATTTGATCCGTCTAGCCAATCAAATTTCATTAACACAAAAATTAATTACATTTTTAAACAATTTCATAATTTTATTTTTTGAATTATTTTTATTAATGTTAAAACAAAATTTTTATTTTTAACAACCGGTGAGTGTTAAATTATAAAAAAATTAAAATCATTCTAACATATTGATCGTTATTTTTGATTTAAAAATATCAATTCATTTTTTATAATTTTCATAATTTATTAATAATATCTGATCATAATTAAAAATGATATTATATTTATTATCAAAAATTTATAACTTGATATAAATTCAAATAATATATTAAAATAAATATAAGAAATATACAAAAATATTTTGAATAAATAAATTAGAAAAAATAACAAAAATAACATATTTAATACCTGGAAATAAAAAAAATAACACCCCTTATGTATAATTTGTACATTTTTATTATTAAAAAAATTGACACATCATTTTATTTTAAACACCGTTTAAATTGAATTATATTATTTAAACTCGTTTAATATCAAACACTATCTAATTAAATCTCGTTTAATATTATTAAAATGTTATTTTTATTGTTATAAATTTTAAAAATATTATTTTTATAATTTTTCAAAAATTACATCTTAGCCCCGAAATAAAATAAAAGCAAAAATGAGGAATAGTAAAATATGAGTTAAAAGAACATAATGGATATTAGAGACACACATGTTAGAAAATACATACAGAAAAAGTGAATAAACCTACTGAGGGAAGAATGATAGAGAGGAAGGAGAATATGGGCAGAGAAATGAAATGAATAAGAAAGGATAAAAGATAGATAAAAATGAGAAAATGGCCTAAAAAATAATCGAATAATTAAGGTTGCAAATTTTTTAAATCAAAAATAAAATTGTATCAAAATATTATATATATCCCTAACACTAAAAAGATTATATTAAACTAATATCTAGTTGTAAAAATATAATTAAATCTTCAAATTTAAAAAATTAAAAATAACACTTTTTTTTAACGCAAAACTCATATTCATCCTAACTTAAAACTCATAAGTTTATGAATTTTTTTTATTGAAAGTTGAAACACTAAATTCCCTAAATCACAAAAATAATTATAAAATCAATAATTGAATTTGTGTTAGTTACAAATATATTTTGAAAGAATTTATGTATGTATTATTGATTTTGACAATAACGTTATCTTTAATTTATATTATTGATGAAATATTAATTTTTTATGAAAATTATAATTTTTTTATTTAAATTTTTAATGAATAAACTTATATATTAATTTATATTAAATTCTCAATTTAAATTATTTAAGATAGTTTTATCCGATGTATTGATATTAATACATTTAATGGAATCATTGAAAAGAATTTATTTATTTTCTTTTTAATTTTACATATGTTCAATCCAATCACATTTTTTATCAAATTTTGTTTGCATGTAGTGGCATCTTCATTTTTATCTTTTCAATAAAACAGAATATGAAATGCCTTTAATGTCAAAATAATTTAAGTTTTAGGATTTTTAGCAAAAAAATAAATTTTAACTAAACTAACCTTAAAAAAGTTAATAAAGATCATAATTTATTAATCACATATAACAAATATTAATTCTTTAATTATAAATTAAAAGTTATTAAGTCAAAAATTAACCATAAATAATAACATTAATAATAAATTAAAAATATTAGAAATAATATATAAAACATTAAATATTTATAATCAAATTATAAACATAAAAAAGATAAAAAAAATTAGGTTATTTTTGATAATTTTTTAGATGAAAAATTTAAAATTAATGATAAATAATAACATTATTAATAAAATAAGAATATTAATAACAATGGGATATTTATGATAAAATTATAAAAATTATAAATATTTGTGATGAAAGATGAAAAATCAGATATATGTGACAATTCTTTATTAATAATATTATGTTATATGATAAAATAATTTTATAAATTAAAAATTTAACTAGTAATACATAATAATTATAATGAATATATATATATATATATATATATGAATTTGTATGCGTTTAACAGTATTTTTTTATTAGAACCTTTTTAATGGATTTTAAATAGTAGTAGATTTTAGGATTTAATACAAGGAGAGATAATATAAAAATAGTAAAAAAATGTTATTACTTGTTATCATTGATATTATTTATGTATAAATATATTAAATTATTAAATTTATAGTTATTTTTTTAGTAATAAAATTATAATTAAAATTTTATTTTACAGTAAATTAAAGGGGACACAGGCCGTACCTGAAATCGCTACATATTTCACCAGATTTTAACCATTTTTTACAACTTTTTGAAATGTGTTGCGTAGTGTTAAACATACTAATTTTGTTAGGAGAAAACCTACTGTCCCTTATCTTAAATCATCTTAGGTGTTTTATTATGTACTTTAGAAATATAATTTTCTTATCCTTAAGTATTTTTTTTTACTAAACTTATCAGTGACTGAAGGAATGAGCCATCCTCAACTTTTTTAATTTTTTTTTAAAAAATAATATATTTAAAACTTGTATGTCAAAAATAATAATATTTATGTCTATTTTATATATTTTTACTATTAAAAATAAGTGTAATAAATTATTTTATTTTAAATATCGTCCAATTAAATAATATTAAAATTGAATTATGATCATTTAAACATATTCAATGTTAATCGTTTAATATTATTTGTGTGTTATTTTTATTGATATAAATTTTGCGGTGTTATTTTATAATTTCTCATTTTTTTATTTTGTTGTATTTATAAATATCACTTTATTTTACAAAAATACATAACAATATTCAATTTCAAATATATTGTTTGAATATTTTCTTTCTTTCTTTAGTCACACTACATAGTTATTAAATTATAGTATATTTTTTACTTTTATTTTATTATTATATAATTTTTACTAACTGGATTTTAGTAGAGTAATACAAATTTAACATATTCTTATAAATATTAGGAAATTTATATAAAATAACACACCTAAAAATTATATAATAATAAAAATAACATCATAATAATATTAAAAATATTATTTGGACGGAATTCAATATTGAACAAATTGAAATGATAATAATTTAACTTAAATATCGTCTAATTGAATTTGTTCAATTTAAAATGATGAATAATAATTTTTTTAATAGTAAAAATATATGACTTGAATATAAAAATATTTGATTTGAATATAAAAATATTATTTTTATAGTTAGCGGCTTGTCGAGCATTTGACAAACTCACACCATCCATTTCAAATGGGATTTGTCCCGTGGACACACGAGCAATCCAACCCCTAGGATTTCCTTTTCCTCTTCCCATTCTTACCTCTGTAGGTTTCCCTCTATCGGGGACTTCCACGAAAAGAAAACGGGCGGCATCGTCGTATGCTCGACATTTGTTGCCCTGGTTTATATCCCGCAGTACTCCTATGGTCGATCTGTCACCCAACTTACTTAAACAACCTGGCTTGACATTGTTGTTCTTTTAACGATGAACCACTCCGGTACAACAAGTCAACGGAAACTAGAAGCTACAGCTTATTCCCTCTCCCCCCCCCCCCCCGCCCTCTTAAAAAAAAGAGCCTTCGGTACATATAAGAGTGTTGCTTTTACTCGCAAAAGGTTAAGGATAAAAGAAGATATAAGCCGCTATTGCTATTAGGCAACCAAGACTTCTCAACTACTCTCTCTCTTCAAAAATGGGTCAAGTTTTAAGAATGCTACTTTTGTTGTTTTTATTAAATTTTACTAGTTCAATTTCCTACTATTTTCTTAAAAAATCAATTTTTTCTCTTATATAGTATAATTATTTATTGTTACATCATGTATAATTATATGATTATTTATTTTATTTATATAATTTAATATTATTATTATCTATTTTTATTTTACATACTTCGAATTTTTAATGTATTTATTATAATTTATACTATTTAATTTTTTTTATTTTTTTTCAATTTTCATAGATATTGAGTTATATTGTTTAGATTTTAAATAGTTCAATTTACAAAGTTTTGAACTTTCACTTTAATTGGATAAAATGTACATGATATAATATTTAAAATAATTAAAATTTGATAAATTTTTGAAACATCGATCATAGATTTTTTATATTATTTTTCAATAAGTCCATTTAAGAAATCATCCATTTTTTATTTTCACTCTAAATTTTATGTGTAGTGTTACCTTGAATATAAATCTTGGTTATGTCATTTTCACTACTTTGCATAAGATTTTATTAATAAAGATTATATTTATTATTTTAAATATTATTCCCATAATTCAATAATAATTTAACATTTTAAAATCATATTTTTTATATTTTATATTTTTATTTAATTAATAAGATTTTAATTATATGTGTTAATTAATAATATTTTGTCTAAGTTTTACTAAAATTTAAATATTTATTTGGCCCTTTCATAATAATATTAATAATATGGTAAAATAAATATTATCGATTATTTAAGGTACAACGTAGAAGAGTTTTAACAAATATATTTTTTTTCTTTTTTAAATAACAATTTTACTTGTATATTTGCCAAAGATTTTAAATTAGAGTTTACAATTATTATAATTTTTTAATTTGAAAACGTGTCATTTAAGTATACATTCTTTGTCCATCTTGGATAATACTTAATGCTAATTAAATAACGTTTTTAATATTTTAGCCAACTAATTGCTAAAATTTGTTTGAGCCTCTATCTCGTATGTAATACTTGCAACTCAAGCCACGTCTAAATTTAGTAAGAAATTGATAATGATTATAATTTATAATTAAATAATTAATTTTATGGTTTATGATTTTTAATAAAAGTAATTATCAAATATTTGATAAAAAAAAAGTTAATGATTTTTTAAAAAAATTAAAAATCATTTACAAAATAGGTGATAATGTTGTTTGCTCTTTTTTTTAACTTAAAAAATAAAGAATGTTTTTTTGTTATTATTACAAATTTTGCATTTTTAATCATTTTCTTCGCATATTTATATATAAAAAATCAGAAAATCTTATTTATTCTTTAAAAAAATACTTAGTAAAAATGAAAAAACTCAGAAATTAAAACTCTATTTTTTATATATTTATGAATTATTTCATATTTTGATAATGATTTTTTACACAATTTAAAATTAAAATCAAAATTCGTTATCAAACATATTTGATTAAAAAATCACTTAAAAAAACAAAAACATTGTAAAATCAAAATTGTTATCAAATAATTCCTCAAGAAGTTCAAATTAATTTGTTGAAATGATCATTCTAATTCAATTCAAATTCACTCTAAATCAACTCATTATCCTATTCAATTAAAAAATGGAGCTAGAGTTTCATTTAGTCCATTTTTATATGACGCGTACATATTTGTTTCCTATAACATAAAAAATAATATTTTTTTTACATATTTTAAAAGATAATATATATGTGTTTTTTCTTATAATGTAAAAATATATATTTTTATAAAGTTAAGCATATATTTACTAATCCATAAAGGAAATGAAAAGAAATTGGAATAAAGAATGGTTCATGAGGAGAAGGAATTTAAATAAATGTGTTCTATGTTGTTTACTAATAGTTTATAAGAATGAGAATAATCATAAAGCATATTAGCTTTTAACATATGAAGTAAACATACACAAAGAAAATTAAGGATAATATAAGTTATATTTTATAAAAATATCCTCATAAATAAATCATTATTTATTTTTAATTTATGATTAATTATTTTTATATTTTTAAAAAATAATTAATATAATAATATCTTTAATTTTAATTAAAATTAAAATTTTATTTAAATTATCATCACTCTCTATGAAAAATCAAAGGTTAAATTTATCCTAAAATTTGTATTAATAAAATTAAATTATTTAAGTAGTTGTGTCCTTTTATTGTCCTAAAGGTATTATTAAAATATTATAAATTTTTAGAGGATAAATTTATATTAAAAAAAGGAAATAAAGCTAAAAAGGGAATAAATGACAAGGGGGTTTAGAATTAATTTGTGGAGGGATTTAATAATCATTTTTTGTCCCTTTCATACACATTTTTCGTCAAATAAATATGAAAAATGAAGTTTTTATTTATTTATATTTTTTAATTAATAAATACATCCAAAAGCAAATCTACTTGAATTATTATGTTATAATAGATAATTTATTAGTTAATAAATTATTTATTATCTAATTTTTATTTTTAATTCAATTTACTTTATTATTTTTATTTATTGTAATATTAAAACATCGATTAATTTGTTACTAAAATCAAATTTAAGAAGTAACATTTATTTATTTTATTAAAAAAGGGTTAAAATTAAGTTTAGATAATATATTAAAAATAATTATATTAATACAATATAAATTATTATTTTTATAATTATTTTATATATTTTAAATAATTATAAAAATATTATTACTTTATATTAAATCCAATCATAAAAAGTGATAACAAATGGCATAAAAAAACTAGCTAAAGTATTAAATTGAATTAGGTTGCGACGTTTGATTGATTGCCAAGAATAAAAAGAATAGAATGACAAATCTAATAAAAATGAAAGATAATTGTTTGAGGAATATGTGATCATGGTTTTAACAGCTACGAATGAAAAAACCACATTAAATACACATCCAAATAATGCGTATCAAATACGATCTACCATTAAATAAATACATTTTCTTCTTATTATCATTATTATATCATTGTGTGTTAGAGTAATTGTTTTTTAAAAAATAACATTTAATATTAAACGAATTTAAATAATTATAATTTAATTTAAATATTATTTAAAATAAAATAATATATCAAATTTTTTTAACAATTAAAATATATGAGATATACATAAATAATATTACAATTATAATTATAAATTTTTCATAGATAAACCAAACATTATCTACTAATAATAAGAAAAAAAGTTGATAATGCATATTATAAACAAAATCAAGAAATAATGACTTAATTTTAAAATTACAAAGTAATCTACTCCGTTACTTTATTAACATCACATTTAATATGTCACTATTGTAAATTTAAGAAATTTTAAGTACTTTTTATTAAGGTAAGAATATAGTTGGATAATTTTCAACAAAAAATTAAAGTAATTGATTTGTATTTCAAAAAGAATTATACTATTGAAAATTTCAAAGTAGGAATAAAAAAAATTATTAATTGATTTAGAATGACAATGCCTTTGAATATGCAACAATTGCTCCTCTAGAAGCTAAAAGGATCAAAAATATTAATTTATTGAGCCGAGGAATATTAATCGAGGACTAAATTAAAGAATTCAAATATACTTTTTCATCTCTTTTCATGAAAACTATATTTCAACGTGATTTAAAATCAAACTAGAACAAACTTAGGACAATAAAAGGCAAGATGATTATCCTAATTTTCTATTAGTACTAGTATTAGAAAAACACTAGAAATCTTTTTAGAGTTTGTTTGTGGATAAATTGAGAGTGTTTTAATCTCTTTACAACCTATTATATTTTTATAGTTAGTTCAATTTAATAACACGTTATATTTATATTTTAATTTAATATAATTTTTTCACACATATTTACTTCTAAGTATGTTCTTTTTGCATAAATAATTTTGTTTTTCTTTTTGCATAAATAATTTTGTTTTGATTTGTTTTGATTTGAAGATAAAATAGGGATTTAATGTATTCTCTGATTATTGTAATTTAATCTTAAAAACTCACGTCATAAATTTATGTTACTATCTTATAATTGGAAATAATTATACGTGAATATTTGATAACTTAAAGATTAATTAAAAAAAATTGACTTATGTGATAGATATATTTTTTAAGTATTCTCATGGTAATATAATGTATTTTCATTTTTTTAATTCAATTATTCTTTTACTTTTTTTTAGAGAAGAAAGGCATGCTTTAACAAACTTTTTCTTTTAATATATATGCAAGGTGGTTGTTCACTTTTTTTTTCGAATATCAATTATTTTGACTATATTTATTCTCATAATTCATTTCATTGATTTAAGTTTAGTATATATTTTAAGGTCTTTTTTATAACTTTAATTTTAAACAAAGTTAAATTGTATTGTATTATACATAGAATATATATCATGTTAAGTTTTTTCTTATTTATAGGTTCTGTTTATGAGTAATTTTCCAAAAAAAAAAATTATCAATATAAAATCTATCTAAGTAGACGTTTACAAGTCAATCTTATACGAATTTTAGGGTTTCATAAATATGCAAAGTTGCCAAACTAAGATCCACTTATAAATATATGAGAATAATCAATTAAATTCATCTCTAATCGCATTCAATTTACTAAATAAGAAGAATGACTGAAGTTTTATTGTTATTCCACTGAGATTAAATTTATTTTCATTTCAATTTTTTGATTAATGGTTCCCACTTGGGCGTAATGGGCATTGTACTTATACTATCGAATCTGCGTAATTCTAGCCCTAGGTTTGGTTAGCATGGACTAAGTTATGGGCCTGAATTTCGGCAGTATAAATGTTGGCCCATACGTTGAAATGACGATAGTGGATATATATATATATAGTAAATATTTATATAAAAATGATAAAAACAATATATTTAATAATTAAAATATAAATTTTAAAAAATAATATATATTAAAAAAATAAACAGTTATAAACCTAATTCGTTTAGTATTTAAGATTTAAAATTTATAATTTAAAATTTAAGAGTTAATAATAAATAAATAGATATATATTATTAGTAAATTAATATATTTTTTAAATATATATTCTAGATCTTAATTTTGTTATTTGTTGTAAGTAAAATTTATATCAATTATAAATTTCCTTTGTGACTCCGATAAATCATTAGTTGTATGTATTTTGAGGGGTTTGTTTATGTTTGATATTATATTTTAATACTTATAATATAAAAAAGAAATTATTTAGTATTCATTAAAGAAAAATTATTTAATTATTTTTGAACGGACGAAAAATTTTGTTGGAGTTATTTAGTTAGGGATAAAGTGAAAATTACACAATCTTGTTGTCTATGTCTTCTATTCTAGTAGGTCCATTTAGCGCCCTCCAATTAGGGCCATTTTTGGGTTATTTCAGGTGCATAAAAATAGAGTATTCCTCATGCCCTCCTTGTTTCTCTCTTTTTTCTCTTACGGAAGAAAAGCTTGATTGTGCTAAAATGGAAGAAAAACTTGCTTGCGCAAAAATGGATAGTTTTAGCTGTTAAATTGCGACGAGTAAGAACAAAACCCATGGCTCGGAATTCTAAATAAGGAAGACAAACAAGTCTAATTAACCTTTATAAATATGAGAAGTATGTGGTTTTGTGTAAATTTACTTTGATCCCATTTCCCCATTAATGTGCAAAGTGAAATTTGCAGAGCTAGGTTAATTAGCCGAAAAGGAAAAGAGAATTCTTGTGCGAACTATATCAGAGGCTTTCTTTGGCTAAGATGAAATAATAAAAAAAATTAATTAAATCAATGAAAATTAAAAATAATTAGATAGAATTTTCATTTTAATCTTATAAAAAAAATTGTCGTTAAAAAGTAATTAAATTGAACTTTTTATATATATGATAAATATTAAATTATAATTTTTTAAAAACATAATTAATTTATAAATTTTTTGATTAAACGTATGTACGTACCATACACTATCTTAAAAGTATGTATTTGAAACTTTTTTGAAGGATGTATTTAGAATTAGCATAATATTAATAAAACAAAAGAAATGGCCCAAATATTTTGTCAGAGAAAAAGCCCAAAGTGTTTTGTCAAAAAAGGCCCAAAGCATTTTATATGGTCTTAGAATGATACTCTTAACCTAGTAGCCATTAATATTTTACACGTAAAAATAGTTGAAAAGATGAACACTCGTTGAATAATGATTAAAAGTAGGATGATAATTGTATATTTAAAATTACAGTTAAAAAATCCAAATATACATGAACATATTTATATAAAATATTGGGTAAGTGTAGTAAAAATATTGATAAAAATATACTTTAATTTATTATTTATTTGATAAAATAATATATATAAAATAATTTTTTTAAAAGCATCAATTTAAAAATAAAATTATTATTAAAAAAAATATAGAAAGTAAAAAGCATAAGAAATAGAATCCTCCATTAGTTAAAAGCAAGAGAAATATAATCATTCATATTAGTCTCAATTTAAATATAAAAAATTCAGTAGTCACTTTCACAATACGTCAATACAAGTTCCAATCCTCACACTTGAACCAATCTTTGTCACTTAGTGGCAATGATGGACACGTGTCAATTACCATTTTCACATTTTTTATTATCTCTCTTTCAAAACTCAAACTCTTGCACTTTGAATTACATCATAAAAAACAATTTAAAATGATGAAATTCCCGATTGGTTGGTATGTAATAGGCTAACAAAAGCCTATCAAGAAAAAGAAAGAAATGTCATAAATATAAAGGTCATAATCCAACGGTGTCAAAAGTTTACACTAGTTTTTATTAATTTTCAAAATAAAATAAATTGGAAAATTGTGATTGTTCATACAAGGTTGTAACCTTCATGAAACGTTAACAATTTTAGGATAAGGTGCTGATTTGATGTATACAGTAGACTATAATATGATTGATATGTGCTTGCATTATACTCTCTTTGTTTTTGAAGAAAAACAGAAAAAAAATATGGAAAAGAAAAACTCTTTACACCATTACTAAACGGTTCAAAATTATTTATATATTATATATTTAATAATTTTATATATTTTAATTAATGATAAGATATTGTGTAAGTGTCGTAGCATTGGTATTATAAATAATTACTTAAAAGAAAAATACGATATAACGTGATTTATA
Organism: Hippophae gyantsensis; assembly: GCA_030763125.1. Taxonomy (NCBI): domain Eukaryota; kingdom Viridiplantae; phylum Streptophyta; class Magnoliopsida; order Rosales; family Elaeagnaceae; genus Hippophae; species Hippophae gyantsensis. The sequence goes on from CM061031.1 coordinate 24,052,305, forward strand.
GTTTTTGATAATTTTTTGGGAAATTATGATAATTCTTTTAATACTTATAATAATAAAAGTTAATTATAATTAAAAAATAATTTGTATTAGATTATGAGCTCGTATTAAAAGAATATTTTTGGAGAAAGTTTCATGGGCCGTATTAATTATGTATGTAAAATGTAGTGAAAATTTGTTACATATGGTTAATTAATGATGATGTTTAAATGATATTAAAGTATAAGCATATTATGTGTTATTAAAAGGAGGAGGAGGAGAAAGGGAATAATTATTTTTAGAAAATAAATATTAGTTAATTAAAAAATATATTAATAATTTTTTTATGAAATTTTACTGTTTTTAGAACTCTTACAATAAGAAGTGTAATTTAATAAAAGTTTATTTCCTATCCTCTCATTTGAATTTTTTTTTATAATTTTTTATAATTTTTTATAATTTGATTATTTATTGTTTAATTCATATGGTCAAATTTTGCACTATTTTGCAGTTAAGTCCTAGACAGCTAGACGTATGTGTGAGGCTGACAGGAGCTGTAATCTCGTCAATAATTAATAAAATTAAGTAATATAAATTAAATATTTATAAATAACATTTATTGATTAAACTAAACAAGTTATTTTTTAAGTATTAACGTGAAAAATTAGTATTTAACTTTTAAAATTTAATTAATTTTTATCTTAATTTTTATAATTTAATTAATTTTGTTTCAATAAAAATATTTAAATGAATCAAATTAAAGAAGTTATAATCTTAGAAAACTGAATAAATTGAGATATCAAATTAATTAAAATAAATAAATATAAATAATAAATTAGTCCAATAATATAAATATTTATGATTAATTTAATTTTTATTTTTATAAAATGTCATTTATTAATAAAGAATGAAGAAGGAAATAAAAAAAATTACAATTATAAAATTAAATACAATTAAATTAATTATAATAAGTAATTTTATTATTAGATGTATGCTTAAAATATAATAAATATCAGACTTTTGAATTAAATTTATCAATAAATTTAAATATTTATATTAATTTTTTTGAATAAAATATAAGATAATAAAATATTAAATATTCCATAAAAAAATAATTGTTCAATATAATATAATAATTAATAAGTAGCTAATAGCTAAAAAAAACACACAGAACGCCTCTATGCATTGATATGTAAAAAAAAAAGTGACACTTAATTTTATTATTTTATTAATATATAGAAAATATGATATTGATAAAATTTAAATTTAAATTTATAATAATAAATAAAAAATCATATTATTTAAACTAAAAAAAATCTTAAAATCCGAAAATATAAATAGCCATTAAAAAAATAGTGAAAAAACTCCAACAAAAATTGACCTACTAACCTTCGTGACCTATTATTTTTATTTTTTTTAAAATATAAAACATTAAAGCATTACTTTAAGCTTATACTATCTTTCTCAATATGTCAGCTAAAACGAAGATAATCTTATATTATTCAAAGCAGATTGATTAGGTTAATCTCTTAGACGAGACGTGGAGCATTTTCAATTACCTAAAAACAAAATATATAAATTAATAAAAAAAAACAAATACTTAAACATTTACCGTATACGTGTCTTTTAACCGACGGGTGTGTTTTAAAGCTTGCATGGAAGGAGCAAGCGTACCTGCTATGATAGACAAGTCTCAAATGAAAGTTTGCCACGTGTGATAAGCTTACAGAAGCTTGATTGTCTCTTTATGAGTGGTGCCCCCACACTCCCTTATTCGGGTGGGCTTCCAGACAAAATATCTTCCGACCGACACATGAGTGTGTAATTTTAAGAAGAATAAAATAATTTGTGGTTGTACCCATTTATCTTTCCATATTTAAAGTTTTGGCCTAAAGAATAAAAGAATTTTTTTATTTATTACAAGTTATAAAATTATTAAAATTAATATTACATGAATAATGTTTTGATAAGAGAATGGATAATAAACCAAACTGTCTGGTTTCTTTTGTAACTAGAAAACTTAGTCTATAAATTTATTTGGTAATATAATTACTGCAAATAATGCATATTTATCATGATTAAAATTCAGAAGGAAAAAAAATCATTACTTGTTAATGAAAGGTACACAAATTTATCTGAGTTTGTTCACACGTTTGTCCAATTGTTAAATTAATTCAAAATTAAAAAAAACGTAAACATATTCTAATAGTTTTAATATCAAGCTTTAAATATTTATATAATCTACAAATTTTACTTGAAAAAATTTATAAACTTATAAATTCCGTCCTAAGCAAGCCCAAAATGTGTTAGGTTTTTCTCTTGATTTGGAGGAGCTTAAGGGAAGTTCATGTGACTTAAAAGTCCATGAAATAAGAAGTACAATTGTGTCATTTTATTGCTTTAATTAATAAACTCATTTAGGGTTTGTTGTGTGAAAAAAGCTGAAAAACTTGAGTCATGAGAAAAATAGCAACTCTGCGAGAAAAAGCGCTCTCGGTTTTTAGTTTCTCCTTCTCGACAAGCTTTCATCAAAGTGCTCGATTGAACGTCGTTTGTGGTCCGATTAAGCTGAAATTTTGCAGGCAGGTTCATGACTCAAGACTCTTTAATCTGTGCAGTGGGATTTAAATTTGGCTCACCGGTTTGAGAAATTATTAGCAGTGAACAGTGACTACGAATTGGGTTAGACTTTTCCATTTTCTTGAAATAATTGTTAGTTTCCAAGAAGTGTATTCTTGATGATGTTGTTGATTGTTTACCTCTAGTTTTACCTAGAGAGAACTGTTGTACAATTGTTTCTTGATAGTGGAAGTTTTGGAGAGGAGTGACGTGGTTGTTTCCTTCCTATACCGGGAAGGTTTTTCCACGTAAATTGGTTGTGTTAATTTTATGCATGTTTGATTTTAAGCTCTATTTATTTGTTTCCTAAAAGATTCACACAAAGAAGGAGAATAGGCTTAATTCCGCTGTTTAGAACTTGATTAAGTTCGAATTGAAATTGTGATTCTCCCAACAAAGTGGTATCAGAGCTGTGATTATTATTGTTGAATTTGTTGTGTTGAATATTGGAAGAAAATTTAAGTAGAATGATTACTTTGAATGGTTCTAATTATCATACTTGGAAAGGAAAATGGAAGATCTCCTTTATGTCAAACAATTTCATTTACCGATGTTTGCCTCTGAAAAGCCAGAAAAATTGTCTGAAGAAGAATGGACTTTGTTACATTGACAAGTTTGTGGGTATATAAGGCAGTGGGTAGATGATAATGTTTTGAATCGTATTAGTGGAGAAATACATGCACGGTCACTATGGAATAAACTTGAAGAGTTGTATGCTCGGAAAACAGAAAATAATAAAATGTTTCTTATAAAGCAATTGATGGCTTTAAGGTATCAAGATGGAACTCCGTTGACAGATCACTTGAATACGTTCCAAAGAATAATCAATCAGTTAGCTGGAATAGGTATCAAGTTTGAAGATGAGATTTAGGGGTTGTGTTTATTGGGTACATTGCTGGACTCTTGGGAAACATTTAGAATGTCATTAAGTAACTCAGCTCTAAATGGTGTAATCAATATGGATCTAGCTAAGAGTAGTGTTTTAAATGAAGAAATGAGAAGAAAATCACATAGGTCTTCTCAGCAGTCAGAGATTTTGGTTACAGAAAGAAGAGGGAGGAGTAAAAGCAGAGGTTTCAATAGCAAAGAAAAAGGAAGAAGTAAGTCCAACAGGTTTTCTAATATTGAGTGTCATCACTGTGGCATGAAAGGGCACATCAAGAAATATTGTAGACAATTGAAGAGGGATAACAAGAAGAAAGACAAAGAACAAGAGGGTGATGTTGGTAAAGAAAATGATCGAGTTGCCACCGCTAGTTTAGAAGACTTTCTCGTTGTTTATAATGAAGATGTTGCCAATGTTGCATGTCACGAGATCAGTTGGGTTATTGACAGTGGAGCCTCCATTCATGCTACATCTCGAGAGGACTTCTTTACATCCTATACAGCAGATGACTTTGGGACAGTGAAGTTGGGTAATGATGGCTTGGTTAAAGTCATTGGTATTGGAGATGTGTGTTTGGAGATGAATAATGGCACCAAGCTACTTCTTAGAGGGGTAAAGCATATTCCTGAAATTCGTTTGAACTTGATCTCTGCAGGTAAACTTGATGATAAAGGATATTGCAATACCTTTAGTAATGGTCAATGGAAACTTACTAAAGGTGCTATCGTTGTTGCTCGTGGGAACAAGCATTCTAGTTTGTATATATTGCAGGCAAGACTCTTCAAAGGCGTTATTAATGCTATGACAGATGAGCTCACATCAGAATTGTGGCATAAGAGACTTGGTCACATGAGTGAGAAAGGCTTGGCAGTATTGACTAAAAAGAATCTTCTTTCTCGAATGAATGATGTTTGTTTAAGAAGATGTACTTATTGTTTGGCAGGGAAGTAAAATAAAGTTTCTTTCAAGAGTTCCCCTCCTTCAAGAAAACAATACACACTTGATTTGGTACATTCAGATGTATGTGGTCCTATGAAGACAAAAACTTTGCGTGGTGCTAGTTATTTTGTGACCTTCATAGATGATTGTTCAAGAAAGTTATGGGTGTACACTTTAAAGAGCAAAGATCAAGTATTAGATGTGTTTAAACAGTTTCAAGCCTTAGTTGAGAGACAGACTGAGAAGAAATTACGGTACATCAGAACAAATAATGAGGAAGAGTATTCAGGTCCTTTTAATGAGTATTGTAGGCATCAGGGCATTCGACATCAAAAGACACCTCCCAAGACTCCTCAGTTAAATGAGTTGGCTGAAAGAATGAACAGGACATTGGTTGAAAGAGTAAGATGTCTTCTTTCATAGGCTCAGTTCCCAAGATCTTTTTGGGGTGAGGCTTTGAATACTGTTGTACATGTTCTTAATCTCACACCATGTGTTCCTCTTCAGTTTGATGTACCAAACAGAGTTTGGACTAGCAAAGATGTTTCTTATGGTCATCTTCGTGTTTTTAGTTGCAAGGCATTTGTGCACATACCAAAAGATGAGAGATCTAAGCTCGATGTGAAAACACGACAGTGTATCTTTGTTGGTTATGGTCTGGATGAATTTGGCTATAGATTTTATGATCTAGATGAGAAGAAACTGGTAAGGAGTCGTGATATTGTGTTTATAGAAGATCAAACTATACAAGATGTTGAGAAGATATAAAAAGGAGTCCATCAGAATAGCGATGATTTGATTGACCTAGATCTGGTTCCTTTATCAGTACAAATGGAACAAAATGTTCAAGATGACCAACAGGGTTTAGATGATGTAGATATGCACAGTGAAAACAGATCACCGGACCTGCGATCGGTTATTTAGAACCGAAATTCCACCCGGGAGGTGCAAGAGGCAGGCATCCCTTCCACGGTATGATCTGAGATGAGTATGTGTTATTGACAGATGAAGGAGAACTTCAATGTTATGCAGAAGCAATGGAAGATGGAAACAGAACATACTGGGTTGGTGTTATGGAAGATGAGATGTAGTCACTGTATGACAATCACACGTTTGAGCTGGTAAAATTGCCTAAGGGTAAGAGAGCTTTGAAGAACATGTGAGTCTACAAGGTGAAGCAAGAAGAACACAATTCACAATCACGATACAAAGCTAGACTGGTCGTCAAGGGATTCAGTTAGAGAAAATGTATTGATTTTGATGATATTTTCTCTCCTGTTATGAAGATGTCTTCCATACGTGTTGTTCTAGGTCTAGTAGCAAGCTTGGATTTAGAAATTGAGCAAATGGATGTGAAAATTGTCTTTCTTCATGGTGAGTTGGAGGAAGAGATTTATATGGACTAGCCAGAGGATTTTGAGGTTAAAGGAAAAGAGGATTACATATGTCGGTTAAAGAAAAGCCTCTACGGGTTGAAGCAAGCACCTAGACAATGTTATAAGAAGTTTGAGTCAGTTATGGGGAAGCATGGTTACAAGAAGACTACTTCTGATCATTGTGTTTTTGTGCAAAAATTCTCTGATGATGATTTTATCATTTTATTGCTCTATGTTGATGACATGTTGATTGTTGGTAGAAATTCTTCAAGGATTGATAATTTGAAGAAGCAGTTGAGTAAGTCCTTTGCCATGAAGGACTTGGGACTAGCAAAACAAATTCTTGGTATTCGAATTTGTCGAGACAAGAAAAGAAAGAAGTTGTACGTGTCACAGGAACGGTACATCAATAAGGTACTTGAAAGGTTTCATATGGATAAAGCTAAAGTGGTTTCTTCTCCTTTATCTAATCACTTTAAGTTGAGATCGAGTCAAGGCCCTTCAATAGATAAAGAAAAAGAAGATATGTAAAAGGTTCCATATGCCTCAGCAGTAGGAAGTTTAATGTATGCAATGGTGTGTACGAGGCCAGACATAGCTCATGCAGTTAGAGTTGTTAGTCGTTTTCTTTCGAATCCAGGAAGAGAACATTTAGGATGCGATAAAGTGGATTATGAGATATCTTCGAGGTACTTCCAAGTTGACATAGCTTTGGAAGTGGAAAACTGATGTGGTTGGATACATTGATTCAGATTGTGGCAGAGATGAAGATTCTCGTAAGTGAGTTATCTAATTACTTTCTCTGGTGGAAGCGGTTTCTTGGCGGTCAAGATTGCAAAAGTGTGTTGCACTTTCTGACAGCGAGAGTTTATTGCGGCAAACAGTAAGGAGTTGTTGTGGATGAAACAGTTCTTGAGAGAACTTGGTTTCAAGCATCAGAAATATGTGTTATTCTGCGATAATCAGAGTTCTATTCACTTAGCGAAGAACTCCGCATTTCACTCAAGATCAAAGCATATTGATGTGAGGTATCATTGGATAAGGGATACTCTTAACAAAGTTGCTTGAACTTGAGAAAATCCATACTGATGAGAATGGGTCTGACATGCTGACAAAAGCAGTGTCAAGAGAAAAAATTGAAGTTTGTTGTTCAATTGTCAGGATGGCAGATCCCTCCATCTAATCGGAAAAAGGGGGAGATTTGTTGGGTTTTTCTCTTGATTTGGAGGAACCCAAGGGAAGCCCATGTGGCTTAAAAGCCCATAGAGTAAGAAGGGAAATTGTGTCATTTCATTACTTTAATTAATAAACCCATTTAGGGTTTGTTGAGTGAAAAATCTGATTGAAGGTCATTTGTGGTCCGATTAAGCTTAAATTTTGCAGGCAGGTTCACGACTCAATAATATTTAATTTGTGCGGTGGGATTTGGATTTGGCTCAACAGTTTGAGAAATGCTGAGCAGTGAACAGTGACTACGAATTGGGTTAGATTTCTCCATTTTTTTGAAATAATTGTTAGTTTCTAAGAAGTTTATTCTTGATGATGTTGTTGATTGTTTGACTCTAGTTTTACCTAGAGAGAACTGTTATCCAATTGTTTCTTGATAGTGGAAGTTTTGGAGAGGAGTATAGTGGTTGTTTCCTTCCTATACCAGGAAGGTTTTTCCACGTAAATTGGTTGTGTTGATTTTGTGTTTGTTTGATTTTAAGCTCTATTTATTTATTTTCTAAAAGATTTACACAAAGAATGAGAATAAGTTTAATTCCACTGTTTAGTATTTGATTAAGTTCGAATTAAAATTATGACCTAAAAAATATGTATCCTAATTAAAGCAAATATTATAGGTTTTTAAATATAAAAGGGTAAAGCTCCAACATATCTATATATTTCTCTGTTTGAAAAAGGAAAAAATTGTGGTGATAATGGATTGTCACGAGTATATATTGTCCCAAGTAACGTAGAAGTTTTAGATTTTAAGTTTTATTTATAATTATATGATTTTTTTTAAATTATACAAATAATTAAATCAATAAAATAAAAATATATAAATTATTCTACATTAAAAAAATAATTTTGTTATAAAATAAGAATAATCACTTCCTAAATTCAAACATTAAAAAAATTTAGTTATTTTCTATATTATTAATATGTTGCATAATCATTTGGTGTTTTTCCTTTTATAAATATGATATATTTATCATATTTTTTAAAATTAGTATATTTTGGTATAAAAGAATTTTAATAGGGGGACTTTGTTAGTAGATGTTTGAAGATTAAATGTCTCAAAAAAATTAAAAAATAAAAATAAATTAAAATTATCAAAATTTATCGTAAATGATTAAATTATCAATAAATATAAAAATAAAGTGATTAAAGTGTATAAATTTAACAACATATCTAATTTATAAAACTAAAGTAACATTAATTTTTTTTTAATAAATTATCTAATTTTTATAAGAAATAAAAGAAAGAATATGATCTATAGGTCGATTAAAGATTAATAAATTTGTAACAAATATTGACAGTAGTTGAAGCCAATTCAGCCCCTAACATTGTTCTGCCGCTGGCCACAGTTCATAAAAAAAACAGTTAGCTTTCGGAAGATCTGAACTTTTTGTTAAGAAAATTACGTAATTAAAATTTATAAAAATAAAAATAATATTTTATAATATTTTCCCATATCAATCCCCTCAATTCATGAATAATATTTGGAGTCCGGGGTGTCATATAATTTTCCAAAAATCGCTCCCTCTTAAAATAATTACTATAAGGTCCTCGGAGCTATTTGACAGATGCAAAAGGCAACATGTCAGTTAGACGCAAAATAACTTTGCACTTGTGGCAAATCAGTAAATTATGGCAGCAGATAACAAACAATCATAAATCAATAAGAATTTTTTTGAGTTTTATCTTTTTTTTTTTATTTTTTGGGGGAGGAGGGGGCCAAATTAAAAATTGCAAAAATATAATACTAATTATAAATTTTAATTAATTAAAAGATGACTGGTAAAGAATTTAAATAAATAAATAAATAAAAAGTGAAAAAAAATATTTCTTATATAATACTGTTTATGAATATGATATTACTTCGCATGACAATACGACCTGTATTGACATTTTCATCGCTTTAAAATAGAAAAAAAGGCCTCTTCTTGAATTCTCTCTTCCCACTCCACATTTGTGGTTCCTATATACTCTATAATCTCTAGCCTTTATTATTCTCATATCATGCTTAAAGTTAAACCTTCCTCACTATGTTGAATAATATTGATCAAAGTGCAACTACTAGCTATAGAAATCAAGAAGGTAATATTAATGATCATGATCATCACGAAGAAGAACAAATCCGAGACATACACGCTCTAACTCCACCTCATCCGCCAGCACGCGGTTCTGGCGTGAGAGACCACCACCATCATCATAATATTTGGGAAACAGGTCATCAAAGATCATCAACAACAACATCTATGGCTAGTACAGATGGTGGTTCATCAAGTGAAAATTTCACAACTATGAGTAGAGAATTCAATGCTTTAGTTCTAGCTGGATCAAGTATTGATCATCATCAAAATGGTCAAAATCATAACGTTGACTATGATAGTAATAGTCTATTAGCTAGAATAGGAGAAGAAGATCGTCATAATCATCATGATTTAGATATGTTAGTTGAAGAAGAAGAAAACAATCCTTTAGCTATTGTACCAGATAGTAATAATTACCCTTTGAACCCTGTTGCTTCTTCTTCTTCTACTTCTTTTTCAAGAAGGGTAGAAGGGTCTTCTTCTTCAACTCATGGTAATATTATTGATGATGGTGGTGGTGGTCAAGGTCAAAGTGGTCAAACTGATAATGATCAAATGGTGTCTGTTCAAAGAGTGAAGAAAGAAGAAGTGGAATCTAAGATATCAGCTTGGCAAAATGCAAAAGTGTCTAAGATTAATAACAGATTTAAGAGAGAAGATGCTGTTATTATTGGCTGGGAAAATGAACAGGTTCAAAAAGCTACTTCTTGGATGAAGAAAATCGAGGTATGAATAATATGATGATTTAGATTATTAAGCTAATTAATTAGTTAATTTTGCTAGAGTATATCATTATTATTTTTTATGCTAGTTCGGTCCTGTTTGTTTGAATTTTTTCTTAAAAGTGATTTTAGAACAAAGTACTTTTATAAGAAAAAAAAAACGTTTCTTTTGCTTCTATTAGTAATCAAAATGTATTTTATGTTTTTTTTTTCTTTTTTTTTAAGTACTTTTACAAAGTCTCAAAGCCAAAAAACAAACGTGCCTTAGTTTGTGTTTACTCATGCATATATAAAAAATTAAAAATATATATTTTGTTATAATTATTTTGTGGGTATTGGGTTATATCAGTGTATAAATGCTTTTTTCTAAAAAATTATTTTATTGTTTTTAATTTTTTATAACCAAAGAACTAGGACTCAATTAAATAGTAGTTAAATAGGATGATAATCAGTTATTACTTTTTATCTTCATGATGAGTACCGTTGAAAAATAATCTTGATTATTAAAAATATTAGTGAGATAATTTATAATAATGGAGTTGTTGATTATATATATGATAATGGGTGATACTTGATAGATAGTATAGATTCAATCATTAAATTCTGTTAGATTAATTTTCACTTATCCTAAATTCTTGAATAAATTAAAATTTGAATTATGTTAAAATAATCCTAATCTATTGAAGATTTGATGAGATTGAAAAGTATACATCACTTTTTTTTTTATCAAAATTATATATATATATATATCACATTAATAATATTTATTTTGACTGTTAGCTTTCATTTTGTGCTTGAAGCTTGTGTACAAATCATAGTCAAGTATTATACTTGGTCCTGAATTTTTTAGTTTGTTCATTTTTTTTAATTAATTAGGTTTTTATTTTCTCTTTTTCCTATTATTTTTTTCTGGTTGTCATTGTGTTTGTTGTGATGGACACATCATTAAGATGGACATAATATGTCATCTTCTTTTCCTTAGCTAGCTAGTGATAATGTGAAATCTCTTTGAGTTTGGTAAGTTTCTAGTATTATTTGATGAATTTATTAAAAAAAAATTAGTTTATCTTGGAATTAGATTATGATGCAAAAATATTATTCAGGAAGGAACTTTTTTTTTTACTTTTTAAATAATATTTATACACTTATACTTATATATCATATATCATTGCATTAAAAGTTAATTTTATTATTATTGATGATTACTCTGCAACTATTATTGTTGGATAATATGAGTCATCTAAGATTATATTTATTTCCAAATTATATAATATTACTTGAGTGTATGAAAATGAAATAATGAATATATATAAAATGTAAAAAATAAAAATATTTATATATAATTTGATTTTTAATTACAGAGGAAGTTGGAGGAAAAAAGGGCAAGAGCACTAGAAAAGATGCAAAATAATATAGCAAAAGCACGTAGAAAAGCAGAAGAGAAGAGAGCATCATCTGAGGCTAAAAGGGGAACAAAGATTGCTAGGGTTCTTGAAGTTGCCAATTTGATGAGAGCTGTTGGAAGACCTCCTGCCAAACGTTCCTTCTTCTGATCAGATCATCATCAATTTACAAAATATGAAAGAAAAATAAAAAAAATTGTGAAACTAAATTAATGCCCAAGGAGAATATGTTCAAGGGTCCTTTTACCTTTTGAACAAAGGATACCCTTTCAAATGAAATTGGAGGGCAATAATTAATGAGTGGCAGTTAGCATATATAGAATTGATAATTAATATGAATTTAAAAAAAAAGAATTAATAACTAATATGAAATAATGATATTATTGAGTGATTTTTGGTAAAAAGATTTTGAGTATTGTTGAAGAGTATTTTTATATGTTTAATTTAAAGTGTGTTTGGAATTTCAAGGAGAGCTTTCTCATTTGGAAGTGATAGATAGTGGTGGGACAACTTTTTATTTATTTTATAGTTTGTTTATATATTTAATTAATATTTCTTGATCACTAGGAGTTGGTGCTTGTATATATATATAGTCTATAATTGTACCAATCCTTGGATGGTTTTGTTTTGGTGTATCAATTATTATTTATAATAATAATAATAGAAATGAAAATTGTGTTTTAATCGTTAATTGGAACTTATACCCAAAATCCATATGCTTTGTATGTAAGAAAGAACAAAACGCAACTTAGATAATTGGTTTCTATCTCTCTTTCCCACCTATTTACTTATTTATTTCATGATACAAGAGAATAATTTAAAAAAGAAAGATAAAACAACCCAAATGTCCACCTTCTAGCAAAAACATGATTTTTTTTCATAAGTAAAAAAAATAAATAAAGGATAATTTGATCAAAAGAAAAGAAAAAATGGTCATAGATTATCTTTGATTAGATTTTAGGATTTATTTAATCTTTTTATGAAAAAAATATGTTTTAAGTTTATTTGTTTGTAAAAAATTTGATAGAGTTAATTTTTTATCATTAAATAGCAATATAATATATATTTAATTAAAAAGTATTTAAATTTTTTTAATAAAATTTAAATTATTTAATATATGATTTTGAATATTAGACGATAAATATTTTGTTTAAGATTTATTAAAAAAATTCTTAAAAATTAAATTTTGTAAATAAATATTAATTTTTTCCTTATATATTTATTGAAATATATAAATATATACGTGTATATATATATATATATATTATTTATGTTATATTTAATAAAAAAATTAAAATTTAAATCATATATTTTTTATCAATAAATAAACGTAGATATACACATATATATATTTAAATAAAATAATAATTTAAATATTCTATCCTAAATAAAAACAAAATAAGAGGATAGGGACATTCGATTCATTGAAATTAAAGGAAAAGCTAAAAGCGAAAAAGCAAATTCACTATATAATCACGAGTATGAGAAGTTTACTACGTAACTTGACTAATGGAAAGTTTTCAATGTACTTACAAAAAGCCGGTTACACAAAGTGTATAACTATATTTGGGGATTATACAAACCAAAATTATTTTTCTTTTTGTAAAAGTTCATTCAGGTATTAATGTAAACTTTTTAAATTTTTTATTTTTATTCAAATAATTAATCATATTATTAAAATATCATTCAATAAATTATTATATTCAAAAATAGATAAATTTGATTAAAAAATTTAACTTATAAATAAGATACATAAAATTATAACTTAATTATATTATCTATGTTACATCTTTAACCTATGTAGATGTGACTGAAACATTTCAATCAATCAAAATAATTTATTAAAAATGTTTAAATAAGATTATAAGGTAAATTAAAAACTTACTAATTAGATTTTTATTTTCTTCCCTGCATAACACGTTTAGATTTTTGAAAGAAAAAAGGATAGTTGATGAAGACACTTCGTATCAAATGAAAGCTTCAATTTGCCTGCCTTAAAGACTAGGAAAGGAGATTAAAAAAAAAGTCCACTTTCTAGCAAAAAAAAACATTATATTTTTTTCACTAGTACAAAAACTAAAGGAGTGAAAAAGGAAAAAAAGATAAGGATAAATTATTCGAGAAAAATAATATATAAAAACAAAAAACATGAGGATAGTGACATTGATTTCATTGAAATTAATGGCAAAGCAAAAAGCAAAATAGCAAACTCACTATATAATCACGAGTATGAAGAAATTTAGTATGTAATTTGAATCATACAAAATTTTCTATGAGTTACTAAAAGAGGGTTACACACTAGTTTATAACTATATTAGTGATATGCAATAACAAAAAAATGACACATTTAGGATTTTGAAAGAAAAGAATAGTTGATAAAGACACTTCATATCAAACGTAAGCTTCAATTTGCCTGCCTCAAGGACTAAAAAGGAGATAAAAAGATGGGCCCATGAAAAGTAGTTTTGTTGATCCCAAATTATATCTTTATTAACAAAAAGGTTATTAAATTAAAAAAATCTAACATTTTGGTCTACGATCTATTATAAATAGTAATAATTTAGAGAACTAAATATAATAAATAAGATTTAAATGTGATATTAACTAATTTTAAGAGGTTTATGTCAATAAAGACATAACATGGCACCTCCTACCTAAAAAGATATTTAAAAAAATATAAAACTAAAGTAAATTTTACTTTTGAAATACTTTTATTAAAATATGTTTTAGTGGAAGTAGCACCTTAATATTATAAGTTTAAATTTGGGATTAAGGAATTAATTCCAAAATAAGATCTTGTTTTGCTCTTCTTTTGGTATAAAACAAAGTCCATTTCTCTAGCCATTTGGCTAGAAACTACCATTTATCGATTGAAACCCAAAATAATCGATTCCAAAAATACAAATGAGCAACTATTTGCCTAAAACATTTGGAAAAAAAATTGCAATTTTAATATCACTACTAAAGTATCATATACGTGTTGGGAATACTTTGATTGTGATACAATATGGATGGTAATTTAATTTGCTAAGATGGGTTATAAAAATAGATTAAATTTTTTAAATATTCTTAATATTGTCAATATATTTGTAATACTTTCGCATATGAAACAATTTATACCTAATAAATATTCACCTATATTTTTAAGAAAAGATTTTTTACAATAATTTATAGCGATGTTTATATTTTTTAAAAATCTATAAATTTATTAATATTAATTATTTATCATTTTTTACATCTTATACCTTTTTTTAATAAAATTGTTATGTGAGTGTGACGTAACAATTCCTATACACAAATCCCATTTTATTTAAAAACCTCGCATATTACACACTATACCTTGTAGTTCAATGCAATTCTCTTTCACTTGCAATTGTTAAAAAATACACAATGTAATAAATTTGTGTATAAATCATAGACACTTGAAAATTTTAAGTAAATAAATTGAAGAGCCGGTTTCCTTTGTCACATCACATCTATCATCTTAACAAGTAATTCTGACACTCAATTCTAAATTTTTAAGAGAAAAATTATATATATTTTAAACTTGGAATAAAATTTAAATAATAAGATGTAATGTTATTAATTAATATTAATTTATATAAACATATATAATGATAAATTAATATATAAAATATAGTTATAATTTATTTATGATATATAATACTGTTTTAATTAAAAATATATAAGAGTAATATACTTGTCTTTTTTTTATTAAATAATTTACTCATGTATTTATAATTAAAATTTTAATTTTATTTTTTTTACATATTCACATGTATAGTTGAGTCCTAAATTATAAAAAAACACACGATTTTAAACACTTAGCTCAAATTATATATAAAAAAAAGGTGATCATTTAGGGCTTTAAATCTTACCTAAGATCCTACATCCGTTGTTTTTTTATGGGAATATCAAATGAGATATTTCCATTGAAATTGAAATAAAGGTAAGGACAGGCACATTTTTTTAGGCTTCGCTAAGTTAATGGCAAGAATTGCGGTACACTTTACAAGTAAGAAGGCACATTCATTAACTAATTTTGCACGATAGTAAATACATTAGTTTCTTCAATTTTATTTGGTTATACTACTAATTTTCTAATCGTATGACAATAAACTTGGATCTTGACTTCATTAGTATATCAGCTAAATCCACAACGTTTTTATTACTAAACAAAAAGGGTAAGTAATTAAGTGCACCCACACAAGTTACGTGGTCTCCCAAATGGATGCAACAAACATGGCACGAGTTTTTTTTTAATATCACAAGTTAATCTAATATGTAATTTAAAATAGAAAAATATGAATCTTATAATTAGAACTAAAATAAGACTTTTTTTTTTCAAAAATCGATCGATTAATCAAAGTTCATTATTAAAACGAGTTCATATTTTTCATTTTAAAAGTTGTTTCGTTCAAATAGGCATGAAAATTATGTAAATTGATTTCGTATGTTTGATTGTAGGTTTCAAAACCGACACTACTAAATCAAATTTATTCTTTTAATATACTAATTTTTTTAAATCGTTATTTATTATTTATTTATATATTTATATAAATTATAATATCTATTATTAATAAATTATAATTATATATTATCATTTCGTTTAAATTGTACTTGAAAATAAAAATATAACTAAAATATATATTAGAATGTTATCCGATGAATATCCAATATAGTATTACATGTAAATATTAAAATATTTTTTAACAAGTTATCCTTAACTTATGGCAAAGTATTTTTTAAAGTGAATGTTAGTATTTTTTTAGGTTAATGAACATATTTATTTACTTTATTTTTTTTCTTTTTCAAAAAATTATATGTATATTTTTTCTATTTAAATTGAAAGAGGCTTTTATATTGGTCTAAAATCGTCGAGCTAAATGCCCTCAAATCGAATAGGTTGGTTTGAAAGTTAATTTTTTAGATTGTAAATCAGTTAAGGTTTTAAATTTTTTAAAACTGTTAAGATAATGTTGGCTTGTAAAATTGTTCAATTATAACCTATGTCCACCCTTAGTTAGAACACACTAATTTAATTAGTAAGTGTTTAATATTTTAATAGTATTATAATTCAACAAAATATATACATATAGATTTATATTTTCATAATAAGTGGTAGTCTTTATATTCTAAAATTAAGATGAATTGAGAATTTCATTATTTACATACACATGAACAAAAAATAAAGAACAAACTTATTTTTAAAGTAATTAATGAATATTTTTTTTCATTTAACCATTATTAACCCAAAAAATTCAATTTAATTACAAAAGAAGCAAAATCACAAAAAGCTAATATACAATCTCTAAAAAAAACTTTAAAAGAATAAAACCACTTTAAATATGATGGGTTTGCCTCAAAATAATAAGAAGATCGATGACTTTACAAGATAAACTTAAAAGATTTTTATTTTAAATCAATATTTAATAAAATTTATTACATCTTTAATGTTCTTAGGAGTGGCTCATTAGTATGAAAAAAATTTAACTAAGAGTTTTTTCTTATTTTTTGCATCTTGAAACTTAAATTAAATGTTAATTTTAGACAATTAGTTTATTTAAAATTAAAGATGTTTGTATTGGAGTTTTTTGATCTCGAGATATCTATGTGGGGTCCTAGGGTATTAATTTCGTTAAATATTTTTACTTAAGGATATGTCACAGGTTCGAAGTTGAGTAAGAGTGAAAGAAACACGTACAACTTAGTGCGGTGCAGATAATCCCACTCACTAGGGACTCCACGTGGATATCTCGAGAGTAAAAATATGGATATACATGCATATATTTTATTAAATATAAATATCATTAAAATATTAAGAATGATTAATATATGTAAAGATTTCAAACAGTCTCCTTCCAAAGGAGCAATGAACAATGAAGATTATCGTTTGTATAATTACAACCCGAAGAAACAAAAACAAAAACAGAGTTGCAAGAAAATGTACCAATATCTTGAATAAATAATTTTCTTTCTACGATGAACTTTACCTTGTAATTAGGCTTTTTGGGGGAGAATTTTGAAGTGGAAGTGTTTGAGTGGTGAATTAATTAATGAGAAGTTGAGAACAAAGTGATGAAGGCAAAAGCACTTAGCATCAAACATGGGTCCATAAAAATGGTGACATTCCTTCTTACCTATTACCGTATTTAGGAATGCAAAAGTTTATATGAAACAATTGGAATTGTAAAAGTATTATTTTTAACAATTAGAAGGAAAAAAAAAATTAAATTAAAAATCAAATGACACGGTTTGTCGCCCTTAAAACTTTTAAGCATTAGTTTTATTTGTTTTAAATCAAATCACAAACTAAATTTATGTTTTCTTTGGCATATAATAGTAAATCAAATATCACCAGATCATTTGAGATGGGATTCGAGTTAAACATGAGTAATACCTGTCCCTAATCGAGATGGTAACAAGCATAAAAACAGTTCACCTATTTTATTTTTGGTAAGTGACGTTATATTCCACTAATGATTGATAAATATATTAACAAAATATTTTACATTTCTGCATACTTTTCACATATTTATTACGTATTAATAATACAAATAAAACACCAAAAATTCACATATTTATTATGTATTAATAATACAAATAAAACACCAAAAATAATACGAAAAAATTGGATTCAAAGAGAATGATCTACATTTAAATAATCATATGTCCAATTCCATTAGAAGCAAAGTTTGATTATTTATTATGCTCCTCTAATTTCGCTGGTATGACTGACGAATTTTTTTTAATGAATAACATCGACCCTTCGGTCTTACTAAACAGATGTGCATTGCATTCACATGCATATTTTTTTCTTAATAGAACAGCCCAATTTGGTTAACTAACTTTAATATCTGTCAGCAAAGGAAAAAGAGTCACTCATATAATAGAAAGAAAACTACAGTTGCAGATTCTTTGGATCTATTTTTTAGCAGATAACCAGGAACTCTTACAGGATGAGTAGTCAAATTAGTTTATTTGCGGTGCTTTTTATGCTTAGGCTCTTCCGATAATACTTGACTCATCTCAGTGTTCTGAAATGGGTTTTGTAGTACAGACATTGGGCTTGATTCCCCTTTAGTGGCAGTCTCTGATCTGTGTCTCTTACCTTTGCGCTCTGATTTTGGCATAGTTTTAAGCTCATTGTGGAGCTGCTTTAACTCTTTGAATGATGCCAAAGTGCGTCGCAGGTATGCCTGAATGGTTTGTGAAGCACCAGTATCAGTAGCAACAAATGAAGACAAAGTTTTAGTTGCTTTAGAGAGAGAGATTGGCTTTGATGAAACGACATCCCCTGCAACTGTCTTCATCTTAAACTTTTCCTTTTCTTTGAACTATGGGTCTAGTATACCTGTGATAGGAGTAATATAGTGAGAGAATTAGAAAGTATCTACGTATCTTGTTACAAAAATTAAACCAACAGTAAAAGTGTCAATCTCAATCACCAGGAAAAGGAAAAAGAAAGAAAAGTGAACAAGAAAGCATCCATGTACCTTGTTACACAAACTTTAACCAACATTAGCGGCTACCATACTAGAAAATATTACAATCTTAAGAAGTTGTCATCGGAAAAATGGAAAAGAAAAAAAAGACAACCTGAAGGTATCTATGTGTACCTTCCTACACGGCTTAAACCAACATTAGCAGCTACCCATAATACCAACAATCAGAGTCTTAAGTGGTTCTCACCAGGAAAAAAATCTTGTGTTCTAGAAGCATTGTCTATTTGAATGTGATTGCAAACAAACTCTTAACTGTCATATTAAATGTCAAATTAACTCACTCAGACTTCCTTGTGTAACAAGGGCAAGCTCCAAATGGTCCAAAAGATAATGCACGAGTAATCAGATATTTTTCATAAAATTCCAAATAATAATTGAAACATCATTAGAGAGAAATTTCAATTTAAAATAACGTATATTTAATGTTTGTTATCATTTATGCAGTCGAAATAGAAATAAGTGTCTTATTCCTCCCAGTTGTATACTTGTTTATCAGTCATGTTATGTAAAAAATTAATATGACAATATAGTGGTACTTTTGAAACAAATGCCTCAAAACCTCCCCAAAATATGCGAGTAAAACATCAAAAAGTAAATCAATCTTTAGACCATACTACACCCATTGACCTTGACATTGGGAAATAATCAATGAGATGGATAAAAAGAAAAACTTTCAGGCAACTTAGCCTGACCGAGGACATAAACATATCAAATAAACGCAATAGCTAACCCAAATATTTACCTGCCCTTGCCCTTCAATTATAAGAGTAGAAACATCAACAGAAGAGTTTAACTATTTCCCTCCTCTATCTCAGATAAAAATTGCATAGATGCTTTAATCCAGAAATAGCAAGGAGATAAAAATCCAAATTGGGTTTCTTTCTCATTTTTATTTTTGTGTAATGTTCTAACCAAATTCTACATGTACATACGCATTATTTCTGTAAGATAATTAATTATATTCAACAGAGTTCACACGCCTAAAAATTATAACTCATTGACTTAAGCTAAGGAAAATGAGTAAAACTCCAAAGCAATATATCAAAAAGAAAAGACTGACAGAACATATTATGGTTCATCGTACGAAGGAAAATTAGTTTTGTTTTTCTATAAAAAGAGATCAAACATTGACACCCATATGAATTAACATCAAAACTCAAAAGCATCATAAATAAAAAGAAGAAAACAATTCCTGAAGTAAATCAAGTAATATATCAAGCATTCATTGATTCCAGAAAAAAATAAATTGAAATGCATTGAAAAGTTCCACTTTTGAAGGATCCAAACGTACATAAAGCATCATATCAGATCACTAAACCAGCTAATAAGCCTAAAATTATCAAATTCATTGTATTTAACAAACTCAGCAACAGGGAAAGCAGTTTAACCTCATGATCAAGAAGCTATAAGCATATAACTATCAAATTCATGGTATTCAAGCTCTACAGTTGGTCCGAAACCAATTTGAGTTCGATAAATCTTTGGTATTACTAAAAAATTCTTAATTAAAAGTAAGAAAGGTTTTCTGTGATTTTTAGAATCATGAAACCTATCTTTAGAGCATGACCAAGAAATTGTTTCAAAGGAGCAGCAAATAACCTAAAATTGAGAATCACAACCCGAGTCTGGGAGATGTATCTTACTTATTATAGAAGAGGGAGCATGCACTGATGGTGAACGGCAAAAGCTCAAAAGGGGAGGATTATTGACCGGCGGCGTATATGTGGGAGAGGGAGATAATGAAATTAGCTGACAACCTTTATTTGGAGAATAATCCTAATCTAAATGGAACGTGGAAAAAGGACCGTTGTGCCCTAAAATTGATTCATCCTCTGCAAGTCAACAACATTATGTTTTTTTTTTTTAAAGAAAGAAAAAAAATTCATTCCAAGGATTTGGGCTCTGAGCTGGGTCGGCTTGATCTCATTTTAATTTGTTACGAGAAATTCATAAATAATAATAATAATAATAATAATATTTTCACCTTATACATCCATTTTAATTTTTAAGTTGTAAAAATAATAAGATAAATTTATTTAATTAATAATATTATTTAATTAAACCGGATAATATTTATTTTTGATATTATAATTGTATTGAATTTGAATAAAAAATATAATAAATTTTATAATTTAATAAAATTCAATTTAAATTAAATTGTAAAATATAAATAAATATATGTTTTATTTTATAATATTTTAAATTTAAATATTATATATACCATTATTATATTAAATTATTATTTTATTTTAAAAATAAAAATACAAATTTTAAATCTTTATAATAACTCAACAAGTCTTAAAGTATATTTTTTATTATTATGATTTTTTAATTATAATTATAAATAATATTTTTTATAAAAATAATCAATATAAATTAAAATATTATATATATTGAACTTTATATAAAATAATAATTTATATATGAGTTTTAGACTACATTATTCAATCCAAATATTTTACATGTTTATAATATGATTGGATCTAATTAATTATATCTTTGTATCAATTTCATATTATTAATCTTTAATTTTTATTTGAATACGATCGAAACTTAATTTGTGAAAAATAGTTACTTTCAAAATTCACAACAAATAAGTAAATTTGACAAATAAAACTTTAAGAAAAAATATTTATGAAATTTATAGAAAAAAAATATGTATAAACATTTATATATATATATATAATATTATAGTTATTTTATTATTGACTAAGTAAAAATATATTAAGTATTCATTTTATTATTTTTATTAATTAAATCATGAAATATTTTATTATTACAAAAAGTTATTATTAATATTTTTTTTAACAAATTTGAGTTTTGACAATATTATCACCTTGTATATAATATGTTTAGAAAAAAAATTAAAAAAACATATTTAAAACTTATAACCATAAAAATAATAATTTTTATTTTATCTTATATATTTTGTAGTAAAAAATACATTATAAATTATTTTATTTTGAACGTCTTTCAAATTAAACTAGGGTTATTTAAATATGTTTAATGTTAAATACAATTTAATTAAATCTCATTTAATATTATTTAAATGTTATTTCTATTGTTATAAATTTTAATAATATTTTTTTAATTTTTCAATTCATTTTTCAATCAAAATAATACCTATTTCTTTTCATAAATAATGTCACACTCATTACTTTAAATCTTATATTATCACAATTTAAAATGTATATATTTTTTTAAGGGGATTTGTCTAAAAGGGACATATTTTTTACAATAGTTTGAAAAAGTGTTAAGAATGTTTTTAGTTTAAAAAAGGACACATTTTAACCTTAAACTTGACAATATATATTTTAATCAATTTTATTTAAAAATAAATAAAATATATATATAAACTCTATTTTACAAAACATAATTATTATAAACATAAAAAATATTAACATTTCATAAATTTATAATTAATTTTAAATACATAAATCTCTTTTATTATATTATATATTAAAATTTTATTTTAAAAAATAAAAATAAATTATTTTATAATAAAATAAATATAAATTTATATGAAAATGATACGTTAAGTAATTTGATAATTGATAAATAATATAATATATTATTATTAAATATAATTATAATTATATTTAATAAAAATTATAATTCTGATATAAAAATAATATTAATAAAAATAATTAAATTATTAAAAAAATCGAAAGCCTTTATATCCAGCTTTCTACAAGATATAAATACAAATATAAAACATTTTGACGCAAACTTTGCATCAAAATATTATCTAATATAATATTATTATAATTATTTTTATTATTAATATAATAAAATATATCTAATTAATTATATTTAAATATTTAAATAAAATTATTATTAATAAATATTTGTTATCTTAATAAAAATAAAAATTATAATAATATTAGAGATATGTGTTATAATGTAATCTATTTTTAATTTTTTAATCTTAAATAATTTATTTTAAAAACAAATATCAATAATTTTTCATAAAAATGGTTGTAGTTATTTAGTAAAGTTTTTAATAATTTAAAATTTTATAATTTATTATTATTATTTTAAATTATTTTATAATAAAATTTTGATAACTTATTTGTTATAAAAATTATATATTTTTCATTATATAAATATAACTTATTTTTTTTTATAATAAAAATAAATTATTATTTATTACATTTTAATAACTTCGAATATTTTATTTTTAAGTTTTTTTTAAGAAGAAAAAAATGTATAGTTTGATTTTTTGAAGAAAAAAAAAAGTGGATGAAAAGAAGGGGAGTAAGAAGAGAAAAAAAAGTGGGTGGGAAGGAGGGGAGTAAGACGAGAAAAAAAAAGTGACTGAGAAGGAAGAGAGAAGAGAGAAAAATATATAATTACCGGCAAATTGTTGAATATGTTTCAATTTGTCCATTTTTAAACTAAAAACAATATATGTCCTTTTTTAAACTGTTATAAAATATATATCCTTTTTAGACAAATAACTTTTTTAAAAGATTGATGATGTTAGACATCCTATAATTATTTGATTTAAAAAATTTAGTCATATAATTATTGAAATAGGTATCAAATATTCTATAATTTTTAAAAAAAACTTAAATTAAACACCTATAATCTGATTATTTATAAAAGTTAGACATTAAAGATTTTTTTTTATACTTTTGATGAATTATAATTATTTATTTTAATAAATTATATAATTAAAAGAACATATTTTTGATAACATAACTAATAGTAATTAACTCGTAAAATTATAGAACTAAATTACATATTTTAAAATATTATTAGATCTTTAATATTTAATCTAATAATTATAGAATTAAATTATTTATTTATTTATTAATAGTTACCGTACTTTAACAACCCTTTTCTCTTCTTTGAAATGCACTATAATTTTCTTCTCTTTTTGATAGGTTACTCGTTTAACCAATGTCCTTTTTCTTATGAAACCATACTTAAGTAGGAAAATATAAACAGTGTTTCTTTGAATTAATATTATACAATTTAGAAATACAATATAATTTTCTTCTCTTTTTGATGGGCTACTTAGGGAAGGGTGAGAATACATCTCTTCTTCCTTTTGTTTATTAGTGGATAACGGTAATTCAATTAACCAATGTCCCTTTTTTTCCCCTTACTTACTTCCTTCCTTTTTATGAAACGATACTTCAAATTGGGACTATCTATCTCATTCAGTACTTGTCTCTCTTATCTGATATAGAAAATTTGAGAATGGGATGGGATTAGAAATTCTTTCTCTGTTTTTCATATAATTTAAAATTTAATTATTATTTTTATTTAAAATTTTTACGAATACATATTGATAATACTGGATCAGAAACGAGGACATTTAAATAAGAAACATAGATTTAAGTAATATTTTAAATATTATTTTTAATTTTAGTAATTTTTATTATAAATAAAAATTTATAAAAAATAAAATAATAATAAATGTTTTATATTAAAAAACTAAAATTTTGAGTAAATAAATAATAAAAAAATATATTATGTTTATGTAAAAGAGATAAAAATAAAATATATGTAAAAAAATACACAATATTCTTATATTAAACAATGATAGTATATTGTTACAAATTAATTTAAAATAATAATAATAAATTATAAAAATAATCATAAAATTCTAAATTTTTAGAATTTAAATAAATATTTTGAATAATTTTTATAAAAAAAAAATTATTCATTTTTTAATAGAATACAAAAATAAAGATGAAATATAAAATACATAATGTATTATTTATGATTAGTTTGATTTTAAATGTAATTAAATCTATAAAAAATTAAACAAATTAATTTTTATACATTTAATAAATATATGGTATATAATTTAAAAAAACAAAAAAAAACGATATTTATTCTTACTTTTTCTAGTATTATAAAATATGAATTTTTATTAACTATAATTCATTTTATTATTTTCACCTTTATTTATCTCAAATCAAATAATTCTTATTAAAATTGACTCCATGAAAAGAAATTGATAACCCTAACTAAGATATTTTGAGGGATGTATACAAATGGGCTTAATTCACGAAGCTGAAACTTTTTCTTTTATTTTTTCATTATTGTAAAAGCTGAAGCTATTTTTGTTACCGAAAATCTCTCCCTCTCTCTTATATTTTTTATTAGAGTTGAAATATTTCATTTGTATTTTATAATAGGAAAATAAACATTTTTATTTTATTTCTTTGATGTGGGAGCTCAAATAAGAACCTCATTTGCCAAATCTTCTCTTCGCTCTCCTGACTCACACAATTCAGAGAGCGAGTGAACCATGGAGATGGCTATTGGCTTCCAGAGCTCTCACTTCTCAGTTCTCCCAAGCCTTCGTCCTCGGACTTTATCTTCTTCCACTGGTACCTCTCTATCTAAGAAGCAACTCTTCGGTCTCAGCTTTTCTTCATCCTCACCTTCGCTTCCCTTTTCAACCTCCAAAACTTCTCAGAGTTTGAATTCTAGAAATTTACTTCCCAGAGTTCCAGTTAAATGTTCTGTTTCTGAAGTTACTGAAACTTCAACAGGTATCTTAATATTTTTGTTTTCCTTTTCTTTATGCACTATTTTGATATTTGTCATGGTTTGGTACTTTTTTTTTGTGTAGTTACGGATTTACGGTAATTTGATATTGTCTCGGTTCACAATTGGATTATTTTTTAAGCTCTTTGCCTAAGTATTGAATTTCGGAATTATTGAACTATAAGAAAATGTATATATTTTATTTTGAATGAAGAGTATTTATGGCCTTGTTTAAGTGGATTTTGTATTCTTTTAAAGACTATTTTATTTGGAAACTGTTTGATACTGATGGAATTAACAGCTTCTATGGAGCAATTATTCTTTTTACTCGTTTTTTATACTTTTTTTTTTGGTTAATTCTTTATATTGTCAATTTTTTAGTAAATGACCCATTTGAAAGTTACATAATTTAGTCCGTTCATGTGTTCTTGGTTGTCTCTATGTCTATGCATTGGTGTGTATTAGAGCACTTGAGAGAATATGTGTTAATAGTCGAAGCTGTATGTTTGTGTGGGTTATTTCACAATACTTGACTCCTAATCCATATAATGTATTAGAGAAGAAGAGCCAGTTGACGAGGAGAAGAGATGTAAGGAATATAGCAATTGTAGCTCATGTAGATCATGGAAAGACAACTTTGGTTGATGCAATGCTGAGGCAAGCAAAGGTAGAAAAACCTTGTCAATTTTATTTCAACTAACTCGAAACATGTTTTTTTTTTACTTTTTGCCATAAGTTTTTCAACGAGCCCCTTTCCCAATGTGAGTCAACTTATAAGTTGAAACTCATTTGACATTTTGAATGCTATGAATGAGTAATCATGAGCATGGTTTGAGAAGTGATTAGCAAAGCACAGGGATGGACATGGTTGTATGAGTAGGAACATCAAATCTAAATCCTTGATTTTGTTAACGTTTAATAGTTTCAACAATGAGTGATTTGATTTTCCATCTTTATCCACAAACTATTTTTTGCAACCCTAAGGATTAAGAAGAACGAAGATTTGGTTGCTGACCTGACACTCCCAATGGCCATTTGAAAAAATTCCAAATTTTCTGAAAAATTTGCTGCTTCCAGTGGTTGAACCAATTTTGTAGTTTTATTATTGGCGTAATGTGTAATTTGGAAGTCATTACTACCATTTATTACTTTGAAGCTGGAATTTTTGATTGCAGTTATATCTTCCTTCCCCCTTCCCAGGCCTAATGACTTGGATAGGATAATGGCTGATACTTAATGTATTCCTTGTGTTCTTTTTACAGGTTTTTCGTGATAATCAATTTGTACAGGAGAGGATAATGGATTCGAATGATTTAGAACGGGAAAGGGGAATTACAATACTGAGTAAAAACACTTCCATCACCTACAAAGATACAAAGATTAATATAATTGATACTCCTGGTCACTCTGACTTTGGAGGTGAAGTGGAGAGAATTCTCAATATGGTTGAGGGGATTCTTCTAGTGGTACTTCTTTGCAACTTAAATGCTTGGAAGTCCAAGTACTTTTACAATCTTATTTTATGCTTCTATCATTAATGTATAATTATTATCACGCTTGAACTTTCAATTTTCACTGTGATTGCTGATGCTATTTCTAAAAAGAGAGTCCCACAGTCTTGAAAGCAAGCTATCAAAACCGGTTTTTACTAATAAAAAAAGGTTAGAATTGAAAATATTCTGACATGACACTTTTTGGAACATTTACCACAATCTCAAACCAGTTTAGGTCTCCTTGAAGATAAAGCTTTGGTACTTGTTCCTTATTTGTGCCTTATCTTTTGTGGCTTTCCTTGTGATGCTACATTTATAGATAATATCTGCCAAAAATGACACGGTATCCTTCTTCTAGGTTGACTCTGTTGAGGGTCCAATGCCACAAACAAGATTTGTTTTGAAGAAAGCTCTGGAATATGGTCATGCTGTTGTTGTTGTCGTGAACAAAATAGATAGGCCTTCAGCTCGTCCAGATTTTGTCATCAATGCCACTTTTGAACTCTTTATTGAACTGAATGCAACTGATGAACAGGTACTTCTTTTAACTGTTATAGAAATAAACATTCACTTTATAATTTAGATCAAATTTTCAAAAATATTTATTTTCATAGTTTGATTTGTAATTCCATGCCATCTTGTGCTTGTTAAATTTGCTGCATTAAGTGGCCTTTCTGTAATAATGTTGTTTTTTTTTCTGTTTTCTTTCCAATGATTTTGCTTTTTAAAAACAGGAGTAAATGATAACACACTCAATTTTTGGTTTCCATTATTTTCAGGAAACCTGGTCAAAGCCTATGTTGTTGTTGGAATTATATCCTTATAAAAAGCATTTTTCATAATCAAGTTTTTTTTTCCATCCCCGACTTGACATTTTTGAAGAGAACAAACCTATGGATGCTTTTTTTAGCACAAATGCTAAAACAAAATTGAAAACAGAATTCAAAAAATGTTACATGGCGTCCCCTAAGATGGTCCACCTGAT
Organism: Hippophae gyantsensis; assembly: GCA_030763125.1. Lineage (NCBI taxonomy): Eukaryota > Viridiplantae > Streptophyta > Magnoliopsida > Rosales > Elaeagnaceae > Hippophae > Hippophae gyantsensis. The sequence goes on from CM061031.1 coordinate 24,080,021, forward strand.
GAAACCACCTCTTTTGTTTTGTTGCATAAAAAATAATAGCTTGCTTTACTTTCTATGCTTGTGAACCATGGTATGAAAGATCTTATCTTATTGAAGGTTCCCTATTGAATGCAGTGTGATTTTCAAGCAATATATGCGATTGGTATTGATGGAAAGGCAGGTTTGTCTCCTGACAATCTGGCTGATGACCTTGGGCCACTCTTTGAGACTATAATCAGATGCATACCTGGGCCACGTATTGAAAAAGATGGTGCACTGCAAATGCTTGTTAGTAGTGGTTTTTTTATATTACGTTTTTAAATATTTGCTTTATTTTTGTCTTTCCATTTGAATTTGATTAGTGCTTTAGGTTTATATCTTTCTTTCTTTTTGGCTTTAAGAAATTCTTAACAATTGTTTCTGAAAAGCTTGATATATTCTGTAGCTCAATTAAGTATTTATACATATACACAAGTCCTATTTAAATAGTAATCTAACTAGTAACTATACACAAACTAATATGACACCTAAGAATCCTAGAATAACTAGAATATATATAATATACATACATACATGTTAACTATAAAACTGAGGGTGACTGCCTATTGTCTAAATTTGAGGGATGCTTTTGTAATTTTTGAAAATCTCAGGGGCTTTGTACTACTTTTCCCATATCTTAAAATTTCCAAGGTTGACTTGTTTTATTACAATTCTTGCTCATTGTTGTCCTTTTTGAATTGTATTTCATTTAACTATGATAAATTTTCTTCTTTTTTTTAATGATAGAAATGTCTAGCAAGTTATACTTTTTTTTATTAGGTTACCAATATCGATTATGAAGACCATAAAGGACGAATAGCTATTGGACGCTTGCATGCTGGAGAGTTGCGAAGAGGGATGGATGTGAAGGTAAGCATGTGCTGCCTGTCTCTTTCCTTTTATTCTCAATTACTTGATAGTAGGGGTTACTCCTTATAGTTTTTATGTTTACTTGGACCACAGAGACTGTTAAACACCATTGCTAATGTTTTCATATGTACATTAGCATTATACCATCCTAAGTATATTATTTATAAAAGGATTAGTCAAATAGTTGATTATTTTCTAATTTCATGCTTGTTTTGTCAACTCGTTAAACTAAATATGCTTTATGGTTTATATTTCTATCTCTATGTTTATCAATCCCATATAACATTTTTAACTTTGGTTTCTTGGAGATAATAATTATCTATAAGATAAGACTCTAGTTATCTTAGTCATAAGTTCCAAGTCTTTACGAATATTAGGAGTCTGATTCCTATTAAGTTTGTATGTCTAGCCTATAAATAAGAGATGTATTCTCTCACGTATGTAACTTGAAATAGTTATTTAGGTCTATAATTTTAGGTTTAATTATTTTATTAGTTTTTAAACTTTAAGAAATTTCACACATAGATCCTAACTTGACTGTTAAAGTGCACATTTGTGATTTATAACCCTAGGACCAATATGTGAAATTTTAAAAGTTTGTGATTAAATCATACAACTTAGAATTTTATAACTTATGTGTGGAGTTTTAAAAATTTGAGTAAATTGTTCATTTTAAAAGTTTGGGACCTATGTGTGAATTACTCAAAGTTTGGGGACTAATGATATAGTTTAGCCTTAATTTTATTATTCCCTACTTTCTTTGATATTTATATTTTAGCAGTGTTAATATCAGTTTCCATGTTGTTAGGATAAAATTTGATGGAGAGGAACTGATCTTTTCCTCCACAATTTTATGGAATTCATTAAGTATGTCAATGTATTTCTTCTGATGATTTTAAAATTTGGTAGGTATGCACCTCAGAAGAGTCGTGTAGATATGCAAGAGTTAGTGAGCTTTTTGTGTATGAGAAATTCATTAGGGTTCCAGCCCAAACTGTGGAAGCTGGTGACATATGTGCAGTTTGTGGAATTGATGATATTCAGGTATTATTACATCTGCACCAATCTACTCTTATTCTTACATTGGCATTACTTTATTTATAATGTATTTTTGTAATTTCTGAAAGATGTATATTTTGTTGAACTTGAAATTAAATCGAGAATTTTGCTCAGATTGGTGAGACAATTGCTGATAAGTTATCTGGGAAGCCATTACCCTCAATTAAGGTGGAGGAGCCAACAGTAAAAATGGCTTTCTCCATAAATACTTCATCGTTTGTTGGTCGAGAGGTATGCTGTCAAGTTGTAATTATCAAAAATATATTTCCAAAATGTATTACACATACATAGTGTCTCTCTTTAATCACTTCACCATATTTATTGTACCTTAAGTATCTGTTTGGCCAAGCCAAATGATGAAAGCATGACACCATTAGGAGTCACCTGCATTTTATTGAATCAATTTATAAATTCAATGCTATATATTTTTGTATTATTTTGATGGTAAGAATAATATAATATTTCCACAATATTTGAGCAACTCTAAACACAAGCATGCTACTTCCATAAAGTGAAAGTCTCTTTTCCGAGGTTTACGAATTGGCAATATAGTTTGTGTACACGTTTACTTGGTAAGGGTTTTCATACTTATTTTCAACTGAGTATGGTTTCTTACCTTTCAGGGGAAATATGTTACCAGTAGGAACTTGCGTGATCGACTTAACCGTGAACTTGAGCGTAATTTGGCTATGAGAGTTGAAGATGGAGAAACATCAGATACGTTTATTGTTAGTGGGCGGGGTACTTTACATATCACCATACTGATAGAAAACATGTAAGTATTCGTTATTTTCTTTCCTTTTTATAACTTTCACTGTTTTACATGCTTGTTTATTAGAGATCATGCATTTCAGGCGAAGGGAAGGGTTTGAATTCATGGTTGGACCTCCCAAGGTTATAAACAAAAAGGTGGATGACCAGTTGTTGGAACCATACGAGGTGACTTTCTGATATACCCTTTACTTCCACTTAGAAAAGAAATAAAGGAAATTTGTTGACATTAATAAATATCAGTGTGCTTTCATGTTTAGCGTACATGGTAGCAATTTGGCCTCTGAGGGGAGCTTAGATGGAGAAAGTCACAAATTTAAGATCTAGTTTTTCTTTTTCTTTCATAGAGTACATGCTAAATCTGTGGGTTTATTTTAAGCTGTCAGCAGAGCTTGTCTCGAGGTTTCTGATAACAAAGCTAGAGGAAACCGATTCAAAGAATAAATAGTTTACTCCTCCTACCTCTTGAAACTTGAAAGCAATGCTGATGAAGTTATATACTCTTACCTTTTGACCATGGAAAGTTTTAATTCCTATTTGATATCTGCTGTCTTTTTCGTAGCCTGTTTGCAGTGTTATTTATAGATACTTCTTACTGAGAAAAGTTGTTATAGTTGTATATTCATACAAAAGAAAACGTACTCTCCACTTTGTTAAAGCCAATATTTCTATTATGTGATATTCTTGCAGATTGCCAATGTGGAGGTGCCAGAGGAACACATGGGATCTGTGGTTGAACTTCTAGGCAAAAGGAGAGGGCAAATGTTTGATATGCAAGGGGTTGGGTATGTGGACTGTTTCCTTTTATTCTCTATACCTATCCACAATTGTTGTGAGGAATGGGATTAATTGAGGAAAAAGAGATTAAATTATCCTGTATAGAGAGGGAGTATCTGAAGTTACAAAGCTCCTCCTGGTCCTAAGAAAACTAAATATTTTAACAACATTTAAATAAAAAGAACAAAAAGAAGGGAATATAACCAGGCAGGATAACGACCCCCTTGCTGAGTTCAGTTACGAACCCATGCATTGCTTTGTAGTTAAACTGCTACAGAAGTTTGGTTTTTTTTCTACAAAGCAGAGTAGGTTACACAATGTACTGCATGATGAATAAGTTACATATTTGTGCATTTTCTTTTACCCTCTCATTGTACAAGCAAAAATCCAGTCCCTAATGACAATTATTTTAAGGCTTTCACTACATTATTCCACAATATGATTGCACTCTGCATATTAAATGGAGCTTCTCCTTTTTTCCCTTTAACATATATAATGCATTGATGTATAGCTAATGATCATAGTTTTGCGTTGACTAACTACATTTCTGTCCATTTTCTTTGTGGTATGTTTAATATTGATTAATATTTGAGGCTTTGAGCCTCACTGATGTTAATGTGACCTGTAATCTGTAAGTTCTGGATTTTATTTGTGTGCTAGGTCAGAGGGCACAAATCAACTTAAATACAAGATTCCAACCCGTGGGCTTCTTGGTCTTCGTAATGCAATTTTAACAGCTTCCCGTGGTACAGCAATACTAACGACAATATTTGATAGCTATGGACGTTGGGCAGGTGATATCACAACCCGTGATCAGGGTTCATTGGTAAGCTCTAAGAAGTCCCATTTATGTTGAGTAATATTGTCATCAATATCAATTATTACAACAAACCATACCCTTGTATGATTACGTATTGAAATTTGACTTGGTGAAAGATAACCAAGTTTGCTAATTTCTTTTCATATAGTACTAAAAAAGGAAGAGAAGAAAAAAAGTCCTTTATGTCATAAACTTTGTGTTTTCTTTTTCCTCTCTCCCTCCTTCCTTTGTACCCTCTACCCTGTTAATAGTTAACACGAGCAGCGGGGTATGAAGAAAACAATAATTCATTATCTTCATCTATGTTTGTTTTGTATGTAGTGCGCATGTGGAATTCTGATAACCACATAAACTGAGTTGCACGACATTTCGTATGATTTTCAGGTTGCTTTTGAGGATGGAACAGTATCATCATATGCTCTTTTCAGTGCCCAGGAGAGAGGGCAGATGTTTGTTAGTCCTGGGATGGACGTCTATAAAGGTCAGATAGTTGGTATTCATCAACGGCCAGGGGACCTATCCCTTAATGTGTGCAAAAAGAAAGCTGCAACAAATGTACGTTCTAACAAAGAACAAACTGGTAAGAAAGATTGTACTGTACTCTCAATTTCTCTTTTTTTGAGAATTTTTACATTTACTTGTACTAGTTAAAAAATCAAGTGTTTTGCACATGCATTGTTATATTTATATATATATATTAATTTTTACAAATATATGTGAAACTTATTTGATATAAATGACAATTAAATAAATGATAAAAAACTAATTATAAGATTTTAGTCAATTAAATTTAATATAGAGTGCGAGATATGTCCTTATTTAAAAGCATAAGGGTATTTTTGTCTAAAATTTATTTAGACGTGATGTAGACTTTTATATAGTATATATATAGATATGGTATGCTGAATGTCAAACGATGTTTGTTCTAGTATGAAACTCGTTACCGTTGTTCATTTGGCTCAAAATGCTAAATATAAAACTGAAGTAACCACTTCGCCCCCCCCCAGAAAATTGTGTTTGTCATTTTTCATAGAATGTAACTTTGTTTTTATTTGGCGTACTGGATAATGTTTCCTTAAAGTATGATTGAACAAAAAACTATGGCATAGGAGCAACTCTAATTAAATGGTTTCTTCGTTTATAATTGATAACTTCCATTCATCATTCCTGCGATTGCTTCAGATTATTTCTTTAAGGCAAAATTGTGCTGTGTTCTTTTAAGAATACTAGGTTCGTGATCTTTCTGTTTTTGGTGACCGGTGATTGCTTTTTTAGCTAAGTAATCCCATATTGATCGGCAAATAATTGAGATTTCTAATATCCTCAATTCACAAACCTTTGATTTTATTAATAAACCCACGTTATTCTTTTGGCAGTTGTTCTTGATACCCCATTGGATTACAGTCTCGATGACTGTATCGAGTACATACAAGAAGACGAACTAGTCGAGGTCACTCCCGCGAGTATTCGTATGTGCAAAAACCCAAAAATGGGAAAGAAAACAAGGTAAACATTTTTGTAAACATGCTACCGTGTCAGTCTGCACTGACAATAGTACTTGCAAAAGTAATGGCCATATTTAAGCCACATACATACACAGAAGTTAGATTCAAAGCACTTATAGCAAATTATCGCAAGTAATACTACGGCTTTGATGTTTGATTTTTGTATATCAATGGATGTATTTTTCATTGTATTAATCACCTAGGCTTTCCCAAGCTACCTTTATATTTTTAATTCTTTTATATTCATAAACTGTTGTTGAACTTTATGTTGACCTAATGAGGAGACCAATCTTAACGGTTCTGGACCTTCTGGTGCAGAAAGTAACTGTTATTAATTTGGAAGCTGAATATAATTTTTCTTCAATTGGGAGCTCCAACTTCCATCCTAACTAAAAAAATGGTAGCAGGGGAAGAGTGCTTAAAAATGTAAGGGTGGTAATTCATGTGTGTTATGCGTATTGCTATTCGTGTTTCTCGGCCAAAATTAATCTATTTTTTTATTTTTTAATATTATGAAGAGAAAAAAATTTAGTCAATTTATTTATAATAATAAGAAAATTTATCATCTTTACAATCACAAAAAAAAAATAGTTAATTGTAATTAAAAAATAATGTCGTGTTCGGTTCATGTTCTGTATCACCCCTACTATCCTTATCCATTCTCATTTTGGTCCTGCTTATTGTACATTCACAGTTTTTGTTAAACTACAATTTTCTACTATTCTGACAAAGAGTTCAACACCTCCCAATGTTTGGTAGTTAAAACAAATAATCGAACATGAGTCATCTAACGTACGTAATCTAAACTAAATGAACAAGAACGGGTGAATTCGAGATTTTCACACGCTATCATAACAAAATTAAAACTGGCCAATGCTAGGATGATGCTGTGAAATCAATAATGAGAATGAGAAAAGTGAATAACTTGGTGTGAATTTATTAAAGGAACCTTTCAAAGGAATCAAAATAAAGGAAACCTCCAAAAACGGAAAAGTCAAAATTGTTCATAATGTTGGTATTATTTAATGGACTTTATTTTATAGATATCATAACAAGTAGTTCAGTTTCAGCGTATTTCATATAAAACGTCTAGTGAATTTTTCAATGTAAAATAGGTATAGAATTTTCACACCCATGTGAACTGGAAAAGTTAAACGAGTGAAATTTTCAGTTAACTTGTGTGAATAATTCACATACCTGGAAAAAAGGCCAAATCATAAATGTATGTATATTAAGAATTTTCACATACTAGAAAATTGAAAAACATGAATAGTAATATAATTAATTCGAACTACATTGTGAACACTTAATATCATATTTTTTATGCAAAAGTTTCTACTTAAAAAAACCTAAGTTTTTTGGTTATATTTTACCTAAAAAAAGAACCAAATATCACACACCTTAAACTACTAGAATTTGCAGGCTTAATAAGGTGGATAGTTTGAAATTGCTAAAGAATCAAATGATATAAGAAATCAAAGATGGCGCTTTCTGTAGATAACAGCTCTCTTTTCTGTATGAATCTTCAAACCAATTCATCTACGGACTCAATAATGATAAACTGTTGAGTTAAAGTTATGTTTTCTAAACTTTATGAATGTAGAGATACAGCGGTATGTAGGCAGAGATAGGTAGAAATGACTTGCATAATCTCAAAGAAATCAAACTACACTGATAGAAGATGAACATGATCAAGGTTTGCTTAAATCTCCAAAATTTTAAGCTTAGAAATTAATGTTATGTCCGTAGGAACTAAAACAAAATGCAATAACACCAGACTTAACGGTAGCGACGAAGGGAGAGGGTGTTGTTTCTCTTCCAGGTTGCCCTGCGAGAAGGCCTTGCCTTGTGGTATAAATGTCCCTTTCCACGTAAACCCCTGTATTTCTTTCCTGCCGAGGTGAGACCCCGTATCTCCCTATGCTTGTGTACAGGATTGCAGATCCAGTTGATTCTTGGGTCATTACGGACGGCATTATGAGCAGGATCAACCAGGATTATCTCAAAGTACTTGTAAGTTGAATCCTATATTGAAGAAGTTTGCTATTGTATGATAAATTGCACATGAAATAAACCCAAAAACATGATATTAAGCAGCAGTTTATTCAAATAAAAATGAGCTGCGAACCTCATTGGTCCAATATGAATTGACAACCCTAAGGCCTCCCAACTTTCTACCAGCACGTTCCTCAGCAACAGACCTTTTGCTGCGCTGAAATTTCAGTTGAGTAACACCCTGGTTTGTGGGCTTTCCATAGACAATACCCTTGGGTACTGGCCTCTTTCTACCACCACGCCTCACACGGACACGATAGATCACATATCCCTTGAAAAGGAAACAGTTTGTTATACAATCACCAAGGTCAAACGAAAGATAATTTTCTCCCAAAAATTACCCAAAAGATAATTTAAACCATAAAATTATGATTCCAAAATATGAGCTCACAAGAGGGTAGGAATGCAAAAACACATTATCCGGGGGGGAAGGTTATGTGACACTCGTACATTTAAAATGCATCCAATTACGAGAAAAGATAAAATCAGAAAAGAGAATCTGCTCAGACAGAGATAGTGATTCCTAAATATAAATGATCCCACAAAGCATTCTTCACTGTACCTATGCAACCTTAAAAGATTGGGCAGGCATTAATATGCCGCTAAACCAGCTATAACTAGTCTATCCTGGAAAGGTCAATCATATCTGCATGGACAGAATATAATTGAAGCTCACTCATGCATATACACAACATTTGAACTGCCCTGATTGCAATTAAAATTCACTGCATGACTACTAAGTCAAGGTAACACTGATCACAAACTTTCTATAATACAAAAGAAGGGCATAGAAAGTATCGACACTTATCCAATTTATATGTTAATTTAGTGGAAGGGCTCTCCATACCTGTTTGGCCTTGTAACCTAAACGGCGAGCCTTGTCAGGACGTGTGGGCCTTGTAAGTCGGACAATGGAAGGTTGTTGGCGATACTCCCAACACCTCACCCTTTGTAGGAACCTCATGACATCAGATTGCTTCTTCCTCCATATCTCCGAAACATACTTGTAAGCCCCTGGTTTCATCAATGCAAAATATAGTAAGCAACTAAACATCGCACTATATCCTTACAAAGGTTAAATCCTTCATGACCAAATAAAAGAAAAAAAAAACAGCAACACTCTATTTGCGTCAGTTCCAACAATTATTAACTATATAGTACATGATCCAGAATAGCAAGCACTACTTGGAGAAATATAACACCATTACATCAAGAACAACAACAACCTTTAATAGCTAAATTTTGCATGTTACTAAAAGGTTGTCACAAATGCTTCATATGTACATGACTTGGTTAAGAACAGCGAAAAAATCAATTATAAAGGTATGCTAGGGCGAAAATCGTGTACAACTTTTGAAATGAGATAATCCCAAAATTAAAAACCATAATAATAAGATGAAATAGAGATTTTACATTTAAGCCAAGTATTCCCTGTTTCAAAACTTTAGAGTCCAACAATGAGTCTCATTAACAAAACCATACATAGTATTAAATTATTAACCTGAAGGAGGCCACTGAAAACTTTACATTTTGCTAGTTTCATATTCGTAAAAGCAACCAAGTGCATTTTTACAGTAAGCTACATCTTATTTATGATGAACAATGTACTCAAATAGGTACAAGTAGAATATCCTTCCACGTAGAACAAAGAAACAGCTCGCGTCCAGAACCCATAAATAAAATTTGCAAAAATCTTCAGAATTAGAGCGACTACCAAACATATTAAAACGAAGAAATGACACAGATAAATATTGAAAATTCCACAGCCAAAGATACAGTGTTATCAAATGTGAAAGAGAGTGGTACCCATTGAATTGGATCAGAAGCAAATAGCTGTGTAGACGCAGTGTTCGGACGGGGTCTTCTTCTCAAAGCCGAGGGTTTTGAGTGAAACCCTAACCTTTATAAATCTAGGGCTGTGTTCCTGAACTTCGATTAATCGATTGTGGGCCGTCTTCCGGCTACGGCCCGTCCATGTTAGACTGCTAGTTAAATATTTACGAATGCTTCTAAAATGACACATATTTCCTCTAAGTTAACACACGTTTTTCAATAGCAAGTCTCGTATACCGAGTTTTCTAAAATGACACGTATTTCCTATAGGTTTTTGCACACGTTTTCAATAAAATATCGTATATTGATTTTGGGATTAATATAGTTGTTTTTATATTTTATATTAAAATATATTAAAATATAAAATTATTAATTAAAAGATATATTTTAACAATAAAAAAATATTAAGTTATGGATTATTAAACCTTAAATTAATTAGATTTATTATTATTTTATACTTTTAAGTATATATATGAATATGTTTTTCATTTTTTAAAAATTATATTTTTTAATTATTATATTATATTTTTAATTATTAGATACAAATACTTACTATATTTTATCTTTTATTGGACAGCACGATCGTGAACAAAAGATTGGACATAAGTTAGTTTATTAATTTATTTATTTATATATATGTAACAATAGTTTTTAGTGAGTGGTTCGTATTATGGTTTTCTTTTCTTTTGTTTTCAGAGGAAATAGTAATTTCATTAATGTTTTTTTTTAATTTTGAAAGGATACAGTAATTTCTTTAACTTTTGGGCTCTTTTCAAATTCTATTTTTTGAATTTAATTTTCTGAGATGAGTTTTGTTTGATAATTAATAATATTTTTAAATTTAAAATACACACTTTTTCTTATTTTAAAACTTAAAAAATATTAAAAATCAGTTAATTTTTTTATTTCGTTACTTAACTTTATATTTATCAATTATAATCTAAGAAAACATTTTTACCGAATCAATTTTTTTCCTTATAAATAAAATAAAACAATCCTAATTTAACTAACTAAAGATGATAAAACTTTTACCAAAACAAATTAAAAATAAATAATAAAGATGAGAAAACAGAATTGTACAACAAGAAATGGAACTTTCTATGTGTGATTTCATCCTTAGCAACTAGAGGTAGCTTAAGGAATGATCTTAAAAGTTTCTAGCTAGTTTTCAAAGACTAGTAAAAGACTCTTAAATAGTAAACTAAATCCATAAGCATTTGAAGTTAATTAAATAATTACGAGCAAAGATATCAACCACTTGATTGATTATCTACTGGACAAAAAAAGTAAAACAAATCCAACAATATTATACATATAATATTGGTGTGTTGTGGTGAATGTTTTAACAATGTCAGATACTAATGTTTACATTTTTTGATATCTGATTTCTGGTTTACATTTTTTCATCGAAATTGATTTATGTTTTACTCGTTGAAACCGATCACTTATAATATTGGAAAAAAATACCATCAAGTAAAACAACAAGATCAGTGTGCTCCATAAGAGAATAAGTACAAAGAACATTGTTGTAAGGCTTAACCACAGAGGTTGAAACATGAGGGGATGGGTAGACAGTGAAACCTTACTAGTGCTGCGACAATCTAGTATCCAGAGTCGCCATTTTTGCTCAGCGTCAGTTCCGCTATCGCAACCTCAACAAAACCCTTAAGGGAGCCATACTATTCTAGCTACTTGTTGGAGCCATTGCAGCTTACCTGCGTTTCAAGTCTATTTTCTCATTGGAGTTGTCGCAGTTGCCCAACATCGCTTACTTGTTGGGGCTGGTGCAGTCTCTCTACGTACCAGTCTAGTTGCCATCGTAGAGAAACTTGAAACGAAGTAGAAGAAGAGCTCCGCTTCACAGAGACGAAAATGAAGACGGAGGACCAGGAAGAGGGTTGACTCCGGATGGATGTTGTAGTCGGCTAGGGTTCGACCATCCTTATCTTCCATCAGAAGAAGAAAGGCACCGCTCTGCGCGAAGAAAGCGTCGTAGAGGGCAGCGTGAAGAAAGCGTGCAGAGAGTTGCGCAAATGGAAAAGAAAATTTTCTAGGGTTACGAAATGTTCTATATATAGCTAGTGTACGAAGTGTTAAAAAAAGGAAGGATTTTTTTATAGATTTCATGGCAGAATCTAGAGATTTAACCACAAATTTCATATCGGAAGATTTGACTACAAAAATGACGGAAGTTCTAACTAGAGTTCAGATCACCTCACAACTTCCGCTAACTGAAGCGTCAACTACTCTCACTAGTATCAAGTTAGGAGAATCCAACTATGTCTTGTGGTCCCAGGTGGTGGAGATGTATATCTCTATCAAAGACAAACTGGGATATATTAATGGGGATTTTCCTCAACCTGTTGAAATCGACCCCTCATTCAGAAGATGGCGCACTGAAAATGTCATTGTCAAAGGATGGTTGATCAATTCGATGGACCCCTCTTTGATTGCAAATTTTATTCAATTCCCAACTGCGAACACAGGTTTGGAATTCTGCTGCTACCACCTACTATAATGGGACAGACACGTCTCATGTGTATGATCTTCACCGTCGAGTTACTCGTATGAAGCATGCGGGTGGATCCATTGAAAAATACTACAATGACCTTCAAGGGTTATGGCGAGAAATTGATTTCTGTCGTCATAATCCAATGGAGTCTGCAACTCACATACAAAAATACAACTCCATCATACAGGAAGATCGAGTGTATACCTTCCTCGATGGACTTGATGACAGACTAGATAAAACTCGAAGTGATATGCTTCAAATCAAACCATTCCCTACGGTGGAACAAGCCTATGGATTCATCCATAGGGAAGATGTCCAGTAGACCGTGATGATCACGGGTACAGATACGACACCCAGAGCAGTTATGGCTTTCAAAGGGTTCATGGGACACCATAATCCATTGCCACCCAAACCAATAACTTTTTTGGTTAGCAAGAAATCCACCGTCTATTGACATGAAATGTGGCCATTATGGAAACTCCAAACACACCCGTGAAACTGCTTCAAACTATATGGGTATCCAGAATGGTGGAATGATCTCCAAGCACGGAAGAAACGGGACACCACTGGGCGAGCCGCTGTGGCTACCAATAATGCATCATTATCCCTTATTCCTCAGGCCAAATCTTCCCAGGATCCAGGTATTTCAAGTAAAACATTTCACATTTCTACTCGTAGTGATAATGAGGATTGGATTCTAGACTCTGAAGCTACATATCATATGACATTTGACCCAAAAGATCTCTCCAATACAACCCAACCGAGACGGAACCGTGTTGCTAATTCCAATGGGGTCACTTATCTAGTTATAGGGGCTAGAATAGTGACTTTATCTCCTTCATTATCACTATCTAATACATTACTTGTACCTTCTCTTTCAAACACACTAATGTCTCTAGGTCAGGTCACTTTAGATCTTAACTGTATAGTATTAATGTATTATACTTTTTATCTTCTATAGGATATTCTTACCAAGGAGATCATTGGATGTGGTACTAAGAGAGGGGTGGTGAGTGCTCAAAAGCACTAAAATTACCATGATTTTATGCACATTAATTGATTAAAAATATATATATTTATATGATTTTATCATATATTTATATAAATTTGTCTTTTCGGAATCACGGGTATATTTATTATTTTTTAGGTATTTTCGCTTAAAAACGTAACTTAAAGACTCAAAGAGGAATACTGGAGGCAATACATAACTTATATATTCATAAAATAAATTAGGAAAAGTCAACAAATATGGAAAAATTGAAAAAAATGGGTCAAAAAGGTCAAAAATGAGGAAATCGTGCACGTAGCCACCCATCTGCGCCCAATCTGCGCGTGCCATCACGTCAACATGATGTCAAAAATGACATCATCATTCACTACTTCGCGTTTCACCATTTTTTTATCATTTTTTCACCCACTTTTTCTTCCTCTCCTCACCTATAAATACCACCATTCTCTTCACTTCAAAAACACATCTTCTCTTCTCTTTTTTTCTCTCATTTCTTAGTTTTTTTAAGTTTTCTTAGTTTTAGAGTTCTTTTCTTTTTGAGAAGAATTAGTTATGTTTTTGTAATTTATTTGTTTTTTGATTCAATAAATAGGAGTGCAAATTCCGTTTAGAGGTTTTCTAGCAACGGGAATAGCATCAAAGTACTGTAAGGATTTTATTTTCTTTACAGTTATTTTTTATCCTTTATTCTTACATGTTATATTTAATTTGTCTGTGATTAAATTTAACTTTGTTGGTTGTTTGTAAATATGATATAATAATAACGTTGTTATGCTTGCGAAATATTAAATAGGTGAAAATCTCTAAAATGAATTGATTTTGTTTTTATTTAAGATTTTATGTTAAGAATGTTAGAGAGAAATATATTATTTTTCATTACAAACTTAAATATGAAAATTAGATTTTAAGGTTTATTTATCCGGTCAAATTTAGAGTAGTGTTCTTTTATTTGTTGGTACAATCGCCCAGTAGTTAGAGTGAAGCTCTATTTTAAAAGTTTTTATAAGAATTATTATCTGAAAATGTATTGACAACATTTTTTCAGTAGTGGTTTTAAAACTTGAAAATTAGTACTCGGATAACTAAATTTTTAGGTTTAATTTTGACACCTTGAATAAAGTTTAAACTGTCTAACCCTACCAAATGTTGCATTTAAATGGTTCATTTTCAATCTCTTAGAAAAATGAATTAATTTAATTAACCAAATTATTTATTAACCTCACCCATAGGTGTTAATTGATTTGTTTAGTTAACAAAGAACATTTAACCCCACCAAAGGTGGTATTCATATAAAAAAGAGAGAATCAATAAATATCAATTCATATCTTTAATAACCTAAATAATATGAGAAAGCATAATTAACTTAGTTATTATATCCATAAATACTCTATTGTTTTAACAGATAAAATTTGCATCAATATTTATTGAATCTGTATCTATGTTTATTTTTATGTTATTAGGTAAAAAACACAAAAACCCAAATATCGTGACAGGATGTTTAGGATTTAATTTAATTTTTAAAAATTTGATTAATAAATTAAAAACCACATATATTCCTTTCTTAGATCGACATTGGAAGTATACTTATCATTTTCTACGAAATGATTCGTGCACTTGCGAGAGTTTTATAATACATAAAACCAAAGTATTGGCAGGATCGACGATGCTGGTTTTGCCCATCAAGGGGGTTATATTATGTGGATGATCTCAGTTCAAGAAGAGCCAATCACATGCAACACACTGTTGGTAACAAGGAACGCGAGATTTGGTTATGTCATCATCGATTTGGGCATCCATCATTTGGGTATTTAAAGCACCTACTCCCTACTTTATTTTAAAATATCACACCCTCAGATTTCAAATGTGATACTTGTATCTTAACAAAAAGTCATAGGGCATCTTACCCTATAAGCATGAATAAAAGTATGACTTCTTTTGCTTTAGTACATTCTAAATATAGGACCTTCCCTAGTCACTACGTCATCGTTGGTTTGAAATTTTTTGTTAATGATTGTACACGAATGACATGGCTTTTCCTTTTCAAACATAAAGATGAAGTATTTTATACGTTTCACTTGTTTCACACCATGGTTCATACACAATTTTCTGAAAAAATTAAGAATGTTAGGTCTGATAATGGAAGGGAGTATGTTAATCAACAATTTCGGACATACTTGGACAACCATGGTATTCTCCATGAAACCTCATGTTCACAAACCACACAACAGAATGAGATTGCGGAGAGGAAGAATAGGTATATATTTAGAAACTGCTCGGGCCTTACTAATTGGTACACATATGCCTAGTAGATATTAGAGTGATGTTGTTACTATAGCCGTATATCTACTAAACCGTATGCCCACAAAAACCTTACAATTTCAAACTCCATTAAAGGTGCTATTTGATCATGTACTCTTGCCTACTATTTTGATGCTTCCGCCCCGAATTTTTGGATTTGTTGCTTTTGTCCACCTCCATAAAATCAACGAACTAAGTTAGATCTATGTGCTATCCGATGTGTTTTCTTAGGGTATGACATACAAAAAAAAGGATATCGATGCTACGATCCTATTACTAAAAGAACCTATATTACCATGGATGTCACTTTCCTAGAATCTGAATAGTTTTTTCCATCATTAGTATCCAATTACCCTCTTCATGTGGAGAGTTATAGTGAAGAACGAAATTGGCTTGATGTTGAAGTATTAGACATTAGTAACAATCTGACATACTCAGATAATGCCAACAATATGGATGAGCCAGTACCTAGACCCGAACTTGAACTTCTAAGAACTGAATTTGAACTAGTGAGTGAATCTCTAGAAGATGCAGTGGTTTTTGCACCCCTTCACTCTCTAGTACCCAATGATCCTTCTGCTGAGAATACTCCTAAGGTAAGTTCTCATATCACACCTTTACAAACTAATGCTATAGATACATCTGTTGGTTATGTTCTACCTTTCAGACACAATCGAGGGAAACCTCTGAATCGATACTCTCCAAATAAATAGGAACGACAACCCAAGTATCCAACAACCAATTATGTATCTACTCAAGGGTTATCAGAACCTATCAGTGCTTTTGCACAAACACTCTCCTCATGTCAAATTCCAAGTAGCGTTGAAGAAGCCTTATCTGATCCAAATTAGGCTCAAGCTATAAAAGAAGAATTTGAGGCACTGTAGAAGAACAACACATGAATGTTAATAAAGTTGTCTCAAGGGAGGAAGATGGTAGGATGCAAGTGGATTTTCTCCATTAAGTATAAAGCAGATGAGTCAGTTGATCGATACAAGACGATGCTAGTAGTAAAAGGGTATACATAGAAACATGGTATAGATTATCAAGAAACCTTCTCACATGTGGCTAAACTAAAAACTGTAGAGTTTTGTTATCTCTTGTAATTTAGATTGGCCATTGCACCAACTTGACGTGAAGAAAGTATTCCTTCATGGTGACCTTGAAGAAGAGATTTACATGGATATTCCACCAGGATATATTGTTACATCAGGAAAAGAAACTGCATGTAGATTACAACGAGCATTTTATGGACTAAAACAATCAACTCGAGCATGATTTGGTAGATTAAGTTCAGCAATGAGAAAATATGGGTTTCAACAAAGCAATTCTGACCACACTCTCTTCCTAAAACATCGATTGGGAAAAATAACAGCCCTTATAGTCTATGTAGATGACATGATCATTACAGGGGATGCTAAAGAAGAAATCTATAGGCTTCAAAAACAACTATCAAATGAGTTTGAAATGAAGGACTTGGAGGGATCAAATAATCCTTAGGCATTGAGGTAACAAGATCAAAACAAGGTATATGTCTTTCTCAAAAGAAATATACTTTAGACCTACTAGTAGAGGCAAGATTACTAGATTGTAAACCTGTCGATATTCTGATGGTCCAAAATCATAAACTTGGAGAATATGTGGACCAAGTACGAGCAGATAAACAGAGATATCAACGGTTAGTAGGTAAACTCATATACTTATCTCATACTCGACCTGATATTGTTTATGATGTGAGCGTCGTGAGTCAGTTTATGCACTGCCCAAGTTAAGACCATATGGATGTCGTCATGCAAATACTCTGTTATTTAAAATTCTCCCCTAGGAAAGGACCTATGTTTTCAAAGAATGGTCAATTGGAAGTCGTTGGATATACAAATTCAGACTGGACATGGAATATAAAGGATAGGAAATCTACTGCTGGGTACTTTACTTTTGTGGGGGGCAATCTTGTTACATGGAAGAGCAGGAAGCAAAAGGTAGTTACCTTATCTAGTGTTGAAACTGAATTTCGAGGAATGGTCAAGGGAATATGTGAGCTCTTTTGGTTGAAAAACTTCTAACTAAGATTGGTGTTGCTCCTAACTTTGAAATGAACTTATTTTGTGATAACAAAACAGCCACATCTTTCACAATCTAGTTCAACATGATCACACGAAGCACATTGAAGTGGATCGTAACTTCATCAAACAGAATCTTGAAGAAAAAATTATTCAGCTTCCATTTGTTAAATCAGAAGATCAACTGACTGATATACTCACAAAATCTGTGTCTGCAAAGAACTTCTACAACTCACTTGACAAGTTGGGCATAAGAGACATATATGCACCAACTTGAGGGGGAGTGTTGGTGTGTGTTGTGGTGTATGCTTCAACAGTGACAGACACCAATGTTTAGTGGAGCAAAACATAGAGCAGATAATAATATTAGTGGAGCCATAAAACATGGATGTGTAACAGGTAGGGTTATTGTGTTCCTTGTATACATATACTTAAACTCGTGTACAGAAATAGAACAGAAATGATATGAAATATACATGATAATTATAAAAAAAACACAATATTTATCATATATAACAAAGCTAGAGAGACAATAAATAAAAAACAGACATACTACCACAACTATATTATACAAAACTTGAGAATTAAGTAGAAAAATTAAAACCCCTAGATCAAAGGACCACTCTTCAGTCACAATTATCCTTAAATAATTGCAATTTTATGACAAAGTGTGTAATGTAAGATGAAAATTTATTACTTGTCATATTAAATATTTAAATTAATTTATCTCATTTTATGTTGTATTTAATATCTTTAATGAATTTATTATATAATATTATCTAATTTTATTTAAATATTATATTATCTCATTACATCTTATTTAAATTATAATCATAATAGATCAATTTTAAACATATATTGTATTTTTTTTATTAAACTTAAATTATAAATAATTTTTATTAATTTTATAATTTTATTTATCTTATTAAAAATAAAATAAAATCAATTTAAAAAAAATTAAATTTCAAAACTTAATAAATTATACCATAATCTCAATAAATCTCATTTTAATTTTTATCTCTATTCTATATGAAGCATTATATGTATAAACTTTCATTTCATTATTCTAGTAAATTACGTTAGTATTGACTAATAAATGTAAAAACAAAAAAAATTAACTTTCTTATTATATATTAAAAAGGTTAAAGTAGTAATGATAATTTAAAAGATAACTATTGAATTTAACCCTCTTTAAGCACGTTCACTAGTAAGCCTTTGTGTCGTTCTTAAATAAATATAACTATATATAATTTCATAAATTTAAATATATTATCATTTGTCACGCTTTTTCATTTTTTGTTACTGACTCCTTGTAGATAAATATATTTTAGTATATTATGCACTCAGTATACTTCATTAAAATATTAGCTTCAAGAAATTTGAGTTTAAGAAAACTAAACATAATTATGTTGGATAAGCCAAGTACACGTGACTTCGATGTGGGTAGACGAAAAATACCGAAAGTCAACTATCAATGACATTTTGACCAAGTATAAATGTGTTTTTTTTTAAATAAGATAAAGCGTATTTGATAATAGAAAATGTCTCATAGCCAAAATAAGAATAAATACGAAAGAAATTTGTATTTTTAAAATATTTATATTTAAATTATTAATATATATTTTTATCAATTTTAATAATAATAAGTTAAATGTATCATTATTAAAATAAATATTAATAATTTAAAAATATCAATAAGGGGTTAGAAAGATATTAAAATAATAACAAGAGTATCTCGAAGATACCAACCAACAAAGAAAGGGAATCGAGTAGAATATAACTGAAAACGGTGCGTTTTAGTTGAGCAACCACTTAACCGGATATGGCCAACTTGCTAAACATTTTCAAATTCATCGTTACAAGTCAAAATCGACGAGTTTGACTGGACCGCTCAAACTTAGCGTTGCTTTTCAGAAAAAGAAAAGAGGAAGGTTGGAAGAAGCATCGATTATTTATTTTTATTTACTTTTTGATGGTAACATTGTCAAAATAAAAATTATGAAATATTTAATATTTTAATACTAAAAATTATTATTATTAATAAATTATTTTTATAAAAATAAAAATTTATTTTGTATCACTATCAAAATCATATTTTTATTTATGTTATTTTTTATTATGTTTTTATTTTTTCCTTGTTTTTTATGTTTGAATTTTAAATAACATCTATAAAATATATAATAAAAATAATATTAACAAAAAAATAAATAAATAAACATGATATAACCTATCAAAGTTCATTCATAAATATGTTTACCATAAAAATATATTAATTAAATATAAATTATAATATTTTTATGATTATAAATATTATATTTTTATTTTATTTGTAAAAATTATATCTATAATATATTCTATTATTAAGTAGTTGGTTAAATATATATTTTTTTGTTTTAAATATAATTTATAATAATATTATTTTAGTTAAATTAAAAAAAATGTATCGATCATTTTTGTTTTTATAAGTTTGGTGAAGATGTTTTGCATTTTTGCCCACCGTCCTCGTGAACGCGTTTTTTTCGAAAAAGTATTTTAGATAAAGTAATGCTAACACATCGTGTGTTTGTAAAATAATTTTATAAATTTTTTTAATTAAATAACGCAACCTATTAATACAAGTGTGTTTAAATTAACATAATTTAAATATTTTTCTTTTATATTATAATCCATGTTCTCTTGAAGCTTTAAATGACATGGTTCATTTTTTTTTGTCAACATGATAGTCAAATAATAAATGTAAAAAAAATTAAAAATTTGAGTAATGATGATATCAATATTCTTATTTTTATAATAAGAATATATTTATAATAAGAATATATGAATATATGGATAATTATATTAATAATGTTATTTTATTATAAGTTTTCTAAATTCTTTTATGTTTTTTAAAGCTTTAAAATTAATTATATTAATTATAATAATAATTTTATGGCACAAATAGTGCGAGTACCATAATGTTATTTTATTATAAGTTTTTTAAATTTTAGTATTTTTATTATTATAATAACCAATTCTTAATATTTTTTAATATTTTATTTTCCATAACTCATGGACGGAGATAATTAAATATGCATTTGAAAAGTTCAATGATGGTGATCAATAAAGGTAATTTGTTTATTAAAAGAAAAATTAATTTGTATTAATCGAGTAATCAAATTGTCTCAGTATTATTCTCTTTTGACCAAAAACATGTGCCCTTGTTAGCCAGGTTTCTAGAGTAATGAAATAATTGTCTCTTACTTTATTTATTTTGACCAAATCATTTACGCTTGTTAGCGAAGTTTACTATTTTTAAAAGTTAAAATATATTATCTAATTTTATTAAATAATAAAAATAATAATTAAATATTGTTAATGATATAATTTAATTTATTTTTATTTTATTTTATGAATTTAACTATGTATATATTCTTTTACTTTGTCCAGATGTGCCACATTGGCTCCACCCTTGTCGGTAATTCTGTAAGTCAACTTTCTAAAAGAGGAAGGAGCATTTGTAACTTTTTTTACTATTGAATAGAAGCATATATATATATATATATATTAATTGAAAGGATAAATAACTTTAAATAAAACCTTTATAAATTATTTTCAATAGTTCTCCCTAAAAACCTCTAAAACTTATTTAACAACCTTCCCTTTCTTTTTCTTCTTTTACTTCTTTTATTTTTTTCATCCATTCTTCTTTGAAAGATCCTATATATATATATATATATATATATATCTAATTAGCTGCATCTTCTTCTTTTTTAGTAAATTTTATAATGTCCACATTGTTTAAGGTGTTGTGTTTGATGTGTCTTAATTGTGCGAGAGTTTTCTTGTAGTAATAAATTATAGAAAAGATCTTAAATTAATTTGATGAACCACGACAATAATAAAGTATATCAAAATTTAGGGTTTTTTTTATACAAGAGTGTTGATTATTTTTGTATATTTTAATGTGTCAAAAGAGTTTTATTTGTTTCTATTATAAGGTTATTATGTATTAAATTTTGTATTATTTCTCTATAAAAACATTATGCTCGTTATGTTATTATTTTAAATTGTTCATAACTTGTTTAGTATGTTTACCCTTATGTAATTTAAAGTATACACATTTGAACATTAATGAAATATTTTATGAAATATATTAATGTTTGTTTTTTAATGAATAGAATATATGTAATTGTTTAAGTAATTTTATATTACATATCATATGAAATAAAAAAATGAATATATAATAATTTTATTTTTATAAATTGAATAATATTTTACTTTAAAGTAACACATTTTAGTGACTTTATTATTATATTTTAATCATTTTAATAATTTTATTTTATATTTTTTGAACTTTTTGATAAATTTTTTATTTCAAATATTTATTCGTCCTATTTATGAAAAAAAATGAAGATTCAATTAAATTAAACTTTAGTTTTCTAACAAAAAATATCTAAAAAAATTAAAATTGATAAAAATAACTAAATTGTTAAAAAAAATATAAGATGAATAAAGTATATAAAAATTATTAATGCACTTAATTATATCTTTAAAAATTTTGAGTTAATTTCATCTATCAAAATTTTATTTAAAAATAATAATTTATTAAATGCCTAATAATATACATGAAATTATGTTCATTTTTTTTATACAAAAGTGTATTTTTATTATCCTATTAATAAAACAAATATATAATTATCTTACCAGAATTCTATCTATATATAAATTTTAAAGAATGATATTTTAATTTTAAAAACTAAAACTATTTTTTCAACTTTTAACAAGTTATTAATTCTTATTATCTTATTTTATTAGGATTTTTTAATCATTATATATCTATATAATATTATTATATATGTATATAATCAAATAAATTATGTAAAACATAGATAATAATAAATTAAAAACTTAAAATAAGTCTTTTTTTTTTAAAGTTAAGTCTTAAAATGTAAATAACATCCTCCAAAAATCGCATTGAAATAAAATCCCTTATTTTATTATTTTACATATTTAATTATACACATAAAATAATTGTCAAGTACTGTGATTTATACGATTGCTGGAAAAATAGTTGGCTTCTAGAAGGTCTACTATGGATCATGAAAAGTAAATGAACTGGTGCCAGCAGCCAAGTAAGCAGCCATTGCAGTGGAGCTGGTCTTTTTGTCAATTTATTTTCAACGTGCTTGGCTTGGCTGACACGTTCTCTAGGACTCTTTTTCACACTTACATTATTACCCTTTTGTTATTCTCGCTTCACTCGGGTTTCTCTTGTAATTATTTAAATAGATTTCAATAATTATAATTTTTTTTAATGAAAGATAATTTTATTAAAAATACATGTTTCTATAAATATATAATATTCAATATACTTGTATTAAGATAAATTATATTAAATAATTTTGTGTTTAATCTATTTATAAGATAGTTGAATAAAGTTAATAATAAATATTTTAGATAATATGTAAAGACTTTTCTAGAGAAATAAATTAAATTAATATTTATTTTTTATATTTTTTACATGTTAAAAATATTATTATTAATTTAAATGAAAAAAAATCCAAAATGCATAAGTTTTATAATTAAAATAATAACATATGTAATATAGTAATATATACTTTTTGTAATATATAATAAGTAAAAAATTATAAAAAAATATAATTATTTTTATGTAATATATATACTTTTTTATAACATAGAATATATATTTTTTGATATATTTAAAAATATAATACTAATAATATGTTTTATAAAAGAGTTAAAAAGTACAAATTTCTGAATGTGTGAAAGAATCCGATGGATAAATTATACTGGGCCTAGTCATATCATTTCGTTAATTTGTACTGTAATTTATTTATTTATTTATTTATTATTATTATTATTATTATTATTATTAGTAAGACAAATATCCGTGATCTAACAGAGAAAGAGAACCTCAGAGGGGAAAAAAAAACACGGAGAGGGAGAACGCTCAAAAGGTTGGACTCTCTCTCTCATCTTAATAAAATCGCATTTGACAAATTCAGAGTGGCCTCACATAAACTCCAAATTCTCATTTTCATTTCTTTTCGTCTTCTTTGTTTCAAACCGTTTATTTATTCCCCTTAAATAACCTCCTTCATTTCAGACCTATCTGGGAATTTATCCTTCTCTTTCTTAATTTAGTTTCTAAAAAAGAACAAAATTTCCTTTCAAATTTTTAATCTTTTGGTGAAATCTCTGCTCATTTGCATTACAGAACAATTCGGTTTCTAATTAGAACTATCCTTTTTCGTTTTGTCTCTCAAAAAGTACAGATTTGGGTTTTTAGTGATCTTTAATTTGGTCAAACATCAGAACCCATTTGATCCAAACAGTTTTGTGATTCATGGGTAATTGTTGTGTAACTCCAGTTGGTGCACCTGAGAATAATAAGAAGAAGGGTAAGAACAAGCCAAACCCATTTTCTGTAGACTATGCTGTTAAACACCATGGAAATGGTGGTGGAAGCAAGCTGTCTGTTTTGAAGGACTCAGCTGGGAGTGAAATTGAGCAAAGATATGTATTGGGTCGTGAACTTGGTAGAGGTGAGTTTGGAATTACCTATCTTTGTACTGATAAAACCACTGGTCAGAACTTAGCTTGTAAATCAATATCTAAAAAGAAGTTGAGAACTGCTGTGGATATTGAAGATGTGAGGAGAGAGGTTGAGATCATGAAGCACATGCCTAAACATCCCAACATAGTAAGTTTGAAAGATACTTATGAAGATGATCATGCTGTCCATCTTGTTATGGAGCTCTGTGAAGGTGGTGAGTTGTTTGATAGAATTGTAGCCAGAGGACATTACACAGAGCGTGCTGCTGCAGCTGTGACTAAGACTATTGTTGAAGTTGTTCAGGTTGTGATTTATGGACTTTTTTTTTCATTTTTCATCTCATTTGGTGATCAGATATTCCATTAGATTTTCAGTTTCTTTGTGTTCTAGTTCTAGGGTCAGCTTATGGCAGCAAAAAAAGCTTGCTTTTGAACCAAACATAATTTTTTTACCATCAGTACTGCAGACTCAGAAGCACTTCTGAAAATACTTTTGACAGAAATCACTTTTAACATAAGCAAAAAAGACCCTCAGTGTTAATATTAACGTACGAGTAGTGGTACTATCATTAGGCTTTATATGAAGATAGCAGATGATAGACTGGCCGCACTTATTATGATTTGAACATATTTAGAAATTAATATGATTAGTGAGCAACTATTCTTTTTATGAAGTTAATAACGTGCAATGTAGCTGTTCAAGCAGTGTATCTGTTCATCTCTATTTTTACTACAGGAAGTACTAAACATTGAATGCTATGCTTAAAACATAGATGCAATGTTACACGCATGTTCAATCTGTTCGCTCACATGTTTGTTGAATTATTTTATTGCAGGCGTGCCACAAGCATGGTGTGATGCATCGTGATCTCAAACCTGAGAACTTCCTATTCGCAAACAAGAAGGAAACAGCAGCTTTAAAGGCAATTGATTTTGGGTTGTCTGTCTTCTTTAAACCAGGTAAGTTGGCAGTGTTATAGAATTCGAATTATATTCCTTTTCTTCATACTTTTATCGATTGATTGTATTCTTGTAAGTAAGTATATTCGCTGAACTATGTCTATTGATACAGGAGAAAGATTTAATGAGATTGTTGGAAGCCCCTACTACATGGCTCCAGAAGTGCTAAGACGAAACTATGGCCCAGAAGTAGATGTGTGGAGTGCTGGAGTTATTCTTTACATCTTACTTTGTGGTGTTCCACCTTTTTGGGCAGGTTGTTTTTTGAGTTTTTTATGCGTCTTTGTTCTCCTACTTAATGCATCAATGTTATTTTCAATATTTTTTTTCTTTTTCACTTCCCTGCAAAGTTGTAGCCTCGTGGGTCACAAGGTAAACAGAAATGTAGTGTATCATGGGTTGTGCGTGTCTTGGCATGTGTATGGACTTAAACTTCTTGAAACTTTACCTGCATTTATGTGGAGCTGCATTTTTCTTTCACCTACAAATCTATTCTCCAATCAACAAAATATCACTTCAAGGTTTAAGCTTTGGTGCTTATGCTTACAATATTTACCCGTGTTGCATATTATTATAGCTATCTAGGATTCACCTTGACATTTCATATGCTTCATCCACTTGTAGAATCAGCAGGCAAATAAAGTGCCATTGGCTCGTTGGTCACATAAGTTTTAATAAAAAAAAAGGCTGGATTTCAGATCTCCAATTATCCTTTATGGGAATATCTTTGATCCATTGAGTATATGAGTGGATGCTTGGATGCTTGGATGCTTGGATAGTAACTTATAGACATGTTATGTGCCATGTCTACATTAGTTCTTTTGATATATCATTAACATTTTCATGACACCAAATAAATGTTCGCTTTGCAAATTTAAGCCAAAGCTTACTGTTCTCTGTTTTTTGCATGCTCTGCTTTCCTTTGCACTTGTTTGTTTTATTTGTTCTCTCATCGGTTTTGCTTATAAATCTTTTATTATGTTAAGCAGAAACTGAACAGGGGGTTGCACAAGCAATCATACGGTCTGTTATAGATTTTAAGAGAGACCCTTGGCCTAAAGTTTCTGATAATGCAAAGGATCTCGTGAAGAAAATGCTTGATCCTGACCCGAAGTGTAGGCTTACAGCTCAGGAAGTGCTAGGTAGGTTTCTGTGTTAAGTTCTAACAGATTTCGGATGATTCTGTTTGATGACATTGAAGGTTTTATGGAAACCTCTAGTAAGAAATTAATAATTGTTCTTTTTCTTTATGTTAATGCAGACCACCCTTGGTTACAAAATGCAAAGAGGGCTCCAAATGTTTCTTTAGGTGAAACTGTGAGAGCAAGGCTCAAGCAATTCTCTGTAATGAACAAATTGAAGAAAAGAGCACTGCGGGTAATTTCTTAAAAGAACTAATTTCGAAAGGCTTCTGTCGGGAATTTGGCCTGTTTTGAATGCTTTATCTTTGATGGATATGCTCGGTTAATAGTTTTCCCCTTTGTTTTTGTTCTTTATGGGCTTTAAAAACAACAGGTAATAGCTGAGCATTTGTCAGTAGAAGAAGTTGCTGGTATAAAGGAAGGGTTTGAGCTGATGGATACTGGCAACAGAGGAAAGATTAACTTTGATGAGCTAAAAGTTGGATTGCATAAGCTTGGCCATCAAATTCCTGATGGAGATGTTCAAGTTCTGATGGAAGCTGTAAGTGTTGCCTTATATCTCAGCTATGCGTTCTCATTATTTCTCTTCGCATTTGTAATAAGCATAATATTTGTGCTTCTATCTGTAAACACAAAATGTGTTAGCCCTAAAACCACTTTTGACAAATTTTTTGTTGTTTGGTTCATAAGTCTTTTTACTGTCAGAAACAAACCCTTCTTTGGCCAGTCATTTAAACAATGAATTAACACGCATGTTGTTGCCATTTTCTAACCATACAAAGTCCGAAGCCAACTTCAAGTTTACATATGCTGGTGCACTAAAAATATTAAAATCAAAGTCATATTACTGTAATTTGTAACGCTTTGTGGGATAGTAAGCTTGGAAATAACCAAGGGTTGATTTTCAGGGCGATGGGGATAATGATGGCTATATAGAATATGCAGAATTCGTGGCCATTTCTGTTCATCTACGAAGGATGGGTAGTGATGAGGAGCACCTGCACAGAGCTTTTGAGTTCTTTGATCAAAACCAAAGTGGATTCATAGAAATTGAAGAGCTGAGAAATGCGTTGGCAGATGAAGTTGATGAAAACAATGAAGAAGTCATTGATGCTATTATGCAAGATGTTGACACAGACAAGGTTTGTCAAATTTGCTACTATTCATGTCTAATCTGATTGACTATATGCTCCGACTTTGTTTCTGTCGCTTGGAGCATGTGCCATTTTAGAATGCCACTATGGCAGAAGCAAAAGGACTAGGGCATGGAACAAAACCAATATTTTAAAATTTTGTTCTCTTTATAAAAAATTCCTAGGGTTTTGTAGTTCGGGGAAAATATATGTTTTCTTGTGCTTGCTCTAAGCATGTACTTATCTCTTCCATGAACACTCAGGATGGACGAATAAGCTACGAGGAGTTTGCGACAATGATGAAGGCTGGTACCGATTGGAGAAAAGCATCGAGACAATATTCACGGGAGCGATTCAACAGTCTAAGTTTGAAACTAATGAAGGATGGATCATTGCAGTTAGACAATGAAAGTAAACAACCCTAAAGACACAAGTTACATGGGGTAGGATGATGCATATTCAGAAAGAAATCTTTTCATTTTCTCTTGTTTCTTTGGTTGTGGTATCATAATTCTTTTTTTGTTTTGTTTTCTTAATCTTCTTCCTATCGTTAATCTTTAATCCATTTCAAGACCGGGAAGATTGGCGGAAGTGTTGACCAAGATGTGTGTAAATGTAATGTTACTTTATAGTTGTGTCATAAGTTGAACTTGCTGTATTTGTTTATGGAGAAAAGGGGTGAGAAAGAAGCCATTTGTTTGTAAATATGTTCACATATGTTCATCAAGGTCATCTGATTTCATTGTGAGATAAAAAGCCCCTTGTGTCTCTCTCACTTCTCCTTTTGATCTCTCCTTGTGGTTTCTATAATGAGGTGGAATTTTACTGGGAAACTAACATTTATAACACCATTTAAACTTTTAATTATAAAAATAATACCTATACTAATACATACCCCTCTTAACTCAAAGAAATTGTTTTTTTTTTATATTTTTTGGTTATAAATTTTTGGGTGTTATTTGAATTAATTTTCAACTTTATTCTGACACATTTTACATATTTGTTTCATTTTTTTTTCATGAAAAATGCTTGATTTTATGGTGTTTGATTTGTCATATAAATTGAATTGAATTGAAATAAAATAATGGTCGATGCGAAACCCTACTAATAAGTCAGATAAAATTTAAATAATTTATTTTATTTTTTAAATGGGAAAAAGTAAATAAACATAAATAAAATAAAAGACTAAAGAATAGTAAACTAAATTTATCTCGTTAGAATTTTGTAATAAAACTATGACGAACAATTTTCTTAGAAAAAGTTATTCAATATATACAACTCACACTTAAGAATTAAGGGGTTGTATAAGAATTATATACGACTCACACTTAGAATACTGACTCATACCAAACATCGGAATGAATAAAATTTATAATATCCTAATATATTATAGAGCGTTACCAAACACGCTTGAGTCGACATAGTTGTTACTATGTCAAAATTTTATTTACATTTTCTTGCAACGGTCTCGTAAGAATAAAAAGTTTATTCATACCTTGTCATCACTTTAGTCAAAGTATCATGGTATCTAAAAAATTAGAAAAAAATAACATTTAAATCATTTATTTATTTTTGTGTAACTGTTTAGTCCTATTATTATAAAAAAATAATATAAAAATAAAAATATATTTATTTTTTATTTTTTATAATTAAATAAAATAAAGATTATTATAACTTAAATGAAAAGAATAAAAAAATAAACAAATATTTATTATTGTACGGTCAATTTTTCATAAATAAACTATTATAAAAAAATAAACATATAAGTCTCGTATTTCAAAAAAGAAAAAAAAAACTAAGGGGACGTGATGTTCGTTGTAACACTGTACTTTTATTTTTTTTTGGATATAATGTTGACTGTTCAGATATACATGAAAATGAGCAACAAGCTCGCTGACTTCTTAAACACTTGCTTGTTAAGATTAAAATATAATGAACAATTTGATACTAGCCTTAGCCTGTGGTTATGGATTGTAAAAAGGAATCGATCTAAATTAAGACTTACTGGTCCATTTCCTTCGTACGAAAGATCCTATGAGCTAATAATAAAACATTTACCTTCTAGAAGATGGAATTGTTGTTGGCTTCACTTTACCAATCATCCTGAAACAGTTTCTTAGAAACAGAGGATTGACTGCCACAATAATAGTCTTCTTCTTCTTCTTCTTCAGTGTCGCTGCATTGTGACCATGACCTCTTTTCTGTCATTGGGGTTTCACATACTGTGTCATTGCTTGGTCTTTCACGGTTCTTTCTTTTCGACAGCTTACGAAGAGGCTCTAACTCTGATTTCATTGCCTTAGGCTGCTTTGGTGCCCAAACTCTCTGCAAATCAGGAACCCAACTTGTAAAAGAAGTAAACCTCCTTGACCTCTCTCTCCTCTCTTGAGCTTCAATTAGTTTTCGATTATGTTCCTCTTGTGTGACTCTTTCGGTGTTTCTATAGTCATCTTCTAGTGGCTGATGAGACTCATCTTCTACTGATACTGGTTCACCTTTTCTATGATTATCAATGAATTCATCTCTCTCTGGGTTTCCTCTATAGGATGGATTGCTCTCTTCACTAGCCAGCACTTGACTAGGGGGTTCATCATCAGTAGCAAATAGCAATAAATCCATTCTTGAGTAGATTTTGTGAACTACATCTCCTAGAGTTTCTGAGTACCTGCAAATTTGGGCATTTTTCACATAGAGCATCAATTGATTGGTTTTCTTCTTCCCAAGAAACAAATTAATACTACAGTTAGTATGCGATCGATCTCTGCCTGCTCACTTATAAGAACCAAGTGATCTTTTAATTTATATTTAAAATAATCTTGGTCATTTGTTTAAAAAGGACTCAAAATGGGTCAAAACATAATTCAGAGCTCCTTAAGTAGTTTTTATTTTTAAAAAATAAAAAATCACCCCAACCAAGTGTACCAACATGATATAGACAGTCACAAAATTTCGAGTAAATTCGACCTTATTTCAACCTTCATTTTCTTTCTATTTTCAACAATTTGATTGTGTCGACCTTTTTCAACTTTGGTTTGACCATGGCAGTAATTTGTTATAGCTGGTCAAAACAGGCTGGAGACTTCTTTAATAAGCAACCATCAATTAGCCTCAAGTGATGTTTCGATCCTTTATGACATATACACAATAATCTACCTCTTTTCCAATTTGGATTTTGAATAATAGACAGGTGTCAGTGAAATAAAAAGTCAGGGTAAGAGTAAACATCAAGTTATGGGCACTAAATGGAGCCTTTTGAACAGCAAACAGAAAAATATGTGATTTCATAAGGAAAACGTTTCGTTCAAGTCTGGTTCAGGTATAATTACCTGGCTTTTAAGATCTTGCCTACATAGTTTTCTAGGCTCCAATCACCAAAAAACCCTCCCTCCAGGTGGCACTGAATGGTTTCCAAGAAGGAACAAATCTGTTTCACAAACTTCTGTTTCAATGACTCTTCAATGTTCTCTGCAACTTCTGATCGTAGTATCTCCATACGAAATAAGATCTGCAACTCATATCTTTTCAATGTCAAGGAAAATGTTAAGAAATTGGGCCAAATGGGCATTTTTTTTATTGGAATAATATACAGTCTACCACACGAAAGTTAAAACACTGGTAAATAAGAAAATTGAGAAAATAAAGGATACTCTCTAACAGCTCTGTCTGAAGTAGATTGTTGAAATTTTGAATCAGATGCCTGAAGGGATGGATCATTGCTTTTGTGCTTTGCAGTCAAGTCCTTGGGATCTCTTAGTAAAAGTGCTACAAGTTCAACAGTAGTGAGAACACCAGCTTCTTGTGAGTGTTTTTGACTCTCAATAGTAGTTTCTGTATGAAGTCTTTTATTTAACCAATAGATGGACGAATTCACAAGTCTTTGTGCGAAATCTGCTAAATCTACTCCTTCAGATTCAATTCCTTGTTGCATCTTATTGGATAAGTCACTCAGAAAAGCTTCAGGAGTTTCTGCTTGAAGTTCACAAGCGGCTTCTTCATCCTGTACCCCAGAAGCTTCCATATTGCAATTTCCTCCACCTGAAGCACATGAAGAAATTGGTTGCTCACTTTTTTCATGCACTTCAGTCAATCTGTGATTTATTTCTTTAAGAATCTCTTGCTCTGTCTTGGACTCCTCTTCTAAAATCATAGCAGAACAGCTAGACCTCTTCATCTGCTTCATCCAGCATTTCAGAAATTTCAGCTTTTTTGAGTTTTTGCATCCACTGCCAAAGTAAACATCTTCAAGTTTCAACTCAGAATGTTCAAATGCTGCCTTACAGAAGGCACTCCATGTGAGGTCCTGACATAACCCTGAATTTCTTTTCGTCAATCTCTTCAATCTATCTCCATCAGAAGAATGCTTAATCACATCTTGGGACCCTTGAAGGTAATTCATATTAATCCCATCAGTCTTCTCTCTAGCATATTGAGACATATTTACTTTATCAAACACATGCATGATCTTATTAGGGTAAAACCCATCATCTATAACAAATAGCAGAGCTGAAGAAGTAGTAAAAGGCTTTAAAATTCCAGTACACGAGACACTTCCTTCATTTGCAAGTGACACTAAAGCCCAGTAACCTTCCCTGTAGAGAAAACTCAACAAAATCTGCCAAATGGGTATGGATTTTCTAGGTATAAACTCACCCAATTCCATTGCTAGCATTTCTAGTACCCTATCCGCATAAAATTCCCCGGAATCTTCTTTTCGATCTTTCCCAGGTTTTCCTGAAAGTTCTCGAACAAGAAAAGGATGAGACAAGCACCACTTGAATTTTTGAAACTCGTTGTACCTCCATAAAGCGTTAATATGAAATTTCTGTGTACTATCACCAAAATGTTCCCACCACTGTTTCTTCAATTCACCTCTTTCCCTATGGGAACCCATTTCCATGTCTTTCACAACATATAAAATATCATTATCAGATCTATTTTTCGGCGGAACTTTCATATTAACCAATTCAAGATCACAACATTTGCATTCCAAAGGCTGTTGAGCTACATCTAATATTTCAAGACTCAATTGCACATTGAATTTCTTAGAACTCTCATCATAACAATAAGTACCCGGCGAAATTCCAATTTTAGGATAAATCAAACCAAAAGGAATAAGAGCAGAACCAAGAACGATCGAATCTGTTGAAGAATACCCCCATCCCAAGCTCCTAATTCCAGTCTCAAAAAACCCATTTCTCATTTCAACTTTGTCCTCACAACCTTCAATTTCATACCTAACATCAACCCAACTAATCTGAATATCCCTACTAACAAACGACTCGTTCAAATTAGCGAAAAACCCACGAAACCTTTCACCGAACAAATCCAAAATTTCCAAACAATCATCACCAACTTCGACATTTATAAATTGGGACAAAGACTCAGAAGACGACCCACAAAATGGAGAAAGTAGAACAACCAAATTAGACCTCACAAAAACAGAATCGAAATTATTAAAGAGCCTACCCAAAACAGGAGGATCCCAAGCATAGTCGTGTAAGAGCTGGCGTATTGAAGCGGCAAGATACGAAGCCTTCGGATAAGAAGAATCTGATGATGGTGGATCGTTGCAGAAAAATGAGGGAAGGGAATTGAGGGTTTTGGAGAGGGAATCGAAAGTGGGATTTGGGAGATTGAAAGAGAGAGAAAGAGCAGAGTTAAGTTTGGAAGATGAGAGTAAAGGAGAGAGAGAAGAGAAAAAGAATTTGTATGCAAAAAGAGAAGAAGATAGATGTGGAAATGAGAGGAGGGTTTTGGTGGAGCAGAGAAGAGAGGTGAAGTATGGAGATGGGTTTTGAAGATGAAGAAGTGGGTTTAGGTCTATGAGAAGAACTATTCTCTGGGTTTTCTTGTAGTCTGTAATTGGATCGCTAGGGTTTGGATTACCTTCCATTTTAGAGAGCTAGAAGAAGATCTTCGAGATCTTCAGTACAAAGTTGAGGACAAAATGTAGAAGAAGAAGAATAAGACGGCTCGTTGTGTGGAGATTCGATGAGATGAGATATTGAAATTGAGGTTTGGGCGGGAGAGCAAATTGGCGCTAAGAGAAGATAAAAAAAAAAAAAAAACAGTTCCAGGTGATAATAAAATTATACGTAATACGTCACATGCATCGTATCATATCATGCTACACTTTATAGTTGTAACTTGTGAGTTTTGAATTGTTTGCACAAAAATCACCACACATATGTTTTAAGTGAGCTGTCTGGTATTAGATTGTTCATTTAAAGTTATTAAGTGAATTTACGAGTTAAAACATCTCACTAATTTATTTAATTAGTTTTTAACTGCGGTATCTTTTTAATTATATTTTTTCGCTTAACTTTCTTTAATACTTTTTGTTATTATTAATTTATTTGAAAATAAATCAAATTATAAACGGTTATATTCTTTTTAAATAATAAAAATAACTTATTATATATATATATATATATATACTAATGCAATAATAAATTATATATCAAGTTCTTATATTCTTTGTTTTAAT
Organism: Hippophae gyantsensis; assembly: GCA_030763125.1. Classification (NCBI taxonomy): domain Eukaryota; kingdom Viridiplantae; phylum Streptophyta; class Magnoliopsida; order Rosales; family Elaeagnaceae; genus Hippophae; species Hippophae gyantsensis. The sequence continues at coordinate 24,113,885 of CM061031.1, forward strand.
CTAATTATTGATCTTTAATGTTAATTCAAAATAATTAAAAAATGATATCAAATATAATAAAGACAATTAAATTATTATATATATATATTATTAAAAATTATAATGATAATAATTTAAGTGGTTAATATTGTGAACTTAAGTTTATATTTATAATACTTATAGTTTTCAAACGATGGATATCTATATTGAATGATGTTTCAATTTTATATAATCTTTTTTATTTATTTGTTTTTTAGTAATTAATTAAATAATAAAAAATTAAATTATTTGATGAGTTATCTATAATTCAACTCAATTTACATAAAAATGAGCTTAATGTAACTCATTTAAAGTTAATATATGTTAAATTTAATCAAATTAAATAGTTATAGTTAATTTGAACTTAATGAAACATTCAAGTTGTGATTTAAGCATGAAAAATTATGCTGAGTTAATTGCATAGGTAATCCCATCATGTTCTCAGTTTTTTCACCTCCTCTTACAACACTCCTTTAACACTTTTCAAACCATTTATAACAATTTATTTAACAATACTCTCACTCATGCCACCACCATCTCAAATTCTCAATGGAACCTAACATGTGTTCAAAATATAGCATTTAAATTTAGGAAGGATACGAACATGTATTTAAAATAGGAAAAACTTTGGAAAAACAAGAACATGTATTCAAAATCGAGAAATATCTTTCCTTATTGAATATGCCTTAAAAAATAACAAATATTTTGAACAATTGGGATATATTTGAAATAAATTGAAAAATTAGGATATTTTTTAATGGGAATCTATTATTCTTAGAGCATTATTAGTAGTGGTTTGCTTTAGGAATTCCTTTCCCATTTCCCATAGATTAAGCGTAACTTTGATATAAAAAAATTAATAGGTTCGGTATACAAACTTTATTAAATCATTTGAGTTACATCTTAATTTAAGCAATGTTGTTTTTTAATTGTATATTTTTTTTTCTTCAAACATAAAATTTCCATTATATTATAAAAAAAATTACTTAACACAATTTAATATTGATATAACATTTAATTATAAATAAAAAAAATTAATTTATATTATTTTAATCAACTATTATCTATGATTATATCATTAATTTACCACATTATTATCCAATAGATGAAGCCGGCAATAACAAGCACAATCCATCAAAATTATTTTTTACTATGAATCAAGAAAAGCATAATTTCTAACTAGTGTATGATACGATCGACTAGTCTCAAGATAATGAAGTTTTTAAACTCATTAACAAACATGTCTAAATATTATTTATTATTTTTGGAATATATTTATCATCAATTAGATTATTTTATTTCTCCATTTTTTATTAGGTATATGTTTTTTAAAGAAAAAATTACATCAATCTTAAATTTTATTAATTTAAAGTAAAATATTATTATATATTTTAAAAATAATGAATGTAATGGATTTAGACTTTTTTGTCTGGTGCAACGGTCAAATTTTATATTTACTAATTTTCTAATTACAATAAAATGATCCCAATAGTCAAGAGATTGGTTGGCATAAATTAAATTATTTAGCAGGAACAGAGTGTTTAGTGTTTTTTTTAATGGCTCACAAATGTAGATTTTAAAGCATAACTCATTGATTTTTATAACGGTTGTTTTTATTGCTTTTTTTTTATAATAATATTATCTTAATTATAAATATGCTATCACAAAGCTGATACTATCACATCTGTTCCATCTCAAAGTCTAACTTCTGAAAATTTCTTATAGAATTGATTTCTACAACCTGAGAAAGTTACTTCTGATCCTCAAACACAATCCCAAAAAGAAAAAAAAGAGAGAGATGTGAAATGGTAGAGATGATAATCTTACATGGCTTGTATCAGTAGAGTTGAGAAACAAAGGACAGGATCGTTTATGATCGATAATACTCTCAGGCTTTGCTCAAATATTAAAGAAGTCAAAATAATACCAATAAATCTCATTTTAACCCTTCTTAAGTAAAAAATAACTAAAAATGCTAAATATTCAAATGCAAAATTATCTTTTATATTAAAATTTTAAAAAATGAATTAATAAAATAGTTAAAATAATAATAATAAACTATGTTTTAAGTAAATATTTAACTTAATCTTCTACTTTTCTATCTCTCAATGTTAAAAATAAAAATAACTAAAGGACAACAAAGATAGAATGAACTCATCCATCTTATTTTTATAAATAAAATATTTTATAAATAAAATAACCAATTTACAAGGAGCGGTAAAAAGATTCCTCCCTTATCATAGATTACAAAAATAGATAGAAAAATGAAAAGATATCTTAATTTTTACCATCGTTGTTCTTAACAACAAACATGCATCAATCATTTTACAAAATATATGTCTGGATAATATAAAGTCTCGATAGTTGGCTCTCGACCTTTCAGTCGAAAAACAACGTCCATGAAACAATATAGGTGCACTATTATGTGGTGAAGTTTATAACTTGTTGATTTTGATGTACATTTTTTTATTATGTTTCTTTAGATACATTAGACGAGGAAAACTATAATAGTTATTATATATATCAACATTTTTATTCTTCCATCCTTTGTTTGTATTATTTTACATTTTTTATTTATTTTTATTCACCAAATCATGTTATTTTTTTGTATTCTTTCATTTTTTTAGGTAGTTATTTGTTGGACTTGTGATTCTTCGATATTAAATCATATATCAGGATAGTTCATTGATACAAAACACTTTTTGAACTAACCTTTGAGAATTTATTGATATTTACTCTTTATTTATCAGAGTTTCATGGTGGATAATACATGCAACTCGAAAGTTGGTTGGTATAAGATAGTAAATTTTTCCAAGAAAAAGGATGTAGAAGAACGTGTAACCAGCAAAATGGTAATTGGAATATAGAAAAGCATTAATATTTTCTTCCAGAGAACTACGAGACTTAAAGTTTTGTGGATATCTGGTTCAAAGTTACACTTTAGAGTAAAATTTGGTCCCTTTATATATACTTTAAAATATACACTTTAGTCACTTCTTTTTTCGCATTATAATAGGGATGTGCAAAAAATCTAATCCGATCCGATGGTCGGATCGGATCGAATGAAAAAAGAATTCATCCATTAAGTGCGGATCAAATGACGGATTTCACTACGATTTCATCTGATCCGACCGAAATTAATTATATATATATTTATTAAATTATATATATATATATATTTAATTAATATATATTTATTAAATTATATATATATTTATTTGATTTTTTAATATTTCTTTTAAGTCAAATAATTTTATATTATGATTTATGTAAAAATTTAAATTTTTTATTTAAAAATACAAAAAATAGAATTAATTAAGTTTATTGATCGAATTGATCGGATGTCATCCGAATAATTTACGGATTGGATTGATCGGATGTGAAATGTGATCGAATCAGTTGCGAATTATGATGTTTCAATCCGATCAGATGGTCGGATCGGATCGAATGAGTATAAAATTAGTGGTTTCGATCCGCTGAACAACCCTTTCACAAGAAAACGAGACTTGGAGTGTATCAGTTGAAAATAAAGTGACTTAAGTGTGAAGGGGACTTGTAAGGTATTTAATCCAGGTTATATGGGGTAAGAAAAACTCCAAGCCAGAAAAATATGACAAACTATAATGCTAATTGATGAACGAAAGCAGGATCGACTGGAAGGCTGAGGAGATTTCAGATTTGATATCAGAAACAATAATACTATGACTTGAAATCAAACTATTTAATGTGCTACTTAAGTAAATTCAAGACAACATTAAGAAAGGCAAAGCACTATAAAAGCAGCAGAAGAAACAAGCTTGAAATCTTCTGCATGCATACAACACTCAAGACTATGAATATAATTAAACAACACATAAAAAGGGTACCAAATTAGCACTGCAATTAAGCCTTAGTAAAATGAGTGGAAATGTCCATGTTGTTATGTGAATTTAACCTCAATACAAAGTACAGTAGCACAAAACATTTAAGAATTGAAGTCACCAACCATTGAGTTAATTATCCATTGAGTTAATTATCTTATTAATATAAAGGTGTCGTGCATCTATATAGAGTAGGAGGAGCAATTAACTGGATATTGTGGATGGAAAAGAATAAAAGAATTTTTGATGATTGTGAGAACGATCAAATGCATTATAAGAGAAAGTTTTGTTTTTGGCATCTTCTTGGGCTTTTTATCTATTAAGATTTAAAGGATTATTTTCAATTTCTCATCATTCTTAAATAGGAAGCTTGCATATCCTAGTTAGAAAGTTAACTTTATCAAGGCTATGACTTCTAGTTAATTTTCGGTTTACCTGGGTTGGTACTAATCTATTTAATATTTTTGTATTTATCATTTACATAAATATCATATAAAGCTTCTTATTATTAAAAAAATAATCTATTACGCCCGTTTGCTTAATTGGGATTTTATAAGAAAGCTTAAAAAAATAGAACCTACAAAACGAAACAGACATCCCATAAATGAAGCTCTCTTATGTGACACCAGAAGCCAACAACGTAATTCATGTCATAGATAAAGATCATTGGGAAATGAAACATTATTGACAAACTTCCTGAAGAATAATGGTAGAGAATTTTTTTCCCCCATAATCAGAGTATTGTAAAGAACGCCCATCTCAACTAGTTTATGAGAAGAGCAACTTTTATGTGGTACAGTTACAAAATTGATCTATAGAAGCATTTGGTGAAAGCCAATATAGATTATTGTTTGGTTTTAAGGACAATGCAGGGAGTCCACTATATATTAGAAACTAAAACATTTTGTTCATAATATTAAAAGAAAACCATGTAATGCAGTTGTGTTTAGTTTTCACTTAGTAGTTTAGTGATAAGATTACTCAAGTTTACCAAGTATCTTTTGACCTTAAAAAATAAAATAAGAAAACCATTAATATAGTCAATACACTAATGGCGTTTGAATGTTTGTTAATGCTTTTGAAGCCCTATTAAAGCACTTCTGACAACAAAAACAAAAACGTTTTTCAAACAAAAAGTGAAATATAAGCGCTCTTATGGCAAAAAAAATTGCTACAGGTGCTCGCAAAACCCATAAATCACAAATTATGTGAGAAAACACTTTCTCCTGTAAAAGCATTTCATTGAAACCACTTTCAACATAATTACAAGGAAATAGACCTAACAAAAGCATCCATCCTGACATCTATAAGTGTTAAAAAAAATTAATTGCAGTTCCAAATTCTAACTTCTTATAGCTCATATTTAAAACAGAAAAATTAAGAACTTCAGAAAGATTGAACAATTCCAATATCCAACAAAAACAGAAGCAAAAATTAAATACGTCTATAATCACTAGGGTTTCACAGTATCTGAATTCAACATTCAAAACCTTATTGAACTACAATATCAACACTCATTTATCGCATCAAACGCAACCCACTATCCCATAACATGTAACAACAAAAGAGTTGATCCAGAAACGCCATACCCAGATTGAGTTTCAATCGGATTCGGAGGAACCAGCAGCGGAGAGACCCATCTGTTCCATCTCAAGGCGTTCGAGGGCCTTCTGATGAGCCCAGGTTTCAATGGTGAGATCAGGCTTGGCGTTGAGACCAACACCGAGGATAACAATGGTGAGGAAGCTGGTAATATAGCAAGGAAGCTCCCAATCTTCCCATTTGCGAGATTGGCCAGGAGGTGGTGGGGTTTGATTGAAGAGGTAGCCCTTGGGTTGGTCCTCGTGGCCTGAGCTGGTCCACCGACTCGGACCGGAAGCCGAACCACCTCGGGTTCGAATCGCTGCTAGTAGGCGATTGCGGAGCATGATGAGAAGCGTTTGTGAACGGGATGACTGAAGAGAGAGAGAGGAGTCTGCGCTAACTAATAGCTATTTGTAAACTCCGTGAGTAGGTGTTTTCGATCTAATTTTGTGTAAAATAATTTAATCGGAAGAGACGGTTTTATTATTAAAAATATTATAACAGATTTATTTTTATTTGTTAATGATTTCATATTATTAATAATACATAAATATGATATATTTAATGATATATATTTGATTAAAATATAAAAAAATTAATTAATGATTTACAATAAATGATATGAAAAATTTAATATATTATTAAAATTGGTTCAATCTGTTCTGATCGGTTTAAAAATTAATATAACTATATCAGAACGTTTGGTTTTAGTTAATACAAAATGAATTAGATTGTTTGATTTATAAAAATGTTCAATCCAATCCAATCTAATCCAGTTTTTTTATTTAATTTAATTAAATCTTATTTTTGAACACATGAAAGTGAATATGAGCTATAAGAAGTTAGAATTTCGTTTTCGTGTATAAATTGATTTTTTGACTCTTTTTTATCGTATAAAATTTACTTATTAAATTATATAATTACGAAGAAGTTTATAATTTTATAAATATTTTTTTAATTTTTGTATAATATAACTTAATTCATTTGTCATTCATCAATTTATCAGTAAGTGATTACTATTTTTAAAAAAATTCCCGCAATAACATATTAACCATCATAAAATGACACCTTGAGATTAACCACAATTTGTGTTACATAACATTTTACAAGTTCAAACTCACAAGATTTTAGTATCTTATAAGCTGTAATTGTTATAATACTATTTTGATGAATACAACAAATTTCAAAAAAGTGTTCCTGAACTGACCTATGCCAAGAAAAACTAGTAATTTTTTTACAAGACTTTTTGTTGCTATTTGTTTCGTTATGGTGTGATTCGTTGTCTTTTAAACCTTGATTCACATAAACGGTTTTTTTAAATAAAAAAAAAAAACTAAGAAGATAGAACCAGATTAATCTAATAAGTGATATTATATTATATTTTAGATAAACTCATTACAACAACTTGTATGAAAATGTATACATAAATACTTTTTAAAAATATATCATCGTCACTATTCTTTTTTCAACTTGGGATACTTGCTAAGTGTCCAATAATTAAAATGACACTGCAAAACATGTAGCCCTCCTAACAGATAACTAGACTTATCAGAAGGGTGATATTCCCTTGGTAAGGATACAAATAGTGTGCATTCTGTTCGAATGTGAGTGATTTTTAATTTTAATATCGAATTAAGTTATAGTTACATCGTTAACCTTCGATAAATAACTTTATAATCATTTATGATTCAAAAGATATAATGTTATTCGATCAGATTTTTGGTTATTAAAAAAGAAAAATAAAAAAAGAAACTTGAGATTATAGAAATTATTAATTATTTGATTCAAAGGTGATACAGTAATCTAATTTTAATCATAGGGACAATAGATAAACCAATATATTTTCTCCATAAGTATCCCATCATTCTCTCTCTCATATTTATTAATTAGTATGTAACTCAACGAGAATTAAAATCTAAATTTGAAATAAAAGATATTTTCTTTTACCATTTTTTTAATAAAAACTCTCTTAAAATAAAGAAAAAGTTTATATATTTTAATTTAAGATAAATGATAAAATATATGATATAAAAATCAAAATATATAACTATATTTAATAAAAATTAACACATAATTATTTTATATGATAGAATTTTACCTGAAATAGTCAAAACCATTGCCTTCGACCCACAGTTTTTACGAGATGGATCAGATCCAAAGGCCCAAACAAAAGTAACTAATATCAATATCTCCAAAAGATTCCACCCCAGTTACGGTTCGGCTCGGCTAAATGCACACCACGCTCTTTTAAAAGTTCCACTTGCTTGCTTTATCTCAGTTATCCACTTCACGATAGTAGCCTCCGTCACTTCTTATTAGTCTCTACATTTCTCATAATTTCCTTTCTCTTCCCGATCGAAAGGTATATCAAAAAATTCCCAATTCGTTTCGTCTTGTTCTGATCTTAATTTTTTGTTTTTTTTTAAATTTCGGTGCATTGTCTTTCTGGGTTGTACTTCTCTGTTATTTCATCAGATTTTATTTGTTTGGTTGCCCAAAAAATGAAACAAAGATTTTACGACTTTAAACTGTAGTTTTATTGTATAATAACTAATCAACCGAGCTTCATGATAAATTCTATGTGAATTAATGTTTCGGATCTGAATGAAATTTCTAATTGTTTTTCTCGATTTTGCATTGATTTTCAGTCAAGATTGGCCATAATTCTATCAGATGGGGGTAGTTATGGAAGCTGATACGAAGATATTCAATGTGGGTATGTTAATAGTGGTCACTCTTATAGTGGGCAAGCTTATTTCTGTACTTTTGATGCCTCGATCTAGAAAGCGTTTACCTCCAGTTGTGAAGACTTGGCCTTTGGTTGGTGGATTGATTCGTTTCATGAAAGGACCAATTGTTATGCTCAGGGAAGAGTACCCAAAACTTGGAAGTGTATTCACTTTGAAACTTTTGAATAAGAACATTACTTTCTTGATTGGTCCTGAGGTTTCAGCTCATTTTTTTAAAGCCTCTGAGACTGATCTTAGCCAACAGGAGGTGTACAGGTTCAATGTGCCCACTTTTGGACCTGGGGTTGTGTTTGATGTTGATTACTCTGTGAGGCAGGAACAGTTCAGGTTCTTCACAGAGTCTCTCAGGGTTAATAAACTAAAGGGTTATGTAGATCAGATGGTTACGGAAACAGAGGTAAGCAGTTGAATATTTTCTCAGCATTTGAGTCTTGACTCTTTTCTTTACTGTATTTTTTATTTATTTTCTTCAATCTATGCGTTAAATATAGAAGCCTAGTAGATTATATTTTGTTGATGAAATTGTGATTTCTAGGATTATAATACTCTATGATTGGCTAATTTTCCACCACATGATTTCATAATTATCCTGTGGATTGCGATGGTAATACTTGACATACAAAAATGGGGGTAGTTATGCCTATTATATTGTACAATCTTTTGTTTTTCATTACTAGGAATTAATTCCAGTATACGCCTTTAAGGTGATCCAATACGGAAGAAAACCAGAACTTGCTAGAGTAAGCATTTCTATGAGATTCTATTTTAAGAATGTGAGATTGACTGAGCTGGGAAAAAGACAATTAGGCTTTAGATCTTTTTCTTTTCTTTTTTCCTTGTGTTGTTGGATAGTCATTTTTATTTACTCCGGCTACTTAAGCAGTGAAGGCTCTATACCTTCTGTTTTGATGTGTGATTTTTCATCCGTAAAAAACTTGGAATGAGTTTAATAATTGTAGTGAAGCTTTTCTGTGGTAAAGTTCAACTATGCTACTTATTAAAGCACATCTTAGTAGGGTATGACTTTATCAGGATAACATTTAATGTTCGGTTTGAGCATGAAGGGAAGCTGCTGGAAATGGCATGTTGCCCACTTTCCCTCTGCTGGTAACTTAATCAACAAAAGGGAAGTGACAGTTGTTTTGAAGTCTACTTAATTGGTTAAAGAATATGGGTACTTTTTTATTGAATTTTTTTCCCCGACTTAAGTGATGGGCTATTCATTAGAATATGTGATTCACATCATTACTCATAGATATTAGATGTAAAACGAGAAAACTATTGTCTCATTCCTTCTTTTCATTCTTGCACCGAGCAGGATTACTTCTCCAAGTGGGGCGAGAGTGGTGAGGTGGACCTGAAGTATGAGCTAGAGCATCTTATTATCTTAACAGCCAGCAGATGTCTTTTGGGCCGAGAAGTTCGTGATAAGCTTTTTGATGATGTTTCTGCTTTGTTCCATGACCTTGACAATGGAATGCTACCCATCAGTGTCATTTTCCCATACCTGCCAATCCCGGCTCATCGCCGCCGTGACCAGGCACGTAAGAAGCTATCGGAAATCTTTGCAAACATCATAGTTTCACGTAAACAAAGTGGAAAGTCGGAGAATGACATGTTGCAGTGCTTCATTGAATCAAAGTACAAAGATGGTCGTCCAACAACTGAAAGTGAAGTTACTGGTTTGCTCATTGCCGCTCTTTTTGCAGGACAGCACACTAGTTCTATCACCTCCACTTGGACTGGGGCCTATCTTCTCCGCCACAAGGAGTACTTTTCTGCTGTGTTGGACGAGCAAAAGAACCTGATGAAAAAGCATGGGAAGAAGGTTGATCATGATATCTTATCTGAGATGGATGTCCTGTACCGATCTATAAAGGAAGCCCTAAGACTCCACCCTCCATTGATTATGCTTCTGCGCAGCTCACACAGTGATTTTAGTGTGCATACCCGAGAAGGGAAAGAATATGATATTCCAAAGGGCCACATTGTTGCCACATCACCAGCTTTTGCTAACCGTCTTCCACACATTTTCAAGGATCCAGAAAGATATGATCCTGATAGGTTTGCTGCTGGGAGAGATGAAGATAAGGTGGCAGGGCCATTCTCATACATTTCCTTTGGAGGAGGCAGACATGGCTGCCTTGGTGAGCCCTTTGCATATCTGCAGATAAAAGCAATTTGGAGCCATTTGCTTAGAAATTTTGAGTTGGAATTGATATCACCCTTTCCTGAAATTGATTGGAATGCAATGGTTGTGGGTGTCAAAGGGAAAGTGATGGTGCGTTACAAGCGACGCGAGCTTTCTGTAGAATAATTCCAATGGCTTAGCAAGTGAATCGTACTTCTCAGTTTAATGGTACGCAGGACACTTTTGGCCTTCATGTGTCTGATTTTTTTTTTTGCTGTGACCTTTTTCTTTCCTTAGACGTTCTAGTGCTTTGATTACTTGTGTTGTTATTGCTGTTAGTATCTTTATTGTGCTAATTTTAGCTGCATTAAGGATTTCTTTTCCTTTTTCTTTTCTGATGCTTCAGTTCTTACTCCACCATGGTCAATTTCTTTCTCATTTTTGTGAATTTTTGGAATCTTGACTTAGTCTATTTCCTCCAAATATTTCTTTTGTTGTTGTTAATATTTCCCCCGAATATGTATTTAATCGCACATTTGGTTCTCTGGAAACTTTTAAAATCAGTTTAAAAGAAAAACAAAGAATGAGGACTGAGGAGGCCTTTTGCAGCAGGTGTTTGAGGCCCAATATAGCGTGTTTTTGGACTTTTAAGTGAAATTGTCCCCAAATAGTGTGTTAAACTTTTTTTTTTTTAAGAAAAAACAGTGTGTTAACTTGTGCATTAGGATGTATAGGTATACATAAACTAATGTACACCCTTGCATGATGTACATGTTACCAATGGCAAATTTTGTTTTGGTTCAGACGATATTAACATGTGCAAGTTTTTTTTTAGTTCAAATGATCAGCAATCATGGAGAGTAAGAGTTGAGAATTGAACTTTAGAACTTTGGTTAAAGCCACTACCTACCCGAGACTAATCAGCTTATGTGAAATCTGTATCATCCTACAGTCCAGAATGACAGTTTGAGGCCTTTTGTAGTCTCTCTCTCTCTCCTTCATTTGTCAATGCAGTTCTATAAATATCTTCTTTAGCTTTTTCCCGTCTTCTTTAGTCTTTAAAAAAAAATTACTTCAAATAATGCTCTTAATACTCATAATAACAAAATTAGTGTTAAGTGGTGTTATTTTTGTTGTAACTTTTAAGAGTGTTTAGTTTTATTGACTTTTTTGATATAATTTCAAGTTTGGATGGATATTTCGGACGTTAATTTATTTTCATATTGTAATTTTATTTACCAAAATTTGAAGAAAAAAAATAAAAAATTATGACTATCATTTGAATTACAAGTCTAGTTGTATAGGGACCAATGATGATCTGATACACTCCTTGACCTTAGGATGGTAAATAAATGTATAAGATGATCATTTGGGCTCAATCCCTAATTTATAAAAGTTGGTATCATCAAATATTTGTTTTAATTGCAACTTAATTTGTGTAATTGATCTACATGGTTTATAAACCCTTATTGTCTTCTCGATCAGCATTTAATCACTTTCTATCCAAATTCCAAGCAACACCACAATAAAGAATCGAACCTAAAACAATATTTCACACAGCACTACGTGCGCATTTTCAGTAATCAACACAATGACAAAACCTGGGTCAGTGGCGTATTCTGATGCAAGACTAACACGATTTTTTTATAGTTTTCATTGATGAAAAATATTACGGAAAAATAAATTTACATAACATTTTACTATTTTATTATGTGTTAATATTATTTAAAATTTTAATTATTTTTTAAATTTCTAAATAGATATGTTACATGATAGAATATAAAATTCTATAGGTGTAAAAATACGTACAAAATTAGATAACGTAAACATTTCTGTCATTGATATACTTTCATGACCTTGGTACCAATTATTTTGGGTTAGAGGTATTTGTGTTAGTAGTCATCATAGATGAAAAAATAGTGACTATTTTTTTAAAAAAGAATTGTATCTCAAAATAATGATAATATTTTTTTTAATAAAAATATACTTTAATTTTATATCTATTAAATGAGACACCACAAGTTTATAAAGAATATAAGAAATTTATCTTTACAAAAATTAAAAAAATACAATTCCATTATCTTTACAAAATAGATTTAATAAACTCATACAACTATTCTTGAAAAGTGGGTAGATTTATGTTAACCTATCTAACATGTATAAATCTAAAATACACTTTAGTTAAAGATATTTTCAATATTTTTTGCCCATGATTATCGTATAATTATGCAATCATGTTTGTTATGTTCACGTCTAAGTTTTTTTATTTAAGAAAATAAAAACTTCATCCACTCAAATCGAAGATACCAAAAGAATTAAATCAAGGGAACGAAATACACGAATTATTGCCAGAGTTGATAAACAGGAGTAACATCATATATCATACTAATTTCAATTACAGTTGTTTTATCTACTACACAACTTATCAACCACAGTTGAATTTTTCAAAAGCTACAGCATAACTAAACCAGACCTTATTATAGCCATGCATATAATGGAAGTCAAACAAATTACAAACTACCACGAACAAAGAGCTTAACCACATCATGTTTAATGATTGCAACCATTTGCACTTGCAATCATGCCTCATAATCAATTAAATGGAAGGCAAAAACTAAAAACTTCTATTCTAATTGATAAACTAAGCTCACTACCGCCACAAAGAACTAAATTTTCTTCAGTATCCTGGTAATGATGCCGAAAGGGAACCATTTCCAGACCCATATTCTAGTTCAGATAAATTGCCCTCGAAGAATGATTGGTGGAGAGCCCCAACACATTGTTCTGCTTCGTCATCATTTACGATCAAAGAGATGTTCACCTGGCCAGTAACACAGTAGAAACTGTCAGTTTCGAGAACAGTACATCGAACGGAAACAACGAGCCAGACTGCTGGGAATTAAATGCATGACTGATTGACTTCAAATTTTCGGCCTTCTACAGGCACCTTATGCATATATGATTAACAATTAGCTCAAAGGAACAACATAAATGCAGGACACAATCAAGGAAATGAATTATGCTTGTAGACCAAATAGAAATTTTTCTTTATCATAAGTGCTTTCAGGGTCCAAAAAAGCACAAATTGTGCTTATGGAAGCACATCACGTTTAACCACTTTTAGTAAAAGCATGAACAAACCCTAATATATATTTTAACTACTGTAAACATTCGATGTGCAGAGTGCAATAAAAGGAAATAAAACATAGTGCGATTAAAACTAACCTTAGATGCACCCTGGGAGATCATCTGAACATTGACTCCGTTTTTTCGAAGAACATGAAATGCCTGCCATTATGCAGAACATGAATAATAAAATCAAATTTAGCTGCACAAGATAACTGATAATAGCTTAACCCTACATACATAGTAGCAATAGCAAGGCTACTGAAAATTTAGTTGCATCTAATAAACATTCCATAATTTCAGATTAAATGATTTTTGTTTTTCCATAAAAATTAGTAGATACCAAAAAATGGACATAGTCCTGTTTGTCACGTTTCACAAACATTAAATCAATGAATATACGTTCTAGCACTTTAATATCTACACATAAAAAAACATGAAATCAACCAAAACACCAAAACTATTGCAGAAAGCATTTCGTAAAAGTAAGAAGCAAACACAAGCAGCACCTTTTCAAGTATAAGTGATGATCTCTGCACATTTCCGATGAGAGATATGATTGATCTGTGCTGAAGAAGATTGACTACAGCAATTTTCTCTAGTTCTTCAACAACATGATCAAGTTCCTGCATAGGAAGCTAAAGCATTAGATGATTAATAGCAAAAAGGGAAAAAAAACAGAAACCTCTCTGTAGAGAACAAGAAGGCTCTCACTTATAGCATGTTTCGATCATTGTAGCAAAGTTGTAAAAATTAACAAAATTAAAATAGAACGATATGAATCTCCAGAGAGCTACTACTCTTTCATTTCAGGCATCACACATATAATATACAATAACACAAATTAAAATCTTCTTCAGACATGAAATCTATAGCTATGCTCCCGAGAATTGAAACTTTAAGAGTATGAAAAAAAATCAATCAAAGAATGGTATCATACGCTTGCCTGCTGGATTAATTCCCTACTCCAAAGCTTTGAGGGATCCAATGTCAAGGATATACTGACTTCACTAGTAGCTACAACATCCACTGATATGCCCAAATCTTCAAAGATGGAAAACACCTGCATAAAAGATAGAATCATTGTTAGTGTAAACTTGCACCAAGTCCTCTGAAGGCAATGCACAGCAAGAACATAAGTCATCTACTTACTTTGGCAAGGAAGCCAAATTGACCAAGCATACGGGTGCTAACTATATCCAACATGGTTACATTTCGTTTCAAAACTATGCTAGTCAATACTGCCTACAAATGAGAAAACAGGGAATTAGTCTTCAGCTAATATCAAAAATGTTGTGATTTACTTTTGATGACATTCTAGTGTAACAAACCTTACTCATGTCTCTTGTCCTGGTGATGAGGGTACCAGGAGCTTTAGGGTTGTAAGAATTTTTAACCCTAACAGGAATATCACCCTCTCTAGCTGGCCTCATGGATTGTGGATGCAAGACCTGCAACAAGGCCGCAAAATATTCTTTAGATCAATGATTATGTAATGTAGGTAGAAGGTCAAATAGGCATACAAATTCTATTGTAAGACCCATGGCCCATTATGCTTTCTATTTTAATAAATAGTTTTTTGCTTGTAATATATTGGAGATTTTGATGAATTAAAATTTGAATGTTAAGACTTTGAGAACATAGTTCTCTCTTTTATCTTCTAACCTCATCCTTGTTATCTCTTCCTTTTTAATATCATTTCTATAATCTCCTACATCATTATGTTTTCTAATTGAATATTAGCAAAGACTAAAACACACTCAAATGGGCAAGAATAAATAAATAGTGATACCTGAGCACCAAAATATGCAAGTTCAGCAGCCTCATCAAATGTAAGATGGGGGACAGGTTCTGCACGTGGATAAATGTTAGGATCACATGTTAAGACACCATCTACATCCTTCCATACCTGTAAAGGAAGTGATATATTATATAAGTTACTTTAAATAGTAATAAACAAGCCACTTAGGTGTAACTGTATGCATTCACATAAGATTTTGACATAATGACTAAGCATGTTTGTATTTAGACCAAGGAGAATTCTCATACGTGCATCAAGTAATGATCAGAACATCTGAAGAATCAGAAAATTGAAACCGACCTGAATTTCTCGCAACCCCAATGCTTTGCCAATAGTTGTTGCTGTTAAATCACTACCACCCCTACCAAGTGTGGTCACTGCACATGACCTCCAGCCCTACAACAGCAAAAAACACAATTATAACATTGTTAGTATTTGCACTCTCTGACTAAAAAACACATGCAGTTAGGCAATGGAAATACCTTTCCAAGGAAGCCGGTGACAATTGGAATTGCAGGGTCACGTATCCAATCGCTATCTAACCTCTTTGCAACAGCTGGAAAAGTTGCTTCCAAAATATCCGCATTTGTAAAGTCATCTGTGGTTATAATACCCATTTCAAAGGCATCATACTGCAAAGCAATAGAGTTTCTTATGATATGATATTATCAAGATTTACAAATAAGCAACAAGAATGGATTTCCAAAAATCATATTGCAGTTTGCAGAGGAAGAAAACATCAATCATCACAGCCGAGCTATGGCACCTTCAAAAAGCACAAAAATTTCTCTGGCTAATTGAACATGTGCAAGTAATTAGGAAACAACATACTTGGCGTGCTTTAACCCCAATTGTATTTAAATAAGCAGCAAAAATCCTTGTGGACATGCACTCCCCAAATGAAACCAAATAGTCTTTCGTTCTTAGAGTCAACTCTTTCATCATAGCAACACCTTTAAGAAGTTGCTCCAGTTCTTCCAAGTGTGCTACAAAAAGAATATTAACAGAACCATCAGAAAATGCAGATATATTATATCTATACATGTAGCAATTGACAAACCTTAATTGGATAAACATGAAAGGCAAAAAGAAAAGGAGAGCATTGATACAAGAGGTATTTTGACTGTCATACTGAGAATATTACAGTGACAAATAATTGAGTGAAAATGGAAAGGTAAACAACAATAAAACAGAAAAATATGACACAGTCAGCAGTTTCAATCGTTTCTTACTGGTAAAAGGAGAAAAGTTCCAATATGATAGCTAATAAGGATTTTTTTCGAGGGGAGTGTTGTTCTATGAACTGACTATTAGTCAATTACCAAGCTTGAATGGTATGCAACCCTCTTTATTGAGCGTACTTATATCAATAATATTTTGATATAAATCAAATAAAGAAAACATGCTCTAGAAACTTAAACATAACTAGAGTAATATAGAAACAGTATTTCAAGCGCACCTAAATAAAAGTACAACCAACAGCCATGCACTTGAATTCAAACTTTCAAAGGAATCAATAAGCTAGAAAACTAGCTCATAAAGCAACTTAGCCGACTATTTAAACTAAACCAAAGAAACTGTGAGGTAAAAGAGAAGTTGAAGATCAAAGGGATGAGAAAGAAAGAACTCACATTCAATGACAGACTTATCAACTCCAAGCTCGTTCACAGTCCTGGATGAATTATGAAACATAACAATCTTTGGTAAGACCAAATTTAGAAATATGGGGCAAGACAAGAATTGTTAAAAGGAATCAGTAGCCTTTCCTGTGATGCAATTCTTTGATAAAGTTCAATTCATCAATAGCAGAAACATTAGTAACGCCACAACTTACAGCCTTTTCACCGGCCTGAAAATGAGAATCATTTTTCACCCAAGTTATTACTACTTGACAAAAAGCATTAACAAATGAATCTAAGGGAAGAGAGAGAGGACGAAGAAAACTATATGTACCAATAAAAGTTTGTTGGTCGTCTTCCCCATTGCAGAAAGAACAATCACAGACGTCTCCTCTGGAAAACTAAGTATAAGTTCAGCAACCTCCCTCATTCTCTCAGCAGAGGCGACTGATGAGCCACCAAACTTCATGACACAAGTGAAGTGTTTCTCATTCTCACCAAAACCTTGCTTTTCACTCTTATTTCTATCCACCGCATCCACCACTCCTCCCTTGCATCTCGGTCTCAAAACTCTATCTCTACGATTTAATTTCTTCACATTTTTACAGAACCCGGCACTATAAGCCACAGAAGTTGCGAAACGAAGCTGCTGAGAGAATACAGGCAGGGATTGCAAAGATCTTACAGAAGATACAGCGGTGCTGAGATTTTTAACCCCAGAAAATTGCAATGCCATCTCCGTATTAATCAGTTCAACCAGAACTAGTGTTGTCGACAAATTTTAAACGCTTCCTGAAAAAAACTCCCTGCAGAAAAATGACTCAGCAGCTTAATCTGCAAATTCTACAAGCATAAGGCGAATTACCATGTAGCCAAAAAAAAACATAATTAATAGAGAAAATACACATACGAAATATAGCATACGAACCATAGTATAATCTCACTTAAACTGAGCTCTGTACATTTTACTCATAATAATACTGTTTAAGAACCACAAAAGAGTAGAATATATGGCACAAGTGTGTATGATTTCCCAAATATCATATTCTTCACCACTGCTTAAAACCAAGTAAGCATTTTTAATTTTTACAGCAGCAACTTGAACAAACTCAATCTTATGCAGATATAGAAAATTGAAACCAAAATGTCATTAATCTTAAAACCATCAAAAATCACACAAGAATCAACCATTTTAAGAACATCTAGTTGATGCATTACCAAAATACAATATAAACAAATAAAAACGACAAAGGACCCAATTATCAAAATCAAACTAGTTCATTTATAGGCAGAGTAATAAAGGGAATGACAGACGAATAATGGAATAGAATCGCCAAAAAAGATAGAACTTTAACTGTTCTATGAAAAACAGATCAATCCCAACTAACTGGAGAGTTGAATTAGCAATAAAAATTAGAACCAAATGAATGCAAGACAAAAACCCAGGTAGAGACTCACAGAGGAAAAAAAATAAGAGACGAGTAGTGAGTATCTGATTTCAAAAGCGGAAAGAAATGCGAGAAAAATATGCGCTTGGGGAAGCAGACTGCGAGAGTCGTCAAGGAGACGACACTGCAGCAGCTTCGTGGAAGAAGAAACTCGACTATGAAGATGAACAATAAACGAAAAAACCCAGCTGTTTCTTTTTCTTTATATGTGATTAGGGTTTTGTCTTTTTGGCTGCTGTGTCTTCTTATTTAGGTAAAAAAGGGGATCTTTTATTATTATTATTAATGTCAAAAAAGGCTTAAAGCGCAATTTGAAAACTAATTTTTTATTCACTAAACAAAATTTGAAATATCAATTCCACGTGCTTCTTTAATTCAATCTAAATATGGAGGTTTTTTATCAATATAATATAATTTAAAATACATCACATATATTTATTAATTATAAAAATATAAACTTAAATTTAAATTTACAGTTAGTAAAATTTTCGAGATTTATATTTTTTAACGAATAAATAATCTTATAATTTTAAAAAATAGGTATTTTAATTTCATAGTTTTTAATTATAACATTTTAATTTTATAATTTTAAAAAATTTACATTTTCATCTAAAAAAATTATTTAAATTTCATAACTTTAAATTTTTAAAATGAAAACTCATTTCTATAAAATTATATAATTAAAATACTATAATTAAAAATAATTAGATCAAATTAATTAATTTATAAAACTTGTGTAACGTCTCCTAACTGTTTCCATTTGAATAAATAAATAAATTACAAATAAAGCATAGCTGGAGTACGAATGGACGTATTATTTATAGATGAGAAGTGATTGTTTTATTTATATAAATTTTATTTTCTTTTAAATATTAACTTTTTTAAAAATATATAAAAAGAATTTTAAAAAATAAAGTTTATATGATGATATAAGTGAATTTGAGAGAGTTATTAAAAAGAATAACATAGTAGTTGTATATAAAAATTTGTTAGTTTTTATACTTAATTGTAATTGATTAGGTTTAGGTTGGTAATTTTTAATTAAAATTGAATTGATATTATATTTTTATAAATATATAATTATATAATAAAATATATTTTTAATATTAAATATATAATATTTTGAATGATTGGATTGAATTTTTTTATTTTAACATATATATTTTTTTTAAAAATATATAAATAATAAAATATAACATCATATTTTAAATAATTAGGTAGAATTTGTACATAGCCATCCCGTGCCATCCATATGCCTGAGAGGCTGCAAGGCACAAATAGTCCAACTCAAGGAACTTAATATGAAATCTGAGTAGTCCTTACAACAAATAAATTCTAATCGTAAATAAATTAATCTAATTTAAAATGTTTATTAAATGAGTAAACTTAAATTACATAAGTTTTAATCTTTAATATGATTAAAAAAATTATTTAAAAATAATAATGTAAAATCAATTTATAATAAAATTATCAAAATAATAATTTAAAAAATATATATTTATTACATATATTTTAATATTTATTGATATAAAGGAGAAAATGAAAAAAAAATCAAGAAGGCAAGATCAAGATATTATTTTAAAATAACTTATTAAGAGAAAATATTTTTAAATAACCCCACGAATATACAATGCATTTGATGATATATTATTATTATATGCTTAAATTTCAATACAGTGGTTATGCAATAAAATTACTTTCGAAATTTACATGTTATTAAACTATTATATATATTTTTAAGCATGATTAATGAATTTAAAAAATGATTCTCATTAACAAAGATTCTAATAATGAGATGATTTTGACATTATTTTAAATTTGAAACCTCTGTTATGCTTATAAATTTAATTTTAACACGCTATGGTATAATATATATTTTATTATTAATTTTAATATATTTAATGATTATAGATGATTATAATTTACAACCAAATCTATCATTCATTTATTGTCTTAAGCTTTAGCTTCTTAACATATTATTTTATTATACAATGAATTTCAAACACCTAAAGATTTATATTAAAGATGACAACAAACAATTCATTCATTATGTGATCTCAATAAGTTTTGGAAATTATTTAATCATTTAAAGCTATATTCCATTAGTTGTCTTAATAATACAATAACTCATAATCTTATATATTGTTAACGTCTTCACCACTTTGAAAAATGACCTCAATTTGGAAGAGTTATTCATCTATGTTTGGAAATGTTATCAAACAATAGATTAAAACTCGTTTGTCTTTTGTAGTAAAAAAAAATCTATATAAAATATTAAAAATTGACATAATTTTTAAGTTTGATCAATGAAAAAAAAAACCTTTTAAAGTATTGTATTAGAGAATAATATTAAATTATAAGTTGTTTATTAATCTCTCATTTTGTTTTTTTTTTATCAAAATTCATCAGAATTATTGTTTTTTAATCCTAGAAAGTTAACCTAATAGGTGAAAACACTCACATTTTTTATAAACTATATCATAACATTGTACTTAATTAATATGAAACATTATTATTAACAACATAGTTGTCACTTGTAAAACTCATCCCTTTATATTTTTAATCCATTTTATTATAGTATATTATATTTTATAAACTCCTAACACTTTCTAGCGACATCTACACTCGAATCTTCTTTATATTCCTTCCATAAATGGTCACTTTTAAATTAGATTATGTCATCATTAACATGTATACTCTTAATAATAATATAGACTACAAGCAACTTTTAATGGTTTAATTATTCTACTTTTACTTTCTAATACAAAATTACATATCGGAGAATAAATAAAAGCAAATCTTATTTTTGAATCATAAAAAAAGAACATCAAATCTTATCTTTGAACTAGAAAAATACATAACAATATTGATCCAATTGATCGTACATATCCCATTAAGGATTTAGTTTACAATGAATAAGTAACGGTGGTTTTTGAAGGATGTCGTGTTTGATTCATTTATAATACTTATTTTTTCTATGAAACCACCTTCTTATTAAGGCCAAAAGGTGTAAAAGAAACATTAGTTACAGATTTGAAAGGCTCAAGAGTATGTTAAGACTATAACATACATAAAAGAATCTCTCTCACACACACACACATATATAAGTTAACAAATGTAATACTTTGTATAATTTCTAAAAATATCTAAATGATCACATATAATACAAGATAAAAATACACAAGTAAATTACCTCCAACATATCATCGATGACTCCCTTATACTCCAACAACTTCTCATTAAAATAAATGTTTAGTTCTTTAAACTTTTCATTAAAATAAAATATCTACTCTTTTGATTTATTGTCAAGACAATCATAAATCTTTGAATGCAACGAACCAAAATCAATATTAGGTGAAGACATCTTAACATACTATTGTGAAGATTCTTCATGCTCATCTAATCTCACATTCAAAACATTTACATCAATATAAGTTTATTTTTGGGAGAGAACACCAAATGCATTAACCCCATCATAATACAATATTTCAATATGATGAAGGAGAGACCGAAAACATGGAGTCATCAGACAAAATAATATTTACATAAAATAAAACAAGAACAAGATACAACAAATGTAAGTCAATACATACTTTTGCATAATAACAACTTTAAGATAATAAGTAAAAACAATTACAAAATCTATAGATGTAACTTCAAAGCCAATCATTGAAGTAACTTTTACATCGATATATAATGTGTTACATCTAAAGATGTAAGTAGTTATATACGTTAGCATAATAACAATCAATAAAATCAAAATTGAAATAGATAAATTCTCAAAATAAATATATTACCAGATGAAGTTTGTGAAAAATAATTTGAATGTCTTCAAACTCTAGTAACAAATAAGAAGCCACCATAACATTATTGGTTTCAAATCATTCAACACAATGACATACAAAGGACCAATATTCGATATGGCTTCAAAAATCCACATATGAAAAGTAACACTAAGATCAAGAATCTGAAAACGAACCATGTCATCTTCCTTAGAAGAAACTTTCTTTATCTTTTTCCATTTCTTTCATTTCTTAACATCCAAATCAACAATACACCAATGCATTTTCAAATATCTTTGTTCAAAATCTCAAACAAATAATTGTATACTAAATCATGTCAAATATAATTATTAAAAGTCTATCAATAAGAAGCTAACAAAAAACTTATATAGAAATTAAAACTTTCTTAAACTTATCAAACTAAATTCTAAGAAACATAACAATATATCATCACAACATCAATAAAATCAAAATTAGTCAAACTCCCAACTAACCTTTAAGTTACTTCTTCTTGTCACTTTGCCTCCTAGAAACAGGTTTCCCAATGCAATCAACAAAATATTCAAAAAATGCAAGAGAAAAATGCTTAAAAAAGAATCATATTTACCATATCATCAACATTCGTTTTATCATCAATACACAAGCTTAACCTAGTTACAATTGAAAATTTTATTTTTGAAAAATAAAGGACTTTAGTACCAATACAGAAACATATCTCTTTCACCTCTTTACAAGTCAAACATTCAATCAAGAGAACAAAATGAATCAACTGATCACTAAACTGAACTACAATAACATTATAGAACAACCTGAAACATAAGTTGTGAAACCTTATTTTTAATCTTCAATCAAAACATTTCTAATTTTTTTACCAACTTTATATGGTCGAGCACTACAATTATAATTAATATGATACTGTTTATGCATGCCTAACAAATTTTCAACAAATAAATTATCATCCAAGCAAGGAACTTGCAAGGAACTAATAACAAAAAAAAATTAGGTAATACATATACGAGACAAAAAAAAAATAGAATCAAACAAATAAGAAAATAACAAGTAACTAAACCTTGAGTTCATCAACATTAAAATGATTTCTTAGACTTTTCAATTGTTTCATACTATAATATTTTCCTTTTAGGTAAAATGATTAAAAGATTAAAAATTAAAATGAATTAATAATCATAATTAATTAAGACTTTAATTCTAAACAATTAATAAATAAATAAAATAAAAAAACACATGTTATATGTAAGAATGTAAGATGTTACATCTACAAATTATGTATATATTGTTAACGTTACTATAAAAAGTAATATAATGAATAAATCCATACATTACTATCAAACATATAGTATAAACATGTCTCATAAATCAAATAATAAATAATACATACATAAGTTCAATAATAAAAAAATATATGTAAACTTGTACATCTTACTAACAAAAGGATATAACTACATATATTATATTATAAAAAAATAAAAAATAAATACATGATCATCGTGATAAACTATTAATCAACTTACATCCGATTCAAATAAAAATCAACCATACTATCATATACAAAAACTCCATTATATCTCAACCATAACAAAAAATATAAAAACCAATAAATAAATATATATATCAAACCATTGACATAAAAAAAGAATTAAAAAAAAACAATAAACACCACTAGAAAATATGCAAATGGAAAATCGAACAAAAAACTAAAACAAATCACTACAAACAAAACATCAGTGAAAACAATACAATCATACTAGAGATATTAAGAATACAATAAGAACACAACAACAAATAAACAAAAAACAATGAACACTAATGAATAAAAATAATGAACTCATACATTATAGGATATGAATAACAAAAAAACATAAACAACAGCAATCGAAAGAAAAAATAAAGGAAAAATGGAGAAGAAAATCGCGAGAAAATACTATCAAATGTAAACTTCAAAACAAAAAAAAGCAACAATGACAAAAAGAACATCAAATGAAAAACTACATAAAACTTAGAGCAAAATAGGATTTGATCGTAAATGAGTGGGTTTTGTAAGAGTGGGTTTCATCGTGAGAGCAACGTCTCTAATCAGAAAGAAGAGTGATTCATGATATGAAGAGAGAGAAGTCTTTTGAATAAGCTTGATGAAGGATAACATCGTAATTTACTTCCAAAAATGGTTTCATCGAGCGAGAACGGGGAAAAAAATAAAATAAAAAACTAAATTAAGCCCAAAAAAAAAAAAAAACTATCTAGTCGAGGGCAATGTGCTCACTCGGTTTGCTCTAATATAAGCCCATAATTTTGTATTATAAAAAGCCCACGACATATCCATTATTATAATCCAACCTAGTACCATCCAATCCCTAGTCTGGACAATATATTCTCATCAACCAAACAAATCTAAACCCTAGCCATCCAAGTATCAACCGTTCATATAAAATCATATATTCTCATTTAGGGTTTCTCACTCGTCTCTGTGTATAACAACTTTCTCATCTCATTTGTTTAGCCGTCACAGCTTAACACTAACAAACAATGGCGGAAAGAGGAGCTGGAGATCGTGGCGGTTTCGGCCGAGGGTTTGGACGCGGTGGACGTGGCGGCGATCGTGGACGTGGTGGCAGACGCCGACCTGGTCGTCGTGAAGAAGAGGAAAAGTGGGTCCCAGTAACCAAGCTCGGCCGTCTTGTCAAAGAAGGCAAAATCACATCCCTCGAGCAGATCTACCTTCATTCACTTCCAATCAAAGAACATCAGATTGTGGACACTCTCGTCGGACCAAGCCTTAAAGACGAGGTCATGAAGATCATGCCAGTTCAGAAACAGACTCGTGCCGGTCAACGTACGAGATTCAAGGCTTTTGTCGTCGTTGGAGATGGTAATGGTCATGTTGGGCTTGGGGTTAAGTGTAGCAAAGAAGTTGCTACTGCTATTCGTGGGGCGATTATTTTGGCTAAGCTGTCTGTGATTCCAGTAAGAAGAGGTTATTGGGGTAACAAAATTGGTAAGCCACACACTGTGCCTTGTAAGGTTACAGGAAAGTGTGGGTCTGTTACTGTGAGAATGGTTCCTGCTCCTCGTGGTGCTGGTATTGTGGCTGCTAGGGTTCCTAAGAAGGTCTTGCAGTTTGCTGGGATCGATGATGTATTTACTTCTTCCAGAGGGTCTACAAAGACTCTTGGTAACTTCGTCAAGGTTTGAATCTTTTCATTCCGTTAACCTTTTTAATTATTTATTTGCTCTATTACTGCTATTGATTGTTCGGTGTATTTGTGTGGTTTTTCTGATTTATGTTGGCTCATGAGGGTTTTTCGTATTATTTTTTGGGATATGCTCTGTACAGTAATGTAATCGGTTACTGATTCTTATTAAATATTGAATGTTAATTGGGAATTAATTTCAATATCTAACAGGCAAGCCACCGTAAAATGAATTTGTATATAGTTTTATGCTCCGTGTAACGATGCATCAAATTTGATCATATGTGGTTTATATTAGCTCGTGGATAAAAAAAAACTTTTTTTGGGAAATTATAGAAATAACATCTCTAAAACTTGTAACAACAAAAATGGATGTTATAATTTGAATGGTATTTAATTGGATGGCGTTCGATATGAAATGATAGTGAAAATATGAGTGAAATAATGGATGTTATTTTTGTAGTTAAAAGTTAGTGTGTTTTTTTTTTGTTTTTGATCTTATTGATGGCATAATTTCAATATCCAACTGATGTAAAATGAATTATTTGTTTGAGAAGGCTCTGGGACTAAATATATACAGCTTGATATCTATTATGTTTGCGACAGTGTTCTTTTTTATTTTAATGGTTAATATTCAATAAAATTTATTGTGTCGTATGAACTCGATGTAATTTGATGATTTCAGAAATCAAGAAGTATTTATTTGAATGCAGTATTAGTAGTGTCAATTTGGTTACATTATTCTTTTTTTGTCAGACATGACATGATGTGAGTGTGTTATAGTGGGGTACTCGACTCTACAATTTGGTGGAAATTTACTCGAAATTGATGCAATAGTCCTGTCCAACACCAGGATATGCATCCACAAAATGTACTAGACCTGGAGTCCCGAAGAGTCTGTAACATAGGGCATCACTGAAAGAAATGTTTTGGTTTTTTTATTTTTGCTTTGTCATAAGTTTCGTCTTTGAATATGCTAGGTAGATAAGAGTATGTTGTAAATGCTGCTAGTTCTAACCTGCCATTACTTTCAGGCCACATTTGACTGTCTGCTGAAGACCTATGGATTCCTAACACCTGAATTCTGGAAGGAGACTCGCTTCATGAAGTCACCATTCCAGGAGCACACAGATTTGTTGGCAAAATCCCATGGTAAATTACTCCTGGAGGCTCCTGAGAGGGTCGAGGCTTGAGCTCTTTACATTTCAATCAAATCTTAGTTTCTAGTCGAAACTTGTATTTGCTTGGCTAAGGATGTTTCTTTTTCCTATATTTGGCATTGTTTGGTGCACTTTTTTGTTTTAACTTTTTATATTAATGGATTTTATTAAGTTTTGGATTGATTATTGTTTAAATTATTGTCTTAATGTAGTTCTTTTTACATATAATTATTCCCAAGATATATCTAAATTCTGCTTGTTTATTATATTTTCTGGAATGTTTGATAAAGTGAATCAAATTTCAATTGCTTTCTCTAGGTGAGTCTTGTTCTAATATTTGGTGTGTGGACTTTAGAGACTGAATGACTGGACAACGATCATAGTTTTGGCAACAAGTAACTAATTTTGCATATAGGCGTGATTTAATTTTCTAGAGATTTTTACCATTGAGCTTAATGGTTCTTTGTTTGCCCTAGAAATATACGATGGGCTCATTTTGTTTGTCATCAATGATACCATATTTACTTATATACATCGTGTTAAATTTTATATGTTTTGCTTATACTAGAAAAATTTAAGTGTTAACTTTTATATGTTTTGCTTATACTAGAAAAATTTAAATGTTTGAAGTGGCACTTGATTAGAATTTGTCTTTCTTAATTTTTCGTTTTCATATTTTCAATTTAGTTAAAGGTTGAAACTAAACAATATCTTCAAATACGATATTTCTATTGAAAAAAGAAAAAAAGAGGATGGAATATAAAGGGAAAAATGTAGGTTTACTCTGATGATTATTTTATTATGTTTTAGTTTTGAAATTAGGGTTAGGTTAATTAGGTTATATAATTTAATAAAATAATTAAATTAGTTTAATTAAAATTAATGTCTCATCATATATAATTAAAAATATATTTATTAAATATATATTTAATTAATTTAAAGTAATTTAATAATTTTAAACTATAATAAATAAATAAATTCAATCTCAAAAATAAACTTTGCTTTAAAAATGTCTAAATATAAGAGTAATTTAGTAATTTGTAGACGGGGAAAAGAAAAACTTTATTTACTTTCTTTTTTATTCTTCAGGTTAATGATGTTTTCAGACTAATACTAATTTAATTCATTTTATGAATAAAATATGAGTAATTAATCAAAAAATAAAACTAATTGTTACTGATCTCTCCATGTAAGATTTATTTTCTTAATATATTTTCACTATCCTTTGGATTAGTTAAAAGAAAATCTCCTCATGATCTGATGTAGGATAAGAAAGAAGTGAAAGGGAGGAGGCCATTATCTGATGTAGGATAAGAAAGGAGGAGGAGGAGATAAGGTATTAGATTTTAGGGATAATATATAAAAATTGGGGCAGAATATTTACGAAGGAAGTTCCACAATTGCAATACCGAGGCCTTCACATTTCTACTAAATTTTTTGCCTCCAAGGAATTACCATAACCACTAAGGATATGCAATTTTTAATGGATAGTTCTGGTAATTTACTCTAACCTTGTTACTAATGAAATCCTCCTCCTTTGTTTTGACCATTAGTGATTATCTTTAAAATTTATTGAACTTTTAGTCTTTGTTTTATGATTGATTGATCTTGCTTTCACCCAACTATGTTTTTTCATGGAAAAATATACATGTTTTGTTGTTATAAATTAGCATTTGCGGAAGCGAAGATCGGGTCTAATTTTGGTTGCACAAATTAATAATAATGGATAACGGCAAAAATATAAAGCAGTAAAGAAATTAATGACACACAATGATTTAAGTGGTTCAACTTTTTAATGTGAAAAGTCTACTCCACTAACGACGGCACACCGAGGAAAATCTACTAATAATCAAAATGGAGATACAAACACCAATTTCAGATAGCTTCACAAATTATACCAAAATCCAAAATCAACCCATAAAATATTTCCTCTAATTTACTGGTAATATATATAACAAGATAAATTTAACCAACTTGTTATTAAATCAAATATTACCGTACAAATGAGATGGAATATAATTGACAATCCTCAAGGACATGAAACTGTGGAAGGAAAAAACAAAACAGCTTCTTCTTCTTCCAAATTTTTCAACTGCTATATCTCTTTGGTGGCTGCTGCAAAAAACTTAGTGGCTGCGTACTAAACTTCACGCAGGAAATTATATTTATATAAAGGGAAAGAGGGGAAGGGTTTTAATATATGGGTTTGGGCCTTTCTGTTTTTGGGTCAATTAAATAACAAATCTTCACCTTGGCTCAAAACAGAAAACAAATTCTTGAAATGAAATTTCTCGGATTACCAAATAACCGTCGTCCAAGACCCCGAAGGGTGATTATCTTCTACAAATACCAATCAAGTCCAAACAATGCTTGAACTTGTTAAATGGAACTGCTTTGGTTAACATATCAGCTGAATTCTCTGTAGTGGTTATCTTATTGACAACAATAGCACACTGGGAGACAATGTCACGAACGAAGTGATATCTGACATCAATGTGTTTGGTTCTTTCATGATACATAGTATTCTTGGTCAAGTGTATAGCACTCTGACTATCACAAAATACAACAGAAGTATCCTGATGTAAACCCAAATCACAAACCAAACCTCTAAGCCAAATGGCTTCTTTCAGTGCTTCTACTAGTGCCATATATTGCTCGTGGTAGACAAAGCAATCAGAAGCGTAAAGTAGCCTTCCAACTAATGGCACAATGAGAAAGAGTGAAGACATAACCTGTCAGAGATCTTCTTCTATCCAAATCACCAGCATAATCGGAGTCCACATAACCAATAACATTGCAACCAGTATTAGAACTTCCATCATATACCAAACCAAAATTAGATGTACCTCTCAAATACCGAAGTATCCATTTCACTGCTTGCCAATGACCCTTACCAGGATTACTCATATATCTGCTGACAACACTAACTGCATGTGAAATGTCTGGACGAGTACAAACCATAGCGTACATCAAACTGCCAACGGCACTAGCATATGGAACCTGAGACATGTACTGCTCTTCTTCTTCTGACTGTGGTGACAAATCCAAAGAAAGCCTGAAATGCGCAGCTAACGGCGTACTCACAGGTTTAGAATCTTTCATACCAAAACGTTCAAGAACCTTTTCAATATAACTTTTCTGAGTCAAATAAAGCTTGCCCGCTTGTCTATCCCTGTAAATTTCCATGCCCAAAATTTTCTTCGCTGCACCCAAATCTTTCATCTCAAATTCACCATTAAGTTGATACTTTAATTTCTGAATCTCAGACTTATTCTTAGAAGAATAAGCATGTCATCAACATAAAACAACAAATAAACTGATGAACCATCATGGAATCTTTTATGATAAACACAACTATCATAATCACTCCTAGAGTAACCATGATCAATCATAAAAGAATCAAACCGCTTATACCACTACCTTGGAGATTGCTTCAACCCATATAAAGACTTTTTCAATAAACAAACATGATCTTTCTTACCTGGAACAACAAACCCCTCTGGTTGATGCATATATATTTGTTTTTCAAGCTCACCATGTAAGAAAGCTGTCTTGACATCAAGTTGTTCTAATTCCATGTCAAACAATGCAACCATAGCAAGCAACACGCGAATAGAGCTATGTTTCACAACAGGAGAAAATACTTCATTGAAGTTAATACCTTTCTTTTGACAATAGCCCTTTGCAACAACACGTGCCTTGAACCTAGCTGCTTCAACCTCAGGTATACCTTCCTTTTTCTTGAAGACCCATTTGTTTCCAACAATCTTCTGGCCCTTAGGCGGTTTCACCAATTCCCAAGTATGATTCTTATGAAGTGATTCAATCTCTTCATTCATAGCAACCAGCCATTGAACAGACTCATCATAAGTGACAGCTTCATGATAACTAGAAGGTTCATACACCTCAATAGACTCTGCCACAGACAATGCAAAAGAAACTAAGTCTGTATCTGCGTACATCTGAGGGCGTCGAATCTCTCTTATTCCTTTACCCTTAGCGATACTGTATGGTTGCTCATGTTGCTCTTCTGCTACATCATGAGCAGAATCATCTATCTCATCCACAAATGGCTTATCTGAAGTGCCCTTTTGTACTTGTCTAGGAGCTCCACCTGCTCACTAACACAGTGCTCTTTATCTGCAACAATAGGCTCTTTTTTCTTTTGCAACATGGAAAACTCATCAAACTTAACATCTCTGCTAATCAAAAATTTAGGTGACTTGGGTTCAACACACCATAATCTATAACCCTTCACCCCAGAAGGATACCCCAA
This sequence comes from Hippophae gyantsensis, assembly GCA_030763125.1. Taxonomy (NCBI): domain Eukaryota; kingdom Viridiplantae; phylum Streptophyta; class Magnoliopsida; order Rosales; family Elaeagnaceae; genus Hippophae; species Hippophae gyantsensis. Next base: position 24,144,646 of record CM061031.1, read on the forward strand.
AAATATGCATTTTAATGCCCTAAGCTCAAGTTTACCATCATTAACATGAGCATAAGCAGGACAACCAAAAACTTTCAAATCAGAATAATTAGCAGGAGTACCAAAGAATACCTCAAACGGAGTCTTCAACTCAATTGCAGTTGATGGAGATCGATTCACCAAATAGCAGGCATGGTTACAAGCTTCAGCCCAAAAGGATTTATCCAAGTCAGCTTGAAAGAGCATACAACGAGCTCTTTCTAAGAGAGTCCTATTCATACGTTCTGCTACTCCATTTTGCTGTGGTGTATGACGTACAATGCGATGTCTCACTATGCCATTTCTTTCACAGAACTCATTAAACTGATTGTCACAAAATTCCAAACCATTATCAGTTCTCAAATGCTTGATTTTCTTGCCTGTTTGATTTTCTATACAAGCCTTGAATTTTACAAATTTTGAGAACGTATCATTCTTATTCTTCAGAAAATACACCCATACATGACGAGAGAAGTCATCAATAAAAGTCAACATATACCGGGCACCACCCTTAGACACAACACGAGAAGGACCCTAAAGATCTGAATGAATATAATTAACAGTACCTTTCGTTTTATGGATGGCTGTACTGAATTTGACCCTACGATGCTTTCCATAGACACAATGCTCACATAAATCATGTTTCCCAGTTTTCTGACCACAAAGCAAATCCCGTTTGCTCAAAATAGACATCCCTGCCTCACTCATATGCCCAAGCCGCATATGCCATAATCGAGTAGTGTCTGAATCTTGATCTGACGAGGATGAAACTGATACACTGCCAATAACAGTGCTACCTCGAAGCATATAGAGACCACGCGACAATTTTCCTTTAATAACAATGAGAGCACCTTTACTAACTTTTAAAACTCCACCTTCAGCTACATGCTTATAGCCTTGTGAATCAAGAGTACCCAAAGATATCAAATTCTTTTTCAAATCTGGAACATGGCGAACATCTTTTAAAGTCCTAACAATACAATCATGCATCTTAATTCGGACAATACCAATACCAACAACCTTGCAGGACATATTGTTTCCCATCAAGACAACACCCCCATCAATAGACTGATAAGTAGCAAACCAATCTCTACTGGGGCACATATGGTAAGTGCAACCCGAATCAAGAATCCAAACATCTTTAGGAGAACCAATAGATACTGATAGAACATTTTCACCATCGAAACCAGAACTATCTGCAACACCAGCAACATCATTAGTACCAGAAGACGTTGCGACAGATTTTCCTTTACCTTTGAGTTTCAGACAATTTACTTTCCAATGCCCTTCCTGACGGCAATAGTTGCATTTATCTTTTCTTTTTCTAGATTTGGATCTAGACTTGCCTCTATTATTACTTGTGCCTTTTTCTTGATTTCTACCTCTGACAAATAAACCACTGCTATTATCATTGTTACTAGTAGACACTTTTTTCTTTAATTCTCTGAAATTAAAAGCTGCTTTGACATCTTCCAAAGAAATAGTGTCTCGCCCATATAGCATGGTATCAACAAAATGTTCAAATGAATGAGGTAAAGAACATAATAGAACTAAGGCCTGATCCTCATCATCAATCTTAACACCACCATTTTTCAAATCACGAATAATTTTAGTAAATTCATCAAGATGATCGTGCAAAGGTGTACCTTCTGACATTCTGAATGTATACAAACGCTGCTTCAAATATAACCGACTGGTCAAAGACTTGGTCATATACAAATTCTCCAATTTAAGCCATAACCCAGCAGGAGATTCCTTATCACTAACCTCGCGTAATACCTCATCAGACAAGGATAACTGAATTGAACTTAGAGCATTTTCCATTAATGCATCTTTTTCTTCATCAGTCAATTTTTCTGGCAATTTATCCTTACCTTCAAGCGTCTTAACGAGCCATTCTTTAACTAATACGGCTCGCATCTTCATACGCCAAAGACTGAAATCATTTCTACCATTGAATTTCTCAATTTCATATTTTGTCGCCATGACAGAAAACACAATATTAAATAAACAGAAGCACAACCCAGAAAATATGAAACCAATCAGATAACCAGAAGCTCAAAATAAATCCAAAAGAGCAAACTTGATCAGTTCCAATAAATAACAGAATAACTCAATAGCTCTGATACCATTTTGTTATAAATTAGCACTTGCGGAAGCGAAGATCGGGTCCAATTTTGGTTGCACAAATTAATAATAATGGGTAACGGCAAAAATATAAAGCAGTAAGGAAATTAATGGCACACAATGATTTAAGTGATTCAACTTTTCAATGTGAAAAGTCTACTCCACTAACGACGACACACCGAGGAAAATCCATTAATAATCAAAATGGAGATACAAACACCAATTCCAGATAGCTTCACAAATTATACCAAAATCCAAAATCAACCCACAAAATATTCCCTCTAATTTACTGGTAATATATATAACAAGATAAATTTAACAAACTTGCTATTAAATCAAATATTACCGTACAAATGAGTTGGAATATAATTGACAATCCTTAAGGACATGAAACTATGGAAGGAAAAAACAAAACAACTTCTTCTTCTTCCAAATTTTTTAACTGCTATATCTCTTTGGTGGCTGCTGCAAAAAACTCTAGTGACTGCTGCAAAAAACTTAGTGGCTGCGTACTAAACTTCACGCAGGAAATTATATTTATATAAAGGGAAAGAGGGGAAGGGTTTTAATATATGGGTTTGGGCCTTTCTATTTTTGGGCCAATTAAATAACAGTTGTCAATATTAATCAAGCATTTAGATCACATAAATGTTCTTAAACAACCTAACATGCAACTGTATATAATCAAGGTTACAACCTCTCTTGCTCAACATGCAAAGGTTGAGCCCTCTGTAGCCATAATTGGTGCACTATGTGAAGTAATCAGAGACAGATTGACATAGCGGCTCTTTGGGCACATGGCCTCACAAATTTTTTATAGATTAATATGAAATAATTATTATTTTTCATATGATATTATGAATAGTATAGAAAGATAAGAAGAAAGAATAATTTAATGTTTACTTCTGGCTGATGTGAGACTTAACAATCCTCCTACACATCGACTGGTGATTCTGGTTAACACTGGATGAGTGAAGCTTGGGGATGAGTGCACTGCCAGGCTCTTGGGTGCCAATGAGAGTAAAGAAGTCAAAAGTTCAATTCTGATACCAATTTAAAAACTCATGACTAGTTCAATCAAATAAGATCTTATTGAGTTAAGATTTGTATAGACTTAAAAACTATTCAAGATCTTTACTCCCGATCGATGTGAGACTTAACAGATATATATCTTTTTATTTAACATGTTCCTATAAACTTTTAAAACAACAAAGCAATTGCTCATATATATAACCTTATATGGTCGTTTTCTCTAGCTAAGGTAATTGAGGGATTAATATGACGTGATAATCTAGTGATGGTTTTTACGATGTTTTTTTCTTCCCCTTAGATAATGATTTGAATGTATCTTCATTCTCATTCATCATATTGTACCATAATTTCATTGTCGTGCTTAAATGAGCTTTAATAATATCAAGGCCATTTACCGTAGTATCCTAACTTTTATGGTCTTTTATAGTTATATTAATTGCACGTTTACGAGTCAAATATTTTTATTAATAAATGCTGGTGAGTCTTTGTAGTCTTTATGAAATTTTACCGAGTTTTGTGGGGTCTACATAAATAGGATTATCTCGTAAATCGTTTGTTATTCAATCAAAGAATAAACACAAGAAAAATCAAATAAAAACCAACCAATAAACAACAACAAATAAGACATAACCACACTAAAAATAATGATAAAGAATAAAACAAGTAAAGAAAACAATATAACAATACACAAGATTTAACATGTTTCATATCTTATTTTAGAACTTACATCCACAACCCTAAGCTCAAGTAATATTCTACTATGAATTAAAAAGGATTACAATCTATACTACTCAATAACGTTACAATAATCTACTCTAATCATCTAACCCTTTTATGCTGCAAGAATACCCTTAAGTCTCACACTCTTCCAATGAAAACATACTTAGATTATTTTAATACTTATAATGGATTGAATATGAGAGAAAAATACATTAGATGAGCTTACATCTAAAGAGTTGTCCAATAAACACAAGTTTACTTCCATACTTTTAATGAAGAAAAATCCTATTCCTTATTTGCCTCTCTCTTTAAACTCTCAAAGTCTCACAAGCTCTTTCTAAATGAATTCTAGGGTACAAAGGACTGCTTATACATGTCCCTAAAGTAATTTATCAAAATTTCTTTTCATTTCTATAACTTCATGTGCAGATTCTGTATTAGTGTTTGTCATTTCTTTAAAAAATTTACAAGTTATATCGATCAATTCTTATTTCGAATGATCGAACTATCCAAAATTCATTAAAAATTGCATATACAATACTCATAAATCAACCTTTGATAATTGATCACTCACAATGATAATTAAGCATCCTATAGATTTACATCACATTACACTTTTAATTCTGTTAACACAGACCCTTTAAAGGGTTTTATGAAGAGACTTATTTTTACTAATTACATTTGACCCACCACAAATGAGATTGCACAGGGCTCATGAAGCTAGTTAGAATCTAAATCATTAAGACATTATTTAGTGCTTTTTATTTTCTTTTCTCTAATTTTTGTTTTCCTTGTGGCAGAATTCCGGTCACGATGTTCTCGTTTGTAATTTTCAACTGGCCTTTACCTTGCGTAACATTTCTGTTAATGGAGAAGGTGATCTTTTATACTAACCGAAACAATTTGATTAGCATAATTCAAATGTTTGTTAATGATTGATTTCAACACATGCTTTTGTTAGAAGAAAGAGGGACCCAAAACATTAGCAGAAAAAGAAAGACACAAATGGAAGAAAATAAAAGCACATGATCTTCACTTTTCTAGTGTAAGGCAAACTCTTCTATCTACAAGGCAGAGCACAACCTTCAAAAAACAACTAAATATGTTTCAATAGAGTTGTTAAATGGGATAAGATGTTTCGTTAATTTATAATATAATTCATAAATTTTACGAACTCATTATATCTTGTCCAATTTATTTTTCGGTAAGTTAGAATGATAATGTGATGGTATTAATTATAATGTGATATCCCACATGATTATCTACCATAACTTTTTTTATTTTTAATAACTATGAGCCCATAAGAGAGAACTTTTAAGTAGATGGGATGAGATGTGATGTGATATGATGATATTTAAATATGATTAGATAATTTTAATTCATAAAATCATTAAAAATATTAAATGAAGGATAGAATAATCCATTTGAAATCTATACATTTCAATAATACTCATGGAGTTTTCTATTAGTAGAGTTAGAGTAGCATAGCAACGGAAGTTATAACACTTCAAGTACAAAAGGATTAGCTGAAAATACTAGGGAGTTCAGTTTTCAACTCAGTGTCTCTTTCTTTGATTACTGCAGGGTCTCTGCCACCATCACGCCGATGGTCACTATTTACCTTGGTAACTACAATGATTCTCTTCTCTTTGAAGGTATGCATGCAATATTCTCTCCCTCATTCATGGTGCCATGGCAGCACTAAAAAGTCTATACCATCATTTCCTAAAAGCTGCAGGTTGTTAACCTTACGAGTACGCAAATGTATCACATTTACCAAGATCAATCACAACACAAGTTCTAGCCTCCTTGTTGGCTTCCTAGTATCTTGAGGAAGACTGTTATCATCACAGGTTGTAAGTGTTTGTTACATTTTGCTACCATTTTCGATTCTTTCATTCCTTCTTTTCCTACCCCAAATTGCCAAGGGTAGTCATCTTCGATCGTGCTTCATCTACGGTCACTTGAAGTCGTGTCTATTGTATATGTGTTCTTTCAATTCTGATTCAAGCCATCAATGCATAGAGTTCTTTTTAGTTATTGGTTTGTTGATTTAGAGGAGTATGATAATACGAGTCCCTGCGTTCCTTGTGCTGTTTCATTGTATACAAACTTGTATAAGGAATGTTCTTGGATATTTTTGCCTTAAAGAGCCGTGTTGCGTGCTTTAGATTGAATTTTTTCCCCTTCTTTCTATCGAACTCTGCTATTCTTCATGGTGATTAGATCATCACGGCTTTGCATGGCTAGTCTTTAATTTTGATTAAACATATTAATGATTATAAAAAAAAAAAAAATAAAAATAAAAATAAAATGTAAGGAAAAAAATTTACAAGTCTAGCAAACACATAACCATGATATTCATAACGCAATTATTTATGTGGTTTCATTTTTGACGTTAATCTAATATATATATTATATTCATTAAAAAAACATATATGTATTGTATTTTTAAGTATGGAAAAAAAAATATTTTTAATATTATTAAAAAAAACAACGTATACGCACTAATGTAAGAGAGTTAAAAATAAATCTTTAATTATAAAAAAAATTATGTAATACAATTAAATCAAAAATATATAAAAGCATATTAACATACATACTAATTATTTTATTTCATGTTAAATATAAATATTTTCTACCTCGTATTATATATAAATACAATGAATTTAATGTAGAATTTTCCTAATACTTTATTTTGGTTACCGTAAAGAATGTAATTATTTAAAAGAGTATTTTTAATAATAGACACGACTTATTATGTTCTTTTAGTGTTGATAACTGAACGACATAAATGTATTTGTACAAGTAAAATGTGTGAGCTATTTGATAAATATATAAAAATAATGATAACTATTCTTTCAATAGTTTAAGTTTTTCAGAGAATTGGGTAATTAATAACTTCAAACATGGTATTAAGATTAGAAGTTTCGTGTCCAAGACCCCGGTAACCTCAATTGTCAAATGTAAGTATTTAATTTGCATATTGCATAGAGTCGATACTTGTAAAGAAATGATAAATATGTAAAAATAATATTGATAATTCTTCTAATAACTTAAACTTTTATGAAAGTTGATTAATATTTTATAATAATATTAATCGAAAATTAATTGGTCAAATTTTATCGTATGTGGGACGATGGGCTGCTAGATGCGACGTCATGGCCTTTATTAGCTAGACATGATGGGCTTCCAAGCAAACTAATCTATAATAACAAGCAAATCAGGCTTTAGGTTTAACCTTTAATTACTCATGTGTTCGTGAGTTCTCGTGAGTTCGAAATTGATACATGTGTTATTTACGACCATAAATAAAATAGACAAAAATAAAATATCATCAATTAGAAAACACATTTTAAAAAAAAATATTAACTTACAAATAATATTTATTTATTGATTATTAAACCCTAAATCTTAAATTATAAATTATAAACCTTAACGGTAATAAATTTAAAATTATTTTAATCTTTTTAATATATATACATATATCTTTTTATTTTTTAAACTGTATATTTTAATTATTAAACATGTTAATTATGTATTTTTATTTATTACACATGTTATTTTTATTATTAATTATAAATATCTATTATATTAAACCTTTTATTCATCTGTTCCTAGCTACCTCCTGTGTCTTCACCTCAGGGATTCTATTTCCAAACAACAACATTTCTCGGTGCAATATATTTACATTAGAAATCCACAACATTTGTGGCAAACGATACAATGTTGCAAAAGTCCTATAAAATATCTCTATACACAAACCATTGTGGTTCAATCTTTCATAAACATCAATGGCTTAGCATGCTCTTCCAACACAACTTAATAAGTCTTCTTCTCTCTATACCCTTTAGCAAAGACTACATAAACTAACATATTCAAAAATCCAAGACCAGCTAAAAGCCAGAAAAAATAATCAAGATGACCTTCATTCAAATTATCAGGTATCCAACCAATCTTCCCATCCTTTGTTGTGATATAAGTCACAATTGTCAAAAGCAAAGAACTCAAATAATTCCCCAAAGAATTTGTCAAAAGTGACAATGCACTACACAAACTTCTCATCGCATCTGGTGCTTGTTCATAAAAGAATTCATGTTGTCCAATGAATGTAAAAACTTCTGAACAACCCAAGAAAAAGTACTGAGGAATTTGCCAAAGTATACTTAATGGTATAGCAACATCAATATCAACTAACCCAAGTTCCTTTGCAATTTGTAATCTCTTCATTTCTACTAACCCAGCAGCTACCATACATAAAACTGATATGAAAAGACCAATTCCCATTCTTTGTAGTTGTGATAAGCCTCTGTTGTGACCTGTGTACTTTTTTGCAATTGGGATAATAACTCTGTCATAAATGGGTACCCAAATTATAACACTAATGTAATCAAAAAATGAGAGGGAAGCTGGAGGAATAGTGAAAGAACCAATAGTTTTGTCCATCATTTTTCCTTGTTCTACAAAAAGTGTAGACATTTGGGCAAAAATAGCAGAGAAGACTATTCCTGTTGCCCAAATTGGAATCATCCTGATCAAAATCTTCACTTCTTCTACTTGTGTTACTGTACAAAGTCTCCATGGATCGAAGAAATCCACAGTTTGAACCTCCGGTTTTGAGACAAAGGCCGCTTTATCAAGGCACCTGAGCAAAATATAGTTATAGTTTGTTGTTCAGAGTAAAGGCAAACAAGTTTCATATGAAAAAACATGATAAGGAATCTTGGTTTATAAGTTTTTGACTATTGAGCTTTTTTCTGTTTTGATGAGTAATTTCGACTTATATTGAGGGGAAAGAAGTTTAAGCCAATTGAGTGCATCATTCCACTTATTACATGCCATTTTTTATTTAAAACTCAATAACTTTTAAATTTTCAAGAGTATAGTGCCACGAGACGTGCATATAGTGGTGCGAGTGCAAATTTGGGTGCAGCTAGCATTCCTCTTCAAGAGAAATTAAGGAAATCTATTTAATTTTTTTCATGTCCATAGTTTAGTAGTTACCCTCAATACACATCAAAACAATTCCAACTAGGTCATGCTGTAGAACAAAATAAGTTTTGTTTTCATTTGTAAAGACTCATACACCTGTTGTATCTGTCTACATGACACCATCTCTTCTTTCTACATCATTTTTATCAATGAAAAATGCTAGCAACATACAAATTTACACCCACACCACTTATATCGTGACACTTGGTAAAATTATCTCAAAAAAGAGAGAAGTTATTTATTTTTCTAAATAGTTATGTCATGTGGGTGCAAAAATGTATGGCCATAGCATTCCTCTTTTATCAATTCATTTCCTTTGGCAATAGCATAACTCAACTTATAATCTAATGCCACACTTTGAAACCTATGAAATTATCCACTACATGGACTTTAAGGAAAAAAGGAAGGGTGAGTGATCGTAGAGGTCCACTATCATTTCAAAATGAATCACTTAAATCCACTAATTTTTTTGTGACAATTTAGTTCACCAGTTTTGAAAAAATGACAACATAGGCACACTAGCTCAATTTTTATAATTCTCTTCATTTTTTTAATTTTTTTGTTAACCTACTTTAACAATTATTCAGGTTAAAACCTTCTTTTTTAATGCAACTAAAACAATATTTAAAAAAAAACCTAAAAATTGAGCCAATGGACCTTTTCTATCACTTTTTCAAAACTAGTGGACTAAACTATCACAAAAAAAACTAGTGGACCTAAATGTTTTAACTGTAATAATTAGTGAACTTTTGCGTCATTTGTCCCAAATAGAAAAATTACTACATGGTATTAAGAGGCAAGAAAAGGCAATATCATGAAATATGAAAAGGTTCATTACCTTAGTTCTTGTGTGTGCTCCAATTTACGACTCCCTTCAATAGCAGAGCTTCTATCTTGTGTTTCATAAAGGAGGTTACCGTCTTCCTTTGGAACTTCTAGATTTCTCTTATAAAATGATGCAGCCAAGACTTGGCATATTCTTGTAAGAGGGCTTCCTCCTGCTTTGTGGAACCTATATAAAGGTGTGCCTAAAATTAAGCTTGCCATAGCAATCCCTATAAGCAATGTTGGGATACCAAATCCTAAACCCCATCCTATGTTGTCTTGTATCCACACCAGTAAACTACTTGCTATTATAGACCCGATGTTTTGAGAAAAGTAAAACCAAGTGAAATAGGATCCCTTTTTTACCCTTTCCCTTGGATTAGTATCATCAAATTGGTCTGCTCCAAAAGGCCATATGCAGGGTTTGATGCCACCAGTTCCTATGGCAACCAAGTAGAGCCCAGAAAAGAATATTGCATACTGTCCCGAAGAAGCGGAGGGGCATATAGAGCCTGTACAATCCTTAGGCTTTAGTGCAGTAATAGAAGCAGAGAGCGTTAGAACACACAATCCCTACACCAAAGCAGTGTCCACTAATCAGAGCAATGAGTAAAGATATATATTTTTTAATATCAAAACGTACTTGGTGCAGTCCGAACCGAGCCTTACAATCAAACCACTAGTTGGTCCAAAATAAGTAAAGAGATTAAGATAAAATGAAAAATGAATGGAAGGTATATAAGCAAAAGCAATGTTTAAAGGCAAACTCAGATAGATGTGATGAATGAGATTTCATATGGAGAAAAGGAAAGTAAAGAGAAGAAATGTATGGACAAAATTGTTAGGTATGTGAACGTGTCACTCACGAGAAAAACATGATATCAAACTAGGTATATAATTTGGACGGGCTACTATAAGGTTTAACATTTTGAGTTTACACACTAGATCCAACAAGCCAAAGCTAATGGTTGAATCATTATCCGAACAAAAATTGACCTAGATCAACATTGCCAATCAGCTCAATGATCATGCTTCAAAAGTTAACAAATCTTCTGTTAGTTGCCCTGCACTAAAGGACTTCCATTAAATTTAGGCACACCACAAGCAAACCTAGTATATAAATTAGTGAAAATATGACATATTTGATAGAAAAAAGAGATACAAGTCATCCCTCGTATGAATATGTCAAGCAATAATAGTTAATGCCTCCATTAGTGAATTAAAATAAGGTTAATTGCAAAAGAGTCTCTAGCAACGAAAAATATAAATATGTACAACAAGAGAATGAAAAAAAGAAAAAGAATATGAAATGTAGGTGTAATGGTAAGCGTTCCGGAGCATCACACCCAGAAGAAGAGTGCAACATAGAGCATTAGCTGCTAGATAAATCAATAAACCACTCAAATAGAGTATAAAAACCAAGAGATAAAGGAGAGAATCTAAAAGCTTAAATCAAAAGGTACTTGATATGGTTCGAATCTATGAAATGAAATGGGGAAAAAAGAGTCTCATCAATCAGATCACAAGATTACCACACGAGCAAAAGTCTGAAATGAATTCACAAATAAAATGATAACTGCAGCCTGCACTTACAATAAGATAAATTATGGTGAATCCAGCAATTGTCCAATATCTACCCCAATAAGTATCAGCTAAGATGGCACCAATTAAGGGAGTAAGGTAACAAGTGCCTTGCCAAGTAGTAACATTTCTAGCAGCAGACACATTTCCTTCATGCAGTTTATCAATAAGATAATTCACAAGATTAACTGAAATTCCATAAAAAGCCAAACGTTCACAGAAAAAAGTACCTGTTTTTTATAGTACAAGTGACAACTGTTAGAAATAAGAATAGAGTTATGACCAAAAAAGAACAAGAAATAAGAACATATTAGTTTTATTTTTATTTTTTATCAAATGATATTTTGGGATGGGGGATTTGAACCAGAATATTGCTCGAAGAAATGTCAAACTTTTACCAACTGTACTAGAAAGTGACTGCTTAGAATAGAATAGTTGAAATTTGAAAAGAGGAAAGTAGAATAAAAAACAAAAGAGCACCTAGAATGAAGGTACATGCTTTCCATTTTCCAGTTTTATTTTTCAGGACAGGTTTCCCTCTAACGTCAACTGAGCCATCTCCTGTATAGAGTGCACCTTCTTCGTTCTGAAGTCATGAAGAATATTATTATGTTTAGTATAAATTATGAGATCTGAACTCCATAAGTGGATAAAAAAATTGCAAAACGGAAGCAATAACACTGTAAAGTTAGAACCAAAAAGTTTTTGTTATAATTGACATATTAGAATCAAATAAAGTTTGAAAAAACAAAAGAAACTATATATTTTCAATAATTTTCTTGTATTTTAAAGAAGAGTGTACAAATATATATATATAAGCACAACCTTGCAGAAAACAGTCCTAATATATGTAGGAATACCAATATATGCAGGTAAAGTATTAAAAATAGGACACAAGCATTAGGGGAAAAGTTTAGTAAAAAATCAGAAACTCTAATACCATGTATCCAAAACTTGCCCTCGAGCTAAGCTATATATATCATCTATGTTAGGGTTGCAATCCAGATTCGACATCTGAACACGACATAAACATGAACACAAATATGACACGAAATGCTATAATACTCTTGACACGTCCTGACTAACAAACCCAATGGTTTCTCTATGTGGGCTTTGAATGCTTTAATTGTAAAGTTTAGTACAAAGGCAGTAATAGTAGCCTTCATCATATATACAAAGCCATGAAAAGCAATATGACAACACTAACAAAAACCCAACGGAGCTAGAGCCAAAGTTTATTCACCCTCATCATAAGAAATATATTGAACTATATTTCACAGACCTTTTCTCACTCTAGTTTCCTCTATTTCCCCCTTTAGAAATCAGTTTTTAAACAACTTCCGTAAATTACTTAGAACATGAAATATCACTTGGTGTTAAAAAATAACAATAATAATAATAATAAAAAAAAACTCAAACCATAGTTACTTGAAAAGAGCATGAAAAAGATTGTCACTCTTGTAGAAGAGTGTAAGCCCAGAACCAGATGTACCTGTACAATGATACCTAACACTCCCCTCCTCCTTCACATGTGCCTGGTAACCCTAAACCCAAAAAAGAGAAGGGGAAAAAGGGGTAGAAACATGTGTCAACCTATCTATCTCTATACAAGGTCATAATTTTAGATCTCATGAGTATATTTTTTAAGATATAACGGTACTTGTTGGGCTCAAAACTTCGACTTGAAAAATGAAATTGGATTTTTTAAAAATCAAATGATAGTTTGTGGGATTTTAACTTATGACTTGTAATGTAGGCAGAGTCTTATCGACCTCGTTAATTATTGACCAAAACAAATAAGAGGGTTCATCAAAAGCCTACTTAGTAATTAGTACAACAACATTTGACAGCAAAATTTCATGATCTAGGGCTTTATGTTCAATTTAGGACAATCAATACTCAGGGAGGAGTGTAGTGGTTTGATCTTCTGCCCTTCTACTAAATTGAAGATGGTTTATGGATCATCCCTTTGAATTTCAAACTAAATATTAAAGAAGTTCCTATTAAGATTTAAAAAAAAAAAAAGAGACAGAGAGAGAGAGAGTATAAATGCACTTCTCTTTCTACACTCTTAGACTATGTTGTGCCTCCAAACGCCCCCTAACCAATAGGTGGTAAATGAGAGTGACCAACATTTAAAGGATCGTTGGTTCTAGCCTCAATACAGGCAAATTTTTTCAGCTGCTTCAATAAAGTAGTATGAGTAGACGCTTAAAAATCCCCTTCTCAAATTCCTTAGATATTAGGCTTCACTTTGAATGAAAAAAATGTTAAGCCTCCAAACTCTTTCTATCAAATAATACAAAAGTACCAAAAAAAAAAAAAAAAAGCTAACAAAGCTAAAGATCCACGAACATATAAAGGAAATAAATAAATAGTAACAGAACCTGTGAAAGATTATCCTCTAAGAGTAATCTATCATCTTCTTGAGAAGCCATAACAGGGATTGCTTTATTCCAATTCTTTTTGGGTTCCGTCTTCCAATAACCATGACTACAAATAAAGATGGCAAGTAAATATAAAAAAACCTGACACGCTACGTCACTAAATTCAACTTACTTATTACAAACTTAATAGTTAAAATTTTAACGAGCCTATCCAACTAGTGATTCCATATAAATTACTCGTAAATATATCGCGGTCGTTCCATAATACAGAGCGTAGGCTCGATGCCATTGGCTAATGAATCGAAGAAGTTGCAAGCAACAACGATGGGAATGGTAGGTTAGGACCATCAGTTATGCATCCAACTGGCGAATGAAAATAAAATAAGCTAAAAGAAAATAGTGATGTCAACATTGGCAAGATTAATAAAATGACTAATATTCAATTAAGAAAATGAATCAATAATATAGAACGACGATCTGCTGTCCCATCCCCTGTCTCTCCAATACATTAATGCCACATCATTGAAAATTGCTAACTCAAATAAATTAGATAATTTCTATATATTTGCAAAATAATATCTAATATAAAAACAATGGAGTCCATCTTCTTATTATATGCTACATAAATTATTATTAATAATAAGTTAATATAAATAATTTTTTTACATAAATTCTGAAATTAAATTAAGCTCATATTAAATTATTAATTTTTTTTTAAATTACTCAAATATTAATCATTTTTATTTTAAAAATAATAACACTTAATAACACTCTTAAAATTTATAATAATAAAAATTAAATTTTTATTTTAATTTAAAATAATTATAAGTTAATTTAAATAATATTATTAATCTTTTTATTTTCTAAAAATAATATTTAATTAGATTTGAATTGTATCTTGAAATATATAAGATGTTAAATAACTAAATAAATAATATATAAAAGAGAGTATTAAGAAGCAAAAATACATCTTTTCTCCTTTTATATCTCTCTTATTATCCATTTATTTTATTTCAAACAAAATATTAACCTAACAAAAGATTTTAATAATTTTTCTTAAATAATTATATGTATTTGATACTCTTAATTAATACTTAAATACTAATCATTATATTTGTTTAAATAAATTATACATAAATGGATCACACAACTCGTTAATTGTATTGTTTTTTAATAAATTACAAAAAATAACATTTATAAAACTTACAACAACAAAAGCAACATTTTAATAATATTGAATAGTATTTGTAATTTAATTTAAACGATATCCAGCTAAATTAATATGTTAGATTTTTTTAATAATAAAAATATATGAGTTAAACATAAGATATACTATTTTTATAATTATTATTTTTGTTTTGTTTTGTTTTTTTCATTCTCTTTTCTCTTTTGATGTCATATACTCTTTAATATATGGTAATGTTTGTTAATATGTTTGATCTCATCGACTTGGTTGTTATGTAGTAATAGTGTTTTCTAACGGACAACTAATTTAACTATCAAATGTACAAAATTTTGACAAGATATATATTTTTTGTTCAACTTAAAATTACATTGGTGTGTCTATTGTTGTAACATTCATATTTAGTGATAAAAAATCAAAATTTTCAAAGATACCAATATAAGAAGTCTTTTATAATTTAATGATTTTTTAATAAATCCATAATTTTATCTTTATCTATTTAATTTTCATTCATATGCATAGCAAGCGAATTTTTTTTCAATTAAATCATAATACTAGATCACTAGTTACAATAAATTAGATATAATGACTAATAATATACTACTATAAGAATATATTTTTACATATACACATTTTGTTGAGTGAAATTACTATTAAATTTTCAAACACTAAATTCTTCATTTCTTTTAGTATTTGTATTTTCTCATCTTTGTTAGTAGAAAATAAAAAAAATGCCTTCTTTTAAATCTGTTCTTCTTCACGAGAGAAACCAATATTTCTATCCATCTTTTAATAACAAATGAACTTTCATGATTATTTATATTTTATTTTACTCATATTCTATATATAAATACTTGATTTAAATTATAAACACCTATATCATAAACAACTGAGAAAGTTTCAATCATAATGTGAAAACTTAATTGAAATCACCTTTTATAAGTTTTAAGATTAAATAGCTAAAAATAACGAAGAAACAAGAAAACATTTCAAAGAAAGGATAATTTAACTTACATCTTAGATAAGTTATATCTACCTCCATTAATGACCCATAAATATGTTTTAGAGAGCTAGACTGTATAGTTATATTTTTACTATTTTTAAATAATATAGGAATATTTTTATACATTCATAAAAACTCTTAATCACTTGTATTAGGATCAGTAAAATAACCGACAAATCAATCAATTTGAATAAAATCGAGATGAATTGAAAGAATTTTATATTTTATAGATTTAAATATGTTGGTTTTGATTTTGAAAATATAAAATCTAAATTGTATCAGATTGATTAAGGTTTCAAAATTTGTAAACAAACGATTAATCAAACCAACCTACATATGTGAATTAAAAATGTAAAACAATTTTTATTACTTTTATCTATTTTTTATTTTTATAAGTATTTACTATAATTTATAAAAACAAATTATATTATTTTTTTCGAATTCTTAATAATTTGTTCATTTTTAAGATTTATTCTCTATTTAAAAACTAATGCAAAATTTTAATTTAAATGTCAATATAAAACTTTTATGAATTAAATCGTTGATTAAAAGTTAAATCTTATTTATTAATTTAACATTAACATATAATCAAAAATAATTTAAATTTACTTTTAAAGTAAGTAGGTATAAATCACAAAATCGATATAAATAAATTGATCTATTATCTAACCAATATTTTATAAGTCGATTTCGATTAGCATTTTAAACAAAAATTGATCAAATTTAAACTATTCCTACCCCTAACTTACTCGACTCTTGATGTGCACCGATTACTTGTGTGCCATGTTGAAAGTTAAACTTGATGTTAGGAGTAATTTTTTATATGAAAAATATCATATTTTTAGATTATCTTAGACTTTATTCTTATTGTACTTATAAATGTTACCAGTATTAGAAGATGATTAAGTAATAGTGAAATTATAAATGCAAATAGATATGGGTGGTGATTTATTTAAGCGTGTGATTAATTAATATAATTAGTTGATTAAGTAATTTAATAAATGATTGTGAAGTGTAGAGAAATACTTTTAATAGCTTATAAATAAAGTTTTTCTAACACCATTTGTAATCAAGTTAAACCAAAAGTTCAAGGGAGAGAACTCAAAAATAAGAGACATACATGAGCTTTACAAGGTAACACAATCTTGATGTAATTTTTTTTGATATTTTTATCAAATGTGAACTAATAGGCTTTGAAGAAGTAATTCAAAACAAGAAGTGGAGAGATGCCAATAATGAAAAAATAAAATCAATCATAAAGAATGATATATGAGAGCTTTTTAATATTTCAAAAGGATAAAGAGCAATAGAAGTTAAGTGGGTGTACAAAATAAGAAAAAAAGGTCCTGATTGTAAGATACAAGGTAAGATTGGTGGCTAAAAGTTATAATCAAAAGTAAACATTGATTATGATGAGATATTTTCTCTCTAGCTCATTTAGATACTATAAGATTAATTCTTATTTTAACAACCCAAAAAAAAATAGAGTATTTATGACATGAATGTAAAGTATGCATTTTTAAATGAATATCTTGAAGAAGCGATTTATGTTGAACAACCTCTGGGTTACGTGGCGAAAGGATATGAAGATAATGTTTTAAAGTTGAAGAAGATCTTTTATGGGTTAAAGGAAGCACCAAAAATATAAAATAACATGATTGACAAATATTTTCAAAAAAATGATTTTACAAAATGTTCTCATGAATATACGTTATTTATATAAAAATTAAAAATAAAGATATTATAATTATTTGTTTGTATGTAGATGATGTAATCTTTCAAAGTAATAATCTAAAATTGTTTGAAGAATTTAAGAAAACTATGACCAAATAATTATCTTGACATTGAAGTCAAACAAGAAGGATGGAATTTTCATTTTTCATGAAGCATATGGAAAATAAGTTCTCAAGAAATTCATCATGAACAATTCCAAGCCCATAAACACACCAATAGAATGTAGAGCCAAATTATCAAATTTTGATGAAGAAGAAAGAGTAGATCCAACTCTTTTCAAGAGTCTTATTTAAAATATACATTATTTAACATGTAAAAAACCAGATATTCTCTATGCGATTGAAAATGGTAGTTGTTAAATAGAATCTCCAATAATTAATTACTTGAAAGTTGCATAAAGAATTCTTTGATATATCAAAGGTGTCATCAATTTCGACCTATTTTACTCTTTTTCTAATATTTCAAAGCTTGATAGTTACATTGATAGCAACTCGAACGAGACTATAATGATAGAAAAGTATAAGCGAATTTATGTTTTTCATGGGAGATATGACTTTCATATAGATTTCAAAGAAACAATCAATTTATAACATTATCTACTCGTAAAATAGAAAATATAACTACTATATCTTATATTTGTCATGTAATATGATTAAGAAATTGACTGAAATAATTGAAGATGCCACTACAAAGTGCAACAAAGATTTGTTGATAATAAATGTTTTGCTTGGCAAAGAATCTAATGTTTAATGATAAAAACAAGCACATAGACAAGAGATTCCACTTATAAGATAATACATCACAAAAAAAGAAATTAAAGTTAAATATGTGAGCATTCAAGAACAAATTGCATACATCTTTACCAAGCCACTCAAATAAGAAGATTTCTTAGAGTTTCACCGTAAGAAGTTTAGGGAGTTTTGAAAGTTAAACTTCATGTTAAGAGTAATTTGTTATTTAAAAAATATAATATTTCTAGATTATGTTAATCTTTATTCTTGTTATATTAAGTAGTTAAAAAATATGATTTATTAATAATACGATCAAAAAATAAAAGTAGTTATGAGTAATGATTTTATAAATGTAAGATTAATTAATGTAAGTAATTGAGAAATAAATTTAATAAATTGTTCTAAGGTATAAAGAAGTACTTTTGGAAGTTTATAAGTAGATCTTCTTTAGTACAATTTGTAATCAAGTTATTAAACAAGTTTAAGAAAAATAATTATTTGAATAATTTTCTCCTAAATCTCTTCCCATTTAACTTGTTCACATATTTTCCTCCTATAAAATCATCTCTTCTAAAAGCCCATCAACATGCCTATCAAAATTTTGTTATTTAATTTTCCCAATAAAATTTAAATTGATTTAATAAAATTACATCCATAATGAAAGTTATTATATTTTAATTTATTGATGTTCTATTCAAACTCTTCCTTGTTTTTATTTTTCATATAATTTAAAAAATAAAATGAATAAATTATAATTAAAAATTAAAAATTAAAAAAATAAACTAACAATGTTATAAGAAATAATAAGAAAATTGAATAGTAAAATATTGAAAAAAATATAAATAATTAATAATTACAATCAACTCATAAATTATAACTTAAAGGGATTGCGCTGCATAACACGCATTGATCAATTTGAGTGTAAATCCCTGCATAAAAAAAATTATCAATTAATGTTTCATTTTTAGTACTAAAAAATGTGCTTTGTATGAATGAAAATAAGAGCAAAATATTTTCGCTTGTCTAGCAACGTGTTAGTGAGAAATCAGTAACTTGTATAATTTTGCTTAAAGAAAAAAGGTTCGAGTATTATAAATATTTTTTAAAAATTCATAATAAATAAATATAATTTAAGATTAATTTATAATTTTATTGGTATAATTTCTCACCTCGTCACTTTGAATTCAAGTAAAAATTATAGGATAATTTTTACTTATTTAATAAAAAATAAAATTTTAGTACATTTTTTAAAAACAAAAATATTTGTGAAAAATTAATGATTGAATTAATAATCTGATAATAAGATTCAATTACCTTTCCTTTTAAATTAAACATTTAAATCATACAAAATTATATACGGTTAATCGTACAAATTTTGAGGATGATTTCGATTTTGGGTAAAAACCAAACATGAAACAACGGATTCAATTTGATTATAATTATACTGATAATCGTACTCGTACGTACTAAAAAATAATTATATTTATTTAATTAATTTATATATTATTTTATTAATTAGGTTTTCTTGTTGATGTAGGTATATAAACAAAACTATTAGAAATTAGATTCAGAAATCAAAAATCTGCCACTCTCATTTCGGTTGAGTCGTTCTCGTCTCGACTCTACCATTCTAGTCTCTGCTCTGTCGCTCTCATCTTCGCTTTTGCAACTCTCGTCTCTGCTATATCATTCTTGTCTCCACTTTACAGCTCTCGTCTCCGCCCTATCCTCTGTTACTCTACGTGTGTCGTCGGCTCGTTGTCTTCGTCTCTGTGTATGTCGTATACGTCTGCGTCTCTTGCTCTTCCATCTCTCATCTTCAGAAAATACATCTTTGTTCCCTCTATTGCCCGATACTTTTAAGGTTATCAAGCATATCGGTGTAAAGTTAGGGTTCTCACTTCTCAGATTAATTTTCTCTGTCTTTGTATCTGTGTGTGTATGTTCAGAGAAGACTTTTAATTTTTATATTCATCTTTTTCTTCTCTGTATATATTAGTGCTATTTGTGTTTTGTTAAATCCTGATGACAAACTTTAACAAATTATTTTCAATTTTTGTATTCACCTTTTTCTTCTTTATGTATAATTGTATATTAGTACTCATTGTTTGAAAATTGATTTTTTTTTGAAAATTTTTTAATAACTGATCCAAACTGTTATCGCGCGAATAAAAAACAATTCTCAAACCATAATGATTTTTGAATGATTTTGGATATAAATTTTATAATTCGATTGAAAAATACTTATAATAAAAACATTTCCCGCCGTTCCGTGCCATCGCTAGAATCAACTAATGGTTAAAATTGGTTTGTCATTGAGAGCACAACTGAATTAATCCTAGAAAAAGGATAAACATCTTAGTGGCATATGGAAACTAACACAAGATATACCTGACTCCGGTAGATTGTAAACATGAAAAATCAGAATCTGAGAAGTAAAGATCGATGAAGTTGTGCAACTTTTTGACTCTGGTTCATAAGGTGAAGTTATTCTATCAAATTATTTAATTAATTTTATTTTTAATTTATAATAAAATATATATTTATTTTCTTTTAAATTAAAAAAAAATATATATTTATTTAAGTTATAAGATTAATAAATATATATATATTTTTTAAAAAATTAATTTTTTTATATATAAATAAAATTATGTCATGTAATTAAATAACATATTTAAATGATTTATTAGATAAAAATTGTAGACTTAATATCATACAAAATTATAAGATTTATATATTTTGTATTTTAATATCTTAATTTTTCTTAAGAATTAGTTTTAACTTTACATATTCTTCACTTTAATTTCTTAACTTTTTATAGATTCTATACTCCACTCTCCAAATTTTTTTAAGATTTAATCTCTAACTTTTTAATTTTAACAATCTCAATATATATTAATTTTTTTTTATTTAATCTAACTTTAACGTTAATTACATTAAAATCAAGTTTTATCATTCATTTAGTTGTTTCTTTTCTTTCTTCTACTTCAAAATATACTCTAAAACTACACCTGCATGTATTATCAAATATAATATCGTGTAAATGTAATATATATTTGCTTCATCATTTAAAGCTCTTTGTTTTACAGATTTAGAATTAAGGATTCTAAATTTAAAATTCATTAGAAGAAAAAATGTTAAAATATGATCAGATTTATATTAAATACGGGTTTAATTTAATAGTAAAGTTATATTGATTTTTTTTAAAGTAGGTTGTTTTTTTTAAATTAAAAAATTATATTTTAAGAAAAAAATTAAGAGATTAAAATATAAATTTATAAAATATAAATGATTAAATTTTGAGAAAAAAGTTTTAAAAACTAAATTACTAACTATCTGTAAAATTTAAAAAATTAATAGGATTGTTAAGTCAAAATTATCTATATCTTTTTAAATGTCTCAATGTACACACGAACACAAATTTATGACGCGAACGCAACCTGACACCAAACAATAATAACCGACAAGTATAGGAAAAGTCACTTTTGTCCAAATAACTTTATTTTTAAGATGCTTTTCAAACGTTTATTATTATTATGCGATAATATTTTTATAATTGGACAGTTAAGATTAGAACACTGTAAAAATTCTTACAGTCTAACGGTTTAAGATTAGAACACTTCGAGGTAGAGCTGGGTACTGGGATGACGACGGTGTCACTCGCATAATTTTTTTATTAATATATAATTTTTAATATTTTTAAAGATAAAATAAATATTTTATACTTCTTATTGTAATAAAATTATTATTATATATAAATAAATTAAATTAAATAACTAATATAATATTTTTTATTTTTAAAATATCTTTTGTTTATCTATCATATAAAATATAATTTTATTTATTACAAAATAATTTATATCACAAAGTTTACATAATAATTAATATGATCAATAATTATTTATTAAAATAATATGATATTTTTAAAATTTTATAACTTATATATTTAACTTATCATAAATCTATATTGAATACATTCTTCCCGTAGTTGGAGCATTCATGCAAAATAAAACATTTTTTTATGCCGGTAATTGTACAGAATAACTTTTTATATATGTAAAAATTTATTTTTAATTTTTTTATAAAAAATATGTATTTATTTTTCTTGTAATATAAATAACCATATATTTTTAATATTATTTAAAAATAAATATATATTTTTATTTAAAAGAATTGAATATAAAATTATATCAAATCGAATTAATATTTTGTGAGCGACGAAAACTAACTATTGAGAGCCACATGGCAGTTGAGGGGAGAGAGATATCACATTCTTAGAGCTTTGATAAGAGTAGTGTTATAACATTTAAGTGTTGAGTCAATAAATGAAATTAGGTTAATTTAGTAAGAAAAAATAAAATTTATGAAATTTTGATATTTAATAGTATTGATTAGTGTAATTAGTAGATAAATTTTTTTTCCCTGTTAGTATAAGGACCATCGCTGAGAGCTTGGCGAATTTTTGACTTTGGAACTTCGAGAATCGCCCGACGGGAAGTTCATAACGGCTTCGGCTTGGTACCTGTGTTGGGCTGATGCGTCTATAGCTCGTGTACCGGCTTGGCGTGCTTGAAATCGAGCTGCTAGAAGTATTACTGCTTGAAAAGGACGAAGTCACTGTGGATACCGATCTGGTGGTGTAAGTCGAAGTAAGCTTACCGGAGCTAATTTTCAGGTGAACCTTCGAGCGACTCTTTGTGAAACCTACTATATGAACAATTAGATTTGAATGATATTATATAAAATCGATCAGGAATAGTGGTTTTAGGAACACGAAAAGAAACTCACTGATACAAAAATAGTCATTAAAATCGATTAAAAATTAACTTTAAACAAATTTAAAGTCGGTTCGTTGAATCGGACTTAAAATATAAAGTCGGTTCACGCGGTAAATTGACTCTTACACGTATATGTTATGAATTTTTTTTATTTTTACTCTCATTTTTCCTATTATTCAATATATATATATATATCATAAAAAAATTAAAATATAAATAATAATACAAATACTTAAAAATTTAAATATAATTAATTACTTGATAATTAAATTTATTACAAAAACATATAATGTATATACAATACATAT
Source organism: Hippophae gyantsensis (assembly GCA_030763125.1). Lineage (NCBI taxonomy): Eukaryota > Viridiplantae > Streptophyta > Magnoliopsida > Rosales > Elaeagnaceae > Hippophae > Hippophae gyantsensis. The sequence continues at coordinate 24,168,065 of CM061031.1, forward strand.
ATTTAACTTAAATTATAAATAAAATAATGTTATCAAAATGTAATTGGATGCAAGTAAGCTTGGTTGACTTAGAATCTTGATTGGCATATAATCACCAGCATTATGACAAGAAAAGACAAAAAACAACTGATCTATATAACAATTCATATTCTCCTACATACATGAGCACGTAAATATCTATCAAACAAACAATCTAAACTTGAGAGACATACAAATAAAGAAATGAAATCATTATAAATATTACCATAAAAAAGATATTACCATAGCGACATCCGATTGATATAACCCTTCGACGAACTCATATTAGCACTTAATTAATCATTTGTCTATAAATATGAAGTTATTTGGAATCTCTGCTAGTATTTTTTAATGCTATAATGAACTCTAAATATGAAATCAAGTGTAACTTTGATTTCTTACTTGGCTTGTGTGAGTTTTGGTGCCCTTAAACATATGGAACACGTTCATGGGCACCAAAACTCATACAAACCAAGAAACAAATCGGAGTTACGTACACCTGATTTCATATTTAGAGCTCATTATAGCATTAAAAATACTAGCTGAGATTCCAGATAAATTCATATTTATAAATAAATGATTAATAAAGTGCTAATATGAGTTCGTAAGGAAAGTATGAAAGAGAGATGAGATGTAGTTTGGGCCAAAAATAGGTCCATAAAACAATGCATTCCCTTAAATACATGAACATATAATCATCCATCAAACAAGTGACTTCATACATAAGAATAGATAAAGAAATTAAATCATTAATTAAAAAATTTACTATTATGTTATCATATGCTATTCAAGATCATCAGAATCTTCTTGTGATGATATAATTTGAACCATATGTTCTGTCCATTCCTCTCATAAATCATCAAAAATTTGCTGGTCGTAACCCGTCTTGTTCCAATCAAAGAACTACATGTATTTAAAATCAAAATAAGAATGTAATTTCATTTATTTACAAAAAATAACTCAAATATGTTAAATTTTTTGATATATATGGGTAAAAGTCTTTCCAAACTTGAGGTGTAGTCTAGGGGTGTCCTTCAGGGATTTTATAGAGCTCTAACTCATCAAGTGGTTCCAAATATGGAAACACATAATTTCTTGCCAATCTGGAAGTCTTGTATTCCTTCCACGTCTTATTTGTAATCTTATAACACTTGTTCTTCCAATTGTCATCGACTTTGTAACGATTCTGTAAAAACACAGTACAAAAGATTAGATATAATACACACCTAATATAATATACATTGATTATAAAATATAAGAGACTTACACAAATGGTTATCCATATTTTGAACTTTTCTGCATCGTCAACCTCAGACCAATCATTTATATTGATTGGTATACTGGACTTCGCAAGTCGACCAATAGAGGATTTCAATTGATGACCATTTTCCCCGATTGGATTACCAGTAGCATCAAATAGAACAAGTATTCTATCATCTGGGTTAAGTGAAGCATCATGTATATTCGTCCAACCCCTTCTTTTCAAATATCCCAATGAATCATTTGGATCTACAAGCTCTGTTATCCTGAAGATCTATGAAGTATCTGCAAACAATGAAGAAATATAAATTAATTGACAATTTTAGGAACATACATATATATAAGATTTATTACAACAATATAGAACATACGTTATGTTTAATTAGGATCTTGATCGTATACATATATTCCTTCACAATCACTTCGAGCCCATGACGAAGAATCATCATCATCAATTAGATCATCACATACATTAGGCAATTTATTTGAGAAATTACTAATATTGGTTAATGTATCAAGCATAGAGTCATCATCTTCTACAACATCACAATGGTAAAACTCTTTTTGTGGAGGCGTTAACACAACAGATCATATTGGATCAATTTGATCGCTCACGTAAAATACTTGTTTTGCATGAAGTGCTAACGTGAAAGGATCATCAATGTGACTTATCTTGGATAAATTTACAAGGGTAAATCCAAAATCATCTATTTTATATCCAACATTGATAACATCTTTGACCCAATCACACAAGAAAACTGTTTCATGGAAGACCTCATAATCCAATTCCAAAATCTCTTGTATTATACCATAATATGTTCTATCAGAAAGTATAGGATTATCATCTTTTGAACCGGCAAATTGCATAGTTTGTGTAACCATCTTCACACCACTATTTTGATTTACTCGGACTTTGTCCCTAGCTTGGGTTGTAAACCTCGATCCATTTACTGTGAAACTATAAAATGTTTTGAAATCGAATTTTGGCCCATGTGTAAGCCATTGTAAACTTTCTGATATTTTATGATTGAGTTTCTTGAGTTCATCTCAAATCTATGTATACAAAAACAAAAAATGTGGTTAGAGCAAAGTTTTAAAACATTGAATAGATCTAGGGAGATACATGCATGAATTTTTGTTTATGACACTTACATGGTTGCGAAACCAATTAATAAGCTCTCGCTTATGTTCATCATACAACCATTTTTCTCCTTTCTTTTTTTATAACGAGGATCGATCTTCAATAAGTTTAAATGCATCCTGTAATGTTATTAAATATATATTAAGTTATATATCATCATTAATAGTTAAATAAAAAATGATTTTTGCAATCATGAAACAATGAACATCACTTACTCTATGTACGATTGTGCCTCATTATTATTTACCAAAATGATTCGGTGTGCTTTTTCCCATCGAGTGCGATCAATAAATAATTTCTTACTTCCATCAAGCATAGGGTTACCTACTTGGATCATGTGATGTTCTAAGAACAACTTGTGCGTATGATTCCCAATTTCAGTGCAACCACTAAAGTATTCAGAACAAAACTCAATGACCTCTTCAGCAATGTAGCGTTCCACCATGCATTCTTCAGGTCGATTTCTATTATTTACATATCCTTTAAGGACTTGCATATATCTCTCAAAAGGATACATCCATCTTAAGTAAGTAGGACCACACAATTGAACCTCTCGAACTAAATGAACACACAAGTGAATCATTATATCGAAGAAAGGAGGAAAATATTTTTCAATTAGACACAAAGTCTCTACAACATCTTTCTGTAAAGAATTTAACTCGCCAATTGATATAGATTTCTTGCATATTGTATTGAGAAATGAACAAAGCCGAATTATTGATAATCGAACATGTTTTGGAAGAATTGATCTAATAGTAATTGGTAATAACTGTTGCATTAAGATATGACAGTCATGTGATTTCAATCCATACAGTCTCTTATCGGTGATAAACACAAAATTTCTTAAGTTGGATGAGTAACCATCAGGAACTTTCACACCCTCCAAACATTTACAAAACACTTTCTTCTCTTTTATTGACATTGTATATGATGCTGGTGGTAAGTGTGTTCGATTCTTATCATTTTCCACCCTTGGTTCCAATTCAGGTCGTATGCTTAGTTTCTTTAAATCCAATATTGCTTTAATTCCATCTTTTGTTTTTCCAGGTATATTAAGTAAAGTACCAATCAAGCTCTCACATACATTATTCTCAATATGCATGACATCTAAGATGTGACGAGTGTAGGTCTTTCCAATAAGGTAATTCCCAAAATATTGATTTTTTTCCAACAACCATGGTAAGTTGGTTCAAACTCTTTTTCATTTTCACCCATTTCATTAGTTGACCTCCTTCGTTTCCCTACCTTAGTGATTTTTTTTTCATCTTTCCATATCGTTTGAATGTCATACCATTCAATTGCCTTAATATCTCAACACCTCGCAAAAGTCGAGTTGCATGATCATGATCTTCTTCACCATCGAACGGTTTCTTTTGGTATCTAAACTTGTGTCAAGATGGCAAAAATATTCTATGTCTTCTATAAGACATCTTTCGTCCGTGAACAAGATAAGTTGCAGAAGTTCCATCACTACATATAGGGCATCCCTTGTAACATTTTGTTGCATGTCCTGATAAGTTTCCATAGGCAGAAAAATCATTAATTGTCTATAAAAGGACCCCCTTCAAGTTAAAGTGTACTTCTTTATGTGCATCGTAAACATTTACACCATCATTCCATAACGTCTTTAAATCATCTATCAGAGGCTGCAAATATACATCAATATCAACACTGGGTTGTTTTAGTCCTGAGATCAATAATTTTAACATCATGAATTTTCTTTTCATACACAACCAGGGAGGAAGGTTGTATGTTACCATAATTACTGGCCAACATCTATATCTACTACTGAGGGAACTATGTGGATTAATTCCATCAGCAGCAATGGCAAGACGAAGATTGCGCGGATCAAATGAAAATTGAGGAGATAAATTATCTACTACTTTCCAATTTGGAGAATCACAAGGATGACGTAGCACCCTATCATCAGATCGATTATCTGAATGCCAAGTCAACATCTTTGATGTATCTTTACTATTGAACAACCTTTTAAAGTGAGGAATCAGAGGAAAATACCAAAGAACCTTTGCAGGCACGCCTTTCTTATGTGTTGTACTCTCATTTGTACCATGCTTCCATCTCGATTCTTTACACATAGGACAATTATCTAATGTCTCATATTCTTTTCTATAAAGAATGCAATCATTTGGGCAAGCATGAATCTTATGATATTTCATGTCAAATCGACTAAGAGATTTCTTCACTTCATACATTGAAGATGACAATTCAATACCCTCAGGAAACATATCGACTAGTAAATTTAGTAATTCTGTGAATCCCTTGTCAGAAAAACCATGTTTTGCCTTCATATTGTACAAATGAACGAATCCCAACATTTTAGTGTATTTTTTGCATTTTGGATACAACGGTTTTTCGGGATTATCGTCGCGTAATTCATCTTCAACACCATGAAACATATTTTCTGTCTGTACATTATGATAAGATGTATGTAATCCACTCACATTCTTATTTATCTTTTCCCCATGAGTATTATCAATATTTTCGCCATGATAATACCAACATTTATAGCTCAAAAGAATACCATTACAGATAAGGTGATACTTAACCTCATCAAATTCATGAAATCACTCATTTTTATATTTAACATATGGGCATCGAATCATACTAGTTCCAACATTACTATTTCTACAAGCAAATTTCATGAAACTTTCAACTCAAGAAATATAGTCTTGTTCAATTCTACACTTTGACATCCAAGATTTGTCCATTTTCTATTAATGACAATAATTAAACATATTACTTAATTATATATCCAATGAAATATTTCAAGTATTATTATATATAAATTTCCTAATTATTAGAATATTATATATATCAAAACATACATAATACAAAACAGTTATCATTTTAATCATTTTACAAAACCATTTCTATACAAATTAAAAAATAAGCAACATGTCAACATGAATATATAAAAACCAATCACTTTGGTTGATTCTAATTTCTAAACATGTTACTATATCATAATTAAAAAGTAATATTAATTATACGTATATAACATTCTATAAAAGTATATAGGGACTACTATAGTAACATATTTAACATTTTAACACATAAGTAGCATATATAAATAAAAATAATAATACTACTTAGTTTTTAGTTATTATTTGATTTTTATTAATATATATATAATATTTAAATTATTGAGTTTATAAATATATATTTATAATTTTTTAAGAGTCAATAGATAACACGTATAACTCTTATATCAATATAATTTCTTTCAAATTTAAAAAAAAATATTATTTTTCCTCTATTCACTACTTAATAAAATATAATTATTTATCCATGCATAGTAAACCCACAACATTATTTCAGATATTATTTTCACATAAAATAATATGTAAATAAATTTATCCACGCATAGTAAACCCAAAACATTATTTCAGATATTATTTCCACATAAAATAAGTCAAACATAATAACAAGAAAAATAAAAAACATACATAAATAAAAAAATTATATAAAAAATAAAACAAACTGAATAATAAGCTGCAAAATTAATAGAAATTCTTATAAGAATGTTATGAAGTGACTAAAATGAAAGAAAGAAGAAGAAAATGGTGTTTTGTAAGTGAGAATAAGTGAAAAAATGGGTATAACAAATTTGAGTATTTCGCTCAAAAAAATAGTAGATATGAAAGATAATGAGAAGAGGAATATAGCTCACAAAACGACGTTGCAAATGGTGATCGGAAATTGAGAAAGAAGGTTGATGTAACTCGGTTTTGGGAGAAAATGGAGAAGGGAAATGAAGAAAATGAGATTCTGCGTAAAAAATGAGTCAAATTGGGATATATTAGGTGGATAGCGTCGGTTGACGTGGAGAATCGACGCTATCCACGTGGGTAGCGTTGGTTCATCACGTCAACCGACGCTATCCATGTATTTTTTTTATCAATTATTATTTTATTTAGACTATGCATATATGAATTATGGAAATAGAAAAAATAATAACTTTAGAATAATATTTAATTAAAACATATAAACAAAATTAAATAAAGATATATTATAAGTACATATATAAATTTAAATATCCAAACAAATAAACAAAATTATATAATTTTTAAAACTAATTGTCTAAAAAAAAGGAAAAATTATACTATTTTTATCCAACTGAAATTCTAAAGAGTTAAATAAAATAATATTTTAATTGTATTTACTTTATCTATTTTTTAATTTAAAAAATAGGACGTAGCGTCAGTTTACGTGGCAAACCAACGCTATCCACGTTGGACGTAGCATTGGTTCTCCACGTGAACTGACGCTACGTTCAACGTGGATAGCGTCGGTTCTACACCGAACCGACTTTAAATTCATTATAAATTGGTTTTTGGAAAAAAACCAACTTTACAGAGCAATTCGACTACATTTTGTAGTAGTGACTAGAATTTGCATTCAATCAATTCGACTACACTACTCAATGTATGGTGAGTAGCGACTAATGAAATTAAACGACAAAGTTGATCATCTTCTAAAATCAGAAATCTGTAGTCGAGTTTTTCAGTATCTGAAACAAATGAACTATGAAATTCTATGAAAAATGATCAACGATGATCTCGAATAACTTCAAGAGCTTGTAAATCGCGGTGAAAAAAAAAGAACCGCAAACTTAGAACCAGAGAACTGAAATTGGATATAAAACTGAAGCGAAATCGATTAAACATCAGAAAGAATAACCCATAGCTAATATCCTAAAACTGTTAAACAACGTTTGAAACAAATGACAGTACATAACCAGATCAAGCAATGTTCAACAACTCTAGTGTCAATGCAATCCGTTTGGAGAATAATTAATTACTATAGGATTTTTAGAGAAAATTAGAGAGAAAAACATATACCTTTGGTGATGTTTGTTTCACAGAATGAAATCGGAATCAGAATGAGAATGGAATGGAATGGAAAGGAAACAATGTTGTTTGGTTTGACCATTAGAATCAAAGAAAGAATCAATATTACAGTGTTTGGTTTCCCACTTGAACGGAATGAAAAAAACTGTAAATTATCTTAATACCCATATATTCAGTAAAGTTTAACTAATATTATTTAATTATTATTTTTTCGTTAGACAAAATATATTGTTGAAATCATTATTTTTTTAAATAATTATTACTTAAAAAACATTATTAAAATTATTATTTTTCTATATAGGGTTTAGGGTTTTGAGGTTTAAGATTTGAGATTTAGAGATTTAGGGTTTAGGATTTAGGGTTATATTTGTGAGTTAAGGTTTAGGGTTAAAATTATTATTTTTCTAAATAGGGTTTAAGGTTTTAAGATTTGGGATTTGGGATTTAGGATTTAAGATTTAGGATTTTTGATTTGAGGTTTAGGGTTTAGGGTTTTAGGATTTTGGATTTAGGGTTTAGGATTTATGGATTTAAGGTTTGGGGTTTAGGGTTTAAGGATTTGGGATTTGGGATTTTGGGTTTTGGGATTTAGGTTTTAGGGTTTAGGGTTATATTTGGAGTGGGAATAAAATTGAAAAAAAATTGAGATGAGAATGAAATCATGATTCCTAAAGGGAGGAGAAGGAATTGTGATTCCTTCTTCTTTAGGAATCGATTTCATTCCTGACTCATTTTAGCCCAACAAAATACACAAATGGAAAGAATCAATTTTGATTCCTTTCCATTCCCTCCAACCAAACACAACATTAATGAGTTACTGATAAATTTATAAAATTAGATTTTTGACTTAATATTTATACGTTTTATTCAATAAGTAGTATTTTTATGGTTAAATATATTAAAATATGAAATTTATAGTGAAAGTGAATAAAAATATATTTTTCAAAATTTTTATAGATTTTTTAATGCAAGACCATTCGAAGCACGTCACATGTACAACTCACCAGTCGTTATCAAGTGGTTTCCATGCAAGCAAAGATGATCCAATCAGAGCATGCCACATGTACTAGGTGATGTAGGCATTGTCACGTGTCACCACAATGTTCATTCTGAGTTTTTCCACGCAGTCAACAAGCGTGCCATACATCATCACGAGATTCGTCTTTTCATTCCACTAGGATGCCACACAATCTGGATCAGCATATTGCAGCATGCCATATGTTATTGACTCAGCACTCGTTGACCAGTACCAGTCTGCCTTGCCATGCATTGCATGCTAATTCGTCCTGTATTTCTCCCTTGTCACGTGTCGCGATCCCCTTGGCCAGTACTATTTAATTTTTTTTTCATTTTAGCCTTTGATTTGAAGCCGATTTGACAGTCCAGATTCTATCTGAGCCTAATTTAACTCCTTAATTGCACAAAAAACCTTATATGGTTGAATTTTACAAATTTATCTATCAATTTTTGGTGTCAAAAAGGGAGAGAGAAGTTCACTAAGAAATACAATTTTGGTGGAGATTCAAAAGGAGATTGGTGCTAAAATTCAAGAGATTGATTGTATTTGTTCTTATTCTCATTTCTTTATTAATTTGTATGTCTATTTTATTGAAAAATATGATATTTATGAACAAAATCATGTCTAACTAATTTATTAATCTAGGGACCTTATAAACCCAATTTTCTACATGTGATAATCTAATATTTTTACACCAATTATGATTTCAATTCAATTATATTATTTAATCTGATTTTTATGTTATTAATTGTTTGACCAACAATTAGAGGCAATTAAATAGATTTGAGAGAATTATTTAATTGTTTATATTGATTAAATAACATGCATAAGTTTTAAGAAGAAATGTATGATTCTTATATATGTGATTTATAATTAATGAACTTAATGAGTCGTATGAAATTTAATTGACATAAGAATGTGATTAGGTTAATTACTATATAATATGTAGTTTATTTGAGAGAGAAATATATGGTAGATAAGATTCAATTGATCATGTAATTGATTGATAATTATATTCTAAGGATTTAGTGATTCAAATGCTTAGAAAATTAGAAAATTAAGTTTTCTTAGATATTTTCTCATATCTTCTTTACTGTTAATTTTGAGTTAATTAATTACTATTATTTATTTTTAGTTCCTTTAGTTTTGCTTTCTCAAAACATAAAAAAATTGATAATTACATTTTAGTTTTAAAATTAATTTTTAATAACATAATCTATGTGGGAAATATATTTTCTTATTATTATATTACCTATTTGTGATACATATACTTGCGTAGCCATTGTATGCAATTCATTTCGATCAAGTTTTTGATACCGTTGTCAAAAATTATAACATTAAAAATTAATTTTTAGTTTATTTTAGTTATTTTTATTAATTTTTAGTTTATTTTTAATTTTGACATCTTCTTTAGTGTTATTAGAAACATATTTAGCTCTATTACATTAATAGAGTCTATAAGAGAGAAACTTGCCTTTAGATTCTGAAATCAAGCTTGCTTTGAGATCAATAAGAAAATAAGTTGTCATTAAAGTAGAAGAAATGACTAATCCATTAAAAATAAATAATTAATGAGCTAAATTTGAACAACCGAATACCTTTAATGGAGATCAGGAATAGAGTTATGAATGAATATGTAATACCTATGTTGGAAGAGCTGAATCAAAGCATTACAAGACCAAACATTCAAGCTAATTAATTTGAACTAAAACTAGTGATGTTTCAAATATTACAAACAATTTGACTATTCAATGGACTACTAACAGAAGATTATCATTTACATCTCTAATTGTTTATTGAAGTTGGTTACTCATTTAAATTAAGTGGTGTGACCGAGGAGGCGTTAGACTTAGATTGTTCCCTTACTCTTTGTGAGATTGTGTTCAAGCTTGGTTAAATTTTTTGACACTTGATTCCATTACAACTTGGAATGATTTAGCGGAGAAATTTTTGATGAAATATTTCTCACCAAACAAAGAATACCAAGCTTAGGAATAATATTACCTCTTACCAACAGATTGAAAGAAAATATTTATTTGAAGAATGAGAAAGATTCAAAGAATTACTAAGAAATTATTCTTACCATAATATCTCTTATTGTATCTAAATGGAGACTTTATACAACGATCTTAATATTAAAACAAGAATCATTGTTGATGTATTGCTAATGGGGCTTTGCTAGCCAAATTTTACAATCAAGTTTATGATTTACTTAAAAAAATGGCTAGCAATAATTATCAATGGTCAATGGACAAAATGGCAGCCACAAGAAGAGTAGTTAGAGTGTATGAGGTAAATGATATCATGACACTTACAACTCAAGTTCATCTTTGGTCAATCTGTTGAAGGCTCAAAACTTACTAACAAGTATAAACCAGGCCCAAGATTCAAGGGTGTCCTATGCCTTTTATGGTGGATTTGTTTGATAATTATCCTAATAATCTTGAATCAGCATTCTATGTGGATAATGTGAACTGAAACAATAATCCATACTCAAACACATATAACATAAGCTCAAGAAAAGAAGCCATATATTGAGAACAATACAAATACTTTAGTAGGGATAATGAAAAATTTCATCCAGTCAGTAAATACAAAAGGCTTCAATTCGGAATTTAGAGACCTAAATAGGGCAACTTGCCCATGTCATAAGTCAAAGACCTCTAGGTAACCTTCTAAGTTACATAATTATAAACCCAAGAAGAAAAAGGTAAGGAGTATTGCAATACCATAGTTTTGAAGAGTGGTAAAATTTTAGAAGAGAAACATATGACTCAATAGTATGAGAAGGAACAAGAAGTTAAAAAGGATGAGGAGAAATAAAGTGAATAAACACAATAGTAGAAAGGAAATAATTTAGCAAAAAACAAAGAAACCTTTACAAACTCTTTATTCCTTTCTCTCAAAGATTGCAAAAGTAAAAGTTAGATATGTAGTTTTCAAATTTTATGGATGTCTTTGAGAAGCTATAAATAAATATATCATTTACATATACATTTGAATAGATGTCTTCTTATGCCAAATTTCTGAAGGACATTCTGTCTAAGAAAAAGAGGCTTAGGGATAATGAAATAATAACCGTAACTAATATTTATAGTTCCATCCTTGGTAGAAAACTATCTCAAAAATTGAAAGATTCAGGTAGCTTTGACATTCCTTGCACAATTGGGACCATGAACTTTGCTAAAGCACTATGTGACTTAAGTTCAAATATTAACCTTACGTCATTATCGGTCTTCAAGAGATTGAAGGTTAGTAAAACCAAACCCACTTCAATAACATTACAAATGGAAGATAGTTTGATTAAATGACCATAAGGTGTGGTAGAAGATATGCTAGTAAAAATAGACAAGTTCATCTTTCTGTCGGATTTCATTGTACTAGACATGGAAGAGGATCATAACATTCATATCATACTTGGTCATCCATTCTTGGCAACTTAAAGAGCACTCATTGATGCACAAAAATGTAAGCTTATAATGAGAATGCAAGATGAACAAAGAATATTTAAATTTTTAAAGCATCTGAACCCCTTAATATTGGTAATGTTAATGAATGATTTAGGATAGATGTTACTGATCATGTTGATAACTTAGAAAAATTTGTTGAGTCATAAACACTTAAAACTATTACACATGATGCTATGAACAATGAAGTAAACTATTAAGAAATAACTCTATCTATTTTAATTTTGAAAGTATGGAATTGATGATTGATATTATTGATTGTGTGAACTATTTGGAGGCTACAACTCTCATGTGTATACCTAATGTGGTTGTGGAGAGTTTTAAGATAGAATATAAGCTCAAACCATATATTGAAGAGCCACCAGGGTTAGACCTCACACTTTTATCCTACCATCCTCAATCAAGTGGGCAAGCAGAAGAGTCTGAAAGAGAGGTGAAAATGATGCTGTAAATACATAAATTAGACGAGTTACAGTGGAATGCTTATAAGATTTCCAAAAAGTGTAAAAAGAAAACAAAAATATGGCATGATAAGAGAATTATACATTGTGTTCTTAAACGGGGACTAAAGTATTATTGAACAATTTGAGATTCAAACTATTTTCAGGAAAACTTAATAGTAAATAAATACAAAGCAATGCACCTCAGAAGTTAATATATTTGCCTAGCTAAGGACATTAAATGTGACACCGATTAGGAGGAAAGCCAACGTTATTTTACTTATATTGTTTATTGTTTTTATTTTATAGGCGAATAAATATGGAGAGAAGGGTGCAACAAGATTGAGTAGTTTCAATTACAGATGTAGTGTGTCAAGACTAAGAGAGTTTTCTTTCCTTTTACTTTTTTATATTTATATGTACACATTGGGAACAATGTGCAATTTAAGTTTGAAGGAGCAAACTTCATTCTCTACTTTAGTATTTAGTACGTATTTTCAATTTTCAGGAAATTTTTATTTTTAGAATATTTTTAATCATGATTTGAATAGAAATTGATAAATACATGGAAACTAAATGCATGCATGATTGATATGAAACGTGTGAATCCAATGAACATATTGGTTATGACTAGAATAAGGAATGAAACATGTTCATTAAGATACTTATATTAATTATGTGATATGCTTGTTAGTTTTGATTGGATTGATTCAAATTTTTATGCACATGTTTATGATTAATTTTAGAGGTTTTAATGGGAGAAAATTTGTATTGAGTTATGCGAGTTGATGAGATCTACCATATTTTAGAATTTATTTGATCATCCCTTGAGGTGAAATCCTAAATAGTATTTAGTATAAAAAATAATTTAGACTTTATTTGGATCGATTGAGCCTTTTAAATTAACTATTGTTAATATTTTTAATTACTCATTTAGGCACAATTAAGAATTTTTCATATCTTTAAGTCATATTTTATGTCTAAGCAATAAGTATTACCGTTACTTTTACACTCCTAACTTATACAAAAAGAAAATATAATCATATGTTATGCTATTGAGTGAGGGTAATTATAATGTACCCTATTTAAAAGAAAAAAGGAAAAAAAAACTCTCACCACATAATGACCCATTTCTAAACAAAAAAAAAGTTTGGGGATGTTGTGAAGTGACAAAAAAAGGATATGAAATAAAATAATATGAAAAGAATGATAAGATAAGATGCACTAAAATATCAAGTAAAAATTCAATTGTTGTTAAAAAGTGCATGATGAATAAAAAGAAAACCAAGGTGTGAAAAGAGCCTAAATGTCTTAATTTGTCAACCCTTACTTAAGCCTTACATTATAAACATATAAAGTTCTTATTGATCTTTAACTAAGTGTATATTTACATTATTGAAGAGGAATGTGAAAAATAGAATTATGTGATTTGTTCTAAAATTTAATTGATTAGTATGTTTATATAAGTTGATTTTATGAGTACATTGAATTATATCATATGTAATACATACACGAATCAGTTTTTCAAAAACCTTGCATATCCGTTTATTGATGGAATGTTGATTGATGATTATGTGAACCTCTTTATTATAGAATTGTACAACTTTTGAGAGAGATAATTTTCTCTAATTATGCATGTATTAATATATATATTTATAAATATACTATCTATGTCATTATATCTAGTTAGACTTAGTTTTATTTGAGGGCAAATAAAGAGTTAAATTTAGGGTTGTGATAACTCTAAGAAATTAGAGTCATTAATGCACTTTTTGGCTTAACATTTATTTATTTTATTTAATAAGTAGTACTTTTGAGGTTAAAAATATTAAAATATAAACTTTATAGTGAAAAGAGATAAAAATATATAATTTCAATTTTTTTTGAAACTTTTATGATTATTAATGCATGACCAATCAAAACAGGACATATGGATACCATGCAAGCAAGGGGAGCCAATCAGAGCTTGCCCCATGTACAACTGACCAATAGTTGCCACGTGAATGCTACGCAAGCAAAGGGAAGCCAAGTGAAGCACATTGCATGTACCATGTGATGTAGGTATTGCAACGTGTTGCCACGGCGTTCACTTTGAGTTTTTTCATGCAGTTAACGAGCATGTCACACAGCGTCACATGATTCATCCATTCATTCCACTAGGGCACCACGTAATTTGGATTACTGAATCGCAACATGCCATGTGTTGTTGAATCAACACGCGTTGACCAACACTAGTCTTCCCTACCATGCATCATATGTTGATTCTTTCCGTATTTCTCCTTTGCCACGTGCCACGATCCCATTGGTTATTATTATTTAATTTTTCTTTTTTCATCTCAACCTTTGATTTAAAGCTTATCTGACAATCTATATTTTAACAGAGTCTAATTTAACCCCTTAATTGCACCAAAAATCCTATATGGTCAAATTTTACAAATTTTTTTTATCAATTTTTGGTGTTAAAAAAAGAGGAATAAGTTCAAGAAGAGATACAATTTTGATGGAGATTAGTGCTACAATTAAAGAGATTGATTTTATTTATTCGTATTCTTCTTTCTTTATTAATTTGCATGTATTTCTTATTGAAAAATATGGTATTTTTCAATAAGATCATGTGTAACTGATTTATTAATATAGAGATTTTTTAAACCAAATTTTTTACATGTGATGGTCTAATATTTTTACCACAATTATGATTTCAATTCAATTATATTATTTAATTTAATTTTTATGTTATTAATTATTTGATCAATAATTGATCTATACAAGCAATTAAATAGATTCGAGAGAATTATTTAATTGTTTATCTTGATTAAATAACATGCATAGTTTCTAAGTAGAGGTATATGATCTTTATATATGTGATCTATAATTGATGAACTTAACGAGTATTGTGTAATTTAATTGAAATGATAGTGTGATTATGTTAATTACTATATGGTGTGTAGTTTACGTGAGAGAGAAATACATGCTAAATTAGATTCAATTGATCATGTAATTGATTGTTAATTATATTGGAGGGATTTTAGTAATTCATATGCTTAAAAAATTGAAAGATTAAATATTCTTAGATATTTTCTCATATATCTTCTTAGCTGCTAATTTTGAAATAATTAACTACCCTATTTATTTTTAATTCTTTTAATTTTGCTTTCTCAAACCACAAAAAAATTGATCTTTATATTTTAGTTTTAAAATTAGTTTATAATGAATTGAGGTTTTTCACAGTTTCTTCCACAAGGGGGAAGAGTTATAATATGGTTTTGATTAAGAGATAATTGTTGGGCACAACGGGTAAAATAAAATGAATTCAACAGAGTAGAATAATGAAACCGAAAATTTAACGTGGTTCACTCTTTAATTTGGGCTAAGTCCACGGGACAAACTCCGAAAAATATTTCTTCCACTAATAAAATTAATGGGTACAAAGTGAGAGGCAATACAACAAATTGAGATAAACCCAAAATAGTGTCACACAAGTGTTTCCCAAACTCACTATTTTGTCACTCCCCTTTTAGAAAATATCCCAATATTTTTCTAAGATATTCTCTCCCACTTTCTTACACACAATACTATTTTTCTTCAAAGGAAATCGTTCCTTTGGCTTTGCTTTGCTTTGATTCTCTTCTTGTTTTTGGTGTTTTGATGTATCTCTAAGGAAAAGGCATTGCCTATTTATAGGCAAAATTGCACATCAATGTTAGTTGCACCTACCATTTTTGGTTGCACCTAATATTTGTGGTTACACCTACCATTTATGGTTGCACCTACCAATTATGGTTGCACTTACCAATTGTGGTTGCACCTACCATTTATGTTTTCTTCCTCTTAAATGTAGGAGGGACTTACAAATCTCCCCCTCCCGACTACATAGAGGGCGCCACCAATCCAGCAGGTAAATAACAGTATTCAAAATTTTGTCTTGGGAGAATTTTCGTCAACATGTCTGATCCATTTTCTTCTGTATGGATCTTCTCAAGTTGTAATAGCTTCTTCTCCATTACATCCATAATCCAGTGATATCTCACATAAATATTTTTTTATCTCGAATGAAAGGAGGCATTCTTTCCAAGATGAATAGCACTCTGACTATCACAAAATAACTGATAACTGTCTTGTTGCAACCCAAGTTCTTTCAAGAACTTTTTCATCCATAGAAACTCTTTACATGCTTCCGTTGCTGCTATAAACTTTTCTTTGGTAGTGGACAATGCAACACATTTTTGTAACTTTGACTGCCATGACACAGCTCCCCCTGTAAATGTAATCAAGTAACTTGAAGTAGATTTTTTGGAATCCACATCACCAGCCATATCTGCATCTGTGTATCCAACTAACACATGTTTGTCATTTCCAAAACATAGACATATTTTGGAAGAACCTCGAAGATACCTGAAAATCCATTTCACTGTAACCCAATGTTCCTTTCCAGGATTTGAAAGGAATCTACTCACAATTCCAACTGCATGAGTGATATCTGGTCATGTACAAACCATGACATACATTAGACTTCCAACTGCTGAAGCATATGGAACCGCTTCCATCTCTTCCTTCTCTTTGTCTGTAGAAGGGCTTTGCTTAGAACTTAGCTTAAAGTGATTAGCAAGAGAATAACTAATTGCTTTAGCCTTATCCATATGAAATCTTTGAAGTACTTTCTCAATGTACTTCTCCTGTGACAACCATAATTTCTTGGCGCCTCTGTCTCTAATAATAGTCATGCCAAGAATCTGCTTTGTTGGCCCCAAGTCTTTCATGGCAAAAGACTTACTCAACTGCGTTTTCAAGTTGTTGATTCTGGAAATATTTCGGCCAACAATCAACATATCATCCACATAAAGTAAAAGAATAATGAAATCATCATCAAAGAATTTCTGCACAAAAACACAATGGTCTGAAGTAGTCTTTTTGTAGCCTTGCTTCCCCATAACAGACTCAAACTTCTTGTACCATTTTCTTGGTGCCTGTTTTAAGCCGTAGAGACTTTTCTTCAATTTATAGACATAATCTTCTTTTCCCTTTTGCTGAAAACCCTCTGGTTGCTCCATGTATATCTCTTATTCCAAGTCACCATGTAGGAAGGCAGTTTTGACATCCATTTGCTCAACCTCCAAGTCAAGACTTGATGCTAACCCTAGCATAGTACGAATGGATGTCATTTTCACAATTGGAGAGAAAATCTCATCAAAGTCAACACCTTTTCTTTGGCTAAATCCTTTGACAACCAGTCTGGCTTTGTGTCGCGGACTGGAATTGTGTCCTTCATGCTTCACCCTGAACACCCATTTATTTTTCAAGGCCTTCTTCCCTTTGGGCAATTTCATTAGCTCAAAGGTTTTGTTCTCATGCAAGGACTTTATCTCATCTTGCATGACTTTAATCCATTTTTGTTTGGATTCATCATCCATGGCCTCTTCATAATTTTCAGGTTCTCCCCCATCAGTGAAAGTTACATACTCATCTAGAGGATATGAGATAGAGGGTCATCTCACTCTATCACTTCTTCTCAGTGGAACATGAGAAGCCGCAGATGTTGGCAATTGATAACGAACATCATCATTTCCCTCATGTTTAGAACCAACTTCTATGGGAGCATCATCTTCATCAGGTGGATAAACATGGTCTTCATCTCCAACTTGTCTTGGCACTGATGTTGGAGGAATTAATTCCAAATCTGATGAGTCACCATTGGAATTAGGAACATCTTTCTTCATTTTGATAATATCTTCAATGGTCTCATCTTCAACAAATACAACATCACGGCTCCTGACAAGTCTCTTTGCAACCGGATCGTAAAATCTATAACCAAATTGATCTTGATCATAGCCAATAAAAATACACTGTCTTATTTTGGCATCAAGTTTGGATCTCTCATCCTTGGGGATATGAACAAATGCTTTGCAACCAAACACTCGCAGATGATCATAGGAAACATATTTTCCTAACCACACTTTATCTGGAACATCCATCTTGAGAGGAGTACAAGGTGAAAGGTTAAACACATGTGCAACTGTGAGTAAGGTTTCACCCCAAAATTTTTTAGGCAACTTTGCATGTGAGAGTAGACATCTGACTCTCTCCATCAAAGTTCTGTTCATCCTCTCAGCTAAGCCATTCAACTGCGGTGTCTTTGGAGGTGTCATCTGATGCCGAATACCATGCTTTTTGCAATAAGCATGGAAAGGTCCTGTGTATTCTCCACCATTGTCTGTCCGGATGCACTTCAGCTTCTTTCCAGTCAGTCTTTCAACCGAGGCATGAAATTCTTTGAAGACATTTAGCACCTGATCCTTTGTCTTTAGAAGATATACCCACGTCTTCCTTGAATGATCATCAATGAAAGTCACAAAGTATTGAGCACCACCAAGTGACTTTGGCATTGGTCCACACAAATCTGAATGAATCAGATCTAAAATATTATTCATTCTGGAAGGAGGGAAGCTCTTGAAAGCAACCCTGTTTTGCTTTCCTGCTAGACAATGAACACATTTCTCCAAATGTACTTCATCCATTCCAGACAATATCTTCTTTTTGGCTAGACTTGTCAAACCTTTTTCACCCACGTGATTGAGTCTCTTATGCCATAACTCAGCTGCACTATCTTTCTCTATGGCATTTACTATGTCGGTAGAGAGCTTCGCTTGTATTATATACAGAGTTGTATGCTTCTCACCTCTAGCCACTACTAAGCTGCCTTTTGTAAGTTCCCATTTGTCATAAATGAAGGAGCTGTAATATCCTTCATTTGCAAGTTTGCGCACAGAGATCAAATTCAGGCGCATATCTGGAATATGCCTGACATCCTTCATAAATAGTCTGGTTCCGTTCTCTGTTTCCAAGCAAATGTCTCCTCTGCCTACTACCTTTGACAGACCTTCATTTCCCATTCTAACAACACCAAAACTTCCAGGTGTGTATGATGAGAAAAATTCTCTACGCGATGTAGCGTGAATTGTAGCACCACTATCAATCACCCAACTGGTCTCGTGTGATGCAAGATTGACAAAATCTTCATCATAAACGATATTGAACAAGTCTATGGTATTTGTTTGCTTATCATCACTGCTGTCGTCTTTCTTCATTACTTTGCCTTTGTTCGTTTCTTGTTCCTTCTTGAACACTCGACAAAATTTCTTAATATGACCCTTCCTCTTGCAATGATGGCATTCAACATTGGCAAATTTGTTTGATTTGCCTCTGCTCTTGCTTCTGGGTTTTTGTTCTTTGTACATTATCCTTTCTCTAGACTCTGTGATAAGGGCTTGTGCTTTTGAATCTCTTTCCTTGTTTTGTTTCTCATATGAGAACAAAGCTTCTACAACAACTTCAAACTCCATCTTGTCTTTTGCATAAGTCAGAGTTGTTGTGATATGATTATATGATGAGGGTAGTGATGCCAATAACATCACAACTTTCTCTTCATCGCCAAAACTCACATTAAATCTTACTAAGTAAGAAAGCTTGCTGTTGAAATTGCTAACATGTTGCATCATGCTCACATTATCTTCCTTCCTCATCTGATATAGCTCCTTACACAAATAAAATTTATTGGCAAGGTTCTTTGACATGTACACGTTTTCTAGAATCTCCCATGTTTCTTTAACAGTCTTGCAATTTTTTGATTCAATATTTTGCAAGACACTGTCTGAGATCTTTTAGACGGATTGTACTAGCTGCAATCTCATCTATTTCCTCCCATTATTCCTCGGTGATGCCTTCTTTTCTTTTCCCAGCAACACCTTATGGACCTTCTGTTGAATGTGAATATCCTTCATCCTCCTTTGCCATAAAGAGAAATTATTATTGCCATTAAATTTCTCAATATCTACCTTTTGGCTTGACATTTTTTTTCGTTGTGTTTCTTTTTCTATAAATAAATGTGCCCTGGACCTAATAAAATCTTTTCTGATGTGACAAATCAGTCTATGTTGCAACCACAGAGCATATTAAGAATTTTACTAGACCAGCTCTGATACCAGTTGTTGGGCACAACAGGTAAAATAAAATGAATTCAACAGAGTAGAATAATGACACCAAAAATTTAACGTGGTTCACCCTTTAATTTGGGCTAAGTCCACGGGACAAACTCCGAAAAATATTTCTTCCACTAATAAAATTAATGGGTACAAAGTGGGAGACAATACAACAAATTGAGATAAACCCAAAATAGTGTCACACAAGTGTTTCCCAAACTCACTATTTTGTCACTCCCCTTTTAGAAAAATATCCCAATATTTTTCTAAGATATTCTCTCCCACTTTCTTACACACAATACTATTTTTCTTCAAAGGAAATTGTTCCTTTGGCTTTGCTTTGATTCTCTTCTTGTTTTTGGTATGTTGATGTATCTCTAAGGCAAAGACATTTATAGGCAAAATTGCACATCAATGTTAGTTGCACCTACCATTTGTGGTTACACTTAACATTTGTGATTGCACCTAACATTTGTGGTTACACCTACCATTTATGATTCCACTTACCAATTGTGGTTGTACCTATCATTTATGTTTTCTTCCTCTTAAATGTAGGAGGGACTTACAATAATCATATAAGTCTCTTTGATCATGAAAATACATTTGTTAGAGCCAAACCAAGAAATTCTTTATGTTAAATGAGGAATTGGGGGTTTGAGATTACAGATAAAATGGGCTATTTCTAGACCAAAGTTTTTTTGTATCTTTGGAATGTCCCAATGCCATTAATTCGTAAGGGTGCAAAGATCAGATAATTGATGGATGCCGTGTGGATTTTATCAGTTACCCTATGCTCAAGAATGCTTGGGGTTAATTTATGAGATGTTAGGCCCGGAATCCAAGGGCCATTCCGAATGTTAATTTGAGATCCATGTCCAATTTTCCAGTAGATCCATTTTTCTATTAAATCTCTTGTTAAAAGTAGTCATTTCCAAATGAAAGAATCACCTAGCTTCTTTTGAACTTTAACGAAAGGTAGCTCCTTCAAATATTTGGCATTTAGGATTTTGATCAAAGGTTTTTCTTCACGTGTATTCAAATCCCAAATTGCTTTTGAAAGCATTGCCTTATTAAAATCTTCTATTTTCTTGAAACTTAGACCTCCTTCAGTCTTTGGTCTACATATTGTGTCCCAAGCAATATTAGAATAATAATGTGAGACTGTGATCTTATTTGTCCACTAGAATCTTTTATTGAAGGAGGATGCTTTATCACAAATTTTTGTGGGGAGTTTGAATGTGATAATTAAGTAAACTGGTAAATTTTGCAGTACAAAAGTAATCAAAGTCATTCTACTTGGGATAAAAGCTTTGAATTGCAACTGTCAAATTTGGGTTGCAGTTAATCAATAACTATTTGAAACTATCTTTTTCAGTGGTTGCTCATGGGTAGAGAATGCCCCAAGTATTTAACTGAATTATCTGCATGCTCTATTTGTACAGTTTAACTGAGTTGATTTTTCGTATTGCTATTCAAGTTTTTAGAGAAGAAAACTGCTTATTTATGAAAATTTGTTCTTTGGCCAGACCAACTACAGTAAGTATCTAGGTTGGTCTTGATATTTTGTGCTTGATTTTCATGAGCAGTTAAGAATTAAAGTACATCATCAGCATAAAGTAAGTACGAGATATTAGGGGCATTTGCTATTTTAAGTCCATGTAGCAAATTTCTTATTTCTGCTTAGGGTATCATACAAGAGAGGCATTCAGAGACTAGAAGAAATATTTATAGTGACAGATGATCTCATTGCCTTAATCCTCTCTTAGGTTTAAAATTGTCATAAGGTGAACCATTGAGGAGAATGGAGAAAGATACAATTAAAATGTATTGAAGAATTAAGTTGCAAACTTTTTCAGAAAATCACATGTATTACATGACGTGCAAAAGAAAATTTCATTATACTATATCATAGGCTTTCTTCATGTCTAACTTAATGCCTATATAACCCTTCTTACCCCTGGTCTTCTTTGAAAGAGTTGAGGCCAATTTCCTGAGGGTGTTTTATGCTATTCATATGCTAGGGATGAAGGCTGCTTAGAAAGAAGATGTATGTTCCTTTAAGTATAGTCTTAATCTTTTAAATACCATTCTAGCTATTATTTTGTAGTTGACATTACAAAGACTTATAGATCTAAAATCAGAAACCTCAGATGAGTTAGCAACCTTAGAAATTAGTACTATAAAAGTGTGGTTTCAGTGTGAATTTAGTTTCCCTGTTAAGAAGAAGTTTGGAATTTTTTTGAACACATCAGCTTTTATCACATCTTAACTTTGCTTGTAGAAGAGAGCAAAGAAACCATCTAACCCTGGAGCTTTTTAGAGCCTGCATATCTCAGAATGCTTGCTTTATTTCAAAGGGGTTGGAATGCTTACAATATGATTATTTTGATGGGTGTTGATCACCTCATAGAAAAGGGTCTTTATGTTTTGATTCAACGAAGGTGCATTGGAGGTGAAATGTTCTTTAAAGAAGTGGAAAAATTCTTTCCCAATGTCTTGTATATTCCAAAACAGATTGTCATAAGAATTTTTAATAAATGGAAGAAAGTTGGACTTTCTTCTAACTAAGGTAAATGTATGGAAAATTTTGGTATTTCTATCTCCCTCAATTAATCAAAGTTCTTTAGATTTTTGCTTTCACATTGAATTTTTTCTATTTTGTTACTCATCCAATTGGTTTTGAAGATATTGTTCGATGGATTTTATTCTTTCTTGAAATATGACAAAATGAGATTTGTTTATTTGAATGAGGCTTTTAGTTAACATATTCAATTTTGAATGCAAGCTGTGGTTAGAGTTTTTAGTATTTCATGTATTTTTTGAGTTATTTGCCAGAAGAATCTCCAAATCACATTAACATGTCACAAAAAGGCCTTTTTGTGAAAGAAGGCCTCAGGTGGATTCTGTCTTAATCTTTTCTATTATTGCACTAAGTGAAAAAGTTGCTGGAGCTGCTAATGTTCAAAGCTCCCATTTTCATAATGAAATTTAGTATGCCATTATTTTCATTATACCATAAAGGTAGAACTCCTCCTTCTAATTTAAAGTTTAAATAACATTTTTTTCTTCATAATCTTTTAATTTTTTTTAAGAAATTAGTATTTTATTAAAGATTAAAAGATATAATTCAAATAAAAAATTATTAATCTAAATATATTAATAATTAAAATTAAAATTAAAATATTATTAAACATATGAAAAAAATCTTAAGTTTTTTTTAATATATAAAATCAAATATTTAATTACTTCAAATAATATATTAATAAAAAATTGAAACAAATTGACTCTAATGGTTAGGGGAATTAAAAAAACTCCAACGATCCAAACTCTCATAGGTTCTCCAATGTCTTTACTATAATAACATGCTACTTATTTAATGACAATATCCATCAAAACTAATTCAGTTACATGAAACCAAAATTCGAAATATTAAACTAGACGAAGATGTTAATATATAATTTTTTATAAAATTATCAAAGATGTTATCGTTGTTGGTAAAAAATTTAAATTTTTTTTATGAAAATTATGAAAATTTTATAAAATATATGTAATTTTTTTTATAAAATTTTAGAAAAATCAAAACAATTAGTTACTTATATTTTAAATTAATTAAAATATTATATAATTAAATATTATAGAATAAATATTTAAAAAATTTGAAAAAATTAATTATATTAAATATTATAAATATATAAATTTTAATATTACGAAAATAAATTTAATTGAAAAACATACATTATAAAATAAAACATGACGTGTATTTGAGAATTTGATTGAATGCTAAGCACACACTCACAGTTGCATGAAAAAAATAAAGAAATGTATACGCAAATGGGAAGATAGCTAAATAGAAACAAGAAAAAGACACCTTCTCTACCAAACCACGGCAACAGTAAGTAGTTGTTACATCAGATTCAAGCCTAAGCAACCCAATCCAACTAATATCCTCAATCCATTTATCTTTGCTAGACCTGTCGGCACAGCAAAGGGAAACAAAATGTTATTGATTAAACAAATGAAACAGAACCCTCTCCAACTTGCCTAAATCAGAAAAAAACTGAGAGAAACAAAACATACTCTTGATCATAAACTTAGCACATCTTGGACTGTGTGTGAAACAATCATAAACTCATAGCACTCTCTGTTTGGATGTGTCAGAACTCAGAAGCTTAGTGTCACTCACAAATTCCAAAATTGAATACCCACAAAAGGGGGAAAATTGAGTCTTTTAGTTAAGTTTCTTCTGGGGTTTGAACTCTGAGTCAAGCTTCAAAGAGTGATTGAAAGAGAAAGAGAGTTATTGGGGTTTCAGTTTCAATGTTGGTCCAAGAACGCACAAGACCCAAGTCCCCAAAACGAACCCAGATCAGAAACTTGCCTACTTTGCACCCAAGTCGATTCTCTGAATCTAAAAACCTCGATTTCCCCACATGGGTTTCGGAAAATCTGTCCAAAATCGTCACTGTCTTGCTCGGGATTGCTACAATAGTTGCTTTCTATTTTCTTCGCGACGTGGGTGATACTGCAGCTCTCCGTTGTTTTCAAAATGAAGCCCAAGCCCTCGAGAAGATTCGATTTCCCCAAGTAAATTGGAACTCGATTCCACCCATTTCAGACAAATCCACACCTTACTCCAATTTCCGATCCGAGAAGTGGATCTTGGTCTCAGTGTCGAATTACCCGACAGATTCGCTACGAAAGCTTGTGAAGCTCAAAGGGTGGCAGGTCTTAGCGATTGGAAACTCCAATACGCCGTCGGATTGGAGTCTCAAAGGTGCAATCTTTTTATCTTTAGAACAGCAATCTAAATTAGGTTTTCGTGTTTTGGACTACCTTCCTTATGATTCATATGTTAGGAAGACTGTTGGGTATTTGTTTGCTATACAACATGGGGCAAAAAAGATCTTTGATTCTGATGATCGTGGGGATGTGATTGATGGTGATTTGGGTAAGCATTTTGATGTAGAATTGATAGGAGAAAGTGCTAGGCAAGAGACCCTTTTGCAGTATAGCCATGAAAATCCAAACAGGACTGTTGTGAACCCATATATTCATTTTGGGCAAAGATCAGTTTGGCCTAGAGGTCTTCCGTTGGAAAATGTTGGTGAGCTTGAGCATGAACAGTTTTACACCGAAGTGTTCGGTGGAAAACAGTTTATAGAACAGGGTATCTCAAATGGGCTTCCTGATGTTGATTCGGTTTTCTATTTCACAAGAAAATCGGGCTTAGAAGCCTTTGATATTAGGTTCGATGAGCATGCTCCTAAAGTGGCGTTGCCACAAGGTATGATGGTCCCTGTTAACTCTTTCAATACAATTTATCATTCTTCAGCATTTTGGGGTTTGATGCTTCCTATTTCTATTAGCTCAATGGCATCTGATGTATTGAGGGGTTATTGGGGACAGAGACTGTTGTGGGAATTAGGTGGATATGTTGTAGTTTATCCCCCTACAGTTCATAGATATGATAGAATTGAGGCTTACCCGTTTTCAGAAGAGAAAGATCTTCATGTAAATGTAGGTCGTTTAATTAAGTTTTTGGTTGCTTGGAGATCAAACAAACATAGGTTATTTGAGAAGATTCTTGAATTAAGTTTCACTATGGCGGAAGAGGGATTCTGGACTGAGAAGGATGTAACATTTACTGCTGCTTGGCTTCAGGACTTGCTTGCTGTTGGCTATCAGCAGCCAAGACTAATGTCCCTTGAGTTGGATAGGCCTCGGGCAAGCATTGGTCACGGGGATCGAAAAGAATTTGTTCCCAGAAAGTTGCCCTCTGTTCATCTTGGGGTTGAGGAAACAGGAACTATTAATTTTGAAATTGCAAATTTGATTAGATGGAGAAAGAATTTTGGGAATGTTGTGCTTATTATGTTCTGTAGTAACCCTGTAGAGCGTACGGCTCTAGAATGGAGATTGCTTTATGGGCGGATATTCAAAACTGTGGTCATTTTGTCAGAGCAGAAGAACCCAGATCTTGCTGTTGAAGAAGGACAATTGGACCAACTATACAAGTAAGTTGATTACTGTGCATTTTACCTTATCTTGATTCTTGACCTATTTGTTGTTTATATACTGTTTGTTTGGCTTCATATCTGTGCTTCTTTTACCGTTTTACTTAGTGTTAAGTTGGGTTTCTGAGTACCAACAATCTTGAAAATGGCGGATAATGTGTTCCAAAATCTGGGCCCTATATTTTTTTGCACTTCTATGTGTTCATGGCATGCTCAATATTTTGTTAATTTAAACTTTGCATTTGTCATTGAAAGTGTTAAAAAAATTTAAAGACAAAATCCACCCATGAAGCATGTTGAAATAATCTGGCAACTTCTAGATTGTGACACCACTATGCCAAAAAAGGTTTTAAGAACAGTCATTAAACGTAAGTGTAAGGCTATTATGAGGCTCCAAAAAAATAAAGCGATCGTCATCTATCCAGACGTCATGATAAATTTGAAAAAACCCAACATTCATCATAGAAAATATTTTCTGTGACGCCTGTTTGACTAAGACTGTCCTGGAAAACTAGAAACGATTGTCATGAAAAGTTACCAATAAAAAAGATAATTCATTTTGCTATTACGGTTGTTTTGTAATGACCATCATTGTAATGTATTATAAACAATAACAATTCAACCACACAACAAATCTCAATAATTAACCAAGCAAAGTTAATCAATATTTTTGCTCCAAGATATCACAAAAAAGGCATAAATATCAATAAACTTCTAAAAGTATCGAAATGGTTTCTAACCTAAGACTTTACCTCTTAAGGAACTATAAACCATCAAATTATGCTAAAACTTAAAATTACATCTTTAGATAGTTAAAAAGAAATAAATATTCATTACTAAATAAGGACTAAATGTGAACATAAAGGAGAAAATTAAGATCTAAATCCATTGGATAATGTCTTAAAGTTGAAATAATAGTCTCATCATGACAGACACTTGTTTGTATCTATTTAAAAGCATGGAAAAAAAATTATGGTTGCAAGGGAGGTTAAAGTTATCAAGGTTATTGTATGACAAATAATTTACCACCAAATTATTTGAATTGGACGAACGTAAACTGAGAGGAGAAATTGTAACCTTTCCATTATCCTCAATTACATTAGCCTTTTTGTCTTCCACAACTTCATTTAACCAACCATATCCTATGGCAATCACATCAGTTAAATGAATCACAGTTAAAGAAACAAAAGAATAAGTAACTCAAAAACAAAATTATATTTTAGAAGGTCTTTCTCTTATGTGATATGAGGATAGCGTTATAATTTCCTTTGGGAAGAAGATATTGCACCGTAGCAAGTTGGGAAAAAGAAAAATAATTTCTAATCCCTTGGAACGATTGAATTGCATGTCAACTTCCCTCCTTTCTGTTTCTCTCGCCCAGCTTCCTTGTCATCTGCTCCATCAACAAAATCTGAATGTAGGGACAAAAAAAAAAGATTTTAGGTGGACAAGTTTAACTAGTTATATATATGCTGAATCTAATGACTGAGATTTTGAGAACACAAAAGACAATAAAACCAATACCTTACCAAACTCCTTTTCCGTATATCTACTAAATGCTTCACATTGCTTCGGCACTGCTACCCCAACATTGTTAAAAACTTCAATTTTCCACCAAGATTTTTTTTAAACAGTATTTTACCGTCTTTCATTCTGTGCCTTGTATTTTCTCAGCCAGCCTACACCTTCTCACCAATTTCTTGAAGGATATACACAAAAGCAACCTCCAAAATATTTACACCAAACACAACCAATTAATAACATAATTAAAACAAAAAATAACCTATTAAACTTCTTATAATTACTTGGTACTGGACTAAGTTAATGTAGTTGTTATGGTCGATCAACATTAGAAAGAGAATGATTAGAGGTATAAAGTAATGCATTTATTTTCTCTTTTACCATCCCCTCACATTTAGTATTAGCTTATTATAGTGATTTCTTTATTAACATATCCCTTGACTATATATTTTAGTACATAAGTTCTCTAACTCTTTTTCCTTTTCATATATATAGTCAGGAAGGAGGATCAAAACAAGGAAAACAACAATTAGAATATAACAAACACGTCTATCCAAGTAATCTTAATTAAAGTAAAGAGTATCAGTGAGCCCAGACCTTTTAGCTATATATAAATAGTGAGGCTGATTAATCAAAGAATTCGTTCTTCCTAACTTTTATTCAAAACATAGATAGATATATTACACAAAGAAAATGTTTAAGCAAAGGATTTTCAGCTAAAACCAGAGGTCTCAAAACCAATTTATCGACTGCAGTTATTGTCACCCAATATTTCAATTTTTCCCACCTTTCTTCACTAGCAAAAAGAACATAGAAGGAAAAATTGCTTGAAAACATAGAGATACAAAGGAAAATGAAAATACTGGCACTGCAAGATGCAGGAGGGTCCTTCTGCAAATCCTTGAGCTCCTTCAAGATGCGTTTTGAGGCCGGCCATAATTACGTAGATAGAATCCTAAAATTTTTCCTCCACAAAATCTCAAAAATCAACACTAGATCGTGATCCCAAAACACCAAACCTCCCTTTAAACCAACCAAAAATGTTTTATCAGACTATAAGAAACGAAAACTAAGAACATAAGAAACGAAACCTACCTGAGTTTAAAACCTAATAGTTTTGAGGATTGAAGAGCAAATGAAGTTTCAATTTTCTAACTTTCCAAAGAGAGATAAGCAGATACAGACCCCCAATTCTAAAATTTGAATTTGTTTAATCATTAAAAAAAACATAATAAATAATTTTTTTCTTATTTTGAACTTTTATGATGTCGTTATTAAAATGACTGTCCTTAAAACTTTAAAACTTATAACCATCATTGTAACTTTTTCTTCCTATTTTTCATGACGGTCGAATTAAAAAAAATACACCAGTCAACCGTCCTTCAAGGGAATTTTTGGCGTGCACATACTTGTAACTTTTAAAGAAGAAGAATAATTGCACAAATGATTAATTATCTTCAACTGTTAGGATGAGAGAATGCTAGGACGAGGAGGATAATATTTCTGATGAATTCTGAATGCTTTATTCAATTGAATCTTTGTTCTTTAAATAGGCAACAAATATAACTAGAATTTTCCAAATATTAGGACCCATTACCCATTGCTTAGAGCTACCCATAACTTAAACTGCTAACCACCAACTCCATGAACTCGTGACTTAAGGAACAAGAGAACATGACTTTTGACTACTACAATTAAGGACCCATTACTAACAATTAAACTACCATAAAACATGAAAATAAAACCAATAATAATAATATTTTATGCATTAATTTTAACGCTCCCCCTTAATGCAGAAATTTTACCACACCCAATAAGTACCTAAAATGGGGGAGTTTTTTTTTTTAAGACAGACTTTGTGAAAATATCTGCAAGTTGGTTGTTTGTGTTGCATCTTGGTGCTGTTTTTCTCTACCAGTTATTTAATAAAATGATGATGAGTCTCTATATGTCTTGTGTGGCTGTAAAACACCGATTTTTTGTCATTGCAATGGTGGACTGATTATCACAGTAAATTATTGTTGGCTCTTCTTGGGATAGTGTGTAGTAACCTTTAATCCAAAATCTGGCCCGTTGTTTATTAATTTAAAGATAATGTATGAGATGCATTGAGGATCTACCCCCCATAAAAGTTATCTTTCATCAAATAGGAGTCAATTCTATATTTTGTTGCACTTCTATATGTTCATGGCATGCTCAATATTTTGATCAATTGAATTGTGCATTTGTCGTTCATTAAAAAAAATTAAAGGAAGACAAAATCCATCATGAAGCATGTTGAAATAATTTGGCAACTTCTAGATTGTTACATTGCATGCTAGTAGCTAGCAGAACCAGTGTGTGCACAATTTTTGTTGGCTAGCTTTGGCCATACGTTGGCTGGGTTTTAATTTTAAAGCCTCACCCCTGCCCCTCAGTTGAGTTGGCAAGGCAAAGGGAGTGATTCAAACCAGGAAGTCATGAGTTTGAGACTCACTTAAGCCATAATTTGTTATTTGTTCCACCCCGCCAAAAAATGAGATTGTTTGAATGGTTACTTAGAAATTATCCTTGGATAAAAAGAGAGATGTTTAATAACTTTGATGCCTTTTGACATAGCTTTGCTATGTTATTCTTGATTCGTGATTTGTTATCAGAAATGGTGGTTGTGAAATTCTAACTGCTTTACCTGTAGTTCTACTAATACATGTAATTTATAATAGATCAAAGTTTGTTAAGATGGAGACGTCATTCTAATTTGTCATAGAATATTTCAATTGTATTTTGCAGATACCTGCTTAAGATATTTGATCGATATAGCGGTGCTGATGGATTTTTAGTGCTTCAGGACAACACCATTCTTAATTACTGGAACCTGCTTGAAGCTGACAAAACTAAACTGTGGATTACAGACAAAGTAATGTACCCCTCTGTGTTTATTTTGCATTTTCTTCTTGAACTAAAAAGTTTTATTATCATTTATATCACCAAAGTCCTTTATGATGAAGATAACAACTAGTCATTGCTATCTTCTGTTCCATCGCAGAAACCTGAATAACTTCAGTATTCTCTTTAATAGCATATTTTCAAATTTGAAATTTAGAAAATCAAATGCAAATTGAAATATAAAAGTTCATTGTCTCGTGTGATTAAATATGCAAAAATTTATGTTCTGTTTGCTTTTGAGAAACTGTAAGAGTGCGACCAAATGAGAAACCTTTTTACTCCTAAAAGCACTTCTATGGTGTCTCAAAGGCATAACTGTAAATGTTGAAATTTACAAAGAGAGCATACAAGAGAAGTTAACGGGTTCTCTCTACTTTTAACAATTTTAATGGGATTCAGGTGTCCAAGTCTTGGACTATTGTGTCAACCAACGAGAACTCGGATTGGTTTTTGAAACAAGAAGACCTGGTAAATAAAGTAGTTAAAACAATGCCAGCTCATTTTCAAGTGAGTTATAAAGAAACGGTAAGAAGTGGCCACAGGCTTACTGTATGCAGTTCTGAGGTATTTTACATTCCACGAAATTTCTTATCTGACTTCATTGATCTTGTTAACCTAGTAGGAGATCTAGAAATCCATCACAAGATTGCAATTCCCATGTTCTTTGTATCCATGGATTCGCCTCAAAATTTCGACTCGGTGTTGAGTAAAATGATTTATAAGAAAAAACTTACTACAAATTCTTCTAGGCTTTATTCGGCCAAAGTTCCTGCTGTTCATCCATTGAATGTGTCGACTAAACAAGATTTCATAAAATTAATTAGACTAATGGCAGAAGGTGATCCTCTTCTATTGGAGTTGGTCTGAAGTTAAATTTGTCTTCTGATTAGAAAATATAATCGCAAAAGGGAGGAAGATAAATATACCACTTTGTTAACCATTATACCAAAACCTTAGTTTTCTTTCCGTCTTTAGTCCTTATTTTTTTGTCTTTTGGTTTCTTTTTATTTTTTTCCTTATTTTTCTTCTTCTTCTAGGGGGAAGAGGATGATTCTTGATTTTGTTCTCTTGTTTTTTTATTTTTGTCCTCAATTTGTTTCTTTACACCTTTGTAGATTTTCGTTGTATTATTCACTATTGATGAAAAATTCTCCAGAAAGGAGGATGTATTGTTATTCACATTGCCTTTTCCAATTGTATGTATAAAAAGAGAAATCCAACATTCTGCCAATGTTAACTCATTGAAGTAGCTTTATGTTCCTTTGTTTTTATTTTTATTTTTTAAGGGCATTAAAGTCTAATTTTTATTAAATAAAGAAAATATTATAAGATAGAATTTGAATTTGGGTTCATAGTAGTGATGGTAAGGAATTATATCATCTGAACCGTAAGTCAATCTTAAGTGATTTTATGTTCTTAAATGGTAATTCAAATGAAGTTTTAATTTCATAGTAGAAGGAATTAAACACCACATATAACAATAAAACAAAAACAACTTTACACTCGATCTCAAGAAAGCTATACAAATTTGTAAATAGACATGGGGAGGAAGGGGATAGAAATATAAGCCTGAAGGCAGGGTAGTTGGAAGTTTTAGAAGTAATGTCCTATAATATTAAAAGTTATATGTCATATTCACGTGGTTAGCTCAAACAGAATCAAATGCATAAATAACGTTATATTAAATAATATATATTTATTTTTCATATAATTAAAATTTAAAATAATACAATAAAATTATATTAGTTGTAAAAAATATAATATTTTCTTAAAGATACATTTTATGATTTTGGTTAACCTTTAGGCCTTGGGTAGTGGATCCAGGGATGGCTGAGGATATGTCATGGTGAAGTAATTAGAGAATCTCTTGGAAAAATCAGTAAGTATGGATGTGTACAATTGTCCAAGATTGAAGAGTCTCCTCATAAAATCTATTCCTATACAACTTAAATACCTTATGGTGAATAATTACGAGGCAATGGAAGCTATAGTCATCCTTAAAAGAGAAGATTTCCACGATTCTAAAAACTTAATTGTCGAAGAAATTAAAAAAAATAAGTTATTTTTTTTAGGTTAATTTTTTTTTGTGTAAATCAACAAGTATAAACATAATACTTTAGATACGTGAATTACGCAAATATCTTTAAAATGTACACCCTAGATTCAAACACTAGCATTCACTAAAATCTTGGACTTATAATTCCAAAATTTAATGAGATTGTACAGTTTTTTTTCAAAATTAAAAACTTTCGTATCTCGTTACAAAGAAGAAAATATGAGAAAGGGTTAAAAATACCCATGCTTTTTATTGATGCAAAGGTACGATCTTAACTATTTTTCTTCTTTTTAGGTTTACTTCACCACCACCACCACCACCACCCATTTTACCATTATTTTCCTTCTTATTTTTTCAGTTTTCATTCATTTTTTATTTAAACTAAGCAATACCATGTGTATTTTGCACATTTCATATTCAATTTCTTTAGAAAAATATTATTTAAAATTTCTTAATTTTTGTAACTATATCGAAAAATAAGTATTATTAAATAATCTTATTAGTATTATATATATATATATATATATATATAACAGTTATGTTAATTAATGAGTAATACTAATCCTATTTGTAATAGAAAAGATATTTATTAATCATATATAAGTTATCTTAATTAATGAGTATTATTAATCATATTTGTAATAGAAAAGATAACTATCAATTACATAGGATTAAAAGTTTTAATTTTTTCTATAAATAAAACTCATTACTCATTGTTTCAATTAACCATACAAGAGCATTCTTCTAATCTTTTTAATTTTTTTCTCTTGTTTTACAAATATAAGATCATAATTCTTTAGGCTTCTTTATTTAGTTAATCTATCAAATATTGGTGGTTATATTTGATTGATTAATAAGCTTAATTATATTTGATAATATGTTTGTATGACTTCTTCTTTATTTTTGTTCTTAAATTGTTAGATTAAATAATTGTTTTTGTCATATCATAATTATTTGATTTGATTATTAATCTTTAAAGAAGCTATTTTTATTGAACTTGTATTTGATATTTTTGCTCTAGGATTTGCTAGTTGATTTAATTTAAATGACATATGTTTTGAATCATCTAGTTAGGATTATTCATTATTAAATCCGTTCTAGAACACAGACGGACACTTATGTTTTTGTGTTAACTATTTTGCAGTTACTTCAGAAACGTATCTGATTGGTGGGAAGCTTATTGGAACGTTGATCTGGAAACCGTTTACGCTAATATTGGAAACTGTGAAAATAGAGCAGGAGCTCGTAAGTAAAGTACATTGGGGCAGTATCCTAGGGAGGGTAACATAAGACTGAGCTTGTACTTGAACATTTGATTTTTATAGTGGAAAGTTAGGTGGTCTGGTGGACCGGTGGTTTTCCTTTTAGGTCATGGTTGTGGCCTAGGTTGTTTTCACCTAAAAATATCGTGTGTTATTATTTTATTTTCGCACTTATTTTTACACACGATTGCATGTCTAACAACTTTGTTTAGGTTATTAAATTATAAATTGATAAAAATTAAAAATAACCTATTCACCCCCTCTAGGTTAATCAGGTCCATATTTTACAAAATTTTAATCATATTTTTAGGTTTTTTTTTTCTTTTAAGCTAAAAGTATGAAAATTCTTCGAATATTATATTCCATTAATATTTTGTTAAATAAAAAATTGGAAAGTTATTCAAAATGCCATCAGGTTGTCTTATAAAGAAGGAAAGAACATAAGCAACTGCATACACAAAGGAGATAAGTTTTGAACGAATAAAATTATACTATTGGAATTAAGAATATAATAAGAAATGTTTTAGATTAAAGTTGATACATATTATTTGCAAATAAATTTACTTAGAATAAACCTATAATTAGGCATAATATTCTTTAAACTTCTAAATACTTTGTATAATATTTTTGAGAAATTAATTTAAATTGTAAAATAAATACAAGAAAATCTTTTATTTTCCCTCTTTAAAAATATTATGATACAACATAAAACATTATTTTTTATTAAGGACAAAATTTTATTATACAAATTTTAAAATGACATATAGGTGAGCTACTATAGTTATATGCTATACACAATTTTTATTCTCTTCCTATATAGTTAAAAGGCTTGTACATGCACCTTGAAGTGATCATTATATCTAAATGTGAAGGAATGATAGAGATAATTGGGAATGATCATGAAAGTGTAATAGAAAGCAAGATTGTTTTAGAGCAATAGGATGAAGGTGTAATAGAAAGCAAGATTGTTTTAGAGCAATAGGATATTATTTACCTCATTAATTTACCCAACTTGAGATGCTTTTATTATGGGAATAATACCATATCATTTCCAACCTTAAAAAGACTAGTTGTTAGTCAATGCTTCAAAATGTAAGCATGTATTCTCTCATAAAGTTGTGAATTTTCTTTCTCTGAATGGTCTAATTACATAACTAGAAGATGATGAATCTTATTATGGGTATGAGGATGACATCATTAACAAAATTAATGCAACATTGTGTTGAATGTCATACTACTTGGAGGATTACAATTCTATTAATAGTAAAGTCCTAAGGTTAGTAAGGTAAAATAAATGCAACTTTTTTCTTTAATGTTGTTCTCTCTTCTCTATTCATTTATATATGTTGGGTTATTTAAGCTCAATGTAATAACTATAAAAATTAAAAATATTAATAAAGTTAATTCTTTTTCTTATTTTCTTGAGTCTTTCAACTTGTGCCAGGGTAGACTAGGTCATGCTAATTAGTCTACACAATATGTTAATTAGGATACATTGAATAGACTAATTAATATAGAACACATATGTGCATTCCAAATTAGATTCAAAGCATAAGTTTGAGGTTTTTGTTGAGGAAAAAAAGAGTAGGTTATCATTTCATTTGATTAAAAGGAACACTGAATCCCTTGACTTAATCCATAATGATCTATATAATTTAAAATTTCTTCAAGTAAAGGATGACAATAAGTATTTTATTAATTGTGTCAATGATAGAACAAAATATTTTTATATGTATTTGATTAAAATCAAAGATGAAACTATAGATAAATGTATTCTTTATAAAACATAAGTTGAGAATCAACTCACAGGAAAATCAATGTACTGTGTAATGATAGTGGTGTGAGTATGAAACATTGTTTAGTGAATTATGTGCACAACATGAAATTATACATGAAACCACGACACCGTATTTTCCTTAGCAAAATGAAGTTAATGAACATAAGAATCATTCTTTTAAAAAATAAAGAATGCAATGCTATTAAGTTCTGACTTATTACAGAACTTATGGGGAAAACTATTTTGTCAACTAATTACCTTTTAAGTAAGGTATCCTGAAAAAAGCACATAAGATATCGTATGAATTATTTAAAGAAATGATACTTTTCTATAAATATTTATGAGTGTTAAAGTGTTTTGCTAAAGTTTCTATACCTGTAACTAAGAAGTAAAGATAAGTCCAAAAATGATAGATTGTA
The DNA here is from genome assembly GCA_030763125.1 of Hippophae gyantsensis. Taxonomy (NCBI): domain Eukaryota; kingdom Viridiplantae; phylum Streptophyta; class Magnoliopsida; order Rosales; family Elaeagnaceae; genus Hippophae; species Hippophae gyantsensis. Next base: position 24,204,227 of record CM061031.1, read on the forward strand.
TCTTCATTAGATATGTACATAATAGTAGTGCTTATTGATTTCTTATGCATGAATCAAAAATCTTAGACACACACAAGAACACGATAATAGAATTAAGAAATGCATCGCTCTTTAAACATATATTTTCAAGTAAATCTCAAAGAGAATAAAATTCATATAAACGAATTTTTAAGACTATGAATGAAAATTGTTAAGACAAAATAACCTGAATAAGAGGTTAAAGTTGAACCCAAAAGTAACAAGAGGGTTAGGATAGAAATGCCTTATGGTCCATATTGACCTACATGCTAGAAAGTAAAATTAAGTCTATTATGTTAAATCACACTTGGAAATTATTTGATTTACTTCTAGGTAGTAAAACACTAGGATTCAAGTGGATTTTCATGAGAAAATATAAACCATATGAATCAATTGAAAAGTATAAAGCTAAACTTGTAATCAAGGGATACAAATAATGACATTACCTTGATTACTTTGATACTTATTCTCTTGTGATGAGATCAACATCTATAAGGATTATACTTGCCATTATAACTTTGCAAAATCTTAAAATACATCAAATTTTAGTATTTTATGACATTGTTGGATAATTTTGAAAATATTTTTTGAATTTAACTAACTAGTTAATTAATTTTTTCATCAATAAATATTAATAATGAGAGAAATTTTGAAAAATTAGAAAAAATAAATATATTTATTAAAAAATAATGGTAAGAAAGATGAAGAGACAAGTCTATTTTAATATCAATTATAGTTAATTTAATTTATATTATAATTATTATAAATAATTAAATTTGTATTTTTATATAAAAATAATCATCATGACATGTTATATTTTATGGAATATTAAAACAAAATCTATTAATAATATTGAACATTTGAGATACTAATTTATTAATTGAAGTACATGTGGAGTACGATATCCAAAAATAAATAAATATTTCATTTTAATTGAATTTGAATATTATTGATTTTTTTAACATAAAATATACTCACTTTAAATTGGATATAAACTCATATATTTTTATTACCACTTAGAGCCGAAATATTTTCACTATAATGCAATCTCCATCAAACATGAATAGGATTTAATGTGTCATTGTACTCAAACAAATTGCCAAAAAATTATGCATTAGTTATAGATTAATGCTTATTTGTTCATCCAAACTAATGAAAATTTTGACATATTATTTTGTAGATGTAAAATAAAAAAGGTGAGATTATTTTAAAATATTTTTATTCTCTCAACTCCGTAATTATTGCATGTTATTAGTCTAAATGATTAATCCAAAGCTAAGGAATAATTTTTACTAATTTTCAAAACAAGAGTTTGCAGGTCAAATCTAAATATTATGTTTTATATTGTGTTAAAAAAGCTTAATATAAACTTTTCATGCGAAAAAACATAATAAAAAATTGATTAATAATATAACTTGAATAAATTTTCTATTAAAATATTATTTTTACTATAAATGATTAATATACAATATTAAAAGTAAAGTTTAGGATATAAGTTCATATTAATAATTTTATTTATACAAAATATGTCATTTTGTTTCTTAATTTTGAGAGTGTGATATTTAATCTCTTTACTTTATAAAATTGGTACCAAAAAGAGAAATTTAGTAATTTTAAAAAATAAAAATTATCATAGGTTCTAGTCATAGAATAGAGGTAAAAGATGCCAATATATCCTTACTAGTTATGTTTGTAATTTTTTTGTTTGATAGGGTGAAGATAAATGACGAAAATACTTTCATCAATATCTGTTTCAATTTTTTTATTAATAAAAATTTTTTATGGCTCATTTTTTATAAGTAAAAGAACTAATAATCACATTTTTAAAATTAAAGGATTAAACAATACTTTTACTTAAAGAAAAGGGATCTCGTGATATTTTTTCTAAAAATTATGTTATTAAATTAAAATATAATTGATATTAACCGTTATTTACTATAATCAAATTAATGATCAAGTTTAATCGTATTTTAATCCTTTAATATGAAAAAAAAAATTGAAAATATATTCTAAATAATATTATTTATTTTTAATTAAATAATTTTATTAAAAAATTTAAAGTTATGTACTAAAAACATCTTTTATAATATAAAGACTAAATACACAACTTAATTTGAGAGACTTGGTTAACACTTTTCTCAAAATTTTATAATCTATGGTTGAATTGCAATGTGATTTTGTTAAGTCATTTACTGTTATGCTTAATACCTTTGTATCAATCATAATTATCATTTTGCAGGTGATTTCCCCCAAATTACAAGAGTTGACAGTGGATCATTGTGAGATTATAAATGATATATTTAATTTGGAGGGTCAATCTTGTTTTCAAAAGCTATTTTATTTTCAATGCATCTCTTATGATTCCAAATTTCTTGCATTTGTATTATCTATATGTGTTTATGTTGTGTTCGGTGAAAAGTGTTCTTTGCTTATTATATGTGAAACTAGATCGTTGTTAATTATATTGACATTTTTAATGAATAAGCGAAGTAATCAACTGTTTGGGTTACGTCTACAAATATTTTTTGTTTAGCCTATCTTTCAAATTGATTGTTGGGTTTACAACCCAAATGGGGGGTTGTTGGGCTTGGCTAGTGACTCTATTTTGTCAACTTAAAATTACGTGTAAATCTCCCACAAATTTTACTTTACACATCAACTTTTACTTTAATTTTTTAAAATTTTATTCAATCCTCTTAAAATATTAAAAATACTCCCCGTTATGAATGGGCATTGGGACGGATGGAGACGGTTATACTAATAACTATAATCATCTTGTACTAATTTTAGGTATATTTGGTTAATAACTATTGGTTATAAGTCGATAGCAATTCCTTAACAGTTTAATCACGTTTTTAATTTTTTAACATTTATTAAAAAATATATTTAATTTTAAAAAAATTAAATATTAACTTAATTCTTATTTTACCATATTATTTAAAATATTGACCTTAATTTTCAATTTTTAACTATTTAGCATATGTTTTTAAGTAAAATAAAAAATATACAATAAGAATATATAAAATTTAATTTAATTATATAAAGTATTATATGTTTTATTATTAAAATTATATTTTATATGTTATTATATATATATTAAATAATAATATTAATATATGTTCGATTTCAATTCACCATAATTTCGGTATTACAATAACTATCATCATCCTAAACCTTTTCGGTTACGATTATTTTTAAGAAAAAAATATTGAATTTTTATGAATAACTACAGTTTAAATTATCCATAATTAAAATTTTCATCCCTACTTTCATGTCAATTTTCACAAGTGATTCGGTAGAATACTATTGAACCTCTTCATTCCATACCTTTATCCAAACCTCCGTGAAAAGGTTCGGTACCTTTGCATTCTAAAGAAAATGATCACATAGATTTGGTAAAGCGTAATAAATCATTAAATGTAGATGTTGGTAGTATTTTGAAAGAATTATCAATAAAACATTAAATTAAAAAGTAAAAAAATGTATAACGACCAATTATAAAGACCAAAATTTTAATTGTTTTTCTTTTGAATTAGTCTGTGGTTCGGGTATCAACGAGAGTTTTACATTGTTGGGAAAATCGGATATATTTTTCCTATTCTAAGTAGTTACTATTTATTTATGATTTAAATAAATAGAACTCAAACTAATCAAACAAAATAATGCTATTGGAAATATAATATTAAAATAAACTAAAATATATATTAAAACAGAAATATTAAAGCAAATAAATAATAACACTATAAATTTAACGAGGTTTGGTATAAATGTTACCTAGATCTTCGGGCATCGTTGACCATTTCCACTATCTCCAAATGGATGAACTCCAAATTACAACTAATTGGGCAAAATTGAGTTAATCAATTAGCCTTATAAAAGAGAGAAAAATTTACAAATTTTGGGATGTTTTACAAATGGTGAAAGAGGGCTTTATTTATAGTCCCAAATCCAACATCCATCTTCATTCATAACCAATGTGGGACTTTTCTTCAATCACTAGATCAGTGACGCTAGTGCCAATTCAGATTTGTAGGATGTTAATCAAGTCCAGACAATGTTTAAATTGGTTGTTGTTACCACCTTAGTCATCATATCTGCGGGATTCTCTATCGTACTGATCTTCTGAACTAGTACTCCACCTTCTTCAATAATCTCTCGCACGAAATGATAACGAACGTCAATGTGCTTTGTACGTGCATGGTAGATTTGGTTCTTTGTTTAATGAATAACACTCTGACTATCACAAAACACCTTAATATGTTTTTGACCAACTCCCAAGTTTTCAAGCAAACCTCGTAACCAAATAGCTTCCTTCACAGCCTCTGTAACAGCCATATACTCTGCCTCTATAGTAGACAAAGTAATTGTGGACTGCAAGGTAGACTTCCAACTGACTGGTGCTCTAGCAATAGTAAACACATAACTAGTAGTTAACCAACGCTTATCTAAATCTCCTACATGGTCGAAATCACAATATCCGACTGCATATTGACTAACGGTATTATCCTGTTGAAATACTAAACCAACATCTATAGTATTTATAATATACCATAGAATTTCACAGCCAACCAATGTCCTTTACCAGGATCATGCATGTACCTATTTACAACACCAACCGCATGTGAAATGTCAGGTCTTGTACACACCATTGCATACATCAAGCTACCAACCACATTTGCATATGGTACCTTTTCCATATATTCTCGTTCTGTATCATTCTTAAGAGATAATTGAGCATTAAGCTTGAATTGAGGAACTAGCAGAGTACTTACAGGTTTTGTTTGTTCATTCATACCAAAACGTTGTAATACCCTCTTCAAATATTGACTTTGGGTCAAACTAAGCTTCCTCTTCTTCCTATCTCTGCTTATCTCCATACCGAAAATCTTCTTGGCTTCTCCCAAATCTTTCATCTCGAACTCCTGACTTAGTTAAGCCTTTAACTTCTCAATTTCTGCTTGGCTCTTCGATGCAATCAACATATCATCAACGTACAATAGGAGATAGATGAAAGACTCATTTTGTAGCTTGCAAAAATACACACAATAATCATATGTACTTCTGGTGTACTTCTACTGCAACATAAACTAATCAAATCGTTTGTACTGCCTTGGAGATTGCTTCAATCCATACAATGATTTTTTCAACTTACAAACCCAATTCTCTTTACCAGCAACATCAAACCCTTTTGGTTGAGACATATAGATTTCCTCTTCAAAATCACCATGTAGAAACATGATTTTTACATCAAGTTGAATTAGTTCCAAATCAAACTGTGCTACCAAGGCCAACAAAATTCTAACAGAGGAATGTTTTACAACTGGAGAAAATACCTCATTATAATTGATTCCCTCCTTCTGAGCATAGCCCTTAGCCACCAACCTTGCCTTGTAGCGAATACCATCTTTGTTAGGAAATTCATCTTTCTTTGCATACACCCATTTACAACCAATTGTCTTCTTGCCCTTAGGTAGTTATGTCAAATTCCATGCTTTATTCTTCTGAATGGACATAAGTTCTTCATCCATGACTTCCTTCCATCTTTCAAATTCAGGGCTTCTGATTGCTTCTTTATATATGGAAGGAGCATCATCATGCACAACTGAAAGTGCACAGGCCACCGTATTCTTAAACAGAGTAGATAGGTCTTCAAAATCCTTGTATCGAGTAGGAACCTTAACATTTTGTCATCGTGGCCTATCAACTGCAGTTTCTTGTTGTTGTTGTGAAGGTTCTTGGGTTAAAACCTCTTCATCTGATTTATCTTCTATCAATGGACGATCAGCTTCTGTCTTATCTTCACTAACTGGATTAACAATTCTACTTTCAAACTCCACCTATTTCAGAGTTTGCTCCACCTACTCTAAAGTGCCATCAATATTCTTAGTTACCTTTCTCAACAATGTAGATTCATCAATGGTAACATCTCTGCTAAAGATTATTTTTTAAGTTTCAAGGCACCATAGTCGATATCCTTTAGAACTAGAAGGGATCCAAAAAAAATGGCTTTCTTGGCATTTGGGTCCAACTTTGATTATGTTACATGGTAGTATGTAATTGAACCAAACACATGTAAGAAATTGTAATCTGTAGAAGGTTTTCCAGACCATACCTCCATAGGCGTTTTGCCTTCAAGAGTAGACGATGGTAGACGGTTGACGAGATGACATGCATATGTCACAGCCTCAACCCAATACTGTTTTCCTAACCCAACATTTAACAACATACACTGAACCTTCTCCAGCAAAGTCTGGTTCATACGTTTTGCAACTCCGTTTTGTTGTGGTGTTTTTGAATAGTGAAGTGTCGCACTATCCCTTCTTTTTCACAAACTTTCATAAATGGATTGCTTGTGTACTCAGTGCCATTATCAGACCTCAGATGCTTGATATTTTTACTAGTCTAAGTCTCGATCATCTTCTTCCACTCCTAGAAAAATTCCCAGCACTTCATCCTTCTTCTTCATGAGATACACCCAAACTCTTCTGGAGAAGTCATCAATGAAAATGACATAATAATGTTTTCCACTCATGGATGGAGTTCTTGTTGGCCCCTATACATCAGTATGGATGTAATCCAAAATGCCCTTTGTATTATGGAGAGCAGTGCCAAAGCTTACTCTTTTCTTCTTCCCCAATACACAATGCTCATAGAATTCCAACTTGTCGGTTCTCGTACCTTTTAATAGGCCTTACTTTACTAGAATCTGCAAAGCTTTTTCACCGGTATGTCCTAAATGCATATGCCATAGCTTGGTAGTTTCTAAATCTCTTTATTCCTTTAAAACTGTTGCTGATGTTGTCCCAATAATCGTACTACCAAGGTAGTAGTACAAGTTATTCTTCCGAACACCTTTCATCACCACAAGTGTTCCAGAAGTAACCTCCAATGCCCCATTTTGTATAGTCATAGTGAAGCCTTTTGATTCTAAGACTCCCACAGTAATGAGATTCTTCTTCATATATGGAACATAATGAACATTCGTTAAGACCATGGTTGAACCATCTTGATTCTTCAAACGAATTGTACTGATTCCCAAAACCTTGCATGGATAATCATTACCTATGAAAACAACTCCACCGTCTAGTTCTTCAAAATTAAAGAACCACTCCTTGTTAGGAGACATATGGAAAGTACATACTGAATCCAAAATCCAATTATCAGGATGAGATGCTGTTGATGAACCAACCAATGCAAAATCTGAATTTGAATTGTTTTAAGCTACACATGCATCAGATTGCACAACTTTTCCTTTCTTTTGCAGTTTCGGATAATTTTTCTTCCAATGGCCTTTCTCATGACAAAAAGCACATTCATACTTACCAAGCCTTCCTTTTGACAGAGATCTACCTCTCCTTCCTTTCTGTTGTGTTTGCGAATGTCCTCTTACAGACAGTGCCTCTGCTACTTCATTCCTACTTTCTTTTTAATCTTTCTTTCTAATTTCATAACTATACAAAGCAGTACAAACTTCCTCAAAAGGAACTAGCTCCTTCCCAATGAGTAAACTCATAATAAGGTGATCAAACTCATCAGGAAGGGAAGCTAACAACATCAAGGCTAAATCCTCATCTTTAAAAGTTTTATCCATATTTAACAAATCTGCTACTAATCAATTAAAAATAGTAATGTGATCATTTATTGTACTACTTGGAAGGTATTCAAAACAGAACAACTTTTTCTTCAAATAGAGCCGATTCTGTCCACTCTTCTTCATAAGCTTGTTCTCCAACGCCTTCCACAACTTACTTGCGGATGTATTCTTCATGAACGTGTACTTTTGTTCTCTTGAGAGACACGAACATATTGTACCATATGCCAATTGATTGATATTTTTCCACTCTACTTCATCTGCTCCATTTGGTTTCTCTTCTTCAATGGTGATGTCTAGACCTTGTTGAAACAGAGCATCTAAAACTTTGCTCTTCCACATGCCAAAATGATAGGTTCCATCAAACTTCTCCACCTCGAACCTTGCATTCATCACCATAGTTTTTCCTCACGTGGATGATTGGCCTTTGTTTGAAAGAAATTTTTCTTCCGCCATTTCTTCAAATTACAACAACTAGCAACTATATTCTAGTAGCAAATAAATGGAATACAAACAAATGCCTAGGTAGAAACCTTCGGCTCTGATACCAATTGTTAGAAAAATCGGGTATATTTTTCCTATTCTAAATAGTTACTATTTACTTATGATTTAAATGAATAGAACTCAAACTAACCCGACAAAATAATGTTATTGGAAATATAATGTTAATATAAACTAAATTAGATATTGAAACAGAAATAGTAAAGCAAATAAATAATAATACCATAAATTTAACGAGATTCGGTGTAAATGTTACCTAAGTCCTCAAGTGTGGTTGATCACTTCCACTATCTCTAAATGGATGAACTCTAAATTACAACTAATTGGACAAAATTGAATAATCAATTACCCTTATAAAAAAGAGGAAAATTTACAAATTTTGTGATGTTTTACATATGATGAATGATGACTTTATTTATAGCTTCAAATCCAACATTCATCTTCATTTCTAAACAACGTGTGAATTTTCTAATTTACTCACTAAAAATCTATATAACACACATATTAATGAAAAACATACACAATTTTTTCCCTTACTATTCTTCTCAATAATTTTTTGCTTTACTTTCGTCCATGATTTTCTTAGTTTCTCAAACCTCAACAATATTGTCATGTATGATCACTTTCTCAATAATGAATAATGATTATAGTAAGTTAAATTAATTTTGGATGAAAGACAGTTCTGTTTTTGTATATTTTATTAAAGGTGAACAAAAATTTATTAGGTAAACGTAAGTTTTATTGATTTAACCATTCTAATTAAGATTTTTTGGAATTAATTTCACACACAAAAAAGAAAAAATTAACCCAGTGTTACCCAACCCTCCACTAAACACAAACATCCCTAGGTAAAAGTAGTTTTATATAATACCATTTAGGTTAATAGACTTTTTATTATTCATTAATTCATTAAAATATAAATAATCGTTAAAATTTGTGGTATATAAATAATATTAATGAAAAATCATCTATTTAAAAAAAGTAATAGGCAAAATTAATAATACTCAAAAAGAGAAGCCGAATCTTACAAAGTAACGAAGACTTATTGATTAAACAAGAGTGAAGTAATAAGGCAGACGCGTAATGGTGGGGTCAAGTTCGTAAAATTAACTCATTCTCGTTGAAATTGAAAAATACTAGCTTAAAAACATGATTTTAGAGTCATATTATGTAAATTTAGTGAGTATTTTTACAACTATTCAATATTTTATATTCTAAATTTAAGTGATATATATATATATATATATATTTTAAATGTATATAATAATTTCATGCATATATATTATCATATTTATTTATATTATTACAACAAAAATGATATTAAATATTCATTGTACTTTTATTTAAAAGACTGCTTAACAATTCTTCATATTATATATTTTTTCAAATATAATTGAAAAAATAAAAATTTATTTTTACAAAAACATAAAAATTAACTATTTATTTGTGTAATTTAACTAAATTATTACAAAAAAAAAAAATTATTAAACTTGAGTGTTCAAACTACAATAATCGGTGAACTACTACTTCATTTGTCTCTAAAAAAATAGTACTTCATTTGTCTTTAAAAAAAAAGTTATGATAATAGCAATAATCGGTGAACTATCACTCACATATGTGCAATTTTTTTAAAAACTAATAAAAATTTATAAAAAATTGAAATATGTATAAATGTTTTTATACATTTTAATGCAGGTAGATAATTTCGTATTTAAGTAGATTTAAAAATAAAAATTTATAATCTAAAATAAATTATAAAAATTTACATCTAATTTAATTCAATAATTAAATAAATAAATCCACAATTTAATTAATAATGATGAATTTTATGAATTAATTGAATATTTTTCTCGTGAAAAATCCCATTAAAAAAGCAAGGACTTATAATGATCATTTTGTTTTTCTTTCAAATTGGTTGTTTTTCTTGGGTTATTGTATCTCTTATTCTATTTTGTCAACAGAAATTTCAAGGAAATTTACAACGAAATTCAGTTTTGGAATTTTAACACTTCAACTCTTACTTTCTTTCTTTTTAATTGAATCCTTTTAAAATGTTAGAAATTATCCCCCCACGTCTACTTTCAAAACAAGGGACCTTTTCATTCCATACCTCCACCGAACCTCCCTGTAAAGGTTTGTTACATTCGTATTTTAGTGAAAAATATTACGTAACTTGGGTAAAGCCTATAAATATCCATTTTAATATTAATATTTTACGAAATTGTTGGATAATTTTGCAAATATTTTTTGAAATTAATTAACTAATTAAATAATTTTTTATCAATAAATATTAATAATCTTACGTAAAACCTGACATTCTTGAGTTGTCACACTTTCTTTATTAAATTATATTGAAAGGTACTCTTCCATCATTTTATGTGACGATGGTGTCTTTTCATTTTTTTTAATCGTATCTTATAATTAGATTTGCTTCTCTGTATAAACCATGTGAACTTGTTAAATTTTTAATTTTAATATATAGCTAATGCTTTTGGTACGGAGTCTGAAAACATTTTTATTATTATTTATTTTTAAGAAGAGAAAAAGTGCTTCGCACATGTATTTTGATTTATTATGATATACATTTATTTAGAAGGAGAAACTATAAATAAAACTATCTTTTATCTTTTAAAGTTTTTTTAAATACTTTTTTGTGTTTTTTAAGGGATATTTTCCGATATAAATTTCAGAAACCTAAAGCTTTAAAAAATTAAGATAAATAAGATAAATATTAACGGTGTATTCAAATAATATTTTATAGATTTTAATAGATTTAAATTTATTTTAAAAAAGGAGGTGTATTTGTTTAAGATTTTTTGATAATTTATAAATGTTTAATTATAATTAGTTGAAAATTAATGATTGAGATGAGCTGCAAAAGTAAAGTCAAGTCTTGCAAATTAATATTGACTCATCAGGCTCATCAAATTTAAACCACTCATTCAAGATAGAAGAAGCAGCTGTCATTTTCTTTAAATCATTCACTTTAGATGTATAAATAAAATAAACCTATCAAAAAAATATTTTTTGATAATAAAAAATAAATTAACTTCTCTAAGATTTCACAAAAGATGAGAAAGATTTCAATTATTTACTTTAAATTCAACATTTTTTATTACTTTAATTACAACATTGTCTAAGTTTTAGAAGGAAAAAATATATATAAAATCCATTTTTTTTATCTTTTTAAATACTTTTTAGTATTTTTATTTTTTATGATATTTTCTAATATAAATATCAGAAAAATAATGTAAAAAAAGAATGCTTAAAATTAAGATAAAATAAATAAGGAAAAAATAGGTGTATTTATTTAAGATTTTTTAATAATTTATAAATATTTAATTGTATTTAATTAATTTTTTTTCTTCACTATGCGTGTGAAATAAATCATATAGTTTTTATTAATATGCATTCTAATTAGATTTATATAAATTTATTCATAGCTATATCACCCACACATCACATTAATTATATCCAATTCAATCTACTGTATTATAAATTTGCGCACAATTAGGAATTTTTTAAGCTTCTTTCCGTTTCATTCATTTTAATAAAAAAATAATTTGTTATCTTTAAAATAGGTAAATTGTGTTTAAAGAATTATGATTGAATATGGTAAAAAATGTTTTAAAATTTATAGAAACTTTAAATATGTATAAAAAAATTATACATTTTAATATATGCTAATTATTTTATATTTAAATGGATTTATAAATAAAAATTTACTATGAGCATATAGATTATGAAAATTTTCATCCAATCTAATCTAGTGATTGAATTGAAACCATGCATGACTCAAACGAATTTTTTTAATAAATTGAATATTCTTCTTGTCTAAAGTTCTATAAAAAAGGGGATTTGTTTAAAAGAGTCATATTTTTTATAATAATTTAAAAAAGGATTAAGATTGTTTTTAGTTTAAAAAAGGCACATTTTAACCTTAAACTTGACAATATATATTTTAATCAATTTTATTTAAAAATAAATAAAAAAATATATAACCTCTATTTTACAAAATATAATTATTATAAACATAAAAAATATTAACATTTTATAAATTTATAATTAATTTTAAATACACAAATCTTTTTTACCATATTATATATTAAAGTTTTATTTTAAAAAATAAAAATAAATTATTTTATAATAAAATAAATATAAATTTATATGAAAATGATACGCTAAGTATTTTGATAATTCATAAATAATATAATATATTCTTCTTATTATTATTATTAAATATAATTATAATTATATTTAATAAAAAATTATAATTATAATATAAAAAATAATATTCATAAAAATAATTAAATTATTAAAAAAATTGAAAGCCTCTATATCCAACTTTCTACAAGATATAAATACAAATATAGAACATTTTGACGCAAATTTTGCGTCAAAATATTATATAATATTATAATAATTATTTTTATTATTAATACAATATAATATATCTAATTAATTATATTTTAATATTTAAATAAAATTATTATTAATAAATATTTGTTATCTTAATAAAAATAAAAATTATAATAATATTAGAGATATGTGTTATAATGTAATCTATTTTTAAATTTTTTAATCTTAAATAATTTATTTTAAAAAAAATATCAATAATTTTTCATAAAAATGGTTGTAACTATTTAGTAAAGTTTTTAATAATTTAACATTTTATAATTTATTATTATTATTTTAAATTATTTTATAATAAAATTTTGATAATTTATTTGTTATAAAAAATTATATATTTTTATTATATAAATATAATTTTTTTTATTTATAATAAAAATAAATTATTATTTATTAAAATTTAATAAATGGGGATATTTTATTTTTTAGTTTTTTTAAGAAGAAAAAAAAATGTACAGTTTGATTTTTTCAAGATGAGAAAAAAAAGTGGTTGAAAAGGAGGGGAGGAGAGAGAGAAAAATATAGTTACTGAAAATTGTTGAATAGGTTTCAATTTACCTTTTTTTAAACTAAAAACAATATATACCCTTTTTAGACAAATACCCATAAAAAAGTGAAGGTTCATAGTGATCTTTTTTTGCTTGTTCTATTTTATTTATCTGTTTGTTCTTTCCCTAATGAAATCTAGTGAAATCAAAAATTTAGTGATGTATTGGTCCAACTATGTGTGCCAATAACAAATAATAATAATAAT